>CM075346.1:158853750-160122500 GCA_037693485.1 Kitagawia praeruptora | reverse complement strand
AACCCTATAAAAAGATGCAGCTTGTTTTTCTCTCTAGCCCCCCTTTCCTTTTTCTGGCGATTTTTTAAAAATCCATAACTTTGTCGTTTTTTCTTCTGATTTTCAATTGTTCTCTGCATCTATAATGCACCCACCCCTAATTCGTAACAGATCTGGTAATAATAAGGTGTTTTCTGGTAGTGATAAAAGTCAACTTTCGAGACAAGATGAATTTCGTAATCACAGAGTTGGATTGAACATGAAGAGGAAGGTTTCAAATCCTCTCTTTAGTAAGGGTACTGGTAAGGTCACGGATTTAGTTGGTCAAGCTAAAAGTTTGAGTCAAGAAGGTGTTGCGAAGTATTTAGTAGATGGGGACAGTTCTCATCTAATTACTAAGGGAACGGAGGATTTGGGGAAAAATATCCAAGGTTCTTTCATGGAGGAGGATGCTATTCGCATAAAAGATAGGGAGAAGACTGATTTTGAACGATTGAGTTCAAATTCGAATCCTTGGGTTGAAGGTTTGACAATACATACAGGTCAGTATGTATCTAATGGCGAAAAAGAAATTACTAAGGGGGATTCGCAGCAGAGGCAGGGTATGCCCACCACCCGTTTGAAACATGGTCTACAAGGGAACTTCAGTACTGGGGTTGAAAAGGGAGATGAGTATTTGAAGATAACAGGGGAAAACTCGAATCAGAGTGGAATGGCCCAGCCTCGGCTACTTGGACAAAGCTCTAAGTCATGGACTGAAGTTACGAAACCAAAGGTGAAGAATGAAAGAATGAAGTTCGAGTACCATTGTCCAGAGATTGAAGATGGTCGTGTTGTAATTCGCCCCCCTTTGAGTGTGGATGTTCAAGGTAGAAAAGCATGGGAGAATTGTTTGGTGGGATATTTTTTTGAGAGAAGAGTTGCGTTCCATACTATGGACTATCATGCCAAGAGACGTTGGGGGAATCGGGGTTTGAAAGATGTCATTATGAATGATGACGGTTTCTTCTTCTTTAAATTTGTTGAAGAGAACGATTTACTTGAGGTGTTAGAAGACGAAGTATGTATGATAGAAGGCAAACCTCTAATTTTACAAAGATGGTATCCTCAAATTATTCTTTCAAAAGTTGTCCCTAAGACTATCCCGTTGTGGGTAAAAATTTATAATATTCCGTTGCAATATTGGAATAGTAGGGGTCTAAGTAGAATTGGCAGCGGGATTGGGAATATTTTGTTAGCAGATGGGTTAACGGAGAAGATGTGTAAACAAGCTACTGGTAGACTTAGCTTTGCTAAATTGCTAATTGCGGTGGATGCTAATAAGCCCCTCCCTGATGAAGTTTTTGTTGTAATTCCTAAGGAGGATGGGTGTGATCCATTAGAAGTTAGGCTTAGAGTGGATTACCCATGGAGACCATCATGGTGCCCTTACTGCAATATTTTTGGACATTCAGTCCTTAACTGCCCTGTCCAGGAGTGTAATGTGGTGGAAAAATCTGAAGCAAAGAAGGATAGCCTCAATCAAGATAATTTCACTGTTGTCCAGCGGAAAGGGAAAGACAAGCTGGGTATGAAGTTGAACCAACAGCAACATGGTGCTAATTTCCAAGGAAATAAGCCTTGGACTGTTAATAAGGGGAAACAAAATAAATTCCCTTATATAAATCGTGGGAAGGTGGTGAGCAAGGTTAGTACAGAGCCTCAGAAGAAGATTTTTAAGGGTGAACATTCTGGGTTAATGAAAGAAGGCCAGGAAAAATTGGGTGAAATGTTGCAGGGGAATAAGTTTGGTATTCTTGCTTCGGGTAATTTGTTGGATGGATTAGAACTTGTGACAAAGAAGGTGGAGACTACAATGAATGGGGTTATAAATGATAACAGGGGTTCGAAGAGAGGAGGTTCTAAAGGAGGGGTGGGTCTGGGATCTACCAATTCTGTCAAACTTGACGGGGTTAGGAATAGTACAGTTGATATGGCTTTGAAAAATTTAGGAGTTCAGGAGAGTAATGGATTCGAGATAGGCTATGAGGTTCAAAATAAACAGGGGGAGGGTGACTGTGTTTTAAACTCTGAAGCGGAAGTCGAATCTGATACGAAAGAAACAGGCCAGTTTATGGTTGAGGATAGTGGCATGACCATAAATAAGGGGGTAGATAGTGATGAAGACCCTGAGCATGAAGTGTTTGTTATCGAACAGCTCTTTGGGGGTGGAAATGGAGGGGAGAAGGAAGCAGGTACTACCACAAATTTTATCAATGAATAGAATTTCTTGTTGGAACGTTCGAGGGTTTAATCAACCGTTTAAAAGTAAAGAGATGAAAGGGTTGATTAGACATAATAATATTGGGCTTTGTTGTATCATAGAGACTCGAGTTGCAAAAAATAGGGTGGGGGATATTTTTAAAAAGTTCTTTAGAAATTGGGATTGGTTTTCTAATGTAGATAGTTGTTCACAAAATTGCAGGATTGTGGTAGGATGGGATCCAAATTACTTTGAGGTCATGCACTTGTTTGAGACGGACCAGGTTATTCACTGTCTTGTAAAACAAAAATGCTCAAATGAGCATTTTTATTGTTCCTTTGTGTACGCAGAAAATGACCATATTCCTCGCCGTTTGCTGTGGCACTCTCTGGAAATGTTCAAGCAGTTAGTTAGTGACTTTCCGTGGGCAATTTTGGGCGATTTTAATGCTATGTTAAAGGAGGAGGAGAGTGCTGGAGGGTGTGTAGGAATTTCCCCTGCTATTTCTGATTTCTGTGCTTGTGTGGCTAAAATTGAAGTTGTTGATCTCCATTTTTCTGGTATGAAATTTACCTAGTCGGGGAGCCCTCATGGAGTAGGGGAGGTCCGTAAATTAGATAGGGTGCTTGTGAATGATGGTTTTCTTCAAAAGTTCAAAAATTCAAAAGCTAGATTCCTTGCCCCCCAGTCGAGTGATCATAGTCCGGCTATTCTTGATACGGGTGAGTGTGATGAGGTATATTTTTAAGTTCATTCTCAGGGAGGCGGGTTTTATCAATTTTAATTTAATTGTTTCTCGAGCAAAGACGATGAAAATATTTATTAACTAATTATTTATACTAATTAATTATCAACAATGAATTTTAAATCTAGGGCAATTAGGTCCACCATGTTTACATAATGTCTGGCTTCTAAGCTAAAGCGATCAAAATGGTCATGCAAATTTAGAGTTTGTTAATCTCTCTCAAGTATCAACATTCCCGAAACAAGCTTACACATATAATCACTTTTAGTCATTTAATTAATCGGGTAATTAAAGCATGTGTTAATCTCTCTCAAGTATTAACGCTCTCGGAAATCCAATTATGCTCTCGCAGTAAAATTCAATTCCGCTAATCGTATGTGTGCCTCTAAGAGTAAAATCTCTCGATCTATTACCCCTATTCGCAAGTAATTAATCTGTGATATTGGCCATTAACACAAATTAAATATCAAAACATAATCGATTAGAATTACCATAATCAATCAAACCACTATGAAAATCATGCCAGAATTATCATGCAAACATGGCTTCCCTTTATGCCCTAAAACAAACTACTCACTAATATAAAAATTAAGAACAACTAAAATTATATAACAATCCATAATTAATAAACAAGATAAAATAGAAAATACCTTACATTAATGAAGAATTAAGCCGAAGAAAGTGTGCATAAAAGAGAAGAAAACCAAGCCCCTAGCTCTAGCCTTTGCAGTAGCCGAAAATGATGAAGTAGAAATGGAATTTTGTATGCAGTGTGCAAATGGTGTGCTAATCTATTTCTAATGTCTAATCTAATCTATGCTAAGCTAAGATGTCCCAAACCTCCTGCACAAGCTCTTCATTTTATAGCACATGTCTCCAATAATTCTCCATTATTCTTCTTCTTCATCACTAGCTCCACTTTGGAATTCTATTTTGTTTTTTCTTTCTTTTCAAGCCAACCATCTCATCACTTTCGGCTGAATTATTTCTACAAAAGCTAATCACACTAAACACACTTTAAACTTTAAATAAATTATTACAAGAATATTCCAAGTCTTCCAAAATTCGGAATTGAACTTGCTCCTCAGATTTCGAGCTGCTCCAATCGGATTTTTGCTGATTTAATCCCTCTGAATTGTAGAAAATTTTCTAAGCTTCGCGTGGACAGTAAGATCGTCCAAATCCGACTCCTAGAACTCCAGATATGAATTAAATACCGTAGAAAGCGGGTGTAGCTCAATAAATCCGAATTTCTTCCATTTTTAGCTCCAAAATAGCTCTTTAATTCCAAATTCTTCCAAACTTAGGAATTCTTGTCTTCTACAATAAAACATTAAAATTTATTAAATAAAAATCCAAATAAATGCAAAATGCAATTAAATACGGGAATAAAATCATCTAAAATATATATAAAAATATATCCTATCAAACATCCCCACACTAAGCATTTGCACGTCCTCGGGCAAATAAGCGAAATAAAAACTAAATCCTAGCTAATATCACTTTCGTAGATGACACGATTGCATTGAGCACATGCAACAAGCCGTTAAACCCCTAGGCAGCCCTAGTAGGACGAGTGTTGTCTCGTGAGGGTTTATAGCGAATTTACCCACAAAATCCATTCTTTTTCTGCCAAGTCTCAAGTATGCAACATATCATAGTACTCCACACATGCAAAACTTAATTACACAATACAGAAAAGACAAGTCTTTCAATTAACGCATCATTTGTACAAGACTATCCAAGTAAGCACACAGTCTAAGATCATGAGATATATATATCAATGCCGCATTCAGTGAGTAACATGCTATGGATATAAATGAAGCTCACAAAACTCTCAAATCACACATGTGTATAGGTGAAGTGTATTCGCTCAAGTTCAATCAATTAAGTCATGTGCTACCATATGCTTGGTTGTCCACCAAATCTCCACTACTTTGTATACATGCATGCACAAATCAAAAGGTCTTTGTTAAAGGTTGTAACATGGCTAAGGTGAAGGGTAGGGAATCAAGAAAAAGGCTAACAAGCGGCTAACTTGATAAACTAATAGAGCACAATGTTCATTTTTAATTAAAGCACTCAACATGAAATTTCAATCATGTAAAAGGTGATCAGACTCTCACAAGCATTGAACCCCAAGCACATATTGCCATGTACTTTTCCCTTTTCATATTGCACAAATCAATGAACACTAGCATCTATGACTACAAATATTTATTGACTCTTTTTTTTTTTTTCTTTTCTTTTTTTTCTTTTTTTTTTTCTTTTTTTTTTTTCATTTTTTTTTTCATTTTTTTTTTATATTCCCACCCAATTTCCACACTTTAACAAAGAAATCCCCACACTGTGCACTCACCAACCCCCAAATGAATCAAACTGCTCTACTAGCAAATCAAGAGAAGAATAAACAAGTAGGCTCAAGATTTTAGATTGGTGATACACAAAAATAACGGATATAAAGCTCAAAGGGGTTCACTAAGGATATATAATTCAAGGGTACTGTTTGGATAAATACGGTTAATCCTAGTGCCTTTATCATTTTCATGCATACAGATATCATGTAATCTCAAAATGGTTTAAAGCAAGTTCTAGAGCAACATGCCAACTGATGAACAACACACAACAATAAAATTCGACTGATATAAGATGTACCAATCATAAATTAGGCTCAAGATCTCACATGGTGAAAGCATGTTTTAGTACTCACTAAACTTGACAATGACGTATCTCAAGTTTTTTAAAATTTTCGCAAGCACGTACAAAGAATCATCAAGTAACAAATAACTTTCAGAGATATGACATGTCAAATAATCATGCAAAATAAGCTCACAAGATGTGTACATATCCTTGTTATCACACTATGAGACGAGGCAATTAATTTTTTAATTTTTTAATTTTTTTTTTTTTTTTCAATTTTTATGTATTTACACTAAGAACCCTAACAATAACTAACATCCCCACACTGAAGTCATGCATTGTCCTCAATGTATGCAAATAAAATTGAAGTATGAACAAAAGTGAACGAAAACTCCCCTGAAAATGAGCAGGACATCCACATCGCACGGCTACTCCTCTTAGCTTTTCCTGCCCAAAAATAAATTTAAGTCCGTGTCAGCAACCTTTTCCTTGCCTTTATTACGCCTTCTAGCTTCTTGTTCATCCACCTTCTCCCCCTCAGTTGGGTTATCCTCCAGAATAGTTGGATGTGGAGTTGGGAAATTAGAAGAAGCTGTCTTCACCAAGGAATTGATTGCATGACTAAATTGGGCTGCCATGGAACTCAGTTGAGCCTGGAATACATCATTCTGGTTGAGTTGCAAATTTTTGATTTCCGCAATGGACTCACGGATACGTGGCAACTCGCTCTCCAATGATTGGACCCGTGCAAGGAGTCTGTTGTATTCTGCTCTGGCTATAGGTGCATGTGGTTGAGAATGTTGCCCACTCTCATGTCTTACTGGCTCTTCTCTCAACTTTTGTCCAGAACTTCCACCGAGATGCGTATCCCCAAAAGAAATCATCCTAGCACCTTTGTCGGATGGTGCAATGAAAGTCCGAGAGCTTCCTTCCTCTCGTGAAGCAAGATGCCTGCCACTGCTGACAAGTGGCAAATCTGGAAAAAGATCAAGAGATTTTCTCCCTGGAAGGCTGATCTTGAATGGATTGAAAGGCACAAGACCCAAGGTTCCCTCGACTGTCTCGGGTTCGCTAGGTTTACTCCGTTTAGCATGAGGTAGAGTGGATGATGTAGCAAACTCCAGATGTGGTGCTCCTCTGACTGATCTTGGCAACAACGGAAGTGGAACAGTCTTCAGATATTCCGTTAGGACTGTAGGCACATCCGTATAGCTCTTATTGGTAATGTAATTAATTACATTTGTCTTCATGAAAGAGCATTCCACATCTCTACCATGGTCCAAGCGTACCCTGTCTGCATCACTCAAAAAATCATTTAAAATTAGTTGCAGAAATCTGGGATATAGACAGTCGACCCTTCGAATCTGGGCATCCCTTGTGACTAAGTGCTTCATCTTCAAGATGATCTGACCAAGAACTAACTTCCCAAAATTAATCCTCAAATTATTAGCTACCGCATACCCTATTTTTTGAATAAATTCAGATATGCGATCTAGATTTGTTCTATCTGAGGTAAAAACATGGTTAAGAATATGGAAGAAGAAATTCCAATACTGGGTTAAATATGTTCTAGAGAGATTACCAGTATTGAAATTACCATCTTGGTACTTTATCAAACGAAAGAACCTCTCAATCTGGTCGGGTGTAGGATCATCAACGAGATTTTCCGTAGGAAAATGAAGAATCCGATTAACATCTCGTTCAGTTACCTTAATCGACCTACCAAACAGTCGGTAAGTGAATGCTAACCCGTCCCTTCCAGAAGTGTTCACCGCACTGCAATACAATTGTCGCAAGGCATCATAGTTGAGCGGCACTGGCGTAACCAAAGCATAGCGAATGATTGAATGCTCATTCAAAAATTGTGCCCAAGCTCGAAACTGCTCATCACGGATGGTGTTGATGTCAAGAATGGAAGTAGGATTAACTTTAGCAATTGAGAAGCTTCCTTGCAATGCCATTTCTTTGAGATTGCTAGATTGTGAGATGGTTTCTTGGGAGGTTGAAGTTTTTAGCAAATGTGTGTAAGCTCTGGATATCTGAAATGGTGAATTAACACAGACAAAAACTGATTGATTTATAAGGTTCAAATATTAGCGGTTAGACAATATAGTACAAGCTATGTAATAGTCTTTCCGCTCCCTTTTCTTTTTAGCTCTAACCCTACTATCTCTTTTTGCCTTCAAAGTCTACCTCGAGCCACACAATGCTCCTTCTGTTTTCAACGACAAGAATATCTGCATGGAACTATTAAATAATTTCAGTGGGGATGGGTTCTAGAAAAATTCTATAAAAGAGGAAAATAAAATAAAAGAAAAAAAAATAAAAAAAAGAACACAACAAATCCTAAAAATTACAGAAAAATAATAAAAAAAAATAATAATAATAAAAATTGGAAAACTTCCCCAATGCATAAGCATGAAGTGTCGAGGCACTGAATTGACACTCCAAAAAGACCAAAAACATGTTGCGCGCGACCACCATGAATAAAATTCAGAGCATCGACAATTGTTTTAATCCTGCAAAAATTCTCCAAACAAGCATTAGCAAATTTAACTACTACATCAATAATCAATTGATCAAGAAAATATGTAGTTTTGGAAAATTTTGTGATAAAACAACGGTAAAATTCGACACCACGAAAACGTCGAACTCCCTTGACATAAGGTGGAGGCTCTACAGTCTTCCACGAGGCAATTTCTCGAGTATATGCCTCTACTCGGAAAGAAAGATATGCAAAAGTATCAACTTCATCCATTGCAGACCTGTAAACACACTACAAAACCAAGAAATGCAATAAAACCGGCCTCAATTGGAACTAAAGTTCCAATGAGACAAAGAAAATATATACGAACTAAAAATTTAACACAAAATTTTAACAAATCAAACAAAATATAAAATATGCATTTTTTTTATTATTATTTTTTTTTCTGAATTAGCACTGCATTATTACAAACCGAAAACGGATTTTAATTACAAAACCAAAACAAAACAATTTATACAACAAAAATTGGAAATTTTATTTACAAGAATTTTAGAAAAAATCGGACATGGTTGCTTCGTAAATAGAACCAGCAAGAGACAAACCTACAGCAGAAAGTTTAAAACCAACAAACGACACAATTTTAACAAGAACTCGGTGAAATAAACTTAGACTAACATCAAAACAAAACAGAACAATGACTCGGCTACAAAACTGGAAATTAAACAGCAAAGAGTAACAACTACATTACGAATTCAGCAAACCAAACAACTCACAACTGCTTCAAACAAAATCAGTAATGACTCATTTACAACTCGTCAAAACTCAGCACAACAACAGCTGTACATAAAATTCAGACTCGCAAACTAACTCGGACTTAACTACGCCCAGTCGACTCGGACAAACGACTTAGCAGCTGGGTGAAGAACTCGGAACTCAGCTCAACGAATACAACAAACAACTCAGCGATTCCAGAACTCAGTCATAATGCGCGGACTCCTACCGACTCCTACCGACTCCTACTGACTCAAAACTGGGAAACCACTGGTAAAATCGGCCACAAATCAACTCAGGACAGCATAAACCGACAATACCAATGTTGGTATTCCAACAACCAACTATGAACAGACAACGAAAACTATCAAAAACTCAGAACTATTTTACAATTTCTCAATCACCAGTCGACGCATTCACCATCACTAAACAAAACTCAAACGACTCTCAAACAAGTAATTCCAACTCGACAAACCCATCACAGAAATGTTGCTCAATACATCAAACTCAGCTCACCAACTACGACTCAGACAACACAACGCGGAATTTGAACAAAACGCAGAAGAGGTAAGCTTGATTCTGTGTTTGTAATTCAGGGAAGAAGAAAGGAGAGAGGGGAATGGTGTTGAAGCCGGCGGAGTAGCGGAGGTGAGAAGGGAGAATGGAATGGGGGTGACGGAGACGCGAACGGAGTTGTGGTAGGAAGGAGACCGGTGTTTGTGTGGGGAGAAGGAGAAGTGAAGAGAACCAGAGGCGATTAGATGGGATTGGCGATGGGTGGGTGGAGGCTACAGAGTGGGGAGATAAGGAAATGGGTTTGTGGTTTGGGCGAATAAGAAAGACAGAGGAAAAAACTGAATAAAACAGGGGAGAAAACAGAGTAATTGCTTCGAATTAACACTGAAAATACGAACTGGAAATTAAAACTAATATTTTCGTTTATTCTATTTTTTTTTTTTTTTTTACTGAACAAAATAAAATTTAAACTGTAAGAAACAATTAATTTAAAATTAATAATTTTTGCCTCCCCGGCAGCGGCGCCAAATTTGATGAGGTATATTTTTAAGTTCGTTCTCAGGGAGGCGGGTTTTATCAATTTTAATTTAATTGTTTCTCGAGCAAAGACGATGAAAATATTTATTAACTAATTATTTATACTAATTAATTATCAACAATGAATTTTAAATCTAGGGCAATTAGGTCCACCATGTTTACATAATGTCTGGCTTCTAAGCTAAAGCGATCAAAATGGTCATGCAAATTTAGAGTTTGTTAATCTCTCTCAAGTATCAACATTCCCGAAACAAGCTTACACATATAATCACTTTTAGTCATTTAATTAATCGGGTAATTAAAGCATGTGTTAATCTCTCTCAAGTATTAACGCTCTCGGAAATCCAATTATGCTCTCGCAGTAAAATTCAATTCCGCTAATCGTATGTGTGCCTCTAAGAGTAAAATCTCTCGATCTATTACCCCTATTCGCAAGTAATTAATCTGTGATATTGGCCATTAACACAAATTAAATATCAAAACATAATCGATTAGAATTACCATAATCAATCAAACCACTATGAAAATCATGCCAGAATTATCATGCAAACATGGCTTCCCTTTATGCCCTAAAACAAACTACTCACTAATATAAAAATTAAGAACAACTAAAATTATATAACAATCCATAATTAATAAACAAGATAAAATAGAAAATACCTTACATTAATGAAGAATTAAGCCGAAGAAAGTGTGCATAAAAGAGAAGAAAACCAAGCCCCTAGCTCTAGCCTTTGCAGTAGCCGAAAATGATGAAGTAGAAATGGAATTTTGTATGCAGTGTGCAAATGGTGTGCTAATCTATTTCTAATGTCTAATCTAATCTATGCTAAGCTAAGATGTCCCAAACCTCCTGCACAAGCTCTTCATTTTATAGCACATGTCTCCAATAATTCTCCATTATTCTTCTTCTTCATCACTAGCTCCACTTTGGAATTCTATTTTGTTTTTTCTTTCTTTTCAAGCCAACCATCTCATCACTTTCGGCTGAATTATTTCTACAAAAGCTAATCACACTAAACACACTTTAAACTTTAAATAAATTATTACAAGAATATTCCAAGTCTTCCAAAATTCGGAATTGAACTTGCTCCTCAGATTTCGAGCTGCTCCAATCGGATTTTTGCTGATTTAATCCCTCTGAATTGTAGAAAATTTTCTAAGCTTCGCGTGGACAGTAAGATCGTCCAAATCCGACTCCTAGAACTCCAGATATGAATTAAATACCGTAGAAAGCGGGTGTAGCTCAATAAATCCGAATTTCTTCCATTTTTAGCTCCAAAATAGCTCTTTAATTCCAAATTCTTCCAAACTTAGGAATTCTTGTCTTCTACAATAAAACATTAAAATTTATTAAATAAAAATCCAAATAAATGCAAAATGCAATTAAATACGGGAATAAAATCATCTAAAATATATATAAAAATATATCCTATCAGAGTGTCATGTTATTAGCAAACGAGCATCTTTCAAATTTCAAAATTATTTGGTTCATCGAAATAATTTTTTGGACTTAGTTAGAGAGGGCTGGCAGGGCTACAATGGGGGTGTTATGATGTACAGAGTTGTGCAGAAATTAAAGAGGTTGAAAGCTATATTTAGGTCTGAAGTGAAAGCTAGTGGTAATTTGTGTGGTAGAGTTCAGGACTTACAGGTTTCTCTGTAGCACATTCAAATTGCCCTTGATTCTGACCCTTTCAATGAGTCTTTAAAATCACAGGAGGTTTGGTTGGCTAGAAAGTACAGGGAGGCTTCTCTGGAGGAGGAAAGGATGCTTAAGCAGCGTTCAAAAATTCATTGGTTGAAAATAGGGGACCAAAATAATAAGTTCTTCCACAAGAGTCTTCAAGTTAGAAGAAATCGAAATCGTATTTCTTCTATTCTTAATGATCAAGGGGTGGAAGTGGAAGGCGATTTGATGATTCAACAATTTGTTAATTTTTATAAGAAGCTCCTGGGAACAAAATGTGACTCTGAAAACATTGATAATCTTGGGGATTGCTTTGACAAAATAGTGCCATCTGGTATGTGTGAAGAGATGGTGCAGCTGGTTACGGACAAGGAAATTAAGGATGTGATTTTTTCTATGGGAGACGATAAAGCCTCCGGTCCAGATGGTTATTCAGCAAAGTTTTTTAAGGGAGCCTGGCCTGTAATTGGTGGCGATGTGTGCCTGGCAGTGAAAGAATTTTTTCTTTCGGGTAAGCTGTTGAAGGAGGTCAATGCTACTATTGTGGCACTTATTCCGAAGGTTGCTCATCCTACTAAAGTTAGTGAGTTCAGACCCATCTCTTTATGTAACGTGCTGTATAAATGTGTCTCTAAAATCCTAGCTAATAGGATTAAAGGCAGCCTTCAAGTTATTGTGGATGATAATCAAAATGCATTTATTCCGGGGAGAAGGATTAGTGATAATATTTTACTAACGCAAGAGTTGTTCCGTGATTACCACCGTCAGAAAGGTAAGCCAAGATGTGCTTTTAAGGTTGACATTCGGAAAGCTTATGATAGTGTTAATTGGGATTTTCTGTTTTCGGCTCTTCGTTTGTTTGGTTTTCCGGAACGAATGGTGGGTTGGATTCGAGAATGTGTCACTACTCCCTGTTACTCTATCATCATTAATGGTGAAACCCATGATTTTTTTAAAGCTGAGAAGGGTCTACGCCAAGGAGACCCTTTGTCTTCATACTTGTTCACGTTGGTAATGCAGGTTTTATCAATTATTTTAAGGAAAACAATTGCTGAGAATAGGTCCTTTAAATATCATGCTAAATGTGAGCTTCTGGGAATTTCTCACCTCTGTTTTGCGGATGATCTGTTCTTGTTTTCTAATGGAGATCCTTGGTCAGTTCAAATTTTAAAAAATTCTCTAGACGAATTTGGAGCAGCCTCGGGCCTATGGCCTAATGAGGAGAAGAGCAATGTTTTTTATTGCCAGGTCTCAACTGAAAATCAAATGCTGATTAATAACATTATGAGGTTTGAGGTGGGTACTTTGCCTGTGAAGTATCTTGGTGTTCCCTTGGTTACTACTAGAATTTGGCATGCTGATTGTGCTTCTCTTATTGATCAAGTGAAAGGGCAGATCCAACAGTGGCAAAACAATTGGCTCTCCTATGCTGGGCGCCTTCAACTTGCTCTTTCAGTTCTTATGTCGATCCAGGTCTATTGGAGTTCAGTCTTTATTCTCCCTGTATCTGTCTCTAATGCTATTGAGAGGTTGGTTCGAAACTTTATATGGGGAGGTACGGACATGTTCCAGAGTAGGTCTAAAGTTAGTTGGTTTGATGTGTGTATGCCTAAGTTGGAAGGTGGGTTGGGAATTCGGTCTCTGAGAACTTGGAATAAAACCCTTATGGCTTATCACATTTGGAGTATTGTTACTAAAAGGGAGTCTCTCTAGGTGAAGTGGATTCACACGTATAGATTGAAGGATAGGAATTTTTGGCAATTAAAAGTTGCTTGGGATGCCTCTATTAGTTGGAAGCGTATTCTGGGCATCCGGGAGGAATTTCGAAAGTTCTTTGTAACTGATATTGGCAATGGCTCTAATACATCCTTCTGGCATGATATCTCGATCGAAGATGCTCCTCTTTCCTCTAGGGTGTCCCCTAGGGATATTGCTATGATGGGTCGTGAGGGCATGGATAGAGTTTCGGATTTTGTGGTCAATGGTCAGGTCGTTTTCCCTATTGAAGTCATTAATAAGTGGCCTGAGTTAACAGGTAAAATTGTTCTTGTTAACGAGAATAGAAGGGATACAATTTCCTGGAGGTCGATTAATGGTAAAAAAATCCTTGTTCAAATCTGGTATTGTGTGGAATGATTTTAAGGTTTCCCATCCCCGAGTGCAGTGGAACAATATAGTGTGGTTCTCAAATGCTATTCCGAAACACTCCTTTATTCTTTGGCTAGCTGTTCGTGGCAAACTTCTCACTCAAGACAGAACTCAAATATGGCATTCTGAGGGCAACTTGAGGTGTGCTTTTTGTAAGAATCAACCGGACTCTATTAATCACCTTTTTTTTGAATGCAGCTTCTGTAAAGAGGTTTGTGATCATTTCAGTCGGCTTGGTGTTGTGATTCCTCCCCATATTCCTTGGAATGGTTTGGTGGAATTTGTTTCTACGAACTGGCAAGGTAATTCTTTGAAAAATGTAATTAACAAACTTGTTTTGGGGGGGCTTGTTTATTTCATATGGCAAGAGAGAAATTTTCGTCTGTTTCAAAACAAGCATCGTGCTCCTCGGCAGGTAATAAATTGTATTGAAGAGACAATTCGTATGAAGATTCTGGGTTTAAAAATTCGCAATTCGACTTCAGTTTTTAGTACCCTTCGTCTTTGGAATATTTCGTGGGAGGTCTCAGTGTTTAGAAAGTATTTACATGGCCTGGGTTTGCTTGTTGTTTCTTAAGGGAGGTCGAGTGGTGTTCCATTGTTGGCTGTGTTATCAGAATTTAAAGTCTGCTAATGGGTGTAGAGTTTTCTGTCATCTTTGCGAGGTGGGTTGCGAGCTGGGTTACTTCAAGTTAATAACTCTGTTTTGCTTTTACGAAAAAAAGGTTTCTTCTGGACTTCTTTCTACTACAAGTTTCCTGGAGGATGAGTCTAGTTCTTCGAAGTTGATGCTAATGTGCCCTGGTTTTCAGATTAAGTTAAGTGGTGCTCATAAGAATTGTCATCAAAATCATGTCAATTATTATAGTATCCTGTCTTCAGTGTTGGACTCTCGAATTAGTCTAAAATATTATCATGAGATTGTTACTGGTCGAGGAACAATAGTGAGCATCAGTTTTCTGAACTCGTGCCTCCAAGTGGTGATCTTTGTGGCTTTGGTTAGTGCTTTTTTGCTGGAGAACCGTGCTTGCATTTTTTTGAACCCAAGAATCTTGTCTCCTTTATTTGGAAGATGTCTTGGTTTCCGAATCTTTGCACGTTTGTCTGGGCCTCTGAGTATAAGGTTTCCATGAGAGAGAGGTTGGACGAAGTGGGTTTTGGAGGATTTGTCAAGTTTATTTTGGACGGTTTTGTAAGAACCCAGATTTTTAGGTAGAATTAAAACTTTTATTATATATTGATGTAAGAGTGAACAGTGGTTACAACTACAATGTAATACTGGCTTTAAAGAATGAATAATGAAAGGATATGTATTCCAAGGTTATATGGCCTGAAGGATGCTATTGGGTGATAACTTAGATTAGAATAATCTACCTCCTAGAAAGTTAAGATAAGATTTCCTAGAGAGAAATAGATACCCTCATGTCATCCAAATCAATATCTATTATAAGCCCAGCGGTTCCGTAAAAAAGGTTAAGGAACACTCGAGGGTGAACCAGGTTCATTTTCCTAATTATAGGAATTAAATAAAAATAAGTGATGAATAGTGATTTTGGTGGAATTTGGAATATTATTATAATAATGTTATACCCGGTATTCGGAACGGATTTCTGAGTTCGTATTAGTGATCCAGGAGGAAAATAAGTGTATGTAAAAGCTGTCGGATTCAGAAAAAGAGCACTTTTATTTTCTCCGAGATTTCCCTGGACACTGCAAGACTTAAGGATTTATAAAAGGGAATTAAGGAATTTAAATTCGAGAAGTATTAAGAAAGATGAGGAATAGTATTATAAATATTAAGAAGGTTTTCGGTAAAACCCTAACTAGAAACGAATGAGTTATTCCCTCGAACGATCAATCGAATCGAGCAATAACCGGACGAAAGAGCAAGCAGAGACTAAGATGCATGCATGTGCTATGTATAAAATATCTACTAACCAAACTAGATTCAAGGAACTAGAACCTTAGAGCATGCAACCAAGCACTTAGCAAGTAACCAACTAGAAAGCTCTAAACCACCATAAACTCAACACTTGTCATGGTATTTCCTCATCCAACACTTCACAACTTTAATAAAGTGGCTTTATCATCCAAGATATTATCTTAACACCACAATAATTCATTTCTATCACCATCCAAGCAAGAGAGCAAGCCAACCACTTCTCTTTTCTTTCCAAAGGAGCATTCGGCCATACCTTAATTCAAAAACCAAAATCAAGCTTCCAACCATCACTTGACCTTGTAATTTTTATGGTGAGTTCCATAATTCATAAAAGTGATCTCCTAAAAATTTCAAAGCCAAACACCTTTGTTTCCATTTTCAAAGAATTCATCAAAGAGGAGGGTGAATAGTGATTCTATGAACTAATCTTGTTTTTTCTTGTTTTTCATGATGGATTTAGCTAGCTTAAGCACTTCTAAGGACCATACCAAGCATAGTGAGGCTAGATCATACTCCAAGGAAGGTATAAACCTCATGAACCCTTAGTTGACTTTGAGTTTTAAGCATGTTCTTGAGTGATCTATGTTTAGTGGTGTTGTTAGTAAGTTATAAGCATGATTATAAGCATGATTAAGATTGGGTTTTGATAAATGTTAAAAATAGCTTAGATGAACGGAAAGGCATTGCTTGGCCTCAGTTCATGGTTATAAATCATGTATATGTTGTTTGGAGTAGATATCATGATTATTGGGAGTTTTGGAATTTGGTAAATATCCGATTTATAGCCGTCGTAATGCCGAAATTTCGTTAACCTTAAGAACACGAGTTTGACAGTAGGTATAAACCACTGATTAACTTCGATTTCTTCCATGATAAGCTAGATTATGTTATAAGCTTCGTTTTGATATAAAGATCGTATGAAATGGACTTACGGTTTAGGAGTTATGATTAAATTCGTAAAAGAGGTTCGAAACCGTAATCGAAAGTTCGTAACTGAAATTGGAATCCCTTAACATGACTAAGTCAGTGACGAATCATGGTAATTAAATATTAGAGGTCATAAGGAAGGCGTGAGAGAAAACCACAAGTAAAATGGATCGTTTTCCGATTTTATAAAAATGTTCGAATCGAGGTTAAATGCGAAGAAACCACTTTTCGGAGGTAAAACTATTCACTAGAAGCTCCTGCCCTGTTTTAGTGAAATCTGTAAAAATTAATCTTCTGATCTAAGTCCAATTTTGAGTTAGCTACCTTCTAGATATTCTCTAGATCATGTACGCGAAAACGGTGCGTCATTTGAGTTAACGGTTACCGAGTTATGAACGTTTTAGTGAAAGAGGTGTGAATAGTAAAGATCCGTAGTCGACCGAACTTCAAAAAATACATTTCACCTATCTAGACCCGTGGCTTCGAATTGGAAATTTTATGATAAATATTGCAAATACCAAAGATGATTTTAAAAGTGGTTTCGTAATTAAATACGTTTCCAGTGATTTATTAAAAGTGTTGAAATGCGAGTCACGGAATAGTGATTCTCAGAAAAATCACCTCTAGGGATACTACTTTGGCCACCCTTTTTGGCTAAGTTAAGAAGGGAATTTCGAGTCGACTAAAACACGAAACTTGTTAAGAATTATCAAGATCACATATTGGTGCAAAGAACGAGATTGTAATTGATTAAGTAAGATATACGAAAAATCCGACATTAAGGATGGGTTCGAGGGTGTTTTGGACTAAACTTACATGACTTAAGTTAAGTTATACTTAACCTTCGAAATGTTAAGTGATTGACCTCGGTTATTGTGACTATTTATAGATCATTGGATTGACACGAGGCACACTACCCCTACAGGATTACCAGGCAAGTTTCCAATACTTGGAACTGTTGTTGTGATAATATATATGATGATTGTTTTATACATATGCCATAGCATGCATGCCTACTTTCAAGATAATATTGAATTACTTGTTCCCTGAATTGATATCGGCTTATAGACTATATATGAAATATCAGTTATAAGCCGAATTGTTTGGTTAAGACCCTTAGCGAAGGGCGTATGATATTCATACTTCAAATATAGACCGGGAGTCGATATTTTGTAATATATAAATAATCGTGGAAACCCGGAGGGATCCCAGCGACAAATTTATTATTTCGAGGATTTTTATTCGATTACAAATCCTTCGAGGAACGTTATTTGAGTATTACCTCAGTGAAGGAATATTTAACGAATATTATTTTAATATTCATTTAGAATGTCATTTATTTAATGAATATTATTTTGATCATTCATTGGAGTTATTTAGTTAATGAATATTATTTTGAATATTCATTAGAGTTATTTGGTTGACAAATATCATTCCCAAATATTCATTTGGCTTACTTATTATTATTTGGAATATTCATTTGATCTTTATTTATTTAATGAATATTACTTTCGAATATTCATTTAAGGTTTGATTTACTTAATGAATATTATTTTAAAATATTCATTGGAAGTTCTATTTACTCAAGGAATATTACTTCGAATATTCCTTTAAAGTTTTGATTACTAAATGAATATTATTCGGATATTCATTTAGAATATTATTTGTTTAATGAATATTATTTGGATATTCATTTGGAATGTTATTGATTAAATGAATATTATTTTCAAATATTCATTTAAGGTTTGATTTATTCAGTAAATATTATTTTAAATATTTATTTAAGTTTAGTTATTCAAGGAATATTATTTTAAATATTCATTTAAGAAGAGACTTATTTAATAAATAATTCTATATATTCATTCGAGGATTACTTACGAGCAATATTATGATTTATTCATATTCCTTAATTATTATTGAGTTAATAAACATTCTTGGAATGTTTAATAAAATTCTTTTGAATTCTTTTTATAATGATTTATATTATTCGAAGGTTATCCTTCACCTTGAGATATTATGTAAAATATTTCGGAGTCTTTTATGACTATTTTATCAAGGGGAGGTTCCCAAAACTTTAATTTCATTTAAATCTATCTTAAAGAAGATTTAAATACTCGCTCAACTTCCAAACGTATATAAGGGGACCTCACTTGAGCGATGTTATTTATTGGACTGCCCGGTCCTATACTTGCTAAAACTATCTTGTCACTCACATCTTGATTCTTTCAAGCATCGATATGAGTCTTTTGGTTACCTCCTCAACGCTCGAGGGGTATGATTGATGTAACAAGTTTATATCCATTAACAAGCATCAGCTTGGGAAATATTGGTGAATTTTCCTTTCCAATTAGATACGACTACTTTGTGGAGTCCTATCAACAAGTGTTACACTTGGGGAAAAGGGGAACGAACTTTACGTTTCAGAGTCATGGATGATATTCGAACTAGGAGACGCGTAAGTGGCCGAGTGGCGCCGGTCCAGCAATAGCCCAACCGTTGGCTGAGGAGTTCCAGAGGGCGGTAGATAAGTAATTCCGTCGGAGCTACCTTCTACATGTAGAGAACGACTGATGAGATGCATGACATACGACTGATCATCGTAAACGTCAGGGCATCTGGCGCGGCAATGCTCCCGTATTAGTTCATCTTCTAAAAGTGAGAAATTTCTGCAACACTGTTGGTGTTGGCAAGGTGAAAAAGTGTTGAAACCGGAATTGCAATATTTTTCCTGCAAGTTCCTCTTTTATGATAATTGAGAATATCTTGCTTATCTTTTGCATAGCAGATATTTATTCAAAACAAATATATTTTTGAGTTACCTTGTAACTTCATCTCATACCTTATATTGGTACTACATCGTTAATGCATGGCATATGGTTTCAAAGATAATTTGGACTATTATATGTTATCACTGTTCAATTATATTTTCGGTGGGCTATTGCTCACCCTTGCTTTATTTATTTATATCACAACAACAGCTAGATCAGAGGGCAGCGCAAGGCGCACACAGCGTAAGCATGTGTCAACTGTCAGAGGTTTACCGCTAAGGTCTTGGCTACCTTTGTTGAGGATGCAACTACTGGTAGACTAGTTGTTAGCAATTGAGCCTCAAATGTATTTATATTATGGTATCTATTAATGGATGGCAAAGAGTATGTAATTGTACAATTGTAATTCTTTGGGTTGTAAGAACTCAAACTGGTGATTAATAATATTGTTGGTTACTCTGATTTCATCTCTGGGACTATAACGGGTGTGTTTTATGTTGTTATTTTGGGTCACAAGGTTGTAATTTAAATTATGTTGGTTTTGTGGTTGGATATTGAGACCGTAACGACCAGATCCCTGACCCTGGATCTGGGGGTGTTACAGGTTTGGTGGGGTTCTTTTTGCACGTTTGGTGGATTCTTTTCAAGGATGGCCACGTGGTTATTGTGCTTTTGAAGATTAGTGTTGCCCCTCTTTTTGACATTTTGTCTCTAGAGTGGGTGTGCTTTTGTTTTTTTATTATTTCTTTCCTCTCTGTTCGTGACTTTTGTAGTTGGTGGGAAGCTTTTTGCTTCTCTTCCTTGTTTTTTCCTTGGAGTGTGTTCCAATGGAATATTTTTTCGTGGCCTTGAGTTTTTTTGCTCTTGGTCTGTACATATCTTTATTTTATAAAATTCCACGAGGCCAAGCCTCATTTACCGAAAAAAAAAACCCTAAACCCTAAACCCTAAACCCTATGGACAATCATTTATCAGTTTGGCACCAGAATTGAAGATATCAAGCAATTGGTCATTCCCCATGATCTCACCACTAGAAATCACAGACTGATCATTGCTATCATTTATCAATTACAGAAGAAGGTTGGAGCCAGAAATGCTGAAAAAACTGAGGCACTGCACATCCTCAGAACCTATATTGCAACTGGTGAAATCCCAGAGATGGCTCAACCTAGGAGAAATAAGGATGATGATTCTGAAGATAAAAGTGATGGGAGGAGAAGACATCACAGGAGAGATAAGGGTGATGAAGACAAGAAGAAGAAGGGGGACAAAGATAAGAAGAATGATGATGACCAAGGAAGAGTCTATGAGAGGAAGATTGGAAAACAGCAAGCCTTAGGCATTGCTAGCAGTAACCTCACCACATCACAAGACTCTAAGTCTAGGGTGAATACTGTTAGTGGTGACCTAACAAAATCTACATCTATGGCTTCTGCAACTGTTTTGCCACCTCAAGAAGAGAAGAAGATTCAAGTCAAGAAACCATGTGTATGTTTCAGAAAGCAAACTGCTAATGGAATACTACTATGGTCTACCAACAAAGGTCAAAGATTTCTGCCAAGCAACCATGTCAAGAGAATGAAATTTAAACATGTTGCAAGAAAGGTGAAGCTATCCAAATCTAAGGCACTGACAATTATCCCAGGATTAAACCTACCACCTCTGGATGAAAGCTATGATAAAGACCAACTGCAGTTTCTATGGGCTCAAAGAATCTATCATGTTGCCATTGTTGATGATTTTCTTGAAGTTAGGTATTCTGATGGAAGACAGAAGAAATTCAGACAAGGAACATGCCAGCACTAGGGCAGGCTGTATGACATAGAAAGGATAATTGCAATGTTGGATTCTGAAGACAGAGTGGAAAGGGTGTGGAAGCTGGAGTTAATTGACTTTGTCAAGATGAAAAGAGATCACCAGGCAGAAATGAGAAAGAATAGTGAAAAGCTACTAAAGAAAAGGGAGGAGGAGTTTGCAGCAATGGAAGCTAAGGCTGATGAGTTGAGAGCTATGGGTCTGTGCAGAGTCAAGTTTAATCCTTACATCACTGAGTACAAGAAATATGGTAGAAATGTGAAGATTAGAATGGACTACATCAGTTCCTACTCTGAGAAACAGCTAAATGAAGTGCTCAAGGATTTATCAGGCTCTCCTCTAATTGAAGAACTCACTGCAATGGAAGATATCATTCTTGTAATGGAAGAAATTGCAAAGAAGAAAGCCAAAGAAGCTGAAGATAGAATGAAAAATGAGAATCTGCAAGCCAAAGCTCAAAAGATGAATCCAAAAGGATATGGCTAAGTAGTTCCTCATAACTTGTAAGAATACTTCTGTAACACCCCCAAATCCGGGGTCAAGGATTTGGTAGCTACGCGGAAATACTCAATGTCAAATTACCTGTTTAACGACATTAAACCATCTGAATCATTAAAACTGAAATATAACTCTGCGACCCCAACCACCAAGCATCTTTTAGGTTATAGGGCTAGAAACAAGAACTAAAATATTTACATCTTCATTACATTCATTCTATTACATCGCACTATGTCTTACAAATCTTATACTACTAGTATAGCTTCGTTGGGAAGTACACCAGCAACTAGTACTACTCAGTACAAAGTATTATATAATACACATCAATTTACCTACATATATCTTACTCCTGCTATAGCTTTTCTGGATCATATCATCTTCATAAGGGTGTACTGCCTGCTTCTTCTGAGCCATGCAGATAAGCCTCAACCGACTACCTTCCTCTGAAAGGTGAATATTTGAAAACAAACAAGTATGAGCGAAAGAATTGCCCAGCAAGTTAATAATAGAACTTCACAATATATATATCAATACTCGCAATGGTATTCAATATCTAACGATATTTAATATCATATCTGAAACATTTAACTATGGAGTTTCATTAAGGGAAGTATAACCTTTGATATAACCTTAAATGAACAATCTGAGATCAAAATAACCATAGTAAGTTTCATACCTTAGCAAAATGGTATAAGTTGTAGTCCCAATAACCTTTAATAAAACTCTTCAAAATATGCAGTTCAATATACTGCTACTACAAGTGTTTTCATCAAACAGAAACCAAACTATAAAAAGATCCCCTTTTTAGTAATCCACAAGTCTGAAAGTATATACATATAAGTATACCATTTTTATCACAACGCCCTACAGTTCAATATTTTGTATGGGATATAATTTCTTTAACCACTTGATAAGTTTAAGACTCAGAGGTAACTGATAGTAAAAGAGTCAAGGGTTTTGAGACGAACCATTTATGAAATACCAAGTCAATACTTCTCAAGCTTGAAAATATTTATATGTATATATATCATTTTCGTCAAAACACTTGACAGATCAAGAGACTGCACCTCAGCAAGATAATAACAGTTCTGGAATATCTTTGAAACCGCATGCCATGCATTGATGAGCATGGTATTAGTATATTGTAAAAGATGAAGTTATAAGATAGTTCAATATAACCTTTCCGCACATATCTGCTATATAGAATATAAGCAGGTTATCAGCATATAACTTAAAAGATGAAGTTATAAGGTGATCCAATATCAAACACCTCCTTATCACAACTCATGTTATGTAAGGTAACAATAGAGTCGTCAATTGTAAGATAAAGGATGAAGTTACAAGGTAACTCAACAGATATATATTTCGTGGAAGCATATGCTATGCCAAAATAAGCAAGATAGCATCATTTTCATAAAAATAGGAACTTGCAGAACGATATTGCAATTCCAGTTTGAAATACTTTTCAACTCTGCCAACTATGATGGTGTTGCAGAAAATTTCCAACATTGAGTGATGAACTAATACGGGAGCATTGCCGCGCCAGATGCCCTGACATTTACGGGGATCAGTCGTATGTCATGCATCTCATCAGTCGTTTCTACATGTAAAAGGTAGCTCCGACGGATTTACTTGTCTACCGCCCTCTGGAACTCCTAAGCCAACGGTTGGGCTATTGCTGGACCGGCGCCACTCGGCCACTTACGCGTCTCCTAGTTCATTAACATCCATGACTCTGAAACGTAAAGTTTGTCCCCCTTTCCCCAAGTATAATACTTGTTGATAAGACTCCACAAAGTAGTCGTATCTAGTTGGAAAGGAAAATTCACCAATATTTCTCAAGCTGATGCTTGTTAATGGACATAAACTTATTCCAACAATCTTACCCCTCGAATGATGAGTAGGTACACAAGATTTAATGACTCATAGCAACCTAGTTGCGAACGAAAAGAATAGTTTCAAAGAAATTATGACCAAGAAGTCATCAAGACAGATAACATTCTCAAGTAAGGTTCCCTTGCAATTTAACGGATAGAATTGAATGAAGAATGAAATCTTGAGAACCTTCCTTGATAATAGTATTTATAATAAGACTCCGAAATAATTTACATAATATTTGGAGGTCGGAAATAGCATTTAAATGAAGTAAATCATTCTTGAAACGAGTTTGAAGAATTAAATAAATATTCCAAAGAATGTTTATTAAGTCAAAAATACTGAAGGAATAATCTTAATATAAGATATTGCTCAACTGGATATTCGAAAAGATATTGATTAAATAAATAATGATCGAATGAATATTCGAAATAATATTCATTATTTAACTTAATTAAATTCTTAGGGAATATTCAAAATAATATTCGATGAACAAATCGATCATGAATGAATATTAAAGATGATATTCAATAAATAAAGTTCAAGTGAATATTTAAAATAATATTCATTTACTAAATAATCTTGAATGAATATTCAAAATAATATTCATTAAGTAATCATCTCAAATGAATATTTAAAATAATATTCATTAAATAAATAGCGGAAAATGTCTACTTAACTATTTTCCTCTAAAAAAATAATCCCGATCTATACTTAAAGAATGTAAGTCATACGCCATTCGCTAAAGGCCTTTACAAAACCCGGCTTATAACTAATATATCTCATATCTAGCTTATAAGCCAATATCAACTCGTAGTCAAGTATCATAATATACTTTTGAAAACAGTTATGCCTTCCAATAGCATATTTAACATAAATAATATCCATATGGTGTTTCTCGATTGAGATAATACTCAAATAACATTCCTCGAAAAATATAGAAGGCAAATACAATTCCTCGAATGACATCATATTTAAATAACAATCCTCGACTGTTTCTCAGATAATTAATACTTTATGGAAATATAATAATGTTTATAAATAACATTCCTCAAATCGTTTCCAAGTACTTAATACTTTCTGGAAATATAATTAGTGTTTATTAATAGTATTCCTCAAGATGACTAGTACTTTGCCGCTGGAATCCCTCCGGGTTTCCACGACTAACACTATATTCACAAAATACCAACTCCCGGTTTAAAGTCGAAAACAATGAATATGCTCTTATATCTAGAGCTACAAGATATACCGGTTCGTAAATACTTAACTTTAAAGACCACATATAATCCAAAGGTCAAATTCTATTTCAACCGGAAATAAGATTATAGCAAAACTGTTTAACAATATTCCTGGCAAATGCAGTATCAAATAATAATATTACAAAGTATAGGTTTTGAAACCTTGCATAGGTAGAATCAAAATATAATATTTTAATCAATCATGAAAGTCCTTAAATAACTTCCGATTAACATTATATAACCTTTAAATCACTTAGGATATTTAATAAATAGATACCTAATATTTATTGAATAAAATATGCAATAGCTCCTTTTTTTTAAAGAATATTCCAAAGCGTAGTCGTTTAATAAGTGAATATTCAGATAATTTTTACTACTAATATCAAAATATGTAATAACCTCAAAACACCCAATTGTAACTCTTAGAATATTTCTAATCAAAACTAAGACATTAACTCTCCGGCAATTCCCGGACTTTAAATACTTTATCGAAATAATTATCACCGACTCACGATCAATAAGGAGTAAATGCCACATATGAAAATCCTTTTTAAATGAATATGATAAATAATATTCATTGAGTTAAATCACTCTTCCAAATAGCCTACATCAATATCCTTCTAGATATTCTTAATCGAAAATATCCCAAGTATAATATTTGCAATATTCTATGAACAAGATACCGGTTAAGGGGGTGAGTCATAATTTATCGGTCTCCATCGACAACATTACAAGTCATGGGATTTTGACAATTGGCATAAGCAGTATGTAATAATATTAGCAAAGCCCAAAAATATGCTAGTTTTGATTAGGAAGCACATGGTTGAAAACTATCAATCATGGATTTAACTCTAATCCACACATTTCATATATTTCAAAATACAGATACTCTGAACGATAGAGTATGCATAAATAAACTTGCCTCTAGTCCTTAGCAGAAAATAGAACCCGCGAATAAATCCTTCGCAATTCGCCCCAAGCGTTTCCATGGAGGTAGTTTACCTTTCTTTATACGACGCCTCGATCTTTCCTTTTTGATGTACGTCGATCCACTTGATTATACCCTAATGGTACTGAAATAGTTACGAGTACGTGTCAGTCCAACCTCGTATCTCGAGTAGGCAAAACTCAGAATTACCACTAAGTCACCTAAAGTCGTACTATAGTTGTTATTGAAAGGCAGAGTGTATTAACTTGTAACACTATAACTAATGTAACTCAATTAAAAGAAAAGATACTTAACCAGAAGACAATCAAGAACAAGAAGTCACAAGGAATCAACAGTAAATGAAGACAAGGTAATTGATACAATTGAACATGTTAACTATGATCAAGCCAAGAAGAAATCATTGAGAGAAGTTCAAGTCAAAGTTGTTCAGGCCTCAGTGATTTGAGAATTCGAGATTCAAGATCATAACTATCAGTATCAACAAGACCAATTGATTTCAAGTGAACAAGAAGGAAAGCAAATATTGGAAAGCCAAGTTACTAAGTGAATATGGTAATTTATTCAAGAAACAGAAACACTATCAAGACTAGTCACTTATGAACCAGACCAGTGCATCAAGTGTCAGGACATTGATAGCAAGTTTATGTCAGTAATAAAGATCCATGTTCAAGAGCTTGTAGAAGAACAAAGAAGATATGAAGATATCACAAGCTCAAGATGTGCATTGAAGTTTCAAGTTGAAGACCAGAATATTTTCTAAGTAAGAAATGTTCTAGATGGCTAAGTCGAAATTCTCAAGTAGAAGTTCTACTTAGAATTTCGAGATGGCTAAGTAGAAATTCTCAAGTAGAAGTTCTACTTAGAGTGCAGCTTCAACATGACACATGGCATCTTCTGATTGGCAGATTTCCAAGCTTTCAAGATAAGACAAGATTTATGTGGACATCATTGGGCCACGTACATCTTAGTCTTTGAAGACTACAGGTCATAGATTACATGTAGTATAAATAGAAGCACTTGTGTAATGTTTTAGTAAGTGAGCAATATTGAGAAAAACACAAGAAAAAGAGAGAGAGTATTCACAGAGCTTAGAATCATTCACTTCTCTCTCAACTTCTGTTATACTTTGTAATGAATGTTGTAGCAACCTTTTCAAGTTATATATAAAGAAATATATTCCTTGAATCTGTGTGTTCATTTATTGCATCGTATTTATTGCTTCTCATAATCGAAAAGTTGTATTCACCCCCCCTCTACAACACATTTGGACCTAACAATTGGTATCAGAGCGGATGTTTAACATACAAAACATAGATCCTTGTGTTTGGTAGAAGAATCGTGAGTTTTCATTTTCTAGATCTACTTTTCATTTTTTCGAAAAGTGAGCTTTAATTCATTTCCAGTGAAAACTCATCCGGGAAAAATTATTTAAATACTCCAGGTGTGATTATTTGGCTTGGGTGTATTTTAATTGATTTTTGTGAATTAATCTGGGTTCATTGATATTTGGTGTTCTTGAGTGTTCATCATCTGTTCTTGTCAAAGAAGATAACCCAACAACTTTTTGATCTCCTTTTTCAAACAAATAAGATAGTCAAAAAGGTGTTTTTGTACTTTTGATTTGATTATTATTCCTTGGCCGAAAGCAAAAGAAAGTGTACTCAGTGCTTTGCAAGTGGGTTAGTCACTTTCGGTCTGTAAAGTAATCAAAAGTCAAAAAGGTGATATTGTTTATTCAATATTAAAGTAATCTGCAGAAAATTATTCTAAGGACAAATTTTCTACATAGAATTTCGACTTGGACAATTTCTACTTGGTGAATTTCGACTTGGACAATTTCTACTTAGAGAAATTTCGACTTGAGCAAAATTTCTACTTAGAAAAATTTCGACTTGGCAGAAGTTCTACATAGATATTCTACATAGCCTAGTCTTGGGTACTTAGAATTTTTTTAGTGACAAGATTTGAAATGGCTCCTAAAAATTCTTTCAAGATCCCAATGTTCAACCGAGATCACTATGAAGAATGGGTTTTCAGAATGAGACTCTACTTAGAGACTATTAACCCTGAGTATCTGGAAGTCCTTGAAAAGGGTAAATTTGTTCCAATGAAAGCTATTCCTGAGCGTACGGAAGGAGAGGAGGTTATACCTGCTCGGTCTGAACCTAAAAAGGCAGCGGACTTTACGGATGCTGACAAGGAGCAAATAGCTTATGATACTTCTGTAAGACAAACCTTGATGGAATCTCTCGATCATGAAATGTTCAACATAGTCAAGGGTTTGAATACAGCAAAGAAGATTTGGGACAAGATAGAAGTTGTCATGGAAGGATCTGCAGAGGTTAGAAGCAACAAGACACTTATACTCAAGATGGAGTATGACACCTTTAGAATACGAAAAGGAGAAAGCATAACAGATGTCTATCTACGATTCAGTCAGTTGGTATTGGATTTGAATCTGAGAGGTGTTACTCTCCCCATGGTTGAAACCAATACAAGATATTTGAGGAACCAGCCAAAGAGCATTGAACATAGAGTCTACGCAATCAGAGAAACCAGAGATTTGCATACAACTTCTCTGGAAGAATATTATGGAATTCTGAAGACCTATGAGCTGGAAACTCTTCAAGATCAAGCATGGGACAATGATTCAAAGGGAAAAGAAACTGCATCAGGATTAGTTGCTGATGAGGAAGAGTCTAAGAAGGCAATGGTTGCAGCAAAGCCTAAATCATCACCTGCACCACATCAAGTTGATAATGATGACGAGTGCGCATCCAACAGTGATGATGACTACTTCACCCAAGAAGAGCTGGACAACATGGATGATAGTGTCGTGGCATACATGGCAAGGAAGTTCAGCAACATGAGATTCAGAAAGAGCAACCGACCACAGAGAAATTCTTCATCTTATTATCGGGCTGCTAAGGGTGGTGGTAGTTCGTCAGGCTACCAAGGTAAAGGTAAGAGTACCAGCTACAAATCTCCTTTGGATTTCAAAATGAAGTTCAAATGCTATAACTGTGGAGAACCTGGACACTTTGCCTCGGACTGCAAAAAGGCTAAACAGACTTATCCAAAAGAGACATTTGAAGCCCTCAAAAGCAAGTATGAATCGCTGATGAAAGAAAAACATGGTAAAAGAGCTTTAGTAGTAACAGAAGGAAGAGCTTGGGATGATTCAGATGAGGAAGAGGTTACTCATGTAGCAAACTTTGCGCTCATGGCTGAGACATCAGAGGAACCAGAGGTACCAGTTCTAACCCTTAAAGTAGAAATGTCTATTGATGATTATAAGGAACAGAACGGGGCTCTTAGCGAAGAGATCTACATGTTGTGCAAAAGCCTAGACACTTCTCAAAAGGAACAGAAAACACTTGTCGCCAAAAGCAGAATGCTTGAGGCAAAAGTGGAAGAGTTAGAGGCTGCTTGCACTGTAGATACTTCCCTAAGAGATTTTATTAAATCTTTGGAACACAAGCTCGTCCTTAAGGAGAAAATAGAATCATGTTTAAGGAACAAACTAGCTGAGTTAGAAACTAAATGTGAAGCTTACAAACTAGCTGCTAGTAAAGTGTATGTAGATAATGATGTGTTTAAGAAGATAACTGGAGTAGGTGTAGGACTTGATTATTCTAATCTTTCTAAGAAAGATGGGAAGAGACCTATAGACACTAGTTCCAGTGACCTTAAAAATGATATTTCTAGCATTTTTAAACCTTCTGTCAAACCCATCTACAAACATCTTGTTCCTAGAATAGAAGAAGAAGAGACTGAATTGATAGCTAGATATGAGATTGAGATGGAAGATCGTCAGAAAGCACAACCTATAACTCCTATTAAACAAGTTAAAATCAATTTTCCTAGTGATGAATCTAGACTAGGAATAGGAGCTAAGGCTGTTAAACAACAAGGGAAGAAAGGCATAAAAGAGGTTAAGGCTGAACGAATAAAGAAAGCATGTTATCACTGTAAATCTACTGAACATCTTTCTTATGCATGCACTGCTACACATGCCATGCCTACCACACACACTATGAATAATCTGCATCAGAATCATGCACAGTGTGGTCAACCTAATTGTATGCCATGCACTTTTAACGTCATGCAAACTTTTGTGAATTTAATGAATGCATCTAGCCAGTCATGCTCAAATACTGCTGCTAGTTCAAACAACAAAAAGAAGTTTGGGAGAGCCAAGACTGTCAGTCCTCCTAAAGTTAGGAGTGACAAACCTTCTCCTAGGACTGATAAATATGTCAAGTCTGAGAAAGGAAAGGAGGAAGTCGAAAGCTCTAGTTATGTTAAGAAAAGTGCATCTCCCGTTGTTAAATCTGTTGATTCTAAATCTTATCGAAAAGCCGGGCCCAATCAAAGTTGGGTTCCGAAGAAAGTCTAATCAATCTGTTATTGCAGGGCATTAAGCAAAAGAGAAATAAAGTTATATGGGTGCTAGATAGTGGAGCATCGAGGCATATGACTGGAAACAAGTCCCTGCTTACAGAGTTGGTTATGAAAGCTGGCCCTTATGTTACCTTTGGAGATGACAGCATAGGTGTGACAAAGGGATATGGCAAACTGAAAACTGGCAATGTCATCATTGAAGATATTTCCTATGTTGAGGGATTAAAGCATAATTTGTTGAGTATCAGTCAATTCTGTGACAAAGGTTACGAAATTGTCTTCAACAAGAAAGGTGTATCAATCACTCACATCAAGGAAGGTTCACTGGCTTTGAGAGGAGTTCGAAAGGCATATCTTTTTGTTGCAGACATGGATTCAGCAAATCAGAATGAAGTCACCTGTTTCTACAGCAAAGCTTCGGATGATGAAAGCTGGTTATGGCACAAAAAGTTATCTCACTTAAACTTCAAAACGATGAATGCTCTCGCGAGGCGAGAATTGGTGAGAGATCTACCTCAAATGGAGTTCGCTCCGAAAGGACTCTGTGAAGCCTGTGAAATGGGAAAGTCGAAACGAGCATCGCATAAAAGCAAAGAAATTTCTAGTATCACTGAGCCTCTGCAACTTCTTCATATGGATTTGTTCGGCCCAGTGAATGTCCTATCTTTGTCTAGGAAAAGATATGCATTGGTAATCATGGATGACTTCTCCAAGTATACATGGGTATTGTTCGCAATGACGAAAGACGAAGTACCTTTCCTAATCATTGATCACATCACTCAAATTGAGAATGTTTCAACACTTACTGTGAAGACGATTAGATCAGACAATGGCACTGAATTCAAAAACGCAGTGCTAAATGACTTCTGTGTATCTAAAGGAATACGTCGTCAGTACTCAGCCCCAAGAACTCCACAACAAAATGGAGTGGTTGAAAGGAAGAATAGAACATTGGTTGAAGCAGCAAGAACTTTGTTGTGTGATTCGAAACTTCCTCTGTACTTCTGGGCAGAAGCAGTGAGTACCGTGTGTTACACTCAAAATCGATCCTTGATCATAAAAGATAAAGAAAAGACACCATGTGAGCTAATGAATGGCAGAAGACCAACAATCAAATATTTTCATGTATTTGGAGCAAAATGCTATGTACTTATAGATGATGAAAATATAGGTAAGTTTGCGGCAAAAGCTCGTGAAGGAATCTTTGTTGGTTACTCCACAGATGTGGTAGCAGCTTATAGGGTGTTCTTAGTAAATGATCGAAAAGTGACTGAAAGCTACAACGTCAGATTCGACGATACCAAACTCTCATCAATTTCAAGAGATTCTAGTGAACCTGAGTCCCTAAAATTTCAGAATCTGGACTTAGAAGATCTTGAAGATGAACCTGAGTTAGTTGTCCCATTAAATGTTCCAAGTGTACGTGAAGAACCTGAGTCTAGTGAACAAGCTAATTCTACAAGATCAGGAGAGACTTCTTCAGTACGAACCGGCAACAACTCAGGGGGAGTAAATAGCAGCTCAAGGACTACTGTTCAAGGCTCGAATCGAGTTGACTCTAGTTCTGTAGGAGCTGGCACTAACTCAGGGGGAGTTAGTGAAAGTATTCAAAGTAGTCAGCACCACAATTCAGAAAGTCATGCTGAATCATCAAGACAATTTCCAAGAGAACGGGTATGGAATAGAGACCATCCGTTTGAATTAATTATTGGTGATCCAGATGCTGGTGTGTCTACTAGAAGAAATACAAGAGCTGACCTGGCTAATATTTGCTTATTTTCTGGGTTCTTATCCAAGCTTGAACCTAAAGAAATAGAAGAAGCTCTTGGTGATGCTGATTGGGTGATTGCAATGCAAGAGGAACTCAATCAGTTTGAAAGGCAGAAAGTTTGGAAGCTGGTACCCCGACCAAAGAACAAATCAGTAATTGGAGCAAGGTGGGTATTCAGAAATAAAATGGATGAAAACGGACTTGTAACACGAAACAAGGCTCGTTTGGTTGCAAAAGGTTATTCTCAGCGAGAAGGAATTGATTATGATGAGACCTATGCACCAGTTGCAAGACTTGAGGCAGTCAGGATGTTTTTGGCATTTGCAGCACATAAGAACTTCAAGGTTTTCCAGATGGATGTGAAAAGTGCCTTCCTGAACGGAGAGTTAGAAGAAGAAGTGTATCTGGAACAGCCGCCTGGCTTCATTGATCCAGAACTTGTAGATTTTGTGTATCTTCTCTTCAAATCTGTCTATGGCCTCAGGCAATCCCCAAGATGTTGGTATGAAACCCTATCTGTATTCTTAATTGAAAGTGGTTTTACTAGGGGAGTAATTGACAAAACATTGTTCTATAAGAATGTGAAGAATGATCTAATACTTGTTCAAGTATATGTGGACGATATTATCTTTGGGTCATCGAATGAGCGCTTGTGCGAGAAATTTGCTAAGCTAATGCAAGACAAATACGAGATGAGCATGATGGGAGAGCTGTCCTTCTTCCTTGGATTACAGATCAGTCAGAGAAAAGATGGTATCTTTATCTGTCAATCCAAGTACGTCAGAGATTTACTCAAGAAGTATAATCTAGAAGATGCATCAGCAGCCAAGACTCCCATGGCAACAGCCACGAAGCTTGATGAAGACAAATCAGGTAAATCAGTTGACATCACAAGCTATCGAGGTATGATTGGCTCACTTCTCTATTTAACTGCAAGTAGACCCGATATAATGTTCGCGACTTGTTTATGTGCAAGATTCCAAGCGGATCCTAGAGAATCACATCTCATAGCCGTCAAAAGAATTTTTAGGTATCTCAAGGGCACACCAAATCTAGGAATTTGGTACCCAAGAGATACAGGTTTTAATCTAATTGGCTATACGGATTCAGATTATGCAGGTTGCAGGATTGATAGGAAAAGCACATCTGGTGCTTGTCAATTTCTTGGCAGAAGATTGGTGTCCTGGCAAAGTAAAAAGCAACATACAGTATCTACTTCTACTGCTGAAGCTGAGTACATTGCTGCTGGAAGCTGTGTAGCTCAAATACTGTGGATGAGGAACCAATTGAAGGATTATGGCATGGAGCACAAGAAAATTCCAATTATGTGTGACAACACAAGTGCCATTGCCATAACCAACAATCCTGTAGATCACTCAAGAACCAAGCACATCGACATCAGGTATCACTTCATAAGAGAACATGTCGAGGAGGGGACTGTGGAGCTACATTTTGTGCCCACAATGCAACAAATTGCAGATATATTCACCAAACCTCTTGATGAAGTAACATTCAATAGGTTGGTTGGTGAATTGGGAATGCTTAACACAAGTTAGTAAAGCCTTCTATCTGTAAAATCCATGGTTATGTTGGTATATGCAAGCTATTTAATCATTATGTGTTTAGACTTTAAAATGCCTAATTAATGATTATTATAGGATGCATATAGTGTGATTTTGCATGAATTCAGTGTGTTTTAAGTGTCTTTTATAGCACAAATCTGTGAATTTATGCTTGTTAGATTGCATGAACATAGGGGGAGTTAAATTCATAATATTCTAAATTTTGCATGATTTTTAGATGAATTTACCTGTGTTTTTCATGTAATTAGAGGCCTTAGAATTATCAAGGAATGTTTTAATTATGTCATATATTAAAATCCTTGAATTGATATTTATATTAATTTGACAAAATTAATTGTTGAGTTTTTCAAAGAAAAATTGTCAAATTATTCTAAGTATCTTCAAAATTTCGAGTTAGTTACTATCTCGAAACTCATCTTGAAATTCTAGTTGAATTTCGATTTGAGCTTCCAGAGTGAAGTTTTGAAAATTCTAAGTCTGGGAGAAATTTCGAGTTAGCCTCTATCTCGAAATTTATCTCGAAATTCGACTTAAGGTTCGAATTAGAGTTACCAGTGTGCCTAATTATTATCTTCAAAATATTCGAGATACAGTCTATCTCGAACTCTATCTCGAAATTCAGATGAGAGTTCCATTTTTGGGGATATTTTGAAAAGAATTGAGAATAACTTCGAGTTAACCTCTATCTCGAAGTTCAACTCGAAGTTCGACTTAGAGTCCAACTCGAAGTTCGACTTAGAGTTCGACTTAGAGGTTTGACTTAGAGTTTGAGAGAATTCTCAATTGGTTAAAGGGAATTTTCGAGTTAACTCCTAACTCGAACTATATCTCGAATTTCGACTTAGAATTTCGAGATAGATTTCCTTGTTGGTTGTGTGCTGTTTACATGGTCATTTACAAGATAAATGGTAAAGATTTTCGAGTTAACAACTATCTCGAACTCTATCTCGAAGTTCGACTTAGAAAGTTCGAGATAGACTTCGAGATAGACTTCGAGATAGAATTTCGACTTGAGTGTTCCCTGTATGTACTTATGTTTTTCACATTTTTTAACAGGGACATTTTAGTCATTTCACAGTAATGTCTATATATACATCTTTAACTCGATGTTTTTCTTTCACTTTTACCTAATAGAGTTTTACAGCCGCACATATACATACAGGCGATTTCATATTCTCAACCATTGATTCGTGATTTTTGTGTCAAATCTCATACGGACAACGAATTAATGCCCATTTTTTGACTGCTATCACTTGTGTGTTACCATTAAATCTCTGTTCTTGTGTGTTTGTGTCATTGTTCATCCTTCTTGAGATATATACACACGTATATACACACACGAATTTACAGATCTGTTCAAAAACGTTTTTAAACACACACTTCACTGTTAGTGGAGAGTTAATCATTGGTTTGAAATTTGCCTTCCATTAACTGTTAATTGCATCCCGTAGTTTGATTTCTCAAAAAAGGAACTTTTGTTGTTCTTGATAAATTAAAAGGGATTTAACGGTTTATTCTAAAATTCATTGTTTTAATCCCGTAGTTTAATTTTTCTGAAAAGGGACTAGTGTTGTTCTTGATAAATTAAAAGGGATAAAACTGTTAATTAAAGATTAATTGTTTTTCAGAAATTAAAATTAAAATTTCACATCTTTTTAAAGAAAAACTTTTAATTAAAATGGCTCACCAATTTTCACTTGCCAAAAACAATTTTTATAATATTTCTACGGAAATTGGTGATCAACTCCCGCGCTTTAAGTCTTGGATACGATTTCTAAATTTGTATTCCAAAGCTAGCGATGCTTTTTCTGCTAAACCTACACTAGTGCATGATGCTTTACAGCAATTATGGACTAGTGCGGTTTCTTTTGGGAGCAAATCAACCCCCTTTGGTTTCAGGTTTACCTTAGCGGGTCAGGAATATGTGGTGACTGAACAAATTGTCAACAAGGTTCTTGGATTCCCTGTTAAAGATGCTTATGATCCAGAACCTACAGCTGCAGATCGCCTCAAATTCTTTGAAGAAATAGGGTGTTATCCTCCGACTGGCCGGATCACTGGAAACATCCAAAAACAATTTCTTCATGTGGAATGGAATTACTTTTTCGAGGCCATAACAAGATGTTTTCGGGCACGAGAAAGCGATTACCATCAAATTTCCATTCCCATGCAAAACCTTGGAATTGCCCTAGCAAGAGAGCTGGATATAAATTATGGACGAATAGTTCTCTCTGAGATAGTGGCCGTGATGGGATCTCCTGCAAGTAGAGACCTCAACAACACAGATGTTGTCTGCTGGTTTCCTCGGTTCCTACAGATGCTGATTAATCATTTAGTACCGAAGGATGCTCTTGCTGTTAGACGGAGTTTTGCCAGTGGTCCATCATCTGCACCGCTAGGGATGGGCACTAAGTCACTTTCAACAGTTGAAAATCAGGATAAACATCATGGAAAACCGATGTCTATTCCTGAAACTTTACAAAAGTGGCTTACATATGATGAGGGAGTTACCACTTTGATGGAATTCTCGCAAGCTTCATCACATGCTCAGAATCGGTCTGCTCATGCTGAGGCATTTGAAGCGATTCCTGATGAACAAAGCGGAGACGAACAAGGTAATGAATCAGGTAATCTCTCTCAACATTCTACTCATTCCTCTTCCTATGTTTCTGATTCCATGACCCATGAGACTGCTAGCCCGCAGAATCTATCCCAGGGTAAGAGCCATATTTCTAATTCCTTGTCATCCAAGTCACCGGAATCCAAACAGCCAGCACATATAGATGTAGGAAATGATGAGGAGAGTGAACCCGAAGAGCAGCAACTTATTCGAAAGAAAGCCAAAACTTCTCATGCTGCTACTTCTAAACGTCAGTCAAACCCTAGAGTGTCACACGCAACCACTCCACCTCACGAGAGTGGTTCACCCCTTGAACAATCTGCACATAGGGATTTTGATTTTGATGATAATTATGTACCTCTTGAAGATGCTGTTACTTCAAAAGGACATGAAGCTTTAAAAACTTCAGCCGTACCTTCACCGGTACGTACTGATGCTACAAAGAGGATCGGTTCTGATGTTGTACAAGAACACTTTGTAGCCTCTCAGCCTGAGATTCCAACTCAGGAACAAACAGCAATTGATCCCGTAACTGCAAATTATATTTCTTATCAAGTTTCTGCAGGTACTGCTTCATGTTTTGGATCAATTATTGAAGACATACACGAGCGTGAGACAGGGAGTGTGTGTGAGAGGTTAGGGAGAGAGGGACCTTCATTTTTAAGGCCCGAAACCGAGCGCCAAATACCAACAGAACTAGAATTAGAGCGAGGTCACCTAAACCAAACACCGTCCCTTAATGCTGAAAATCTTGAATCTCGGTTGTCTTCTATGGAAAATCAAATGAAGCAGTTTGGGCAGTCAATGGGGCAGTTAGGGATGAATGTTGGAGATAATCAAAGGGCACTTGACGACTACGCAGCACGAATGGCACTTCAAGCTTCAGCTTTTACTGATTTGAAAAATCAGGTAAATGACATGGGCCATGCTGCTGGTGTCTTGGGAAACACCCTGAATGACAGGATGGGAGCAATGGAGCTTACAATGGATACTCTGGCTGTGGAGATAAGCAGAGTTATGTTCGCAATCAGAAGTTTTGTGCCCCAGGAGTGTTTCGCGCCGCAACAACCTCCCCCCAATGCTGGTACAGGTGGTGCTAGTGGAGAAGGAGCCTATGGTTCCGGGTTTGAAGATTTTGATACAGCTGGTGGATCTGGAGACCAGGGTGGAGTTCAGGATAACTCACCTAAGGGGGAGAATATAAAGGAGACGAGACAGCAGGGAGTTCAAATCGAAGAAATTCAAGAACATGCTGATCTTGTAAAAGAAATGGAAGTTGAGCCGTCCATTGATGAAGAGGCTCTAAGAAGGAAAAAGGGTAAGGCAATAGCGATTGAGCCAGATGAGCCATTCGTTGATCTGAGTCATCAAGAAAAAGTACAGGAGGTACTTGACTCAGATTCCGATATGGAAGACGCACCGTTGAAACATGCTATAAAGAGATCATTGAAGGATCAGGGTGGAGGTGCTGGAATGTCTTTCGGATTGCCTGAAGAAATTACTGTCGATGAGGAAACCCTTGAAGCTCAACAGTTAGCCTTGGATCAAGCTGAGTTCTTTAAAATGAAGCAAATGCAAGATCGTGCTGCGTTTCAGGAAAAGAAAGCGGAGCTACAAGGAAAGCAGTACGATTATGAGCTTGCAAGGCTAGCTGATCCTCAAATCGATCTGGACAATAGAAGGATAGGGAAGAAGTGGGATGACGCAAGAAAGATTTTGATGGGACCATGTTCAAAAGGAGAGCATAACAAGGAAGCAGATGATCTGTTCTACCAACTAAATTTGCAGAATCCAATGGCGGCTGACTACATAAATGCTTTAAAGAGATTAATTTCTAAAGTCAGGGTTGGATACAATTCAACGCAAAAGGAGTGGCAGGTTATTTTGTCTTTCGCAGAAGGAGTCCCAATGTCTTTCATGTATGTGGATGATCAATTCATGACGAGAAGATCTGCATCAGAGTTGTTCTTGCTAGCAACAAAAATTCAATACTCTCAGTCTGAGAATCTAAGCATTCTGTATAGGGATCAGTTAATGCGGCTAGCAGAGGACAAGGGTCCAGAATTCTCAGCATATCCAAATGTTGTCCGGATGGTGGTTGACAGTAAGTTGAAGAGGGTGAGCCTGGAGGAAAAGGACTTAATGGAACTTTCAGTGGAATCTCTTAAGGCCGTCTGTAGGCAGATGATGGGTAAGGGATTCGCTTCTGTGCTTAAAGATAAATCAGTGAAGACCATTGAAAGTGTCATACTAAAGAAGAGCAATGAGGTGTGGAAGTGTGATGTCATTGCTCCGAACCCTCTTGATAATGTGAAGATTGAACCAGAGCTGATAGAGAGGAATTGGAATATTCTTCAAGCAATGAAGAATGTTGATGAAGCTCTGAATCTTCCTACTGGAGAACTGGAACAAGGAGAGATAAGGGAGGCAGTTGGTGTTCCAGGAAGAGACAGTGTATACTGGATACATTCTTTTGCTGATAATGCAGCTGATGCCTTAGTATTCATAGATGCAGACCAGAAGCAAACACTCTTGCATATGAGTAGAGACTGGCTGAAGCAGACTCAAGATGCTGCATTTCTAGAGAAAGTGTTATATGTGTTCAAATGGGAAGATGTGGAAGTTAAGTATGTGACAGAAAAGCAGAGACTCGTGAGTTACCTATCTGATGTAGTAGTGGAAATGAAGCGATTGGAGCGAGATGCGGCTAGTGTCCACAATACTAACCGTGTCATAGGCTATCCCAAAATGATCTACTGTCAGTTTAAATCTGATAAAACTCATAGGAAACCTCGGCTTATCATGAAGAAATTTGAGGAAATTCCAGAGATCAGGACTACTCAGGAGGTGGACAAACTCAGAAGGCTTTTCAAACATCCTTACCCAGAACCCAGGAACCCTCTAGAGATGGAAGCAGTAAGTTTGTTGAATACTAGGTGGACGCAACTTCGTGATCCAGTATATAAGAAACAAAAGCAGCAGGAGGAGAAGCGCAGAAGGCAGAAAGAAGAAAAAGATCAAGCTGCTGAAGCTAGGAAAAGGAAACGGAATTAGGGTTAAAGGTCAGAGTGGTGTGAACTTGAAGTTGGAAAAACTTCATGTCTTTCGGTTGCTTTAACTCACTTGAGGAAAATTCATCTTAGAATGAATCCAATAAGGTGATATAAGTTTGACTAAAAGATATGAAATAATCCAGGTGATAGGAATCATTCAAATGATCTTTAATTCGAGGTTCGAATTCTGTTTCTAGTTTAAGTTCTTTGTATTGTTTTCATGTACTTGTAATTGTATATTTTTCAAGACTGTAATGTTAATTATCTTTTCTCGTCTCATTGTTTCGTTGAGTTATCCTTCATTAATTTGAATGTCATTGTTAGACAATCAAATTGGGGGAGATTGAAAGGCAGAGTGTATTAACTTGTAACACTATAACTAATGTAACTCAATTAAAAGAAAAGATACTTAACCAGAAGACAATCAAGAACAAGAAGCCACAAGGAATCAACAGTAAATGAAGACAAGGTAATTGATACAATTGAACATGTTAACTATGATCAAGCCAAGAAGAAATCATTGAGAGAAGTTCAAGTCAAAGTTGTTCAGGCCTCAGTGATTTGAGAATTCGAGATTCAAGATCATAACTATCAGTATCAACAAGACCAATTGATTTCAAGTGAACAAGAAGGAAAGCAAATATTGGAAAGCCAAGTTACTAAGTGAATATGGTAATTTATTCAAGAAACAGAAACACTATCAAGACTAGTCACTTATGAACCAGACCAGTGCATCAAGTGTCAGGACATTGATAGCAAGTTTATGTCAGTAATAAAGATCCATGTTCAAGAGCTTGTAGAAGAACAAAGAAGATATGAAGATATCACAAGCTCAAGATGTGCATTGAAGTTTCAAGTTGAAGACCAGAATATTTTCTAAGTAAGAAATGTTCTAGATGGCTAAGTCGAAATTCTCAAGTAGAAGTTCTACTTAGAATTTCGAGATGGCTAAGTAGAAATTCTCAAGTAGAAGTTCTACTTAGAGTGCAGCTTCAACATGACACATGGCATCTTCTGATTGGCAGATTTCCAAGCTTTCAAGATAAGACAAGATTTATGTGGACATCATTGGGCCACGTACATCTTAGTCTTTGAAGACTACAGGTCATAGATTACATGTAGTATAAATAGAAGCACTTGTGTAATGTTTTAGTAAGTGAGCAATATTGAGAAAAACACAAGAAAAAGAGAGAGAGTATTCACAGAGCTTAGAATCATTCACTTCTCTCTCAACTTCTGTTATACTTTGTAATGAATGTTGTAGCAACCTTTTCAAGTTATATATAAAGAAATATATTCCTTGAATCTGTGTGTTCATTTATTGCATCGTATTTATTGCTTCTCATAATCGAAAAGTTGTATTCACCCCCCCTCTACAACACATTTGGACCTAACAGTTATCCCTATGGTTGACTACTCAAATTCCAATTAATACACATAACACATGTAGTAAAGAAAAGACATGGAAGAGTCCCCTTTTTAAAGTAGACATTTCCTGGTGCTAACACATCATAACACTACCCAGTTATAACAATTAGTCAAAACTCCACTTAACACTTTTGACCATAATACTATTGACATACTCTTGCCACAAGTTAATTAACAAGTAATCCTCAAAACATACTTAGCCCTCGATAAAGACTCATAATACCCATTTAATCTTCAAGACACATTTAATCCTCGGATAGTCCACTTAGCACATATTCACATAACAATTAATATCCATTTCATGCTTCTAGACCATTGTATTTAACTAAATTAAATAAATTTGATTGCAGGGGATTTTCAGAAAATTTGGGCATGAGGTATTCGTTTATCGGACTATGGGCACAGCCCCTCCATGCCAATCAAAACATTTCAACCCTGTTTTAAATAAAAATAAAGCTGCCTCAACTTACAGCAAAGTAAACAAGTAAGAAAAGTACCCGCCCAGACATGCGGCAACTAGCACATAAGGAAAAGTACCCGCCCAGACATGCGGCAACTAGCACATAAGGAAAAGTACCCGCCCAGACATGCGGCAACTAGCACATAAGGAAAAGTACCCGCCCAGACATGCGGCAACTAGCACATAAGGAAAATAAACTAAGTTTATCCACATTTAAGCCAACACCACGTAGTTGGCACCTACACTATCAACATATACTATAACTTGATTCATACCATTTAGCACTTAGCCAATTAGCCATTCATATAATTACACCTTGTAAGAACCCAGATTTTTTGGTAGAATTTAAAACTTTTTATTATGTAATAATGTGGGAATGAATAGTGGTTATGACTGCGATGTAACGAAGATCTATTAAATGAATGGAACGGATTTGAATTCAATTATTTATATGTCATGCAGAATACTTTTGGTTGCCGGCATAGATAAGAATGATCTATCTCCTAAGAATATAAGTATATTACTTCAAGTAAGATTATTCTTATGTCATCCAAATCAATATCTATTATAAGTCCAGCGGTTCCGTAAAAAGGTTAAGAAGCACCCGAGAGTGAACCAGGTTCATTTTCCTAATTATAGGAATTAAATAAAAATAAGTGATGAATAGTGATTTTGGTGAAATTTGGAATATTATTATAATAATGTTATACCCGGTATTCGGAACGGATTTCTGAGTTCGTATTAGTAATCTCGGAAGAAAATAAGTGTATGTAAAAGCTGTCGGATTCAGAAAAAGAGCACTTTTATTTTCTCCGAGATTTCCCTGGACACTGCAAGACTTAAGGATTGATAAAAGGGAATTAAGGAATTTAAATTCGAGAAGTATTAAGAAAGATGAGGAATAGTATTATAAATATTAAGAAGGTTTTCGGTAAAACCCTAACTAGAAACGAATGAGTTATTCCCTCGAACGATCAACGAATTAAGCAATAAACGGACAAGGAATCAAGCAGAGGAGGCAAGATGCATGCATGTGTGCAAGTGACAAATATCTAGAAACCATATAGTTACTTAAGTAACCAATACTTAGTGAATCAACTAAGTACTTAGAAAACAAACCACTTGGTTAAGCCTTAACCATCCAATCTTTAACACTTGTCATGGTAAACCCTCATCCAACAATGCACACTTTAATAAAGGTGTTTTAAGATGAGATATTATCTAAATCAAACCACTTTATGCATTATTATCAAAATCAACCAAGCAAAACACCACTTTCTCTCCTTTCCTTTTACATTCGGCCTAAGCTAAATTCAAAAGAAGAAATCCATCTTCCACTCCTTATTTGATCTCCAAACTTTTATGGTGAGACTTACATTTCATAAAAGTGATCTCCTAAAAATTTCAAAGCCAAACACCTTTGTTTCCATTTTCAAAGAATTCATCCAAGAGGAGGGTGAATAGTGATTCTATGAACTAATCTTGTTTTTTCTTGTTTTTCATGGTTGATTTAGCAAGCTTAAGCACCTCTAAGGATCATACCAAGCATAGTGAGGCTAGATCATACTCCAAGGAAGGTATAGCAACTTGAAACCCTAGACTTTACTTTGAGATTTTGCATGATCTTGGTGGGTTTTAGTATAAGATGTGATATTAGCATGATTATGAGCATGATTGTGGTTTAGATTTGTTAAATGTTAAAAATAGTTTAGATGAACGGAAAGGCATTTCTTGGCCTCAGTTCATGGTGATATATCATGTATATGTTGTTTGGGATGGATACCTTGATTATTGGAAGGTTTGGAATTTAGAAATATTCGATTTATAGCCGTCGTAATGCCGAAATTTCGTTAACATTAAGAACACGAATTTGACAGAAGGTTTAACTCACTGATTAGCTTCAACTTTTGCCATGATAAGCTAGATTATGTTATAAGCTTCGTTTTGATATAAAGATCGCATGAAACGGACTTACGGTTTAGGAGTTATGATTAAATTCGTAAAAGTGGTTCGGAACCGTAATCAAAAGTTCGTAATTGAAATTGATTCCCTTTAATTTTGTTTAATCAGTGGCGAATCGTGATAATTAAATAATAGAGAGAAAAAGGAAGGTGTGGGAGAAGACCGCATGTCAAATGGATCGTTTTCCGATTTTATAAAAATGTTCGAATCTAGGTTAAGTACGAAAGTACCCCTAAGAGGCATACTTGGTTATAACTTCGGTAAACCACTTAGAAAACGATCGATAAATATCGAGGTCTAATCTTTCGACTTTAAAACTTATACGATTTAAATACTTACCATATGTAAGTGTAATGTCATGCTTTAGTAACGAACAAGTATCGGGTAATAAAAGCAATAGTAAGAGTGAATTAGAGGGGTATAACGAAACGACTTGAAAACGTGTTTCGATTTAAGTTAAGTTTATACTTAACCTTTGAAAGGAGTTAAATGATTAATCCCGAACGCCTTGGCTAATTATAGATCATCAGGCTGACCCGGGACACGCTACCACTACCCCTACTCGTAGTCGACTTCCAGGCAAGTTTCGAACCTTTCTTTTTAAAGGCTGTTGTTGTGAATATATATATATGTATGTGTTTTCAGTATACATATGCCATAGCATGCATGCCTGTTCTCGAATTATTTTGAAGATGCTTATTCCCTAAATTATTGTTGGCTTATAAGTTGGATAGTTATTATATCGATTATAAGCCGGAAATTTCTAAGACCCTTAAGCGAAGGGCATCTGAATCTCATTCTTTGACTATAGACCGGGAGTCGTTATTCCTTGATATATTGATATTATTTTTAGAGGAAAATAACTAAGTAAATATTTTCCATCTATTATTTGATAAATATTATTCGAATTATCCCTCGGATGTTTATTTATTCGAGGAATATTATATGTTTAATATTCATCTAAAGTCGATTAAATATTCGAATATTATTTCGAACTCTCAGTTAAGTTATTTAATTAGAGAATATTCATTCTTATTTACTCGATAAATATTATTTTTAATATTCATTCGAGTTTATTTATTTAATGAATATTATTTTAATATTCATTCGAGCCTTATTTATTTAAATGAATATTAATTCGAATATTCATTCAATCCCTATTTATTTTATAAATATCATTTGAACATCGATTCAAACTCCAGTTATTAAATAAATATTACTTTGAATATTCCCTTGAGATAAGGAATATTACCTTCGACCTTTATTTAATTCGATTCAATTATCGAACATAATTTCAAATATTCATTCGATAATCATTTCTCCGATAAATACTATTAAGTTGAATATTCATTATTTATTCAATGAATATTGTCCCAAATATTAAGTCGATAATTATTCCATCAATATGTATCCTTCTTGAGTTGAATATTCTCTATTGATTCAGTAAATATTATCTCCAATGTCCATATGACTGTTACTCCTTCAATAAACATTGTTATTAATTTGAATGTTCATTATTTGCTCAATGAATATTATTCTGAATATTTATTCAAAGATTATTCCGAGCAACCCTCTTTCAACATCTGTGACTTAATAAATATTCTTGGAATTTTTATTTAGTTCTTCTAACTCGTTTCAAAGATACTTGGTGTCATTCACCTAGTATCATCGACCTCCGAACATTATATAAATTATTACATAGTCTTATTACTATTATTATATTATCAAGGAAGGTTCTCAGTGATTTCATTCTCCCTTCGATTCTATTATAAGGGAACCCTACTTGAGGAATGTTATTTATCTTGTGACTGCCCGGTCATAAATTATTCGTTCACTCGCAACTTGGTTGCTATTATTCATGGCTTTACGTGCACCCACTCATTGTTCGAGGGGAAAGAACGTTGGAACAAGTCATTATCCATTAACAAGCGGTAGCTTGGGAAATATTGGTAAATTTTCCTTTCCATTTAGATATGACTACCTGGTGGAGTCTTATCAACAAGTATTATACTTGGGGGAAAGGGGGACGAACTTTATGTTTCAAAGTTATGGGTATGGAATGAACTAGGAGACGCGTAAGTGGCCGAGTGGCGCCGGTCCAGCAATAGCCCAACCGTTGGCTTAGGAGTTCCAGAGGGCGGTAAACAAGTAAATCCGTCGGAGCTACCTTCTACATGTAGAGAACGACTGATGAGATGCATGACATACGGCTGATCCCCGTAAACGTCAGGGCATCTGGCGCGGCAATGCTCCCGTATTAGTTCATCACTCAATGTTGGAAATTTTCTGCAACATCATCATAGTTGGCAGAATTGAAAAGTATTTCAAACTGGAATTGCAATATCATTCTGCAAGTTCCTATTTTTATGAAAATGATGCTATCTTGCTTATTTTGGCATAGCATATGCTTCCACAAAATATACATTTATTGAGTTACCTTGTAACTTCATCCTTTATATTAAACTGGCAATATTTTCTCTAATGCATGGCATATGATTTCAAACATATCTTTGAACTGTCTTATATATTACTGCACAGTTATATATTGTTGGTGGGCTGTTGCTCACCCTTGCTTATTCATTATGTCACAACAACAGCTAGGTCACATGGCCCGCGTCAGGCGCACTCGGCGCAAGCAGGTTACCCGCCCCGCAGGGCTCCCCGTTGATATCATCGCTGCCATTGCTGAGGTAGCATAGCTCAGCAGCCTTGATTTCCAGTTTACTTATATGTATCAATAATGATTAATCAACGGCAAAACTTTTAAACTTATGATGTTATCCTTTTGGCTTGTAATAACTTTTATTCGTAAACCAGTAATGCAAGACTTATTTCAATTTCATCTCGGGGACTATAACTGTGTGTGTGTGAGTGGTTATTATTGTGGGGTCACAGCAGGTGATTTATTTATTGTGGACTCAAGTAAAGTACTAATCATGGAAAATAAGACCGTAACGACCCGATCCCGGACCCCGGATCTGGGGATGTTACAGAAATGGTATCAGAGAGAGAGTTATAAATCCCAAGAGATGATGCGACGCTATACAATAATAAATTCACTAAGATAATAAGAACTCTTGCCAAGTTCACTTAAAACCCTTATGGGAACTTTTAAGTATCATGATAGTAATACAATTCGTCATTGTGTAGGCGAGCGACATGTCGGATCCAGAGGAGTATGAGAGACAGCACGATGATGCGATCCAGGCCGCCGAGGGCTCGGCAATGGTAGATTCAGATGCTGATACTGATGTTGTTGAGTCAGAGGAGGAGGACCCTGAGGTCCAGGTGGATGCTGATACTGATGTCATGGAGTCAGAGGATGAGGACCCTGAGGAGGTCCAGGTTGATGCTGATACTGATGTTGTTGAGTCAGAGGAGGAGGTCCAGGCCGTAGGGGATGCTGAGTTAGTTGCTGAGGATGTTGATGATGAGGACCCTGAGGAGGACCAGCTTATACCTGAGGGTAGAGAGATTGGGGAGGACTTTTGGGTTGTGACTCAGATTAGGACTTTGGAGGAGGATACTGACATAACCACAGATCAGGTAGTACCGGTAGATGAGGGTGCCGAGGGAGATGTTGACGAGCCAGTAGTTGGTGTTGTAGGGAGTTCTGGACTTCTTGTGCCACTCCTCTCTGATGAGAGAGCCCCTACCCCGCCACCACTACCTGTGAGCCCAGTGTCAGATGAGTTTGAGGCATTGACCCCAGAGCCACAGCAGGCAGAGGCTGCCCTTCCAGCAGATCCAGCCCCTCCACCCCATGGTCCGACAGGGGACGTCCCAGCATGTTTTCACCACTATATTGTAGGTAGACTTACTTCTGAGGTAGCCGTGGTTGAGGCCAGGCTGGCAGAGTCCCGCAGAGAGCTAGCCGCAGAGAGAGAGGCCCGGTTGAGGCACCTGGGTGGTAGGCATGCCAGAGCTAGAGATATGTATAGGCAGGTGACCGGCATAGAGCTGAGGGCCCGTGTGAGGGTGCGACAGTTACCCAGTGATGGGCATGACATGGTATCCAGGGCTGATGCAGAGGAGATTTTCTGCCTTGCTATGAGGAGGGTTCTAGATTTGACCCGCCGTCGTGGCTGACTGCAGGGATAGTGATGTATTGGTCTGGTTGTCTAGTCTTGTACGGTCATAGTAGTGCCGATTTTTGGTAGGGATAGTTTCAGCTTGTAGATCCCTGTTGCAGACTAGACAGATAGACAGCTTATTTCACTTTTGACTAGTGGTTATTCGGATGGTTGTATTTCCTTTAAAACTGTTGTTGTATGTCGGATGTTGTACCGTTTGGTACTTGGTATATATTTATTTCCCTTTTCAGTCATTTCAGTCTTCTTATGACGCGATCACTAGTTTATTATATTATATCTGTCCGTACTGCTTTCGGCTAAAACTGCGGGATCCTAAATCCATTTATGCATCAATATTGTGAGGAAAACCCTCTGAAATAGGTAAATAAACCTAATGTATATTGTCCAAATTTTCAATAAAATGCCACCGAGAAGAATGGGTACTAGGGCTAACCCTCACGAATCTACTGACCAAGAAAGTCACAATCAACATGAGGAAAATTTTGAGTATAATGAAGAACAGGATCAGGACTATAATGAGCAGGAGGATTCCCATTATGGGATGGGGGATGAAACTTTCTATACTGCAGAGTTTGAAGAGGAAATAGAAGAAGGGGAAACTGAAGTCGAGCATCAGGGGGAGAACCAGGGCGGAAACCCCATGGGACAATTTATGGATCTGCTCAGGCAGAATTTGAACCAATATCCCCAACCACCCCAAGGAAACAACACCACTGTGGCCAATTCCTTTAGGGCCTTCAAGTCCCTCAAACCCCCAGAGTTTCACGGATCGGCTGACCCCGTAGAGGCAAGGGCCTGGGTCAAGGAAATGGAGAAATCTTTCGAGATTCTGAGTATTGGGGAAGCCCAAAAGACTGTCTTTGCTACCTACTTGCTAAAAGGAGAGGCCAACTATTGGTGGGAAGCTAAGAAGAATATGGAGACCGATGCTATTGTAACCTGGGATAGGTTTAAACAATTGTTTCTAGAGAAGTATTTCCTAAAGTTTATGAAAACCCAGATGGAGCTTAAGTTTCTAGAGCTAAAGCAGAACAACTTGTCAGTGGCTGATTATGAAGCCAAGTTTACTGAGCTATCAAGATTTGTACCAGAGTTTGTGGACACTGAAGAAAAGAAAGCTAACAGGTTTCAGCAAGGGCTAAAACAGTGGATTCAGAACAGAGTGGCAGTTTTAGAGATTAATGATTATGCCACCTTGGTACAGAAGGCAACCATTGTGGAAGCAGGTAGTGATCAGGCACAGAGAGAAAGAGAAAAAGGGGGATTAAAGAGAAAGCACGCCAGTATGGGCGGAGGTTCCGCAGGAGGAAGACCCCCGAATAGGTTCAACCGAGGAGCAGTTTCCCTACCTGGGAGGAGTGTTGGGTTTAAACCATCTGGGAATGCAACTGTGAGCCAGGGCGGCCAACAAGCAGGAGTGTCCCGTTCCCATCATTCCAGACCTCCACTACCAGTATGTGCCACTTGTGGGAAGAGACATTCCGGGGTGTGTACTCAGAAACAGACGGTCTGTTATAAGTGTGGGCGAGCAGGCCACTATGCCCATCAGTGTACCGCGATTGCTCCTACTGCCAGCAAAGGCACTACTTGTTTTCAGTGTGGTCGTCCAGGTCACATGAGGAGGGATTGCCCAATGAACAAACCAGCAGCCTCAGGGGCAAGCAGAGCTGCCTCCAACAAGCCACCAACTGCTAGAACTTTTAACATGACAGTGCAAGATGCCGTGAGGAACACGGATGTGATAGCAGGTACATTTTCCCTCAATTCAGTCAGTGCAAATGTTTTATTTGATTCTGGGGCAACTAAGTCTTTTATATCTAGAGATTTTGCACATAAATTGAAACTTAAAACTCAACCACTAAGGGAGTCTTTGCAAGTAGAGATAGCTAATCAGGAAGTCGTTCCAGTTAATCAGATTCACTCCGATTGCAAAATAGAAATAGGAGGACGATCCTTCTGTGTTGATTTGATCCCTTTTAAGCTAGGGGAATTCGATGTTATTTTGGGAATGGACTGGTTGTCTCGTAATAATGCGCAAATAGATTGTAAAGGGAAAAAGGTTAAGTTGAAAACCCCAGGAAATAAGGAAATAGTATTTAAAGGGTTACGACAGACCCAAACCATTCTAACCATGGCGCAGACCAAGAGACTGCTACGAAAAGGAAACGAAGCTTATTTAGCTTACGTTATCGACACCCAAAAAGAGGCGCCCAGGATACAAGATATTCCGGTGGTTAACGAATTTGAAGATGTGTTTCCTGAAGATCTTCCTGGATTACCACCAGATAGAGTGATTGAGTTTGCTATCGAGTTAGCCCCGGGGACGGCTCCAGTTTCAAAGGCCCCATACCGATTAGCACCAGTGGAAATGAAAGAGCTAGCAAAGCAATTACAGGAATTGTTGGATAAGGGTATGATAAGACCCAGTGTGTCGCCTTGGGGCGCACCAGTATTATTCGTCAAGAAAAAGGACGGGAGTATGAGGTTATGCATCGACTATCGGGAGTTGAATAAGCTAACAATAAAGAATAAGTACCCGTTGCCCAGAATTGATGATTTGTTTGACCAGCTAAGAGGAGCTGTGTATTTCTCCAAGATTGACTTGAGAACCGGATATCACCAGCTGAAGATCAAACCTGAAGATATTCCAAAGACTGCATTCCGTACTAGGTATGGACATTATGAGTTCTTGGTGATGTCGTTCGGATTGACCAACGCCCCAGCAGCTTTCATGGATTTAATGAATAGAGTGTTCAAGGAATATTTGGACCAGTTTGTTATAGTCTTTATTGATGATATTTTGATCTACTCAAAGACAGAGGAAGAACACGCTGAACATTTGAGGATAACCTTAGAGACGCTCCGGAAAGAGCAATTATATGCCAAATTCTCAAAGTGTGAGTTTTGGAAAAATGAAGTACAATTTTTAGGGCACGTAATTAACAAAGAAGGAGTGCTAGTTGACCCCTCCAAGATAGAGGCAGTTTCAAATTGGGAGCGACCAACCACTCCAACAAAGGTAAGGAGTTTCATAGGGTTAGCAGGATATTATAGACGATTTGTTCAAGATTTTGCAAAGATTGCAGCCCCGTTAACTCGACTTACCCGGAAAACTGAGAAATTTGAATGGACTGAAAAATGCGAGAAGAGTTTTCAAGAGCTGAAGAAGAGGTTGGTAACGGCCCCAGTATTGGCGTTGCCTGATGGAAAAGGAGATTTCGTGATTTACAGTGATGCTTCGCATAAAGGATTGGGATGCGTGCTTATGCAGCACGGCAAGGTAATAGCATATGCGTCAAGACAATTGAAGGATTACGAGATCCGATACCCCACCCATGATCTGGAATTAGCAGCAATTGTTTTTGCCTTAAAAATTTGGAGGCACTACTTGTATGGGGAGAAGTGTGAGATTTACACTGACCATAAGAGCCTCAAGTACATTTTTACGCAGAAAGAGCTTAACATGCGCCAGAGAAGATGGCTAGAGCTAATCGAGGATTACGACTGTGAGATTCGTTACCACCCGGGCAAAGCCAATGTGGTGGCTGACGCCCTTAGTAGGAAAGAGAAGCTCAAAATGATAACTACAGAGGCAGAATTGATAAAAGATTTTGAGAAGCTGGAAATTGAGATTAAGATACCTGAAGAAGGTCAAGAAAAGTTGATGGAAATTCGGATCCAGCCTCTACTGTTGGAAAAGATTAGGTTATGCCAAGAACAAATGATGGAAGCAGAAAAGAACTCGACAGAGGAGTTAATGACTGGAGAAGAAATAAAGTGTGAAAAAGATAAAGGAGGAATCATGAGGTATATGTGGAGAATATGGGTCCCAAACGATCAGGAACTCAAGGAAGAAATTCTATATGAGGCACACAACTCAGGATACTCAGTGCACCCCGGTAGCACCAAGATGTATAGAGATTTGAAAGAGTACTACTGGTGGCCCAACATGAAAAAGGATGTGGTAGAATGGGTAAGCAAATGCTTGACTTGCCAGAAAGTGAAAGCAGAGCACCAGAGGCCTAGTGGACTTCTACACCCCTTGGAGATTCCCGAATGGAAATGGGAACATATAGCTATGGATTTCGTAGTAGGTTTACCAAGGACTAAAGCAAATCATGATGCCATATGGGTGATTATAGACCGACTAACAAAGTCAGCTCACTTCCTACCGATCAACGAAAGGTACACGGTTGATAGGCTTGTAGATATCTACCTCAAAGAGATAGTGGCGCGACATGGAGTCCCAGTCGCCATAGTATCTGACAGAGATCCCAGATTTAACTCCAGGTTTTGGAGGAGCTTTCAGGAATGTGTGGGAACCAGGCTAAACATGAGTACAGCTTACCATCCCCAGACAGACGGGCAAAGTGAAAGGACCATCCAGACACTAGAAGATATGTTGAGAGTCTGTGCTATAGACTTTAAAGGAAATTGGGATGATCACTTGCCATTGATTGAGTTCTCCTACAACAATAGCTTTCATTCAAGCATAGGGATGCCGCCTTACGAGGCCCTTTATGGAAGGAAATGCCGATCTCCCTTATATTGGGATGAAGTTGGAGAGCGAAAGATGCTCGGGCCTGAGATGGTCCAACGGACTAAAGATGCAGTGGATCTAATAAGAGGACGGCTGGTAGCAGCCCAAGACCGACAAAAGAAATATGCCGACTTAGCTCGGAAAGGAAAAGAATATGAGGTGGGAGACCTAGTGTTCTTGAAAGTATCTCCTTGGAAGGGTTTAATGAGGTTTGGAAAGAAAGGGAAGCTGAGCCCTAGATATATTGGGCCATTTGAGATCTTAAGACGTATTGGGGAGCTAGCTTATGAACTGGCATTACCCCCAAACCTGCAGCAAGTGCACAATGTGTTCCATGTCTCAATGCTAAGGAAATATAACCCAGATGCCAAGCACATAGTGGAATATGAGCACGTGGACATGCAACCAGACTTGACCTACGTAGAGCAACCTGTGGAAATCATGGACAGAAAAGATCAAGTGCTCCGAAACAAGGTCATCAAGCTTGTCAGAGTTTTATGGCAAAATCACAACATAGAAGAATCAACCTGGGAGCTAGAAAGTGCAATGATGGAAAAGTACCCCCATTTGTTTTCAAGCTGATTCCGGGACGGAATCCTTTTAAGGAGGGGAGACTGTAAGAACCCAGATTTTTTGGTAGAATTTAAAACTTTTTATTATGTAATAATGTGGGAATGAATAGTGGTTATGACTGCGATGTAACGAAGATCTATTAAATGAATGGAACGGATTTGAATTCAATTATTTATATGTCATGCAGAATACTTTTGGTTGCCGGCATAGATAAGAATGATCTATCTCCTAAGAATATAAGTATATTACTTCAAGTAAGATTATTCTTATGTCATCCAAATCAATATCTATTATAAGTCCAGCGGTTCCGTAAAAAGGTTAAGAAGCACCCGAGAGTGAACCAGGTTCATTTTCCTAATTATAGGAATTAAATAAAAATAAGTGATGAATAGTGATTTTGGTAAAATTTGGAATATTATTATAATAATGTTATACCCGGTATTCGGAACGGATTTCTGAGTTCGTATTAGTAATCTCGGAAGAAAATAAGTGTATGTAAAAGCTGTCGGATTCAGAAAAAGAGCACTTTTATTTTCTCCGAGATTTCCCTGGACACTGCAAGACTTAAGGATTGATAAAAGGGAATTAAGGAATTTAAATTCGAGAAGTATTAAGAAAGATGAGGAATAGTATTATAAATATTAAGAAGGTTTTCGGTAAAACCCTAACTAGAAACGAATGAGTTATTCCCTCGAACGATCAACGAATTAAGCAATAAACGGACAAGGAATCAAGCAGAGGAGGCAAGATGCATGCATGTGTGCAAGTGACAAATATCTAGAAACCATATAGTTACTTAAGTAACCAATACTTAGTGAATCAACTAAGTACTTAGAAAACAAACCACTTGGTTAAGCCTTAACCATCCAATCTTTAACACTTGTCATGGTAAACCCTCATCCAACAATGCACACTTTAATAAAGGTGTTTTAAGATGAGATATTATCTAAATCAAACCACTTTATGCATTATTATCAAAATCAACCAAGCAAAACACCACTTTCTCTCCTTTCCTTTTACATTCGGCCTAAGCTAAATTCAAAAGAAGAAATCCATCTTCCACTCCTTATTTGATCTCCAAACTTTTATGGTGAGACTTACATTTCATAAAAGTGATCTCCTAAAAATTTCAAAGCCAAACACCTTTGTTTCCATTTTCAAAGAATTCATCCAAGAGGAGGGTGAATAGTGATTCTATGAACTAATCTTGTTTTTTCTTGTTTTTCATGGTTGATTTAGCAAGCTTAAGCACCTCTAAGGATCATACCAAGCATAGTGAGGCTAGATCATACTCCAAGGAAGGTATAGCAACTTGAAACCCTAGACTTTACTTTGAGATTTTGCATGATCTTGGTGGGTTTTAGTATAAGATGTGATATTAGCATGATTATGAGCATGATTGTGGTTTAGATTTGTTAAATGTTAAAAATAGTTTAGATGAACGGAAAGGCATTGCTTGGCCTCAGTTCATGGTGATATATCATGTATATGTTGTTTGGGATGGATACCTTGATTATTGGAAGGTTTGGAATTTAGAAATATTCGATTTATAGCCGTCGTAATGCCGAAATTTCGTTAACATTAAGAACACGAATTTGACAGAAGGTTTAACTCACTGATTAGCTTCAACTTTTGCCATGATAAGCTAGATTATGTTATAAGCTTCGTTTTGATATAAAGATCGCATGAAACGGACTTACGGTTTAGGAGTTATGATTAAATTCGTAAAAGTGGTTCGGAACCGTAATCAAAAGTTCGTAATTGAAATTGATTCCCTTTAATTTTGTTTAATCAGTGGTGAATCGTGATAATTAAATAATAGAGAGAAAAAGGAAGGTGTGGGAGAAGACCGCATGTCAAATGGATCGTTTTCCGATTTTATAAAAATGTTCGAATCTAGGTTAAGTACGAAAGTACCCCTAAGAGGCATACTTGGTTATAACTTCGGTAAACCACTTAGAAAACGATCGATAAATATCGAGGTCTAATCTTTCGACTTTAAAACTTATACGATTTAAATACTTACCATATGTAAGTGTAATGTCATGCTTTAGTAACGAACAAGTATCGGGTAATAAAAGCAATAGTAAGAGTGAATTAGAGGGGTATAACGAAACGACTTGAAAACGTGTTTCGATTTAAGTTAAGTTTATACTTAACCTTTGAAAGGAGTTAAATGATTAATCCCGAACGCCTTGGCTAATTATAGATCATCAGGCTGACCCGGGACACGCTACCACTACCCCTACTCGTACTCGACTTCCAGGCAAGTTTCGAACCTTTCTTTTTAAAGGCTGTTGTTGTGAATATATATATATATGTATGTGTTTTCAGTATACATATGCCATAGCATGCATGCCTGTTCTCGAATTATTTTGAAGATGCTTATTCCCTAAATTATTGTTGGCTTATAAGTTGGATAGTTATTATATCGATTATAAGCCGGAAATTTCTAAGACCCTTAAGCGAAGGGCATCTGAATCTCATTCTTTGACTATAGACCGGGAGTCGTTATTCCTTGATATATTGATATTATTTTTAGAGGAAAATAACTAAGTAAATATTTTCCATCTATTATTTGGTGAATATTATTGGAATATTCCCTTGAGATTATTTGATAAATATTATTCGAATTATCCCTCGGATGTTTATTTATTCGAGGAATATTATATGTTTAATATTCATCTAAAGTCGATTAAATATTCGAATATTATTTCGAACTCTCAGTTAAGTTATTTAATTAGAGAATATTCATTCTTATTTACTCGATAAATATTATTTTTAATATTCATTCGAGTTTATTTATTTAATGAATATTATTTTAATATTCATTCGAGCCTTATTTATTTAAATGAATATTAATTCGAATATTCATTCAATCCCTATTTATTTTATAAATATCATTTGAACATCGATTCAAACTCCAGTTATTAAATAAATATTACTTTGAATATTCCCTTGAGATAAGGAATATTACCTTCGACCTTTATTTAATTCGATTCAATTATCGAACATAATTTCAAATATTCATTCGATAATCATTTCTCCGATAAATACTATTAAGTTGAATATTCATTATTTATTCAATGAATATTGTCCCAAATATTAAGTCGATAATTATTCCATCAATATGTATCCTTCTTGAGTTGAATATTCTCTATTGATTCAGTAAATATTATCTCCAATGTCCATATGACTGTTACTCCTTCAATAAACATTGTTATTAATTTGAATGTTCATTATTTGTTCAATGAATATTATTCTGAATATTTATTCAAAGATTATTCCGAGCAACCCTCTTTCAACATCTGTGACTTAATAAATATTCTTGGAATTTTTATTTAGTTCTTCTAACTCGTTTCAAAGATACTTGGTGTCATTCACCTAGTATCATCGACCTCCGAACATTATATAAATTATTACAGAGTCTTATTACTATTATTATATTATCAAGGAAGGTTCTCAGTGATTTCATTCTCCCTTCGATTCTATTATAAGGGAACCCTACTTGAGGAATGTTATTTATCTTGTGACTGCCCGGTCATAAATTATTCGTTCACTCGCAACTTGGTTGCTATTATTCATGGCTTTACGTGCACCCACTCATTGTTCGAGGGGAAAGAACGTTGGAACAAGTCATTATCCATTAACAAGCGGTAGCTTGGGAAATATTGGAAAATTTTCCTTTCCATTTAGATATGACTACCTGGTGGAGTCTTATCAACAAGTATTATACTTGGGGGAAAGGGGGACGAACTTTATGTTTCAAAGTTATGGGTATGGAATGAACTAGGAGACGCGTAAGTGGCCGAGTGGCGCCGGTCCAGCAATAGCCCAACCGTTGGCTTAGGAGTTCCAGAGGGTGGTAAACAAGTAAATCCGTCGGAGCTACCTTCTACATGTAGAGAACGACTGATGAGATGCATGACATACGGCTGATCCCCGTAAACGTCAGGGCATCTGGCGCGGCAATGCTCCCGTATTAGTTCATCACTCAATGTTGGAAATTTTCTGCAACATCATCATAGTTGGCAGAATTGAAAAGTATTTCAAACTGGAATTGCAATATCATTCTGCAAGTTCCTATTTTTATGAAAATGATGCTATCTTGCTTATTTTGGCATAGCATATGCTTCCACAAAATATACATTTATTGAGTTACCTTGTAACTTCATCCTTTATATTAAACTGGCAATATTTTCTCTAATGCATGGCATATGATTTCAAACATATCTTTGAACTGTCTTATATATTACTGCACAGTTATATATTGTTGGTGGGCTGTTGCTCACCCTTGCTTATTTATTATGTCACAACAACAGCTAGGTCACATGGCCCGCGTCAGGCGCACTCGCCGCAAGCAGGTTACCCGCCCCGCAGGGCTCCCCGTTGATATCATCGCTGCCATTGCTGAGGTAGCATAGCTCAGCAGCCTTGATTTCCAGTTTACTTATATGTATCAATAATGATTAATCAACGGCAAAACTTTTAAACTTATGATGTTATCCTTTTGGCTTGTAATAACTTTTATTCGTAAACCAGTAATGCAAGACTTATTTCAATTTCATCTCGGGGACTATAACTGTGTGTGTGTGAGTGGTTATTATTGTGGGGTCACAGCAGGTGATTTATTTATTGTGGACTCAAGTAAAGTACTAATCATGGAAAATAAGACCGTAACGACCCGATCCCGGACCCCGGATCTGGGGATGTTACACACCTCCTATAACAATAACTATTACAATTAGCAATTTATCCACTAAAATGCTTTAACTTTAATCACTAAGATCATTTAGCACATAAGCATTTACAATTAGCCATCTCTCTCTCTCTCTCTCTCTCTCTCTCTCTCTCTGGTCGAGCACAACATCATCCCACTGCACAGCCTCCTCCTTCCCTCCCCTCTTCACAGCCATCTCCGGCCCAATCGCTGCCGGCGAAGCCAAAACCACCGCGCGCGGCCTTCCTCCCTCTACCCCGATCAGTCCAGCTGCACCACACACACCGAATTACACACACATCATGCGCACAATACACACACTTACACACACACGATTTTATATATATATGGGTATGTATATTTAGCTCATGGAGTTGTAAAATAAAAACCCCCAATTTCTCTTTCTCTTCTCTCCCCCTCCCCGATCTTGATATGCGGCTGCTCTGTGTGTGTAGTCGGGTGCATGTATTTGCTGTGTTAGTGTTTTAACCTAATGGGCTTGGCCCATTACTATTTGCTACTACTAATTGTAACCCACTTCTAATTTAAACCGGCAAAATATTACTCGGGTAAAATAATAATTTTTGAGCTAAAATAATTTTGATCAGTAAAATTTTAAAACTCAACATAATTAAATACTAGAATATTTTTAAAGACTTTTGGAGAAAGAATTAGAATTAAATCTAAATTTTCTAAATTGATATGCATTTTACAAATATTAATAGTTTATAAAAACAATTCATAAAAATAATAATTGTGATTCATATTTCACAATTTACAGGGCTTTATAAAAATACTACAAACACTATTGTTTTAGTAAAATCTCAAATTCTCGATATTATAAATTAATCGAGTAATTTCTGCAAATCCTCAAATAATTAAAATAATCATTTTCTAAGGATTTTAAAATCTCTAAATTATTTAGCAATTTATAATAACATCTTTACTAAATAATTTCACACTCCAAAATTAAATCTTTGCTCGAATAAACTATTGACTCGAGATATCTACTCGGTCAATAAAATTTTTAAAAAAAAGAGGACCAGGTTTCACTTAACCGAAAATAATTAAATAATTAAATTAATAAAAAAAAAATTCCTCCTCATTTTAGGAAAAACATTATTATTATTGAAATAATAATAAGATCATTTCTTGAAAAATCCGGGTTATTACAGTCTACCCTCCTTAAAAGGATTTCGTCCACGGAATCAGCTAAGGCCACTACTGGGATTTCTTAACTCTTTCATCATCAACACTTATTCTGCCAAACCGGAGATAGTGTCCATTAGTAAACAACTTCTCCGAAACCTCAATCCAACCGTAGGATCTCTATTTGACACAGTTATCACTGGAGTCTTACCATGTTATTCCTTTCACACCTCTGGCTTGACCAACTTTCCATTATCATACAATCCTTGAGAGAGAGAGTTCGCTGATTCTATTCACATACACTATTGAGAGAGAAAATGCACTAATTCCATTAACATATATCATTGAGAGGGAAAGAACTAAATAATTCTAATGATACGTCACTGATATTCTATTTGCCTTGGGATTCGCTCTAGCTCTCGGCGATTCCGTTGCAATTCTAGTTTCTATCAGCGAGTTTTTTTTGACTTGGCCGACCTGGTTGGCATCCCCTTGAATGTATTAGAGATAACCAGAATTATGGAGCTTTGAAAAGATAGCTGTCATATCAAGGCTATTGCCACACATTGGAGATTATAAGGTCATGAGTGTTAAAGTAAACCTTATTTGAAATAAGAGAATTTACTGAGAGATCAATATGATCATAAGAACTCACGTTGCGTGTCTCAGTTAAGACATTACTAAAGGTAATTACCCTTCTTGTATTTCACAACTCACAAGTGACGGCGTCCCGTCAGACTTCCATCACACAGACAGAAAGTCCTTGTGGCCCCTATATGTATAGGGTTGTTCGTCTCAGTGGAAGTTGAGAAGTATGAAAGAAATTCAAAGTAAAGTTAATAATTATTGCATATTGACAATTAATTCTCAAAGGGACACCTTGGAGTTGAATTGAACGGATTCCAAAGGTGTGATCTCCAAAGAAAAGGATAACCAGAAAGATACTGGTATTCAATAATCAAGTGGTGCTATATCACCATAGAATCATCCACTATTGAAGGAAAGTGGAGGTTTGAAATAACATCATTCGATAGGGCTTCAGAAATCTGAAGGTAGGGATAATGACAGATTCTTGTACAATCGAAATTAAATATGGTTTAACACAAGTATTAAAGAATAACTTCGAAGAGGGAATATACGCTTTTATCAAAATTCTCGCTTGGAGAGAGGTCAAATAGATCATAGATTAGGGAGGTAATCAAAATATTAATGCACGGGGAGGTGTTAAATAATTCACAGATTGGGGAGGTAATAAACATAATTGCAAATGGGGAGATGTCAAATAATTCAGACTGGGGAGGTAATCAAAATGATTCCCAAACGGGGAGGGTAATGCCAAGGTCTCCACGGATGCCTTTTATGTCGGCTCCTCTGACGGATAATTGTTCGATTGTAACGCTCTTCTTTTCCACGCACACTCTAAGGTGCTCGATAACAAACGTCATTGTCGACTCGTAATAGTCGCTAAAGATTCAACCATCGACGCTTACAAACGCAAGGAGTTCTATTCGACTCGGCGCAAGCATCTCACGCAAGCGTTCTATTCTTTGAGAAGACTTCGATACGGTGTCGCCTCTAGCAACGACGAATTCCACATGTCGAATGGGTGATATTCCGGAACATTGCTGGAAATACATATTTAGATCCAGTCACCATTATAACCGTATTTATACCACATGTTCCTGTCCTCATGACAATTCCATGTGCTACTTAAGCTAACACCTTTGGCATAACAGCCTTCGTACTAGTATTTCTCAGACTTTCTCAGTCCGTCTTGATTCTTAAAACATTTTATCTTTATTGATCAATCTCATCTTCACCCTTTTTACTTCTATAATTTTGAGACAATCGGTGTCTATCCACCAATCCATTCATAATATTACCTTAAACTCTATCAAGCTCGAGAGGGTTTTAAATACCCGCAACTTCGACTGATAACCTTTCGTAGTGATCTTATTTTACTTCCCTTTCGGAATTTTAACAATACGGATACTATCTCAACTCATCATTGTCATAATACTGGATGCCAACTTTCTATCCTTCATCATCATATTGAAATTTCATATAGTTCGGAGGATACATAACTGTTTCCATGAATCCCCTCAATCATCTTAAATTCAGGTCTCGGGCAATCTATGCCCTCGCCAACCAATACTTGTCTCTAGGAATCCTTTAGGAGACATCCATCACCACAAGAAGTGAAGTCTGTATCAACATATTCCTTGACATAGCCTTCCAATCTTAACTTAATCATTGGTACTATATCCAATAGTCCAACGAGAACTCTATATGAGTTCTGACGTTCTCACATAACTATACACACTCCTACTCACTCTCGTTTCTAGTTTACTATAACCTAAGCTCTGATACCATTTCTGTAACACCCCCAAATTCGGGGTCAAGGATTTGGTAGCTACGCGGAAATACTCAATGTCAAATTACCTGTTTAACGACATTAAACCATCTGAATCATTAAAACTGAAATATAACTCTACGACCCCAACCACCAAGCATCTTTTAGGTTATAGGGCTAGAAACAAGAACTAAAATATTTACATCTTCATTACATTCATTCTATTACATCGCACTATGTCTTACAAATCTTATACTACTAGTATAGCTTCGTTGGGAAGTACACCAGCAACTAGTACTACTCAGTACAAAGTATTATATAATACACATCAATTTACCTACATATATCTTACTCCTGCTATAGCTTTTCTGGATCATATCATCTTCATAAGGGTGTACTGCCTGCTTCTTCTGAGCCATGCAGATAAGCCTCAACCGACTACCTTCCTCTGAAAGGTGAATATTTGAAAACAAACAAGTATGAGCGAAAGAATTGCCCAGCAAGTTAATAATAGAACTTCACAATATATATATCAATACTCGCAATGGTATTCAATATCTAACGATATTTAATATCATATCTGAAACATTTAACTATGGAGTTTCATTAAGGGAAGTATAACCTTTGATATAACCTTAAATGAACAATCTGAGATCAAAATAACCATAGTAAGTTTCATACCTTAGCAAAATGGTATAAGTTGTAGTCCCAATAACCTTTAATAAAACTCTTCAAAATATGCAGTTCAATATACTGCTACTACAAGTGTTTTCATCAAACAGAAACCAAACTATAAAAAGATCCCCTTTTTAGTAATCCACAAGTCTGAAAGTATATACATATAAGTATACCATTTTTATCACAACGCCCTACAGTTCAATATTTTGTATGGGATATAATTTCTTTAACCACTTGATAAGTTTAAGACTCAGAGGTAACTGATAGTAAAAGAGTCAAGGGTTTTGAGATGAACCATTTATGAAATACCAAGTCAATACTTCTCAAGCTTGAAAATATTTATATGTATATATATCATTTTCGTCAAAACACTTGACAGATCAAGAGACTGCACCTCAGCAAGATAATAACAGTTCTGGAATATCTTTGAAACCGCATGCCATGCATTGATGAGCATGGTATTAGTATATTGTAAAACATGAAGTTATAAGATAGTTCAATATAACCTTTCCGCACATATCTGCTATATAGAATATAAGCAGGTTATCAGCATATAACTTAAAAGATGAAGTTATAAGGTGATCCAATATCAAACACCTCCTTATCACAACTCATGTTATGTAAGGTAACAATAGAGTCGTCAATTGTAAGATAAAGGATGAAGTTACAAGGTAACTCAATAGATATATATTTCGTGGAAGCATATGCTATGCCAAAATAAGCAAGATAGCATCATTTTCATAAAAATAGGAACTTGCAGAACGATATTGCAATTCCAGTTTGAAATACTTTTCAACTCTGCCAACTGTGATGGTGTTGCAGAAAATTTCCAACATTGAGTGATGAACTAATACGGGAGCATTGCCGCGCCAGATGCCCTGACATTTACGGGGATCAGTCGTATGTCATGCATCTCATCAGTCGTTTTCTACATGTAGAAGGTAGCTCCGACGGATTTACTTGTCTACCGCCCTCTGGAACTCCTAAGCCAACGGTTGGGCTATTGCTGGACCGGCGCCACTCGGCCACTTACGCGTCTCCTAGTTCATTAACATCCATGACTCTGAAACGTAAAGTTTGTCCCCCTTTCCCCAAGTATAATACTTGTTGATAAGACTCCACAAAGTAGTCGTATCTAGTTGGAAAGGAAAATTCACCAATATTTCCCAAGCTGATGCTTGTTAATGGACATAAACTTATTCCAACAATCTTACCCCTCGAATGATGAGTAGGTACACAAGATTTAATGACTCATAGCAACCTAGTTGCGAACGAAAAGAATAGTTTCAAAGAAATTATGACCAAGAAGTCATCAAGACAGATAACATTCTCAAGTAAGGTTCCCTTGCAATTTAACGGATAGAATTGAATGAAGAATGAAATCTTGAGAACCTTCCTTGATAATAGTATTTATAATAAGACTCCGAAATAATTTACATAATATTTGGAGGTCGGAAATAGCATTTAAATGAAGTAAATCATTCTTGAAACGAGTTTGAAGAATTAAATAAATATTCCAAAGAATGTTTATGAAGTCAAAAATACTGAAGGAATAATCTTAATATAAGATATTGCTCAACTGGATATTCGAAAAGATATTGATTAAATAAATAATGATCGAATGAATATTCGAAATAATATTCATTATTTAACTTAATTAAATTCTTAGGGAATATTCAAAATAATATTCGATGAACAAATCGATCATGAATGAATATTAAAGATGATATTCAATAAATAAAGTTCAAGTGAATATTTAAAATAATATTCATTTACTAAATAATCTTGAATGAATATTCAAAATAATATTCATTAAGTAATCATCTCAAATGAATATTTAAAATAATATTCATTAAATAAATAGCGGAAAATGTCTACTTAACTATTTTCCTCTAAAAAAATAATCCCGATCTATACTTAAAGAATGTAAGTCATACGCCATTCGCTAAAGGCCTTTACAAAACCCGGCTTATAACTAATATATCTCATATCTAGCTTATAAGCCAATATCAACTCGTAGTCAAGTATCATAATATACTTTTGAAAACAGTTATGCCTTCCAATAGCATATTTAACATAAATAATATCCATATGGTGTTTCTCGATTGAGATAATACTCAAATAACATTCCTCGAAAAATATAGAAGGCAAATACAATTCCTCGAATGACATCATATTTAAATAACAATCCTCGACTGTTTCTCAGATAATTAATACTTTATGGAAATATAATAATGTTTATAAATAACATTCCTCAAATCGTTTCCAAGTACTTAATACTTTCTGGAAATATAATTATTGTTTATTAATAGTATTCCTCAAGATGACTAGTACTTTGCCGCTGGAATCCCTCCGGGTTTCCACGACTAACACTATATTCACAAAATACCAACTCCCGGTTTAAAGTCGAAAACAATGAATATGCTCTTATATCTAGAGCTACAAGATATACCGGTTCGTAAATACTTAACTTTAAAGACCACATAAAATCCAAAGGTCAAATTCTATTTCAACCGGAAATAAGATTATAGCAAAACTGTTTAACAATATTCCTGGCAAATGCAGTATCAAATAATAATATTACAAAGTATAGGTTTTGAAACCTTGCATAGGTAGAATCAAAATATAATATTTTAATCAATCATGAAAGTCCTTAAATAACTTCCGATTAACATTATATAACCTTTAAATCACTTAGGATATTTAATAAATAGATACCTAATATTTATTGAATAAAATATTCAATAGCTCCTTTTTTTTAAAGAATATTCCAAAGCGTAGTCGTTTAATAAGTGAATATTCAGATAATTTTTACTACTAATATCAAAATATGTAATAACCTCAAAACACCCAATTGTAACTCTTAGAATATTTCTAATCAAAACTAAGACATTAACTCTCCGGCAATTCCCGGACTTTAAATACTTTATCGAAATAATTATCACCGACTCACGATCAATAAGGAGTAAATGCCACATATGAAAATCCTTTTTAAATGAATATGATAAATAATATTCATTGAGTTAAATCACTCTTCCAAATAGCCTACATCAATATCCTTCTAGATATTCTTAATCGAAAATATCCCAAGTATAATATTTGCAATATTCTATGAACAAGATACCGGTTAAGGGGGTGAGTCATAATTTATCGGTCTCCATCGACAACATTACAAGTCATGGGATTTTGACAATTGGCATAAGCAGTATGTAATAATATTAGCAAAGCCCAAAAATATGCTAGTTTTGATTAGGAAGCACATGGTTGAAAACTATCAATCATGGATTTAACTCTAATCCACACATTTCATATATTTCAAAATACAGATACTCTGAACGATAGAGTATGCATAAATAAACTTGCCTCTAGTCCTTAGCAGAAAATAGAACCCGCGAATAAATCCTTCGCAATTCGCCCCAAGCGTTTCCATGGAGGTAGTTTACCTTTCTTTATACGACGCCTCGATCTTTCCTTTTTGATGTACGTCGATCCACTTGATTATACCCTAATGGTACTGAAATAGTTACGAGTACGTGTCAGTCCAACCTCGTATCTCGAGTAGGCAAAACTCAGAATTACCACTAAGTCACCTAAAGTCGTACTATAGTTGTTATCCCTATGGTTGACTACTCAAATTCCAATTAATACACATAACACATGTAGTAAAGAAAAGACATGGAAGAGTCCCCTTTTTAAAGTAGACATTTCCTGGTGCTAACACATCATAACACTACCCAGTTATAACAATTAGTCAAAACTCCACTTAACACTTTTGACCATAATACTATTGACATACTCTTGCCACAAGTTAATTAACAAGTAATCCTCAAAACATACTTAGCCCTCGATAAAGACTCATAATACCCATTTAATCTTCAAGACACATTTAATCCTCGGATAGTCCACTTAGCACATATTCACATAACAATTAATATCCATTTCATGCTTCTAGACCATTGTATTTAACTAAATTAAATAAATTTGATTGCAGGGGATTTTCAGAAAATTTGGGCATGAGGTATTCATTTATCGGACTATGGGCACAGCCCCTCCATGCCAATCAAAACATTTCAACCCTGTTTTAAATAAAAATAAAGCTGCCTCAACTTGCAGCAAAGTAAACAAGTAAGAAAAGTACCCGCCCAGACATGCGGCAACTAGCACATAAGGAAAAGTACCCGCCCAGACATGCGGCAACTAGCACATAAGGAAAAGTACCCGCCCAGACATGCGGCAACTAGCACATAAGAAAAATAAACTAAGTTTATCCACATTTAAGCCAACACCACGTAGTTGGCACCTACACTATCAACATATACTATAACTTGATTCATACCATTTAGCACTTAGCCAATTAGCCATTCATATAATTACACCTCCTATAACAATAACTATTACAATTAGCAATTTATCCACTAAAATGCTTTAACTTTAATCACTAAGATCATTTAGCACATAAGCATTTACAATTAGTCAAACCATGTAACTCCACATATTATCCGACAACTCATAATTACTCACTAACAATTAACAATTAGCAATTAGCAATTTATCGACAACTCCGACCATTAATAATTAACAATTATAATTGCCAACTAGCAACTAACAAATAATATTTAATAATCGCTAATCCGTACCTTCAACCGGGCCCGCAATTAATCCCAATAATTACCAACAAGTATAGACCTTCCGAATTAAATCTCAGAATTTAATCTAATCATTAAAATTACCACATTCACCCCACCAATTAAACTTAATTTAATTACAATGATTAAACAATATTCGCAATTTCACAACTAATTTAATTATGAAGATTAACACATAATCTCACAATTTAAAATCAATTAAATTACAACAACATTTTCGAAATTTAATCACAACGAAAATTAAATAATTAAATCCGAAAAGAGGATACCATTTTCCGGTGACCATTGAACAACCCCACCATCTCTCTCCCTCTCTCCTGCCATCTCTCTCTCTCTCTCTCTCTCTCACTCTCTCTCTCTCTCTGGTCGAGCACAGCATCATCCCACTGCACAGCCTCCTCCTTCCCTCCCCTCTTCACAGCCATCTCCGGCCCAATCGCTACCGGCGAAGCCAAAACCACCGCGCGCGGCCTTCCTCCCTCTACCCCGATCAGTCCAGCTGCACCACACACACCGAATTACACACACATCATGCGCACAATACACACACTTACACACACACGATTTTATATATATATGGGTATGTATATTTAGCTCATGGAGTTGTAAAATAAAAACCCCCAATTTCTCTTTCTCTTCTCTCCCCCTCCCCGATCTTGATATGCGGCTGCTCTGTGTGTGTAGTCGGGTGCATGTATTTGCTGTGTTAGTGTTTTAACCTAATGGGCTTGGCCCATTACTATTTGCTACTACTAATTGTAACCCACTTCTAATTTAAACCGGCAAAATATTACTCGGGTAAAATAATAATTTTTGAGCTAAAATAATTTTGATCAGTAAAATTTTAAAACTCAACATAATTAAATACTAGAATATTTTTAAAGACTTTTGGAGAAAGAATTAGAATTAAATCTAAATTTTCTAAATTGATATGCATTTTACAAATATTAATAGTTTATAAAAACAATTCATAAAAATAATAATTGTGATTCATATTTCACAATTTACAGGGCTTTATAAAAATACTACAAACACTATTGTTTTAGTAAAATCTCAAATTCTCGATATTATAAATTAATCGAGTAATTTCTGCAAATCCTCAAATAATTAAAATAATCATTTTCTAAGGATTTTAAAATCTCTAAATTATTTAGCAATTTATAATAACATCTTTACTAAATAATTTCACACTCCAAAATTAAATCTTTGCTCGAATAAACTATTGACTCGAGATATCTACTCGGTCAATAAAATTTTAAAAAAAAAAGAGGACCAGGTTTCACTTAACCGAAAATAATTAAATAATTAAATTAATAAAAAAAAAATTCCTCCTCATTTTAGGAAAAACATTATTATTATTGAAATAATAATAAGATCATTTCTTGAAAAATCCGGGTTATTACAGTCTACCCTCCTTAAAAGGATTTCGTCCACGGAATCAGCTAAGGCCACTACTGGGATTTCTTAACTCTTTCATCATCAACACTTATTCTGCCAAACCGGAGATAGTGTCCATTAGTAAACAACTTCTCCGAAACCTCAATCCAACCGTAGGATCTCTATTTGACACAGTTATCACTGGAGTCTTACCATGTTATTCCTTTCACACCTCTGGCTTGACCAACTTTCCATTATCATACAATCCTTGAGAGAGAGAGTTCGCTGATTCTATTCACATACACTATTGAGAGAGAAAATGCACTAATTCCATTAACATATATCATTGAGAGGGAAAGAACTAAATAATTCTAATGATACGTCACTGATATTCTATTTGCCTTGGGATTCGCTCTAGCTCTCGGCGATTCCGTTGCAATTCTAGTTTCTATCAGCGAGTTTTTTTTGACTTGGCCGACCTGGTTGGCATCCCCTTGAATGTATTAGAGATAACCAGAATTATGGAGCTTTGAAAAGATAGCTGTCATATCAAGGCTATTGCCACACATTGGAGATTATAAGGTCATGAGTGTTAAAGTAAACCTTATTTGAAATAAGAGAATTTACTGAGAGATCAATATGATCATAAGAACTCACGTTGCGTGTCTCAGTTAAGACATTACTAAAGGTAATTACCCTTCTTGTATTTCACAATTCACAAGTGACGGCGTCCCGTCAGACTTCCATCACACAGACAGAAAGTCCTTGTGGCCCCTATATGTATAGGGTTGTTCGTCTCAGTGGAAGTTGAGAAGTATGAAAGAAATTCAAAGTAAAGTTAATAATTATTGCATATTGACAATTAATTCTCAAAGGGACACCTTGGAGTTGAATTGAACGGATTCCAAAGGTGTGATCTCCAAAGAAAAGGATAACCAGAAAGATACTGGTATTCAATAATCAAGTGGTGCTATATCACCATAGAATCATCCACTATTGAAGGAAAGTGGAGGTTTGAAATAACATCATTCGATAGGGCTTCAGAAATCTGAAGGTAGGGATAATGACAGATTCTTGTACAATCGAAATTAAATATGGTTTAACACAAGTATTAAAGAATAACTTCGAAGAGGGAATATACGCTTTTATCAAAATTCTCGCTTGGAGAGAGGTCAAATAGATCATAGATTAGGGAGGTAATCAAAATATTAATGCACGGGGAGGTGTTAAATAATTCACAGATTGGGGAGGTAATAAACATAATTGCAAATGGGGAGATGTCAAATAATTCAGACTGGGGAGGTAATCAAAATGATTCCCAAACGGGGAGGGTAATGCCAAGGTCTCCACGGATGCCTTTTATGTCGGCTCCTCTGACGGATAATTGTTCGATTGTAACGCTCTTCTTTTCCACGCACACTCTAAGGTGCTCGATAACAAACGTCATTGTCGACTCGTAATAGTCGCTAAAGATTCAACCATCGACGCTTACAAACGCAAGGAGTTCTATTCGACTCGGCGCAAGCATCTCACGCAAGCGTTCTATTCTTTGAGAAGACTTCGATACGGTGTCGCCCCTAGCAACGACGAATTCCACATGTCGAATGGGTGATATTCCGGAACATTGCTGGAAATACATATTTAGATCCAGTCACCATTATAACCGTATTTATACCACATGTTCCTGTCCTCATGACAATTCCGTGTGCTACTTAAGCTAACACATTTGGCATAACAGCCTTCGTACTAGTATTTCTCAGACTTTCTCAGTCCGTCTTGATTCTTAAAACATTTTATCTTTATTGATCAATCTCATCTTCACCCTTTTTACTTCTATAATTTTGAGACAATCGGTGTCTATCCACCAATCCATTCATAATATTACCTTAAACTCTATCAAGCTCGAGAGGGTTTTAAATACCCGCAACTTCGACTGATAACCTTTCGTAGTGATCTTATTTTACTTCCCTTTCGGAATTTTAACAATACGGATACTATCTCAACTCATCATTGTCATAATACTGGATGCCAACTTTCTATCCTTCATCATCATATTGAAATTTCATATAGTTCGGAGGATACATAACTGTTTCCATGAATCCCCTCAATCATCTTAAATTCAGGTCTCGGGCAATCTATGCCCTCGCCAACCAATACTTGTCTCTAGGAATCCTTTAGGAGACATCCATCACCACAAGAAGTGAAGTCTGTATCAACATATTCCTTGACATAGCCTTCCAATCTTAACTTAATCATTGGTACTATATCCAATAGTCCAACGAGAACTCTATATGAGTTCTGACGTTCTCACATAACTATACACACTCCTACTCACTCTCGTTTCTAGTTTACTATAACCTAAGCTCTGATACCATTTCTGTAACACCCCCAAATCCGGGGTCAAGGATTTGGTAGCTACGCGGAAATACTCAATGTCAAATTACCTGTTTAACGACATTAAACCATCTGAATCATTAAAACTGAAATATAACTCTGCGACCCCAACCACCAAGCATCTTTTAGGTTATAGGGCTAGAAACAAGAACTAAAATATTTACATCTTCATTACATTCATTCTATTACATCGCACTATGTCTTACAAATCTTATACTACTAGTATAGCTTCGTTGGGAAGTACACCAGCAACTAGTACTACTCAGTACAAAGTATTATATAATACACATCAATTTACCTACATATATCTTACTCCTGCTATAGCTTTTCTGGATCATATCATCTTCATAAGGGTGTACTGCCTGCTTCTTCTGAGCCATGCAGATAAGCCTCAACCGACTACCTTCCTCTGAAAGGTGAATATTTGAAAACAAACAAGTATGAGCGAAAGAATTGCCCAGCAAGTTAATAATAGAACTTCACAATATATATATCAATACTCGCAATGGTATTCAATATCTAACGATATTTAATATCATATCTGAAACATTTAACTATGGAGTTTCATTAAGGGAAGTATAACCTTTGATATAACCTTAAATGAACAATCTGAGATCAAAATAACCATAGTAAGTTTCATACCTTAGCAAAATGGTATAAGTTGTAGTCCCAATAACCTTTAATAAAACTCTTCAAAATATGCAGTTCAATATACTGCTACTACAAGTGTTTTCATTAAACAGAAACCAAACTATAAAAAGATCCCCTTTTTAGTAATCCACAAGTCTGAAAGTATATACATATAAGTATACCATTTTTATCACAACGCCCTACAGTTCAATATTTTGTATGGGATATAATTTCTTTAACCACTTGATAAGTTTAAGACTCAGAGGTAACTGATAGTAAAAGAGTCAAGGGTTTTGAGACAAACCATTTATGAAATACCAAGTCAATACTTCTCAAGCTTGAAAATATTTATATGTATATATATCATTTTCGTCAAAACACTTGACAGATCAAGAGACTGCACCTCAGCAAGATAATAACAGTTCTGGAATATCTTTGAAACCGCATGCCATGCATTGATGAGCATGGTATTAGTATATTGTAAAACATGAAGTTATAAGATAGTTCAATATAACCTTTCCGCACATATCTGCTATATAGAATATAAGCAGGTTATCAGCATATAACTTAAAAGATGAAGTTATAAGGTGATCCAATATCAAACACCTCCTTATCACAACTCATGTTATGTAAGGTAACAATAGAGTCGTCAATTGTAAGATAAAGGATGAAGTTACAAGGTAACTCAACAGATATATATTTCGTGGAAGCATATGCTATGCCAAAATAAGCAAGATAGCATCATTTTCATAAAAATAGGAACTTGCAGAACGATATTGCAATTCCAGTTTGAAATACTTTTCAACTCTTCCAACTGTGATGGTGTTGCAGAAAATTTCCAACATTGAGTGATGAACTAATACGGGAGCATTGCCGCGCCAGATGCCCTGACATTTACGGGGATCAGTCGTATGTCATGCATCTCATCAGTCGTTTTCTACATGTAGAAGGTAGCTCCGACGGATTTACTTGTCTACCGCCCTCTGGAACTCCTAAGCCAACGGTTGGGCTATTGCTGGACCGGCGCCACTCGGCCACTTACGCGTCTCCTAGTTCATTAACATCCATGACTCTGAAACGTAAAGTTTGTCCCCCTTTCCCCAAGTATAATACTTGTTGATAAGACTCCACAAAGTAGTCGTATCTAGTTGGAAAGGAAAATTCACCAATATTTCCCAAGCTGATGCTTGTTAATGGACATAAACTTATTCCAACAATCTTACCCCTCGAATGATGAGTAGGTACACAAGATTTAATGACTCATAGCAACCTAGTTGCAAACGAAAAGAATAGTTTCAAAGAAATTATGACCAAGAAGTCATCAAGACAGATAACATTCTCAAGTAAGGTTCCCTTGCAATTTAACGGATAGAATTGAATGAAGAATGAAATCTTGAGAACCTTCCTTGATAATAGTATTTATAATAAGACTCCAAAATAATTTACATAATATTTGGAGGTCGGAAATAGCATTTAAATGAAGTAAATCATTCTTGAAACGAGTTTTAAGAATTAAATAAATATTCCAAAGAATGTTTATTAAGTCAAAAATACTGAAGGAATAATCTTAATATAAGATATTGCTCAACTGGATATTCGAAAAGATATTGATTAAATAAATAATGATCGAATGAATATTCGAAATAATATTCATTATTTAACTTAATTAAATTCTTAGGGAATATTCAAAATAATATTCGATGAACAAATCGATCATGAATGAATATTAAAGATGATATTCAATAAATAAAGTTCAAGTGAATATTTAAAATAATATTCATTTACTAAATAATCTTGAATGAATATTCAAAATAATATTCATTAAGTAATCATCTCAAATGAATATTTAAAATAATATTCATTAAATAAATAGCGGAAAATGTCTACTTAACTATTTTCCTCTAAAAAAATAATCCCGATTTATACTTAAAGAATGTAAGTCATACGCCATTCGCTAAAGGCCTTTACAAAACCCGGCTTATAACTAATATATCTCATATCTAGCTTATAAGCCAATATCAACTCGTAGTCAAGTATCATAATATACTTTTGAAAACAGTTATGCCTTCCAATAGCATATTTAACATAAATAATATCCATATGGTGTTTCTCGATTGAGATAATACTCAAATAACATTCCTCGAAAAATATAGAAGGCAAATACAATTCCTCGAATGACATCATATTTAAATAACAATCCTCGACTGTTTCTCAGATAATTAATACTTTATGGAAATATAATAATGTTTATAAATAACATTCCTCAAATCGTTTCCATGTACTTAATACTTTCTGGAAATATAATTAGTGTTTATTAATAGTATTCCTCAAGATGACTAGTACTTTGCCGCTGGAATCCCTCCGGGTTTCCACGACTAACACTATATTCACAAAATACCAACTCCCGGTTTAAAGTCGAAAACAATGAATATGCTCTTATATCTAGAGCTACAAGATATACCGGTTCGTAAATACTTAACTTTAAAGACCACATATAATCCAAAGGTCAAATTCTATTTCAACCGGAAATAAGATTATAGCAAAACTGTTTAACAATATTCCTGGCAAATGCAGTATCAAATAATAATATTACAAAGTATAGGTTTTGAAACCTTGCATAGGTAGAATCAAAATATAATATTTTAATCAATCATGAAAGTCCTTAAATAACTTCCGATTAACATTATATAACCTTTAAATCACTTAGGATATTTAATAAATAGATACCTAATATTTATTGAATAAAATATGCAATAGCTCCTTTTTTTTAAAGAATATTCCAAAGCGTAGTCGTTTAATAAGTGAATATTCAGATAATTTTTACTACTAATATCAAAATATGTAATAACCTCAAAACACCCAATTGTAACTCTTAGAATATTTCTAATCAAAACTAAGACATTAACTCTCCGGCAATTCCCGGACTTTAAATACTTTATCGAAATAATTATCACCGACTCACGATCAATAAGGAGTAAATGCCACATATGAAAATCCTTTTTAAATGAATATGATAAATAATATTCATTGAGTTAAATCACTCTTCCAAATAGCCTACATCAATATCCTTCTAGATATTCTTAATCGAAAATATCCCAAGTATAATATTTGCAATATTCTATGAATAAGATACCGGTTAAGGGGGTGAGTCATAATTTATCGGTCTCCATCGACAACATTACAAGTCATGGGATTTTGACAATTGGCATAAGCAGTATGTAATAATATTAGCAAAGCCCAAAAATATGCTAGTTTTGATTAGGAAGCACATGGTTGAAAACTATCAATCATGGATTTAACTCTAATCCACACATTTCATATATTTCAAAATACAGATACTCTGAACGATAGAGTATGCATAAATAAACTTGCCTCTAGTCCTTAGCAGAAAATAGAACCCGCGAATAAATCCTTCGCAATTCGCCCCAAGCGTTTCCATGGAGGTAGTTTACCTTTCTTTATACGACGCCTCGATCTTTCCTTTTTGATGTACGTCGATCCACTTGATTATACCCTAATGGTACTGAAATAGTTACGAGTACGTGTCAGTCCAACCTCGTATCTCGAGTAGGCAAAACTCAGAATTACCACTAAGTCACCTAAAGTCGTACTATAGTTGTTATCCCTATGGTTGACTACTCAAATTCCAATTAATACACATAACACATGTAGTAAAGAAAAGACATGGAAGAGTCCCCTTTTTAAAGTAGACATTTCCTGGTGCTAACACATCATAACACTACCCAGTTATAACAATTAGTCAAAACTCCACTTAACACTTTTGACCATAATACTATTGACATACTCTTGCCACAAGTTAATTAACAAGTAATCCTCAAAACATACTTAGCCCTCGATAAAGACTCATAATACCCATTTAATCTTCAAGACACATTTAATCCTCGGATAGTCCACTTAGCACATATTCACATAACAATTAATATCCATTTCATGCTTCTAGACCATTGTATTTAACTAAATTAAATAAATTTGATTGCAGGGGATTTTCAGAAAATTTGGGCATGAGGTATTCGTTTATCGGACTATGGGCACAACCCCTCCATGCCAATCAAAACATTTCAACCCTGTTTTAAATAAAAATAAAGCTGCCTCAACTTGCAGCAAAGTAAACAAGTAAGAAAAGTACCCGCCCAGACATGCGGCAACTAGCACATAAGGAAAAGTACCCGCCCAGACATGCGGCAACTAGCACATAAGGAAAAGTACCCGCCCAGACATGCGGCAACTAGCACATAAGGAAAATAAACTAAGTTTATCCACATTTAAGCCAACACCACGTAGTTGGCACCTACACTATCAACATATACTATAACTTGATTCATACCATTTAGCACTTAGCCAATTAGCCATTCATATAATTACACCTCCTATAACAATAACTATTACAATTAGCAATTTATCCACTAAAATGCTTTAACTTTAATCACTAAGATCATTTAGCACATAAGCATTTACAATTAGTCAAACCATGTAACTCCACATATTATCCGACAACTCATAATTACTCACTAACAATTAACAATTAGCAATTAGCAATTTATCGACAACTCCGACCATTAATAATTAACAATTATAATTGCCAACTAGCAACTAACAAATAATATTTAATAATCGCTAATCCGTACCTTCAACCGGGCCCGCAATTAATCCCAATAATTACCAACAAGTATAGACCTTCCGAATTAAATCTCAGAATTTAATCTAATCATTAAAATTACCACATTCACCCCACCAATTAAACTTAATTTAATTACAACGATTAAACAATATTCGCAATTTCACAACTAATTTAATTATGAAGATTAACACATAATCTCACAATTTAAAATCAATTAAATTACAACAACATTTTCGAAATTTAATCACAACGAAAATTAAATAATTAAATCCGAAAAGAGGATACCATTTTCCGGTGACCATTGAACAACCCCACCATCTCTCTCCCTCTCTCCTGCCATCTCTCTCTCTCTCTCTCTCTCTCTCTCTCTCTGGTCGAGCACAGCATCATCCCACTGCACAGCCTCCTCCTTCCCTCCCCTCTTCACAGCCATCTCCGGCCCAATCGCTGCCGGCGAAGCCAAAACCACCGCGCGCGGCCTTCCTCCCTCTACCCCGATCAGTCCAGCTGCACCACACACACCGAATTACACACACATCATGCGCACAATACACACACTTACACACACACGATTTTATATATATATGGGTATGTATATTTAGCTCATGGAGTTGTAAAATAAAAACCCCCAATTTCTCTTTCTCTTCTCTCCCCCTCCCCGATCTTGATATGCGGCTGCTCTGTGTGTGTAGTCGGGTGCATGTATTTGCTGTGTTAGTGTTTTAACCTAATGGGCTTGGCCCATTACTATTTGCTACTACTAATTGTAACCCACTTCTAATTTAAACCGGCAAAATATTACTCGGGTAAAATAATAATTTTTGAGCTAAAATAATTTTGATCAGTAAAATTTTAAAACTCAACATAATTAAATACTAGAATATTTTTAAAGACTTTTGGAGAAAGAATTAGAATTAAATCTAAATTTTCTAAATTGATATGCATTTTACAAATATTAATAGTTTATAAAAACAATTCATAAAAATAATAATTGTGATTCATATTTCACAATTTACAGGGCTTTATAAAAATACTACAAACACTATTGTTTTAGTAAAATCTCAAATTCTCGATATTATAAATTAATCGAGTAATTTCTGCAAATCCTCAAATAATTAAAATAATCATTTTCTAAGGATTTTAAAATCTCTAAATTATTTAGCAATTTATAATAACATCTTTACTAAATAATTTCACACTCCAAAATTAAATCTTTGCTCGAATAAACTATTGACTCGAGATATCTACTCGGTCAATAAAATTTTAAAAAAAAAAGAGGACCAGGTTTCACTTAACCGAAAATAATTAAATAATTAAATTAATAAAAAAAAAATTCCTCCTCATTTTAGGAAAAACATTATTATTATTGAAATAATAATAAGATCATTTCTTGAAAAATCCGGGTTATTACAACTTCTATGTAATTTCTTCAATCAAATTCATACCTGTACTTTTAAAAGCTTTATCTTTATGTATGATAGGCTTGTTATCAGACAAGAAATTGTGACTAAGGGTCTCACTCACAATTTGGGGGAGATTGTTAGTTACAAAGGCATGCCTGTACACATCTAATAACAAGCCTAATTGTTTGTAATGCTTTGCATTACTTACATGACCTCTTAACTGAGGGAACCTCTAGTTGTAGAGTTTCTGTTTGTATTGTACTTGTAGTAGGCATCAAATCCTAGTTGTGTAATTGTACAAATAGAGTCTAGAATAATGCTTGAAAGAAGTTCCAAGGTTCATGCCTCAAGCAAGGAGTTAAAGACTGTCAAATAACCACAGTTGGGATTTGAAAAAATGAAGAATTTGCCTAAGTACCAATTCGAGAATTATATTTGTCTATTCGAGAAGTCCAGCATTCGAGAAGTCAGAGATTCGATATCTCAAGACACTATTCGATATCTCTGAATACACTGTTCGATATCTCATTCGATATCTCAGGGATTCGATATGTCTACTACTCTATTCGAGAACTCAAGAAGTCAACAAGTCAAGATGGTATTCGAGTTCTCAAAGAGTCAACAAGTCAAAGCTCTATTCGATATCTCAAGGACTCAGAAAGCTATTCGATATCTCGAGGATTCGATAAGTCAAATGTTGTATTCGATAACTCAAGGAATCCTGATGGAAAAGAGCTATTCGAGAAGTGGTTTGACATGTCAATATAACAGTATTCGAGAACTCAGAGTTATCGATCAAGTCAATTCTAGTTCTCGAATCACTTACTTAGTCACTTCTCGAATACATTCTTGGAGACAAAATACTGAAGAAATTGTACAAGTCAGAAACCTGCAACAAGCCAATGCACTTTATGGACCACAATCCGTAACGTGCTCTGGAAAGCCTACAAGGAAGCTTGGAGAGATATAGAAGAGACAAGGAGCTAAAGAAGTGGATCTAAACAGGCTTTGCAAAGTCAAATCTGTAACCGTTTGGACATTTACTCAAAAAGGATAGACAAACTAGAAAGTAATTTGTTTAGCTACCTTATTTGTAGTAAGTAGGCTGTATCCATGTTCTATAAGGACACATCCTCACTTTATAACTTAGTAACTTTTGAGAGTCAAGTTTTTCATACACTAAGCTGTATCTCTCTGAGAAAAACGAAGCTGAGAATACTACCATTTGTATTCACAGATTGTAGCAACCTTTATCTAATAATACATTAGATTAAAGTGATATTTTGTCCTGTGTTGTTTCTTTATCCGCGCCTTCACTTCTACACACACAGGCACTTATCTGCTACATAGACTCAATCCAAGAAAAGTTCAAGAATCCATTCACCCCCCCCCTCTGTATTCTTTTACCGTATTCAATACTCAACAGTGTTTATTTGTAAAGTTTTCTCAAGGTTACAAAACACAAAAACATTGTAAATCCTGAAAAAATCATGTCAACAATCACTACGCCATAAGTGAGCATACGCAACCCTTTTTACAAAGCGTTGCACAGAAAGCGTTTCGTTAGATAGAAGTTTTGGGTCTTTTGCAACTGAGCTGAATTGGTGTTGCGTTAGACACAGATTAGCGTTGCGTATTAACCACAGTGTTTCACATTATGCAACACTAACTGATGGCGTTGCGTTAGATAATTTTTTATTTTTATAAATGGTGACGTGGCAGGAGTGGGACCCACATGTGCTGACGTGGCATTTGCTGACGTGGCACATGTGGGACCCACATTTGCTGACGTGGCAGAATTGGGGCTCACCTTTGCTGACGTGGCATTTTGCTGACGTGGCAAAAAACGTTGCATTAGATACCAGTAGTGTTGCGTTTGCTCTTTGAAGTGTTGCATTAGATATATTCATATATTTTTAAAAAAAATATGATGTGGCAGATGTGGGCCCCACAACTGATGACGTGGCAGTGTGGGACCCACAAGGGTGACGTGGCAGGAGGCCCATCATGCTGACGTGGCAATTGTGGGACCCACAATTGCTGACGTGGTAGAAGTAGGGCCCACCTTTGCTGACGTGGCATTTGCTGACGTGGCAGAAAGCGTTGCATTAGATACCTGTAGTGTTGCATTTGCTGTTTGAAGTGTTGCATTAGATAAATTTATATTTTTTTAAAAAATATGACGTGGCAGATGTGGGACCCACCACTGCTGACGTGGCAGTGTGGGATCCACAAGGGTGACGTGTAATATCATTATATTAGATATATATTGACATCCGTACGGTTGGATCGTTCAAAAATATTTTTTAAAAATAGAAATAATAATCCGTAACAAAGCACTAGTTACGAGTCATATTGAAAATAATAGTGATCTACTAAGATCTTCAATCAAATTAATTTTTTATTTTCTGAAACTTGGGGAATATCATTATATTAGATATATATTGACATCCGTACGGTTGGATCGTTCAAAAATATTTTTTAAAAAATAGAAATAATAATCCGTAACAAAGCACTAGTTACGAGTCATATTGAAAATAGTAGTGATATACTAAGATCTCCAATCAAATTAATTTTTTATTTTCTGAAACTTGGGGAATATCATTATATTAGATATATATTGACATCCGTAAGGTTGGATCCTTCAAAAATATTTTTTAAAAAATAGAAGTAATAATCCGTAACAAAGCACTAGTTACGAGTCATATTGAAAATAGTAGTGATCTACTAAGATCTCCAATCAAATTAATTTTTTATTTTCTGAAACATGGGGAATATCATTATATTACATATATATTGACATTCGTACGGTTGGATCGTTCAAAAATATTTTTTAAAAAATAGAAACAATAATCCGTGACAAAGCACTAATAAAATACAATAAATAATATATTATATTATAAATATTAAATTATTAATTATAAATTATTATATATATTATTAATTAATTTATTTATTTATTTATATATTTATATATTTTCGGATATCGGATATTTCGAATACAGATGTGCCTATATCCGTATCCGCTATTTTCGGATGTGGCTATATATTTGGTTTAGTTTTATAGTAGTTAAATGAATAAAAGTAAAATCAATCCAAGTTAAATTTTGGTTTGGTAACGGTCAAACCGGTCAAAGTCGACCTTCTTTTTAACTAGTCTTGTCCCGAATGATGAATCTATTTTTTTAAATTATATTATAAATTTATAGTAGTGGTCTACTATATTATAATGAATTTCTATTATAAATTTTTTTAAATATTATTTTTGAATGTTTTATTTATTTATATTTTGATTTTAAGTAGGTGCTATTATAAAATATTAGAATATCATTATTAAATAATTATTATAGTTTCAATTTTTATTGTTATTTATTTGTACTAGATCGAATACATTTTATAAATTTATTTGAATATTGTTTGAATAATTTAAATATTTTATTTTTAATTTACAAGATATAGATATTTGATAAACAATACACATATTTGTACATATTTTGCTAATTTATAATTGAGAGACACTTGGCATGTTGCAATTTGTTGAAAGGAGATGGTTTGGATTGATGACATATAACACTTAAACAATCTGAATCGTTCATGCAATTAGGGATTAAATCCTAACCGTTCAAATATTTATAACTTCTTTATACCTACCCTTTATCACTCTGCAGCAGCCGCCCCCTCCACATCCATCATCTCTCTCATCTAGTTGCTCTCTCTCTCTCATTACACACATATACATATACATATAACCTTCTAAAATTTACATTTCTTAATCTATCCATCCAAAATTAGTGATTTATATATGAATATGTTCTATAAATTGAGCTCTATCTATACATATATAAATCAATCAATTTTGAGATGAAAATTTTCTAGGTAAGATTGGGCTTTGTTCGGTTTTTGGAGATATTTTTGGAGGCTTCTCTGGCTACACTGCATTCTGGTATATTTTGTGTATTTGGGTCTTAATCTTTGATTGGGTTCAGCTTTGGCCTATTGGATTTATTGTGATTTTTTTTATACGCTACAGGAATTCCATCGTAAATATTATCATCCAAGTAATGCCAGGATATGGTTTTATGGAGATGATGACCCAATTGAGCGCCTGCGCATCCTAAGTGGTACTTGTTATTTAACTCAGTTCTTGTAAAATTATCCATTTTTGCACTGGTAGTTACATGTGCTTGAGAAGGATTTTAAATTATAGGTAAAAAAATGTTGCAATTGTCACAGGACTGTCAATTGCCTAGTTCTGAAATGATAGAAGTAAACCAATTCTGAAATGATCTAATAAACGGGCTTCCTAATATTTACAATGGTACTGACCTCAGTGGCATCTAATGCATATACATGATTACTCATAGTCCTATATGCTTTTCATTATGATCTCATCTTTTATATAAACATGATTCTAATGCAAGTGACTAATGAAATCTAGCAGTGGTTACATCATACTTATTTAGAAGCATATATAATTTTTAAAAATATGCTTGTTATTAATATTATTAGTGCCTATTAAATAAAACCCAAGTGAGTTGTCATGCCTATTAAATAAAACCCAAGTGAGTTGTCCCTGACCTCCTATTTCTTAGCTGATTTACAGTTCTGTGTCAGAGTACAGTTATTAGTTATGACTTGAATTTTTCCTGGAAAACCTTATCTTAATTAATTTAGTTAGTAAATGTAGTTCTAAAAAACAATCACTGCCCCTGAATTGTTTGAATTTGGTTGAAAATATAGCATTTAGTCATCTGATAAACTGTTTGTGCTCGCAAATATCAGCCTCTGTAGATAGTGTCTGTATTTTAATAAGCTGGTTCCTTTAGTTTACATTTCAAATGCTGAGAAAATGTTGGGCAGTTTGATAAAACTTCCTTGTCTAGCATTATACATTGCATCTGGAAACTTGATATTTAAAAGACGAATTGCAGTTTGCCATAGAGTTATATATTAGCAATTTCAAATTTCTAAAGTTAATATTAATCCATTATTGTTGTGGTCCTTTTGGTTATGTTGCTTGAACTGGAAGGAAATGCGTAGCAGATTAAAATCTGTAAAAGTCATAAATGCAAATTGCAAAACCACTTGTTCTAAACAACCCATATTTGTATAAATTGCTCTACTCAGAAGCCCACAGAAGCCAAAGTTTAACCTGGTTCCAGTCATCCAGCACCTGGTTTTGAAGAGTTTTCTAGCATGTTGTACTTAATAATTAGCCCATTGTTAGCTAACATTTGTTTTTATCTTCTCTAAACCGTGTTGATAAAAGTTCTCTTTTCTTTTATAGCAAAGCCCGAGGCTATCAAACCTGAAGAATACCATGATAATTGGCAAGTATTCTTTGCCTCGTTGGGAAATCAATGGTCTAGTAGAGTATGTCTCAGGTGGTCCTCAACCAGGAGGGTTTTATTTCGCAATCCCTCGCGGGGCTCATGCAGCACGGCTAGGCAATGATGGTTCTATATCACAGGTTGTTAATGTTAAACCAGGCAAAATCTATTCTCTCACATTTGCTGCTACTAGAACTTGTGCCCAAGATGAGGTGCTCACAGTTTCAGTCCCTGGACAATCAAGTGATCTTCCTATTCAGACGTTGTATAGCAGCGATGGAGGTGACACTTATGCTTGGGCTTTCAAAGCTCCGTCGAGTAGAGTCAAGGTCACTTTTCACAACCCTGGTACTCAAGAAGACCCCACTCGTGGCCCTCTCTTGGATGCTATTGCAATCAAGGAGATCCCCCCTTCTCCCAAGTACACAAAAGGTACATACATGTCTGGATATTTACTCTTTTTTAAGTCAGCTAATCATTGCCTCTTAATTATTGATTATTGATTGTTTCATTTATTTATGCAGGTAATTTGGTGAAAAATGGTGGATTTGAGTATGGTCCTCATGTGTTCAAGAACTTCTCAACAGGGGTGCTCCTCCTTCCATACTTTAATTTTTAAGCTTTTATACTTTTATTGTTTTGTTATTTTATGTATCTAAGTGATGAAAGCTTACCAATCAGTGGGGTAATATATTTATCTCTACATAGTCGTGCATTTCGCAAGGGGAGAAGGGGTGATTACCTTGGAAAAACTGTACAGGTCCAGCTGATGTTTGTGTCATTGAGCTTGGTGGCACAATTGGTTTGTCAATTCTTTAGAACATTTTATTTTTTTCTGATTTACTTGTCTAAAACCTGAAGTTCATGTATGCAGGGAATATCAAATCAGTGCCATTTATAGAGGCCCTTGGACAGTTTTCTTACCGTGTTGGTAATTTACACCCAAGTTAATCATGCAGTCTAGGAAATTAGCGGCCACATGGTGTTAAAAAGGAAGGAGGAGGCATCCCAGGAGAAGGCACAATTGGTTTGTCAATTCTTTAGAACATTTTATTTTTTTTCTGATTTACTTGTCTAAAACCTGAAGTTCATGTATGGAGGGAATATCAAATCAGTGCCATTTATAGAGGCCCTTGGACAGTTTTCTTACCGCGTTGGTAATTTACACCCAAGTTAATCATGCAGTCTAGGAAATTAGCGGCCACATGGTGTTAAAAAGGAAGGAGGAGGCATCCCAGGAGAAGGCTTGGAGACTACTTGTCGAGGTATTCCTATCAGGGAGAGGTTCAAAGAAGTGAAAGATATTGCAATGACTCAAGGCGGCTACACTTAGTATTTTTTTTGTAGCTTTAACTTGCTAGTAGTAGAACTTGGTATATTTGTAAAACTGTTATGTAGTTTTGTTGGCTGCATTATTTAGGACTTTTGAAGTTGTTGGCTTGGTTTGGACAAGATGGTTTTATGTATAAACAAAGTAGTCATTTTCAATTTTTTTGTAAAAAAGTGTTGCATTTGACTATATATGATGTTGCATTATGGTATATTTAGTGTTGCTAAAAATATTTTTGATGTTGCTTAAAAAAAAATTTAGTGTTGCATTAGACTCAAATAGCGTTGCGTTAGATAGTGGACCCCATTGCTGACATGGCATGTGGGCCCTACTGCTGATGTGGCACGTGGGCTCCAGTGCTGACGTGGCACCTTGGTGGGCCCCACTGCTGACGTGGCATGCCCCCCCAATTTATGACGTGGCAATTGTGGGCCCCACTAATGCCATGTCAGCATGCTGACGTGGCACCTTGCTTACACGTCAGCATGCTGACGTGGCACCTTGCTTACATGTTAGCATGCTGACGTGGCTGAAACATCTTATGCAACCCCATGTAGTGTTGCGTTTGCATGTTTTTGGTGTTGCATAAGGCCTCTTATGCAATGCTTTTCGAAGTGTTGCAATAGCTTGGGAAAGCGTTGCGTTAGGGGTCTTACGCAACGCCAGTATTGGTAACGCCCCAAAAGCGTTGCGTAAGACCGTACGCAACGCTTTTTATGCCTTACGCAACTGAAAATGGGGGTTGCGTATGTGCGTTTATGGCGTAGTGAATCTTGACTTCCTGCATAAAAACAATCACTGCCAAATTCATCAAATCAAAAATAACTAATACAACAGATTAGGCCTTGTAGTACAACTAAATGTTGAACTGAATTTAAAGCACGATACGTATTAGAATATAGAGTTACAAAAGGAAGAGAACCTCCTGTGTGCACTCAAGTTTCCTAAACCAAACAAGCCACACTAGTAACCTGTATCCAAAACATCATAGGATTTACTCCACCACATTAAAAGTTCGGAAAGAAAGTAATTTCATGTAATTTCTACCAGCACCGGGACAGAATATGAAACATAAAGAAAAGTAGCTAATTACGATTCTATCACCATTCACCAAATACAATTACTTGAGATTCTGGGCTAGCTGGAAAAATGACACAACAACATAAACGAAAACAAAACAAGAGAAAAAGAAAGGAGTACTTCAAACTTTAACGGTATATTTTTTCATTCATAAGTAATAACAAGTTGTCGAAAAACTACAAGAAATGTACTTCCATTATTTCAATATAAAAGAGTTAATTTCCTATATTTACAAGTACATGTAAAATATTGGTGAATATGAAATGAAGATGAAAAGAAGTATAAGCATTTCAAGAGACAACCTTGAACTGGTACGAGATCCCTTTCCATGGTTCCTCTGTAGGATCCACTCCAGTAGGATTATGTGCACAAGAATGAAGCAGAAAAAATGATCCACTGGGTGCATTCTGTGCAAAAAAAAATGAAACCCATTTGCATAACTAAATAAATAACCCATTTGCATGGAATATGCATGAAGGAAACCCACTCAGAACGGCTTAAATTTGTATGAGAACCTCCATAAGAATTACAAGATTTTTGCTAGTGATACTAACTTGGACCATGTAGGTACTGGAATGTAAATTTGGGAATCAGGGGAAAATCGCTTCTGAAACTCTGCAAAAACACGGCATGCACCAGTTCCAGAGAGAGCTTGAACTGCTGCAATCCTTTTATATTTGATTAAGTCCGAATTCTCCCCGTAGGCAAGCTTTAGTGTTTTATCAATCATATTCACGCTTCCTCCCATAGGAAGGTACTCCCTGAAGAGTAGAAACTTGATCAGTAGAGACTAGAGTAGTAGATTCAAAGTGGTATCCCTGTAAAAAGTCTGAATTTTTCACTAGGCAAGGATATTTATCATAGTCATAGTGGCAGTAGAGGAACCTGTGTTGAGACACAGAGATTATGGGCAAGTTGTGTCTTTCCAGATCTGCATAAGTAACTATGCAAGTTGTGTCTTTCACTAGGCAAGTTACTTAATTTTTTGTACATTGTTCTGTGGGTAATTTAACTTCAACAGCAGCAGCAAGAGGCTCGGTTCACCACTCATCATGGCAGTGCACTCAACACTTTAGAATTTAAATCAAAAAATGAAGTCATCTTGCTACTTAAAGCTTACATTGTTAAACTTTTAAATCCTGGTTTATACACAGCAGCTAAATTATCCTCCTTAGATATACATATTAATAAATTAATAAATCATATTTATTAATTTATTTACCTCAATCCTACACTTTTAAATCATATTTATTAATTTATTTACCTCAATCCAACACGCGTCCTCTCACTCCGACACAAGCACTCAGATTTATTTACCTCAATCCTACACTTTTAAATACCTCCTGTCCTAAAATCAACACAATGAAAATTTCATCAGACCATCTCTGGAAATCTCTCTGCACTACTCACTTCCCATCTCTCTGTACTTGGGTATTCACCTTGTCTAATATATTTAATAAGCAAAAGTTTGTACTACCAAATTGATTCTTAGTAGAAGTACTAAAATTAGGATATTGCTAAAATTTAAAAGTCTGCACTTGGGGTATTCCTATTAGTTTTTTTCTTACTAACCGAAGAAAACACAATTTTACTAATCTAAATTGTTGGAGTACTGACAGTTTGCATACACTGAGCATACATTACAACATATGAAAGACCCAATTTTACACACACGCACACATAGAGAGAGGGAGAGGGAGAGGGAGAGAGAGCGAGAGGGAGAGAGAGAGAGATACCTTTGAAGCAACAGCGGGGGAGAACTAACAGTGGGCGGTGTTTGATTACTTCAGCGAGGGGATTATTAGGTTGAATTCTGAGTTTAATTGAGGAAGAACGGAGAGATAGTGTAATTGGGGAAAACCGTGAGACTTTTTTTTTTGCCAGAAAACCGTGAGAGATTTTAATTGGGAGGAACAATGCTTTTTAGGTTTTAATTTGGGGAAGAACTGAAGACTACGACCAATACTAAAGTACGAAGTATAATTTTTTTTTTATTTAAGGTTTTATACATCGGGTTTTAACGGAAGCCATAGAAAATAAATAATATTAAAAAATATAAGAACCACCTTTTTAATTAAAGAGGTCTCTTTTCATGTATTATAAGAAATCTCTTTTTTAAAAAGTGAGGTTTCTTTTCTTAAATAACCACTTATTTAAATAAGAGGTCTCTTTACTTATATTATAAGAGACCGTTTTTTGAAAAAGTGTGATTTCTTTTCTTAAGTAATCAATTATTTGAATAAGGTGGTCTCTTATTAGCGGTTCCTTTGCCTATATTTGTAGTAGTGTTAAATCGTAAAACTATACAGAATTTATAGCAATTGCTAGAGGATGACCCGTGCCTCGCACGGGTTATTATGCTAGTTAGGGTGTTAGGTGAGAAATTATTGAGCGGTGTTAGTTTTTCAAACATAACCTATCACTATTACACTTAACCCACTAAACCTTGAAACCTTATAAATGATGAGTTTTTGTTTGTGTTTAACATCATCATTTTTCAGATATACAGAGCATATACACATAATTGCTGAATATTTCGAGCTTTGATCGGAAATATCTCTCAATCTAGCTGGTAGTTTTTAGATCGGATTTCATATTCTTGCTTTATACATCATCCTTTATAAAAACTAACCTTTATTTTTTAGTTTCCTCAAAGTTTTGAAGATGACATTGCAGGGAAGCTTTTTAATTACTAAAGTTAATCCTGTTTCCATTCAGCAAATCGAAACCATTCAGGATGAGCAATTTCAGGCTTGGACATAATTTCTGAATGAACATTCATTAATTCGCTATGCTTTAGTTACACCAGTGCATCTTAACCATGATGCATTACGTGAACTATATTGTAGTGCGGTTAACACTTCTGGACAAGATGGGTGTGCAATCACATATCGACTGTTTGGTAGGTCGATTAGGGTTATTGAAAGAGATGTTAATCGAATTCTTCATTTTTCTATGGAAAATCTCGTTTCTGATCCTACACCTGAACAGATTGAAATGTTCTTTCGTTTTATAAGGTACAAAGATGGCAATTTCAATACTGGTAATCTCTTTAGAACATTTCTAACCCAGTATTGGAATTTCTTCTTTCACACTCTTAACTATTTTTTTTCCTCAGAGTGAACAAATCAAGATCAAATACCTTAATTTATTCAAAAAATAGGGTATGCGGTCGCCAATAATTTGAGGATTAATTTTAGAAAAATAGTGCTTGGTCAAATCATTTTAAAGATGAAACACTTGGGAACAAGATATGTTCAGACTCAAAATGTCAAATGTCTATATCCAAGGTTTCTACAGTTAATATTAAATGATTCTTTGGATGTGCCTACAGTCCATGAAGGTGGAATGGTCAAAATGTCAAAAGGGTACGCTTGGAAAATGGTCAAAAGGTGGAATGTTCTTCCATGAAGATGAATGTAATTAATTACATAAGCAAAAAGAAATATATGGATGTGCCTACAATCCTAACTGAATATCTAAAGACTGTCCCACTTCCGTTGTTACCACGACCAGTGTGAGCAGGTATACGACAAGGTAATATTTCAATCCCTGCTATTCCAACCTCTGTATTCCCTATTGTGTCAAAGGAAATACAATTTCTATAGCCTTTAGTGGCCATCTTACCCGACCAAGAACAGGAAATCCCACCGACTCTAACACAGGTCGAAGAGCCCATTCTAGAAATACAAACATAAACACAACAAACTCCTACACCTCAATTGTCACTTAAACGACCAGTCATCCACATTATTGAGGGAGATAGTGCCTCATATGGAATTCCTTACGTTCCATCATATTTGAGAGCTATTTCCTTTGAGGTTGATGCTAATCCAACACCTTCTTTTTCTATTGGAACGGTAGCTTTCTTCATCATTGATTTGAGAGTTTCTTCACCTTGTACAAACTTTCCCATTCCTTTATTAAGTTTCTTTATCTCATCCTCGAGTTCTTTGATTTTCTCAGCTTGTTGTATAACTTCCAGTGAGGCTTCTGTTTCTACTTCCAGCTTGCTGATATGAGAATCTTTGAATTCTATTTCTTCATTCAGCTTGCTGATTTGAGTATCTCTGGTTTCTATATCAGCTTTCAGCTCGCTGAGTTGTTTGATCAGAACCTTATTTCTTCTGAGTATCACTTTGTTGAGCCCTTCCAACTGTGTTATGTTGTCCTTCAACTTAGTAATCGTGGATTCATGATCATCCGAAGCTTTTTCTTCCATAAAATCTCTGACTATCTTTCTAAGATAGGAATTTTTCTCTTTCAATTTGTTGTTTTCTGACTTTAGTTTGAGAAATTCCTCACTAGTTTCTTGCATTGTTAGTTTTTCTATAACATAATTAGTAGGTAATGAATTTAAGGAGTTTACCTCACTAATATTGTCATCCGAGTCTATTTCATCACTTTCCACTTCAATGCTATCTTTTTCATCGAGACCAACCAGAGCTAAATTAATCATCTCACCACTTGATTCTTCTTCAGAGGTAGAGTCATCACTCCAAGTCATCAAAGCCTTAGATTTCCTTTTATCTTTGAATCCAGCTTGCTGTTTTGACTTGTTCTTTAATTTGTAGCAGTCTCTTCGATAGTGTCCCTTTTTGCCACATTCAAAATACGTTTCTTCTTTGGATTCCTTGAATTCTTTTCTGGTGTCTGTATAATTTCCTTTAGCCTTCCTTATTTGATTTTTCTTTTCAATGAGCCTTTTGATTCTTCTTGAAATAAGAGCTAAATCCTCATCTAATTCTGACTCTTCTTCATATTCCAGCTTGCTGTTTTCCGAATGAAGTGCTAAATTCTTCATTTTTGCAACTAGGACTTATGAAGATCTGGCTTGGCTTGCATTAATTTTTGCTTCAAAGTGTTCAAGTTCAGCAAACACAGCCAATATATCCATGGTGTCGATTAGAGAGGAAGATTCCAACGCTGTTACCTTAGGCGAATAAGACCAAGGTACTGCACTTAATATTTTCATATTAATTTCAGCTTGAGGTATTGTTTTCCCAAGCAGTTTGAGACCATTCATAGTTTTCTGAAATCTTGCTTGACTTTGCCTAATTGTCTCATCTTCCTTGACAATAAAACTTCCAAATTCATTCATCAACGTACTGAGTTTAACTTTCTTTAGTGTAGTTGAACCTTCATGATAAAGTTCCAAAGTGTCCCACATCTCTTTTGCAGATTTGCATGAGGAGACTTTATCACTTTCACTTGCTGAAAGACCTGTCATGATCGTATTCATGGCCCTGGAATTGTAACATTCTTTGACTAATTCAGCATCAGTAAGATCATCACACTACAAGAAAAGGGTCAATAGACATCAGTTTCTGGCCGATGTCTATGTTATTTTGGATGTGATGTCTAGGTGGGAGATGTCTATTCTAGACATCAGTCAGAAACTGATGTCTATGCTAACATAGACATCAGTTTTCCATTCAATACACATCAGTTGTTCTACAAAATAGGTTAGATATAATTAATTTTATAAACAACTTGCATGCCTTATATTCTAGAAAACATATAATAAACTAAGTTATTTTTCACATACACATCACTTTCTTTCTTTGAAAAAGATGTCTATTTCGATATTAGACATCATAATTTTAGCAGATAAAGTGATGTCTATAGTTAGCTTAGACATCATCCTAGACTGATGTCTAATGTTCTTATACACATCAGTTTTTATAGAAAAAAACTGATTCATATTTTGATATTAGACATCAGATTTTATAAATAAAAATTGATTTCTATTTGTTTCTTAAACATCAGATATTGTAGAAAAAATGTGATGTATATATTTATTTTAGACATCATTTTTGCCATAATAAAATTGATGTATATTTATGTCTCAGATACTAAAATTGATGTTATTTTTCATCTGGTTACAAATAGATCTTTATATAGATAATTAATGGAGAAAATCGATTATAGTACATACATGTAAATTATCTGTATAATAAACAGAATCGCTATATCTGAATATCTCGTGTTACATATATAGTACTACAGAAAACATCCCCAATGTAAAACACAAAGACACTGCTGCATCATTGGTTCCGTTTGTCTTCTCTAATTGACAGATACCACACTGCAACTCAATAAGCAACAAAATAAATAAAAATAAAACCCGCAGCTAGGCCAGAAGCAAGAAACTCCAACAATCCTTCTCTCTTCATGCATACACAGCTACCAGTAAATCAAATACTACACCATCATACTCCCATGTAACCTGCACATTAATGCAATGTAATGCACTCACGCTATTCATATGTTCAATGCAAAAGTAAAAAAAAATAGACATTAAGCAAAGACCACTGCCCAGCAACCCAAAGCTTAGCCTGCTAAATTCAAAGTAGCTGTTACTAAATTATTATTTATTACACTCAATTTTGATGAACCAATATTCTCTTTAATAAGAGTACATCTATAATTTAAGACTATAAAACAATTACACATGATTCCAGAGGAAAAAGGGATTAACTTCACAGAACAGAACTTGCATAGTAGTATGATCCTATATGCATGTACACATTTCTACAGATCTAATGTACTGTGCACTTTTTAAACATTTTTCTTGGGGTTGGATGCGAGGATAACAGAACTGGCATAGTAGTATGATCCTATATGCGTTCTTGGAAAAGGATATCTCCCAAAAATACGTAGGAAATAACATGCTGAAACATAAGTTGTCTCAATTAAGCAAACAAACATTTCAAATTTCAACAGGTCCAGATGAATCATTTCTTTTAAACAGCTCTCTTGTAACCATAGATGCTACTTCCAAGCAACTGGTGGAATACAGACATAAATATAATAACTGCATACAGTAATAGCTTCAGCTAGCAGACGCCATATGCCGGATCAAGTCTACCACACAGTTACTACAATACAGAATCATAATATCACAATTAAATTCATTGTCTAAACGTAGTGAAGTTCTGGTTGATGTGCATTGCTCTAAAGAATATTGTATAAGTAAAACAGACTGAGTGATGCTTACTTGATAGCAGCTTTGATTTTATCGTAGGTAGCTGCCTTTTTAAGCCTAGCAGTGAGGTCAACCACTGAGACATCAACAGTGGGAACACGGAATGCCATTCCACTTAACTTCCCATTTTAGTACCACAACCTTCGGGTTTTAGTGACAACTCAAATTCTGGAAGATCAGGAACACCATGTAGTCCCCTGCATCATACCAGGGGTGAAAAAAAATCGCCATGGACTTGCTTTCACTTTTAAGATAGAAAAAATTCTAGTTGTAAAATGAGTTAACATGGTAAACTTATTTTTTCTTACTTCTCCTGATCTAAAAGGTGACCGTACATCTGAGACTTCTTAAATGCAGTTTTTGGAATTTTCTTGTTTAGATGCTTCATTGCAGCCCAAAGTGGAGGAGTCCTATGCAAATATGTACCAATTCATTAAATATCAGAGGAAAAAATAGTAAAATGTTTTTAAAGAATGCCTGTAATTGGAAAGAAAATTGAAGAGTAAATTATTTTGTAATCTAATCCAACCTGGTTATAGGCATGGCTAGGCAAAAGTTTAAGCACGCCTTCTTACTCTCAGTTAAAAGTTCTTCTGCAACAAGAAAGCAGCACACAGCAGTAGTGTAGCAGGATGGATTGGTACCCTTGTCCATAATCAGGCCATTGTAATAGTAAGCTTCAACCTGAAAATGTTTAAGCGAACTTATTAGTAGTTAAACAAAAGGAAAGAAATTACTAGTGAAAGAGTAGTTGTAGATAAAGAGGGATATCTGCACCATGCGCACCATTGCTTCAAGGTATTTCCATTTGATGAACAACAGATGCTTCTTTCCGTTCCCACTGTTAATACATTTTGACAAGGAAAAATGTGCCTGGCACATAAAGTATAAAAGGTACTTCAGGTTTGAAAAGTTTTAACATTGCAATTCCCTTATTATAAAAATAGAAAGGTTAACGTAAAAGAGTTTCCTATTTCTTGGCCTTCATATTGCTCAACTCTTAGATAAGAACAATATGGCTGACTTCTTAACTGGTACTACAATGGCTGACTTTTTAACTAGTACTAAAATATGGCTGACTTGATAGTTCTTGGTCATTTGGCAGTGAGGGAAGAACTTTTCCCACAACCTTCAAGAATAAAACAGTCATGTTTAGTATGTTACAAAAGCATGACCCTTTACTGCTACATTTAATTAATAATTAATTAATTAATTTTACCAACACAGGACATTTTTGCATCAACTAGATTATAACTTGAGGGAATAGTTTATAAGCTTTTAATATACCTTTAGCAACGAAAACATTGCTTTCCAATGGTTCTACAGACTCTGATCGTCCATCCTGATCACTCTTTATCACCAAAGACTCCTCAGATTTTTTTAACCTGCATAATAATTAATTAGGAGGGTTACAACAAGTGAAGTGATTAAAAAAAATCAGAAAAAAGAAAAAAAAATAGATCTGGCACAAGAATTGAATCAGAGAACATATTCCAAAGTTCCATTATCTGTGAAAGAAACACCTCTGGCTGCTCTAAATACATTTCTTTTTGGTAGGAAAACAGTATTTTGGCATGAAATCTCACCTTCATATTATGACAACAGAATGTTACTGGTAAATTGCTTTTAGTTACTATCCCACATGAAAATAAAAAATCATAGTTCAGGTTTCTACGTCAATTCTAAATTGCCGGGAGATACCACAGGGTTTGCACAAAAATGTTTCATAGATGTGGGTACTGTTCACAAGGGTAAAAACATCGTTACAGTTCATCAGGTTCAGTAAAAATGCAAATCGGGATAATTATGACATTGCTATTTATCGTCACTATTCACCAGGCAACCGTGCATCAGTCGTATATCACCTGCAATAAAACCTAAGACTGCATTATATCTTAGTATCAAGAGACGGTATCCCTGTTGAATCACTCGATATATTCAGTTCTATCCAACACTCTTGTAAATAAATGACTGTCAAGAATCATAGCTACTAAGCATGTGGATCACGTCTAGAGCTTGCTGAAATATTTATGTAATAAAAAATATGGCAAAAGCTAGATGACGAAGAGAAAGATGATTTACAACTCAATCATAATAAAAGCAAAGAGAAGGCAAGTCAGTCACATGTGAAGTACGTGGTAGCTTCAGATTCTATGAATTGTACGTAGCACATTATTACAGAAGTTCCTGGCATATTTAGAAAATCACATGTGGCTTATGCGGGGAATATTCTGATTATTTAAGATACCCTTTTCACCACTAGCTTACTAAATTTAAACAAACTATAACCAGAAACTAAATTTTGGATATAGTAATATAGTGCATAATGTATACCTTCTTTGTGGCCTGGTAGACTTGACAACTACCACATGATTCTCATTAGATGTTTTAGTTTCCTCAGCTTCATCCTTTTCAAACTATTACAACAGATATAAATTAAACACCACCAAATATAAAAATTACAACTCCTACAAAAGAGTAATACCATCAAATAGAAATACAAAACCTTTGTATACCTTATGCATTCTAGACTTCCATTGCTTGCTTACCAAATCATAAACAAAAAGCTATTAGAAAAAAGGAGTGCAGACAACATCTTCAATTCCATGTTAATTCATCAAGTTCATATGCCTTACCACTTTCAACCTCTTAAGAATACTATCAAATTGTGCGGTATCAAATGCCCAAGGATTAGGCTTTTCCAATCCAACTCCTGTATTCCATTTCCAAATAAATACATATACTAATATCAAGTGATAGAGATAACAAATTAATATATCCAATTTTCCATTAAAAGAAAATATGAGAGCAAACTTACCATGTTATATTATATTCATATATAAAAGGAAGTACAATCAGTGTCCTGCTTGTTCTTGACCCTAACATGACCTTTGATCCCTTGCTTGTCTTTCCCAAGCCCTTTGCCTTCTTCCCACCCCTGCATAGACATAGAGTACCTCCATAGTCAACCCACAATAACATAGACATACCATTTGTTTCATAAATTCAAAATAATTAGGGTATAACAAATACTCAAGTAAATGACAACACCAAATTTAAGAAATTAGGATTTTGATTTAAAAAACCCCATTTAAGAAATTAGGGTTTTGATTTTAAAAAACCCCCAAATTAAAGCTTATCAATTTCAATAGAGAAAACCATAGAAATAGCATAGGAGACCCTATTCGAGCAAAGAAGACCCAAATTAAAGCTTACCAATTTGCACAAGAGCAAAGGAGAGATGAGTGCAGTGGTGAATAGAGCATGCCAGACGGAGACGGAGGTGAGTAGAGCAGAGGTGAGTGGTGGTGGTGTTGGCGGTGGCGAGTAGAGCAGAGGTGAGTGGTGGTGGAGATGAGGTAGTGGTGGTGAGAGATGAGAGTGAGATTTTCAGCAAGAGAGAGTTTAGACGAGAGAGAGAGATGAGAGTTTTGTGTGTTAGTTTTTTAGTTTTTTGTTTTAGTTTAATTAGTTTTGTCTGAAGGGGGAAGAATTGTGTATAGGCGGGTAAATATTTGGTGGGGGGGAATTTTGAGTTAGAGGCTAAAATTTTTGTTAAGGGGGGAAACAAAAAGAAGGACGTGTGTTTTAGTTTTTTAAAGGTCGACTTTAGACATCGATTTTAAAAAAAGTGATGTTTATAAAAATCAAAGACATCAGTTTAATTCGGGGTGATGTTATTACATCTTTTAACATCAGCGACATTTACAACCGATGTCTAAAGTGTGATGTCTATTAAACTTTTTCTTGTAGTGTCAATATCTTTCGGCTTGCTGTTTTTGTTAAGAAATATATAAGGACCTTTGTTTACAACTCGCCATTCTAGTGGTTCCTTTGACAGGTGCATCTTCATGCGATCTTTCCACCAGTTGTAGTTTTCAGTGCCGAGTAGCAAAGGTGCACGGTGATTAGATGAACCCAGAGGATAATCTTCAGCCATATCGATCGATACTATTCCTATTACAGAAAGATTATTATACCAAAGCTCTAATACCAAATGAAAACACACCTAGAGGGGGGTGAATAGGTGTATTATGGCTGATAGTGGTTAACTATGAATTATTTTGAATTTTCCCAGAAACGGCTTGCTGATATGACTTAACAGTTTAATAACAGCAGGCTGATATGACCTAGTAGATTAATAACTGCAGGCTGAATTGAAATACAAATGAAGTGCAATATAAGAAATGGAGAAAAATAAAATGATCACAAGATCTTTTAGCCAGGTTCGACCCCTAATCTCCTATGGTCTACGTCCTGGTCCCTTACCAACTTGGTAAGAGAATATATTATTGATCACTATAAACTGATTACAAGATCAAACAATATATCTCCCTTTAACACCCAGCTGCTTACAAAATGACTTGATGAATTGCTGTGCTGAACTAACTCTCTAAGCAATACTTCCTAAGTATCCTTCTCTAGTCTAGTTCTACTCACCCAAGACCTTAAGCCAAACTTGTACAACAACTAATCTTTTATAACTTGAACAATACAATGGTTTGAATAAAATTACAACTCAACCTAATGAACCCTTTGAAAATATAAATACGAATGTGTATGAGAGTTTGAGAGGTTTGGAAGGATGTAGCAAAGAGCACGAAGTTGTGTATATGTGTTCTGATTTTTGCACTTGTAGAGTTGTTTTTAGAACTGAGCAAAACCATTGTTTTTATAGAAGAATAAGAATGATTGAATTTCAACCTTCAAACGGCTCCTGCAGATTTTCTTGACTTTTTAAAGATGGAGCGTATATGGATGAAGAAAATGAAGATGAAAGAGCTGTTGTCTTCTTGGTAGGTAGAGAGGAGCGTGTATAGTTGAAATAATGGTGAAGAAAAAGAATTAGTAGAATATGTGTTTGCATGTGAATATTCAACTAAAGTTAGGCAAGTAGTATTTTTCTTTTTGAAAGTAGAATATATTGTTTCCCACTTGCTTGAGAAGAATATTGTTGTGTTTGATTATTTCAGAGGGTCCTCACAATATTTTTAAATATATATCACAAGTAGCTCCTTGAACAACGTGTATCTCCTTGGATTCTGATGTTTCTATCTGCCAGAATCAGCACGCTGATTTGTGCAAATACTGTCAATTCAGCTTGCTAAAATATGTAAGATGATCCATAATAGCTTGCTGAATATGAACTGTTAGTCTGACTGAATTAAACCTGTAAAACTTGAAACAGTTTGCTGAGATGATAATAAGTATGTAATACAGCTTGCTGAATTATAATCATCAAAACATAAGGGTTTCATAATTTTCTATGCTGGTGTGACAAACTGATCACAATACTTCTTGATCATTTCCCCTGTCCATGATATGGATTTAATATGCATTACGTATGTGGTAATGTGGGCTAAATCTTTGAGATATTTCTTTTAATTAAATTAAATGCTTGCTCATGGCTTTTCAGCTTTAAAAATGCTTTAGTTTGTTTTAAATTTAAAAGTCACTTATTGTGTTTATAAATTAGAGGTTTGGCTTGGGCGCTCTGCTGATTGGATGGGTTGCTCAGAGTGCAAGGTACAAAGTGCAAACAAGTCTATTTCTGCAATATGATTAGTGCCTTTAGGGTTGGAAAGTGGCAAAATAATAAATATCATTCGTGGTTGTATTTTTAAATGTAAGCTCCACTGCTGTAATAATCGTGATATGGAGTTAAATTAGTATATATGACAGGTGTGACTAGTATATAATATTATATACTCTAACGAGTAACGGCCTATTCTAAAAACTCTAATTTATACGTGATTGGATTGGCGATGCAGTTCTATTCTTATTCCTGATCCTAGGCTATGGCATTGCAGACACAGCCATGGGCAACAATGGCTCACACGTATGCTGCATGATCACAATATATTTGATCCATTTACAATGTTTATCACAAATTATCTTATCGTATCTCACTTTGAACACTATCTGCACTTCTAACTTCGCTTGACTAATTAAATTCCTGGAATTTCAAATCTGCTTCAGGGTTGTTGCATCTTCTTTGACGGTTGAAGCTCTGACACCTGAAAGTAAAGGCTATAACGGGCTTGCTCTCTCTGTTCCATCATTCAGCAGTTGCTTGCAGGTCCAGCTTTTTAAGAATGATGTCAAAGATGGGCAACTTCCTACTAGATCTTACGTACTCAAGTTGAGTCATAAAGTGGTGGGTTATATACTCTTGTCGATTTTCCAACATCTATGGGTGTTCTAACAGTTGTGCACATCAGGTCAGTTTGGAGTTTATAGTATCATTCCATACTTTCCTGCTTCTACTTACTACATGCAAGGGGCATAATATGGCCTTCTATTCTCAAACTCAATCTTAAATAAACTTCAATGAAAGAGCAAGGTTGAGTGGTGCTTCAAGAGGTGGTGGCTTCATGTGAAGGTAACATGCCTTGATGTTCAGAGTTATAAGTTGGATGTGCCTACGTAAAATGCCATTAATACCTTAATTTGTAAGATTTGAACTGTCTTGCTAACCTACTAGTAGAATACTGTCCTGACCCTTATGTGCAGTTTCTTTGATGGTATGAAATGCCAATATATATATATATATGGCTCACAGGAAAATCTAGGTGTCTGCAGATGTGAGCATTGGCTCAAGTAGACCATTTATGTAAGATAGGTTGCAAAGGAGGACCATTTATGGAGATAGGTTGCAAGGTCTAACTGTGGCTCGTACAGCACCTGATTGGTTTGAAACGGGAGACACAGTGGGTAATATTATATACTGTAGCATCATTCTTTTTTTTGACGATGGAGATAATTCAATAAATAAAAGCCATACGGCATCTACATAAATGGTTGAGTAGAACAAACATTGAACAGATTGTATCGCCGGACTTCACAGAGAGCCTATAAGCGATTTTTTGAAGTTGATGTATGTACCCGCTTCGCCAAAAAACTGCAATTAACGCGTTTGAGCTTATCCACCATAAATGCGCACACCTAGAAACTCTTACTCCTAAATCATCCGAACCCATGACTCCCACGTAAAACGGAGAGAACATCCCACGTAGCATCATTCTTTTAGTTTCGAAGTCAATTGACTGTCAATGTTTACACTTGCACCTCATTGGCAAGAATATTCAGAATTTACAGTAGATCACGTCAATTTTGGACATAGGTCATTTGTCAATTGTCTTCATAAAAAAATTAGAAGGAATCTTTCATTTTGAAACAGTGATTGTATAGTCACCTAATCTGTTTGGATGTAGTTCTTCTCCTTCGTCTTCTGAACTTTTGAATAAGAGCCAGAGACCGGTACTCATTCCCAATATGGCTTTTTACCAACTCAATATTAGAATTTAAAACTCACAAACAGCTACAAGGTATGACCTTTTTCAATAAGTGGTGCTATGGTTTAAGTTCAGGTTTCTGTCATGGAAGTCGATGCAACTCCTAGTCTTTAGTAAATGGATTGAATGTCACTTCGTAAGAGTAGTACTCCAAGAGGTTCAAGTTTCATCACAGAAACCGAAAGCCCCTCAAACTGAACAGACCATTTCGATTTTCAAGTGAACTTTAAACATAGTTCAGAATTTCTTAGATAAAGAGCCTATTTTGTAGTAAAACCCGCTCATAAATTACATGGCAAATATAGATATTGATCATGTGATTTTGTTAAGTTTTTAATGTCTTGTAATGATTACTTGAAGCTCTATAGGATAAAAAAATTGAAAATATACTAAGATGGTAGCTCTTTATAGCCTTCCTTAATATATATTTAAGCAATCAAATGGGCTGTTGGGATTTACTAGAAGGTGAAATGATAATTTGATAATTGGGAACATGAGAATAGCAAATTGCCAAATTTAATGGCCATTCTTCTCATATATATATTTTGCTTCGATCAGGTTGTGTTATTTGTTTCTAGTTTTCAAAGAAACCTGGTGAAGCCTTACGCTAATGGCCTTGTGAGAAAGTCATCAGTTATGATTTCATATCTGAGCCATGTTACATCCTTTACGAGGTTATGTTGTTAAAAATAAAATATAATTTTGACTCGTAAAATAGTAGAAGTGTGTGGGTGATTCTAGATTATTCTTGGTACATGTATTTGTCTTTTCTGTATTCAATGTATTGGTCTAGATACTTGTAACCTCTAGAACTATCCATAGAAAGTTCTAGTAGTCTAGTGTCACATGGGTGGGTTTTCGAACCTGAATTATCACCCTTGTGCGGCCTGCCCTTGTAGCTCAACTTCAAGAACAGTCAGCCTTTGAGAGAGGTTGTCTGTCTCCAAGCAACCCATCAAAATCTTGCACAACGGAACACTTAACCAAAAACACAACACAGGAACCACGTGTGTGCAGGTGTGTCTAATTACCAAGCAAATGTAAACACACACACAATTTACAGGCACCAAGCCCAACCTTTGTATTACCCATAATATAAAGGATACAACCCAAAGTTTATATGCTTACAGACTTAGCCCTACTGCCTAGCATAAAACAATACAAGTGCAGAATACAATATGAACTTATACCAAAAACCAACCTGAGAATACATATAAAATGCCTATCTCTATATATAAGCCAAGACCCATGCTCAGCACTCAACTGCCTGGCGGTTACTGTAATAACCCGAATTTTGGGTAGAATTAAAACTTTTCTTATTGTGGTTAAAGAGCATTAATGAATGGTGATTCCAAATAACAATGATTGTAGTGAATGGATATTGCTATGGATGATGATCCCGATTCGTATATGTATGGTCAGAATAGAGTAATTCAAAGGTTGACGATATAGAAAAGAATAATCTATCGTCCAAGAAATGAGCTAATGAGCCCCGAGAAGGGAAATGAGGATGGCATAGTGTTTCCCGTACGTGCATAGTGTTTCCCGTACGTGCATAGTATTTCCCGTACGTGCATAGTAATTCGGTGGATGAATAGTGATTTTGTAAGTTGGAAAACTTTTCATGCCACCCTATGTACGGGACGTGATATGGATGTTTCGAAGTCATATTAGTAATACGCGGAGGAAATAAGTGAATGCAGAGACGATCGGAATTCAGAAATTCCTATTTTAATTTTTGGTGTAATATTTGACCAAGCAGTGAATTATATATTATTACATTCGAGAAATGAGATATTCAATTTGAGAAATTGAAGAGTTAATATTTTGGAATTTTATTATATTTGATTTTAGAAATTAGAACGAAAACCACTGAGACAATGAAACAAGCGTTCTAGAAACCACTAAAACATTATAACGAGATTGATCAATAAAGCGAACGAATCCTAGATTACGGATTCAGTTCATATTAAGATTAAATATCCTACATGATCATCACGAGGATTATATTAAGGATTGAGGAAGGTATTATTTATACCGAAGAATTTCCCGGTAAACCCTAGCGGTAAAATCGCTTGGTTATTCTTCTAACGATCAACGAAATTGAGCAACAACCGGATAAAGAAACATATAAACAATCAAGGGGCAACCAAATTATGACAAGTGACACCAATGAGAGCTTGAAAACACACCCATAAAAGAGATGCATCCAAAGATATAGATACAATACATGTGTTAAGCTTATCTCACAAGATTGGTTAGTGGAAGATGATGCAATGCATGACCAAAGCACTTTCATAAAGCCACTTTATGAGATATTTACTCAATAATACACCTTAGACAAGATGAGATCTGATGTAAAGAATATAGATATGCATTATACAACAATAATTCAAGAGATAAAGCAAGCAAACACAATCTCTCCAAAACTGCCCAGCAGAACCAAGCTTAAGAAAAAAATTCATATCTCCATTTCTATCCATGATAAAATCACCAAATTTTAACCATAGCTTCTCCACCGCATGGTCAAGATTCGTTCCAAATTTCATGGAAATCCAAGTAGTATAACCTAGTCAAATCCATGCTTAAAGTTGGAGGACCAAAACTGTCCAGGTTCTGAACAGTAGCAAGATGGGGCTCAAAACCCTAGCTCCCATGGTTGGATTCTTGTTTTCTATAGCTCAAAAGAAAGCCCTTGAAGAGTAGAAGGTGTGGTAAAAATTTTAGAACCAAACTCTTAGTTTTCGATTTTATATGATTTTTACAAGATTGACGATGAATAGTGAATCTTAGAAACTAACTTTGTTTTCTTGAATCTTTGGTTGATCTAGAGCTTGGTTAAGGTATTACAAGGATAAAGCAAGGCTTGTTAAGTGTTTGCATACTTCAAAGGAAGGTATAAAGTTCATAAACCCTAGAGCTACTTTGAGTATTATATGTTTTTATGGATGATTTTAGTGTTAGTAGGTTATGTATGTTAAGATCTATTATTTTAGTTGATGGTTGTTGATTAGTTGGATAATGATCCATAAGATGGTGATTATGTGATGTTGTTAGACTTGTAATGATGTGTTCATATGATAGAATGGATGGGGTGTAGTACTTGATTGAATCGCGGTGATGCGAAAATTTTGGAAAACGTGTAAACATAGCCGTTATAATGCCCGATTTTACAATACCATGATTTGTATGCCATTTTCGTGCTAAGAGACCAACTGACCAGTAGCATCTCCTGCCATGAATAGTTGACTCATGTTACGAGGATCGTTTTGACATGAGAATCGTAGCATTCGGACTTACGGTTTAGGAGAAATCGTAAAATTCGTAAAAGCAGTTCGTAAACATATGTATGGATTCGTAACTTCAATTGAACCCCTTTAAAGTGATAAATTCGTATTCGAATCTTGGTAATTAAATACTAGAGGTCATAATAAAGATATGAGAGAAGACCTTGTGTCAAAAAGATTATTTTTAGATTTTATAAAAATATTTGAATCAAGATTAAGTGCGAAGGAACCCCTTAAAGGAGCACTCGATTATAACTTTGTAAACCGCTTAGTGAAGCGGGCGAATGAGATCCGAATTCTAAAACAAATCTTCGACTTAAGTATTTGTCGATTGACATGGACATAGTACGAGCCTAAAGCGAGCTAGTAACGCCTTCGTTGTGTATTGCTTACGTGTTTAAGCATTGAATTATAAGTGAATCATCTAGGGGATTAATCGTACGTTTTCTTTTGACTTTGTCTAGATTGTTTGACATTGTCACGAGCCCTACCACTTCTCGAGCATCAGGCAAGTTTCCTATTTCGATACTTTGAAGTATTGTTGTATAATACTGCTTTTGGCATATATTGAATTGCATAGTTTTACGATATATACTTATAGCGTAAATTTGACTTTCGGTTTATGTACGAGCTTTGAGGTAAAGTATTTATAAACCGGTATACATTGTGGCTCTATAGATAAGAGCATGTTTATTGTTTTGACTCTAGACCGGGAATCGGTATTATGACATATAAGGATAGTCGTGGAAACCCGGAAGGATTCCAACGACAGATTATTATCTGAATTGAGGAATAATATTATTAATCATTATTTATATTTTCAGAAAGTATTAATTACTCAGAAATGATTCGAGAAATGTTATTTGAATATTACCTCATTTGAAGGTTATTATTTGGATATGATTGATATTTGGCTTATCAACTAGATATGGGATATTAGTTATAAGCCGGGTTTTTGCAAATGCCCTTAGTGTCGGGCGTATGATTCTTATTCTCCATCCATAGACCGGGAGTCGAGATATTTTTTTATATATCTTGGGCATTCTTTTCTGATATTGAATAATGTTATTCAATTGTTATATATTAAATGAATATTATTTTTGGATATTCATTTAAAGTTTAGATATATTAAATGAATATTATTTTTGAATATTCATTTGCAGTTATTTATTAAGTGAATATTATTTTGAATATTCATTTAAGGATTTATTTAATAAATATTATTTTGGAATATTCATTTAAGAATTTATTTATTTATTTTATATTCATGCGAGGATTTATTTATTTGAATATTACTTTAGATATTCATTTGAGGATTGATTCAAATATTAATTTGAATATTTACTCGAGGAATTGTTTATTTGGTGAATATTTTATATATTCATTCGAGAGTTATTTATGAGCAATATTTTATACTAAGAATATTCTTTAATTATTTATAAATTAATAAATATTCTTTGAATATTTATTTAATTATTTCAACTAATTTTAAAAATGATTTATCTTATTCAAATATTATTCTGATCTTGAAATATCATGTAAAATATTTCCGAGTCTTATTATCTTTATTTTATCGAGGAAAGGTTCTCAAAACTCTATTTTCCGTTTAAGGTCTATCTTATAGGAAGACTTAAACACTCGCTCAGAAGTTTCAAATATAAGGGAGCTATACTCGAGAGCTGTTATTTATTTTATTTGATTGCCCGGTCATAAATCTGTTGATATTACTCTTTTCCCTCGCAACTTGGTTGCTATTCATCAAAGCGATTCTTTTTGTTACTTCATCATCATTCGAGGATTACTTACAGACAATATTATGATTTAATAATATTCTGTAATTATTATTGACTTAATAAATATTCTTGGAATATTTAATTAAATTATTTTGAAGTATTTTTATAATGATTTATATTATTCAAAGATCATCCTTCACCTTCAAATATTATGTAAAATATTTCGGAGTATTTTACGACTATTTTTATCAAGAGGAGATTCCCAAAACTCTGTTTTCATTTAAATCTATCTTATAAGAAGATTTAAATACTCGTTCAACTTCCAAAAATATATAAGGGGACCTCACTTGAGAGATGTTATTTATTTGACTGCCCGATCATATACTTGCTAAACTATCTGGTCACTCACATCTTGATTCTTTTCAAATATGAATATGAGTCTTTTTGGTTACCTCCTCAACACTCGAGGGCTAAGATTGATGGAACAAGTTTATATCCATTAACAAGCATCAGCTTGGGAAATATTGGTGAATCTTTCTTTCCAACTAGATACGACTACTTTGTGGAGTCTTATCAACAAGTATTATACTTGGGGAAAGGGGGACGAACTTTATGTTTCGGAGTCATGGATGTTATTGAACTAGGAGACGCGTAAGTGGCCGAGTGGCGCCGGTCCAGCAATGGCCCAACCGTTGGCCGGGGGGTTCCAGAGGGCGGGCGATCCGTCGGTGCTTCCTTCTACATGTAGAGAACAAATGATGGGGAGCATGACATGCGACTGATCATCGTAAATGTTGTGGCTCCTGGCGCGGCAAGCTCCCGTATTAGTTCATCTTCCAAATTGGGAAATTATCTGCAACATTATCATTGTTGGCAGGGTTGAAAAGTGTTTGAACTGGAATTGCAATATTCTTCCTGCAAGTTCCTCTATTATGAAAATTGATGATATCTTGCTTATTCTGGCATAACAGATATTTCTAAGAAAGATATATTTTGAGTTACCTTGTAACGTCATCTTTTATATGACTCTGTGGTTACCTTACATAACCGGGTTTATGGTAAGGGGGTTGTTTATATTGAATCACCTTATAACTTCATCTTTTAAGTTATATGTTGATACTCTGCTTATACTTATATAGCAGATATTTCTTTCCTACAGAAAGATTATATTGGTTTACTTTGAAACCTCATCCTTTTATAATATACTAGAACTTGGTTCAATAGTATAATAAAAGTTTACAGAGATATTATGAAATGATATTTGAAGTACTACAATAGTACTGTTTTTGGAATATATTCTGATAAGGAAATACTTTCGGTAAAGAGATATTTTGACAATTATTGTCTTATACCCGCCTTATTCTGGGTTAAGTCATAGGCAGAGTTATGCCATGTTTTCATTACCTTGCTAAGCTATTTGCTCACTCTTGCTATTGTTTTATATATATTATAGAGCAATGAAGCAGGATGTCGTGGGCACTAGTGATCCCGAAGAGTACACTACGCCATAGATGACTTTCTACAACACTTAAGGGCGGGTGTTACCTTCTTGGGTGTTACCATAGCTATCAAATTTTGGACCTACCACAACACTCTAGTTTTGGTGTTACCATATCCTTAAAGTTATGTTACCATAGCTGTGGAAGGTGTTAAATTTAGTAACACCATGGACTATGTTACCTTAGAGTATAATTATTATTTTTTAATTTTATTTATAATCAACGATTTAATAATTATTAAATTTTGAAATTTAACAATTTTAATCAAGTCATTGGATTTATTATTATAAAATAATATTCTATCAAATAATTGAATTATTTATATTTTTACAATATTAATATATTTTTTAATAATTTTATTTAAAATAAAGTAATATTCAAAAATTATTAAAATTTGATTAAATACATTAATAAAATTATTGGAGAAAATAACACGGTATAATAAGTTTAAATTATTATTCTATAATTAAAATAATACACTTATTGTCATACAATTTTTTTTATAAGAAAATTAATAATTTTTATAATATTAGGAAATGAAAAAAAAGGGACGTAATGCAAAAATGAAAAAAAAATTGGAAATTGGCAGGCGGCAAAGAAAATGAAAGCGGGCAAATCAAATTTTCGTCAAAATTTGGTTAAGTCGGGGGAATTGGGGAAAGTAGGTCAATCACCTCTCTCTCTCATTCACCTCTCTCTTACTCACCTCTTTGTCTCTCTCTCTTTGAATTAGGTCAAATTTCACACTCAAACTCGCTCACGCTCTCTCAATCTCACACTCAATCTGGTTGGCTCTGTTCAGTGCCTCACTTGCTGATTAGGGTTAGATTATTGGAGGGTTCACTCAATTAGTCTCTATCACTTGTAATTAAGGTATAGGGATGTAATTTAAACCGAGCCGGCTCGAACTCGACTCGAGCTCGACTCGAAAAAATGGGCTCGACTCGACTCGAACTCGTTATCGAGCTCGAGTTCGAACATGTTTTCGGGCTCGATTAAAAACTCGAGTCGAGCCGAGTTTTTTGGAGCTCGAGTCGAGCTCGACTCGATAAACTCGAACTCGAACTCGACTCGGCTCGAACTCGAACTCGATTAATTTTTTTTTTTATTTTTTCTTAAAAATAGTAATGTGTTTATTATTTTATGTGTCATCACTCAACTATTTATGAAAATTACTTTTAAACTTAACTTGATTTTTTTTCATATGTTATGTGCAATACTATTTAATAAGTATAATTAGTGAAATTTTGAATTAAATTTGTTCTAATACGAGAATATGAGATATTTATTTATACATTTTTATAAATAGTTTATAAAAAAATATTTAATATCACGATTAGTTTATATTCTTCGATTAATCTTTTGATTGATCCTTAGTTATCTATTTTCAACTTAACCGTTGTCTATATCAAGAATGTGATTTTTTAAAAAAAAACTTTATTTGGTGCCCTGAATATATAAGGGTCACACACTTCATACAATGTTATATATATTTGAATCTCTTATTTGGATGTACATGATACATCCAGAGCTCAGAGTTCAGAGGATACGCCTATAAAACCAGCATAGTACATGATACGCCGCATGTAGATGTGTATCACAAAGCTCAGAGCTGGCGATAAATGGCGATCTAAATTAGTAGATAATAAATTGATGAAATAGCGATCAAGTTCGATTTCTGAATTTTACTTCCATATATTTTGTCTTCATGCAATTATAAACTATAACAACAAGATAGTAAGTAGCAAAATAGTAAACAGTAACATCATAGACTTGTTGTATGCCATATTTGATATTTCTATTCAATTATAAATAAATTTTATAAAATTACTAATGACTCGATGTAGGGTGCTTATTTGCCTATTTTGAAAAAATATAACACATATGAGCTCACAGTCAAAACATGTTTCACATTTTATTATTCTTATTATCATCGTTTACTAGTTAAATGCTTAGATATTTAGATGCATAATCTGTACTAAAGATATAATTTATCCGTAAATATAAGAATAGAATAAACTAAAAGTTTACTTAATTGATTGAAAAAGTTGATTATCGAAATCATAAAATATAAAATTTCGAAAGTTTATTGTCATTTAAAATTGGGGAAATAATATAACAAATAGTTTTCATGGAGCTTAAGTCAAAACTCGAAAACTCGACAAGAACCCGATAAACTCGAAAACTCGATAAGAACCCGATAAACTCGAAAACTCGGTAAGAACTCGAAAACTCGGTAAAAACTCGAAAAACTCGAAAAATTCGATAAAACTCGATAAGTTCGAAAACTCGAAAACTCGATAAAAGCTCGGAAACTCATTTAAAACTCTATAAGCTCGGTTAAAAACTCGATAAGCTCGAAAGCTCGATAACAGCTCGAACTCGACTCGTGTAATAAACGAGTCGAGTTCGAACACAAATTTTAGGCTCGATAAATTTTAGGCTCGACTCGACTCGTGAAAAAAAAGCTCGAACTCGAAAAAAAAAAGCTCAAACTCGACTCGACTCGAATTACCCTAGGTATAAATCTCTTTTTATATACTTCGATTTGTAAATATAATTGTGTTAATGCTTCGATTTGTATATACATGTGTTGAATGCTTCGATTTTGACCCCTCTCTCCATCTCTCTCTCTCTCGGTCTCTCTCTGATCCCTCTCTCTCCCCCCCCCTCTCTCTCTCTCTCCCTCTATCTCCCTCTCATTCTCCATCTCTATCTATCTTTCCATCTCAATGTCTATCTCTCGTGAGAGGAGAAGGGGTCATTTTGGTGATAATTTGAATTTTATGTTTGCGAAATTTTTTTATAATGTTGGATGGTATATTATTTACCAACCAGATGTAATGGATATGAGAAGGTGATGAAGAATATCTTTTATGTTTTTAATTTTTCCAGTGTTTTACAATTTTTTTTGGTTCCTGGTAGGGCGAGTATTAAGAGGTTGTTGCGTCAGAATGGGTCTCCGAATGTGGGTGGTGCTTGGATGAAAGAGGCGACTAGTCAGAATGCTAAAGAGTTTCTGGCGCTGAAAGGGACTTTTATCACGAAAGTATGCTTCGATTTCTCTCTCTCGATATTTATGTATTAGAATTTGAATTTATATGAATTTTGTATATATGTGCTTGGTATTATGTTGATTTTCTATAGATTGCCTCATTTCTGATTTGATTTTGTTTACTTCTTGTCTCTGCTGTTGTTCTTAATTGGTGGGGGGATTAAATGTATCTGTTTGTTGTTAATTAAGCTGGGGTTGTTAATATTGTTATTTTTCCTTGTAGTAATAAGAGTAGACATCTCTGTTTGGTTCTTGATTCTCGATTCTATTGCTCTGTTCCTATAATAGTTTCTTCTTGATCTACAGGCTTCTGATTTTGGGCTTGCTAACCCGTGTAACAAGGGGAAAATTTGTGTTTTAAATTTTGTTGCAGGTGAACAAGATTCTTATGAGCTATTGATTTCATTGTAAAAAGGGATTGATCATGAATATGTAGCAGTGGATATGTTGATTGGAGAGCATCTCACAGATTGTGAGATCTTTTTTCCTATTTTTTCTTTTAGTTTTGATAGTTTATGTTTCGTTATGTAATAGTGCAATCGAAAATGCTTTGGTTTTGGCTTGACACCAGCTTTCTTAACCATTAACCTCTGTCCTGGTCCAATTTGGAAATTTACTACCTGTGCACCTCCCTCTATGTGAAAGATCTTCTGACATGAATTGAATACTCTTCTCGGCTTCAAATTAAAAACACGCCCAAACAAATTATTTTTTACCATAAATTTTCAATTCTGTGTTTGTCATAAAGAAACCCAATCTTGCTTTCAAGCTCGGCCTTTAATATGGTGTGTTTGTGTCTATAGATTTTCTCATTGATATGTACAATACATGTGGAAGTTCTTATCCTGCTACTATGTGCTTTTTAGTTAATTTTGGATCTCTTCTATGTAACACAGTTCTTATTGTCTTCCTTCTATTTCTTGACAAAATTGAATAATTTGGTTGTTATATTTCATGACAAGGATGTGTTTCAGAGAAATTTAAGATTATTATATGTTTTTCTTCTTGCAGATAACACCATAGTTATACTTGTGTTAATTAAATTTATTTTCTTCACAGGAAAATGGTGTACTCGAGGAGTACAAGTTAGCTCCTGAAGGTATTAATGCTCGATTGGCTGGACATATGTTACTTGAGGTAATGTTGTTTCTTATTGATGATGTAATGAGGTAGTGTTGAGAATTTTATATACATCCCAAACACATCTCACATCTCTAGTTGTGACTACTTGCAGTTTACAATTTACTGTAATTGTAATCAAGTTGATCATTGTTGTTGTAAAAGTTTGGCCTTTACAAAAATGCTATTATACCGTACTTGGGTAAAAGAACATTGATGAGTTGATTGAACAAGACTTAGAATGAGTTCAGAGTAGTTTGTTCATGTAAAAGATTACTTCTATGTTCATTCATTTGGAATTTTATAGTGGAATGATGCGAGGGGACAAACAGTAGCAAGGTAATATCTGCAATCGGCAATTAGATATCATTGTGAAAACTAAGCTTTTGCAGTAAGAGAAAGTTGTGATGCACAATTTTCAGATCTGTCTTCATGGCAGTGTCCAGTTTTGGTCCTTTTACCATGACTTTAGGTAGAGATCCATTACACGTACTTAGCAGTTAGCAGACAAGAGGGGAGATCCATTATGCGCCATGTACCAGCTAATCTTAGGCTTCTTAGCAAGTTTATGGTTTCTTCAGCAACTTATACTCAGGAGGTATTAGATATTGGTTTGTTTTAATTGCTGTTGCCTTAATGTTTCTAAGAACTGAAGCCATTATATGTCTGGTCAGATTTCATTTGAAAAGTGTAGTAAGTTGGTAATTTGGCTTTCTTGTAGTCATTTATTGGCACTTCTGCAATCAAAGGCAGATTTCCAGCACAGTCCATTGCCCTCTGCTTTGAGAGGTCGTTCTTTGCCTATTAGGTAGGCCAGAGACAAGTTCAAGTTTTGGCTCTTAATTTATTGGCATACATTGACATCTTCTCTGGACTCGTAGACACAGGATTTCCGAATTTGTGAAACCTGTTTCAAGTAAAGGAATATCAATACATGATATTCATTTAAGTCAAGATGATCTTGAAATGTACATAGATCTTGCTCCTTTTGTGAACCCGTCTCCTTATATCGTGCCAGATGACATGTCTTTAACAAAGGTACGAATTCCACACCAGTGAAGCAATTAAAAAATTGTATGCACATGTAGAGAAAAACCAGCTTATGGATATGCATGCTTGATGGTACAGGTTTATAATCTCTTCCGCCAACTTGGTTTGAGGCATATATTTGTTGTTCCCGTGCTTCTGGCGTTATTGGTGTGATCACCAGAAAGGATTTACTGTTTGAGGTATTTTAACTGGACAACCACCTTATTCTATGTTAATATATTCCAAGGTACCTTGTGATTATTTAAAAATAAAGTATATTGCAGGGTGATGAGGATTTGTCTGCAGTTGAGCTACAATCGGCCAGTGTAAGGTCTCTATCATGCTTTATTTTAATACAATTTTTTCCAATTGTGCATTAAAGGATTGGAAGCTCATATTCTAGTTTCATTCAGTAGTGTCCACACCAAATTTTCGACAATGCTGTCCATACTATATTTTGGTATTTAATGGGAAGTAAATAATTTCAGTGTTTAATACCAACTTAATTATCATTCCAAACCATAAGAGAAAGAATAACATGTTGCCAAGTGATTTTGTTAAAGTTTATCAGGAAAAAAGGACCATAGTTATGGAAAGAAAACAGAGCTGAAAAACATCTTCGTTGCAAGATCAACTGGTAAATATATTGTTCTATGTGTTGACTATTGTTGTTTATTTTAATTAACACAACACTATTTATAGTTTCATTTCTTTGTTATTTTAAATAATTAATCTCCCTTTGTGCCAAAGAAATAGAATGAATTATATTTGCTGCTTGTTCTTTGTGTGTGAGGACTGCTTGTTTATACATGGATGATAAAGAATGTATTGAAGTCTCAAGGGTTCAAAGCTAGTTAGTAATGTATTATATGCTTTTAATTAAAATCTCCTCGTGCTTGTAAATATTCTAACGTCAGATACATACATGCACTACGTGGCAGGTTTACTTGATAGAGAACTTTCAGCTCTGAAAGCATCTATTAGCTCTAGAATTTGTTGTAATAATCTAAGTGACGAATTACCATCTCGAGGCTCAGCCTATAATTTTGGACCAGGTCTAGAACAGTTGGCCAAGGCTAGGAGAATGGGAATTTTAGAGCAATCACCTGCAGATGAAGAAGAAGGGGGACTTATCTTTTTCCAGCAACAGCTACTTCACAATGCAGTTGCAAGAAAGCGGTTTAGTGGTCTCTTGTGACACTGTTCTGGTCATTCATATTTATTATGAATTGTTATGCTGCAACTTATCTTGTCAAGTTTTGATGTTAATCCCTTATGTGGGGATAGATTAGTTTTTATTGGAATGTTTAAGTAAATGTAATCGGTTGTACGATTTGTAAATTTTCTTTAAATTAATGATATTTACAGTTTGGAGTTTTATTTTAAATTAATGCATTTTTTTATGAATATTAGAGGAAGGAAATGGTAGAAAAATAATTAAATTTGAATTATTAATTTTAAAATAGACAATGTCTGTGGGGCCCACATGTGAGACCTACATAATTAATTAATAATTTTGCAAAATTATAACATCTGAGGTAACATAGATTTGGTGTTGCTATAGAATTGCTTAGTGTGTTACCTTATAGGTCTATGGTAACGAATTTGCCTATGTTAGCTTATGTGTGTCGAGGTGTTACCTTAGACCCCAAAGGTTACATAGAACAAAACTATCACAGCTAAGGTGTTACCTTAGCCTTTTTTTGGCCTTTGGTAACGTTTTTTAGGGTCTAAGGTAACACAGTCGTGGTGTTACCGTAGGCTGTTTATGGCGTAGTGGTAGTACGAACCAGTCGGATCAAGCTACAGCTGGCTGCATTTAAATTATGTATAGATATGAATGGTAGGAGAAGATTGTAATCATCAGAAGTCAGAGTTGGAATTGTAACATCTCCTATATATTGTTTCAATAACAGATTTTGTAAGACAATTGGGTATTGTAATAAAAGTTGTTTATTCCGCAGTTGTTGTATAGTATCGTTTCTGAGACTCTAACCTGTGTGTGTGTGTGTGAGAGAGAGAGAGATATATATTGTGGGGTCATAAGCCATTGAAATATGTGTAGTGTGAGTAATACAGGTAAGACAAGGAGTAAATGGATTGTGATTACTCTAAATCCCAGACCCCAGATTTGGGGATGTTACAGAAATGGTATCAGAGAGTTAGGTTACAGTCCTCAGAAACGATAGGAGATCGAGTCTTACAATACCCTTAGGGATAATGAGAATACCTAGAGCTCAAGTAGAGTTCATAGTCGGGTTGAAGGACATGACCCTGACTGTTGGAGATGAAGCCCGAGAGGAGACTTCTTTTGGGAAACCATACTTAGGACGTTATGGTTAGAAACCCTGATTTGTATGATTTATAGATGGATGGGAGTCTGAGGTACCAGATCCCGAGGCCTTCGAGTAGGCATTTGATGATGCGCTCCTTGAGACGGATGGAGACCCAATAAAAAGGGATATCCATAGGAGGATCTAGAGAAGACCATAGGATGGGTCAAGGAAAGAAACTTATAGAGAACGTGTCACTTGATAAAGATGTAGTATGTTACTTGAGGTCTTATGATAGGACCAAACGAATCCTCAAAGATCAAATAAGTGACAAAATAAGAATTGGGAGTCAATTATGATTCATCAAGAGGTATGACGAAGAATATGGGGTAGAGCCCCAAAAGCAGAAGTGGTAGAGGCAGTATAGCCAATATCGGTGGATTAATTCGACCAGAACGAGACCTGTTACTCGTAGTTTGTTGCAGTGCCCTTAAGAGGCAGCATACGTGAGAACTGAGACGATCGACCTTCGTATATGATTAAGGGTACCTAGTTACCCTAACACGTAAAGGCATTGCCTTATCTATGGCGTTTAATTCCCCACGATCAGCGATTCCACCAAGGATGGTGTTTACTACAGTGCTGAGGCATTTTATTGCCTCGAGAAAGATTGTGTATGTACGTACTATGTAAAGTGTTATTGTAACCTGAATGCGCTAAGACGAGATATATTTTAAGAGACAAGATGGACTAAAAGAGTCGGGGATTGACTTAAATAAAAAGGTTGTGATGCCATGAAGGATAAACTCATGTAGCACGCACGATTAAATGCGAGAAGAAAAATATTCTGCCTAAGGGCAGCTATACAAGTGGCTGGATTTAAGCAGGTGGCTTCTAACGATGTTCTGGAGTATCGCTCACTCGACATGTGGAATTCGTCGTTACTATAGGCGACACCGGTACCGAAGTCATCCTATAAGAGTAGAGCGCTTGCCTGATAGGCCCGCGCTGAGCTGAATAGAATTTCCTACGATTGCAAATGTCGATGGTTGAACCTTAGCGACTATTATGAGTCGACAATGACGTAAGTATCGAGCACCTTAGGGTGTATGGATAAGAAAAGCTTTAGAATCAAATGATTATCCGAGGAGCCAGGATATAAGGCATCCGTAGAGACCTTGGTAAGTACCCTCCCCAATTGTAAATTATGTTGATTATTCTTAATCTATGATCTATCGTGACATCTGTCCAAGAGAGAATTTTGATAAAAGGGAATAGTCCTTCTTCGAAGTTATTTTATAACACTTGTGTTAATTCACATTTAGTTTCAATTCTACCAGAGGCCGTTACGATACCTACTTTTGGGTTTTCAACGCCCTGTCAAATGATGTTATTCAAGCTTTCACTTCTAATGGTGAATAATCCTATGGTGATACATCACCACTTGCTTGTTGAATACCAGTATCTTACTGGCTATCTTTTCTTTGGAAATCGCACCTTGGAACCTGTTTACTTTAGATCCAAGGTGTCCATTTGAGAATTTACTTGTCAAATAATGATAATTATTAACTTGACTTGGAATTTCTTTCGTACTTATCAATTTCCACTGAGACGAACAACCCTATACTTATAGGGGCTACAAGGACCATCTATCTGTGTGATAGAAGTCTGATGGGACGCCATCACTTGTAAGTTGCGAAATACAAGAAGGCTAATTACCTTTAGTAATGTCTTAATTAAGACACGCAACATTGAGTTCTTATGATCATATTGATCTCTCAGTAAATTTTTTCATTTCAAATAAGGTTACCTTAAAACTCATAACCTTATGATCATCAATGTGTGATGTTTCTTTGATATGAGAGCTATCCTTTTAAAGCTCCATGATTCTTGTTATCTTTATTAAATTTCAAAGGGGATGCCAACCAGGTAAAATAAGTCAAAATTCGCTGATAGGAATTAGATTCGCAACAAAATAGGCTATGGCAAGAGCGGATCCCTAAGACAAATAGAATATGGGTGACATGACGATGAATTAGTTTATGTTCTCTCTCAAGGATATTATGATAGTGGAAAGTTGGTCAATTGATATATGCGAGAGGATTGGCAATGTGTTGTGAAACCCCAATGGTAGTGGAGTCGGTTAGAACCCACATAATTTCATGGAACCACTGACCCATTGGAGGTCAGAGCTTGGCTTAAAGAGATGAAGAAATCAATTGTGATACTAAGTATTGCAGAAAAGCTAAAAACGATGGTCACCGCCTATCTCCTGAAGGGAGAGGCGAATCCCTGGTGAGAATGGTAAGACAAACCTAGAGGTAAAAGGTGTTGTGACTTGGGAGAGATTCAGATTATTGCTTTTAGAGAAATGTTTTCTGAAATATATAAAGATCCAGATGGAAATAAAAGCTCTAGTGTTGAAATAAGAAACCATGACTATGGTAGAGTATGAGGCCAAGTTATGGGATATGAAAGAGAAATTAGCCCGTAGGTTTCGACTAAAGCTAAAACAATGAATCCAGAATCGCGTGGCGATGTTGGAGTGAAATTTATGATTGCCCTGAAAGGGGAGTGGTCCTTTAAGGACAGAAGCAAATTATGAAGTCATTGCGATAATGCGAGCCAACAAGTTACTATGGGATGGATGTATGGCTTATCTAGCTTCTGTGGTTGATACCAAGAGAAAAACACCTAGCCAACGATAAATCCCAGTGATTGAAGAGTTTGGGAATGTATTCCAGAGAACCTACCCAGAGTACCACTCGATCGAGAGATTTGATTCCTTTTGCATTAGGGAGAAATTGATATTATAATAATGATGGATTAGTTGATACCCAATGGAGCCAAATTGATTATGAGGAAAATAATTTAAGGATAAAGATGGAGGTCAGAGATTTTGGAATCTAGTTCCGACTGAGAGATTATGATGCCAGAAATATGAGGCTTGATTAGCTCATATGGTTGACCCCGAGGAAAGAGACACCAAGTATAATTATAATGATTTTGGGAGGTTGTACAAGGTTTTAATAAGCTACCAGATATCGATTTGGATGACATAATAATGAATATCGAGTATTCAGAGCCTAGTGCTGCATCTCCCGTTAGCCCAGTAGGAATAAAAGAATTAGCAACTCAAATGCGAGGATTGTTGAATAAGAGTGCAATAAGACTCAGTGTGCCACCGTGAAGAACCGGTGTGTTGTAAGAAAGAAATATGTTAGCACAAGATTGTGCATCGAACCTCGAGAGTTGAATGAGTCAACATTGAGTACAGGTATTGTTGTAGAAGATTGTTTGAGCAGCCCAGGGACACTGTGTATTTTCCAAACTTATTAGGAAATTGGACATCACCGGTTGGAAGTTAAAAAATTGAAGATATACCCAAGATTGCGATTCGCACTAGGTATAGACACTATGAAATTGTAAGTGATGTCATTTTGGGTTGACTATTGCACCCACAACTTTTAATGGAATTTAATGAATTGGCTGTGAGTTATCAGAGATAGCTTTCGCCCTAAATATATCGAAACATCGTATATATGAAGGAAAGGTGCGAAATGAGTAATATGAATTATTATAAAAAGAACTTAAAAGAATTTAAATAAATATTCCAAGAATATTTATTACATCAATAATGATTAAGGGATATGATTAAATCATAATATTGCTCGTGAGTAATCCTCGAATAAATATATAGAATCGTTTACTAAATAGCTCTCTTCTTTAAATGAATATTTAATATAATATTCATTAATTAAGTAAACTCAAGTAAATATTTAAAATAATATTCACTAAATAAATCAAACCTTGAATGAATATTTGAAAATAATATTCATTTAATAAATAATATTCTAACTGAATAGCCAAATAATATTCTTAGTAATCAAAACTTTAAAGGAATATTCGAAGCAATATTCCTTAAGTAAATAGAACTTCAAATGAATATTTTAACATAATATTCATCAAGTACAAAATATCTTAAATGAATATTCAAAATAATATTCATTTAATAAATAAATTCCAAATGAATATTCAGTTGATATTCATTAAACAAATAATATCCTAAATGAATATCCAAATAATATTCATTTAATAATTAATATTCTAAATAAATATCCAAATGATATTCATTTAGTAATCAAAACTTTAATATTCGAAATAATATTCCTTGAATAATTAGAACTTCAAATGAATATTTTAACATAATATTCATCAAGTACAAAATATCTTAAATGAATATTCAAAATAATATTCATTTAATAAATAAATTCCAAATGAATTTTCAGTTGATATTCATTAAACAAATAATATCCTAAATGAATATCCAAATAATATTCATTTAATAATTAATATTCTAAATAAATATCCAAATGATATTCATTTAGTAATCAAAACTTTAATATTCGAAATAATATTCCTTGAGTAATTAGAACTTCCAAAGAATACTTTTGAAATAATATTTATCAATTAGATAAAACTTAAATGAATATCCGAAAGTGATATTCATTTAATGAATAAAATTCCAATGAATATCAAGTAATTATTCATTAATAATCAAACTCCAATGAATATTCAAAAATAATATTCGTTAAATATTTCTCGACTGTAATAATACTCAAATAACATTTTTCGAAAGATTTCCAAGTATTCGATACTTTTACGGAAATATAAATAATGTTTAATAATAACATTCCTCAAAATGGAAGAATTGCAAGTGAAAGCCAAGGAGTCCGAGGCGACGCTCGTCACCCTTCAGAAAAAGGCTGATGATGCTGAAGCTCGGGCTCAGACCGCCGAGAAGGAGCTCGAGGATCTCCGGGCGAAGCTTGCCAGCTATAAAGAACCCGCTGCCATCCTGGATGAGTTCCGCCACTCCCAGGAGTACTATATGGAGTTGGGCAAGAAGGCCGCCTCCAAAATTTGCCGTGCTTGGGTCGTTTCTCACAGATTGTTGAAGGAGAACCCATCAGCTAGCTGGGACGAGTTCCAACCTCTCTTCATTGCCGCGGAACAACACTTCATTGCCACCGGAGAAGATCCAGAACCTTACTACTCCGGGGAGGAATCTGGTTCGGATGATGAAGATGGTGAAGAGAGGGAAGAGGACGTCCGGTGTAACACCCCCAGATCCGGGGTCAGGGATCTGGTCGTTACGGTCTCAATATCCATCCACAAAACCAACATAATTTAAATTACAACCTTGTGACCCAAAACAACAACATAAAACACACCCGTTATAGTCCCAGAGATGAAACCAGAGTAACCATCAATATTATTAATCACAAGTTTGAGTTCTTACAACCCAAAGAATTTCAATATTACCATTACATACTCTTTGCCATCCATTGGTATATGCCATATTATAAATACATTTGATGTTCAAATGCTAACACTAGCCTACCAGAAGCTTCATCCTCAGCAATGGTAGCTATGACCTCAGCGGTTAATCCTCTGACGGCTGACACCTGCCTATATTGGGTACGCCTTGCGCGGCTATCTGATCTAGCTATTGTTGTGATATAAATAAATAAAGCAAGGGTGAGCAATAGCCCACCAAAATATAATTGAACAGTGATAATGTATAAAAGTACAAAATATCTTTGAAACCATATGCCATGCATTAACGAACGTAGTACCAATATAAGGTATGAGATGAAGTTACAAGGTAACTCAAAATATAATTGTTCCGAAGAAATATCTGCTATGTCAAAGATAAGCAAGATATTATCAAATTTTCATAATGGAGGAACTTACAGGAAGAATATTGCAATTCCAGTTCAAACACTATTCAAGCCTGCCAACAATGATAATGTACAGGAAATTTTCAACATTGAGAGATGAACTAATGCTGGAGTTTGACGCGCCAGGAGACATAGCATTTATACGATGATCAGTCGCATGTTATGCTCCCCACCTCTTGTTCTCTACATGTAGAAGGAAGCACCGACGGATTTACTTGTCTACCGCCCTCTGGAACTCCCCCGGCCAACGGTTGGGCCATTTGCTGGACCGGCGCCACTGGGTCACTTACGCATCTCCTAGTTCATTTCACATCCATAACTTTGAAACGTAAAGTTCCTCCCCCTTTCCCCAAGTATTTTACTTGTTGATAGGACTCCACAAAGTAGTCGTATCTAGTTGGAAAGGAAAATTCACCAATATTTCCCAAGCTGATGCTTGTTAATGGATATAAACTTGTTCCATCAATTCTTACCCCTCGAGTGTTGAGGAGGTAACCAAACAGATTCATATCGAGGTTTGAAAGAATCAAGATATGAGTGACAAGATAGTTTAGCAAGTATAGGACCGGGCAGTCCAATAAATAACATCTCTCAAGTGAGGTCCCCTTATATATGTTTGGAAGTTGAGCGAGTATTTAAATCTTCTTTAAGATAGATTTAAATGGAATTAAAGTTTGGGAACCTCCCCTTGATATAAATAGTCATAAGATATTCCGAAATATTTTACACCATATCTGAAGGTGAAAGATAATCTTTGAGTAATATGAATTATTATAAAAAGAACTTAAAAGAATTTAAATAAATATTCCAAGAATATTTATTACATCAATAATGATTAAGGGATATGATTAAATCATAATATTGCTCGTGAGTAATCCTCGAATAAATATATAGAATCGTTTACTAAATAGCTCTCTTCTTTAAATGAATATTTAATATAATATTCATTAATTAAGTAAACTCAAGTAAATATTTAAAATAATATTCACTAAATAAATCAAACCTTGAATGAATATTTGAAAATAATATTCATTTAATAAATAATATTCTAAATGAATAGCCAAATAATATTCTTAGTAATCAAAACTTTCAAGGAATATTCGAAGCAATATTCCTTAAGTAAATAGAACTTCAAATGAATATTTTAACATAATATTCATCAAGTACAAAATATCTTAAATGAATATTCAAAATAATATTCATTTAATAAATAAATTCCAAATGAATATTCAGTTGATATTCATTAAACAAATAATATCCTAAATAAATATCCAAATAATATTCATTTAATAATTAATATTCTAAATAAATATCCAAATGATATTCATTTAGTAATCAAAACTTTAATATTCGAAATAATATTCCTTGAATAATTAGAACTTCAAATGAATATTTTAACATAATATTCATCAAGTACAAAATATCTTAAATGAATATTCAAACTAATATTCATTTAATAAATAAATTCCAAATGAATATTCAGTTGATATTCATTAAACAAATAATATCCTAAATGAATATCCAAATAATATTCATTTAATAATTAATATTCTAAATAAATATCCAAATGATATTCATTTAGTAATCAAAACTTTAATATTCGAAATAATATTCCTTGAGTAATTAGAACTTCCAAAGAATACTTTTGAAATAATATTTATCAATTAGATAAAACTTAAATGAATATCCGAAAGTGATATTCATTTAATGAATAAAATTCCAATGAATATCAAGTAATTATTCATTAATAATCAAACTCCAATGAATATTCAAAAATAATATTCGTTAAATATTTCTCGACTGTAATAATACTCAAATAACATTTCTCGAATGATTTCCAAGTATTCAATACTTTTACGGAAATATAAATAATGTTTACTAATAACATTCCTCAAAATGAATACTACTCTGTCGCTGGAATCCCTCCGGGTTTCCACGACTATCTATATAACACAAAATACCGACTCCCGGTCTCATATTTAAAGAATAAATATTATACGCCCTTCACTAAGGGTCCTAACAAAACAATTCTGCTAATAACTGATAATCCATATCTAGTCTATAAGCCAATATCAATTCAGGGAACAAGTATTCCAATATACTTTGAAAACAAACATGCATGCTATGGCATAGGTATAACAATAATAATATATATTATCACAACAACAGCTCCAAGGTATTGGAAACTTGCCTGGTAATCCTGTAGGGGTAGTGTGCCTCGTGTCAATCCAGTGATCTATAAATAGCCACAATAACCGAGGTCAATCACTTAACACTTTTTAGAAGGCTAAGTACAACTTAACTTAAATCGAAACACGTTTTCGAGTTATCTCGTTAAACACCCCTTAGTGCAATTGTCTTTATTCTCGCTATGACCCGTCATTCGTTCGCTACTAAGACACGTCGTCATACTTACACTTTGTATATACTTAAGTCATGTAAGTTTTAAGGTCGGTCATTTACGAACCAAGATTATACCTCGAGTTTTATCGCTCGTTTTCTAAGTGATTAACCAAAGTCATAACCAAGTATACTTTTAAGGGGTTCGTTCGCGCTTAACCTCGTTTCGAACATTTCTATAAAATCGAAAAACGATCCGTTTGACATGAGGTTTTTTCCCAAACCTTCCTTATGATCTCTAATATTTATTTATCAAGGTTCGCCACTGAATTAGTAATAGTAAGGGGGTTCAATTTCAATTACGAACTCGCACTTACGGTTTCGAACCACGTTTACTAAATCGACCATATCTCCTAAACCGTAAGTCTAAATGCTTCGATTCTTTCGCCAAAACGATCTATGAATCAAGATCTACAAGTTCATGGCAGGTCCTCAACCTTGAAAGAAACTTACAGTTTCGGACATGCTCTGTTTTTAACACCTAAGTAAATTTCGACATTATGACGGCTTAAAAACGAATAATCCAATTTTCGAACAACCCAAATAATCAATCAATCAATACCCAAGACTCATATTCACTATTCATCATCTCCCTCACTGTCTCAACAGGTATTGGAGCCACAAAACTCATTTTATCATTTTTATAACACCCACACAACATACGTGCTCTAAATCATGTATACAAGTCATAAACACCATCAAATCTCATATAAAACTCAAGGGTGGGTTAAGGGTTTACCTTCTTGGAAGCTCTAGCAACACTATCAAGTGTTTATAAATACTCAACAAGCCTTAGATAGTCTTTATATAGCTTAAACCTTAAGAACAAAACAAGAAAACTAGTTAATCACTTCGGAGTTACTATTCATTGGTTCAAAGAACTGCAAAAATGAGGGCCTTACCATGCTTTTCTGGATGAGGCTCCTAAAGAAGAGTTCTAGATCATCTAACCAGCTTTCCAACAAGCTAAAGAACACTAAATTTCATTGAGTAATGAAGGAGATATTGCCGTTTGAAAATCATCACAGAAACTGTCTGTAAGAACCCAGATTTTTGATAGAATTAAAACTTTTCTTATGTAATGATGTAAGAACGAATAGTGGTTACGACTACGATGTAACGGTTGTTCTAATAAATAAATAGAATGGATGTGGATTCAAATATTTATATGTCATGAAGAATACCTTTGGTTGACAACATAGATAAGAATGATCTATCTCCTGAGGATATAAGTATATTACTTCAAGTAAGATTATTCTTGTGTCATCCAAATCAATATCTATTATAAGTCCAGCGGTTCCATTAAAAGGTTAAGGAACACTCGAGGATGAACCAGGTTCATTTTCCTAATTATAGGAATTAAATAAAAATAAGTGATGAATAGTGATTTTGGTGGAATTTGAAATATTATTATAATAATGCTATATCCGGTATTCGGAACGGATTTCTGAGTTCGTATTAGTGATCCAGGAGGAAAATAAGTGTATGTAAAGGCTGTCGGATTCAGAAAATTAGCACTTTTATTTTCTCCAAGAATTCCCTGGAAACTGCAAGACATAAGGAATTATAAAAGGGATTTAAGGAATTTAAATTCGAGAAGTATTAAGAAATATGAGGAATAGTATTATAAATATTAAGAAGGTTTTCGGTAAAAACCCTAGCTAGAAACGAATGAGTTATTCCCTCGAACGATCAACGAATTAAGCTATAAACGGACAAAGAAACAAGCAGAAGGAGCAAGAATCTTGTGCAAGCCACTAGAAAATATCTAGTAACCAATATAGTTACAAAGGTAACTAGAATCAAGTGATCAACCAAGTACTTAGCAAATCCAACTACAAGTTTGCCTTAAACCATCAAATCTTCAACACTTATCCTCCCATTTTCATCATCTAGTGCATCACACTCCACTAACACCACTTGGATGAGATATTATCTACAACAATTCACTTTATGCATTTTATCAAAACAACAAAGCAAAACAACATTTTCTCTCCATTTATTCCATAAAAATCTGCCCATTCTTAGCTAATTGGAAGTCCAACTTCCAACCATCACTTGTTCTTAAAATTTTTATGGTAAGTACTACATATCATGGTGATGATCTCCTAGAAATTTCAGCTTCAAATTCATCTTTTTCCATTTTCAAATAAATCATCAAAGTGCTGATGAATAGTAACTTTTATGAACTAATCTTGATTTCTTGAATTCTTATGGTGGATCTAGCAACTCTAAGACCACACAAGGATAGATCAAGGCTTATTGAGGCTCTAGGACACTCCAAGGAAGGTAATCATCACTTGAAACCCTAGGTCTTACTTTGAGATTTGTTAAGTTCTTGATGGATTTAGTGTAAGTGATGTAGTAGTATGATTATAAGCATGATTATGAAGTTTGTTAGTGGATCTAAACATGATTGTGATATGTTGGTCAAGATGATGTTCTTGGACAGTAGGAGATGTATAATATGTGTATAACTTGTATTGATGCCCGATGTGGCTTGGTATTGACGACATGATTTTCGGAACGTTCGATATATAGCCGTTATAATGACGAAATTTCGTTAACACTTAAAATCCGTTTTTGACAGTAAGATTGAACCTCTGATATTGATGAATAATTAACCCAACCTTATAGATCTCGAGCCATAGATCATTTTGGAAAAAGAATCGAAACATTCTGACTTACGGTTTAGGAGTTATGATTAAATTCGTAAAAGTGGTTCGAAACCGAGAATGCGAATTCGTAATTGAAATTGAACCGTGTAAAATAAGTATCACAGTGGCGAATCTTGGTAATTAAATATTAGAGATCATAAGGGTGGTGTGAGAGAAGACCTCATATTAAAAAGATCGTTTTTCGATTTTATAAAAATGTTCGAACCAAGGTTAAGTACGAAAGTACCCCTAAAGAGTATACTTGGATATAACTACGGTAAACCACTTAGCAAACGATCGATAAATCTCGAGGTATAATCTTTCGACTTTAAAACTTTTACAAATCGAATGCTTACCATATGTAAGGGTAATGACATGCTTTATTAACGAACAAGTGTCAGATAATAAAAGCAATAATAAGAGTGAATTAGAGGGGTATAACGAAACGACTTGAAAACGTGTTTCGATTTAAGTTAAGTTTATACTTAACCTTTGAAAGGAGTTAAGTGATTAATCCCGAATGCCTTGGCTATTTATAGATCATCAGGCTGACCCGGGACACGCTACCACTACCCCTACCCGTACTCGATGTAACACCCCCAGATCCAGGGTCAGGGATCTGGTCGTTACGGTCTCAATATCCAACCACAAAACCAACATAATTTAAATTACAACCTTGTGACCCAAAACAACAACATAAAACACACCCGTTATAGTCCCAGAGATGAAATCAGAGTAACCAACAATATTATTAATCACAAGTTTGAGTTCTTACAACCCAAAGAATTACAATTGTACAATTACATACTCTTTGCCATCCATTGATAGATACCATAATATAAATACATTTGAGGCTCAATTGCTAACAACTAGCCTACCAGTAGTTGCATCTTCAACAAAGGTAGCCAAGACCTTAGCGGTAAACCTCTGACGGTTGTCACCTGCTTACGCTACGTGCGCCTTGCGCGGCCATCTGATCTAGCTGTTGTTGTGATATAAATAAATAAAGCAAGGGTGAGCAATAGCCCACCAGAAATATAATTGAACAGTGATAATATATAACAGTCCAAAATATCTTTGAAACCATATGCCATGCATTAACGATGTAGTACCAATATAAGGTATGAGATGAAGTTACAAGGTAACTCAAAAATATATTTGTTTTGAATAAATATCTGCTATGCAAAAGATAAGCAAGATATTCTCAATTATCATAAAAGAGGAACTTGCAGGAAAATATTGCAATTCCGGTTTCAACACTTTTTCACCTTGCCAACACCAACAGTGTTGCAGAAATTTCTCACTTTTAGAAGATGAACTAATACGGGAGCATTGCCGCGCCAGATGCCCTGACGTTTACGATGATCAGTCGTATGTCATGCATCTCATCAGTCGTTCTCTACATGTAGAAGGTAGCTCCGACGGAATTACTTATCTACCGCCCTCTGGAACTCCTCAGCCAACGGTGGGGCTATTGCTGGACCGGCGCCACTCGGCCACTTACGCGTCTCCTAGTTCGAATATCATCCATGACTCTGAAACGTAAAGTTCGTTCCCCTTTTCCCCAAGTGTAACACTTGTTGATAGGACTCCACAAAGTAGTCGTATCTAATTGGAAAGGAAAATTCACCAATATTTCCCAAGCTGATGCTTGTTAATGGATATACACTTGTTACATCAATCATACCCCTCGAGCGTTGAGGAGGTAACCAAAAGACTCATATCGATGCTTGAAAGAATCAAGATGTGAGTGACAAGATAGTTTTAGCAAGTATAGGACCGGGCAGTCCAATAAATAACATCCCCAAGTGAGGTCCCCTTATATAATTTTTGGAAGTTGAGCGAGTATTTAAATCTTCTTATAAGATAAATTTAAATGAAAATAAAGTTTTGGGAACCTCCCCTTGATAAAATAGTCATAAAAGACTCCGAAATATTTTACATAATATCTGAAGGTGAAGGATAACCTTTGAATAATATAAATCATTACAAAAAGAATTCAAAAGAATTTTATTAAATATTCCAAGAATATTTATTAAGTCAATAATAATTACGGAATATTATTAAATCAATATATTGCTCGTAAGTAATCCTCGAATGAATATAGAATTATTTATTAAATAAATCTCTTCTTAATGAATATTTAAGATAATATTCATTGAATAAATAAACTTAAATAAATATTTAAAATAATATTTACTGAATAAATCAAACCTTAAATGAATATTTGAAAATAATATTCATTTAACAATAAACATTCCAAATGAATATCCAAATAATATTCATTAAACAAATAATTTTCTAAATGAATATCCCAAAATAATATTCATTTAACAAATAATATTCTAAATGAATACCCCAAAATAATATTCATTTAACAAATAATATTCTAAATGAATATCCGAATAATATTCATTTAGTAATCAAAACTTTAAAGGAATAATCGAAGTAATATTCCTTGAGTAAATAGAACTTCCAATGAATATTTTAAAATAATATTCATTAAGTAAATCAAACCTTAAATGAATATTCGAAAGTAATATTCATTAAATAAATAAAGATCAAATGAATATTCCAAATAATAATAAGTAAGCCAAATGAATATTTGGGAATGATATTCGTCAACCAAATAACTCTAATGAATATTCAAAATAATATTCATTAACTAAATAACTCCAATGAATGATCAAAATAATATTCATTAAATAAATGACATTCTAAATGAATACTAAAATAATATTCATTAAATATTCCTTCACTGAGGTAATACTCAAATAACGTTCCTCGAAAGATTCGTAATCGAATAAAAATCCTCGAAGTAATAAATTTGTCGCTGGGATCCCTCCGGGTTTCCACGACTATTTATATATTACAAAATATCGACTCCCGGTCTATATTTGAAGTATGAATATCATACGCCCTTCGCTAAGGGTCTTAACCAAACAATCCGGCTTATAACTGATATTTCATATATAGTCTATAAGCCGATATCAATTCAAGGAACAAGTAATTCAATATTAACTTGAAAGTAGGCATGCATGCTATGGCATATGTATAAAACAATCATCATATATATTATCACAACAACAGTTCCAAGTATTGGAAACTTGCTTGAGAATCGAGTGCGGGTAGGGGTAATGTGTCCCGGGTCAGCTCGACAATCTATAAACAATCAGAATATTTAAGATTAACCACTTAACGCTTATTAAAAGGCTAAGTATAAACTCCACTTACATCGAAACATGTTTTCGAGTTATCTCGTTACGTCTCTTTTAGTGTAACTCTTTTTATCACCGATACGATCCGACATTCGTTCGTTATCAAGACATGTCATCATGCTTATACTTGGTATATACTTAAGTCGTATAAGTTCTAAGGTTGGTCGTTTACGAATCAAGATTATACCTTGAGTGTTATCGCCCGTTTTCTAAGTTATAACCAAAGTCATACCTTTAAGGGGTTCGTTCGCGTTTAACCTCGATTCAAACATTTTTATAAAATCGGAAAACGATCCATTCGACATGTGGTTTTCTCCCACACCTTCCTTTTTACCTCTAATATTTAATTAATAAGATTCGCCACTGATTAAACGACATTTAAGGGAATAAATTTCAATTACGAACTTTCGTTTACGATTTCGAACCACTTTTACGAATTTAATCATAACTCCTAAACCGTAAGTCCATTTCATGCGATCTTTATATCAAAACGAAGCTTGCAACATAATCTATCTTATCATGGCAGAACATGAAGCTGTACAGTGAGTTATAGCTACTGTGATGCTCGGTGTTTAATAGTCTAACGAAAATTCGGCATTACGACGGCTATAAATCGAACGTTCTAAAATTCATAACAATCAATCCAAGCCACACCGGGCATACTATACATGGTTTTCATCTTAACCAGTCCAAGAAGGTTTCAATTAACCATCATAATCATCAAAACTCTTAAATCATCACTACTAACTACATAATCATGCTTTTATGCATATAACAACACCATAATCTTAACTAATCTAAAACCATCAAGAACATATATAAAACTCAAAGTAAGATCTTGGGTTCTTAAGAATTATACCTTCCTTGGAGAGTGTACAAGCTATAATAACCCTTATATAGTCCTTGTATGGCTTTAACAAAGCTTAAATCATCCAAAGAAACCAAGAAATCAAAGTTAGTTTCTTGAAAACACTATTCACCCTCATCTTTGAGGATTTATTTGAAAATGGAAAACATGGAGTTTGAAGCTAAGATTTCTAGGAGATCATTTTTATGAAATATAGGACTCACCATAAAAATTTGGAGATCAAACAATGGTTGGAAGGTGGATTTTGAAATCTTAAAACTCCAAAATTCGAAGTGCCTTGGTTTTGGGGGAAAAACAGTGAACTTCTCGAATTTATTTACCCATCCAAACGATCTTCAAAAATTATGAAATTAAATCCCCAACTTCACCTTGATGTGTAGAAGCTCCATGAATTGTTTCATGATTTTTAGATGAGTATATCTAGGTGAAAAAAAATTGCAAAGAACCCTGCCCTGGAAAATGCAAACTGCTGGAAAAATGGGGGAGAGGTGGTGTTTTTTGATCTTTCTCTCCTTTTTCTCTTTTGACTTGTTGGTGAAATGATTTTGTGATATTTGTGGGGTGTTATGGCTGTTAATACACTCTAATTACAAGTGTCAAGACTTGATGGTGTGTTAGAAAAGAGTGGTGACATGTAGCCTTGTTGTTTCATTCTAAATCACACACCTCATCCTTTCCTTTTTCTTTTCTTTTCTCATTTCTTTTCCACCAATCTAATATTAGTAAACCCTAGATGATCATGTGGTGTTTCTCATCTCGTTATATATTTAATCCGTAATTCGTTTCGCGTTCGCTTTATCGCTTAATCTCGTTATAAAGTTCTAGCGATTTCTAAAACGCTTATTATTCTAACTCAAGGATTTTCATTCTAAATTCTCAAATCATAATTAAATAAAATCCTTAATTTCTTGACATAATAATTCTCTTATCTTGTTCGCATTAATATGCTCTTTACTGCTCGATCAGATTTTCCTTAAAAAATAAATTTTGGATTTTCTGAAATCCGATCACGTTTACATACACTTATTTGCTTCGTAGATTGCTAATACGAACTCAGAAATCCGTTCCGAATACCGGGTATAACATTATTATAATAATATTCCAAATTCCACCAAAATCACTATTCATCACTTATTTTTATTTAATTCCTATAATTAGGAAAATGAACCTGGTTCACCCTCGAGTGTTCCTTAACCTTTCATGGAACCTCCGTACTTGTAACCGATATTGATCTGGATGACATGAGGGTATCTATTTATCTCTAGGGAATCTTATCTTAACTTTCTAGGAGATAGATTATTCTAATCTAAGTTATCACCCAATAGCATCCTTCAGGCCATATAACCTTGGAATATATATCCTTTCATTATTCATTCATTAAAACCAGTATTACATTCTAGTTGTAACCACTATTCATTCTTACATCAATACATAATAAAAAGTTTTAATTCTACCCAAAAATCTAGGTTCTTACAGTCTCCCCTCCTTAAAAGGATTCCGTCCCGGAATCAGGTAGAAGACAATTGGGTATTTGTTGGTTATTTCACTTTCCAATTCTCTGGTCGATCCTTACACACTCCAATCTTTCTAGAGCATCTCATACTGGTGTTACAATACACCCTTATCCATTCTACCAATTCTTTGATACTTTCGCACAACACATCATCCGGTATACGCTCTTGTCCGTTCTTATACTATTAACCTTATTGGTACGTGCAGTGACTTCGGTATCACTAACGCGCTACGAAGTCCGGAGATAACCTCAATCGTAATTTTGCAATTCCTAATCGTTTTAATCTTCGCAATCTCGATGTATATATATTTAGGTGGAAAATTTTATCGAGAGATCACTGTGATCAATGAACATTTGTTATATTGCATAGTTAGTACAAAAGGGGGCCAGCCTTTAGTACTTGACAAGCAATTAAACAATTAATGGCATTCCACTTAGACTCCTATCACACAGACAGAGAGTCACGTAGTATTACCTCCCCTCCTTAAAGGGTTGTTCTTCTCAATTTAGAAGAAGATAAATAAGGGAGAAGAAAAGAACGAATTTCAAAGAATCATATATGAAAGTTTTCATGATTGTCAAAATATCATACTTAGAATTTACCTCTGAACTATAGAGGTTTATTAGAGAAGAGAAATAATCATATTCGTATCAAATTTCAATTTTTTCGTAATCTCACATATCACATGTCCCTGCTATTCTGTCCATCATTCTATGGACCTATACACTTGCTTGATATTAGCACCACTTACTTTTTGGAAAATCCTTCAACCTCTCAGGTTAAATCTTGGATTTCCCGCTTGACATTATTATTACTCACATTTCATGCCCCGACACTGGCTCTTTCATACTCATAATTCTAACACTATCAGGTTGTCATTCCGAGAGCTCGTTAAGAAGAACCCATTCATCAATCCATTCATAACATTTCTTGCTTCACATTCAATTATTATTTCCCATTCTTTTCTTTATCAATCACATCCATCTTATCATCTAGTTCTCATTCACTTCTGTTATTGAACTCCACCGTCACCTTATTAGGGGAACGCGTGTTACCTTTATTCAATATACGTGGCACATTTGTGGTCAAACTTTCCTTTGTTTAACCATCTAGATTTCACTTTCTCATTCCATGAGTCTTTTTTTTATTACTCAATCAAACTATTCCATATTTCCTCGGATTTTCCAGTCTTAAAAAGGAGCCAATTTGTATGTCATTCATGCTCCTAATTCCAACTTTCCGTTTTGGCCAATACTCTTACCTTGCCAATTCCATACTCTTCTCGCTTCATTACTGGAGCTTCTCATGAGTCCGCATATCTGACTTTCTTATTAATCCTCAACTCTTCATTCATCTCAATCAGTTGCTTGTCTTCATTTCTACTATAATCATTCTATGAACCATCATAGCCTAATCATTTATTTCAAATATCCCGTCATTCCAGAAATTACACCATCCGAAATAAACCTGGATGATTTTTCTAACTTAGATTCAATTCGACAGTTCCACAGTCGTTACCACCTAATTTCTCAGAAGGATCACCATCGCTTATCGTTTACGCAGTGCTTTAATAACTAAGCATCATAATTGTCAATTCAAGATCCTCTAGGAAAACAAAATAATCAATATTTCCATCCATAAGGAACGCTTCCTGAACTTGACGTAGATATTACATGAAGCAGATAAAATTGCAGGAAAGCTTCAAGCATCGCAGCTGGAACAGGCTGGTGAGATTATTAATCATATATCTCCGGTAGAAGACTAAAAGCTTAGCGGTTTGCTTAATCGCTTGCCAACCTCATAATTCTCTATCTTGTTTGCACAGAAATACACCAACATAAACTTGCTTGTCATTCATCATCGTGCCATTTGGCTTATCAGTATTTGTACCTTCTCTACTTCTGGTCATTTACTACCAATTCATTGTTACTTAACCTCCCCTCTCTCTTTCCAAAGAAAAGGCTAGTCTCTTGGGGAATTTGGTCTGGTCTATCGTAGAGCCTCCTAATGTCGGTAATGTGCTACTGGCAACATCAGGAATCGAATCTTTACTTAAACTATTCTTATAGTTGATCCTGGCAAAATCATTAGACGGAATGTAACTTCCTCTACCACATTATGACCATCAAGGTCCTTACATTATCATTCTATTTCTTTGGTCTGAGCATTTATGCCTACTCCCCTATACTTAAAGTGTCGGTCACCTCGTTGGCCTTTCCTGATTATAATAATTTCTTGAGATCAATGTTTTCTGGATCTATTCCAACTCAGGGTGGAAGCATTCTCCCTTAAATTCTACTGAATGAGAGAAAGCATCTATCAGTCTTTTCCAAAAGTCATTGCTTCCACCTTTCTAGTACGATCTTGACTACAGGTACTCCAAATCATACCTAGGATATTTCCTTAATTAACTCCCTTTTTTTTTTTTTTTTTTTTAGGATAATCTCAACCTTATTGGTTCAATCCATACTTTTACATGGTTTCACACATGCTTCATCTGGCCTTATTGTTACTATGTCATACATTCCTTACCAAACTTCCCGTTTGAAGTTTAGAATATTAGCACTTCCCTTATAAGGTTTCTTAGGCCATCCTCATCATTCCTCCTGCATCTCCTGGTTACAGGGTATATCAAACATCATTAGTCAATTTTATAACAATTCTGTCTATGTACTTTTTGAGATTCCTTTCCACAAATCCTTACAGGTTATTGATACCTTGGTCGATTCAACTTATATCGTCTGATTTCACAGTGCCTATTGTTAGGGGTGATGCTATCCTTTGTGCATCCCCCAGGGTTCGTCTTAATATATGGACATTCTATGCTCAATTCTAGTTTCAAGGAATACTTATATCCTGTACTTGGCAATTCAATCATATATCCTTAATAAGGGTCTCTTTTAATCATTCTCATCTTGATAGTCTATAGGTAGACTAATGCTAACCTCTTCTTTCAAACGAATGTTAGTCTATATGACCTTCCAAAAGACAACACATGTCTATCTGCTCTTTCTTACAGAACTTGGTAATGGTAGCAAGGATGTTCTGGAAGATATTGGTCTTGTTCAACTTGAATCTCTTAGTGCCAAATGCTCTTTTTGAGGACACTAAGCCTCAGATAACATTTATGCATCACAGTGCACTAACTTTGGTAATTTTCGTAACTTTTCAGTGGTCACTACCCTCAATCCTGATACGCCCATGGTATATATATAAATCCATCATCCTGTATCTCAATTCATTTTATATCAAAAGCCCTCGCGGTTGGCACTTGATTAGAAGCACCCCGCTTTGTCCTTACATTGCTGATTCAGTCACTTGATAATCCTTAGTGACTTGGCCCCAATGGCCATGCTAAAATATGTGAGTTTAGGGGTCGGCTAATAGCATTACTTTTCTAGCAATTGCTGGCATAGTGCCTTCTACTTTGATACCTTTTGATCTTTTCAAAATTTTACTCCATATAAGTCTCACTTGACTTCTCGGTACCGCCTCCGGTCACCTTTCCTTTTATTTTTATCATTTCAACTTCTCTTATCAATTTCACGTACCACAAAAGCTTAACACTTCTGGCATAACAACCTTTTCATTTAAGTCAATCCCAGAATTTCTCAGTCCGGCTTGTTTCTTAATTACATTCAACTTCATAACTTTATCCCTACATTCAACTATAATAATCGGGGTATGTCTACCCACCTGTATAGCGGCTACTTTACCCAATCCACAGGGTTCGCTCCAGTTTCCACTCTCTTCAATGACGTCTTTTGATAATCAGAAAGACAAGGTTTGCCAAAATTCGTTGAATCCCTTTCCCGAATTTGGGAAAATTTCAGTTAATCTATTCACCCACTAGTAACATGCCACATCTTCCCGATACGTATTCGTCCTATTAGTCGATACTACCAAATACCAGTCTTCTTAACAACTAGTCTCAGAAGGAACACTACCGTCGGGGCTAGTTGCTTCCCAGAATTTGCACTACCAAGGTCATCCGAATCTGGTGAACCGTGTTGTCCAATTGTGTTCGAAAATTATGTTGTCCTGTTGCATAAGCACAACACCTAAACCTGTACGAGGTGCATCCTAATATATTCCAAAATTTTCCTTCTTCCATTAGGTAACGCCAATGCTGATTTCCCCCCATTTATCTTGTCCATTCAAACTTTTATTCTCATAATAAGTCGGGTTACGGGACTACACTTTCTGTAAAGTCCTGAGCAAATCTTTGGTAATACCTTGTGAATTTTATGAAATTTCTCACCTTTGCCAGTGTGGTTGGCCAATCTTCATTTGAAACTGTCTTTAACTTGGTAGGGCCGACCAACACTACTCTTATTGATCATGTGTCCTATTACTGGACTTCATTTTGCTAAAACTCTTATTTCGAGAACATGTCCTACACCTGTTCTATCAGGTTGCACCTAGAAGCATTCTCAATTACATCTCGACCACTGCTCGCCTTGCCTAATCCATTTATGATTCAGTGTCAGAATAAACTTAAGGTAACTACCATAATCCATTCAAGGAAAAGAAAGAATTTAATATTCTTCTGAATCACATGCAACTAATGTTTCTGGTTCATCATTTCACTGAATTGAACTGAACTTATAATTGGTTCTTGATGATATCCTTATTACTAATTTATCACAGACTCACTGGTCTTCTCCTCTTGTAGGTTCTGAGATCATTGTCTTTGATAATCATGCATCATTCTAATTCCTTTCTCATTAATCTGAAAGTCTCCAAGGATTCTTATCTATCCTTACATAAGATCTTGAGTAATTCCTCAAATCCATCTTACTTGTTGGCACTTCATTCGGTAGTCCGGCTATGACTCCAATATGCTTCTTTAATTCTCTTAATAATATCTCAATTCTTTAAGCTCACTTCTCTGAGCACTATACCTTAACTCTTACAGTCTCTCTGGCTGTAGCCCTCATTTCCTGAAGTGTAAACTCCTTATACTTATCAATATTTCCTTCTTCTGCTGGGACCTCAACCGGGCCCTCAGTAGGGTGCTCTATCGAATCCATCATCCGATCTTCAACATCAAAACAAGCATCATTATGTTACTGCTCGTAATCCCCAAGGTCTGTCGCCTTACTAGTCGATACAAGAACGAGCTAAGTTACTATCATGATACTTTAGGGTTCCCATAAGGGTTTTATACGTCAGTACTACATTAAGTAGTCCGACTATGAACTTGGCAAGAGTTCTTATTATCTTAATGAATTTATTGTTTTAACGTCGCATCATCTCTGGGATATATAACGCTCTCTCTGATACCATTTCTGTAACACCCCCAGATCCAGGGTCAGGGATCTGGTCTTTACGGTCTCAATATCCAACCACAAAACCAACATAATTTAAATTACAACCTTGTGACCCAAAACAACAACATAAAACACACCCGTTATAGTCCCAGAGATGAAATCAGAGTAACCAACAATATTATTAATCACAAGTTTGAGTTCTTACAACCCAAAGAATTACAATTGTACAATTACATACTCTTTGCCATCCATTGATAGATACCATAATATAAATACATTTGAGGCTCAATTGCTAACAACTAGCCTACCAGTAGTTGCATCTTCAACAAAGGTAGCCAAGACCTTAGCGGTAAACCTCTGACGGTTGTCACCTGCTTACGCTACGTGCGCCTTGCGCGGCCATCTGATCTAGCTGTTGTTGTGATATAAATAAATAAAGCAAGGGTGAGCAATAGCCCACCAGAAATATAATTGAACAGTGATAATATATAACAGTCCAAAATATCTTTGAAACCATATGCCATGCATTAACGATGTAGTACCAATATAAGGTATGAGATGAAGTTACAAGGTAACTCAAAAATATATTTGTTTTGAATAAATATCTGCTATGCAAAAGATAAGCAAGATATTCTCAATTATCATAAAAGAGGAACTTGCAGGAAAATATTGCAATTCCGGTTTTAACACTTTTTCACCTTGCCAACACCAACAGTGTTGCAGAAATTTCTCACTTTTAGAAGATGAACTAATACGGGAGCATTGCCGCGCCAGATGCCCTGACGTTTACGATGATCAGTCGTATGTCATGCATCTCATCAGTCGTTCTCTACATGTAGAAGGTAGCTCCGACGGAATTACTTATCTACCGCCCTCTGGAACTCCTCAGCCAACGGTGGGGCTATTGCTGGACCGGCGCCACTCGGCCACTTACGCGTCTCCTAGTTCGAATATCATCCATGACTCTGAAACGTAAAGTTCGTTCCCCTTTTCCCCAAGTGTAACACTTGTTGATAGGACTCCACAAAGTAGTCGTATCTAATTGGAAAGGAAAATTCACCAATATTTCCCAAGCTGATGCTTGTTAATGGATATACACTTGTTACATCAATCATACCCCTCGAGCGTTGAGGAGGTAACCAAAAGACTCATATCGATGCTTGAAAGAATCAAGATGTGAGTGACAAGATAGTTTTAGCAAGTATAGGACCGGGCAGTCCAATAAATAACATCCCCAAGTGAGGTCCCCTTATATAATTTTTGGAAGTTGAGCGAGTATTTAAATCTTCTTATAAGATAAATTTAAATGAAAATAAAGTTTTGGGAACCTCCCCTTGATAAAATAGTCATAAAAGACTCCGAAATATTTTACATAATATCTGAAGGTGAAGGATAACCTTTGAATAATATAAATCATTACAAAAAGAATTCAAAAGAATTTTATTAAATATTCCAAGAATATTTATTAAGTCAATAATAATTACGGAATATTATTAAATCAATATATTGCTCGTAAGTAATCCTCGAATGAATATAGAATTATTTATTAATTAAATCTCTTCTTAATGAATATTTAAGATAATATTCATTGAATAAATAAACTTAAATAAATATTTAAAATAATATTTACTGAATAAATCAAACCTTAAATGAATATTTGAAAATAATATTCATTTAACAATAAACATTCCAAATGAATATCCAAATAATATTCATTAAACAAATAATTTTCTAAATGAATATCCCAAAATAATATTCATTTAACAAATAATATTCTAAATGAATACCCCAAAATAATATTCATTTAACAAATAATATTCTAAATGAATATCCGAATAATATTCATTTAGTAATCAAAACTTTAAAGGAATAATCGAAGTAATATTCCTTGAGTAAATAGAACTTCCAATGAATATTTTAAAATAATATTCATTAAGTAAATCAAACCTTAAATGAATATTCGAAAGTAATATTCATTAAATAAATAAAGATCAAATGAATATTCCAAATAATAATAAGTAAGCCAAATGAATATTTGGGAATGATATTCGTCAACCAAATAACTCTAATGAATATTCAAAATAATATTCATTAACTAAATAACTCCAATGAATGATCAAAATAATATTCATTAAATAAATGACATTCTAAATGAATACTAAAATAATATTCATTAAATATTCCTTCACTGAGGTAATACTCAAATAACGTTCCTCGAAAGATTCGTAATCGAATAAAAATCCTCGAAGTAATAAATTTGTCGCTGGGATCCCTCCGGGTTTCCACGACTATTTATATATTACAAAATATCGACTCCCGGTCTATATTTGAAGTATGAATATCATACGCCCTTCGCTAAGGGTCTTAACCAAACAATCCGGCTTATAACTGATATTTCATATATAGTCTATAAGCCGATATCAATTCAGGGAACAAGTAATTCAATATTAACTTGAAAGTAGGCATGCATGCTATGGCATATGTATAAAACAATCATCATATATATTATCACAACAACAGTTCCAAGTATTGGAAACTTGCCTGAGAATCGAGTGCGGGTAGGGGTAATGTGTCCCGGGTCAGCTCGACAATCTATAAAGAATCAGAATATTTAAGATTAACCACTTAACGCTTATTAAAAGGCTAAGTATAAACTCCACTTACATCGAAACATGTTTTCGAGTTATCTCGTTACGTCTCTTTTAGTGTAACTCTTTTTATCACCGATACGATCCGACATTCGTTCGTTATCAAGACATGTCATCATGCTTATACTTGGTATATACTTAAGTCGTATAAGTTCTAAGGTTGGTCGTTTACGAATCAAGATTATACCTTGAGTGTTATCGCCCGTTTTCTAAGTTATAACCAAAGTCATACCTTTAAGGGGTTCGTTCGCGTTTAACCTCGATTCAAACATTTTTATAAAATCGGAAAACGATCCATTCGACATGTGGTTTTCTCCCACACCTTCCTTTTTACCTCTAATATTTAATTAATAAGATTCGCCACTGATTAAACGACATTTAAGGGAATAAATTTCAATTACGAACTTTCGTTTACGATTTCGAACCACTTTTACGAATTTAATCATAACTCCTAAACCGTAAGTCCATTTCATGCGATCTTTATATCAAAACGAAGCTTGCAACATAATCTATCTTATCATGGCAGAACATGAAGCTGTACAGTGAGTTATAGCTACTGTGATGCTCGGTGTTTAATAGTCTAACGAAAATTCGGCATTACGACGGCTATAAATCGAACGTTCTAAAATTCATAACAATCAATCCAAGCCACACCGGGCATACTATACATGGTTTTCATCTTAACCAGTCCAAGAAGGTTTCAATTAACCATCATAATCATCAAAACTCTTAAATCATCACTACTAACTACATAATCATGCTTTTATGCATATAACAACACCATAATCTTAACTAATCTAAAACCATCAAGAACATATATAAAACTCAAAGTAAGATCTTGGGTTCTTAAGAATTATACCTTCCTTGGAGAGTGTACAAGCTATAATAACCCTTATATAGTCCTTGTATGGCTTTAACAAAGCTTAAATCATCCAAAGAAACCAAGAAATCAAAGTTAGTTTCTTGAAAACACTATTCACCCTCATCTTTGAGGATTTATTTGAAAATGGAAAACATGGAGTTTGAAGCTAAGATTTCTAGGAGATCATTTTTATGAAATATAGGACTCGCCATAAAAATTTGGAGATCAAACAATGGTTGGAAGGTGGATTTTGAAATCTTAAAACTCCAAAATTCGAAGTGCCTTGGTTTTGGGGGAAAAACAGTGAACTTCTCGAATTTATTTACCCATCCAAACGATCTTCAAAAATTATGAAATTAAATCCCCAACTTCACCTTGATGTGTAGAAGCTCCATGAATTTTTTCATGATTTTTAGATGAGTATATCTAGGTGAAAAAAAATTGCAAAGAACCCTGCCCTGGAAAATGCAAACTGCTGGAAAAATGGGGGAGAGGTGGTGTTTTTTGATCTTTCTCTCCTTTTTCTCTTTTGACTTGTTGGTGAAATGATTTTGTGATATTTGTGGGGTGTTATGGCTGTTAATACACTCTAATTACAAGTGTCAAGACTTGATGGTGTGTTAGAAAAGAGTGGTGACATGTAGCCTTGTTGTTTCATTCTAAATCACACACCTCATCCTTTCCTTTTTCTTTTCTTTTCTCATTTCTTTTCCACCAATCTAATATTAGTAAACCCTAGATGATCATGTGGTGTTTCTCATCTCGTTATATATTTAATCCGTAATTCGTTTCGCGTTCGCTTTATCGCTTAATCTCGTTATAAAGTTCTAGCGATTTCTAAAACGCTTATTATTCTAACTCAAGGATTTTCATTCTAAATTCTCAAATCATAATTAAATAAAATCCTTAATTTCTTGACATAATAATTCTCTTATCTTGTTCGCATTAATATGCTCTTTACTGCTCGATCAGATTTTCCTTAAAAAATAAATTTTGGATTTTCTGAAATCCGATCACGTTTACATACACTTATTTGCTTCGTAGATTGCTAATACGAACTCAGAAATCCGTTCCGAATACCGGGTATAACATTATTATAATAATATTCCAAATTCCACCAAAATCACTATTCATCACTTATTTTTATTTAATTCCTATAATTAGGAAAATGAACCTGGTTCACCCTCGAGTGTTCCTTAACCTTTCATGGAACCTCCGTACTTGTAACCGATATTGATCTGGATGACATGAGGGTATCTATTTATCTCTAGGGAATCTTATCTTAACTTTCTAGGAGATAGATTATTCTAATCTAAGTTATCACCCAATAGCATCCTTCAGGCCATATAACCTTGGAATATATATCCTTTCATTATTCATTCATTAAAACCAGTATTACATTCTAGTTGTAACCACTATTCATTCTTACATCAATACATAATAAAAAGTTTTAATTCTACCCAAAAATCTAGGTTCTTACACTCGATATCCATGCAAGTTTCAAATCCTCCTTTAAGGCTGTTGTTGTGAATATATATATATATATATATATATATATATATATGTTTCTGTTACAGTACATATGCCATAGCATGCATGCCTACTTTTAAAGTCATATTGATATACTTGTTCCCTGAATTATTGTTGGCTTATAAGCTAGATAGTTATTATATCAGTTATAAGCCGGAAATTTCTAAGACCCTTAAGCGAAGGGCATCTGAATCTCATTCTTTGACTATAGACCGGGAGTCGTTATTCCTTGATATATTGATATTATTTTCAGAGGAAAATAACTAAGTAAATATTTTCCATTTATTATCTGGCAAATATTATTGGAATATTCCCTTGAGATTATTTGATAAATATTATTCGGATTATCCATCAGATGTTTATTTATTCGAGTAATATTATATATTTAATATTCATCTAAAGTCGATTAAATATTCGAATATTATTTCGAACTCTCAGTTAAGTTATTTAATTAGAGAATATTCATTCTTATTTACTCGATAAATATTATTTTGAATATTCATTCGAGTTTATTTATTTAATGAATATTATCTTAATATTCATTCGAGCCTTATTTATTTAAATGAATATTCATTCGAATATTCATTCAATCTCTATTTATTTTATAAATATCAGTTGAACATTGATTCGAACTCCAGTTATTCGATAAATATTACTGTGAATATTCCCTTGAGATAAGGAATATTATCTTCGACCTTTATTTAAATTCGATTCAATTATTGAACATAATTTCAAATATTCATTCGATAATCATTTCTTCGATAAATATTATTAAGTTGAATATTCATTATTTATTCAATGAATATTGTCCCAAATATTAAGTCGATAATTATTTCATCAAAATGTATCTTTCTTGAGTTGAATATTCACTATTGATTCAATAAATATTATCTCCAATGTCCATCTGACGGTTACTCCATCAATAAACATTGTTATTGATTTGAATATTCATTAATTGTTCAATGAATATTATTCTGAATATTTATTCAAAGATTATTCCGAGCAACCCTTTTTCAATATCTATGACTTAATAAATATTCTTGGAATATTTATTTAATTCTTCTAACTCGTTTCAAAGATACTTGGTTTCATTCACATAGTATCATCAACCCTCGAATATTATATAAATTATTTTAGAGTCCTATTATTATTATTATATTATCAAGGAAGGTTCTCAGTGATTCCATTCTCCCTTCGATTCTATTGTAAGGGAACCTTACTTGAGGAATGTTATTTATCTTGTGACTGCCCGGTCATAAATAATTCGTTTCACTCGCAACTTGGTTGCTATTATTCATGGAATTGTGTGTACCCTCTCATCATTCGAGGGCTAGAATGTTGGAACAAGTTGGTATCCATTAACAAGCAACAGCTTGGGAAATATTGGTAAATTTTCCTTTCCACATTAGATACGACTACCTTGTGGAGTCTTATCAACAGGTATCATACCTGGGGGAAATGGGAACGAACAATACATTTCAAAGTGATGGATGTTAAATGAACTAGGAGACGCGTAAGTGGCCGAGTGGCGCCGGTCTAGCAATAGCCCAACCGTTGGCTTAGGAGTTCCAGAGGGCGGTAGACAAGTAAATCCGTCGGAGCTACCTTCTACATGTAGAAAACGACTGATGAGATGCATGACATACGACTGATCCCCGTAAACGTCAGGGCATCTGGCGCGGCAATGCTCCCGTATTAGTTCATCACTCAATGTTGGAAATTTTCTGCAACATCATCATAGTCGGCAGAGTTGAAAAGTATTTCAAACTGGAATTGCAATATCTTTCTTGTAAGTTCCTATTTTTATGAAAATGATGCTATCTTGCTCACTTTGGCATAGCATATGCTTCCACGAAATATATACCTGTTGAGTTACCTTGTAACTTCATCCTTTATATTAAACTGGCAATATTTTCTCTAATGCATGGCATATGATTTCAAAACATATCTTTGAACTGTCTTATATATTACTGCACAGTTATATATTGTTGGTGGGCTACTGCTCACCCTTGCTTATTTATTATGTCACAACAACAGCTAGGTCACATGGCCCGCGTCAGGCGCACTCGGCGCAAGCAGGTTACCCGCCCCGCAGGGCTTCCCGTTGATATCATCGCTGCCATTGCTGAGGTAGCATAGATCAGCAGCCTTTGATTACCAGTTTAATTATATGTATCAATAATGATTAATCGACGGCAAAACTCTTAAACTTGTGATGTTATCCTTTTGGCTTGTAATAACTTTTATTCGTAAACCCGTAATGTGAGACTTATTTCAACTTCATCTCTGGGACTATAACTGTGTGTGTATGAGTGGATATTATTCTGGGGTCACAGTATGTGATTTATTTATTGTGGACTTAAGTAAAGTATCAATCATGGAAAATAAGACCGTAACGACCCGATCCCAGACCCCGGATCTGGGGGTGTTACAGAAATGGTATCAGAGAGAGAGTTATATATCCCAAGAGATGATGCGACATTATATAATAATAAATTCACTAATATAATAAGAACTCTTGCCAAGTTCACCTAAAACCCTTATGGGAACTTTTAAGTATCATGATAGTAATATAGTTCGTCTTGTGTAGGCGAGCGACATGGCTGCCCAGGAGGCATCTGCTAGACAGCATGATGAGGACATGTTCCGGACCAGAGACCCATACTATGAGCACTTGCCTGCTGATGAGGCAGAGGAGGAGGACCCTGAGGTCCAGATTGATGCCGTCACTGATGTTATTGAGTCAGAGGAGGACCCTGAGGTCAAGGCTGATGCCAATACTGATATCATTGAGTCTGAGGAGGAGGAGGACCCGGAGGAAGTCCAGGCAGGACAGGACGCTGAGTTAGTTGTTGAGGATGTTGATGAGAAGGACCCTGAGGAGGACCAGCTAGCATCTGATGGTAGAGGGATGGAGGACGACTTTTGGGTTGTGACTCAGATTAGGACTTTGGGAGAGGATACTGACATGACCACGGAGCAGATGATGACAGTAGATGAGGGTGCAGAGGGAGATGTTGATGAGCCCGCGGATGATGTGGTAGGGAGTTCTGGACTTTATGTGCCACCCCTCTCTGGTGAGAGAGCCCCTACCTCGCCACCACTACCTGTGAGCCCAGTATCAGATGAGTTTGAGGCGTTGACCCCAGAGCCGCAGCAGACAGAGGCTGCCCTTCCAGCAGATCTAGCCCCTCCACCCCATGTTCCGACTGAGGGAGTCCCAGCATGTTTACACCACTATGTTGTGGCCAGACTTACTACTGAGGTAGCCGTGGCTGAGGCCAGGCTGGCAGAGTCCCGCAGAGAGCTAGCAGCGGAGAGAGAGGCCCGGTTGAGGCACCTGGGTGGTAGGCGTGCCAGAGCTAGGGAGATGTATAGGCAGGTGACCCGCATAGAGCTGAGGGCCCGTGTGAGGGTGCGACAGTTACCCACTGATGGGCATGACATGGTACCCAGTGTTGATGCAGAGGAGATTTTCTGCCTTGCTATGAGGAGGGTTCGAGCTTTGGCCCACCGTCGTGGCTGACTGCAGGGATAGTGATGTATTGGTCTAGTTGTCTAGTCTTGTACGGCATAGTAGCGCCGATTTTTGGTAGGGATAGTTTCAGCTTGTAGTTCCCTATTGCAGACTAGACAGATAGACAGCTTATTTCACTTTTGACTAGTTTTTATTCGGATGGTTGTAAAACTGTTGTTGTATGTCGGATGTTGTACCGTTTGGTACTTGGTATATATTTATTTCCCTTTCAGTCATTTCAGTATCTCTGCGACGCAATTCACTAGCTTGTTATATTATAATTGCATATACTGCGTTCGATTAAAACCTGCCATGATATATAGAATTGTGGGGTCCTAAATCCTATTATGGATCGATATTGTGAGGAGAAACCCTCTTAAATAGGTATATAAACCTGATGTATATTGTCCAAATTTTCAGTAAAATGCCTCCGAGAAGGATGGGTACTAGGGCTAACCCCCATGAGTCTACTGACCAAGAAAGTCACAATCAACCTGAGGAAAACCTTGAGTATGTGCCACTTGTGGGAAGAGACATTCCGGGGTGTGTACTCAGAAATAGACGGTCTATTATAAATGTGGGCGAGCAGGCCACTATGCCCACCAGTGTACCGCGATTGCTCCTACTGCCAGCAAAGGCACTACTTGTTTTCAGTGTGGTCGTCCAGGTCACATGAGGAGGGATTGCCCGCAGCATCAGGGGCAAGCAGAGCTGCCTCCAACAGGCCACCAACTGCCAGAACTTTTAACATGACAGTACAAGATGCCGTGAGGAACACTGATGTGATAGCAGGTACATTTTCCCTCAATTCAGTCAGTGCAAATGTTTTGTTTGATTCTGGAGCAACTAAGTCTTTTATATCTAGAGATTTTGCGCATAAATTGAAACTTAAAACTCAACCGCTAAGGGAGTCTTTGTAAGTAGAAATAGCTAATCAAGAAGTTGTCCCAGTTAATCAGATCCACCCCGATTGTAAAATATAAATAGGAGGACGATCCTTCTGTGTTGATTTGATCCCTTTTAAGTTAGGGGAATTCGATGTTATTCTGGGAATGGACTGGTTGTCTCGTAATAATGCATAAATAGATTGTAAAGGGAAAAAGGTTAAGTTGAAAACCCCAGGAAAGAAGGAAATAGTGTTTAAAGGGCTACGACAAACCCAGACCATTCTGACCATGGCACAGACCAAGAGGCTGCTACGAAAAGGGAACGAAGCTTATTTAGCTTACGTTATAGACACTCAGAAAGAGGCGCCCAAGGTACAAGATATTCCGGTAGTTAACGAATTTGAAGACGTGTTTCCTCAAGATCTTCCCGGACTACCACCAGATAGAGTGATTGAGTTTCCTATCGAATTAGCCCCGGGGACGGCGCCAGTTTCCAAGGCCCCGTACCGATTAGCGCCAGTTGAAATGAAAGAGCTAGCAAAGCAATTGTAGGAATTGTTGGATAAGGGTATGATAAGACCCAATGTGTCGCCTTGGGGCGTACCAGTGTTGTTCGTCAAGAAAAAGGACGGAAGTATGAGGTTATGCATCGACTATCGGGAGTTGAACAAGCTAACCATAAAGAACAAGTACCCGTTACCCAGAATTGATGACTTGTTTGACCAGCTAAGGGAAGCTGTGTATTTCTCCAAGATTGACTTGAGAACCGGATATCACCAACTAAAGATTAAACCTGAAGATATTCCAAAGACTGCATTCCGTACTAGGTATGGACATTATGAGTTCTTGGTGATGTCATTCGGATTGACCAACGCCCCATCAGCTTTCATGGATTTAATGAATAGAGTGTTCAAGGAATATTTGGACCAGTTTGTTATAGTTTTTATTGATGATATTTTGATCTACTCAAAGACAGAGGAAGAACACGCTGAACATTTGAGGATAACCTTAGAGACGCTCCGGAAGGAGCAATTATATGCCAAATTCTCAAAGTGTGAGTTCTGGAAAAACGAAGTGCAATTTTTAGGGCACGTGATCAACAGAGAAGGAGTGCTAGTTGACCCCTCCAAGATAGAGGTAGTTTCAAACTGGGAACGACCAACCACTCCAACAGAGGTAAGAAGTTTCATAGGGTTAGCAGGATATTATAGACGATTTGTTCAAGATTTTGCAAAGATTGCAGCCCCATTAACTCGACTTACCAGTAAAACTGAGAAATTTGAATGGACTGAAAAATGCGAGAAGAGTTTTCAAGAGCTGAAGAAGAGGTTGGTAACGGCCCCAGTATTGGCGTTGCCTGATGGAAAAGGAGATTTCGTGATTTACAGTGATGCTTCGCATAAAGGATTGGGATGCGTGCTTATGCAACACGGTAAGGTGATAGCATATGCGTCAAGGCAACTGAAGGATTACGAGATCCGATACCCCACCCATGATCTGGAATTGGCAGCAATTGTTTTCGCCTTAAAGATTTGGAGGCACTACTTGTATGGGGAAAAGTACGAGATCTACACTGACCATAAGAGCCTCAAGTATATTTTTACACAGAAAGAGCTTAACATGCGCCAGAGAAGATGGCTAGAGCTAATCAAGGATTACGACTATGAGATTCGTTATCACCCGGGCAAAGCCAATGTGGTGGCTGATGCCCTTAGTCGGAAAGAGAAGCTTAAGATGATAACTACAGAGGAAGAATTGATAAAAGACTTTGAGAAGTTGGAAATTGAGATTAAGATGCCTGAAGAAGGCCAAGAAAAGTTGATGGAAATTCGAATTCAGCCTCCATTGTTGGAAAAGATTAGGCTATGCCAAGAAAGGGTAATGGAAGAAGAAAAGAACTCAGCTAAGGAGTTAATGACTGGTGAAGAAATCAAGTGTGAAAAAGATAAAGAAGGGATCATGAGATACATGTGGAGGATATGGATCCCAAATGATCAGGAACTCAAGGATGAAATTTTATATGAGGCACACAGCTCAAGGTACTCAGTGCACCCCGGTAGCACCAAGATGTATTGGGATTTGAAAGAGTACTATTGGTGGCCCAACATGAAAAAGGACGTTGTAGAGTGGGTTAGTAAATGCTTGACCTGCCAGAAGGTGAAAGCAGAGCACCAGAGGCCCAGCGGACTTCTACACCCCTTGGAGATTCCCGAATGGAAATGGGAACATATAGCTATGGACTTCGTAGTAAGTTTGCCAAGGACCAAAGCAAACCATGACGCCATATGGGTGATTATAGATCGACTAACAAAGTCAGCTCACTTTCTACCGATCAACGAGAGGTATACGGTCGACAGGCTGGTAGATATCTACTTGAAAGAGATAGTGGCGCGACATGGAGTTCCAGTCGCCATAGTATCCGACAGAGATCCCAGATTTAACTCCAGGTTTTGGAGGAGTTTTTAAGAATGTGTGGGAACCAGGCTAAACATGAGTACAGCTTACAATCCCCAGACGGACGGGAAAAGTGAAAGGACCATCCAGACACTAGAAGATATGTTGAGAGTCTGTGCTATAGACTTTAAAGGAAATTGGGATGATCACTTAGCCTTGATTGAGTTTTCCTACAACAATAGCTTTCATTCAAGCATAGGAATGCCGCCTTACGAGGCCCTTTATGGAAGAAAATGCCGATCTCCCCTATATTGGGATGAAGTTGGAGAGCGAAAGATGCTCGGGCCTGAGATGGTCCAACGGACAAAGGATGCAGTGGATTTAATCAGAGGACGGCTGGTAGCAGCCAAGGATCGACAAAAGAAATATGCCGACTTAGCTCGGAAAGGAAAAGAATACGAAGTAGGAGACCTAGTGTTCCTGAAAGTGTCTCCTTGGAAAGGTTTAATGAGGTTTGGAAAGAAAGGGAAGCTGAGCCCTAGATATATTGGCCCATTTGAGATCTTAAGACGAATTGGGGAGCTAGCTTATGAACTGGCATTGCCCCCGAACCTACAGCAAGTGCACAATGTGTTCCATGTCTTAATGCTGAAGAAGTATAACCCAGATGCCAAGCACATAGTGGAATATGAGCACGTGGATATGCAACCAGACTTGACCTATGTAGAGCAACCTGTGGAAATCATAGACAGAAAGGATCAAGTGCTCCGAAACAAGGTCATCAAGCTTGTCAGAGTTTTGTGGCAGAACCACAACATTGAAGAATCAACCTGGGAGCTAGAAAGTGCAATGATGGAAAAGTACCCCCATTTGTTTTCAAACTGATTCCGGGACGGAATCCTTTTAAGGAGGGGAGACTGTAAGAACCCAGATTTTTGATAGAATTAAAACTTTTCTTATGTAATGATGTAAGAACGAATAGTGGTTACGACTACGATGTAACGGTTGTTCTAATAAATAAATAGAATGGATGTGGATTCAAATATTTATATGTCATGAAGAATACCTTTGGTTGACAACATAGATAAGAATGATCTATCTCCTGAGGATATAAGTATATTACTTCAAGTAAGATTATTCTTGTGTCATCCAAATCAATATCTATTATAAGTCCAGCGGTTCCATTAAAAGGTTAAGGAACACTCGAGGATGAACCAGGTTCATTTTCCTAATTATAGGAATTAAATAAAAATAAGTGATGAATAGTGATTTTGGTGGAATTTGAAATATTATTATAATAATGCTATATCCGGTATTCGGAACGGATTTCTGAGTTCGTATTAGTGATCCAGGAGGAAAATAAGTGTATGTAAAGGCTGTCGGATTCAGAAAATTAGCACTTTTATTTTCTCCAAGAATTCCCTGGACACTGCAAGACATAAGGAATTATAAAAGGGATTTAAGGAATTTAAATTCGAGAAGTATTAAGAAATATGAGGAATAGTATTATAAATATTAAGAAGGTTTTCGGTAAAAACCCTAGCTAGAAACGAATGAGTTATTCCCTCGAACGATCAACGAATTAAGCTATAAACGGACAAAGAAACAAGCAGAAGGAGCAAGAGTCTTGTGCAAGCCACTAGAAAATATCTAGTAACCAATATAGTTACAAAGGTAACTAGAATCAAGTGATCAACCAAGTACTTAGCAAATCCAACTACAAGTTTGCCTTAAACCATCAAATCTTCAACACTTATCCTCCCATTTTCATCATCTAGTGCATCACACTCCACTAACACCACTTGGATGAGATGTTATCTACAACAATTCACTTTATGCATTTTATCAAAACAACAAAGCAAAACAACATTTTCTCTCCATTTATTCCATAAAAATCTGCCCATTCTTAGCTAATTGGAAGTCCAACTTCCAACCATCACTTGTTCTTCAAATTTTTATGGTAAGTACTACATATCATGGTGATGATCTCCTAGAAATTTCAGCTTCAAATTCATCTTTTTCCATTTTCAAATAAATCATCAAAGTGCTGATGAATAGTAACTTTTATGAACTAATCTTGATTTCTTGAATTCTTATGGTGGATCTAGCAACTCTAAGACTACACAAGGATAGATCAAGGCTTATTGAGGCTCTAGGACACTCCAAGGAAGGTAATCATCACTTGAAACCCTAGGTCTTGTTACCCTAGTGGATTTTGATGTTATATACAGCAAGCTGATTGTTTATCTTGTACTAGTTTTACTATATTTAGCTTACCATTATATGATTGAATCACTTGATGTATCATATGCATATATATGTGTTTGCTATGTATAAGTATGCTCTCAGGTAACTTGGTTGATGATATGGAAAGGCAAAGATTTAAAGCTATCTATCTGTTCAGCTCGCCAGAACCAAAACAGCAAGCCAGAACCAAAACAGCAAGCTGAAAAGAACTCGCCAGAATCAAAACAGCAAGCTGACTTGGACTTTCCAGAAGCTGTTCTTAGTCAAGTTTGATTTCGAAGATTTCTTGAAGATTGCTTGAAGATCAGAGATTGGCTAGGATTAAATATGTAAGGACTCTATTATATAATATATGGTATATATAATTAATAGAGCTCAAATCTTTTTCGAAAATCTGTTTCTTATTTAGTGAGATTGTGATTTATCTTTCCTTATCCTTTCAAAACAGATTTTACTCAATCTTTTAATTATCTAAACATTCCATAACAGCCCAGATTTGTTCATATCTTTTTATAGCTGTTGGAAATTGATTTTATCATATATATACTATCGTATATATATCAAAATGAGTTTGTTGGAGAATTAAATCATTCCAAACGTTTTATATTCAAAACCTCTAACTAATATAGCTGTTGGAGAGTGTTTTTATGCTATCAAATCTTTTCCATATATCAAATCTTCAACTAGCCGTTTGTTTGTTTTCATATATATTCACTTACAACCTTTCTTGTAAGCAACGAAGAAAACCACAACTACAAGTTTGAGACTTGCTTACACACGTTTCTATCTTCTCTCTCAAACACCGTTCTTATAAACTCTGAGCTTTATTGTTATATACACTTATATTATATAAGAGAGTTTATAGCTTGAGTTGTAATACTCGAACATCTTATTTTGGATTGTATTGTTCAATTTGTATTGAATACTTGCTGTACAAGTTTGGCTTAAAGTTTTGGGTGGGTTGAACTAGACTAGAGAAGGATACTTTGGAAGTATTGCTTAGAGAGTTGGTTCAGCACAGCAAACAGCAAGCTATTTGTCAGCAGGATTGGTAAGGTTGAGTTGCTGGGCATATTGGCTAAGGAACAAGGGTTTGGTGAACGTTGCTAGAGAAGTATACTTGGGAAGTATAGCTTAGAGAGCAGGTTCAGAAACAGGTGTTCAGCAAGCCATTTGTCAGCAGCTGGGATTAAGGGAGATATATTATTGTATCTTGTAATTGGTTTATTTCGTTGATCAATAATATATTCTCTTACCAGGTTGGTAAGGGACCAGGACGTAGACCATAGGGGTTAGGGGTCGAACCTGGCTAAAAGTCTCTGTGTTATTTATTTTCTGTTCTTTATTTTCTGCTTGTATTTTGCTTACTGTTTGCATTCAGCTTACCATCTGTCTCTGCATAAAACGAAATCAGTAAGCTGTTTCTGGTAATTTTTAAAATCGGTTTTAGTTAAACATAGTTAGCCATTTACACCTATTCAACCCCCTTCTAGGGTGCATTTTCATTTGGTATCAGAGCTTTGGTGTACTAACATTTCTGTAACAGGAAAGTACAGATCCTATGGCACCCGCTTATGTAGAAGGAGATTATTTAGAGATGCCACCACTTCTCAATGGGATTGAAAATTATGATGCTTGGAAACAGAGAATGAAGGTGCTTCTCAACAGAGATGATGCAATTGAATGGAGAGTCGTTAAAAAGGGTCCATTCAATTTTCTTGACAAAGACGGCAAGCCAAAAGACATTGACGATTTCTCAGAATCAGAATTGATAAAATCAGGCTATAATGGAAGAGCAAAGTATACATTAATATGTGGTCTTTCAGAGTCAGATTATGACATGGTCTCCTCATGTAGCACTGCAAAAGACATATGGGATACCTTAAAAATGCATTATAAAGCTACAACAACAAAACAGCGTGCTGATTTGAAAGATAAAAGGAAGTCAAAGGCACAATTGACTTCGAATGATGAAAAAGCTATTTCTAGTGAAGTCCCAAGTGAAGAGATAATAAACTCTGCATTTGTTGGCATTGATGATATAGGAAACACGAAAGAAGTTCTTGAAAATAGTGATGTGTCTGATTCAGAATCAGATTCTAGTGAGGTAAACTCTTTTCACTCCTGGAAATCTTCTGAAAATATTATTATGGAATCACTAACAATGCAGGAATCAAAAAGTGTAACCATTGAGGAACATTTGGCACTAAATGCTGAAATCAGCAAGCTGATTGATAAGAACGGCTATCTATCCAAAATGGTAAAAGATCTGTTGCCAAAAATGGAAGAATGGGATTCAACTTCATTCAGTAAAGCTACAGAGATCAAGGAACTAAATACTAAGAACAGCCATTTAGAGGCTAATATCAAGTTGCTTGAAAGAAGAAACAAGACCTTGACCGAAGAAATCAAAGAGCTAAGGTCTGATGTTAATACTCAAGCTAAAGCATTGGAATCATACAAGATGAAGGAATCTAGTCAAGCAGAATCCTCAAAAACTGCTGAAAAGAGAGTTCAGCAAGCTGAACTCATCAAACAGCAAGCTGAAGTGATCACTCTCCTAGAAACAGAAGTTGAAGATCTCAAGAAGGGCATGGAAACTTTTGTTCAAGGTGAAGACACTTTAAAAACAATGATGAAGAAGGCAAATGTACCTTTGGTCAGAGAAGGTGTTGGTCTAAACTTCAACAAGAAAGATAAGGTGCTAAAATATGATGGAAGGAATGGCATTCCCTACAATTATGCTATGCCTTGGAAGACATGCAACAAATGTGGTGGAAAAGGACATCTGGAAAAGAATTGTGTGGTTCGAGTATATCATAAGACGAAAACAGCATACCAGAATGGATCAGTCAGACAGAAAACAGCATACCAGAATGCTTCAGACAGGAGACAAACAGCTTACCATTATCAGTCTGGCAGAACACAAAGGACTGCAAATCAAGCACCAAAAGTGATACAACAGTGGATCAAGAAATCTGATCTACATGTTCCCTATGTCCTATCAACAAACCATGGTAGATCCAATAAAATTTGGGTACTTAAGTAGTAAGTATGTTATTTGTCCTCGTATATTTCTTTGAATATGATTATATTATTCTTGTGGTACTAACGAGATTCCTCTAATACATAGATGGGACAAATATATGTATATGTATTGTATTATGCAGGAAACAAGAAAGAAGAATACTATTATGATCAGTTGGAATGTATATTGTCTAATCAGCAAGCCATTTTCCAATTCAGAAGAACAATTGCTATCGATGAATATTCTGGAAATGTGTTTTCAGCATGCTGGTTTGATTTATTCAACTTTATAATTATAACTAGCCTCATGATTGTTAAATGCTTTACCACATGTTTTATTCTTATATGCTTATTCTCTTGACCCTTTTCTGATGATGTCATAGGGGGAGAAGAACATGAATACATGAGGATAAAAATGGTTATAATGTTATTTTTTGGATTTATCAACTAATGTTTCATGCAGGGATGATTCGTATTTATATCTTATTGCATTTGATGAAGTGTGCTAACCTGATTATATGAGATATTATGTTAATCAGGGGGAGCATTGTTTTAGGGGGAGCAACATAGTCTCTCCGATGTATTCAAGTATGTCATCATCAAAAAGGGGGAGAATGTTACCGTGATGTTTTGATGATGAATACAAAGGTTGTATCTTAATACTTCATGTTTATCTATCTAATCTTGTTTTGCAGGAAGTATTGATCAATGATTAAGGGGGAGCTTTTAGCTCAATCACATATTGGTATATAATCATCAAAAAGGGGGAGATTGTTACCCTAGTGGATTTTGATGTTATATACAACAAGCTGATTGTTTATCTTGTACTAGTTTTACTATATTTAGCTTACCATTATATGATTGAATCACTTGATGTATCATATGCATATATATGTGTTTGCTATGTATAAGTATGCTCTCAGGTAACTTGGTTGATGATATGGAAAGGCAAAGATTTAAAGCTATCTATCTGTTCAGCTCGCCAGAACCAAAACAGCAAGCCAGAACCAAAACAGCAAGCTGAAAAGAACTCGCCAGAATCAAAACAGCAAGCTGACTTGGACTTTCCAGAAGCTGTTCTTAGTCAAGTTTGATTTCGAAGATTTCTTGAAGATTGCTTGAAGATCAGAGATTGGCTAGGATTAAATATGTAAGGACTCTATTATATAATATATGGTATATATAATTAATAGAGCTCAAATCTTTTTCGAAAATCTGTTTCTTATTTAGTGAGATTGTGATTTATCTTTCCTTATCCTTTCAAAACAGATTTTACTCAATCTTTTAATTATCTAAACATTCCATAACAGCCCAGATTTGTTCATATCTTTTTATAGCTGTTGGAAATTGATTTTATCATATATATACTATCGTATATATATCAAAATGAGTTTGTTGGAGAATTAAATCATTCCAAACGTTTTATATTCAAAACCTCTAACTAATATAGCTGTTGGAGAGTGTTTTTATGCAATCAAATCTTTTCCATATATCAAATCTTCAACTAGCCGTTTGTTTGTTTTCATATATATTCACTTACAACCTTTCTTGTAAGCAACGAAGAAAACCACAACTACAAGTTTGAGACTTGCTTATACACGTTTCTATCTTCTCTCTCAAACACCGTTCTTATAAACTCTGAGCTTTATTGTTATATACACTTATATTATATAAGAGAGTTTATAGCTTGAGTTGTAATACTCGAACATCTTATTTTGGATTGTATTGTTCAATTTGTATTGAATACTTGCTGTACAAGTTTGGCTTAAAGTTTTGGGTGGGTTGAACTAGACTAGAGAAGGATACTTTGGAAGTATTGCTTAGAGAGTTGGTTCAGCACAGCAAACAGCAAGCTATTTGTCAGCAGGATTGGTAAGGTTGAGTTGTTGGGCATATTGGCTAAGGAACAAGGGTTTGGTGAACGTTGCTAGAGAAGTATACTTGGGAAGTATAGCTTAGAGAGCAGGTTCAGAAACAGGTGTTCAGCAAGCCATTTGTCAGCAGCTGGGATTAAGGGAGATATATTATTGTATCTTGTAATTGGTTTATTTCGTTGATCAATAATATATTCTCTTACCGGGTTGGTAAGGGACCAGGACGTAGACCATAGGGGTTAGGGGTCGAACCTGGCTAAAAGTCTCTGTGTTATTTATTTTCTGTTCTTTATTTTCTGCTTGTATTTTGCTTACTGTTTGCATTCAGCTTACCATCTGTCTCTGCATAAAACGAAATCAGTAAGCTGTTTCTGGTAATTTTTAAAATCGGTTTTAGTTAAACATAGTTAGCCATTTACACCTATTCAACCCCCTTCTAGGGTGCATTTTCAGGTCTTACTTTGAGATTTGTTAAGTTCTTGATGGATTTAGTGTAAGTGATGTAGTAGTATGATTATAAGCATGATTATGAAGTTTGTTAGTGGATCTAAACATGATTGTGATATGTTGGTCAAGATGATGTTCTTGGACAGTAGGAGATGTATAATATGTGTATAACTTGTATTGATGCCCGATGTGGCTTGGTATTGACGACATGATTTTCGGAACGTTCGATATATAGCCGTTATAATGACGAAATTTCGTTAACACTTAAAATCCGTTTTTGACAGTAAGATTGAACCTCTGATATTGATGAATAATTAACCCAACCTTATAGATCTCGAGCCATAGATCATTTTGGAAAAAGAATCGAAACATTCTGACTTACGGTTTAGGAGTTATGATTAAATTCGTAAAAGTGGTTCGAAACCGAGAATGCGAATTCGTAATTGAAATTGAACCGTGTAAAATAAGTATCACAGTGGCAAATCTTGGTAATTAAATATTAGAGATCATAAGGGTGGTGTGAGAGAAGACCTCATATTAAAAAGATCGTTTTTCGATTTTATAAAAATGTTCGAACCAAGGTTAAGTACGAAAGTACCCCTAAAGAGTATACTTGGATATAACTACGGTAAACCACTTAGCAAACGATCGATAAATCTCGAGGTATAATCTTTCGACTTTAAAACTTTTACAAATCGAATGATTACCATATGTAAGGGTAATGACATGCTTTATTAACGAACAAGTGTCAGATAATAAAAGCAATAATAAGAGTGAATTAGAGGGGTATAACGAAACGACTTGAAAACGTGTTTCGATTTAAGTTAAGTTTATACTTAACCTTTGAAAGGAGTTAAGTGATTAATCCCGAATGCCTTGGCTATTTATAGATCATCAGGCTGACCCGGGACACGCTACCACTACCCCTACCCGTACTCGATATCCAGGAAAGTTTCAAATCCTCCTTTAAGGCTGTTGTTGTGAATATATATATATATATATATGTTTCTGTTACAGTACATATGCCATAGCATGCATGCCTACTTTTAAAGTCATATTGATATACTTGTTCCCTGAATTATTGTTGGCTTATAAGCTAGATAGTTATTATATCAGTTATAAGCCGGAAATTTCTAAGACCCTTAAGCGAAGGGCATCTGAATCTCATTCTTTGACTATAGACCGGGAGTCGTTATTCCTTGATATATTGATATTATTTTCAGAGGAAAATAACTAAGTAAATATTTTCCATTTATTATCTGGCAAATATTATTGGAATATTCCCTTGAGATTATTTGATAAATATTATTCGGATTATCCATCAGATGTTTATTTATTCGAGTAATATTATATATTTAATATTCATCTAAAGTCGATTAAATATTCGAATATTATTTCGAACTCTCAGTTAAGTTATTTAATTAGAGAATATTCATTCTTATTTACTCGATAAATATTATTTTGAATATTCATTCGAGTTTATTTATTTAATGAATATTATCTTAATATTCATTCGAGCCTTATTTATTTAAATGAATATTCATTCGAATATTCATTCAATCTCTATTTATTTTATAAATATCAGTTGAACATTGATTCGAACTCCAGTTATTCGATAAATATTACTGTGAATATTCCCTTGAGATAAGGAATATTATCTTCGACCTTTATTTAAATTCGATTCAATTATTGAACATAATTTCAAATATTCATTCGATAATCATTTCTTCGATAAATATTATTAAGTTGAATATTCATTATTTATTCAATGAATATTGTCCCAAATATTAAGTCGATAATTATTTCATCAAAATGTATCTTTCTTGAGTTGAATATTCACTATTGATTCAATAAATATTATCTCCAATGTCCATCTGACGGTTACTCCATCAATAAACATTGTTATTGATTTGAATATTCATTAATTGTTCAATGAATATTATTCTGAATATTTATTCAAAGATTATTCCGAGCAACCCTTTTTCAATATCTATGACTTAATAAATATTCTTGGAATATTTATTTAATTCTTCTAACTCGTTTCAAAGATACTTGGTTTCATTCACTTAGTATCATCAACCCTCGAATATTATATAAATTATTTTAGAGTCCTATTATTATTATTATATTATCAAGGAAGGTTCTCAGTGATTCCATTCTCCCTTCGATTCTATTGTAAGGGAACCTTACTTGAGGAATGTTATTTATCTTGTGACTGCCCGGTCATAAATAATTCGTTTCACTCGCAACTTGGTTGCTATTATTCATGGAATTGTGTGTACCCTCTCATCATTCGAGGGGTAGAATGTTGGAACAAGTTGGTATCCATTAACAAGCAACAGCTTGGGAAATATTGGTAAATTTTCCTTTCCACATTAGATACGACTACCTTGTGGAGTCTTATCAACAGGTATCATACCTGGGGAAAATGGGAACGAACAATACATTTCAAAGTGATGGATGTTAAATGAACTAGGAGACGCGTAAGTGGCCGAGTGGCGCCGGTCCAGCAATAGCCCAACCGTTGGCTTAGGAGTTCCAGAGGGCGGTAGACAAGTAAATCCGTCGGAGCTACCTTCTACATGTAGAGAACGACTGATGAGATGCATGACATACGACTGATCCCCGTAAACGTCAGGGCATCTGGCGCGGCAATGCTCCCGTATTAGTTCATCACTCAATGTTGGAAATTTTCTGCAACATCATCATAGTCGGCAGAGTTGAAAAGTATTTCAAACTGGAATTGCAATATCTTTCTTGCAAGTTCCTATTTTTATGAAAATGATGCTATCTTGCTCACTTTGGCATAGCATATGCTTCCACGAAATATATACCTGTTGAGTTACCTTGTAACTTCATCCTTTATATTAAACTGGCAATATTTTCTCTAATGCATGGCATATGATTTCAAAACATATCTTTGAACTGTCTTATATATTACTGCACAGTTATATATTGTTGGTGGGCTACTGCTCACCCTTGCTTATTTATTATGTCACAACAACAGCTAGGTCACATGGCCCGCGTCAGGCGCACTCGGCGCAAGCAGGTTACCCGCCCCGCAGGGCTTCCCGTTGATATCATCGCTGCCATTGCTGAGGTAGCATAGATCAGCAGCCTTTGATTACCAGTTTAATTATATGTATCAATAATGATTAATCGACGGCAAAACTCTTAAACTTGTGATGTTATCCTTTTGGCTTGTAATAACTTTTATTCGTAAACCCGTAATGTGAGACTTATTTCAACTTCATCTCTGGGACTATAACTGTGTGTGTATGAGTGGATATTATTCTGGGGTCACAGTATGTGATTTATTTATTGTGGACTTAAGTAAAGTATCAATCATGGAAAATAAGACCGTAACGACCCGATCCCAGACCCCGGATCTGGGGGTGTTACACTGTCAAACAATCTGGACAGTTTGGTTTCTTCTCTTGGGGAGGAGATTTGACTAGGCTACACTCATTAGAATACCATGAAATTTTGAGCGAATATTACCCATGGAGTGGAGAAGCTATGGTTCAAATTTGGTGATTTTATCATGGATAGAAATGGAGATATGAATTTTCTTCTTGAGCTTGGTTCTGCTGGGCAGTTTTGGGAGAGGTGAGAGAATGGAGTTTCTTTGCCTTATCTTTGATCTAATCTCTTGAATTATTGATGTTTAGGATAATATCTAGATATTATCAGATGTGTGTGGCTGTGTGGCTCACCTTGGGGCTTGTGCAAAGAGTCTTGGAGAAGCTTTGCTATTTGTTTTGTTCTTTGAAATGATTCAAGTGTTTTAATCACTTAAATTCCTAATTGTTCTTGTTTTAATCTTTGATTAAATCATATAATTCTCTTGATGATCATGTAGGATTTTTTAATCTTGTAATGAACTCAATCCAAATTCCATAATTCGTTCGCTTTATCTTTTAATCTCGTTGTAAAGTTTCAGCGGTTTCTAGAACGCTCGTTTCACTATCTCTGTGGTTTTCGTTCCAAATCCCCAAATCAAAAATAATAAAATTCTAAAATCTTAAATCCTCAAATCCTTAAATTTAATATCTCATTTCTTGAATATAATAATATATAACTTAGTTTCTGGTCAAATATTACACCAAAATAGAAATTGGAATTTCTGAATTCCGATCGTCTTTGCATACACTTATTTACTTCGTGAATCACTAATATGACTTCGAAAAATCCATACCATGTCTCTTACATAGGGTGGTGTGAAAAATTTCTTGGTTCCAAAAATCACTATTCATCCATGAAAAACACTATTCACGTATAGAAACACTATTCACTGATGTACTTAATCCAAATAAGAAAAGTTTTAATTCTACCAAAAATTTGGGTTCTTACATCTGGGATTCGTCTCCGAACAAAGACGTCGTCCCTCAGGATCCGCACACCGAAGAACCTCCTGCCGAAGACCCTCCTGCCGTCTAGTTATTCAACTCCTTTTCATTTTAATGTCTTTGTTGTAATATCGAACTACAACTTTAGCGGTCGAATTTTCTCCGGGATGTTTCGAACCATATGGCTGGTTCGGTCCCTCGTTGAACATTATCTGTATTGTGATGCATATTCGGCAATTTCATTTACTCCTTTTGCTCCTTTCCATATTTTTGCTTCATTTAAATTCGGAGTTTAAGAATCTCGGGTGACTTAGAGGAATCTCCTGCAATTTGCCCCCCAGACCGGATTCGGGATAAAAAATTAAGTCCGGATTGGTGGTAAGAGCTTTACGTATATTCTCTCAAGTTCAACATTTGAGAACGCTGAGTAACTTGTAGAGATTTCGTAAGGTTTGCCTCTCAGTCTGGATTTAATCCCGAAAGATGGAGTCCGGATGGTGATGAGGATTTATTTTGTTCTCTTAGTTTTTTGTGTTTACCTCGTTTTTTGTTGAATTCAGCCAGGGACTGGGTGAACATTGTGGTTTCCAGGGTCAAACACCTTGGTCCTTGCGTTAGTCGACCAGCATTAATGTCTTGTCCGTTTCCTATGCATTGACGACTGGAAACTCCTGGGGCTCTTCCTTATTTTCTTCCTATAAATATCTGTGGTTCCATCCCTCTTTTTTTTATTCTTGCCAAAACTTTCACAGTTCTCTTTTCTTCTCTTCTTCTTCATTTTCTGCCATGGATCCCAAAACTCTTATTTACGACTATGAGAACAACAAAATTATAGTGGATGGTATGGTGTTTGATGGACCCACCACCATGGCCGAGATCGACGCAGTCCTGAAGAGGATTGGTGAGGCTCTAGCTCTGCGTGGGATGGTGGCAGGTCAGGCTAGGAGGGGACGCCGCGGGCCTGGCAACGGCGGGGAGGATGCAGGTGGTGCTGGTGCTGCTGCCGTTTAAATATAATCTTTTTATATTTTGTTTTGTGATAATCGTTGTACCTCCTCTTCCCTTAAATAAAAATGGCTTGAAAAACAGCCATAAACGTTTATTTCCGTTTTTTTCATTCGCTTTGAGTCTGTTACATTTTTGTATTTGATTTTGTTGTTTCATCTCGCATGCTCTTGATAGTATAACTGTAGTTTTTTGCGAGTTTGCATGTCGTTTGTTTCTAGCCCGGGATCTGTAGTAGTAGATGGTTCGAACCAGGGTGGCTTTTCAGGTTTTTCGACTAAGTCCAAAGTTTGAAAACTTTGAGTTACTTAGGAAAATAGTGTTTGCTCCTGGTTCGGATATGTTTCGTAGAACGTAATCTGGACCAGGGTAGTTGTTTTTAGCTTAGTCCAAAGTATGCGGTCTCTGGGCTGGATATGGCCCCCCAGTCTGGATATGTTTTGTAGAAAATTATCCCGACTAGAGTGTTCGCTTTTAGCTAAGTCCAAAGCTTTATAGCTTTGAGTTACTTATAGTAATTTTTTGTTTTCGCCTCCAGTCCGGGTTGTTTTGTAGGAACAAATCCGGACTAGAGTGAGGAAGGCATAACCGGACTCTGTCTTTGCACATTGCTGAACAACTTACAATTCTTGCATTTCTTGACAAACTCCACTGCATCATTGTGAATCGTGGGCCAGTAATAGCCTTGCCTTATTATTTTGTAAGCCAGGGCCTTTGCGGATAAATGATCTCCATAAATCCCTTCATGAACCTCTTGTAGACAGTATTCTGCTTCGGCTGGACCAATACATTTCTGGACCGGACTGGAGAACGTTCTGCGATAGAGTTGTCCCTCTTCTAGGAAAAACTTAGCAGCTTTGGCCTTGAGTCTCTGAGCCTTATTCTTGTCATCGGGCAATTCTCCTTTATCCAAATACGAAATCAGAGGGGTCATCCAATTAGGTTGATCATCTGTTTCCATCACTTCGACATTTTCAATGGTGGGTTTCTCAATCTCCTCAAAGTACATCGAGTTGTCCAATTCGGCATCATTCTGCACTAGCTTTGACAAAGCATCGGCCTCTGTGTTTTCTTCTCTATTTATCTCAATCATTTCAAACTTTGGGATCACAGCCAGGTAACTTTTGACCAGGGCCTGGTACTGAGCTAGCCTTGGATCCTTGGCAATATATTCTCCCTTTGTCTGTTTTATCACAATCTGGGAGTCGCTATAAACGTTCAGGCTTTGTACCTTCAAGGATCTGGCCAAACGGAGCCCGTCTAAGAGTGCCTCGTATTCGGACTGGTTATTTGTTGCTAAAAATTTGAAGGCTATGGCTTGCTGTATCTGAAATCCATGAGGGCTTTTCAGAACTAACCCTGCCCCGGATCTCTCGCTTGTTGAGGATCCATCAACATATAAAGACCAAGCCTCCGGGTCAGAATCATTTTCCTCTTTTCCTTGATCCACAATCATGGGACTAGTTCGGGGTTCAGGGAAAGAACATTCCACAATGAAATCAGCCAACACCTGAGCTTTGATTGCCGTTCGCGGTACGAACGTGAGTTGGAACTGGCTTAACTCGATGGTCCAATTTACAAGTCTGCCGGACACATCTGGCTTATGAATTATCCTTCTTAGAGGCTGGTCAGTTATGACTTTGATTTCTCTTCCTTGGAAATAATGCCTTATCTTTCTTGAAGCTGTTACCAGAGCAAAAGCAAATTTTTCCAAGTTCGGGTACCTGGTCTCTGCATCTTTCAGTACTTGACTGACATAGTATACTGGTTTCTGTTGCCCTTCATGTTCCCTGATCATGGCTGCCCCCACAGCGTGTGGTCCTGCGGCTAAGTAAAGAAACAATGCTTCCCCTGAGTCAGCTTTTGATAGAATAGGTGGTGATGACATGAATTGCTTTATAGAGTCGAAGGCTTTCTGGTAGTCCGGACTCCAGTTAATTTCTCTTTTATTTTTCGCCCCTTTAAGCAGCTCGAAGAAGGGCAAGCACCGTTCGGCCAGTTTTGGGATGAATCGCCTCAGAGCCGCTAAAGAGCCCGCCAGCTTCTGGATTTTTTTCTGAGTCCGGGGTGGCTCCATCTCCATTATTGCCTTAATCTTTTCCGGATTTGCTTCAATTCCTCTTTCACTGATCATGAATCCCAAAAATTTTCCAGCTACTACTCCGAAGGTGCATTTCTCCGGATTCAATTTCATCTCATGCTTTCTCAAATTTTCAAAACACTCCTGTAAGTCCGGAACATGCTCTTCCACTATTTTCGACTTAGCTATCATGTCATCCACATAAGATTCCAAGTTCCGGCCTAGCTGGTCTTTGAAAATCTCCAACATTGCCCTTTGGTAGGATGACCCAGCGTTCATTAATCCGAACGGCATATACTTGTATGCATAAACAGCTCTGTGAGTTATGAAGGCAATTTTGGCTATGTCGGCCGTATTCATCTTTATTTGGTTGTATCCGGAGAATGCGTCCATGAAGCTAAACATCACATGTCCCGCAGTAGCGTCAATGAGCTGATCTATGCTGGGAAGAGGATATGGATCTTTGGGGCATGCGGCATTCAAATCGGTATAGTCGACACACATTCTCCATTTGCCGTTGGGTTTCTTAACCAAGACTACGTTGGCCAGCCAGTCCGGATACTTTATCTCACAAATTATTCCTGCCTTAAGTAGCTTTTCAACCTCTTCATCAATCGCCTTTTGCCGATCCGGAGCAAAATTCCTCCTTTTCTGTTTTAATGGCTTCCTATTAGGATTGACATCCAGGCTGTGCATGGCCACCGATTCATCGAGTCCGGGCATTTCTTCCGAACTCCAGGCAAAGACATCCACATAATCCCTGAGTAGTTACACCAGGTTTCTCCTGAATATAGGGTCCAGCCCGGTTCCTATCTTTATCTTTTGATCATGGTTGCCTTCTTCCAATTTGACCAATTCGATTTCGACTGCCGATTCAACCTTACCCAAATCTTTCTTCGCAACAAATTGCTGAACTCGGGCCTGGGTGTTTGTTTCTAGATAATCTCTGGCTTTGGCAATTAGTTCTTCTTTAGTCTTGGCCTCCAAAATTTCAATGTTTTGGACTTCGTGTCCGGGCTCCTTTCTGAAGTAAGCCATGTGCTTCTTTCGGCTCAAATTCTTATGGTATAAGGACGCTTTTCGCTTGTTCTCCGGGTCAGTTTCAGCTATGATCAGTGTTGGCCATAACAACGACCGGCGGTTTCGGAGTTTCCTTTGACCTCCCCAACTCCTGATGGGGTGGGAAACTTAAACTTTAGGTGAGGGGTAGAGGTTATTGCCTGAAGCTTTGTCAGCGCCGGACGGCCAAGGATCATGTTGTACGAAGATGGGGTATTAATGACATAAAACTTCACCATATGAGTGACTTGCTTCGGAAAAGTCCCGAACTGGACAGGCAAATATAGAGTCCCCTGAATTGGTACCAAGTTGTTCCCGAACCCGAAGAGAGGGTCCTCTCTGCATTCATCCATCCTTACGCTGCCCAGCTGCATTCTATCAAATGTATGTTTGAAGATAATGTTGACTGAGGATCCATTGTCTACCAGGATTCTTTTAACTTCGTTTTCAGCCACATCTAGGCTCACCACCAAGGCCTCATTATGGTTGGGATCAACTCCTTCAAAGTCAGCGTTGCTGAAAGTTATCACTTGCTCGTGAAAAGACTGGATCATCATCACTTCGTCACCTGAATCAGGACTGGGGGGAGGAGAGTTAGACCCTCCCATAACCACGTTGACCACATGTTTCTTTCCCGTTTCCTTTTCCGTGGTTTTCCGAGCTATGTACTGTCCCATATTACCTCTTTTGATTTGATCTTCGATGAAGTACTTAAGAGACAGGCAGTTTTTGGTTGTATGACCATGAGTCCCGTGATAGTCACATTGCTTGTGTGCCGGACGCTTCTCCGGGGCCGTGATCATCGGCTTAGGCGGATAGAAGTATGGTTTGTCCCGGACCTCCTTCAGAATATCAGCCCGTGTTCGGCTGAGTGGAGTCCACTCCGGCTCTGGCTTTGGTTCAGCTTTGGGTGGCTTAGTGGGCTTGGAGTCCGGACTAACAATTACTGCAGCGGGTTCTGAGATCCTTTCAAAGACCGATGGTTGCAAATTTTGGATATAATTGGTTTGTCTATTGAGCTTGAATCTCTTGTCAGGTTGATAACCACCCCGAGAACGGTCATCGTTGGTAGTTCGGTGTGAAGGGTTCCCTTGGCGGGTCATTCTCATTGCCTGTAGAACATCACTTTCTTTGATAAATCATGCAGCCATGGAGTATGCTGCGGCCAGACTTTCAGGTTCCTTATTAATCAACTCATAGACGTATCTTTCATTTTGGTCCGGGTCCAGATTCCTCCGGAAGATGCTAAGAGCTTCTCGCTCATCCAAGCGTGAGACTTTGTTTATCGCTTCCTGGAATCGTTTCATATAATCTCCGAGTGATTCATTTTCATCTTGACGGATAGTCTCCAGATGGCACATGTGTAATTCATGAGTCCGGTTTGCTCTGAACCTCTTTAAAAATGATTCACGGAATTCTTTCCATGAGCGAATGCTTCGGGAAGGGATTCGACTGAACCACCTTTGAGCCCCTCCTTTTAAGGTCGACGCAAAGAACCTGCATTTGGTTATGTCATTGTAGTAGTAGATGAGAGCAATCTGCTCAAAGTAATTAACATGCTCCTCTGGGTCCCCCAGCCCGTCAAAGGAGTCGAAGTTGTAATGCTTCAGGTTCTTTTGTCTGGGGATAGCTTCTAGAGATCGGCTGAATGGAGTCAGAGTCCCCTCAATTTCAAGTCCGGAGTCCTGCCCCACTTTCTTTTGCAGCTCATGAATCGTTTGCATCAAATTGTCTTCGGGCTCATCTTCGTCTGAGATTACCTCCGGACTAACTTCTCTCAGAATTCTTTTAGATCCGGACCTCCTGAAGACCCGGTCCTCTTCTTCCTGTATCCTTTTCTGGATCTTGAGTTCAAGTTTTGCTTCTTCCTCCTCTCTGATTTGTTCCTTTAGATCGGCCAGATTTTTGAGTTTTTCGACTTCCTGGCTTTTGCTCTGAGCTTTATTGGCTGCTTATTTTTCTTTGTCTTTGTTCCCAAGCCGGTCAAAGACAGACATCCTGGACCGATGAGAGTGCTGGGAGCCTTGGGAGTTTTCTGCCTGCTCTGGTTCGGGAGGTGGCGGTGCCCGGGTTGTTCGGAATGCTCGGATTGCTTCCGCCAATTCCTCCCGGGTTAGATTTTGGAGGTGCATTCTAGCTAGAGGCACATCCGTGTATTTGTACTGATTGACCTCAATGTCAATTCGGGCATCGCCCGGTCCGATCTCTGTTCTCTGAACGACTGGAGGTACCTCAGCCGAAACTAAGGTCGGTTCTGGGGTTGTATCATGATCCCGCGCCCGAGTGTTGGGTCTTTGCGTAGATTTGCTTCCTCTTACCATTATTCCAAGTTTCAAAGCAAGATAATTCACAAGGTAACAATTATAACGGTCCTGAACAGAGAGCTAAAGATAGAATGGCCCAAGTGTAGTCTTGGTATTCAAGTAAATGCACGGGGTGGTGAATACAAGTAAATGACAGGTGATTATGAGCACAGATCTAGATTCCGGTTAAATTTAAAAGCTAAAAATCGTAACTTTATTACAGATCTGGGTTTAAGGAGCTAAACGGCGCTAAGTATGTGCACATATGGATGAGAAATGTGTAAAGGTGACATTTTTAATAGGGGTTTCACAATGGTTTTGTAGATCTTACAGCTTGGTTTCGGACTCTTTTAAAGAGCTTGTTGGTGTCGTCGAGTCCTGTGGCACCGAGACCAAAGGACGTCCTCCTTCTAGCGCCAATGATAACTCTGTATTCCGATCCGGTGACTCCCCCGCCGTCCCACGTCTGGAATGCGGTGTAGCTGGTGGTTGGGACTCTGCAAAACAATGCCGGGAGGGGGGTTTGAACCCGCGGCACCTCCGGCGTGAGAATAAGTAATGGCGTTGGAGAATTAAGGATAGGAATGAGAGTATCTAAATATGGAGGGTGTGTGTATATGAGTGTGTGTAAAAGAGAATGTAACCCCCAAACCTTCTTTTCTCGTCCTATTTATAGGCCCCGGATTAGGGTTTAGGGGTTGGTACCTTTAATCATGAACGTCCAATCCGAGGGAGATAGGACACTTGGGATGCTCAGATGCCCCACACCTGTCTAGGAGAATAATTGTGGGAGAGTGTGCCAGGCACCTTTTTGATTGTGACATCCTCGTTCTTGGATTATACCCATTATTGGTAATCATTAGCTGTCATTTTTGGTTGGGACCCTTTGATGGTGACGGGAGCCATAAGATGCCACGCGCTCCCTTCCCCCGTATTGGGGTTACTCCAGGGGTCCGGATCGACTAACAGTGGCGTTGTCCCGGACTCGGTAACTGTCGTGGGCCCGGGCGGTATTTCAGGTTGTGCGTACAGAGTGTCCTATCACACATATATAACTCGAAAGATACCCGTAAATCAACAACTCGTAAAACAACCTAAAGAGAAAATTAAAACATCACTAAGAACTGTTTCAACTAAGTACGCAATTTAATCTACTAAAATACAATCAAATTGTTCCGACTAAATACAAAGTTCAAAATTCCATGAAAACACAATTAAATTTATGTACACTACTGGCACATACATTATATCCTATTAGCGCAATTAAGTGACCTGAAGTGAAAAACTAAACATAATCACACATCTTTATTTTTCAATGCTATCTTGTAAATTAAATTTTTGACGTGTGCTAATATCAAATTTAAAAGATGATTAATGAATTTCCAATATTAAATTTAATAAATTATTAATGAGTTTTGAAAAATGAATTTTATTATATGTTTCATTGGTATATTTAAAGTTACAAATATTAAATTTAATTATGTTGTTAGTAAGAGTCGAACCCTTGATCTATGGTAGTACTCGTTTATTATCCCTTTTACTCTTATTATATAATAGGATATAATATAATGTTAAAGGATTTTAATGTAAAAAAAAAATTAGTTAAAGGATTTTGCTTCACTAAATAATTTTTGAAATTAGACACAACGAGATTAGGTTGAATAATTTTTGTAATTAATAAAACTGAATTAATGAATTAAATACACTAAAAGTAAAAAGATATTGATTATTGCACCATAATTGAGTCAAGGATTACATCTTTGTTACATGCATATATCAGATTGTAATTTATTACATTTATACAGAATATCTTGAGGTTTGATTGAATGAACGACAATGTAAATGTTTACAGCGGAAGAAACGGCGAATTAGATGAAACAGCAAGGTTGAATGAGTCAAGGCCATGTGTAAAGCTTAGTACTATATACAGTACAAGCCAGGACCACTGATTAGTGGAATTTGACCCAACTCATTATTAAACACAGCCTGCAATAATTAATCGAGAATTAATAAAGTAAAATTAGTTTGAATAGAGGAAGGTGAGGGGGATCAATCACACAGCACATGAAAATGGAGCGTAGAGGGTCACCAGTCACCACTATGTGCTCTTTTGTTTTGTACTCTCTCCATCCCAGGTCTCTTTTGAGTTTTGATTTAGTGGTGACTTTGTGATTAAATTGACTAATTTCTTATTAAATATAAAAATTTATTTATTTATTATTTTTAAAAATCGAAAATTGGATTTTAATATAGATTATATGTACCTTTTAATGATATAATTTTTTTTTCAATTATATAATACATGTAAATTTCAGTCAAACTTTTATCAATAAAACATAAACATATATTTTGGGACTACTATACAATACATTCAAATGTTCTTAGAACAAGGCCAATAACTTTTTTATTTAAGTTTACAAGTTCAAATTTAGGAAATTTAGCACAAAATACCACCACAACAGGTGGTTCCTTTCTCTACTTTTTAGTAATCTTTAACTATTCCTAACTCTATTTTTATCAAATAAAAATTCACTTCTTTCCAATTTTGTACTTTTATTTTCTCCATTATACTTAAATTTATTATTTTAATAATAGGAGGGAATGAATATAGAAATAATCATTGAAATGAATAGACAAATAAAATTCTTAAATAACTAAAAATTATCATTTTATTATATTTATAGGGAATAAATTAAGACTTGGTTGGACTCATCCCACGTCTTCTCTCCACATTTGTCTCCTTGTTTTCTTCCTTTCCTTCCCTTTTATTCCATCTTCCTTCATAATTATGTACCTTACGCTAGAATTCCGAATGAGACAGCACTTAACAAACTTATGACCAAGTTTGAAAAATATTCCTAAGTAGTTTGAAAATTATTCCCAAGTAATATAATTCATTACTACTTCCCAATAAAAAGTAAAAAAAAATTGTTTTTTAAAATTATTCAAAATCATTATTCAAAAAAAAATTATTCAAAATCAATCTCTTTGCATTATGTCGAAACCTTACTTCGACATTTTTCTTCTTTATTTTAAATTTTTCAAGATTGTAAAAACTGGAAATCGGTTCAACTCGATTTAGTTTCGGAAAAATGAGTACTCAAAAATCGAGAGAGTACTCAGAATGAGTACTCGGACAACTAAACGGATATTATTTTCATAATTTTTACTTTAAATATTAAATTCACATGTCATAATTTAGTTTACTAATGTTAAAGTTATATTTTTTGTTATTTATTAATAATTTAATATAAATACTAAAGTTAAATTTGGTAATTTTTTTAATAATGAACTATCAACGATAATGTTCAAATATTAATACCACTTACTTGATAATTTTTATCAGTATAATTGAAAACAAGTTATGATGATTAAATACATGCAATTTGTGATAAAAAATTAAGTAATAAAAAAATTGAATATTTCAAAATCGAATTTAACTCCAAGTACTCGAATTTGATTGAATATTGATCAAATTATCTAAAAATTGGTTTTTGACATAAATCGGCACAATTTGGATTGGATCATACCCTTTAAATGAGTACTCGGATCGAGTACTCAACCCATTGAGTAATTTTTAGAACATTGATTTTTTTTCTGAAGTCTTGAGGAAAAAGTTCATTTGTGATATGTGCTAAAAATAAGTCCTAAAGATACAATTAATGTTGCATTAATTAAACCTGGTTGGTCCAAATACGCAGCCCATTAGTGAGGCTCAAAATCCTAATTAATTACTGAATTTCGTAATTAATATTGAGGAATAATTAATAGTTTGGAAATAAGAGTCAAATAAAGATACATTATCTTTATGAGTAGCCTCCAAGGCATCTATTTCGACATGGAAACTGATTCCTACATGGAAGGAGTCTAAAACCTTCTTTAAGACGGTGGCTTGCCCACCAAGACACCTAAAACTACTATAATTCTAAGGCTTCCCAAGCCTATATAAAGGACCTGATGCTTCAATACAGAACTACATTTTTGGCTTTATTCTCAACTCTGAGATACGTAGGCATTCTGCAAGGACCGACTAGTCTCGAACGTAGAAGCAGCCATTAAAGTACGAAGTTCACCCCCTTTACATTCAACACCCACAAACCCTAGCCGTCATTTTAATACTTGTGTTTTTCAACCACAATAATTTGTTTTTCGTGTCGGCTCCCGTTTGTATTGAGCAGTAAACAAACCGAACTCGGACGAACTTTTAACGAACACAAACAAAATCTTAACGAACCGAACAATGTTCAATAACCTTATCGGACAGATTTTCTTTTCCATGTTCGTTAATCAGTCGAACGAACACGAACGAAGAACGAACATGAACGAACACTGAACTATTCGCGAACATATCGAACCGAACTGAATCGAAAACGAACCGAACACGAACAGTTCGTTAGCATTTTATATTTTCAAAATTTTTAAACCTATTTTTAACTTAATTTAATATAAAAAAATAGCTCAACTATTATTTAAATATTTTTAACCCATGCAATATCTATTTTAGACAATTTTATAATTATAAAATCAAAAAATACATATATTATGGATACGATATATTATATATACATATAATATTATAGATATTATTGTTTTTTATCGAATGAACGCGAGCTCACCGCACTCGGACGAACTCAGACGAACTTTTAACGAACTGAACTGTCGAACTTATTGGATAGATTTTCTTGTCCGTGTCCGTGTCCATGTTCGTGTTCGTTAAGCCGTCGAACCGAGCTTAACGAACTCGAAAACGAACACGAAATTTACCGAACTGTTCGGTTCGCTTACAGCTGTACGTTTGTATTTGATCTAATTATACAACCGCAAGTTGATTGGAGAGTACTCTTTCTAAAAATATAATACATGTCTTAAAATTGTTAATATCAAATTTGTTATTTGCAACAATTAATGAATTGCCATATGTGATTCTTTAATTTTTTTTATATAAAGAATCATTTAATAAATCTTAATTCAAAATATGAATATAAAAATGAATTATATATAGGCCCAGTTTTGTGTTTTAGCTGTTCTAAAGCATCAACTTTGATGAAGAAAAACTTGCATGGTAAATGATTGGATTGAGCATTAATCATAATGATTTTAGTTGGCATAGTGCTAACATGCATGGAGTAATAGTATAAAATTACAAGTGTGATTAAATTAATTAGTTTGTAGTTTGCATGAGGCTAATTGAGGATTGATATTAAAGCCATTACATCTACCTCTCTAATTTGTATCTCCATCTATATCTCTCTGTACTACCCGGCCGACATACGTAGAAAAGAAGAACTTGAACAAGAACAAGTTCGTCCCCCATCTCATCCTTCACTGATCATCACCTATGGCACAAAAGGTATGTTCTTTTTTCTCCAAAGTAATCTTATCAATAGATATGTATATGTATGGTTCCTGACAAAAAAAAAAGATATGTACATGTATGGTAAGGTCAAGTACAAGATATTCAAATACTCACGCACGATGTTGAGTTTGGAATACCTGGCATTTTTGTTACCAAGGGAAGAAAGATATCTACTAGATTGCTAGGGATGTACGGATTTACGTTTTGTTTGTAGTTTTTCTGGATCATGATTACTAAACATAATATTTCTTGTGGGGGACGTGTAACAGGTGACGACAATGGTGTTAAACACGGTGGACTTGGAGTGTTCTTGCTGCTACAAAAAGGTCAAGAAGGTCCTCTGCAAATTCCCTCGTGAGTCCCACCTTTTCGATTATTTGTTAATCTTTCCCCCTGCTTTTTAACTAGTCCGATCCTGTCTAAGGATTTTAAACATTTTTGTCATTTTACTTGTTTTATTTGTGCGAATGTATGCTGAGATATCTGAATGTGGATTGGTTTTATGGAAACAGAAATCAGAGACCAGGTGTATGATGTAAAAAATAGCAAAGTCACCATCAAGGTCTTCTGCTGTAACCCTGAGAAGATTCGTGACAAACTTTGCTGCAAAGGTGGCAAGGTTATCAAAAGTATTCAGATTTTAGATGATCCACCTAAGCCCAAAGCTCCGGAAAAGCCTAAAGAAACAGAGAAACCCAAAACTCCCGAGAAGCCTAAAGAAGCTGAGAAACCCAAAGCTCCTGAAAAGCCAAAAGAAGCTGAGAAACCTAAAGCTCCCGAGAAACCTAAGGAAGCTGCCAAACCTAAAGAGCCAGAGAAACCTAAAGCTCCCGAGAAGCCCAAAGAAGCAGAAAAGCCAGAGGCTACTATACCGCATATGGGTGGACCATGTTGTGGGTCTTGTTCCCAAGGCTTTGGTGGGGGGCCATGTTTTCAAGGGTATGGACGTCCTGTTCCACCGCAAGTTGGTCCAAATGAGACATGTTGTGGGTCTTGTTCCCAAGGCTTTGGTGGGGGGCCATGTTTTCAAGGGTATGGACGTCCTGTTCCACCACCAGCCGGTCCATGTTATGATTTTGGACGACCTGTTCCACCGCCAGTTGGTCCAAATGAGACATGTTGTGGGTCTTGTTCCCGAGGCTTTGGTGGGGGGCCATGTTTTCAAGGGTATGGACGTCCCGTTCCACCACCAGCCGATTCATGTTACGATTATGGACGGCCTGTTCCACCGTCAGTTGGTCCATGTTACAGTTATGGATACGGGTACCGTGGGAGCAAATGTTGTGTTAGGACTGATTACTGCAGTGAAGAAAATGCCCAAGGTTGCACAATTATGTGAAGGTGCTGAAATGTCAGTTTCATGGCCCCTGGGACTTCTCCAATTAACATTTGTTTTATGTTCTTGTAAAATGTTCTGGTTGTCATGTGGGGTGTTTTTAGTGGCAAAGATAAAAAGCTTTATAGTATGGAAAAAGTATGATTAAAAAGGTCAATCACCAAATGGTTGTTGACAATGAGATCATGTTACAGATTTTTAAATTTGATTATGATGGAAGTTTCCATAGTTGTTATTTGGCCTTACTTTTTGGTTTTATAATCTCATCGTATCTGTATATGCAAATCTTAAGATTCTAACTTGTATGCTAAAGTTTCAGTTCAACAAAACCAGTTATTATGACAAAAAAGATTGTTTTAAAGTAAGAAGCAACTGGAGTTGCTCTTCACAAATTTTAAGCAACTCGTCTCCTAAAAATTCCTAGAATTAGTTTGGCACCCTGCTTCTTGTAATGACCAAACCAAACTACTCGGTATATATGTCTCACTTTTTTTTTTGAAAGCATATAATATGTAGGGCATCTCCAATCATACCTTCAAACTTTATAATATTTCATATTTGAAGTTAAAACCCATCAAAATCATCTCCAACGGCTTCTAACTCTATCTTCATATTTAAAGTAATCTACTGTGATGCTTCATATTTGAAGCATTACTGTAGAGATAAAGCAGCTTCCTAGTGATACGTGTTGCCTAGACAAGAAGAGTTCAAATCTTTTACACCACCTTAGGTGTACCACTCCATGTGCCACCTTGGGTGGTTGTTTTTGATTGGTTCATCTCTCATTAATATAAATGGGACCCCCTGCATTCACACCAACCACCCAATCAAAAATAACCACCTAAGGTGGCACATGGAGTGTCACACCTAAAGTGGTGTAGAAGATTTGGACTCAGACAAGAAATGGTAACCATTTAATATATTTTGCACAAGTCTCAAGATGTAATATTATGTATATAATACATTTAATAATATTTTGCACAAGTCTCAAGGTGGCACATGAAGTAATGATTGGAGAAGAAATAGTGATATAAAGTTAAAAATATGAAAATTTGAAGATAAAGTTGTTATAAAATAGAGTAGTGATTGGAGATAGCCTTAGAAGTAGGGAAAAGTGTTTTCGAAGTCCGTACAGACTATGCTTGTTTGTTTGTAGTCCGCATATTATGTAGGTTCTAGGTAAAGGTTGGCCTTGTACTATTGCGATCCACGGACTTCTTTTTAAATATGAGAAAATGATCAAAATACACCATTTTTGAGAACCCGTTGCCCAAAATGCCTGTAGATGGTGACAATCGTCCAAAATACCCACCAAATACGCATTTGTGACATGCGTAGTCAGACTTTCTAAATAACACGCATCTTAGCTATGCGTATAGGATTTTAAAAAAAAATTATACAGAACACGCATAACAGTTATGCGCATACATGATAGAGTATATTTTTATATATATTTTAGATGATTTTATTCTCATATTTATTGTGTTTTGCATTGATTTGGATTTTTATTTAATAGATTTTATTGTTTTATTGTAGGAAATAAAGAATTCATAACTTGGAAGGATTTGGAGCAAAAAGAGCTATTTTGGAGATAAAATAGGAGAAAATTCGTAATATTGGGCTATACGGGCTGCCTGCACTGTTTGGGCCATATCTTGAGTTCCAGAAGTTAGAATTTGACGATCTTACTGTCCACGCGAATCTTGTGGAATTATCTTTAATTCAGAGGTGTTCCACTAAGCAAAATCCAACTGGAAGAGCCCAGAAACAGAGGAGAAAAAGAAGTGACGAATTTTAATTAAGGAATCCTATTCAGTTATGGAATCCTACTTGTAATTGATTTAGAGTATTAAAATACTTTTATTGGGCAAGACTTTTAGAGCCTATATAAACACATCTAGGGTATGAGGAAAAAGGATTAGGGAGTAATATTAGATCATATAATATAGTTTAGAGTAGATTAGTATTATTAGTGGGAGATGTAGAGAAACACCATGACTCTTCTTTTGGGTGACAACATTGAAGTTTGAAGGTTTTGTTCTCTTAATCTTTTCTTTGTTCTTATTAGTTTAATTATGTTTTCTTGTTTTACTAGTTGTTTTACTTGTTTAATTATTAGCGAGTAGTTATTTCTAGGGCTTAAAGGGAAGCCATGTTTGCACTAATATTGGCATGATTTTCATAGTGGTTTGATTGGTTATGGTTAATTCTGATTGATATGTTTTAATCATTAATTTGTGTAATCGGCCGATATCATGGATTAATTATATGCAAATAGGGGTATGGATCGAGAGATTTACTTACTAGAGGCACACATACGATTAGCAGAATTGAATTTGAGTGCGAGAGCATCATTGGATTTCTGAGAGCGTTAATGCTTGGAAAAGATTAACTTGACTCTAATTACCTGATTGATTGAATTACTAAAAGTGGTTAATTGTGTTGAATGTTTCGAGAGTGTTAATGCTTGAGAGAGATTAACATACTCTAGTTATAGGATCACATTGATTGCTTTAGCTTAAGAGCCAATTGTGTAAGCATGGTGGACCTGATTGCCCTAGGTTTTAAATAATTTGTTAATCATCTATTTACTTAGTGTTAATTTAGTTTAATTTGCTAGTTAGTTAATTCTCCAATAATCGTTTGTCCCTGAAACAATTAGCGATAACTGAAAAGGAATTAGTAGAACCTGTCTCCTTGTGGATTCGACCCGCTTGCCATCTGTACTAGCAATAGACACCGTGCGCTTGCGGTTAGACATAATTTAACATATCAAGTTTTTGGCGCCGCTGCCGGGGAGACAGCGAGTTCCTATTGATTTTAATTTAGTTGTTTAGATTGTTTCCATTGTCTCATTGGAACCTTTGTTCCAATTAAGGCAGATTTTACTACGTTTTCTTGGCTTTGTTGAGAGTTTACAGGTTTGCAATGGGTGAAGTTGATAATTTTGCACTACTCTCTTCCATGTTGGAGGCACGCACTCAAGAAATTGCCTCATTCAACCCTACAGAGCCCACTATGCGTCCAATGAGTATCAATGAGATGTCACAAGTGGCCCCTAAAACTTACAATTTCTGTCCAATTTGTGGTGTCCAGGGTCATTATGGTTTGGAATGCTATTACAATGTCTATAATTCTCAGAATGCTCAGTTGGGACAAATGAATTCTTTTGAAGAAGGATATGGGTACAATCAGTATTCAAACACTTTTGATCAAGAATGCGTAAATCAACCAGATTTCTACTACCAGGACAATGGTGTTCAAAATTTTTCATATCATAATCAGCAACAGTTTGAGCAACAATATTATCAGTCATATGAGCAGCCGCCACAGCAAGAATATCAATATCCTCCTCTACAAGAAGATCTACATGTTTCTCACTCCAGTGTAGATGTACAAGCTGATCAGACAAATGAGATGTGGGATATCTTGAATAAACTGCTAAAGAGTTCTGAAGAACAAGCCGAGAAGATCAAAGACTTAAAGACTCAAAGTTTGGCGATTGAATCTCAAATTGCAAAGTTGGCTAACTCTTCTACTAAAGGACATCTCGACTATTTACCATCATCATCTATCCGATCCGAAGAGGACCTGATTGCTATCAATCTCACAAGCGATCAGGAATATGATAGTTTCTCCATGTATGTTGATGATGAGGCCATTGATAAAGAGAAGGAGCATGCCACCGATGACGAGATCAATGATGTTGCTGCTACCAAGGACAATGTGACTGATGATGAGGCTACAAAGGAAAGCAATACAGAGATGGTTGTTGTTTCTCTTCCACAACCTGTGCCTAAGCTACCATGTATTGATAAATTTGCTCTCGATCTAGCCTCTACTTACAAGGCTTCTTTGCTCAAGACTACTTCTTTCAAGGTTGATGTGATAACGAATATTGTCCAAGACGATATTTCTCAAATTCTGGTTGAGGAACCATACAAAGTGGCTCCTACGTTTCAAGCTCGAGAAGAGGGAGAAGATGGAAGTGTCTTATTAGCCAATGATGTGATAAGCCAAGATGTCCGAATGACTCCAGTGAAAGTGAGGAGTGAAGAAAAGCCACCACCAGAACCTCCACCATATGTCAAGGGAGTTCAATATTTTCGTGGTGTTGAATTTTATCGCTGTTTTATCAAAAAGTTTACCAAAACTACACAAGCACTGTCTCTATTGCTTATTAATGGTATATTTTATTTTACTGATGCTTGTTTGGAGACTTTCTGCAGGATAAAGACAACCACTAACACTCTTGATACTTTTTGTGGTGGCGAGTTTATGATCGAGAAAGTGGATATTACGCCTTTACCGGGGTATTTTTTGAGGAGGTCAAGCTATTGACGTTAAAGAAGCGCTTCGTGGGAGGCAACCCATGCATTAGTATAGAAAAAAAAAAAATTTTGGGTGTTTTATTCAAAAAAAAATAAAAATAAAAAATAAAAAATTAAAAAATGTGGGAACAGTACTCGCCAGCGCATGAAGCGCCGGCAACAGCGCAAGTGCGCCAGGAATGGCAGAAAACTTCCGCGCGTGAAGCGCCCATCCACGCCTCATGCGTGGCGTCGACAGCAGGGTCCAATCTGTTTGCGCGGTTATTTCCAAAACCTTTTGTCCAGTGTCCAGGTGAGTTAATACTTAATAGTTACATACAGGTTCGAACTATTGTTGTCCGTGAGTGTGTTATATGTTTATATATATTAAATATAATTCATCTCCTAAATCAATTCCAACCCCTTTTCTAATTATTTTCTCCACCTAAAATCCTAATTTTAGCCCCATATTAATTCCAAATTATTCCCAATCCATATCCTATTTCATATTTTATTTTATTTATTTTATTTATTCTTATTTTTATTTTTTTTTATTTTTTTTATTTTTATTTTTATTTTTATTATTATTTTTTCCCCCAAAAATGTATATACCCACCTATACATACAAATCCAATTCCTTTTCTACTTCTTTAAAAATTCAATTCTAAAGAGGAATTAATTGCAAGTTCACCTCTTCAATTCGTAGTGGGTTTATTTCTTCTCTCAAATTTTATTTTTATTACGAATTTGTGTTCTTGTAAATTGGGATTTTGTATTATTCTTGGAATTTGGGCTATTTTTGGTGTGATATTGCTTGGAAATTATTGGTGGAGCTTCTTGTGAGTTGGGTATTGATTCTTTTGGCGAGGAAAAAAATTGTTGGGTTGGTTCATATGATTGGTGAGTGGTTCGGAAGTGGTGAGTGGATGGCTCCTAAGCGAATGAGGGATGGTTTTCACACCTGACATCGGGATTCCAGGGGAGTTTTCTTTCTTTTCTTTTTAGTGTAGTTTTATTTTGTTTTTAATTGTAGTTTTGTATCTTGTTCATTGGGGACAATGAACCGCTTAAGTGTGGGGAGGTGTTCTCAACGTAGTGTATTACTTGTTTAAAAAAAAATCCAAAAAAATTAAAAAATTAAAAATACCAAAAATAATTCTAGCCATGCAATTTGATTAGTTGTTGTATTTTGCTTGATACACCCATGCATGCGTAGAATTCTTGTGTTTATTGACGCTTTTGTATGAGAAGTGACGTGCTTTGTTCTTGTGCACACACTTACACTAGCAAGTTGAAGCTGGTAGACTTAATTGGATGTTGTAAGTGATTAGAATGACATGAATATGTGCAAGATGACTTGGTTTTCATGCTTTGAGTACAAGTAGGTGCGTTAGAGAGTCTTGTTACTTGGGATTGATTATGTTTTGTCACACCAAGTGAGTTTTGAGCCTATATGCATATCTTTTGCATGATTTTTCGTTTGCTTGAGTGTCCACATGTTGTTTACATTGCTAGCACTTACTTGAGATCTTTCTTGAAATGCATGATATTACTTGATGATGAGATGATAAAGGCACTTAGGTTTAACCTCGTATTTCCCATATTTCCACACCATTTATACATGATCAATTAGTTAACCCTTTGAGCCTAATCCTATTCTTTCGGTGACACACTACATTACTTGCCATTATCCTTTTTATTGATGATCATACCATTGGGGAATATTGATTTTGGTTGATGTTTGCTAGTCGAAATTCATAAAAATATCTATGGATCATTGTGCTTATTCCTTAGCTCTCAGAAAAAAAAAGAAAAAAAAAACAGAAAAAAAAAGAAAAAAAATGAATAAATTTGAGAGCATTTTTATGTTTGTATGATCCTTCTTCATTCGACTAGACAAGTTATTATGTAAGGGTTATTGAAAAATCCAAGTGTGAGGAAGTATTTGTTTTAATAGAAAGGGAATTGGATAACGATTATTGTTGGGTACTAGCTTTTGACATTAACCTGTTTTAGCTTTACTTGACATACCTTGTCCCTAGCCCACGCTACAACCCGAATAAAGACCTTTTGATTGTCATCAGTGATGTATGTTGTGTTGAGAGTGAGATTGATTGCGAGTGTCAAGTTGTGTTTATGATTTTGTTGGAATTGAGTGATACACTTAACCTTGTTCTTGAGTGAATATTCGTTTTTGAGTGAAAGGTGAGTTATTACTTGTTTTGGCATAGGAGATCCCGGGTTTAGACTTAAAGATGTATTTCTTGTGGGCTTAGCATGATTACCAACGATTTTTACACTTGACATGAATTTTTATGACCTTCTGCATGTTGGTTGAGTAGACTACGTGAATACTTGCACTTTCGACACCAAGACATCGTATGTTTGCTTTGATTCTTAAGTTGATGTGGCATGAGAGGACTTGTGTGTGTGGTGTTGTGTTAGCATTGATCTTTTGCATGGTTAGATGAATTTTGTGGGTACATTCACTATAAACCCTCACGAGACAACACTCGTCCTACTAGGGCTGCCTAGGGGTTTAACGGCTTGTTGCATATGCTCAATGCAATCGTGTCATCTACGAAAGTGATGTTTGTTAGGACTTAGTTTTTATTTCACTTATTTGCCCGAGGACGTGCAAATGCTAAGTGTGGGGATGTTTGATAGAGTATATTTTTATATATATTTTAGATGATTTTATTCTCATATTTATTGTGTTTTGCATTGATTTGGATTTTTATTTAATAGATTTTATTGTTTTATTGTAGGAAATAAAGAATTCATAACTTGGAAGGATTTGGAGCAAAAAGAGCTATTTTGGAGATAAAATAGGAGAAAATTCGTAATATTGGGCTATACGGGCTGCCTGCACTGTTTGGGCCATATCTTGAGTTCCAGAAGTCAGAATTTGACGATCTTACTGTCCACGCGAAGCTTGTGGAATTATCTTTAATTCAGAGGTGGTCCACTAAGCAAAATCCAACTGGAAGAGCCCAGAAACAGAGGAGAAAAAGAAGTGACGAATTTTAATTAAGGAATCCTATTCAGTTATGGAATCCTACTTGTAATTGATTTAGAGTATTAAAATACTTTTATTGGGCAAGACTTTTAGAGCCTATATAAACACATCTAGGGTATGAGGAAAAAGGATTAGGGAGTAATATTAGATCATATAATATAGTTTAGAGTAGATTAGTATTATTAGTGGGAGATGTAGAGAAACACCATGACTCTTCTTTTGGGTGACAACATTGAAGTTTGAAGGTTTTGTTCTCTTAATCTTTTCTTTGTTCTTATTAGTTTAATTATGTTTTCTTGTTTTACTAGTTGTTTTACTTGTTTAATTATTAGCGAGTAGTTATTTCTAGGGCTTAAAGGGAAGCCATGTTTGCACTAATATTGGCATGATTTTCATAGTGGTTTGATTGGTTATGGTTAATTCTGATTGATATGTTTTAATCATTAATTTGTGTAATCGGCCGATATCATGGATTAATTATATGCAAATAGGGGTATGGATCGAGAGATTTACTTACTAGAGGCACATACGATTAGCAGAATTGAATTTGAGTGCGAGAGCATCATTGGATTTCTGAGAGCGTTAATGCTTGGAAAAGATTAACTTGACTCTAATTACCTGATTGATTGAATTACTAAAAGTGGTTAATTGTGTTGAATGTTTCGAGAGTGTTAATGCTTGAGAGAGATTAACATACTCTAGTTATAGGATCACATTGATTGCTTTAGCTTAAGAGCCAATTGTGTAAGCATGGTGGACCTGATTGCCCTAGGTTTTAAATAATTTGTTAATCATCTATTTACTTAGTGTTAATTTAGTTTAATTTGCTAGTTAGTTAATTCTCCAATAATCGTTTGTCCCTGAAACAATTAGCGATAACTGAAAAGGAATTAGTAGAACCTGTCTCCTTGTGGATTCGACCCGCTTGCCATCTGTACTAGCAATAGACACCGTGCGCTTGCGGTTAGACATAATTTAACATATCAATACACAACCTATATACATATAGGTTATGCGTATTTCTCATTTCTGTTGGCCCGCAGGGACACCTCCTCCTCATTTTTTTTAAATTTCAGGGAGCTATACGCACGATTAATATGCGTATTCTTTAGAAATTTTAACTACACGCATAATCCAAATGCGTGGTCTATTTTTAAAAAAAAGTAAAATAAAAGGAATATGCATGTTACTAATGCGTGGCCTACTTCTTAAAAAAAAAGGAAGAATACGCATGTGTGTAATGCGTGGTTCGTGGGTATTTTGGGCGGACGTTTCCGCAGATGGTTATTTTGGGCACCCAGAATTAAATGGTGGGTATTTTGGTTTTTAACCCTTTAAATATTGATATAATATTTTCTTATAAAAAAATTAAATTTGTATCTAATTTTCTAGTTTAATAAATATTTTAATTTTAATTTAGTACATATTAGTCAAAAACTCATGTATTGTTTACAACTAATAATATAAATTTTTAATTTTAATTTATTGTTAACGGGATCGAACCTTGAATATTCATTAAATTAGCATATATATGGAATATTCCTTATTATTAGATAAAACCAAACTAACATTCACTATTATTGTTTGTAAGATTGAACCATAAAACCAAACTATAAACAATTATCTCCTATTTGTCAAACAAAAAAAAATTATCTCCTAGTTTATTTATCTATATTCACTACACCGTATATGGCCTGTTGCAACACCGACATGTATAAGTGTTACACAAAGTGTTACAATAAACACAAAACTTGGTAGTCTATTGCAATATTTTTTATAGTGTTGCAAGAAATACCAAAAGTGTTGCAAGCAAAATGATAATTTTGAAATTTTATAACAATTGCAACACTTTTTGCACTTTACAAAAAGTGTTACAATACACCACCGAAAAATTCTAATTTTTTGTTAGCGGGCTTGCACAATAAGCGGGACAATCTAATTTTGGGTTCCCGGGCTTGCCAAATTTTTTTCGTGCCAAAGACTAATAATACACATAATTAATGTTTTATTACATGAAACAAACAGATCTCATCTCTCTCTCACTCCTCTCTCATTCACTCTCTCGACCTCACTCATCTCTCTCGGCAAGTCTCTCTGCACATTAAACTCTCTCTCCGTCGGTCGCTCTTCTCTCTCGAACTCACCTGTCTCTCCCATCTTTCTTAATTACTCACTCATATCTCCCAATCATCTCTCTCGCTCTTCTTCTCTCTGTTTCAAGCCCCTAATTAGAGCAAAACCCTAAAATCCCAAAATTGTCTGAAGTCTCTAAAATCGATTAGAGCCCAAAATTGATTAGAGAAAAGTTTACAGTAAATCTTGATTCAAACTTCAAATAGAGGTAAAAATACCCGTTTTTTTATTTATATTGGATTATACATGTATAAATATGTATGCTTGTGAATTTTTTCGATTATATGTTGGATTAAAACTGGTATGAACTGGTCAATTAGTAGGATTTTTGTGTTAATTAGTAGGATTGCCGTGTCAAACTTTTGGGAATTTTGTGTTAATGTTGTTGTAATTTTTTTCTAATTTTATGTTTTTACAGGCTTTCCCGTATATATGACACGGCAATCCTACTAATTAACACAAAAATCCTACTAATTGACCAGTTCATACCAGTTTCAATCCAACATATAATTGAAAAAATTCACAAGCATACATATTTATACATGTATAATCCAATATAAATAAAAAACGGGTATTTTTACCTCTATTTGAAGTTTGAATCAAGATTTACTGTAGACTTTTCTCTAATCAATTTTGGGCTCTAATCGATTTTAGAGACTTCAGACAATTTTGGGATTTTAGGGTTTTGCTCTAATTAGGGGCTTGAAACAGAGAGAAGAAGAGCGAGAGAGATGATTGGGAGATATGAGTGAGTAATTAAGAAAGATGGGAGAGACAGGTGAGTTCGAGAGAGAAGAGCGACCGACGGAGAGAGAGTTTAATGTGCAGAGAGACTTGCCGAGAGAGATGAGTGAGGTCGAGAGAGTGAATGAGAGAGGAGTGAGAGAGAGATGAGATCTGTTTGTTTTATGTAATAAAACATTAATTATGTGTATTATTAGTCTTTGGCACGAAAAAAATTTGGCAAGCCCGGGAACCCAAAATTAGATTGTCCCGCTTATTGTGCAAGCCCGCTAACAAAAAATTAGAATTTTTCGGTGGTGTATTGTAACACTTTTTGTAAAGTGCAAAAAGTGTTGCAATTGTTATAAAATTTCAAAATTATCATTTTGCTTGCAACACTTTTGGTATTTCTTGCAACACTATAAAAAATATTGCAATAGACTACCAAGTTTTGTGTTTATTGTAACACTTTGTGTAACACTTATACATGTCGGTGTTGCAACAGGCCATATACGGTGTAGTGAATATAGATAAATAAACTAGGAGATAATTTTTTTTTGTTTGACAAATAGGAGATAATTGTTTATAGTTTGGTTTTATGGTTCAATCTTACAAACAATAATAGTGAATGTTAGTTTGGTTTTATCTAATAATAAGGAATATTCCATATATATGCTAATTTAATGAATATTCAAGGTTCGATCCCGTTAACAATAAATTAAAATTAAAAATTTATATTATTAGTTGTAAACAATACATGAGTTTTTGACTAATATGTACTAAATTAAAATTAAAATATTTATTAAACTAGAAAATTAGATACAAATTTAATTTTTTTATAAGAAAATATTATATCAATATTTAAAGGGTTAAAAACCAAAATACCCACCATTTAATTCTGGGTGCCCAAAATAACCATCTGCGGAAACGTCCGCCCAAAATACCCACGAACCACGCATTACACACATGCGTATTCTTCCTTTTTTTTTTAAGAAGTAGGCCACGCATTAGTAACATGCATATTCCTTTTATTTTACTTTTTTTTAAAAATAGACCACGCATTTGGATTATGCATGTAGTTAAAATTTCTAAAGAATACGCATATTAATCATGCGTATAGCTCCCTGAAATTTAAAAAAAATGAGGAGGAGGTGTCCCTGCGGGCCAACAGAAATGAGAAATACGCATAACCTATATGTATATAGGTTGTGTATGCGCATAACTGTTATGCGTGTTCTGTATAATTTTTTTTTTAAAATCCTATACGCATAGCTAAGATGCGTGTTATTTAGAAAGTCTGACTACGCATGTCACAAATGCGTATTTGGTGGGTATTTTGGACGATTGTCACCATCTACAGGCATTTTGGGCAACGGGTTCTCAAAAGTGGTGTATTTTGATCATTTTCTCATATTTAAAAAGAAGTCCGTGGATCGCAATAGTACAAGGCCAACCTTTACCTAGAACCTACATAATATGCGGACTACAAACAAACAAGCATAGTCTGTACGGACTGCGAAAACACTTTTCCCTACTTCTAAGGCTATCTCCAATCACTACTCTATTTTATAACAACTTTATCTTCAAATTTTCATATTTTTAACTTTATATCACTATTTCTTCTCCAATCATTACTTCATGTGCCACCTTGAGACTTGTGCAAAATATTATTAAATGTATTATATACATAATATTACATCTTGAGACTTGTGCAAAATATATTAAATGGTTACCATTTCTTGTCTGAGTCCAAATCTTCTACACCACTTTAGGTGTGCCACTCCATGTGCCACCTTAGGTGGTTGTTTTTGATTGGGTGGTTGGTGTGAATGCAGGGGGTCCCATTTATATTAATGAGAGATGAGCCAATAAAAAACAACCACCCAAGGTGGCACATGGAGTGGTACACCTAAGGTGGTGTAAAAGATTTGAACTCTTCTTGTCTAGGCAACACGTATCACTAGGAAGCTGCTTTATCTCTACAGTAATGCTTCAAATATGAAGCATCACAGTAGATTACTTTAAATATGAAGATAGAGTTAGAAGCCGTTGGAGATGATTTTGATGGGTTTTAACTTCAAATATGAAATATTATAAAGTTTGAAGGTATGATTGGAGATGCCCTACATATATGCTTTCAAAAAAAAAAGTGAGACATATATACCGAGTAGTTTGGTTTGGTCATTACAAGAAGCAGGGTGCCAAACTAATTCTAGGAATTTTTAGGAGACGAGTTGCTTAAAATTTGTGAAGAGCAACTCCAGTTGCTTCTTACTTTAAAACAATCTTTTTTGTCATAATAACTGGTTTTGTTGAACTGAAACTTTAGCATACAAGTTAGAATCTTAAGATTTGCATATACAGATACGATGAGATTATAAAACCAAAAAGTAAGGCCAAATAACAACTATGGAAACTTCCATCATAATCAAATTTAAAAATCTGTAACATGATCTCATTGTCAACAACCATTTGGTGATTGACCTTTTTAATCATACTTTTTCCATACTATAAAGCTTTTTATCTTTGCCACTAAAAACACCCCACATGACAACCAGAACATTTTACAAGAACATAAAACAAATGTTAATTGGAGAAGTCCCAGGGGCCATGAAACTGACATTTCAGCACCTTCACATAATTGTGCAACCTTGGGCATTTTCTTCACTGCAGTAATCAGTCCTAACACAACATTTGCTCCCACGGTACCCGTATCCATAACTGTAACATGGACCAACTGACGGTGGAACAGGCCGTCCATAATCGTAACATGAATCGGCTGGTGGTGGAACGGGACGTCCATACCCTTGAAAACATGGCCCCCCACCAAAGCCTTGGGAACAAGACCCACAACATGTCTCATTTGGACCAACTGGCGGTGGAACAGGTCGTCCAAAATCATAACATGGACCGGCTGGTGGTGGAACAGGACGTCCATACCCTTGAAAACATGGCCCCCCACCAAAGCCTTGGGAACAAGACCCACAACATGTCTCATTTGGACCAACTTGCGGTGGAACAGGACGTCCATACCCTTGAAAACATGGCCCCCCACCAAAGCCTTGGGAACAAGACCCACAACATGGTCCACCCATATGCGGTATAGTAGCCTCTGGCTTTTCTGCTTCTTTGGGCTTCTCGGGAGCTTTAGGTTTCTCTGGCTCTTTAGGTTTGGCAGCTTCCTTAGGTTTCTCGGGAGCTTTAGGTTTCTCAGCTTCTTTTCGCTTTTCAGGAGCTTTGGGTTTCTCAGCTTCTTTAGGCTTCTCGGGAGCTTTGGGTTTCTCTGTTTCTTTAGGCTTTTCCGGAGCTTTGGGCTTAGGTGGATCATCTAAAATCTGAATACTTTTGATAACCTTGCCACCTTTGCAACAAAGTTTGTCACGAATCTTCTCAGGGTTACAGCAGAAGACCTTGATGGTGACTTTGCTATTTTTTACATCATACACCTGGTCTCTGATTTCTGTTGCCATAAAACCAATCCACATTCAGATATCTCAGCATACATTCGCACAAATAAAACAAGTAAAATGACAAAAATGTTTAAAATCCTTAGACAGGATCGGACTAGTTAAAAAGCAGGGGGAAAGATTAACAAATAATCGAAAAGGTGGGACTCACGAGGGAATTTGCAGAGGACCTTCTTGACCTTTTTGTAGCAGCAAGAACACTCCAAGTCCACCGTGTTTAACACCATTGTCGTCACCTGTTACACGTCCCCCACAAGAAATATTATGTTTAGTAATCATGATCCAGAAAAACTACAAACAAAACGTAAATCCGTACATCCCTAGCAATCTAGTAGATATCTTTCTTCCCTTGGTAACAAAAATGCCAGGTATTCCAAACTCAACATCGTGCGTGAGTATTTGAATATCTTGTACTTGACCTTACCATACATGTACATATCTTTTTTTTTTTGTCAGGAACCATACATATACATATCTGTTGGAAGGCCATCGACCCAATGGGCCTACAGGAAAGCCCATCACTGTACAACTCAAAGAATCCAAGACATAGAGATCCTTCGGCATTGGATTCTTTGTACTGTTCATTGGATTCCATCAGCACCTTCTCAAAAGTCAGTCAAAGTACTTAAGTGTCGATGATGAAGGTAATATTATGCTCTCTTTTCCACCTCCAGTAGGCCCCGGCCGAACACTATAAAGTGAGGAAGAAACCAAATAAGCAAGGGCATCTAATTCATATCCACCTCAAGTAATTCTAAACACAAACTCTTTACGTTTATTATCTTAAAGAACCAGAATACTTACTCTTACACCGGAGGTGAATCGAGGGTCAACACCCTCGCATTCTTTTGTCTTGCAGGTCAAAACCGAAGTAGGCCTTCGGATAAATCTGGTTCCAACATTTGGCGCCGTCTGTGGGAACGTAGAGATACATTTGTGTTAAGATTTATCAAAAAGCTATGATGATCGAACAAACGCCCATGCCAGAAGAAAGCACCGTGGCTGGAAACAGTCCCCTCGTTCCTCCTCTTACCCAGGGAACTCCTGCTTCTCAACAAGCTACTCCCGCCGTCCGAAGAACATTAAACTTCAGTGAAGAAGGAGAAATACCTTCCCCTCTCGAACAACAAGAAATGTTAAGGAAATGGCGAGAACAGCAAAAGGCGAAGCAGAAGGAAATAGAGAAAGAAAGAAACGATAAAAAAGAAAGATCGGCCCTACAGAAAAAGGCCGATCAGTTGAGATTAGAGGCCTTAAAGCTTCGAAGAGAAGAGATCGAGTTACAAGAGAAGCTGCTCCGTGAGGCCCTAGAAAGCGAGGACCCGAAAAATGGAAATGAAAAAGAAAAAAGGATCAGAAACGAGGAAGACGAGTCCTGGAACTCTGACTCACAATCTAAAAGAACCAAATCCAAAACAGCCGACTCTTCGGACTCTGAGGAGGAAGGTCCCCATACAAACGACCGGATCCGAAGGCTAGAGAAAGTTATGTTCGGAGAAAAGAAAATAAATCATGAACCTGTGATAACCGAAGATATCGAACAATACCGACCTCCCCCAGGAAGACAATTTCCGAAGATGAACGAATTCAATGGGAGAGGTGACCCCGAAGATCATTGTGAAAAGTATGAATCGCTCATGACTGGTATGGGACATTGCGATGTCATGCTGTGCAAAATGTTCAAAACCTACCTAAAAGGATCAGCATCCATGTGGTATCGTTCATTGAGGCCAAGATCGATCGGTTCGTACAGTCAAATCAAAAGAAAATTCCTTCGGCATTATTCTCATATGTGCCGAAGAGAAAAGGATACCGAAGCACTCATACATTGTAGGCAAAGACCAAACGAAGAGCTGGGAGAATACTTAGCCAGATTCAAGGACGAAGCAGGAATGGTGACCAACCTAGATAAAGTTAAGGCCGCTGGATTTCTTTCAGCAGGACTCGATCCTATGAAGGGTAAAAAGCTTCGGTCATCTCTTTACGACATACCTCCCAAATCTCTAAATGATATATACTTGCGAGGGGAAGCCATCCGAAGAAAAATGGAATCCATCGGGGGATATAAAGATAAGAAGAATGACAAGAACGACCGAAGGGAGGACAGAAGGAACGATAGAAGAGATCGCGGCGATATCAGGAGCCGAATCAACGACATGAGGCCAAATAAAGAAACCGAGCAAAACCGATACCGAGATAGTACTGTGTTCACACCCCTCAACACACCCATCTCAAAAATTCTCCACGAAATCAAAGGCAAGCCCGGATTCATTCGTCCACCAAAAATGAGAGCTCCTGAATACCGAAGGAATGAAAACAAATTTTGTGACTACCATCAGGACAAGGGTCACAACACTGATGAATGTTTTCATTTAAAGAAGTTGATAGAAAAGATGATCAGAGATGGAGATCTCACACAGTTCATTGGAGACCTAAGGGAGAAATTAGATAACAAAGAAAAGAAAAAAGAAGCCGAAGTATCAGAGAAATATCGAGGAGAGGTAAGAACCATCTCCGGAGGAACAATCCTCGATCGGGATAGTAAAACGGCCCGAAAGAAATATGCGAGGCAAATCTACAACCTTTATCAAACGAATGCATCAAGACAATCCCTGCCTATCTGTTTCACAGAAGATGATTACGAAGACGTGATTTGGCCGCACGAAGACCCACTAGTAATAAACCCAGTCATTGGGGAAAACAAGATTTGGAGAGTATTAGTAGACGAAGGAAGTTCGGTGAATATTCTATATCACCGAACCTACTGTAAAATGAACCTCGGAGGAGAACAGTTAGAGCCCTGTCACGAAGCACCGTTGTATGGGTTCGGAAATCAACCTGTACCGATCGAAGGAACAATCACTCTCTCCATATTGCTAGGAAAAGCCCCCCACACAGTGACCAAAGAATCAAAATTCTACGTGGTTCGAGTGGACAGTCCCTACAATGGAATCCTCGGAAGACCAGCCTTGTCCTCATTCCAGGCTGTTTCCTCCATTCCTCACTTAAAACTAAAATTCCCCACCGAGCATGGGATCGGGGAAATGAGAGGTGATCAGAAAGCCGCACGAATAATCATGTTAGAAGATCTAGAGAAAGGCAAAGATGAAGAAATGACCGAAGCAGGCAAAAGAAAGAGGAGCGAAAACGATGCTGGGGGCAGTCATCAATTGCTGAATATAGAGCTAGAGAAATTTGGAGCTGACCTATCTAGTCCAATCGCCGAACCAGCAATTGAAACCGAGGAGGTAGAGCTATACATAGGACAATCAGGCAAGATGATACAAATAGGCAAGAATATGGAACCAGAGTTGAAGAAAAGGGTGGTCAAAGTCATAAGAGAATTCCACGACGTGTTCGCTTGGAACCCCGAAGACATGCCAGGTCTCGATCCTTCGATTGTTAAACATTGCCTAAATGTAAAGCCCGATGCCAAACCAGTTAAGCAAAAGAAACGGAATTTCGCCATGGAAAGACAAAAGGTAATTCAAGTCGAAGTTGAAAAACTCCTAGAAGCCAAATTCATCGAGGAGATAGACTACCCCGATTGGTTGGCAAACGTGGTAGTAGTCAAAAAATCCAACGGCAAATGGAGGATGTGCGTCGATTACACCGATCTAAACAAACACTGCCCGAAGGATCATTACCCACTGCCGAACATTGATCAGCTGATAGATGCCACTTCGGGACATCAAATACTTAGCTTTTTAGATGCTTTCTCCGGATACCATCAAATTGCTATGAACACCGAAGATATCCCAAAAACAGCGTTCATCACTCCGAATGGCACTTATGCCTATATTAAGATGCCCTTCGGATTAAAAAACGCAGGGGCAACTTTCCAGAAAATGATCAACAAAGTCTTCAAAGCACAAATAGGTCGAAATATGGAATGTTATGTGGATGACATGATTGTCAAATCTCTTTTCAAAGATCATGCCGAAGATTTAAGAGAGTGCTTCGAAACACTCAGAAAAAACAACATGAGGATCAATCCGAACAAATGCACGTTCGGTGTCAGTAGTGGAAAATTCCTAGGCTACATGGTCAGCGCCCGAGGAATAGAAGCAAATCCCGAAAAAATCAAAGCAGTGATCGACATGGAGGCACCGAAGACAATAAGAGACGTTCAAAAGCTGACTGGCCGAATGGCAGCATTGAGGAGGTTCATCTCTAGATCAGGTGAAAAAGCTCTACCGTTTTTCGAGGTACTTAGAGGATCAAAAAACTTCGAGTGGGGGCAAAATTGCCAAAAGGCGTTCGACGAAGTTAAAGAATATCTGATGAATACCCCACTCTTGATGAGGCCTAACCCGAACGAAACTTTACAACTATATCTTGCAGTAAACGACCAAACACTGGGGGCGGTGTTAGTCAAATTGCACGAAGGAAAACAACATCCAGTGTTCTACGTATCTCATATACTGAAGGACGCGGAGACAAGGTACCCGAACGTAGAAAAATTGGCATACGGATTGGTCATGGCATCGAGAAAGTTACGACACTATTTCCAAGGCCGAACAATTCAAGTAGTAACCGACCAACCCTTGAAGAAAATCATGCGAAGACCTGAGGCATCGGGCAGGGTGGTCGCTTGGTCAGTCGAATTAGGAGAGTATGATTTGGAATTCATTCCGAGGACGGCAATTAAAGCACAAACCCTAGCAGATTTCCTAGTAGAATGTTCCTTCTCCGAACCAAAAGATCTAGCTCCCGAAGAACAATTGATTCGTTCGCCTGGAAAATGGAAACTCTTTGTAGATGGTTCGGTAGCTGGATCGAAATGTGGGGCAGGATTAATCCTAACCAGTCCCGAAGGCTTTGAGATATGCCAAGCAATCAGGTTCACTTTTTCCTTGACCAACAACGAAGCCGAATACGAAGCTGTATTAGCAGGCCTGGATCTAGCCAAGAATTTGGAAGTAAAACACTTGAGAGCTTTCAGCGATTCCATGCTTGTTGTCAAACAATTTTCAGGAGAATACGGGCAAAAAGATCCACGAACGAAAGCCTACGCTACGAAGGTACGCGAAAATTCAAAATCATTTGAGTCGTTCGAATTAAACCAAGTTGCTCGAGATAATAATAGTCGAGCCGACGCTCTATCAAGGCTAGCTTCGGCAGAAACTCATAACCTCACGGGCTCAATCTACCTAACCGAAGTGAAGACACCTTCAATAGATAAAAAACAATGTTTGGAAATACATCAAGGAATCGACTGGATGACGCCGATCAGGGCTTTCTTGGAAAAGGATATTCTCCCACTCGACAGAAGACAAGCCCAAAAGATAAGACACCGATCAGCTAGTTATACCATTGTTGAAGGGAGGTTATTTCGAAGATCAGCCGTTCAGCCGCTGCTCCGATGCTTAAACTCCGAAGAACAGAGGATGGCATTGGAGAGTATCCACGAAGGTATTTGTGGAGAGCATCTTGCTGGTCGATCGCTTGCCTTTAAAATATTAAGGCAAGGTTTCTATTGGCCGAAGATAAGGGAAGATGCCTCGAACTATGCCAAAAAATGCAAACAATGTCAAATATTCAGTAACATTCCGAAGCAACCACCAGAAGAAATGACATCGGTCCTCAATCCAATTCCCTTCGCAATGTGGGCCGTGGATATTGTGGGCATCTTACCAACCAGCACAAAGCAGGCCAAATATTGCATCTTGGCAATTGACTATATGACCAAGTGGGTGGAAGCTAGACCCCTCTCAGCCATCACCGAAGAGGCTGCCAAAAAATTCATGTTAGAGCAAGTAATATTAAGATTTGGCATCCCGATGATATGTGTATCAGATAATGGGACACAATTCATTGGAAGCAAGTTCCGAAAGTTCCTATTCGAATTTGGAATTCAACAGAACTTCAGCTCGGTCGGTCACCCTCAAGGGAATGGAGCAATCGAAGCAGCTAACAAAATCATCTTCGACGGAATCAAAAAGAGGCTTGGAGATTCTAAAGGACTTTGGGCCGAAGAATTGCCATATGTCCTATGGGCTTACCGAACTACTCCAAGGTCATCAACCGGGGAAACACCATTCAAATTAGCCTTCGGCACTGACGCTTTGATGCCAGCAGAGGTTGGTCTAGAATCCTATCGGACACAAGTATTTAATGTCGAAACAAACGAAGTTGGGCTCCGAGCAAATATAGATCTACTAGAAGAAGAAAGGGAAGCAGCCTATCAGAGGAACTTAAGATACCAACTTCAGGCAGCTCAATACTATGATTCGGGGATAAAGAAAAGATCCTTCCATGTGGGAGACTTAGTCCTTCGGGAGTTAGCTACTTCGATGCCAACCAAACAAGGCAAACTTATGCCCAATTGGGAGGGTCCCTACATAGTGGTAGAGGTCATTCGTCCAGGCACGTACAAGTTAGCTCATTCGGATGGAAAGCTCATAAAAAACACATGGCACGCATCTCGCCTTCGTCATTTTTATCAGTAAGCTTCCTAGTTGCATATTTCATTATTAGCCACATGCAATGAAAACTGAATGATCATGTATAAAAAGAACCCATCTTTGGGGACGACCGAATAAAAATATGTGTCTTTATATACTTTTTAGTATCCCGTTCATTTTTTGATATGATTAAGATAGGGAGGAAATGATTTTTCACCGACCAAATTAAATCTTAATCATTTTCAAAAATTCCTACATACTAAGGGGCAACAGCTAGGCCACGGCCGAAGATGCAACAGTTGTCCGAAGAAATCATAAACTATGCTAGGCCAAGTCCGAAGATGCATAAGTGAAAAAATGCCAAGGACAATTTAATTGTCCGAAGCCACCTAAAACTATGCTAGGCCAAGTCCGAAGATGCATAAGTGAAAAAATGCCAAGGACAATTTAATTGTCCGAAGCCACCTAAAACTATGCTAGGCCAAGTCCGAAGATGCATAAGTGAAAAAATGCCAAGGACAATTTAATTGTCCGAAGCCACCTAAAACTATGCTAGGCCAAGTCCGAAGATGCATAAGTGAAAAAATGCCAAGGACAATTTAATTGTCCGAAGCCACCTAAAACTATGCTAGGCCAAGTCCGAAGATGCATAAGTGAAAAAATGCCAAGGACAATTTAATTGTCCGAAGCCACCTAAAACTATGCTAGGCCAAGTCCGAAGATGCATAAGTGAAAAAATGCCAAGGACAATTTAATTGTCCGAAGCCACCTAAAACTATGCTAGGCCAAGTCCGAAAATGCAAATTGATCCGAAGACGCATAAAAATTACAAATTATGCTAAGGACATTATAGCTAGGCCAAGTCCGAAGATGTAAAGAAAACCCAAATATAATGGGACGAAATGCATAAAGATAAATGTTAGATTCAAAGATACCAAATTCAAAGGAAAAGGTTATGCCCGAAGGCTTACATCGTTTGATTAAAAACAAAAAGTTCTGTTCAATCGGAGAGTTCAGGTTCGGAGCCTGAACTGACTTCAAGAGGGAGATCGGGTTCTGGAAGACGAGTAATGGGATCCTCAAACATACCCAAGATCTGTTTGTAATCCCAACCCTGTTGATGAACCCGAACCACCGCCTCATCGAAACCAGCTCCATAGCTCCTATCCTCGCATTGAATCATCTTCTTCTCGGACTTCTTCAGCAATCGCCGAGTTCGCTTGGCTTGCTCGGTTCTCCTATTGACCAGTTTCTTGAGATTGTCCCTCTCAACTCCCAAAGCGTCACGCTCGATCACCAGGTTGTTCACCCGAAGCTGAAGAGATTCTGCTTCCTTCAGTTGCTTGGTCATATCTTTCACTTTGTCCATCACAGCCGCAACCCAAGGACCGGCCTGAAGCAAGAATAAACAAAGTATAAACGAAGGGAAAATGATACAAATATTACAAGCACAAAGAGAGAAAAAATACCATGGTGAAATGACCCAATAGCTCGGAGCATGCAGTGATGGGATCGGCCGAGTCGTAAGAAGAACGATCGGCAGGCAAAATCATAGCATGAAGAAAGTCCTCGGACACCTGCTTCACTTCTTCGGGAGCTGGAGCCGCAAATTTATCGGTAGATAAAATCGACCAAGAGGGACGATAGGTCTGAACCGGCCCATCGGTATTAGGCCTCTTGTTCGAATCATTTACAAACTCATCAGCAGGAGAAGCCGAAGACTTCTCGGGATTGGCCGAAGAACTCTCAGGAATGTTAAAAATATTTTCATGGCCTTGACTAGCCGACCGAAGCAACCTAGCTTCCTCTTCGGCCTTCTTCTTGGCAGCTCTCTCAGCTTGCCTCCGAGCTAGGTCTGCTTTAGAAGACACTGCAAAAAATCACGAAGTCAGTAAGAACTATAAAAAACAAAAGTATTATTAGCTAAAGTGAAAAAGCTACGTTACCACCACGAAAAAACAAGGCATCAAGAAATTCCTGATCGCGGCTCATAGATAATGGGATCTTATCAGGGACCATCAGCCGATTGATTTTTATAAAATTTGCCTTGTCATCATCGGACAGTTCCGGGGCGATTATTTCCTTCGGATTTACCTCTCTCCATACTCGATAATTATCTAATCGAGGGCCACTAATGAAAAACCACCTACTATGTGTCGTAGCATTGTTGGAATTAGTAGCCGCCCAATCTCTTCGACCAGTTCTTCGGGCTATGTTGTAAAAGCCAGCTGACTTAGGATTTTTCCTGAAGTCATACTGATGGAGAAACAGAGCTAGGGTAGGTTCGACCTCAGCCTTTATGCAGCGCGTCTGGAAGGCGTTGAAGTGAATAAAACTATTCGGATCCAATTGACCCAAAGCTATCCTCGTACGAATTAAAAATCTCCTTATAATGGAGAGAAGAGGAAGCCGAAGGCCACAATAAAAGGCTCGCTCGGAGATGCCTACTTTAAAACTTCCATGGGGACAAGGAGAAACAGGAGTATGATAAATCAAATCATCCTCCTCGGCCTGATAAGCCTCAAACTGTTCGGGGAATTCGTATCTACTGTGCATCATTAAAACTTCTTCTTCGGACATCACCGAGAGAATATTCGCTGCTGGGAATTTAATCTCATCACCGAAGTGAGCCATAGCAGAATACGAAGAGGTTGCAACCGATTGATCCATCTCCTGCGTTCGTAAACAGAAGAATTAGCCATGTACTCGGAAAATAAGAAAAATGGGAAAAGCCCATTCGGCCAAGGATCGAGTACAGAGGGCTTGGATCAATCGGCCGAATGAAGTCTAAAGGACTCACTAAACTAAAGGTATTGAACGATGTTCATAAATATTGAACATACCGAGGAGTGTTCTTAACGCCTAAAAACCCAAAAACCCCAAAACAGAAGCATGAATCAAAAGAAAAAGAGACACAGTGTCAAAATCCTTTCTATTTCATAAACCTATCCACCAAGAAACACCTACTTTATCAAAACTCTTCATCTACACATGCATATACAGATATACACACAATACATACAACTCACATACAAACCCAAAATAAAATTATTCAGTTTACAGATAACACAAAGGGGGGAAAAGAAAAACTTACTGTTGTCCAAAAGGAAATGAGGTCAGTTTCTTGGGGATAATGAATTTGAAGATGAACCGCAACTGGGACTAGAAGACTGGCACCCGATGAAACCACGTTCCCTATTGTTGGAATTATAAGAAATGCTCTGGAGAGTATTTGCGAAATGTGTAGAATAAAGAAAGAAAAATGAAAGGGCTTAAGGGTTTTAAATAAGAAAAGACGTGACTCTTGGAAGAGAAGACGTTACAAATTCAACGGTTGGGATTTCTGCGCAAATCTCGAGAAAGACAGCTGTCATCATTAAAGGACACGACTCCCCGTGCGGAATCTCTTCACAAATAGCTGTCATCCTTATCCGAAAAATAGCTGTCATCATATATATTCCGAAGATATATGTTTTCCGAAGGCATGTATATTCCGAAGACATATGCTCTCCAAAGATGTATATACTCCGAAGAATATGTTTGTTCCGAAGACATCAAAGAAAGGATGTACCCTCCGAAGAAGGGCTGTAGATTTTGGTCTTCACCCTGAGGATACCTCCTACCGAAGACCAGGGACATGTTGGAAGGCCATCGACCCAATGGGCCTACAGGAAAGCCCATCACTGTACAACTCAAAGAATCCAAGACATAGAGATCCTTCGGCATTGGATTCTTTGTACTGTTCATTGGATTCCATCAGCACCTTCTCAAAAGTCAGTCAAAGTACTTAAGTGTCGATGATGAAGGTAGTATTATGCTCTCTTTTCCACCTCCAGTAGGCCCCGGCCGAACACTATAAAGTGAGGAAGAAACCAAATAAGCAAGGGCATCTAATTCATATCCACCTCAAGTAATTCTAAACACAAACTCTTTACGTTTATTATCTTAAAGAACCAGAATACTTACTCTTACACCGGAGGTGAATCGAGGGTCAACACCCTCGCATTCTTTTGTCTTGCAGGTCAAAACCGAAGTAGGCCTTCGGATAAATCTGGTTCCAACAATATCTATTGATAAGATTACTTTGGAGAAAAAAGAACATACCTTTTGTGCCATAGGTGATGATCAGTGAAGGATGAGATGGGGGACGAACTTGTTCTTGTTCAAGTTCTTCTTTTCTACGTATGTCGGCCGGGTAGTACAGAGAGATATAGATGGAGATACAAATTAGAGAGGTAGATGTAATGGCTTTAATATCAATCCTCAATTAGCCTCATGCAAACTACAAACTAATTAATTTAATCACACTTGTAATTTTATACTATTACTCCATGCATGTTAGCACTATGCCAACTAAAATCATTATGATTAATGCTCAATCCAATCATTTACCATGCAAGTTTTTCTTCATCAAAGTTGATGCTTTAGAACAGCTAAAACACAAAACTGGGCCTATATATAATTCATTTTTATATTCATATTTTGAATTAAGATTTATTAAATGATTCTTTATATAAAAAAAATTAAAGAATCACATATGGCAATTCATTAATTGTTGCAAATAACAAATTTGATATTAACAATTTTAAGACATGTATTATATTTTTAGAAAGAGTACTCTCCAATCAACTTGCGGTTGTATAATTAGATCAAATACAAACGTACAGCTGTAAGCGAACCGAACAGTTCGGTAAATTTCGTGTTCGTTTTCGAGTTCGTTAAGCTCGGTTCGACGGCTTAACGAACACGAACATGGACACGGACACGGACAAGAAAATCTATCCAATAAGTTCGACAGTTCAGTTCGTTAAAAGTTCGTCTGAGTTCGTCCGAGTGCGGTGAGCTCGCGTTCATTCGATAAAAAACAATAATATCTATAATATTATATGTATATATAATATATCGTATCCATAATATATGTATTTTTTGATTTTATAATTATAAAATTGTCTAAAATAGATATTGCATGGGTTAAAAATATTTAAATAATAGTTGAGCTATTTTTTTATATTAAATTAAGTTAAAAATAGGTTTAAAAATTTTGAAAATATAAAATGCTAACGAACTGTTCGTGTTCGGTTCGTTTTCGATTCGGTTCGGTTCGATATGTTCGCGAATAGTTCAGTGTTCGTTCATGTTCGTTCTTCGTTCGTGTTCGTTCGACTGATTAACGAACACGGAAAAGAAAATCTGTCCGATAAGGTTATTGAACATTGTTCGGTTCGTTAAGATTTTGTTTGTGTTCGTTAAAAGTTCGTCCGAGTTCGGTTTGTTTACTGCTCAATACAAACGGGAGCCGACACGAAAAACAAATTATTGTGGTTGAAAAACACAAGTATTAAAATGACGGCTAGGGTTTGTGGGTGTTGAATGTAAAGGGGGGTGAACTTCGTACTTTAATGGCTGCTTCTACGTTCGAGACTAGTCGGTCCTTGCAGAATGCCTACGTATCTCAGAGTTGAGAATAAAGCCAAAAATGTAGTTCTGTATTGAAGCATCAGGTCCTTTATATAGGCTTGGGAAGCCTTAGAATTATAGTAGTTTTAGGTGTCTTGGTGGGCAAGCCACCGTCTTAAAGAAGGTTTTAGACTCCTTCCATGTAGGAATCAGTTTCCATGTCGAAATAGATGCCTTGGAGGCTACTCATAAAGATACTGTATTTTTATTTGACTCTTATTTCCAAACTGTTAATTATTCCTCAATATTAATTACGAAATTCAGTAATTAATTAGGATTTTGAGCCTCACTAATGGGCTACGTATTTGGACCAACCAGGTTTAATTAATGCAACATTAATTGTATCTTTAGGACTTATTTTTAGCACATATCACAAATGAACTTTTTCCTCAAGACTTCAGAAAAAAAATCAATGTTCTAAAAATTACTCAATGGGTTGAGTACTCGATCCGAGTACTCATTTAAAGGGTATGATCCAATCCAAATTGTGCCGATTTATGTCAAAAACCAATTTTTAGATAATTTGATCTATATTCAATCAAATTCGAGTACTTGGAGTTAAATTCGATTTTGAAATATTCAATTTTTTTATTACTTAATTTTTTATCACAAATTGCATGTATTTAATCATCATAACTTGTTTTCAATTATACTGATAAAAATTATCAAGTAAGTGGTATTAATATTTGAACATTATCGTTGATAGTTCATTATTAAAAAAATTACCAAATTTAACTTTAGTATTTATATTAAATTATTAATAAATAAAAAAAAATATAACTTTAACATTAGTAAACTAAATTATGACATGTGAATTTAATATTTAAAGTAAAAATTATGAAAATAATATCCGTTTAGTTGTCCGAGTACTCATTCTGAGTATTCTCTCGATTTTTGAGTACTCATTTTTCCGAAACTAAATCGAGTTGAACCGATTTCCAGTTTTTACAATCTTGAAAAATTTAAAATAAAGAAGAAAAATGTCGAAGTAAGGTTTCGACATAATGCAAAGAGATTGATTTTGAATAATTTTTTTTTGAATAATGATTTTGAATAATTTTAAAAAACAATTTTTTTTTACTTTTTATTGGGAAGTAGTAATGAATTATATTACTTGGGAATAATTTTCAAACTACTTAGGAATATTTTTCAAACTTGGTCATAAGTTTGTTAAGTGCTGTCTCACTCGGAATTCTAGCGTAAGGTACATAATTATGAAGGAAGATGGAATAAAAGGGAAGGAAAGGAAGAAAACAAGGAGACAAATGTGGAGAGAAGACGTGGGATGAGTCCAACCAAGTCTTAATTTATTCCCTATAAATATTGTTGGAACCAGATTTATTCGAATGCCTACTTCGGTTTTGACCTACAAGACAAAAGAATGCGAGGGTGTTGACCCTCGATTCACCTCCGGTGTAAGAGTAAGTATTCTGGTTCTTTATAGTAATAAACGTAAAGAGTTTGTGTTTAGAATTACTTGAGGTGGATATGAATTAGATGCCCCTTGCTTGCTTGGTTTCCTCCCGTTTTATAGTGTTCGACTGGGGCCTACCGAATGATGAAAAGGAAGGGAATAAAGCACTTTTCATCATCAGCACTCGAGTGTTCGGAATGGGGAACCGAAGATGCCAATGGGATCCAAGAAAGTGGATTAATGGATCCTAGGTTAGAGAATCTCTATGTCTTGGATTCTTTAGATGTACAGTGATAGGCTTCTTTATAGGCCTAATGGACCGATGGGCCTCCAACATGTCCCTGGTCTTCGGTCGAAGGCATCCTCAGGGCGAAGACCAAAATCTATAGCCCATCTTCGGGATGCAAATCCTTTCTAATTTGTCTTCGGAACAAAATGTATTCTCCAAAAAACATATATCTTCGGAATATATATGCCTTCGGAGTGCGTCCTTGGTGATGTTTTTCGGATAAGGATGACAGCTATTGGTGAAGGGGTTTCTGCACGGGGAATCGTGTCCTTTAATGATGACAACTGTCTTTCTCGAGATTTGCGCGGAAATCTCAACCGTTGAATTTGTAACGTCTTACAAGAGTCGCGTCTTTTCTTTTTTAATGTCCTTAAACCCTTTCATTTTCTTCTATTCTTATTCTATACCCTTAGCCAAAAATTCTCTCCAGAGCATTTCTTCAAACACGAACAATTGGGAACGTGATTTCTTACCCTCAAGAAGCCAATCTCATTTCTTTCTTGACAACAGTAAGTTTCCCTTTCTCTTTTATTTCATAATTTTTATGTGGAGTTTATATGTGGGCCGTATGTAGTGTGTGTATATCTGTATATGCATGTGTAGATGAAGAGTTTTAATAAAGTAGGTGTTTCTTGGTGGATAGGTTTATGAAATAGAAAGGATTTTGACATTGCGTCTCTTTTTCTTTTGATTCATGCTTCTGTTTTGGGGTTTTTGGGTTTTTTGGGCGTAAGAACACTCTTCGGTATGTTCAATATTTATGAACATCGCTCAATACCTTTAGTTTAGTGCGTCCTTTAGACTTCATTCGGCCGATTGATCTAAGCCCTCTGTACTCGATCCTTGGCCGAATGGGCTTTTCCCATTTTTCTTATTTTCCGAGTACATGGCTAATTCTTCTGTTTACGAATGCAGGAGATGGATCAATCGGTTGCAACCTCTTCGTATTCTGCTATGGCTCACTTCGGTGATGAGATTAAATTCCCAGCAGCGAATATTCTCTCGGTGATGTCCGAAGAAGAAGTTTTAGTGATGCACAGTAGATACGAATTCCCCGAACAGTTTGAGGCTTATCAGGCCGAGGAGGATGATTTGATTTATCATACTCCTGTTTCTCCTTGTCCCCACGGAAGTTTTAAAGTAGTTATCTCTGAGCGAGCCTTTTATTGTGGCCTTCGGCTTCCTCTTCTCTCCATTATAAGGAGATTTTTAATTCGTACGAGGATAGCTTTGGGTCAATTGGATCCGAATAGTTTTATTCACTTCAACGCCTTCCAGACGCGTTGCATAAAGGCTGAGGTCGAACCTACCTTGGCTCTGTTTTTCCATCAGTATGACTTCAGGAAAAATCCTAAGTCAGCTGGCTTTTATAACATAGCCCGAAGAACCGGTCGGAGAGATTGGGCGGCTACTAATTCCAACAATACTACGACACATAGTAGGTGGTTTTTCATTAGTGGCCCTCGATTAGATAATTATCGAGTATGGAGAGAGGTAAATCCGAAGGACGTAATTGCCCCTGAAATGTCTGATTCCGACAAGGCTAATTTTTCAAAAATTAATCGACTGATGGATCCTGACAAAATTCCTCTCTCCATGAGTCGTGACCCGGGGTTTCTGGATGCCTTGTTTTCTCGTGGTGGTAACGTAGCTTTTTCCTTCCAGTTAATTACCTTTTTTTATAGCTCTTATAGACTTATGATTCTTTCTTTGCAGTGTCTTCCAAAGCAGATATGGTTCGAAGGCAAGCTGAGAAGGCTGCCAAGAAGAAGGCCGAAGAGGAAGCTAGGTTGCTTCGGTCGACTAGTCAGGTTGATGACTCTATCATCATCGTTCCGATTACCGTTGCTGAGGATCATGGTCATCCTGATGGTTCTTCGGCCAATCCTGTAGATGAATTTGTAGATAATTCGAACAAGAGGCGTAATACCGATGGGCCGGTTCAGACCTATCGTCCTTCTTGGTCGATTTTATCTACCGATAAATTTGCGGCTCCAGCTCCCGAAGAAGTAAAGCAGGTGTCCGAGGACTTTTTCCATGCTATGATTTTGCCTGTCGACCGTTCTTCTTACGACTCGGCCGATCCCATCACTGCATGCTCTGAGCTATTGGGTCATTTCGCCATGGTATTTTTTTCTCTTTGTACTTGTAATATTTGTATGCTTTTCTCTTCATTTATATTTTGTTTATTCTTGCTTCAGGCCGGTCCTTGGGCTACGGCTGTGATGGACAAAGTGAAAGATATGACCAAGCAACTGAAGGAAGCAGAGTCTCTTCAGAAGAAGAACGACGAACTTCAGCTTCGGGTGAATAACTTGGAGATCGAGCGTGCAGCTATAGGAGTTGAGAGGGACACTCTGAAAAAGCTTGTCAATAGGAGAACCGAGCAAGCCAAGCGGAGTCGGCGGCTGTTAAAGAAATCAGAGAAGAAAATGACCAAGTGCGAAGACCGAAGTTATCAGGCTGGCTTCGAGGAGGCTGTGGTTAGGGTTCACGACCAAGGTTGGGAATATGCCAAGATTCTGGGCTTTTTCGAAGACCCAATCACTCGTCCTCCCGAGCCCAATCTACCTCTTGAAGTCAGTTCAGGCTCCGAACCTGAACTTTCTGATTGAATGCCTTCTCTTTTTTCTTTTATTGATGTAAGCCTTCGGGCATAACTTTTATTCTGCTGTTGTAAGCCTTCGGGCGTAACTCTTTAATTTATGCTTTTGGTAATATTTTAGCTTAATCAATTAAAATTATGCATCACCTAATATAGCTTGTTTATGCTTCTTCGGACTTTGCCTAGTGTAGCTTTTAGATGTCCGAAGAAATAATTTATGCATCTTCGGACTTGGCCTAGCATAGTTTATGATTTCTTCGGGCAATTAAATTGTCCTTAGAATAATTTTTCATTTATGCATCTTCGGACTTGGCCTAGCATAGTTTATGATTTCTTCGGACAATTAAATTGTCCTTAGAATAAATTTTCATTTATGCATCTTCGGACTTGGCCTAGCATAGTTTATGATTTCTTCGGGCAATTAAATTGTCATTAGAATAATTTTTCATTTATGCATCTTCGGACTTGGCCTAGCATAGTTTATGATTTCTTCGGACAATTAAATTGTCCTTAGAATAATTTTTCATTTATGCATCTTCGGACTTGGCCTAGCATAGTTTATGATTTCTTCGGACAATTGTTGCATCTTCGGCCGTGGCCTAGCTGTTGCCCCTTAGTATGTAGGAATTTTTGAAAATGATTAAGATTTAATTCATTTGGTGAAAAATTATTTCCTCACTATCTTAATCATATCAAAGAATGAACTGGATACTAGAAAGTATATAAAGACACATATTTTCATTCAGTCGTCCCCAAAGATGGGTTCTTTTTATACATGATCATTCGGTTTTCATTGCATGCGGCTATTAATGAAATATGTAACTAGGAAGCTTACTGATAAAAACGACGAAGGCGAGATGCGTGCCATGTGTTTTTTATGAGCTTTCCATCCGAATGAGCCAACTTGTACGTTCCTGGACGAACGACCTCTACTACTATGTAGGGACCCTCCCAATTGGGCATAAGTTTGCCCTGTTTGGTTGGCATCGAAGTAGCTAACTCCCGAAGGACTAAGTCTCCCACATGGAAGGATCTTTTCTTTATCCCCGAATCATAGTATTGAGCTGCCTGAAGTTGGTATCTTAAGTTCCTTTGATAGGCTGCTTCCCTTTCTTCTTCTAGGAGATCTATATTTGCTCGGAGCCCATCTTCGTTCGTTTCAACATTAAATACTTGTGTCCGATAGGATTCTAGACCAACCTCTGCTGGCATCAAAGCGTCAGTGCCGAAGGCTAATTTGAATGGCGTTTCCCCGATTGATGACCTTGGAGTAGTTCGGTAAGCCCATAGGACATATGGCAATTCTTCGGCCCAAAGTCCTTTAGAATCTCCAAGCCTCTTTTTGATTCCATCGAAGATGATTTTGTTAACTGCTTCGATTGCTCCATTCCCTTGAGGGTGACCGACCGAGCTGAACCTTTGTTGAATTCCAAATTCGAATAAGAACTTTCGGAACTTGCTTCCAATGAATTGCGTCCCATTATCTGATACAAATATCATCGGGATGCCGAATCTTAATATTACTTGCTCCAACATGAATTTTTTGGCAGCCTCTTCGGTGATGGCTGAGAGGGGTCTAGCTTCCACCCACTTGGTCATATAGTCAATAGCCACGATGCAATATTTGGCCTGCTTTGTGCTGGTTGGTAAAATGCCCACAATATCTACGGCCCACATTGCGAAGGGAATTGGATTGAGGACCGATGTCATTTCTTGTGGTGGTTGCTTCGGAATGTTACTGAATATCTGACATTGTTTGCATTTTTTGGCATAGTTCGAGGCATCCTCCCTTATCTTCGGCCAATAGAAACCTTGCCTTAATATTTTAAAGGCAAGCGATCGACCAGCAAGATGCTCTCCACAAATGCCTTCGTGGATACTTTCTAATGCCATCCTCTGTTCTTCGGGGTTTAGGCATCGGAGTAGCGGCTGAACGGCTGATCTTCGAAATAACCTTCCTTCAACAATGGTATAACTAGCTGATCGGTGTCTTATCTTTTGGGCTTGTCTTTTGTCGAGTGGGAGAATATCCTTTTCCAAGAAACCCTTGATCGGCGTCATCCAATTAATTCCTTGGTGTATTTCCAAACATTGTTTTTTATCTATCGAAGGTGTCTTCACTTCGGTTAGGTAGATTGAGCCCGTGAGGTTGTGAGTTTCTGCCGAAGCCAACCTTGATAGAGCGTCGGCTCGACTATTATTATCTCGAGCAACTTGGTTTAATTCGAACGACTCAAATGATTTTGAATTTTCGCGTACCTTCGTAGCGTAGGCTTTCGTTCGTGGATCTTTTTGTCCGTATTCTCCTGAAAATTGTTTGACTACAAGCATGGAATCGCTGAAAGCTCTCAAGTGTTTTACTTCCAAATTCTTGGCTAGATCTAGGCCTGCTAATACAGCTTCGTATTCGGCTTCGTTGTTGGTCAGGGAAAAAGTGAACCTGATTGCTTGGCATATCTCAAAGCCTTCGGGACTGGTTAGGATTAATCCTGCTCCACATTTCGATCCAGCTACCGAACCATCTACAAAGAGCTTCCATTTTCCAGGCGAACGGATCAATTGTTCTTCGGGAGCTAGATCTTTTGGTTCAGAGAAGGAACATTCTACTAGGAAGTCGGCTAGGGTTTGTGCTTTAATTGCTGTCCTCGGAATGAATTCCAAATCATACTCTCCTAATTCGACTGACCAAGCGACCACCCTGCCCGATGCCTCAGGTCTTCGCATGATTTTCTTCAAGGGTTGGTCGGTTACTACTTGAATTGTTCGGCCTTGGAAGTAGTGTCGTAACTTTCTCGATGCCATGACCAATCCGTATGCCAATTTTTCTGCGTTCGAGTACCTTGTCTCCGCGTCCTTCAGTATATGAGATACGTAGAACACTGGATGTTGGTTTCCTTCGTGCAATTTGACTAACACCGCCCCCAGTGTTCGGTCGTTTACTGCGAGATATAGTTGTAAAGTTTCGTTCGGGTTTGGCCTCATCAAGAGTGGGGTATTCATTAGATATTCTTTTACTTCGTCAAACGCCTTTTGGCAATTTTGCCCCCACTCGAAGTTTTTTGATCCTCTAAGTACCTCGAAAAACGGTAGAGCTTTCTCACCTGATCTAGAGATGAACCTCCTCAATGCTGCCATTCGGCCAGTCAGCTTTTGAACGTCTCTTATTGTCTTCGGTGCCTCCATGTCGATCACTGCTTTGATTTTTTTGGGATTTGCTTCTATCCCTCGGGCGCTGACCATGTAGCCTAGGAATTTTCCACTACTGACACCGAACGTGCATTTATTCGGATTGATCCTCATGTTGTTTCTTCTGAGTGTCTCAAAGCATTCCTTCAAATCTTCGGCATGATCTTTGAAGAGAGATTTGACAATCATGTCATCCACATAACATTCCATATTTCGGCCTATTTGTGCTTTGAAGACTTTGTTGATCATTTTTTGGAAAGTTGCCCCTGCGTTTTTCAATCCGAAGGGCATCTTAATGTAAGCATAAGTGCCATTTGGAGTGATGAACGCTGTTTTTGGGATATCTTCGGCGTTCATAGCAATCTGATGGTATCCGGAGAAAGCATCCAAAAAGTTGAGTATTTGATGTCCCGAAGTGGCATCTATCAACTGATCAATGTTCGGTAGGGGGTAATGATCCTTCGGGCAATGCTTGTTCAGATCAGTGTAATCGACGCACATTCTCCATTTGCCGTTTGATTTTTTGACCACTACCACGTTTGCCAACCAATCGGGATAGTCTATCTCTTCGATGAATTTGGCTTCTAGGAGTTTTTCAACTTCGGCTTGGATTACCTTTTGTCTCTCCATGGCGAAATTTCGTTTCTTTTGCTTTACCGGTTTGGCATCGGGCTTTACATTCAGGCAATGTTTAATAATCGAAGGATCTAGACCTGGCATGTCTTCGGGATTCCAAGCGAACACGTCGTGAAATTCTCTTATGACTTTGACCACCCTTTCCTTCAACTCTGGCTCCATATTCTTACCTATTTGTATCATCTTGCCTGATTGACCTATGTATAGCTCTACCTCCTCGGTTTCAATTGCTGGTTCGGCGATTGGACTAGATAGGTCAGCTCCAAATTTCTCTAGTTCTATATTCAGTAATTGATGACTGCCCCCAGCATCGTTTTCGCTCCTCTTTCTCTTGCCTGATTCGGTCATTTCTTCATCCTTGTCTCTCTCTAGATCTTCTAGCATGATTATTCGTGCGGCTTTCTGATCACCTCTCATTTCTCCGATCCCATGTTCGGTGGGGAATTTTAGTTTCAAGTGAGGAATGGAGGAAACAGCCTGGAATGAGGACAAGGCTGGTCTTCCGAGGATCCCATTGTAGGGACTGTCCACTCGAACCACGTAGAATTTTGATTCTTTGGTCACTGTATGTGGGGCTTTTCCTAGCAATATGGAGAGAGTGATTGTTCCTTCGATCGGTACAGGTTGATTTCCGAACCCATACAATGGTGCTTCGTGACAGGGCTCTAACTGTTCTCCTCCGAGGTTCTATTTACAGTAGGTTCGGTGATATAGAATATTCACCGAACTACCTTCGTCTATTAATACTCTCCAAATCTTGTTTTCCCCAATGACTGGGTTTATCACAAGTGGGTCTTCGTGCGGCCAAATCACGTCTTCGTAATCATCTTCTGTGAAACAGATAGGCAGGGATTGTCTTGATGCATTCGTTTGATAAAGGTTGTAGATTTGCCTCGCATATTTCTTTCGGGCCGTTTTACTATCACGATCGAGGATTGTTCCTCCGGAGATGGTCCTTACCTCTCCTCGATATTTCTCTGACACTTCGGCTTCTTTTTTCTTTTCTTTGTTATCTAATTTCTCCCTTAGGTCTCCAATGAACTGTGTGAGATCTCCATCTTTGATCATCTTTTCTATCAACTTCTTTAAATGAAAATATTCATCAGTGTTGTGACCCTTGTCCTGATGGTAGTCACAGAATTTGTTTTCATTCCTTCGGTATTCAGGAGCTCTCATTTTTTGTGGACGAATGAATCCCGGCTTGCCCTTGATTTCGTGGAGAATTTTTGAGATGGGTGTGTTGAGGGGTGTGAACACAGTACTATCTCTGTATCGGCTTTGATCGGTTTCTTTATTTGACCTCCTGTCGTTGATTCGGCTCCTGATATCGCCACGATCTCTTCTATCGTTCCTTCTGTCCTCCCTTCGGTCGTTCTTGTCATTCTTCTTGTCTTTATATCCCCCGATGGATTCCATTTTTCTTCGGATAGCTTCCCCTCGCAAGTATATATCATTTAGAGATTTGGGAGGTATGTCGTAAAGAGAGGACCGAAGCTTTTTACCCTTGATGGGATCGAGTCCTGCTGAAAGAAATCCAGCGGCCTTAACTTTATCTAGGTTGGTCACCATCCCTGCTTCGTCCTTGAATCTGGCTAGGTATTCTCCCAGCTCTTCGTTGGGTCTTTGCCTACAATGTATGAGTGCTTCGGTATCTTTTTCTCTTCGGCACATATGAGAGTAATGCCGAAGGAATTTTCTTTTGATTTGACTGTATGAACCGATCGATCTTGGCCTCAATGAACGATACCACATGGATGCCGATCCCTTTAGGTAGGTTTTGAACATTTTGCACAGCATGACATCGCAATGTCCCATACCAGTCATGAGTGATTCATACTTTTCACAATGGTCTTCGGGGTCACCTTTCCCATTGAATTCGTTCATCTTCGGAAATTGTCTTCCTGGGGGAGGTCGGTATTGTTCGATATCTTCGGTTATCACAGGTTCATGGTTTATTTTCTTTTCTCCGAACATAACCTTTTCTAGCCTTCGGATTCGGTCGTTTGTATGGGGACCTTCCTCCTCAGAGTCCGAAGAGTCGGCTGTTTTGGATTTGGTTCTTTTAGATTGTGAGTCAGAGTTCCAGGACTCATCTTCCTCGTTTCTGATCCTTTTTTCTTTTTCATTTTCATCTTTCGGATCTTCGTTTTCTAGGGCCTCACGGAGCAGCTTCTCTTGTAACTTGATCTCTTCTCTTCGAAGCCTTAAGGCCTCTAATCTCAACTGATCGGCCTTTTTCTGTAGGGACGATCTTTCTTCTTTATCGTTTCTTTCTTTCTCTATTTCCTTCTGCTTCGCCTTTTGCTGCTCTCGCCATTTCCTTAACATTTCTTGTTGTTCGTGAGGGGAAGGCATTTCTCCTTCTTCATTGAAGTTTAATGTTCTTCGGACGGCGGGAGTAGCTTGTTGAGAAGCAGGAGTTCCCTGGGTAAGAGGAGGAATGAGGGGACTGTTTCCAGCCACGGTGCTTCCTTCTGGCATGGGCGTTTGTTCAATCATTATAGCTCTTTGATAAATCTTAACACAAATGTATCTCTACGTTCCCACAGACGGCGCCAAATGTTGGAACCAGATTTATTCGAATGCCTACTTCGGTTTTGACCTGCAAGACAAAAGAATGCGAGGGTGTTGACCCTCGATTCACCTCCGGTGTAAGAGTAAGTATTCTGGTTCTTTATAGTAATAAGCGTAAAGAGTTTGTGTTTAGAATTACTTGAGGTGGATATGAATTAGATGCCCCTTGCTTGCTTGGTTTCCTCCCGTTTTATAGTGTTCGACTGGGGCCTACCGAATGATGAAAAGGAAGGGAATAAAGCACTTTTCATCATCAGCACTCGAGTGTTCGGAATGGGGAACCGAAGATGCCAATGGGATCCAAGAAAGTGGATTAATGGATCCTAGGTTAGAGAATCTCTATGTCTTGGATTCTTTAGATGTACAGTGATGGGCTTCTTTATAGGCCTAATGGACCGATGGGCCTCCAACAAATATAATAAAATGATAATTTTTAGTTATTTAAGAATTTTATTTGTCTATTCATTTCAATGATTATTTCTATATTCATTCCCTCCTATTATTAAAATAATAAATTTAAGTATAATGGAGAAAATAAAAGTACAAAATTGGAAAGAAGTGAATTTTTAATTGATAAAAATAGAGTTAGGAATAGTTAAAGATTACTAAAAAGTAGAGAAAGGAACCACCTGTTGTGGTGGTATTTTGTGCTAAATTTCCTAAATTTGAACTTGTAAACTTAAATAAAAAAGTTATTGGCCTTGTTCTAAGAACATTTGAATGTATCGTATAGTACTTCTTCTGTCCCAAAATATATGTTTATGTTTTATTGATAAAAGTTTGACTGAAATTTACATGTATTATATAATTGAAAAAAAAATTATATCATTAAAAGGTACATATAATCTATATTAAAATCCAATTTTCGATTTTTAAAAATAATAAATAAATAAATTTTTATATTTAATAAGAAATTAGTCAATTTAATCACAAAGTCACCACTAAATCAAAACTCAAAAGAGACCTGGGATGGAGAGAGTACAAAACAAAAGAGCACATTGTGGTGACCGGTGACCCTCTACGCTCCATTTTCATGTGCTGTGTGATTGATCCCCCTCACCTTCCTCTATTCAAACTAATTTTACTTTATTAATTATCGATTAATTATTGCAGGCTGTGCTTAATAATGAGTTGGGTCAAATTCCACTAATCAGTGGTCCTGGCTTGTACTGTATATAGTACTAAGCTTTACACATGGCCTTGACTCATTCAACCTTGCTGTTTCATCTAATTCGCTGTTTCTTCCGCTGTAAACATTTACATTGTCGTTCATTCAATCAAACCTCAAGATATTCTGTATAAATGTAATAAATTACAATCTGATATATGCATGTAACAAAGATGTAATCCTTGACTCAATTATGGTGCAATAATCAATATCTTTTTACTTTTAGTGTATTTAATTCATTAATTCAGTTTTATTAATTACAAAAATTATTCAACCTAATCTCGTTGTGTCTAATTTCAAAAATTATTTAGTGAAGCAAAATCCTTTAACTAATTTTTTTTTACATTAAAATCCTTTAACATTATATTATATCCTATTATATAATAAGAGTAAAAGGGATAATAAACGAGTACTACCATAGATCAAGGGTTCGACTCTTACTAACAACATAATTAAATTTAATATTTGTAACTTTAAATATACCAATGAAACATATAATAAAATTCATTTTTCAAAACTCATTAATAATTTATTAAATTTAATATTGGAAATTCATTAATCATCTTTTAAATTTGATATTAGCACACGTCAAAAATTTAATTTACAAGATAGCATTGAAAAATAAAGATGTGTGATTATGTTTAGTTTTTCACTTCAGGTCACTTAATTGCGCTAATAGGATATAATGTATGTGCCTGTAGTGTACATAAATTTAATTGTGTTTTCATGGAATTTTGAACTTTGTATTTAGTCGGAACAATTTGATTGTATTTTAGTAGATTAAATTGCGTACTTAGTTGAAACAGTTCTTAGTGATGTTTTAATTTTCTCTTTAGGTTGTTTTACGAGTTGTTGATTTACGGGTATCTTTCGAGTTATATATGTGTGATAGGACACTCTGTACGCACAACTTGAAATACCGTCCGGGCCCACGACAGTTACCGAGTCCGGGACAACGCCACTGTTAGTCGATCCGGACCCCTGGAGTAACCCCAATACGAGGGAAGGGAGCGCGAGGCATCTCATGGCTCCCGTCACCATCAAAGGGTCCCAACCAAAAATGACAGCTAATGATTACCAATAATGGGTATAATCCAAGAACAAGGATGTCACAATCAAAAAGGTGCCTGGCACACTCTCCCACAATTATTCTCCTAGACAGGTGTGGGGCATCTGAGCATCCCAAGTGTCCTATCTCCCTCGGATTGGACGTTCATGATTAAAGGTACCAACCCCTAAACCCTAATCCGGGGCCTATAAATAGGACGAGAAAAGAAGGTTTGGGGGTTACATTCTCTTTTACACACACTCATATACACACACCCTCCATATTTAGATACTCTCATTCTTATCCTTAATTCTCCAATGCCATTACTTATTCTCACGCCGGAGGTGCCGCGGGTTCAAACCCCCCTCCCGGCATTGTTTTGCAGAGTCCCAACCACCAGCTACACCGCATTCCAGACGTGGGACGGCGGGGGAGTCACCGGATCGGAATACAGAGTTATCATTGGCGCTAGAAGGAGGGCGTCCTTTGGTCTCGGTGCCACAGGACTCGACGACACCAACAAGCTCTTTAAAAGAGTCCGAAACCAAGCTGTAAGATCTACAAAACCATTATGAAACCCCTATTAAAAATGTCACCTTTACACATTTCTCATCCATATGTGCACATACTTAGCGCCGTTTAGCTCCTCAAACACAGATCTGTAATAAAGTTACAATTTTTAGCTTTTAAATTTAACCGGAATCTAGATCTGTGCTCATAATCACCTGTCATTTACTTGTATTCACCACCCCGTGCATTTACTTGAATACCAAGACTACACTTGGGCCATTCTATCTTTAGCTCTCTGTTCAGGACCGTTATAATTGTTACCTTGTGAATTATCTTGCTTTGAAACTTGGAATCATGGTAAGAGGAAGCAAATCTACGCAAAGACCCAACACTCGGGCGCGGGATCATGATACAACCCCAGAACCGACCTTAGTTTCGGCTGAGGTACCTCCAGTCGTTCAGAGAACAGAGATCGGACCGGGCGATGCCCGAATTGACATTGAGGTCAATCAGTACAAATACACGGATGTGCCTCTAGCTAGAATGCACCTCCAAAATCTAACCCGGGAGGAATTGGCGGAAGCAATCCGAGCATTCCGAACAACCCGGGCACCGCCACCTCCCGAACCAGAGCAGGCAGAAAACTCCCAAGGCTCCCAGCACTCTCATCGGTCCAGGATGTCTATCTTTGACCGGCTTGGGAACAAAGACAAAGAAAAATAAGCAGCCAATAAAGCTCAGAGCAAAAGCCAGGAAGTCGAAAAACTCAAAAATCTGGCCGATCTAAAGGAACAAATCAGAGAGGAGGAAGAAGCAAAACTTGAACTCAAGATCCAGAAAAGGATACAGGAAGAAGAGGACCGGGTCTTCAGGAGGTCCGGATATAAAAGAATTCTGAGAGAAGTTAGTCCGGAGGTAATCTCAGACGAAGATGAGCCCGAAGACAATTTGATGCAAATGATTCATGAGCTGCAAAAGAAAGTGGGGCAGGACTCCGGACTTGAAATTGAGGGGACTCTGACTCCATTCAGCCGATCTCTAGAAGCTATCCCCAGACAAAAGAACCTGAAGCATTACAACTTCGACTCCTTTGACGGGCTGGGGGACCCAGAGGAGCATGTTAATTACTTTGAGCAGATTGCTCTCATCTACTACTACAATGACATAACCAAATGCAGGTTCTTTGCGTCGACCTTAAAAGGAGGGGCTCAAAGGTGGTTCAATCGAATCCCTTCCCGAAGCATTCGCTCATGGATAGAATTCCGTGAATCCTTTTTAAAGAGGTTCAGAGCAAACCGGACTCATGAATTACACATGTGCCATCTGGAGACTATCCGTCAAGATGAAAATGAATCACTCGCAGATTATATGAAACGATTCCAGGAAGTGATAAACAAAGTCTCACGCTTGGATGAGCGAGAAGCTCTTAGCATCTTCCGGAGGAATCTGGACCCGGACCAAAATGAAAGATACGTCTATGAGTTGATTAATAAGGAACCTGAAAGTCTAGCCGCAGCATACTCCATGGCTGCATGATTTATCAAAGAAAGTGATGTTCTACAGGCAATGAGAATGACCCGCCAAGGGAACCCTTCACACCAAACTACCAACGATGACCGTTCTCGGGGTGGTTATCAACCTGACAAGAGATTCAAGCTCAATAGACAAACCAATTATATCCAAAATTCGCAACCATCGGTCTTTGAAAGGATCTCAGAACCCGCTGCAGTAATTGTTAGTCCGGACTCCAAGCCCACTAAGCCACCCAAAGCTGAACCAAAGCCAGAGCCGGAGTGGACTCCACTCAGCCGAACACGGGCTGATATTCTGAAGGAGGTCCGGGACAAACCATACTTCTATCCGCCTAAGCCGATGATCATGGCCCCGGAGAAGCGTCCGGCACACAAGCAATGTGACTATCACGGGACTCATGGTCATACAACCAAAAACTGCCTGTCTTTTAAGTACTTCATCGAAGATCAAATCAAAAGAGGTAATATGGGACAGTACATAGCTCGGAAAACCACGGAAAAGGAAACGGGAAAGAAACATGTGGTCAACGTGGTTATGGGAGGGTCTAACTCTCCTCCCCCCAGTCCTGATTCAGGTGACGAAGTGATGATGATCCAGTCTTTTCCCGAGCAAGTGATAACTTTCAGCAACGCTGACTTTGAAGGAGTTGATCCCAACCATAATGAGGCCTTGGTGGTGAGCCTAGATGTGGCTGAAAACGAAGTTAAAAGAATCCTGGTAGACAATGGATCCTCAGTCAACATTATCTTCAAACATACATTTGATAGAATGCAGCTGGGCAGCGTAAGGATGGATGAATGCAGAGAGGACCCTCTCTTCGGGTTCGGGAACAACTTGGTACCAATTCAGGGGACTCTATATTTGCCTGTCCAGTTCGGGACTTTTCCGAAGCAAGTCACTCATATGGTGAAGATTTATGTCATTAATACCCCATCTTCGTACAACATGATCCTTGGCCGTCCGGCGCTGACAAAGCTTCAGGCAATAACCTCTACCCCTCACCTAAAGTTTAAGTTTCCCACCCCATCAGGAGTTGGGGAGGTCAAAGGAAACTCCGAAACCGCCGGTCGTTGTTATGGCCAACACTGATCATAGCTGAAACTGACCCGGAGAACAAGCGAAAAGCGTCCTTATACCATAAGAATTTGAGCCGAAAGAAGCACATGGCTTACTTTAGAAAGGAGCCCGGACACGAAGTCCAAAACATTGAAATTTTGGAGGCCCAGACTAAAGAAGAACTAATTTCCAAAGCCAGAGATTATCTAGAAACAAACACCCAGGCCCGAGTTCAGCAATTTGTTGCGAAGAAAGATTTGGGTAAGGTTGAATCGGCAGTCGAAATCGAATTGGTCAAATTGGAAGAAGGCAACCATGATCAAAAGATAAAGATAGGAACCGGGCTGGACCCTACATTCAGGAGAAACCTGGTGTAACTACTCAGGGATTATGTGGATGTCTTTGCCTGGAGTCCGGAAGAAATGCCCGGACTCGATGAATCGGTGGCCATGCACAGCCTGGATGTCAATCCTAACAGGAAGCCATTAAAACAGAAAAGGAGGAATTTTGCTCCGGATCGGCAAAAGGCGATTGATGAAGAGGTTGAAAAGCTACTTAAGGCAGGAATAATTTGTGAGATAAAGTATCCGGACTGGCTGGCCAACGTAGTCTTGGTTAAGAAACCCAACGGCAAATGGAGAATGTGTGTCAACTATATCGATTTGAATGCCGCATGCCCTAAAGATCCATATCCTCTTCCCAGCATAGATCAGCTCATTGACGCTACTGCGGGACATGTGATGTTTAGCTTCATGGACGCATTCTCCGGATACAACCAAATAAAGATGAATACGGCCGACATAGCCAAAATCGCCTTCATAACTCACAGAGCTGTTTATGCATACAAGTATATGCCGTTCGGATTAATGAACGCTGGGTCATCCTACCAAAGGGCAATGTTGGAGATTTTCAAAGACCAGCTAGGCCGGAACTTGGAATCTTATGTGGATGACATGATAGCTAAGTCGAAAATAGTGGAAGAGCATGTTCCGGACTTACAGGAGTGTTTTGAAAATTTGAGAAAGCATGAGATGAAATTGAATCCGGAGAAATGCACCTTCGGAGTAGTAGCTGGAAAATTTTTGGGATTCATGATCAGTGAAAGAGGAATTGAAGCAAATCCGGAAAAGATTAAGGCAATAATGGAGATGGAGCCACCCCGGACTCAGAAAAAAATCCAGAAGCTGGCGGGCTCTTTAGCGGCTCTGAGGCGATTCATCCCAAAACTGGCCGAACGGTGCTTGCCCTTCTTCGAGCTGCTTAAAGGGGCGAAAAATAAAAGAGAAATTAACTGGAGTCCGGACTACCAGAAAGCCTTCGACTCTATAAAGCAATTCCTGTCATCACCACCTATTCTATCAAAAGCTGACTCAGGGGAAGCATTGTTTCTTTACTTAGCCGCAGGACCACACGCTGTGGGGGCAGCCATGATCAGGGAACATGAAGGGCAACAGAAACCAGTATACTATGTCAGTCAAGTACTGAAAGATGCAGAGACCAGGTACCCGAACTTGGAAAAATTTGCTTTTGCTCTGGTAACAGCTTCAAGAAAGCTAAGGCATTATTTTCAAGGAAGAGAAATCAAAGTCATAACTGACCAGCCTCTAAGAAGGATAATTCATAAGCCAGATGTGTCTGGCAGACTTGTAAATTGGGCCATCGAGTTAAGCCAGTTCCAACTCACGTTCGTACCGCGAACGGCAATCAAAGCTCAGGTGTTGGCTGATTTCATTGTGGAATGTTCTTTCCCTGAACCCCGAACTAGTCCCATGATTGTGGATCAAGGAAAAGAGGAAAATGATTCTGACCCGGAGGCTTGGTCTTTATATGTTGATGGATCCTCAACAAGCGAGAGATCCGGGGCAGGGTTAGTTCTGAAAAGCCCTCATGGATTTCAGATACAGCAAGCCATAGCCTTCAAATTTTTAGCAACAAATAACCAGTCCGAATACGAGGCACTCTTAGACGGGCTCCGTTTGGCCAGATCCTTGAAGGTACAAAGCCTGAACGTTTATAGCGACTCCCAGATTGTGATAAAACAGACAAAGGGAGAATATATTGCCAAGGATCCAAGGCTAGCTCAGTACCAGGCCCTGGTCAAAAGTTACCTGGCTGTGATCCCAAAGTTTGAAATGATTCAGATAAATAGAGAAGAAAACACAGAGGCCGATGCTTTGTCAAAGCTAGTGCAGAATGATGCCGAATTGGACAACTCGATGTACTTTGAGGAGATTGAGAAACCCACCATTGAAAATGTCGAAGTGATGGAAATAGATGATCAACCTAATTGGATGACCCCTCTGATTTCGTATTTGGATAAAGGAGAATTGCCCGATGACAAGAATAAGGCTCAGAGACTCAAGGCCAAAGCTGCTAAGTTTTTCCTAGAAGAGGGACAACTCTATCGCAGAACGTTCTCCAGTCCGGTCCAGAAATGTATTGGTCCAGCCGAAGCAGAATACTGTCTACAAGAGGTTCATGAAGGGATTTATGGAGATCATTTATCCGCAAAGGCCCTGGCTTACAAAATAATAAGGCAAGGCTATTACTGGCCCACGATTCACAATGATGCAGTGGAGTTTGTCAAGAAATGCAAGAATTGTAAGTTGTTCAGCAATGTGCAAAGACAGAGTCCGATTATGCCTTCCTCAGTCTTGTCTCCGGTGCCCTTTGCTGTCTGGGGTATAGACATTGTTGGTCCATTTCCTCGGGCCAAGGGAGATCTCAGGTATTTATTGGTGGCCATCGATTACATGACTAGGTGGGTAGAAGCCAAAGCCATGAGAACTATAAATCAGCAAGACTGCATCCGGTTCATGGACAACATACTGATGAGGTTCGGGCTTCCTCAAGTTTTGGTCTCAGATAATGGGCCTCAATTTGTTGGATCCGATTTTGAGAACTACTTGAAGGAAAGGGGCATCAAACATAAGAAGTCATCGGTGGCGTACCCCCAAGGTAACGGACAAGTGGAAGTAACAAACCGAATCTTGCTAAGGGGGATAGAAAAGAGACTTCAAGAGCGCAAAAACAAGTGGCCCGAAGAGCTTCCTAATGTGCTCTGGGCATACAGGACTAGTCCTCGATCAAGTACTGGCGAGACACCATTCAAGCTGGCTTATGGGACCGAAGCGATGCTCCCGATAGAAGTGGGTTCCCCCTCTCACAGGGCTATTAACTTTGAAGAGATTGCAAATGAGGAAGGACTCCGAATCAATCTAGATCTGGTTGACGAGGTCAGGGACGAAGCAGTCGCGAGGATGGAAAAATATAAGGAGAAAACAAGAGAATACTTTGGAAAAAAGGCAAGAGTCAAAAATTTTCAAGTCGGAGATCTGGTTTTGCGAGATACTGAGGCTTCGGACCAAACCAACACCGGGAAGCTCATGCCAAAATGGGAGGGTCCGTATAAAATCAAAGAGGTGCTTCGCCCGGGAACATACAAGCTGGTCAACATGGATGAGTCCGAGGTTCCCAACACTTGGCATGGTCTCCGACTAAGGAAATTCTACCAGTAAAAAGAAGGTCAAGGTCTGAATAATCAATCAAGGAGCTACCTCTAAGCCCAAAAAAGTCTTTAACAGATAGATTAGCCTCTGTAATGAAGCGATAATAAGTTATTTGTAGTAGGAATGTTATGATTAATAAAAATAGGCCTTGCCTTGTAATATCTATATTTCGTTGTAAACTTAGTGCATCACTCACACACACAAGCCCCTGATCAGGAGCCATAGGCAAAATTGGAACCAGGGCAAAAACAATGACTTAGCTAAAAACAACTACTCTAGTCTGGATTCGTTCCTACAACACAACCCAGATTGGGGGCGGAAGCAAAAAATTTCTCTAAGTAACTCAAAGCTATAAAGCTTTGGACTTAGCTAAAAACAACTACTCTAGTCCGAATTCGTTCCTACAACACAACCCGGACTGGGGGCGGAAGCGAAAAATTTCTCTAAGTAACTCAAAGCTATAAAGCTTTGGACTTAGCTAAAAACAACTACTCTAGTCCGGATTCGTTCCTACAACACAACTCGGACTGGGGGCGGAAGCGAAAAATTTCTCTAAGTAACTCAAAGCTATAAAGCTTTGGACTTAGCTAAAAACAACTACTCTAGTCCGGATTTGTTCCTACAAAACAACCCGGACTGGAGGCGAAAACAAAAAATTACTATAAGTAACTCAAAGCTATAAAGCTTTGGACTTAGCTAAAAGCGAACACTCTAGTCGGGATAATTTTCTACAAAACATATCCAGACTGGGGGGCCATATCCAGCCCAGAGACCGCATACTTTGGACTAAGCTAAAAACAACTACCCTGGTCCGGATTACGTTCTACGAAACATATCCGAACCAGGAGCAAACACTATTTTCCTAAGTAACTCAAAGTTTTCAAACTTTGGACTTAGTCGAAAAACCTGAAAAGCCACCCTGGTTCGAACCATCTACTACTACAGATCCCGGGCTAGAAACAAACGACATGCAAACTCGCAAAAAACTACAGTTATACTATCAAGAGCATGCGAGATGAAACAACAAAATCAAATACAAAAATGTAACAGACTCAAAGCGAATGAAAAAAAATGGAAATAAACGTTTATGGCTGTTTTTCAAGCCATTTTTATTTAAGGGAAGAGGAGGTACAACGATTATCACAAAACAAAATATAAAAAGATTATATTTAAACGGCAGCAGCACCAGCACCACCTGCATCCTCCCCGCCGTTGCCAGGCCCGCGGCGTCCCCTCCCAGCCTGACCTGCCACCATCCCACGCAGAGCTAGAGCCTCACCAATCCTCTTCAGGACTGCGTCGATCTCGGCCATGGTGGTGGGGCCATCAAACACCATACCAACCACTATAATTTTGTTGTTCTCATAGTCGTAAATAAGAGTTTTGGGATCCATGGTAGAAAATGAAGAAGAAAAGAGAACTGTGAAAGTTTTGGCAAGAATAAAAAAAAGAGGGATGGAACCACAGATATTTATAGGAAGAAAATAAGGAAGAGCCCCAGGAGTTTCCAGTCGTCAATGCATAGGAAATGGACAAGACATTAATGCTGGTCGACTAACGCAAGGACCAAGGTGTTTGACCCTGGAAACCACAATGTTCACCCAGTCCCTGGCTGAATTCAACAAAAAACGAGGTAAACACAAAAAACTAAGAGAACAAAATAAATCCTCATCATCATCCGGACTCCATCTTTCGGGATTAAATCCAGACTGAGAGGCAAACCTTACGAAATCTCTACAAGTTACTCAGCGTTCTCAAATGTTGAACTTGAGAGAATATACGTAAAGCTCTTACCACCAATCCGGACTTAATTTTTTATCCCGAATCCGGTCTGGGGGGCAAATTGCAGGAGATTCCTCTAAGTCACCCGAGATTCTTAAACTCCGAATTTAAATGAAGCAAAAATATGGAAAGGAGCAAAAGGAGTAAATGAAATTGCCGAATATGCATCACAATACAGATAATGTTCAACGAGGGACCGAACCAGCTATATGGTTCGAAACATCCCGGAGAAAATTCGACCGCTAAAGTTGTAGTTCGATATTACAACAAAGACATTAAAATGAAAAGGAGTTGAATAACTAGACGGCAGGAGGGTCTTCGGCAGGAGGTTCTTCGGTGTGCGGATCCTGAGGGACGACGTCTTTGTTCGGGGACGAATCCCGGATGTAAGAACCCAAATTTTTGATAGAATTAAAACTTTTCTTATTTGGATTAAGTACATCAGTGAATAGTGTTTCTATACGTGAATAGTGTTTTTCATGGATGAATAGTGATTTTGGGAACCAAGAAATTTTTCACACCACCCTATGTAAGAGACATGGTATGGATTTTTCGAAGTCATATTAGTGATTCACGAAGTAAATAAGTGTATGCAAAGACGATCGGAATTCAGAAATTCCAATTTCTATTTTGGTGTAATATTTGACCAGAAACTAAGTTATATTTTATTATATTCAAGAAATGAGATATTAAATTTAAGGATTTGAGGATTTAAGATTTTAGAATTTTATTATTTTTGATTTGGGGATTTGGAACGAAAACCACAGAGATAGTGAAACGAGCGTTCTAGAAACCGCTGAAACTTTACAACGAGATTAAAAGATAAAGCGAACGAATTATGGAATTTGGATTGAGTTCATTACAAGATTAAAAAATCCTACATGATCATCAAGAGAATTATATGATTTAATCAAAGATTAAATCAAGAACAATTAGGAATTTAAGTGATTAAAACACTTGAATCATTTCAAAGAACAAAACAAATAGCAAAGCTTCTCCAAGACTCTTTGCACAAGCCCCAAGGTGAGCCACACAGCCACACACATCTGATAATATCTAGATATTATCCTAAACATCAATAATTCAAGAGATTAGATCAAAGATAAGGCAAAGAAACTCCATTCTCTCACCTCTCCCAAAACTGCCCAGCAGAACCAAGCTCAAGAAGAAAATTCATATCTCCATTTCTATCCATGATAAAATCACCAAATTTGAACCATAGGTTCTCCACTCCATGGGTAATATTAGCTCAAAATTTCATGGTATTCTAATGAGTGTAGCCTAGTCAAATCTCCTCCCCAAGAGAAGAAACCAAACTGTCCAGATTGTTTGACAGTTTCTGTGATGATTTTCAAACGGTAATATCTCCTTCATTACTCAATGAAATTTAGTGTTCTTTAGCTTGTTGGAAAGCTGGTTAGATGATCTAGAACTCTTCTTTAGGAGCCTCATCCAGAAAAGCATGGTAAGGCCCTCATTTTTGCAGTTCTTTGAACCAATGAATAGTAACTCCGAAGTGATTAACTAGTTTTCTTGTTTTGTTCTTAAGGTTTAAGCTATATAAAGACTATCTAAGGCTTGTTGAGTGTTTATAAACACTTGATAGTGTTGCTAGAGCTTCCAAGAAGGTAAACCCTTAACCCACCCTTGAGTTTTATATGAGATTTGATGGTGTTTATGACTTGTATACATGATTTAGAGCACGTATTGTAAGAACCCAGATTTTTGGGTAGAATTAAAACTTTTATTATGTATTGATGTAAGAGTGAACAGTGGTTACAACTACAATGTAATACTGGCTTTAAAGAATAAATAATGAAAGGATATATATTCCAAGGTTGTATGGCCTGAAGGATGCTATTGGGTGATAACTTAGATTAGAATAATCTATCTCCTAGAAAGTTAAGATAAGATTCCCTAGAGAGAAATAGATACCCTCATGTCATCCAAATCAATATCTATTATAAGCCCAGCGGTTCCGTAAAAAAGGTTAAGGAACACTCGAGGGTGAACCAGGTTCATTTTCCTAATTATAGGAATTAAATAAAAATAAGTGATGAATAGTGATTTTGGTGGAATTTGGAATATTATTATAATAATGTTATACCCGGTATTCGGAACGGATTTCTGAGTTCGTATTAGTGATCCAGGAGGAAAATAAGTGTATGTAAAAGCTGTCGGATTCAGAAAAAGAGCACTTTTATTTTCTCCGAGATTTCCCTGGACACTGCAAGACTTAAGGATTTATAAAAAAGGGAATTAAGGAATTTAAATTCGAGAAGTATTAAGAAAGATGAAGAATAGTATTAGAAATATTAAGAAGGTTTTCGGTAAAACCCTAACTAGAAACGAATGAGTTATTCCCTCGAACGATCAACGAACAAGCAAGGAAATTGAGTAATACCCGGACAAAGGAACGAATAAATAACCAAGAGACAAACAAGTGCAATTGGTGAAAAAAGGAGAAACCCAAGTAACATCCTTATAAGTCAACTACAAGATGAGTGGTGTAATTGCATTCTTGCAAAAATGGAGTTGTTTGTTGTAGTGCCAACACTTGGCCCAATGAGGAAGCAACAAGTGGCACCATTGGATTGCCAACAACACATTAAAAGAGATGCATCCATTATATATGCAAGGGTTATACATGTATTAGCCATAAATCACCAAAACAAAACAAACCACCACCATTTCTCTCCATTTCTTCATAAAAATCTGCCCATTCTTAGCTAATTGGAAGTCCAACTTCCAACCATCACTTGTTCTTCAAATTTTTATGGTAAGTACTACATATCATGGTAATGATCTCCTAGAAATTTAAGCTTCAAATTCATCTTTTATCATTTTCAAATAAATCATCAAAGATGATGATGAATAGTGTTCTTCATAAACTAACTTTTATTTCTTGATTTCTTTTGATTATTCAAGCTATACTAAGGCTAGATAAGGGCTAAACAAGGCTTGATAAGTTCATACATACACCAAGGAAGGTATACCACTCTTGAAAACCAAGCTCTTAGTTTAAGTTTTGGTATTTTAGATGAGTTATATGGATTTAATGCATGTTTAGGACCTTAAGATTATGATTGGGATTTATTAAAGGTGAAATTAGTTTAGATGAACGGAAAGACATTGCTTGGTCTTAGTTCATGGTTGAATAACATGTATATGTTGTTTGGAGTGGAAACTATGATTATTGGATGGTTTGAAATTTGGAAATCATGTAAACATAGCCGTCGTAATGCCTGATTGTCGTTAGCCTTAAGAAACCGTGATTAGCAGTAGCATGAACACACTGTCCAGTCTCGGATTTTGCCATGAAAAGCTAGATTATGTTATAAGCTTCGTTTTGATATAAAGATCGCATGAAACGGACTTACGGTTTAGGAGTTATGATTAAATTCGTAAAAGTGGTTCGGAACCGTAATCAAAAGTTCGTAACCGAAATTGGATCCCTTTAATATTGCGAAATCAGTGGCGAATCTTAATAATTAAATAATAGAGATAAAAAGGAGGGTGTGGGAGAAGACCTCATGTAAAAAGGATTGTTTTACGATTTTATAAAAATGTTCGAATCAAGGTTAAACGCGAACGAACCCCTAAAACCATACTTGATTATGACTTTGGTTAATAACTTAGAAAACGGACGATAAAACTCGTAGTACAATCTTGATTCGTAAATGATCGATATTAAAAACTTACATGGCTTAAGTATATATTAAGTGTGGGTGCAATGTCGGGTTATAATAGCGAACGTATGTCGAACCGCATCGGTGATAAAAAGAGTTACACTAAGAGGTGTATAACGAGATAATTCGAAAACGTGTTTCGACTTAAGTAAAGTCTATATTTAACCTTGCAAAGTGTTAAGTGATTAATTCCGAATGCCTTGGCTATTTATAGATCGTCAGGCTGACCCGGGACACGCTACTACTACCCCTACTCGTACTCGATTTCCAGGCAAGTTTCAAATCCTTTTTAAAAGACTGTTGTTGTGAGTATATATATATGTATGCTTTCTGTTATACATATGCCATAGCACGCATGCCTACTTTCAAAGTCATATTGATATACTTGTTCCCTGAATTATTGTTGGCTTATGAGCTAGATAGTTATTATATCAGTTATAAGCCGGAAATTTATAAGACCCTTAAACGAAGGGCATCTGAACCTCATTCCTTGATTATAGACCGGGAGTCGTTATTTCTTGATATATTGACATTATTTTCAGAGGAAAATAATTAAGTAAATATTTCCCATTCATTATCTGGCGAATATTATTGAGATATTCCTTTGAGATTATTTGATAAATATTATTCGGGTTATTCATCAGATATTTAATTATTCACTGAACATTATCTTTAATATTTATCTAAAGTCGATTTAATATTCGAATATTATTTCGAACCCTCAGTTAAGTTATTTACTTAGAGAATATTCATTCTTATTTCTTCGATAAATATTATTTTGAATATTCATTCGAGTTATTTATTTAATGAATATTATTTTAATGTTCATTCGAGCCTTATTTATTTAAATGAATATTATTTCGAATATTCATTCAATCTCTATTTATTTTATAAATATTAGTTGAACATTGATTCGAACTCCAGTTCATCGATAAATATTATTTTGAATATTCCCTTGAGACGATAAATGTTATCTTCGACATTCATTTAAAGTCGATACAATTATTGAACATAATGTCGAATATTCATTCGATAATTATTTCTTCGATAAATATTATTAAGATTGAATATTCATTATTTATTTAATGAATATTGTCTCAAATATTCAGTCGACAATTATTTCATCAATAAATATCATTTTTAAGTTGAATATTCATTATTAATTTAATGAATATTATATCAAATATCCAAGGGATGTTTATTTCACCAATAAACAGTATTATTTTCAAATATCCATTTAAGATTGGATTTATTTAGTGAACATGATTTTAAACATTTATTTGAGTTTATTTAATTAATGAATATTATCTGGAATATTCATATAAAGAAGAGAGTTATTTAGTAAATAATTCTAAATATTCATTCGAGGATTACTTACGAGTAATATTATGATTTATTCATATTCCTTAATTAATATTGAGTTAATGAATATTCTTGGAATATTTATTTAAATCCTTTTAAGTTCTTTTATAATGATTCATATTATTCAAAGATTATATGTCACCTTCTGATATGGTGTAAAATATTTTGGAGTAGTTTATGACTATTTTTATCAAGGGGAGGTTTCCAAAACTCTATTTTTATTTAAATCTATCTTAAAGAAGATTTAAATACTCGCTCAACTTCCAAACGTATATAAGGGGACCTCACTTGAGAGATGTTATTTATTGGGCTGCCCGGTCCTATACTTGTTAAAACTATCTTGTCACTCACATCTTGATTCTTTCAAGCATTGATATGAGTCTGTTTGGTTACCTCCTCAACGCTCGAGGGGTAAGAATTGATGAAACAAGTTTATATCCATTAACAAGCATCAGCTTGGGAAATATTGGTGATTTTTCCTTTCCAACTAGATACGACTACTTTGTGGAGTCCTATCAACAAGTAATATACTTGGGGAAAGGGGGAGGAACTTCACGTTTCAAAGTTATGGATGTGAAATGAACTAGGAGATGCGTAAGTGACCCAGTGGCGCCGGTTCAGCAAATGGCCCAACCGTTGGCCGGGGGATTCCAGAGGGCGGTAGACAAGTAAATCCGTCGGTGCTTCCTTCTACATGTAGTAAACAAGAGGTGGGGAGCATAACATGCGACTGATCATCGTGTATATGCTATGTCTCCTGGCGCGTCAAACTCCAGTATTAGTTCATCTCTCAATGTTGGAAATTTCCTGCAACCTTATCATTATTGGCAGGTCTGAAAAGTGTTTGAATTGGAATTGCAATATTCTTCCTGCAAGTTCCTCTATTATGAAAAGTTGATAATATCGGGCTCATCTTTGACATAGCAGATATTTATTCAAAACAAAGATATTTTGAGTTACCTTGTAACTTCATCTCATACCTTATATTGGTACTACATCATTAATGCATGGCATATGGTTTCGAAGATATTTTGAACCGTCATATATTATTGCCGTTCAATTATATTTTTGGTGGGCTATTGCTCACCCTTGCTTTATTTATTTATATCACAACAACAGCTAGATCAGATGGCCGCGCAAGGCATACCCAACATAGGCAGGTGTCAGCCATCAGAGGATTAACCGATGAGGTCATAGCTACCATTGCTGAGGATGCAGCTTCTGGTAGGCTAGTTGTTAGCATTTGATCCTCTAATGTATTTATCATATGGCATATATCAATGGATGGCAAAGAATATGTAATTGTAAAATTGTAATTCTTTGGGTTGTAAGAACTCAATCTTGTGATTAATAATATTGATGGTTACTCTGATTTCATCTCTGGGACTATAACGGGTGTGTTTTATGATGTTGTTCTAGGTCACAAGGTTGTAATTTAAATTATGTTGGTTTTATGGATGGATATTGAGACCGTAACGACCAGATCCCTGACCCTGGATCTGGGGGTGTTACACGTATGTTGTGTGGGTGTTATAAAAATGATAAAATGAGTTTTGTGGCTCCAATACCTGTTGAGACAGTGAGGGAGATGATGAATAGTGAATATGAGTCTTGGGTATTGATTGATTGATTATTTGGGTTGTTCGAAAATTGGATTATTCGTTTTTAAGCCGTCATAATGTCGAAATTTACTTAGGTGTTAAAAACAGAGCATGTCCGAAACTGTAAGTTTCTTTCAAGGTTGAGGACCTGCCATGAACTTGTAGATCTTGATTCATAGATCGTTTTGGCGAAAGAATCGAAGCATTTAGACTTACGGTTTAGGAGATATGGTCGATTTAGTAAACGTGGTTCGAAACCGTAAGTGCGAATTCGTAATTGAAATTGAACCCCCTTACTATTACTAATTCAGTGCCGAACCTTGATAAATAAATATTAGAGATCATAAGGAAGGTTTGGGAAAAAACCTCATGTCAAACGGATCGTTTTTCGATTTTATAGAAATGTTCGAAACGAGGTTAAGCGCGAACGAACCCCTTAAAAGTATACTTGGTTATGACTTTGGTTAATCACTTAGAAAACGAGCGATAAAACTCGAGGTATAATCTTGGTTCGTAAATGACCGACCTTAAAACTTACATGACTTAAGTATATACAAAGTGTAAGTATGACGACGTGTCTTAGTAGCGAACGAATGACGGGTCATAGCGAGAATAAAGACAATTGCACTAAGGGGTGTTTAACGAGATAACTCAAAAACGTGTTTCGATTTAAGTTAAGTTGTACTTAGCCTTCTAAAAAGTGTTAAGTGATTGACCTCGGTTATTGTGGCTATTTATAGATCACTGGATTGACACGAGGCACACTACCCCTACAGGATTACCAGGCAAGTTTCCAATACCTTGGAGCTGTTGTTGTGATAATATATATGATTGTTGCTATACCTATGCCATAGCATGCATGTTTGTTTTCAAAGTATATTGGAATATGTTAGAAATGATTGATGAAAACAGTGTTTGGAAGCTAAAGTCAGAAAACAGAGTTTAGCTGGAAGCAGTCAGAGTTTGATTAAACACTGACTGGAAGCGCAAACAGAGTTTGTTAAACTCTGTAGCGATATTGTCTGAAGAGTCAACAGTGTTTGAAGATTGATAAATATGGAAGCAATATCTTTGAAGATTGGAAAGCTGTCAAAGAGATTGAGTTGACTTGGAAGACTGAAGCAATCGTGATTGATATCAATTGTATAGCTTGATTTTAGGAGTATCAATTACTGATTGTACGAAGCTGTATGTTCTATAAATACAGTTAGGTTAACCCTAGAAGGGTAGTCGAACATTGAGATATTCATCCATTGTAACCTAAGCAGCTCTCTGTGATATTTACATCACTGAGAGAGGAATTATTAATTCCAAACAGTTTTTAATTGTTAAACAGTGTGTTCTTGTTAAGTTATTCATACAGTATTTGATTACATATTGTGTATTCGACCTAACAAGTGGTATCAGAGATAAATCTGTTATTTTATTACAGCTAAAGATCCAAACACAATAGTAATCAATGGCAGAGATACCTCCACCAAATGAGAAAGCCCCTACTACTGTTAGTAGGTATGAGACAATCAGGGTTCCTATACTTAGGCCACCAGAGTATGCAATTTGGAAGGTGAAAATGACCATGTTTCTGGAGGCTACAGATCCAGAATACCTTGATAGAATTTATGAAGGTCCTCACAAACCAACAAAATTATCTGCTGCTGCTGCTGGTGAGGAGGCAAAGGTCATTCCAAAGGAAAAGAAAGATCTAACTGCTGAGGATCTTTCATCTATTGCAAAGGATGCAAAAGTGAGACATTTACTTCACAGTGCATTAGACAATGTTATGTCTAATAAAGTGATTAATTGCACAACTGCAAAGGAAATATGGGATGCACTTGAGGTTAGGTGTCAAGGAACTCCTGCAATCAAGAAAAACAGAAGAAACATACTCACTCAGGAGTATGAGCACTTTGAGGCAAAGTCTGATGAAACCATGACAGAAACATTTGACAGATTCTGTAAACTGCTCAATGATTTGTCATTGGTTACCAAAGAATATGATTTAGAAGACTCAAATCTCAAGTTTCTTCTTTCTCTACCTGAAAAGTGGGATGTGAAAACAACCACTATTAGAGATAATTATGAACTTGGTGAAACAGAGATTGATGAAATTTATGGGCTGCTCAAAACCCATGAATTGGAATTGGAGCAGAGAAACAAAAGAACAAGTAGAAAGTCAAAATCTGTTGCACTCAAGGTTGAGGAGAAACCATCAAAGAAGGAGGCATCAAGGAGAAAGGCAAAAGGGAAGGCCTTAGTCATCCATTCAGAGAATGAGTCATCAAACACTGATGTTGACTCAAACACAGATGGTTCATCTGATTCTGAAGATGATGAAGAGATGATGCAAATGGCTGCATTAATGGTAAAGACCTTCAAGAAGATGGGTTACAAGAACTTCAAGAAGGGGAAGAGATTCTCAAGGGACTACTCAAAGTCTGACAAGAAGAATTTCAAGAAAGCTGAGGGAAAGGACTTCAAATCTGGAAAGAAAGATAAGTCTGAGATTCAATGCTACAAGTGTAAGGAATTGGGACACTATGCTCCAGAGTGCAAGAAGGGTAAAACTGAAAAGGCACTCTACACCAAAGGCAGAGATTGGGCAGACACTTCAGATTCAGATGAGGAAGTCAACTATGCTCTCATGGCTACTACTCAGACTGAAAATGATGATCTCAAGGTACCTCCAACTACCTATGCTTATAACACTGATAATATAACTGAATTAAGAATTTATCTTAAAGCATTGCATATCAGTTATAGAGATCAGACCTTAGAAAATGAGAGGATAAAGTCTGAGTGTTCTCAACTCAAAGAAAGAAATAAACTTGTTGAGGAACAGTTAGAGAACATGAATAAAATTCAAAAAGAGAGAGATGATGCAGTGTTTATTGAACAGGAGTTGCTAGGTAAGTATAAGCAACTAGAATCTGAATTGGAGGATAGTAAACACATCATTAAAACTTGGACACACTCTGGCAAAGACACTCAAGAAGTGTTTCAGTCAGATACAGTAGGTCTAGGTTACTCTGTTGGAGATGAACTTAGATTTGAAAATAAGGTAAAAGTTAGACCATATTGTTCATCTGAGGGTAATGTCATGGGAACAGGTGGACCTAAGACTGAAGCACAGAAAAAGGCTTTTAAGGAGTCATATGCTAAAACTTTTGTTAAAGAGGCTAACATTGGTTTAATGACAGATAAACAACTCAAGCATAAGCTTAAGGAGATAAAATCTGTCAACAAACAGAGATTGCCTAAGAAAAACAAAAATGGAAAAGTAGGCATAACTTCAGGAATTAAGCCAATGCTTGCTTCATTAGCTCCTAGAAAAACATGCTTTAATTGTGGTAGCACTAATCATCTTGCTAGTTTCTGCAATAAGAATAAGAACATTAATTCTTTGCCCTCTAAAACTGCAGTAAAGAGTGATTATGTGAGAACTAGACCACAGACTTTATGCAAACACTGTGGAAGTACTTGGCATTCTATTTACACTTGCAGAGATTATCATGCTATTTACTATAATTACTATGAACCCAAGCCAAATTTGAAATGGGTTAAAGTAAACTCTGCAAATGTAAACTCTGAAAAAGTTAGCTTAAACTCTATTAATATGAATTCCACTGCAAAAGCTAACAGAATTAAGAAAGCCAAAGGATCCAAGCAAGTCTGGATCCTTAAAACTAATAATCAGTGATTGTTTGTGATTGCAGGGCAACAGGGTCAGTACCCTAGTCGTGGACAGTGGATGTTCAGGACATATGACAGGAAATAAAGCCCTGCTATCAGAGTTTGAGGAGAAGGCTGGCCCAGAAGTTTCCTATGGAGATGGCAACATAGGACATACACTGGGATATGGCAATATTAATCTTGGAAATGTCATCATCACAAATGTAGCTCTTGTTCCAGGACTCAAGCATGATTTGCTATCTGTGAGTCAAATCTGTGACAGAGGATATCATGTAGATTTTCAGCCTGAATATTGTCAAGTGATCAGTAAATCTACAGGGAAAGTTGCTCTAGTTGGAAACAGACACAATAACATCTATGAAATCAAATTGTCAACAAACTCTGATGGCAAAGCAGTGTGTCTGTCTACAAGGATGTCCAGTGAAGAGAGTTGGAAATGGCACAAGAAACTCTCTCATTTGAATCTGAACAACATCAATGAGCTAATCAAGAATGATCTTGTAAGAGGTCTACCAAAGTCCTTGTTGAATGTAGAAGGACTGTGTGATTCTTGTCAAAAGGCCAAACAGAGAAAAACATCTTTCAAAAGTAAATCTGAGTCTTCAATTGCTGATCCTTATCATCTACTACATGTTGATCTTTTTGGTCCAGTGAATGTGATGTCTCTTGGAAAGAAGAAATATGCATTAGTCATTGTTGATGAATATACCAGATTCACATGGGTATATTTTCTTGCAAAGAAGGATGAAACTGCATTAACACTGACAGAACATGTAATTCAACTGGAAAAAGGGTCAGAGCATCAAGTGAAGATAATCAGAAGTGACAATGGAACTGAATTCAGGAATTCATCTATGGAAGAATTTTGCAAGAGTAAAGGGATAAAACAAGAGTTTTCTGCACCTGGTACTCCACAACAAAATGGTGTAGTGGAGAGGAAAAACAGAACCTTGATAGAAGCTGCCAGAACCATGCTAGATGAAGCAAAGTTGCCAACATATTTCTGGGCAGAAGCAGTTCAAACTGCTTGTTTTACTCAAAATGCAACACTGATCAACAAGCATGGTAAAACACCATATGAAATGGTGAAGAAGAAAAAGCCAAATCTAAAATATTTTCATATTTTTGGATGCAAGTGCTTTGTGTTGAAGACTCATCCTGAACAGTTGACCAAGTTTGACCTAAAGGCAGATGAAGGTATTTTTGTTGGCTATCCACTGTCAACTAAAGCATTCAGAGTTTATAATCTGAGAACCAGAGTGATCATGGAATCAATTCATGTGTCATTTGATGACAAGAAAATAACTGGACTTGATGAAGTAAATGAACATGATCAACTGCATTTTGAAAATGAAGATTTATTCTCTGAAAAAGTAAACTCTGATCAGACTGATGTGTCAAACTCTGTTGATCTAAACTCTGAACCTCTACTGGTAAATACTGAAGAAACTCTTCAATCAGAAACAAGGGAAGAACCAGTTGAGGGGGAGCATGAAGAATCACATCAAAGTGAAAATTCAAACACTGATAGTGACTCAAATGATAACTCTGAATCAAACACTGTTGATTCAAACTCTGATCATTCAAATTTTGAGCAGTCACATTCAGGGGGAGCATCTGAAAATGAAGAAAGACACCAGGAAAATCAGGAGAGCATGAATCAAGGGGGAGGATCACATGATGACAGAAGCAATCTGCCTTCTGCAAGAAAATGGACTAAATCTCACACACCTGATTTGATTATTGGTGATCCAGATGCAAAAGTAAGGACAAGAAGTGCTACAACAAATGAATGTTTATTTCATGCATTCTTGTCACAATCTGAGCCAAAGAAAGTGGAAGAAGCTCTTAAAGATGCTGACTGGATAACAGCAATGCAAGAAGAGCTAAATGAATTTGAAAGAAATGAAGTGTGGACACTTGTACCAAGGCCTAAGAATAGATCCATTGTTGGTACTAAATGGGTTTTCAGGAATAAAACTGACAGTGAGGGTGTTATCACAAGGAACAAGGCAAGACTGGTTGCAAAAGGCTACTCACAACAGGAAGGAATTGACTATGATGAAACATTTGCACCAGTGGCTAGATTGGAGGCAATCAGGATTTTTCTAGCATATGCCTCCCACATGAAATTCAAAGTGTTTCAGATGGATGTAAAAAGTGCATTTTTGAATGGAAAACTTGAAGAAGAAGTGTTTGTGGAACAACCACCAGGGTTTGTAGATCCAAAATATCCAGACCATGTCTACAGGTTAGACAAGGCTCTCTATGGACTTAAGCAGGCACCAAGGGCATGGTATGAAACCCTTGCCAAATTTCTACTAGAAAGTGGATTTCACAGAGGTACTATTGACAAAACTCTGTTTTATTTCCAAAATGGTAGTGACTTGCTTTTAGTTCAGATATATGTGGATGACATCATTTTTGGTTCTACTAATGATAAACTCTGTAAGAAGTTTGCCAAACTCATGCATTCAAGATATCAAATGAGTATGATGGGAGAGCTTAGTTATTTTCTAGGCCTACAGGTGAAGCAAACAGATGATGGAATTTTTATAAATCAAGCAAAATATACCAGAAACCTTCTCAAGAAATTTGGTATGCTTGACTGTTCATCTGCAACAACTCCCATGGCAACTGCAACAAAATTGGACAAAGATGCAGGGTCATCAGTAGATATGACAAGCTACAGAGGAATGATTGGTTCTTTACTCTATTTGACAGCTAGCAGACCTGATATCATGTATGCAACTTGCTTGTGTGCAAGGTTCCAGGCTGATCCAAGAGAACCACATTTAACAGCAGTAAAGAGAATATTTAAGTACCTGAAGGGCACTATAACTTTGGGGCTGTGGTATCCAAGGGAATCAGAGTTTAAACTTCTTGGTTACTCTGATGCAGACTTTGCTGGATGTAAGATAGACAGAAAAAGCACCAGTGGAAGTTGTCAATTTCTGGGTGACAGACTTGTTTCCTGGTATAGCAAGAAACAGAAGTCAATATCTACATCTACAGCTGAAGCAGAGTATATTGCTACTGGTAGCTGTTGTGCACAGATTTTATGGATGAAGAATCAACTGCTGGATTATGGATTAAGGTATTCCAAGATACCTATTTACTGTGATAATCAAAGTGCTATTGCAATGACAGGTAATCCAGTGCAACATTCAATGACAAAGCACATCAGCATAAGGTATCACTTCATCAGAGAGCATGTAGAGGAAGGCAACATTGAGCTTCACTTTGTGTCTACAGAACAACAACTTGCAGATATCTTCACCAAGCCATTGAGTGAAGCCACATTTACAAGACTGGTCAATGAACTAGGAATGGTCTCTAGTTTTGACTAGAGATGTTGGTTAGACTCAAAAACTCATTGCTCATGATTTAAAACATTTTTAAGTGCTATGTGAACCTTGGTATTAAACTCTGTTCTGCATGTTAATGTTTAAATCTTTTTAAACTCTGTCAGCATGTCTGTCTGTTAAATACTGTTAACATGTTAGATACACTCAGTTAATTCAGAATTGATTATTGTCTGAATGAAAACACCAATGAAGAAAATTGTATGGAGCATGATTCTCAGTAAATAAATCATGATTCTTTCTGAGTCACTGCTATCTAATCAGACTTTGTGCAGTAAATCAACACAGCATGATACTGTTTCATATTTATAGCATCTCTTAGTTTATTCAGTCCTAAACTCTGAGTCTATGAATATTGTGTGCATGGCCACTCATAAATAATCTTGGTTATTGATGAACTCTAAACTCTGATCAGTGACATTCTGTTTCCAAAGGTATGGTTCATGACGATTCCTTGTTTGTACTTGTGAAAATCATAAAACTTGAGATGTGTCAGTGATTAGTTTGGTGAGTTCAGATTCATGTTTACACCATGTGAGAGTTTGAGCCAAATCAGTGATTGATACATTTTCTATCAATCAGTATTTATTGTTGTGTGATATTCATCAGGTAGTATGTTTCTCTAGAACTTGTATTAAACCACTTTGAGACTACATGATATGTGTGTGCATGAAAATGATAAAGGCAATAGGATTTTCCATTCTTTCAAACACTGTTCAAAATTCTTTTGAACATTGTACAAACACTGTATAAACACTGTTCATAAATTCCATCCTTAGTAAACCCCTTTGAGCCTTATTAACTGCTCATTTTTCTTATACTCTGAAGTATTAAGAGCAGTTAAATATTTTTTTCTCAAACAGATGAGTGTTTCTCAAGAAAAGAAAAAGTTTACTCAGTATATATGCTAAATAAATAAAAAAGAAAAAAAAGAAAAAAAAAAGGAGCATATATACTGATCTTGTACAAATATATACTGTGACTGAACACTTTGTTCTCTTAAGATGCTCAGCTTGAAGTCACTCTTGAATAAAAATATCTCTTTTCATCTGTTTGATCCTACTCCATTTAAACCCTGAATAAAGTCCTTTTGATTTGTGAATACATGTACTCAAAGTAGTGTAGAATTGGTGGACATTCAAGCATATGGTAGACTCTGCTATTTCTGATTGAATGTGAGTGTAAACACATCACCTAAACACTTGTGTGCTTTGAGAGTTTGTGAGGTTATACAGTTCATGACTGTTATTCACTGAATGATGCTCTGATTTCTATCTCTTGATATTTTTGTCTTTAAAGACTGTGTGCTTACTTGGATAATCATGGACATCAAAGGAAATGGTAGTTTTCAGATTTCTGTATAACAGTAACTAGAGAGTTTAGCATTCATCAAACAATCAGTGTTTAATATGAGAGTTTGTGCAATCAGTGTTTATTAACTGTTTGTTATGGATTTTATGAAATATTAGATGCTCTAAAAATTGATTTCAGTAAACTCTGCTTCACACACACTCATATTCACAACTGTGCAATTTTTGAAAGGGTTTTAGTGATAAAGTTGGAAAATTGATAAACACTGTTGAATTGTGTTAAGTACTCTGAGGTAAAGTTTCATTGAGATGATTTGACTATTATTGGAGTAATTGGGGTAGTTGACAACTGTTAATTAGTGTTAATGTGTCTAAGTGTCGTGATTATAGAAATAACAGCGGTAATTATTAAGTGATCCATTGGCTGTTTGACACGTGTCCCATGATTGTGTCCCACTCACACACAACTCTACAACAGTTGCGCGCTTTTACTAAATAAACGATTGAGTTTTAATTTTACTCTAATCGTCTTTAATCTCTCACTCCATATCGATTCACATTCACCCACTCACAGTTTCTTACATACTCATTCATTTTCACACTTCTCTTATTCTCTCCTTCACTTTTTGATAAACACTTACAGTGCATACAAATCTTTTCTCTGAATATCTTCGTATCTTGTTACTAATGGCAACTAAAGCATTTGATGCAGCAGGGTTAGTCTTTCTCACTAGTAACTATGCAGCACCATTGGAGAATGAAAATGCTCCACAGGCGTTTCACTTGTTCCAAAACTTCTTGAACGATTCTGAGATAGGGACGGCTCTAACTGCACCACGAACATTATCTGCTTCACAGATTGCTACTTTCTGGACAAACTCTGAATATGATGATGGAGGAGAGGCTGGCACTCCAACAATCACTTTCACTCATGAAGAATCAGAGTATATCATTACTCCAACCACTGTCAGAGATGCTTTGGACTTTGAGACACACACTTCTTACAGTGTTGTTGGTCATGATCGATTGAGGACAATGTTGGAACAAATTGGATGTGCAGGAAACTTGAACAAGATAGGGTCTTTGAGACGACCAAGTTTGAGAAAAGAATGGAGTTTCTTCTTTGATTGTATAACAAGGGCTTTTGGAAAGAAGACAACAAACTGGGATGCTCTACCTCTGGATACTCTCCAAATTGGTCATGTCGAATACACAATATGTAATCAAATACTGTATGAATAACTTAACAAGAACACACTGTTTAACAATTAAAAACATTCAAAGGCTAAACAGACATTACCTGGAGCTGTTTATACTAGAAGAATGAAGCAACATGCAAACAGACCTTCACTTTCACCACCAAGAGAAAGCTCAAGTGAAGATGAAGAGGAGATTGTTGTGCCAATCAAGAAAAGGAGACTAATTCTTTCTGATTCAGACGCAGAGAATGTTGTTGAAGCTCCAGAGGTGGTTTCACAGCAAACACCTACTGTTGAGGATACAGAGAATATTGTGGATGACAAAGTACAAATACCTGCAGAGGTTGAAATGCCTGCAGAGGATAATGTTACTGTTGAAATACCTACAGAGGATAAAATGCCTATAGAAGAGGATCAAAGAGATGGTTTGTCACCAGTACATGATGTTCCTGAATCAATTCTTGATCCTGTCTCACCTGCAGTACATGTTCCTGAAGCTATAGCATCACACACAGAGTTAGTAACTTCTCCAATTCAAGACAAAGTTGATGAAGCTACAAAGGTAAACTCTGTTGCAGAGCCTGTGCAACATGAGGTGATTACTGAAAAGGTTGCAGAAGTTATTGCAGACACTGTGGCTGACACTGCTCAGCACAGTGGTTCTTTCAATGATGGTCAAGCTCAAGGTGCAAGTGATGAAGATAAATCTGACAGTGATGCAAACTCTGACTCTTTTGTGAGTGTACCTGCACAGACAGATAGTAAACATACACCTTTTGCTCAGCCTTGTCCATCACATGCTGTTGAAGTAGAGCATCTTGCTAAATCTGCTGAAAATTGGTATAGACAAGATTGCATTTTTCCAAAAGGGAGAGCATCGGAGTTTGTTAGGCAAACTGCAAAGCAGATTTCAAATCCAGATATCTTATCCTGTTTAAAGGCAACTGTAGTACAAGTCAAGACTCTGGAAGGGAATTTTGCTGACACTAAATACGAAATTGCTTCCTTGAAGACTGAGATTCAGTCAAGAGAGTTGAAGATGGAAAGAGAGTCCAAAATAAAAGCTGTTCAGCTGTCCAAAGTTCAAGACACTCTCTTTGCCAGGCTAGGAAAGGTTGAAGAAAATCAGACTGCTTTATCTGCTAAAGTGGATTCAATTGCAAACTCTTTAGAGCTCATTACATCAATACTAATTCCTGATGATGTCAAAAAGGGGGAGAGAGTGACTAAGTCAAAATGCAAAGTTTCTCAAACTCTGACTCAAAAGGATGATGCTGGAGATGGAGGGGCAAGTGATAAAAGCAAGGTTTTAAACTCTGAAAGGCAAACTCTGAGATGTGGCAAATCTTTTAAATCACAGTCTGTTGGAACAAACACTGAAACTCAAGGTACCTCAAAGACCAAGAGTTTGGAATTAACATCAAACCCAAAGACTGATGAGGAGTTAGCTGTTAAGCTTTTTATGGAAGAGAATGCAGAAGGAGTGACCATAGAAGATGCTAAAGCTGAAGAGAAGAGTTTACAAGAAAAGCATCTGAAAGCTCTAAAGTCTGAAAAAGCAAAGAGGAATGTGAAAATTGCTAAAGCTGCAAAGCCTGTTCTTAAAGGCATTCAAATCAAAGAACCTGTTGGTACAGATCAAAGAATGCAAGTATTCAGAAAACCAACAGATGCAGAAGCCAAGCAAAAGCTGAAAAGTATAGTTACAACCTCTGTTGATACACATGTTGTACAGAAGAATGAAGACACAACCTCTGTTGCTGCACAAGTGGTGACCACACCATTAGTGTCTTTTCAGTTGAAATCAACATTTAAAAGAGGTGCTCCTCATGATCCAAGACTAGAAGCTACAATTCCAATGGATTTTGCTGATGGTAGAGCATTATCTGGTAAAGTTGGATACAATAAAGGAGGCATAGGCTCATACAGAGATAAAAGACAATATGTTGGTCCTAGAGATCCTTCTTCACTGTCTGTTCCAGGAGGTGGTGTCACTCAAGAGAGTTTAGACAAACTGGAATCAGTACAGCTTGTATATCAGAAGAGTCTAGAAAAGGATTTCTTGTTATATTTCATGGCTGATGGAACAGTATTTAAAGTCTCTGAAAAGGATATTGAATTAAAGTATGCTGAAGAACTTGAATATGTCCTATATATTTTCAGAGTGAGAAGTCAAAGAACTCAGTCAGTTGCAAATGTGCTTCAACAAAGAATGATTCAAAACCTTGCGAGAAGGCAAATGAAATTCAATAGCAAGTATGTTCCTAAATACAGAGATTGGAATGGTAATCTGATTGAAATGGAGAAGGGAACTACAAAACTGAAGACTGATCTTGGGATTACTGTTCTGGATTTCAATGTAAAATCTGAAGAGGTGAAATATATCAGGTTGGGAAATGAGATGAGAAGAAACAAAATCTACGATCTTAGAGCTGCTATCTATCAAACTGATGAGAATGATCCTCAGTTGAGAGAAATCAAAGAAGCTATGCAGATAGAGCTTGAAAATGCTGAAAGAAGGTTGCTTATAGACTATCTTAGAACAGTGCCTGATCTTCAAGAGATTAGAGATTAAAGTCTGTAAGAATTTTCTTATTTCATGTAGAATTTGTTAAGTAATAGCTTAAACTCTGTTTGTATGTTAAACACTGTAAACTTTGTATTTGTTTTGACATCATCATTTACTGTAAAACTTGTACATTCTTGCTAATGGACAAGTTGGGGGAGATTGTTAGAAATGATTGATGAAAACAGTGTTTGGAAGCTAAAGTCAGAAAACAGAGTTTAGCTGGAAGCAGTCAGAGTTTGATTAAACACTGACTGGAAGCGCAAACAGAGTTTGTTAAACTCTGTAGCGATATTGTCTGAAGAGTCAACAGTGTTTGAAGATTGATAAATATGGAAGCAATATCTTTGAAGATTGGAAAGCTGTCAAAGAGATTGAGTTGACTTGGAAGACTGAAGCAATCGTGATTAATATCAATTGTATAGCTTGATTTTAGGAGTATCAATTACTGATTGTACGAAGCTGTATGTTCTATAAATACAGTTAGGTTAACCCTAGAAGGGTAGTCGAACATTGAGATATTCATCCATTGTAACCTAAGCAGCTCTCTGTGATATTTACATCACTGAGAGAGGAATTATTAATTCCAAACAGTTTTTAATTGTTAAACAGTGTGTTCTTGTTAAGTTATTCATACAGTATTTGATTACATATTGTGTATTCGACCTAACAGAATACTTGTTCCCTGAATTGATATTGGCTTATAGACTAGATATGGATTATCAGTTACAGGCAGAATTGTTTTGTTAGGACCCTTAGTGAAGGGCGTATAATATTTATTCTTTAAATATGAGACCGGGAGTCGGTATTTTGTGTTATATAGATAGTCGTGGAAACCCGGAAGGATTCTAGCGACAGAGTAGTATTCATTTTGAGGAATGTTATTATTAAACATTATTTATATTTCCGTAAAAGTATTGAATACTTGGAAATCATTCGAGAAATGTTATTTGAGTATTATTACAGTCGAGAAATATTTAACGAATATTATTTTTGAATATTCATTGGAGTTTGATTATTAATGAATAATTACTTGATATTCATTGGAATTTTATTCATTAAATGAATATCACTTTCGGATATTCATTTAAGTTTTATCTAATTGATAAATATTATTTCAAAATTATTTTTTAGAAGTTCTAATTACTCAAGGAATATTATTTCGAATATTAAAGTTTTGATTACTAAATGAATATCATTTGGATATTTATTTAGAATATTAATTATTAAATGAATATTATTTGGATATTCATTTAGCATATTATTTGTTTAATGAATATCAACTGAATATTCATTTGGAATTTATTTATTAAATGAATATTATTTTGAATATTCATTTAAGATATTTTGTACTTGATGAATATTATGTTAAAATATTCATTTGAAGTTCTAATTATTCAAGGAATATTATTTCTAATATTAAAGTTTTGATTACTAAATGAATATCATTTGGATATTTATTTAGAATATTAATTATTAAATGAATATTATTTGGATATTTATTTAGGATATTATTTGTTTAATGAATATCAACTGAATATTCATTTGGAATTTATTTATTAAATGAATATTATTTTGAATATTCATTTAAGATATTTTGTACTTGATGAATATTATGTTAAAATATTCATTTGAAGTTCTATTTACTTAAGGAATATTGCTTCGAATATTCCTTTAAAGTTTTGATTACTAAGAATATTATTTGGCTATTCATTTAGAATATTATTTATTAAATGAATATTATTTTCAAATATTCATTCAAGGTTTGATTTATTTAGTGAATATTATTTTAAATATTTACTTAAGTTTACTTAATTAATGAATATTATATTAAATATTCATTTAAAGAAGAGAGCTATTTAGTAAACGATTCTATATATTTATTCGAGGATTACTCACGAGCAATATTATGATTTAATCATATCCCTTAATCATTATTGATGTAATAAATATTCTTGGAATATTTATTTAAATTCTTTTAAGTTCTTTTTATAATAATTCATATTACTCAAAGATTATCTTTCACCTTCAGATATGGTGTAAAATATTTCGGAATATCTTATGACTATTTATATCAAGGGGAGGTTCCCAAACTTTAATTCCATTTAAATCTATCTTAAAGAAGATTTAAATACTCGCTCAACTTCCAAACATATATAAGGGGACCTCACTTGAGAGATGTTATTTATTGGACTGTCCGGTCCTATACTTGCTAAACTATCTTGTCACTCATATCTTGATTCTTTCAAACCTCGATATGAATCTGTTTGGTTACCTCCTCAACACTCGAGGGGTAAGAATTGATGGAACAAGTTTATATCCATTAACAAGCATCAGCTTGGGAAATATTGGTGAATTTTCCTTTCCAACTAGATACGACTACTTTGTGGAGTCCTATCAACAAGTAAAATACTTGGGGAAAGGGGGAGGAACTTTACGTTTCAAAGTTATGGATGTGAAATGAACTAGGAGATGCGTAAGTGACCCAGTGGTGCCGGTCCAGCAAATGGCCCAACCGTTGGCCGGGGGGGTTCCAGAGGGCGGTAGACAAGTAAATCCGTCGGTGCTTCCTTCTACATGTAGAGAACAAGAGGTGTGGAGCATAACATGCGACTGATCATCGTGTAAATGCTATGTCTCCTGGCGCGTCAAACTCCAGCATTAGTTCATCTCTCAATGTTGAAAATTTCCTGCACATTATCATTGTTGGCAGGCTTAAATAGTGTTTGAACTGGAATTGCAATATTCTTCCTGTAAGTTCCTCTATTATGAAAATTTGATAATATCTTGCTTATCTTTGACATAGCAGATATTTCTTCGGAACAATTATATTTTGAGTTACCTTGTAACTTCATCTCATACCTTATATTGGTACTACGTTCGTTAATGCATGGCATATGGTTTCAAAGATATTTTGTACTTTTATACATTATCACTGTTCAATTATATTTTGGTGGGCTATTGCTCACCCTTGCTTTATTTATTTATATCACAACAATAGCTAGATCAGATAGCCGCGCAAGGCGTACCCAATATAGGCAGGTGTCAGCCGTCAGAGGATTAACCGCTGAGGTCATAGCTACCATTGCTGATGATGAAGCTTCTGGTAGGCTAGTGTTAGCATTTGAACATCAAATGTATTTATAATATGGCATATACCAATGGATGGCAAAGAGTATGTAATGGTAATATTGAAATTCTTTGGGTTGTAAGAACTCAAACTTGTGATTAATAATATTGATGGTTACTCTGGTTTCATCTCTGGGACTATAACGGGTGTGTTTTATGTTGTTGTTTTGGGTCACAAGGTTGTAATTTAAATTATGTTGGTTTTGTGGATGGATATTGAGACCGTAACGACCAGATCCCTGACCCCGGATCTGGGGGTGTTACACCGGACGTCCTCTTCCCTCTCTTCACCATCTTCATCATCCGAACCAGATTCCTCCCCGGAGTAGTAAGGTTCTGGATCTTCTCCGGTGGCAATGAAGTGTTGTTCCGCGGCAATGAAGAGAGGTTGGAACTCGTCCCAGCTAGCTGATGGGTTCTCCTTCAACAATCTGTGAGAAACGACCCAAGCACGGCAAATTTTGGAGGCGGCCTTCTTGCCCAACTCCATATAGTACTCCTGGGAGTGGCGGAACTCATCCAGGATGGCAGCGGGTTCTTTATAGCTGGCAAGCTTCGCCCGGAGATCCTCGAGCTCCTTCTCGGCGGTCTGAGCCCGAGCTTCAGCATCATCAGCCTTTTTCTGAAGGGTGACGAGCGTCGCCTCGGACTCCTTGGCTTTCACTTGCAATTCTTCCATTTTGAGAAATGTTATTATTAAACATTATTTATATTTCCGTAAAAGTATCGAATACTTGGAAATCTTTCGAAAAATGTTATTTGAGTATTATTACAGTCGAGAAATATTTAACGAATATTATTTTTGAATATTCATTGGAGTTTGATTATTAATGAATAATTACTTGATATTCATTGGAATTTTATTCATGAAATGAATATCACTTTCGGATATTCATTTAAGTTTTATCTAATTGATAAATATTATTTCAAAAGTATTCTTTGGAAGTTCTAATTACTCAAGGAATATTATTTCGAATATTAAAGTTTTGATTACTAAATGAATATCATTTGGATATTTATTTAGAATATTAATTATTAAATGAATATTATTTGGATATTCATTTAGGATATTATTTGTTTAATGAATATCAACTGAATATTCATTTGGAATTTATTTATTAAATGAATATTATTTTGAATATTCATTTAAGATATTTTGTACTTGATGAATATTATGTTAAAATATTCATTTGAAGTTCTAATTATTCAAGGAATATTATTTCGAATATTAAAGTTTTGATTACTAAATGAATATCATTTGGATATTTATTTAGAATATTAATTATTAAATGAATATTATTTGGATATTCATTTAGGATATTATTTGTTTAATGAATATCAACTGAATATTCATTTGGAATTTATTTATTAAATGAATATTATTTTGAATATTCATTTAAGATATTTTGTACTTGATGAATATTATGTTAAAATATTCATTTGAAGTTCTATTTACTTAAGGAATATTGCTTCGAATATTCCTTTAAAGTTTTGATTACTAAGAATATTATTTGGCTATTCATTTAGAATATTATTTATTAAATGAATATTATTTTCAAATATTCATTCAAGGTTTGATTTATTTAGTGAATATTATTTTAAATATTTACTTGAGTTTACTTAATTAATGAATATTATATTAAATATTCATTTAAAGAAGAGAGCTATTTAGTAAACGATTCTATATATTTATTCGAGGATTACTCACGAGCAATATTATGATTTAATCATATCCCTTAATCATTATTGATGTAATAAATATTCTTGGAATATTTATTTAAATTCTTTTAAGTTCTTTTTATAATAATTCATATTACTCATTTCGCACCTTTCCTTCATATATACGATGTTTCGATATATTTAGGGCGAAAGCTATCTCTGATAACTCACAGCCAATTCATTAAATTCCATTAAAAGTTGTGGGTGCAATAGTCAACCCAAAATGACATCACTTACAATTTCATAGTGTCTATACCTAGTGCGAATCGCAATCTTGGGTATATCTTCAATTTTTTAACTTCCAACCGGTGATGTCCAATTTCCTAATAAGTTTGGAAAATACACAGTGTCCCTGGGCTGCTCAAACAATCTTCTACAACAATACCTGTACTCAATGTTGACTCATTCAACTCTCGAGGTTCGATGCACAATCTTGTGCTAACATATTTCTTTCTTACAACACACCGGTTCTTCACGGTGGCACACTGAGTCTTATTGCACTCTTATTCAACAATCCTCGCATCTGAGTTGCTAATTCTTTTATTCCTACTGGGCTAACGGGAGATGCAGCACTAGGCTCTGAATACTCGATATTCATGATTATGTCATCCAAATCGATATCTGGTAGCTTATTAAAACCTTGTACAACCTCCCAAAATCATTATAATTATACTTGGTGTCTCTTTCCTCGGGGTCAACCATATGAGCTAATCAAGCCTCATATTTCTGGCATCATAATATCTCAGTCGGAACTAGATTCCAAAATCTCCGACCTCCATCTTTATCTTTAAATTATTTTCCTCATAATCAATTTGGCTCCATTGGGTATCAACTAATCCATCATTATTATAATATCCATTTCTCCCTAATGCAAAAGGAATCAAATCTCTCGATCGAGTGGTACTCTGGGTAGGTTCTCTGGAATACATTCCCAAACTCTTCAATCACTGGGATTTATCGTTGGCTAGGTGTTTTTCTCTTGGTATCAACCACAGAAGCTAGATAAGCCATACATCCATCCCATAGTAACTTGTTGGCTCGCATTATCGCAATGACTTCATAATTTGCTTCTGTCCTTAAAGGACCACTCCCCTTTCAGGGCAATCATAAATTTCACTCCAACATCGCCACGCGATTCTGGATTCATTGTTTTAGCTTTAGTCGAAACCTACGGGCTAATTTCTCTTTCATATCCCATAACTTGGCCTCATACTCTGCCATAGTCATGGTTTCTTATTTCAACACTAGAACTTTTATTTCCATCTGGATCTTTATATATTTCAGAAAACATTTCTCTAAAAGCAATAATCTGAATCTCTCCCAAGTCACAACACCTTTTACCTCTAGGTTTGTCTTACCATTCTCACCAGGGATTCGCCTCTCCCTTCAGGAGATAGGCGGCGACCATCGTTTTCAGCTTTTCTGCAATACTTAGTATCACAATTGATTTCTTCATCTCTTTAAGCCAAGCTCTGACCTCCAATGGGTCAGTGGTTCCATGAAATTATGTGGGTTCTAACCGACTCCACTACCATTGGGGTTTCACAACACATTGCCAATCCTCTCGCATATATCAATTGACCAACTTTCCACTATCATAATATCCTTGAGAGAGAACATAAACTAATTCATCGTCATGTCACCCATATTCTATTTGTCTTAGGGATCCGCTCTTGCCATAGCCTATTTTGTTGCGAATCTAATTCCTATCAGCGAATTTTGACTTATTTTACCTGGTTGGCATCCCCTTTGAAATTTAATAAAGATAACAAGAATCATGGAGCTTTAAAAGGATAGCTCTCATATCAAAGAAACATCACACATTGATGATCATAAGGTTATGAGTTTTAAGGTAACCTTATTTGAAATGAAAAAATTTACTGAGAGATCAATATGATCATAAGAACTCAATGTTGCGTGTCTTAATTAAGACATTACTAAAGGTAATTAGCCTTCTTGTATTTCGCAACTTACAAGTGATGGCGTCCCATCAGACTTCTATCACACAGATAGATGGTCCTTGTAGCCCCTATAAGTATAGGGTTGTTCGTCTCAGTGGAAATTGATAAGTACGAAAGAAATTCCAAGTCAAGTTAATAATTATCATTATTTGACAAGTAAATTCTCAAATGGACACCTTGGATCTAAAGTAAACAGGTTCCAAGGTGCGATTTCCAAAGGAAAGATAGCCAGTAAGATACTGGTATTCAACAAGCAAGTGGTGATGTATCACCATAGGATTATTCACCATTAGAAGTGAAAGCTTGAATAACATCATTTGACAGGGCGTTGAAAACCCAAAAGTAGGTATCGTAACGGCCTCTGGCAGAATTGAAACTAAATATGAATTAACACAAGTGTTATAAAATAACTTCGAAGAAGGACTATTCCCTTTTATCAAAATTCTCTCTTGGACAGATGTCACGATAGATCATAGATTAAGAATAATCAACATAATTTACAATTGGGGAGGGTACTTACCAAGGTCTCTACGGATGCCTTATATGCTGGCTCCTCGGATAATCATTTGATTCTAAAGCTTTTCTTATCCATACACCCTAAGGTGCTCGATACTTATGTCATTGTCGACTCATAATAGTCGCTAAGGTTCAACCATCGACATTTGCAATTGTAGGAAATTCTATTCAGCTCAGCGCGGGCCTATCAGGCAAGCGCTCTACTCTTATAGGATGACTTCGGTACCGGTGTCGCCTATAGTAACGACGAATTCCACATGTCGAGTGAGCGATACTCCAGAACATCGTTAGAAGCCACCTGCTTAAATCCAGCCACTTGTATAGCTGCCCTTAGGCAGAATATTTTTCTTCTCGCATTTAATCGTGCATGCTACATGAGTTTATCCTTCATGGCATCACAACCTTTTTATTTAAGTCAATCCCCGACTCTCTTAGTCCATCTTGTCTCTTAAAATATATCTCGTCTTAGCGCATTCAGGTTACAATAACACTTTGCATAGTACGTACATACACAATCTTTCTCGAGGCAATAAAATGCCTCAGCACTATAGTAAACACCATCCTTGGTGGAATCGCTGATCGTGGGGAATTAAACGCCATAGATAAGGCAATGCCTTTACGTGTTAGGGTAACTAGGTACCCTTAATCATATACGAAGGTCGATCATCTCAGTTCTCACGTATGCTGCCTCTTAAGGGCACTGCAACAAACTACGAGTAACAGGTCTCGTTCTGGTCGAATTAATCCACCGATATTGGCTATACTGCCTCTACCACTTCTGCTTTTGGGGCTCTACCCCATATTCTTCGTCATACCTCTTGATGAATCATAATTGACTCCCAATTCTTATTTTGTCACTTATTTGATCTTTGAGGATTCGTTTGGTCCTATCATAAGACCTTAAGTAACATACTACATCTTTATCAATCGACACGTTCTCTATAAGTTTCTTTCCTTGACCCATCCTATGGTCTTCTCTAGATCCTCCTATGGATATCCCTTTTTATTGGGTCTCCATCCGTCTCAAGGAGCGCATCATCAAATGCCTACTCAAAGGCCTCGGGATCTGGTACCTCAGACTCCCATCCATCTATAAATCATACAAATCATGGTTTCTAACCATAACGTCCTAAGTATGGTTTCCCAAAAGAAGTCCCCTCTCGGGCTTCATCTCCAACAGTCAGGGTCATGTCCTTCAACCCGACTATGAACTCTACTTGAGCTCTAGGTATTCTCATTATCCTTAAGGGTATTGTAAGACTCGATCTCCTATCGTTTCTGAGGACTGTAACCTAACTCTCTGATACCATTTCTGTAACATCCCCAAATTCGGGGTCTGGGATTTAGAGTAGTCACAATCCATTTACTCCTTGTCTTACCTGTATTACTCACATTACACATATTTCAATGGCTTATGACCCCACAATATATATCTCTCTCACACATACACACACACACACACAGGTTAGAGTCTCAGAAACGATACTATACAACAACTGCGGAATAAACAACTTTTATTATAATACCCAATTGTCTTACAAAATCTGTTATTGAAACAATATATAGGAGATGTTACAATTCCAACTCTGACTTCTGATGATTACAATCTTCTCCTACCATTCATATCTATACATAATTTAAATGCAGCCAGCTGTAGCTTGATCCGACTGGTTCGTACTACTCTTCGGGATCACTAGTGCCCACGACATCCTGCTTCACTGCTCTATAATATATATAAAACAATAGCAAGAGTGAGCAAATAGCTTAGCAAGGTAATGAAAACATGGCATAACTCTGCCTATGACTTAACCCAGAATAAGGCGGGTATAAGACAATAATTGTCAAAATATCTCTTTACCGAAAGTATTTCCTTATCAGAATATATTCCAAAAACAGTACTATTGTAGAACTTCAAATATCATTTCATAATATCTCTGTAAACTTTTATTATACTATTGAACCAAGTTCTAGTATATTATAAAAGGATGAGGTTTCAAAGTAAACCAATATAATCTTTCTGTAGGAAAGAAATATCTGCTATATAAGTATAAGCAGAGTATCAACATATAACTTAAAAGATGAAGTTATAAGGTGATTCAATATAAACAACCCCCTTACCATAAACCCGGTTATGTAAGGTAACCATAGAGTCATATAAAAGATGACGTTACAAGGTAACTCAAAATATATCTTTCTTAGAAATATCTGTTATGCCAGAATAAGCAAGATATCATCAATTTTCATAATAGAGGAACTTGTAGGAAGAATATTGCAATTCCAGTTCAAACACTTTTTAACCCTGCCAACAATGATAATGTTGCAGATAATTTCCCAATTTGGAAGATGAACTAATACGGGAGCTTGCCGCGCCAAGAGCCACAACATTTACGATGATCAGTCGCATGTCATGCTCCCCATCATTTGTTCTCTACATGTAGAAGGAAGCACCGACGGATCGCCCGCCCTCTGAAACCCCCCGGCCAACGGTTGGGCCATTGCTGGACCGGCGTCACTCGGCCACTTACGCGTCTCCTAGTTCAATAACATCCATGACTCCGAAACATAAAGTTCGTCCCCCTTTCCCCAAGTATAATACTTGTTGATAAGACTCCACAAAGTAGTCGTATCTAGTTGGAAAGAAAGATTCACCAATATTTCCCAAGCTGATGCTTGTTAATGGATATAAATGTTAGGAATAATTCATAAGTTGTGATGTTAAGAATAGAATTTACACATTATACTTCTTGTAATCCTGATCTTATAAAGGATTTAGCACTGTATATAGGTTTTATGTGTAAAACAGTTATCTGTATAGTTTAGTCAGGAATGAACAGTGTATCGGAGACTACATGTCAGGAACAGAGAGCAAATCCTGATGATGGTCCAATACTGATGGTTGATCAGATACTGATGCAGTGTGCAGATCCTGATATCAGTCATGCTACTGATGATGTCATTATGGATGCTACAGAAACTGGCAAGTGCTATAAAATAGGATCGTTGTTTGAAGAACAAGCAAGAAGATATTATGAAGGAAAGAGTTTTTCTATTGAAGGAAACTATCGACTAGAAGGCAGAACATTGTCATGTATAGATTACATCTTTCTGTTATTAGTTGATAGGTAGCATTATAAATACTCTCTCAATATCATTGTAAAGAGCGACGAAGTTGTGAGTTCATGTGCGTAGCTCTGTATAAGGTTTGTATTCGAGAGTACGAAACAAACAGAGAGATATTTGTATTGTCAGCAGCTGCTAAAGGTATTGTACACCTTTGGTAGAGTTTGTATTTGATCTTATTAATACAAACAAGAGTTTGATTCATTCGTTTATTCTTGTTCTTATAATCAAGCAAAAATCAGACACGATTATATAACTTGTATTCAACCCCCCCCTTCTACAAGTTATTCGAGTTAACAATTGGTATCAGAGCAGGTTGATTTCGAATAATCATAAAGATCTGCAATCATGTCTGGTTACAAGGATGGGAATACTAAAATCCCTATGCTCAAGAGAAACGAATATACTCTATGGGAAGTAAAGATGTTGCATCATCTGGAAGCAACAGATCCTGATTATCTTGACAGAATCAGAGATGGACCTTTTGTTCCAACAAAGGTCGTTGGACAAGCAACAGTTGATGGTGTGGTTGTTCCAGAACATACAGCAGAGAAGCCAAAATCTGAATGGTCAGATAAGGACAAGGAGAATGTTCTCAAAGATGCTAAAGTGAGAAACATATTATTCAACAGTCTTGATTCTGTTCTCACTAACTATGTTCTCTCTTGTAAAACTGCTAAGGATATATGGGACAATCTTAAGGTTCACTGTGAAGGAACTAAGCCTGTCAGGAAGAATATGAGGACATTACTTATACAACAGTATGAGTACTTTGAATCCAAGTCTGGTGAGTCACTTACTGATACCTTTGATAGGTTTACAAAACGCATCAATGAGATGGCCATGCATGGTAAATATTATGACTTGGAGGATATGAATACAAAGTTCATGAAAGCTTTGCCTGATTTCTACAATGAGAAGATATCTGCAATTGAGGAAGCTAATGATCTGGATGAGATTTCATTAGAGGCAGTATATGGAAAATTGAAAGCTTATGAACTTGATAAGCAGCAGAAAAAGAGCAGGAGTGAAGGAAAGATGAAGACTATTGCACTTACTGCTCAATCTGAAGTAAAGAAGCTTCCTGAAGAACAGCATGAAGAGATTACTGTAAAGAATTCGAGGAAGAAGAAAAGCAAAGAAAGTTCTGAGTCAGAGACTACTGATATGGACTCTGACAACAATGATTCTGAATCTGAGATGCAAGAACTCTTTGCTATGTTTGCTAAAGCTTTCAAGAAAGGAAGATTCAACAGAAGAAGATTTAGCAAAGGACCTTTTCAAAAGAAGGATGAGAAGAAGAGTGACAAGAGCAAAAGTACAATTGTCAAGCTTGATAAGGCCAAGATCAAGTGCTTTAACTGCAGCGAGCTTGGACACTTTGCTAGTGAGTGTAAGAAGCCTAGAAATTCAGGAAAGGGTAATGCACTTATGGTCACACAGAAGGATTGGGCTGATTCCAGTGACTCTGAAGATGAATTGGATTATGAAAACATTGCATTGATGGCCAATAGTTCAGACAAACCTGGATCTCCAAAGAAAACTTCTCCATCCTCTGTTAAGGTATCACTTCACTCTCTTGATTCATTTGATAGCTTAAATTCTGATGAAATTAGATCTATCCATGCTGAGTTTAAGAATCTTATGACTAATTTTAGAATTCTTACTTGTGAAAGAGATGAACTTAAGGTTAAGAATGATAAATTAGTTGATAGAAATAATTTTCTTGAATCTGAATTAATTCAAATGGAAGAATACAAGTTGAGTTCTGATAAAGCTAAGCATGATTATAGTGTAATTCTTGAGGCTTATGACTATGTCAGAAAAGAACTAGAAGAAGAGAGAGATGTGATTAAGACCATTAACAATTCCAGTAAGAAGACAATAGAAATCTTTGAGAGTGGAATTCGTGGTAAGGTTAATGGTTTAGGTTTTGATAAGGCTAGACAAGAAGAAAAAGTAGCTATTGTCAATGATGATAGTAAGGTAGAAGCTAACACATCTAAATCTGAAGGTAAGAAAATTGTTTCTGAACCTAATCATGTTAAATTTGTTGATTCAAAAGGTACCCCTGTCGTACACAAGAGAATTAACAATAGTTATTCAGATGAGAAAGTGTTAGAGAAACCTAAGAATGTAAACATAGGGTTTCTGTCTAAGTCTCAGTTGAAACAGAGATTAGATGGTCTTTCAGAGTCTAGCAAGATCAAGAGAAATAGGAATGGAAAAGAAGGTATTAACAAAGAGAATAATTACAAGAATGTACCTGATGCACCTAGGAAAAAATGCTATAAGTGTGGAAATCATAATCATTTGGCCCTAGACTGCAATCAAAAACCTTCTTGGAAAACTGAGTCCAGATTCCCCAACACTACACCACAAATGGTCTTTACCAACACTCGAAAGTGATGTTGCCACGAGAAATGTTGCCTTAGATGTCTAAAAATCAATTAAAACGATGTATGCCAACATCATAATCAGATGTTGCCATTCATGTTGCCTTAGATACATTTTTTTCCTGAATTCCAACATTTATATGAGTGTTGCCTTAGACACCCAAAAAAGTGTTAAGTAAAAAAGCCCGCTTGCTGAAAAATTGAAAGCCCGCTTGAAAAATTGAAAACCCGCTCAAAATAAAATACATTGTCTGAAAATTAAAAACCAAAAAAGTCTCTGTGTGTCTCTCTCACTCAAAACTCTATCTCTCTCTCTCTCAAAACACACCCTCTCTCTCTCTCAAACACTCTCTCCCTCAAACACACTCTCTCCCTCAAAACTTTCCGGTTAAAGCTCTGTTCTTTTACTCCGATTCGGGTTCGAAGCTCATCTCCGATTTGAAGTTCGTGGTATTTTTGTTTCTCCATCTAATTAGTTCATATAATTACCCTAGTTTAATTAATTTGTTCGTAGTTTATAGTTTACAAACCCTAATTTTTGGGGGTTTTTTATTTGTTAATTTTGGAGGTTTACAAACCCTAGTTTTTGGGGTTTTTTTCTAATTGGAATTTTTCTTCTGTCGGCTTTCAGATTGTTGAGTTGGCTTGAAAACAATTGGAACACTTCCGTTGTTGTGTTCTGCAATTGGGTATGATGCTAGCAAGAACCAGCAAATTTTATGTATAACTTTATTAGTTGAATTGTATATTGGTTAAGATTTTACGGCTTGTATAATATAGGGATGGAGAGGCTTATACACTATGCAGTTTGGATTTAAAGATGTCCAAATTTTCTTTCTTAAACACTACACCACAAATGTTCTTTGTATTTGTCGTTGTCTTAGAAGAAATAAAGGCCAAGAATCCGAGGATCACATATGCCGACCTTTACCAGGTGACTATTTAGCAATACCTATTCAAATACAAATTGCATTTCCTAGATGTTGTCTAGAAGTTGCGGTGATCAGCATCTGCTATAGCTAATCAGTCTATCTATTAATTTTTTCCTATATTAATATCCTATTTCTGTGGTTCTTCTCTTTTATCTGCTCCATTTTAGTTCATATGTCTTCCCATTCATTTTAAGTTAAAGCAACCTAATATGTCAAAAGATGCGAGTTTTTTAATTCTGCACAACAATCCGGTTGAAATTTCACGAAGTTTATCTTAAAATTTCAGCTAGCTGGGGTGGTTGTAGTTGAGGTCACAGGAGGCCCCTCTATCGACTTTGTTCCTAGAAGAAAGGTATGTTTTAAGGTCATAATCTTAATACCAGAAGACTTATGAGTTATTGAAATGATTGACCTTCAGCATTTTTTAGATCAAGTCTTTCAAATACGTAGTTTTTCTTAACCAGGATTCGCTTAATTCTCCGGAAGAAGGGCGCCTTCCTGATGCAAAACAAGGTAGTTACTGAAAATTATACATCATGTTGAATTATTTCTTGTATACACTCGTAAATATGATTTGTAAAACCTGATAATATTAGTAAAGGAACCAGAGCCATGGGGTTGAGTATCTATAAGATTGAAGAATATTCAATCTTATGCACAACCTTGCATCCTTGTTACGACCCTTTATTTTAAGTTTACATCCTTTCTCCATATATATACCTTACTTCCAGATTTATGCAAGTCATACATGTCCTGATTTATTGTTTTGTAGGCTCGTCGCATCTAAGGGACATCTTTTATCGGATGGGCTTATCAGACAAGTCATACATCAATGCATACCTGGTATGGTCTTATGATGCAATTAGGTTGCTAACTAGCTTTGTGTACCAGGTTATAGCAGCTGTGGATGCACTTCGAAACACGAGCGGCCTGAATTGGCCACCCCAATCTGATCAGTACAGGAGTAAATCAGGAGAACTGGATGTTCTTGACTTGCTAAGAGTCACCTAGTGGAGCGACTTACTAATATATCAAACTGTGAGGAGGATAACAATTCAATTAAAAAATAGCATAGAGATATGCTTGTCTGACAGCAGAAACTGATAGTAAGTTTATCTCTGTTTCTAGTGCCTCATTTTGACAAGTGTTGATACTGATTTTAATGTGAATGACATATGTTTTACCCCTCAGATTTGCAATGCAGTGGCTGTTGCTGGACTCCTGGGTGCTACATTAGTTATTCCCCGTTTTGAATTTCACAATGTTTGGAGGGATCCGAGGCAAGTGACCTAAAGACCCTGTTCTGTAACCTGTACTTTTTTCTCGAGGACATTTCTACAGTTTTTTCTTTGACATGAACTTAAATGATATCAAACAAAATTTGGTAGATGATTTGTCTCTATCCAACTATCAAAAACTATCATTCTGTGTCTCTGACATCAAAAGGTAAAAAAAAGCAGTGCATCTACAAAATTTTGTAACACAACTGGCTTATGCATAAAAGCCATCCTCTTCAGATAATTAAACAAAATTTGATCTCCTTTAGGTCAAGCGCAACACACGAGCTCAAAGTTCTTCATCAATTACTTCTTATTTATAAATGTATATTAAGTTATTCATACAAACACACACACACACATGTATATAGCTATATATATTATATTTAGAACTTAGAATTAATGCCAAGTTACTTGACCTGATTGTTTATCTTTCGGATATGATATAAACCATTTTTTGTGCACAAGAGGAAAAGCAATCTTTCTAAACCATTTCTTTCCACCCATTTTGTTGATGCGCTGACTCAATTCCTTGTCATGTGATATTTTAGTGGGCCAGCAGCAGTGTCTACTACCTTTTAGGTCTTTGGTCAAGGTTGGTGACTTCTGTGCCATATCTGAAGGGTGATGCGCCTAGCCTGCTTGATGAATTTGTGCCCAAAATCATTGAATGTTTCATTACATCAAGATTTGATTCTGTCCAGCTAAATTGACATCATTTTCTCTGGAGTTTATTCCAAAATATTCCATTCAATTGCAACGTGTGCGCATGCACACACACATGTATTTATATGAATGTTTCTTTCTTTTTTCTTTTTTTGAATTTTGTACATGTATAGGCGGGGTTCCCAAATGACCCTTCTGAGAATCCCCTGGACAATGTGGAGCTTCTTCAAGATCAACTCGATTGCTTCCCTTACCTTTGCCAATTTCAGGCGTAATGCATATATATTAATACGTGATGGTGAAAAAGAAAAAGGCTAATGAATTTTGTATTGAACTCCTAGTTATGACCAATTGTGCTTTTCGTTGTAACTTTGAAGTTTGTTAACTTTAACTGTTTAATGACTAAATTTCTCTCTCCCAACTGGCAGTATGAAAGCAGCAGCTTGTACATTATCAATGTTTTGGAGCCTATTCTGCATATATATTCGGTATGCTAATTTTTTCTGTTATTGAAGCTAGCGCTCTTATTTATTAATTATACAGATAATTGATCAGAGTCCTCAATAGGAAAGAGCCAAAATTCCGGCAGGAGATCCGAATGAGCTTTCCGTGATTGAAGCTAAACTTACCTGGATTGTCCACATTATCGCTGCCATTCTAAAAATTAAACAGTGTACTGGTTGTGGGTGGGTAGCTCAGCCTCTTTTAATGTGGGGAACTGTCATTGTGGTGATGTTTTCTTGGATAAACCTTTCATTTATTCGTGAGTTGTGGTATTTTTCGATAATCAGTAAATAGCAATTGGAGGTCTGAAAGTCATTTGCAGGTGATTATTTTAAGCAAATATTTACCGACATTTTTATAAAGCAGGATGTAAAAAGCTTAATTTTCAAATTTGAGTTGCAGAATTTCATTTTTGTTCTAATTCCCTAGTAATTATTGTTGGATCTTTATTCCTCGTTCCTGTCCTAGTAATTTGTGCCATTGCAAATGTGCTGAACGGTTCTTCGAAGAAGACATTGTAGGTGCGGAAGGAGATTGCAACATGTGGTATGTACTCTGCATCTGGTTAAATTTTTGTATTGGTTTCTTTCTTTGTCAGAGCCTATGTTGGCACTGCAGGTGCTAAAGTGTTACTTGAGCTTGGAGAAAGGTTGAAAGGATGGAAAAATTAAGCCCATGAGATTTGCTAGAAGAAGTGCATGAGGCTGCTGAAGAATTACAACTATCAATTGACAAAAAATCATACCTTCTTATGAATGCGGAGAGTTGGGCAAGTTCCAGAATGCCACAGTAATTTGAGGACCTTCTTATTAATGTATAATGATTTGACTTGTGTAAAATTAGTAATTTTTTGTAACGGAATTAGTGATATATTTTAGTTTTATAAAAGTTGATAAATGTGATTCATTCAAATTATATTTTAATTTACCTTGACTTGCGTTAATTTTATATTGTATTTTTTAAAATTTTAAGAATATCACAAATAAAACAAAATCCAAAAAAAAAATTAAAATATAAATTTTCAGAAAATTTATACCAATCGGTGTTGCTGTAGGGGGACAAAGATGTTGGAATAGGCTATATGGCAACATCGCAAGGGTGTTGGTGTTGAGTAGACAGTGTTGCCATAGACTTTATGCCAACACCGGAAATAATGTTGCTATTTTGCATGAAATGTTGGCATAAGTGCCTAAGGCAACATCATGTTGATGTTGCCATAGTTTTGACAAAATGTGTTGGCTTAACCTCTAAGCCCACATGCAAATTCTCAACACCTTCAAAATTGACAAAAGTGTTGCCTTAAATCCTATGGTAACATTTTTCAGCATTTTTAACACTTATTTTGGGTGTTGCCATAGACCATTTGTGGTGTAGTGCAAGACTCAGAAAATTCAATACCAACCACAAAAAGCTTGTTATCATTGTGGTAGTTTACTTCATTCCATTTACATGTGTAGAGAATATCATGAACTGTATTATGACTATTATTCTTTGAAATCTGAAACTCCTAGTCACAAACAGTTTGTGAGATCAGAGTCTAAAGTTGACTCTGCAACAGGTAAAATAAATATAAAATCTTCAAAGCCTGTTGTCTCTAAATCTAGTAAGAAAGGATCCAATCAAAGTTGGGTCCTAAAAAAATTCTAACTAGTTACTTTTTGTTTGCAGGGCATAGGAAAGAAGCATTCAATTATCTTGGACAGTGGATGCTCTGGACATATGACTGGAAAGAAGTCCCTGCTTACAAAGTTTGAGAGGAAAGCTGGCCCAGTAATATCTTTTGGAGATGGCAACAAAGGAGAAACTCTGGGATATGGCTCAATTATTTTGGGGAATGTCATCATAGAAAATGTAGCACTGGTTGAAGGCTTGAAACATACTCTTTTAAGCATAAGTCAACTGGGTGATAAAGGTTACAAATCAATCTTTGACAGAGAAGGATGCAAAGTCTTGAATATGCAGAATGGAGACATTGTTCTAACTGGTCAAAGGCATGGTAACATATATGAAGCCAGCTTAAGTGATACATCTAAAGGAATTGTTAGATGTCTCTACAGCAAAGCAACAAATGATGAAAGCTGGAATTGGCACAAGAAGCTCTCACATCTTAATTTCAAGAAGCTTAATCAACTTGTTAAACACAATTTGGTGAGAGGCCTACCTCAGGCGAATTTTGTGCAAGATGGACTTTGTGATGCATGTCAGTTTGGAAAGCAAAGAAGAACCACTTTCAAGAGCAAGACTGAAAATTCAATTACTGAACCATTTCACATGCTACATCTTGATCTGTTTGGTCCAGTAAACATTATGTCTATCAGCAAGAAAAGATATGCGCTAGTTATGGTAGATGATTTCACAAGGTTCACATGGGTGTTCTTTCTACACAAGAAGGATGAAGCTCCTCAGCAAATCATTGAACTCATCAAGAATATTCATAATAACTCTGAGTACAAAGTCAAAGTACTTAGGAGTGACAATGGTACAGAATTCAAGAATTCTACAATGGAGGGGTTTTGTGCAGACAATGGAATCACTCAACAGTTTTCTGCACCTGGTACACCTCAACAAAATGGTGTAGTGGAAAGAAAGAACAGGACTCTCATAGAGGCAGCAAGAACCATGCTTGCAGATGCAAAACTTCCAACCTACTTTTGGGCAGAAGCTATTAACACTGCATGTTTCACTCAGAACTGTACCTTGGTAAATAGTCATGGAAAAACTCCCTATGAGATGATCAAAGGAAAGAAACCAAGTGTGAAATATTTTCACATCTTTGGATGCAAATGCTATGTCCTAAAAGTTCATCCAGAACAACTTGGAAAATTTGAAGCCAAATCGGATGAAGCAATTTTTCTAGGATATTCAGCATCTAAGGCCTTCAAAGTTTATAATCTCAGAACTCACATTGTTATGGAATCAATTCATGTTGCATTTGATGATAAGAAGTTTGGAATTTTGCAAACTGATGAAAGCCAAGACAAATTGGAATTTGAAAATCTGAAGAATTCTGAGATACTCTCAAGTGATGATGAAGGTTCTCCAGAAGAAATTTCTATTGCTTCTCAAAGGAATGCTACTGTTGAGGGGGAGCAAATAAATCAGAGAGAACACAGTGATCATCAGGAGCAGACTAGTCTTTCAGAATCTATTCCATCAGGAATTGATGTTTCAGAGTCTACTCCATCAGGAACTGACCTTTCAGACTCTACTGAGGAAAGATCAGTAACTAGCAGCAATATGGAATCTACTAATTCTATTGATCAAAGGAGAGTTTTTGAAGGTAGAGAGAATTCTTCTACAAGAGATACCACTAACTTAGGGGGAGAGACTAGCAGAGTTGATTTACCACCTGTTAGAAAATGGACAAAGGATCATACTGAAGATTTGATAATTGGTGATCCAAATAGTGGTGTTCGAACTAGAAGATCAATTCAAAATGAATGCTTGTATAGTTGCTTTCTCTCAAAGAATGAACCTAAGAAGGTTGAAGAAGCCTTACAGGATCCTGATTGGGTAATTGCAATGCAGGAGGAGTTAAATGAGTTTAAGAGAAACAAAGTTTGGAAACTGGTACCAAGACCTAAAGATAGATCTATTGATTGGTGCAAGATGGGTTTTCAGAAACAAGCTAGATGAATCTGGTATGATTGTAAGAAACAAAGCAAGACTGGTGGCCAAAGGTTATTCTCAGGAAGAAGGCATTGATTATGATGAGACCTTTGCACCTGTAGCAAGATTGGAAGCAATCAGAATGTTTCTTGCATTTGCAGCTCATTCAAAATTCAAGGTATACCAGATGGATGTAAAGAGTGCTTTTCTAAATGGCAAACTTGATGAAGAAGTGTATGTAGAACAGCCACCTGGATTTGTTGATCAAAAGTTTCCAAATCATGTCTACAAACTTGACAAGGCACTCTATGGACTAAAGCAGGCACCAAGAGCATGGTATGAGACTTTGTCTAAATTTCTTCTTGAGAATGGCTTCACAAGAGGTACAATTGACAAAACTCTATTCTTTAGAAAGATAAAAGGTGAATTGCTTTTAGTTCAAGTTTATGTTGATGATATTATTTTTGGTTCTACTAATGAAAAGTTGTGTGCTAAGTTTAGCAAGCTTATGCAGTCTAAGTATCAGATGAGCATGATGGGTGAACTAAATTATTTCTTAGGCTTGCAGGTCAAACAGACTGAGACTGGTATTTTCATTAATCAGTCAAAGTATATCAAAGATCTTTTAAGAAGGTTTGATTTTCAAGACTGTGCAGTTGCAAAAACACCCATGGCAACAGCCACTAAACTAGACTCTGATCCTAAGGGGAAGAGTGTGGATAATACTAGTTATAGAGGCATGATAGGCTCATTGTTATATCTAACTGCAAGTAGGCCAGATATAATGTTTTCTACCTGTTTATGTGCTAGATTCCAAAGTAATCCTAAGGAATCTCATTTAATTGCTGTGAAGAGAATTTTTAGATATCTCAAAGGAACTCCAAATCTTGGTTTGTGGTATCCTAGAGAATCTGATTTCTTTCTAATTGGCTATTCAGACTCTGATTATGCAGGGTGTAAGATAGACAGGAAAAGCACTACAGGTACATGTCAATTTTTGGGAAATAGATTGATTTCTTGGGCAAGCAAGAAGCAACAATCTGTTTCAACCTCAACTGCAGAAGCTGAGTACATAGCAGTAGGCAGTTGTTGTGCACAGCTCCTTTGGATAAGAAATCAGTTGCTGGATTATGGTATGACACTTAGTAATATTCCTATGTTTTGTGATAATACTAGTGCTATTAAAATTGCAGAAAATCCAGTTCAACATTCAAGGACTAAGCAAATTGATGTCAGGTATCATTTTATTAGAGAACATATTGAGAATGGTACTGTGGAACTTCATTTTGTTCCTACTGACAAACAGCTTGCAGATATTCTAACTAAACCACTTGATGAGACTACATTCAGTAGACTAGTAAGTGAGTTAGGAATGTTAAATTTTTAGATCTTTAACATCTGCAAAAGTAGCAAGGTATGTTGTTCTTAGCTTATAGACTTGATATTTCTGTCAGGATCTATATTTGATTGTTAAATGCTTGAGCTATAACACATTGCCTTGATAAATTTCAGTATGATAGACTTGTTAATAATCATCAGGATTAGATTTGTCATCAGGATGCTGACGTCATCAGTATTGTGTCAGTATCAGGATTATGAAAATTGCTTCAGATCCTGACGTTTACTTTGTGTAGTAATCTGATTCTGTGATGTGTTAAGTCTATGCTAGCAAGTTTTGATATTTGCATACTGATAATTTATACATCATTCAAAAATCAAAAGACAAGCAGATAACAAGAAATTGTATTTTCATTAATAAAAATCATTACATGGAAATGAAATACAACATCTTTTTGTCTAAATTTCTACTCTATACTTGTCTTTGATATGAACTCTGAGGTACAGGACAAGGAGCATCTCAAGAAATCCATCAGGGGATGAAAGCCTCGTTTGCTCTTGGATTCCTTGGGCGACTTGAATGAGAGCAGCTAACTTAAATGAATAGCATCTCCATCAAGATCAACCTCAGACTCTCGGCCAAATTCTTCATCCTCAAGTTTTGAGGAGGTTAGGGGAAGATTGTATCCAACAGATGGATGTTCTAGGAGAAACCTCTGGATATTATCGAAAACCAATCCATTCATGATTAGTTCGATGAGAAGAGTCGTTTGTTCAAAGAGATGATCAAGAACAGGATGTTCATCGACCAAGAAAAATCTTAAAAATGGGTTTGAAGGGATTTTTGGTTTGAGAAGCATTGTTGAGAAGAAAAGAAATTGAAAGGTTATGGAGAATGGCACAAGGCGTTTGGTTCTTTTAAAGGAAGACGTTAGAAGCTGAGCAGTCACTTGGAAGTCTTAATGAAGTCAAATGCTAATTATTGCATGAGACTATATTTCTTGTTTCAAGAAATATTGAAAATATCTAACCAATTGATTTTCTGTTCAGATTAATTGTTTATTTTCTTTTTCAGATAAAAGAAAGATGCCACGTGGAAAACTCCATATTAAGTCTCTGATGATATTGATCAGGATTTCATGAGTGATCATCAGGATTTGAAAATTATATTTTTAAATCAAATTGCATTTTGTGATTATTTTGATGAGAGATCATCAGGAAAAGGAAGCTGATCAGTATTACTTATTTATACCCTGATTTATTTCATGAAAATCAATTTTGGATTTTATTTTCCAAAAATCGTGGGTAACCGCATTTTTCAGGGACTGACACCTGTCAATCTACGTGTCAACATGGGATAGTGGTCTGAAAGATTTGTGAAATATATTTGTTTTGAAACTCTAATCGTGTAATTGCTTTCTCTAATCTTACATTCTCTAAAGCAAAAATCACTCTTGAGTTTTCAAAATCACTAATCCATTTCAAGAATTTTTCAAGTTTCTTTTCAGATCAAGAATGGCAGCTCAGAGAAGATTACCTAAATCAGTAGCCTTCAAGTTTGGTGACTTTGATTTTATGACAAACAATCATGTTGCAGCTATCACCAACAATGAAGGAGTGTCATCTGATTTTCATCCAATCATGGACTTTCTGGCGTATGGACCATTAAGTTATGCATTGACAGCATCTCCACAAATTAATCAAGTAGCTGTTTCACAAGCTTTGGAGAATGCTGAGGTAATTGATTCTACTCAGAGTCAATCGGGTAAGATTGTTCTACATTTAGGACAAGATTCATTTGACATTACTGAATCTGTTGTTAGTTCAGTACTTTGCTTACCTGTTACTGATAGTTATGAGAATGTACCATCTGATGATAATATAAGAACTATGTTGTCTGAATTAGGTTATGGTGGACCTCTAGATAACATGAGCCAGTTGAATAGGTCTTTTCTAAGAAAGGAATGATCTTTTTACTTTGATCAAATTGCTAAATGTTTTACTGGCAAATGTAGTTCTTTTCAACAAATTACTTCTGTTACATCACATATTGCTTATAGTTTGCTTTATGACAGAGTAATTAACATTGGTCATATTATCTTAAGTCAGATGAGTATTAAACTTGGGTTAAGAGATCAAAACAGGAAAATGGTTTATTATCATAGATTTATGCAATTGTTTATTAACCATTTCATTCCTGATGTTGAAACTAGATTTGGTAGGGAACATTGTGTTTCTTCTTATGAACAGCAAAAGAGAATTTTCTCTGATATTACAAAGAAGGACAATGAAAAGAATCTAGATGAAATACCTGCAATTCATTATCCACATCATTTTCAGGTAATTCTTAAAACTCATCTTCCTACTCTCTACAATTCTTCTTTCTTTTGTGGTGAAATGGCTCAGGAATCTCAATTGGAGGAGAACCCACCTGTGTCTACCCAAGTAGCCCAAAACATCATAGTCTCTGAAACAATTCAAGAACCAAATTTTGATCCACAGCCTATTGTTTCAAAGAAACCAACCTCTGGTGTTTCTCAAAAGACATCAGTTGTAAGGAAGAGAAGATTTGTTGTGTCAAGTAGTAGTAGTAATTCTAGTGAAGATGATGACGATTTAACTCTTGCAGAGAGAGCAGAATTGAAGGCTGCAATTCAACTTTCTTTGTTAGCACAAAGAGATGAAAAACCTAGTCACAGCCAGGCTGTAGTCTCTCAAAAGGCTGTAGTTCTTAAAAAGGGAAAACAGTTACTGGATACTGTCTCTCAAAAGACTGTGTCTATTGAAAAAGGATCTTATCCCAAGATCACTTCTGTGTCTACACCTCTTGAGTCTTCTCAGGATAAATCTTTTGCTCACTATATCAGGAGAACAAGGAGAAAGATTCAATTGTCACCTACACACACAGAGTCTAGTCCAACTAATATCATGCAGGTTTCTACAAATCAAGCTACGTCTATGTCAGTATTTGACAAGAGAGATCTGGATATTGATTCTTCATGGGAAACTACATTATCATACAGACTGGCTATGGGACTAATTTCTCTCAAAGTGAAGTTGTCAAGGCCTGTTCTAGACTTTCTGATTGAAAGAGTACCAAAACTTTTATTTCCAGATGAATATGGACTTCTACATCAAAGACTTGACTTAATGAAGATGTATTTCTATGTATCTGTCAGAAGACAATTAGTCAAGAAATTTGGACTCTCGAAGCATGTTGCACTTCAAACACTTCATGCATATTTATTTGACAAGGATGTAATTATTGAAGATGCTTCAGCTCAAGGTGAACAACTGGAGGAAGTAGATAGAGGGAAGCAGTCAATAGAAGATACTATTGCACCAGTGGTGAGTAGTAGGAAAGATCAGATCACGGTCACTGCAACACAAGAACCATCTAGTCAGAGGAAGGATGACTCAGGAGCTGTGATAGCTGATGTTGAAAGGTCTTCTGTGATGACTGAGAATGCAAGTGAGATACCCTATGATATGGGAGGAATGACTTTGGTTGATTTTTCTGAAGATCAAACAAATTTTGTTCAGTCAGAGTCTATCCACCTTGAGGGTGTGTCTCAGCAAACAACACTTAAAGACGGTGATGTACTAACTATGATGTCTAATGAAGTATTACTGAAGACATCAGAGTCTAGTAAAGAACCTGAAAGTGGTATACTGGAGCCTGTAGTTTCTGAAAGGAAAGAAGATGATTGTATGAGTTCAGAGACTATAGCAGCTCACTCCTTGGAGAAAACCTCAAGCCACATGCCATATGAGGAACCCTCTCTCCATGTGAGTTCAGGTATAAAAACTCCTTCTAAACTCTATTTTTCTGTAGGTCATGAGAGCACTTATCCAAATTTGAGTGATACACTTGAAAAGATGGATATTGATCCACAATTTGAGCGGCTGGCTCCTGACCAGGCAAAAGGTGAGGTAGAAAGAGTGTTGACTTTAGTAAGTCAAAGTGAGAATGAGGGTATGGATGATCAACTCCATAGTGAGGGAGAGAAAATTAGGAAACCATCATTTGATTTCTGGGATCAGGTTTTTCCTGAATCTTGGTCTGAAAATTTGGGTATGGATGCTGGTACTTATTCATTCATCAAAATGTATCAGAAGAATGACCTAGCACATCACAATGCAAAGCCAGAAGTTAAAGCTCAGAAGCAAAAGGAGAGGCTTGCAGAAATCATTAACAGGAGAGGTGCCAGGATAAAGCAATCTCTTGATACATATGTACCAGATGAAGATCCTAATGATCCTAGTGTTCCTTTGTATGTACTTCCAATATCAGCTAGAATTGAGACATCAACAGTCTCTGATCACTCTAAGGAGGAGTCAGGATTTGAAGATGTTAGTACACAGAATACTGGTGAAGGAGATGATGATCATGTTCCAGAACAGAAAGATGAAGACGTTGATACTTCTAATCAGGTTTTATTACTTGAATATCATACAACTCAAGCAACTTCTTCTACAAGACTTGAAGATAAAGTTCTTTCTGATTCTGATACTGAAGATACTAGAAGCACTTCCAATATTGAAGTTCATTCTGATGTTTTGAAAGATATTCAGAATTCTCAAATTGCTATTCAAACAAGACTTCAATCACTTAAAGATAACCAAGTCACAATTATGGAAAATCAATCAGTTCTTATGAATCTCATTTGTTCTGTTTCTGAATCTCTTGGAATTAATGTTGCTGATGTCAAAAAGGGGGAGATAAAGACAATTCAAAGACAACAACAACACTACCAGACTGAAGGAGATAAAGATAAAGCTGGGGGAGATAAAGATCAGACAAATGGTAGTAAAAAGAAGAACCAGGAGTGACAGTGGTGAATCTCAGCTAGGAAGTGGTAAGGAAGAGCAGCTTTAATAGTTAAAATTCTTTCTTCTAAGTACTGGATAAATGTCTACATCTGAGAAGGAGGTACTTAACTTCATAATTCTACATTCATAAATTCTATTCTGGTTGTATTGTTATATGTTTTGACATCCACAACTTAGATTTATGCTTCAGTTTGTAAAGCATAAATAGGGGGAGATTGTTAGGAATAATTCATAAGTTGTGATGTTAAGAATAGAATTTACACATTATACTTCTTGTAATCCTGATCTTATAAAGGATTTAGCACTGTATATAGGTTTTATGTGTAAAACAGTTATCTGTATAGTTTAGTCAGGAATGAACAGTGTATCGGAGACTACATGTCAGGAACAGAGAGCAAATCCTGATGATGGTCCAATACTGATGGTTGATCAGATACTGATGCAGTGTGCAGATCCTGATATCAGTCATGCTACTGATGATGTCATTATGGATGCTACAGAAACTGGCAAGTGCTATAAAATAGGATCGTTGTTTGAAGAACAAGCAAGAAGATATTATGAAGGAAAGAGTTTTTCTATTGAAGGAAACTATCGACTAGAAGGCAGAACATTGTCATGTATAGATTACATCTTTCTGTTATTAGTTGATAGGTAGCATTATAAATACTCTCTCAATATCATTGTAAAGAGCGACGAAGTTGTGAGTTCGTGTGCGTAGCTCTGTATAAGGTTTGTATTCGAGAGTACGAAACAAACAGAGAGATATTTGTATTGTCAGCAGCTGCTAAAGGTATTGTACACCTTTGGTAGAGTTTGTATTTGATCTTATTAATACAAATAAGAGTTTGATTCATTCGTTTATTCTTGTTCTTATAATCAAGCAAAAATCAGACACGATTATATAACTTGTATTCAACCCCCCCTTCTACAAGTTATTCGAGTTAACAATAAACTTGTTCCATCAATCTTACCCCTCGAGTGTTGAGGAGGTAACCAAAAAGACTCATATTCATATTTGAAAAGAATCAAGATGTGAGTGACCAGATAGTTTAGCAAGTATATGATCGGGCAGTCAAATAAATAACATCTCTCAAGTGAGGTCCCCTTATATATTTTTGGAAGTTGAACGAGTATTTAAATCTTCTTATAAGATAGATTTAAATGAAAACAGAGTTTTGGGAATCTCCTCTTGATAAAAATAGTCGTAAAATACTCCGAAATATTTTACATAATATTTGAAGGTGAAGGATGATCTTTGAATAATATAAATCATTATAAAAAGACTTCAAAATAATTTAATTAAATATTCCAAGAATATTTATTAAGTCAATAATAATTACGGAATATTATTAAATCATAATATTGTCCGTAAGTAATCCTCGAATGATGATGAAGTAACAAAAAGAATCGCTTTGATGAATAGCAACCAAGTTGCGAGGGAAAAGAGTAATATCAACAGATTTATGACCGGGCAATCAAATAAAATAAATAACAGCTCTCGAGTATAGCTCCCTTATATTTGAAACTTCTGAGCGAGTGTTTAAGTCTTCCTATAAGATAGACCTTAAACGGAAAATAGAGTTTTGAGAACCTTTCCTCGATAAAATAAAGATAATAAGACTCGAAAATATTTTACATGATATTTCAAGATCAGAATAATATTTGAATAAGATAAATCATTTTTAAAATTAGTTGAAATAATTAAATAAATATTCAAAGAATATTTATTAATTTATAAATAATTAAAGAATATTGTTAGTATAAAATATTGCTCATAAATAACTCTCGAATGAATATATAAAATATTCACCAAATAAACAATTCCTCGAGTAAATATTCAAATTAATATTTGAATCAATCCTCAAATGAATATCTAAAGTAATATTCAAATAAATAAATCCTCGCATGAATATAAAATAAATAAATAAATTCTTAAATGAATATTCCAAAATAATATTCATTAAATAAATCCTTAAATGAATATTCAAAATAATATTCACTTAATAAATAACTGCAAATGAATATTCAAAAATAATATTCATTTAATATATCTAAACTTTAAATGAATATCCAAAAATAATATTCATTTAATATATAACAATTGATAACATTATTCAATATCAGAAAAGAATGCCCAAGATATATAAAAAAATATCTCGACTCCCGGTCTATGGATGGAGAATAAGAATCATACGCCCGACACTAAGGGCATTTGCAAAAACCCGGCTTATAACTAATATCCCATATCTAGTTGATAAGCCAAATATCAATCATATCCAAATAATAACCTTCAAATGAGGTAATATTCAAATAACATTTCTCGAATCATTTCTGAGTAATTAATACTTTCTGAAAATATAAATAATGATTAATAATATTATTCCTCAATTCAGATAATAATCTGTCGTTGGAATCCTTCCGGGTTTCCACGACTATCCTTATATGTCATAATACCGATTCCCGGTCTAGAGTCAAAACAATAAACATGCTCTTATCTATAGAGCCACAAGGTATACCGGTTTATAAATACTTTACCTCAAAGCTCGTACATAAACCGAAAGTCAAATTTACGCTATAAGTATATATCGTAAAACTATGCAATTCAATATATGCCAAAAGCAGTATTATACAACAATACTTCAAAGTATCGAAATAGAAAACTTGCCTGATGCTCGAGAAGTGGTAGGGCTCGTGACAATGTCAAACAATCTAGACAAAGTCAAAAGAAAACGTACAATTAATCCCCTAGATGATTCACTTATAATTCAATGCTTAAACACGTAAGCAATACACAACGAAGGCGTTACTAGCTCGCTTTAGGCTCGTACTATGTCCATGTCAATCGACAAATACTTAAGTCGAAGATTTGTTTTAGAATTCGGATCTCATTCGCCCGCTTCACTAAGCGGTTTACAAAGTTATAATCGAGTGCTCCTTTAAGGGGTTCCTTCGCACTTAATCTTGATTCAAATATTTTTATAAAATCTAAAAATAATCTTTTTGACACAAGGTCTTCTCTCATATCTTTATTATGACCTCTAGTATTTAATTACCAAGATTCGAATACGAATTTATCACTTTAAAGGGGTTCAATTGAAGTTACGAATCCATACATATGTTTACGAACTGCTTTTACGAATTTTACGATTTCTCCTAAACCGTAAGTCCGAATGCTACGATTCTCATGTCAAAACGATCCTCGTAACATGAGTCAACTATTCATGGAAGGAGATGCTACTGGTCAGTTGGTCTCTTAGCACGAAAATGGCATACAAATCATGGTATTGTAAAATCGGGCATTATAACGGCTATGTTTACACGTTTTCCAAAATTTTCGCATCACCGCGATTCAATCAAGTACTACACCCCATCCATTCTATCATATGAACACATCATTACAAGTCTAACAACATCACATAATCACCATCTTATGGATCATTATCCAACTAATCAACAACCATCAACTAAAATCATAGATCTTAACATACATAACCTACTAACACTAAAATCATCCATAAAAACATATAATACTCAAAGTAGCTCTAGGGTTTATGAACTTTATACCTTCCTTTGAAGTATGCAAACACTTAACAAGCTTTGCTTTATCCTTGTAATACCTTAACCAAGCTCTAGATCAACCAAAGATTCAAGAAAACAAAGTTAGTTTCTAAGATTCACTATTCATCGTCAATCTTGTAAAAATCATATAAAATCGAAAACTAAGAGTTTGGTTCTAAACTTTTTACCACACCTTCTACTCTTCAAGGGCTTTCTTTTGAGCTATAGAAAACAAGAATCCAACCATGGGAGCTAGGGTTTTGAGCCCCATCTTGCTACTGTTCAGAACCTGGACAGTTTTGGTCCTCCAACTTTAAGCATGGATTTGACTAGGTTATACTACTTGGATTTCCATGAAATTTGGAACGAATCGTGACCATGCGGTGGAGAAGCTATGGTTAAAATTTGGTGATTTTATCATGGATAGAAATGGAGATATGAATTTTATTCTTAAGCTTGGTTCTGCTGGGCAGTTTTGGAGAGATTGTGTTTGCTTGCTTTATCTCTTGAATAATTGTTGTATAATGCATATCTATCTTCTTTACATCAGATCTCATCTTGTCTAAGGTGTATTATTGAGTAAATATCTCATAAAGTGGCTTTATGAAAGTGCTTTGGTCATGCATTGCATCATCTTCCACTAACCAATCTTGTGAGATAAGCTTAACACATGTATTGTATCTATATCTTTGGATGCATCTCTTTTATGGGTGTGTTTTCAAGATCTCATTGGTGTCACTTGTCATAATTTGGTTGCCCCTTGATTGTTTATATGTTTCTTTGTCCGGTTGTTGCTCAATTTCGTTGATCGTTAGAAGAATAACCAAGCGATTTTACCGCTAGGGTTTACCGGGAAATTCTTCGGTATAAATAATACCTTCCTCAATCCTTAATATAATCCTCGTGATGATCATGTAGGATATTTAATCTTAATATGAACTGAATCCGTAATCTAGGATTCGTTCGCTTTATTGATCAATCTCGTTATAATGTTTTAGTGGTTTCTAGAACGCTTGTTTCATTGTCTCAGTGGTTTTCGTTCTAATTTCTAAAATCAAATATAATAAAATTCCAAAATATTAACTCTTCAATTTCTCAAATTGAATATCTCATTTCTCGAATGTAATAATATATAATTCACTGCTCGGTCAAATATTACACCAAAAATTAAAATAGGAATTTCTGAATTCCGATCGTCTCTGCATTCACTTATTTCCTCCGCGTATTACTAATATGACTTCGAAACATCCATATCACGTCCCGTACATAGGGTGGCATGAAAAGTTTTCCAACTTACAAAATCACTATTCATCCACCGAATTACTATGCACGTACGGGAAATACTATGCACGTACGGGAAACACTATGCACGTACGGGAAACACTATGCCATCCTCATTTCCCTTCTCGGGGCTCATTAGCTCATTTCTTGGATGATAGATTATTCTTTTCTATATCGTCAACCTTTGAATTACTCTATTCTGACCATACATATACGAATCGGGATCATCATCCATAGCAATATCCATTCACTACAATCATTGTTCTTTGGAATCACCATTCATTAATGCTCTTTAACCACAATAAGAAAAGTTTTAATTCTACCCAAAATTCGGGTTATTACAGTAACCGCCAGGCAGTTGAGTGCTGAGCATGGGTCTTGGCTTATATATAGAGATAGGCATTTTATATGTATTCTCAGGTTGGTTTTTGGTATAAGTTCATATTGTATTCTGCACTTGTATTGTTTTATGCTAGGCAGTAGGGCTAAGTCTGTAAGCATATAAACTTTGGGTTGTATCCTTTATATTATGGGTAATACAAAGGTTGGGCTTGGTGCTTGTAAATTGTGTGTGTGTTTACATTTGCTTGGTAATTAGACACACCTGCACACACGTGGTTCCTGTGTTGTGTTTTTGGTTAAGTGTTCCGTTGTGCAAGATTTTGATGGGTTGCTTGGAGACAGACAACCTCTCTCAAAGGCTGACTGTTCTTGAAGTTGAGCTATAAGGGCAGGCCGCACAAGGTTGATAATTCAGGTTCGAAAACCCACCCATGTGACACTAGACTACTAGAACTTTCTATGGATAGTTCTAGAGGTTACAAGTATCTAGACCAATACATTGAATACAGAAAAGACAAATACATGTACCAAGAATAATCTAGAATCACCCACACACTTCTACTATTTTACGAGTCAAAATTATATTTTATTTTTAACAACATAACCTCGTAAAGGATGTAACATGGCTCAGATATGAAATCATAACTGATGACTTTCTCACAATTAGGCCATTAGCGTAAGGCTTCACCAGGTTTCTTTGAAAACTAGAAACAAATAACACAACCTGATCGAAGCAAAATATATATATGAGAAGAATGGCCATTAAATTTGGCAATTTGCTATTCTCATGTTCCCAATTATCAAATTATCATTTCACCTTCTAGTAAATCCCAACAGCCCATTTGATTGCTTAAATATATATTAAGGAAGGCTATAAAGAGCTACCATCTTAGTATATTTTCAATTTTTTTATCCTATAGAGCTTCAAGTAATCATTACAAGACATTAAAAACTTAACAAAATCACATGATCAATATCTATATTTGCCATGTAATTTATGAGCGGGTTTTACTACAAAATAGGCTCTTTATCTAAGAAATTCTGAACTATGTTTAAAGTTCACTTGAAAATCGAAATGGTCTGTTCAGTTTGAGGGGCTTTCGGTTTCTGTGATGAAACTTGAACCTCTTGGAGTACTACTCTTACGAAGTGACATTCAATCCATTTACTAAAGACTAGGAGTTGCATCGACTTCCATGACAGAAACCTGAACTTAAACCATAGCACCACTTATTGAAAAAGGTCATACCTTGTAGCTGTTTGTGAGTTTTAAATTCTAATATTGAGTTGGTAAAAAGCCATATTGGGAATGAGTACCGGTCTCTGGCTCTTATTCAAAAGTTCAGAAGACGAAGGAGAAGAACTACATCCAAACAGATTAGGTGACTATACAATCACTGTTTCAAAATGAAAGATTCCTTCTAATTTTTTTATGAAGACAATTGACAAATGACCTATGTCCAAAATTGACGTGATCTACTGTAAATTCTGAATATTCTTGCCAATGAGGTGCAAGTGTAAACATTGACAGTCAATTGACTTCGAAACTAAAAGAATGATGCTACAGTATATAATATTACCCACTGTGTCTCCCGTTTCAAACCAATCAGGTGCTGTACGAGCCACAGTTAGACCTTGCAACCTATCTCCATAAATGGTCCTCCTTTGCAACCTATCTTACATAAATGGTCTACTTGAGCCAATGCTCACATCTGCAGACACCTAGATTTTCCTGTGAGCCATATATATATATATTGGCATTTCATACCATCAAAGAAACTGCACATAAGGGTCAGGACAGTATTCTACTAGTAGGTTAGCAAGACAGTTCAAATCTTACAAATTAAGGTATTAATGGCATTTTACGTAGGCACATCCAACTTATAACTCTGAACATCAAGGCATGTTACCTTCACATGAAGCCACCACCTCTTGAAGCACCACTCAACCTTGCTCTTTCATTGAAGTTTATTTAAGATTGAGTTTGAGAATAGAAGGCCATATTATGCCCCTTGCATGTAGTAAGTAGAAGCAGGAAAGTATGGAATGATACTATAAACTCCAAACTGACCTGATGTGCACAACTGTTAGAACACCCATAGATGTTGGAAAATCGACAAGAGTATATAACCCACCACTTTATGACTCAACTTGAGTACGTAAGATCTAGTAGGAAGTTGCCCATCTTTGACATCATTCTTAAAAAGCTGGACCTGCAAGCAACTGCTGAATGATGGAACAGAGAGAGCAAGCCCGTTATAGCCTTTACTTTCAGGTGTCAGAGCTTCAACCGTCAAAGAAGATGCAACAACCCTGAAGCAGATTTGAAATTCCAGGAATTTAATTAGTCAAGCGAAGTTAGAAGTGCAGATAGTGTTCAAAGTGAGATACGATAAGATAATTTGTGATAAACATTGTAAATGGATCAAATATATTGTGATCATGCAGCATACGTGTGAGCCATTGTTGCCCATGGCTGTGTCTGCAATGCCATAGCCTAGGATCAGGAATAAGAATAGAACTGCATCGCCAATCCAATCACGTATAAATTAGAGTTTTTAGAATAGGCCGTTACTCGTTAGAGTATATAATATTATATACTAGTCACACCTGTCATATATACTAATTTAACTCCATATCACGATTATTACAGCAGTGGAGCTTACATTTAAAAATACAACCACGAATGATATTTATTATTTTGCCACTTTCCAACCCTAAAGGCACTAATCATATTGCAGAAATAGACTTGTTTGCACTTTGTACCTTGCACTCTGAGCAACCCATCCAATCAGCAGAGCGCCCAAGCCAAACCTCTAATTTATAAACACAATAAGTGACTTTTAAATTTAAAACAAACTAAAGCATTTTTAAAGCTGAAAAGCCATGAGCAAGCATTTAATTTAATTAAAAGAAATATCTCAAAGATTTAGCCCACATACGTAATGCATATTAAATCCATATCATGGACAGGGGAAATGATCAAGAAGTATTGTGATCAGTTTGTCACACCAGCATAGAAAATTATGAAACCCTTATGTTTTGATGATTATAATTCAGCAAGCTGTATTACATACTTATTATCATCTCAGCAAACTATTTCAAGTTTTACAGGTTTAATTCAGTCAGACTAACAGTTCATATTCAGCAAGCTATTATGGATCATCTTACATATTTTAGCAAGCTGAATTGACAGTATTTGCACAAATCAGCGTGCTGATTCTGGCAGATAGAAACATCAGAATCCAAGGAGATACACGTTGTTCAAGGAGCTACTTGTGATATATATTTAAAAATATTGTGAGGACCCTCTGAAATAATCAAACACAACAATATTCTTCTCAAGCAAGTGGGAGACAATATATTCTACTTTCAAAAAGAAAAATACTACTTGCCTAACTTTAGTTGAATATTCACATGCAAACACATATTCTACTAATTCTTTTTCTTCACCATTATTTCAACTATACACGCTCCTCTCTACCTACCAAGAAGACAACAGCTCTTTCATCTTCATTTTCTTCATCCATATACGCTCCATCTTTAAAAAGTCAAGAAAATCTGCAGGAGCCGTTTGAAGGTTGAAATTCAATCATTCTTATTCTTCTATAAAAACAATGGTTTTGCTCAGTTCTAAAAACAACTCTACAAGTGCAAAAATCAGAACACATATACACAACTTTGTGCTCTTTGCTACATCCTTCCAAACCTCTCAAACTCTCATACACATTCGTATTTATATTTTCAAAGGGTTCATTAGGTTGAGTTGTAATTTTATTCAAACCATTGTATTGTTCAAGTTGTAAAAGATTAGTTGTTGTACAAGTTTGGCTTAAGGTCTTGGGTGGGTAGAACTAGACTAGAGAAGGATACTTAGGAAGTATTGCTTAGAGAGTTAGTTCAGCACAGCAATTCATCAAGTCATTTTGTAAGCAGCTGGGTGTTAAAGGGAGATATATTGTTTGATCTTGTAATCAGTTTATAGTGATCAATAATATATTCTCTTACCAAGTTGGTAAGGGACCAGGACGTAGACCATAGGAGATTAGGGGTCGAACCTGGCTAAAAGATCTTGTGTTCATTTTATTTTTCTCCATTTCTTATATTGCATTTCATTTGTATTTCAATTCAGCCTGCAGTTATTAATCTACTAGGTCATATCAGCCTGCTGTTATTAAACTGTTAAGTCATATCAGCAAGCCGTTTCTGGGAAAATTCAAAATAATTCATAGTTAACCACTATAAGCCATAATACACCTATTCACCCCCCTCTAGGTGTGTTTTCATTTGGTATTAGAGCTTTGGTATAATAATCTTTCTGTAATAGGAATAGTATCGATCGATATGGCTGAAGATTATCCTCTGGGTTCATCTAATCACCGTGCACCTTTGCTACTCGGCACTGAAAACTACAACTGGTGGAAAGATCGCATGAAGATGCACCTGTCAAAGGAACCACTAGAATGGCGAGTTGTAAACAAAGGTCCTTATATATTTCTTAACAAAAACAGCAAGCCGAAAGATATTGACACTACAAGAAAAAGTTTAATAGACATCACACTTTAGACATCGGTTGTAAATGCCGCTGATGTTAAAAGATGTAATAACATCACCCCGAATTAAACTGATGTCTTTGATTTTTATAAACATCACTTTTTTTAAAATCGATGTCTAAAGTCGACCTTTAAAAAACTAAAACACACGCCCTTCTTTTTGTTTCCCCCCTTAACCAAAATTTTAGCCTCTAACTCAAAATTCCCCCCCACCAAATATTTACCCGCCTATACACAATTCTTCCCCCTTCAGAAAAAACTAATTAAACTAAAACAAAAAACTAAAAAACTAACACACAAAACTCTCATCTCTCTCTCTCGTCTAAACTCTCTCTTGCTGAAAATCTCACTCTCATCTCTCACCACCACTACCTCATCTCCACCACCACTCACCTCTGCTCTACTCGCCACCGCCAACACCACCACCACTCACCTCTGCTCTACTCACCTCCGTCTCCGTCTGGCATGCTCTATTCACCACTGCACTCATCTCTCCTTTGCTCTTGTGCAAATTGGTAAGCTTTAATTTGGGTCTTCTTTGCTCGAATAGGGTCTCCTATGCTATTTCTATGGTTTTCTCTATTGAAATTGATAAGCTTTAATTTGGGGGTTTTTTAAAATCAAAACCCTAATTTCTTAAATGGGGTTTTTTAAATCAAAATCCTAATTTCTTAAATTTGGTGTTGTCATTTACTTGAGTATTTGTTATACCCTAATTATTTTGAATTTATGAAACAAATGGTATGTCTATGTTATTGTGGGTTGACTATGGAGGTACTCTATGTCTATGCAGGGGTGGGAAGATGGCAAAGGGCTTGGGAAAGATAAGCAAGGGATCAAAGGTCATGTTAGGGTCAAGAACAAGCAGGACACTGATTGTACTTCCTTTTATATATGAATATAATATAACATGGTAAGTTTGCTCTCATATTTTTCTTTTAATGGAAAATTGGATATATTAATTTGTTATCTCTATCACTTGATATTAGTATATGTATTTATTTGGAAATGGAATACAGGAGTTGGATTGGAAAAGCCTAATCCTTGGGCGTTTGATACCGCACAATTTGATAGTATTCTTAAGAGGTTGAAAGTGGTAAGGCATCTGAACTTGATGAATTAACATGGAATTGAAGATGTTGTCTGCACTCCTTTTTTCTAATAGCTTTTTGTTTATGATTTGGTAAGCAAGCAATGGAAGTCTAGAATGCATAAGGTATACAAAGGTTTTGTATTTCTATTTGATGGTATTACTCTTTTGTAGGAGTTGTAATTTTTATATTTGGTGGTGTTTAATTTATATCTGTTGTAATAGTTTGAAAAGGATGAAGCTGAGGAAACTAAAACATCTAATGAGAATCATGTGGCAGTTGTTGTTAGGAATAATTCATAAGTTGTGATGTTAAGAATAGAATTTACACATTATACTTCTTGTAATCCTGATCTTATAAAGGATTTAGCACTGTATATAGGTTTTATGTGTAAAACAGTTATCTGTATAGTTTAGTCAGGAATGAACAGTGTATCGGAGACTACATGTCAGGAACAGAGAGCAAATCCTGATGATGGTCCAATACTGATGGTTGATCAGATACTGATGCAGTGTACAGATCCTGATATCAGTCATGTTACTGATGATGTCATTATCGATACTACAGAAACTGGCAAGTGCTATAAAACAGGATCGTTGTTTGAAGAACAAGCAAGAAGACATTATGAAGGAAAGAGTTTTCTATTGAAGGAAACTATCGACTAGAAGGCAGAACATTGTCATGTATAGATTATATCTTTCTGTTATTAGGTAGCATTATAAATACTCTCTCAATATCATTGTAAAAAGAGCGACGAAGTTGTGAGTTCGTGTGCGTAGCTCTGTATAAGGTTTGTTTTCGAGAGTTCGAAACAAACAGAGAGATATTTATATTGTCAGCAGCTGCTAAAGGTATTGTACACCTTTGGTAGAGTTTGTATTTGGTCTTATTAATACAAACAAGAGTTTGATTCATTCGTTTATTCTTGTTCATATAATCAAGCAAAAATCAGACACGATTATATAACTTGTATTCAACCCCCCCCTTCTACAAGTTATTCGAGTTAACAATTGGTATCAGAGCGGGTTGATTTCGAATAATCATAAAGATCTGCAATCATGTCTGGTTACAAGGATGGGAATACTAAAATTCCTATGCTCAAGAGAAACGAATATACTCTATGGGAAGTAAAGATGTTGCATCATCTGGAAGCAACAGATCCTGATTATCTTGACAGAATCAGAGATGGACCTTTTGTTCCAACAAAGGTCGTTGGACAAGCAACTGTTGATGGTGTGGTTGTTCCAGAACATACAGCAGAGAAGCCAAAATCTGAATGGTCAGATAAGGACAAGGAGAATGTTCTCAAAGATGCTAAAGTGAGAAACATATTATTCAACAGTCTTGATTCTGTTCTCACTAACTATGTTCTCTCTTGTAAAACTGCTAAGGATATATGGGACAATCTTAAGGTTCACTGTGAAGGAACTAAGCCTGTCAGGAAGAATATGAGGACATTACTTATACAACAGTATGAGTACTTTGAATCCAAGTCTGGTGAGTCACTTACTGATACCTTTGATAGGTTTACAAAACTCATCAATGAGATGGCCATGCATGGTAAATATTACGACTTGGAGGACATGAATACAAAGTTCATGAAAGCTTTGCCTGATTTCTACAATGAGAAGATATCTGCAATTGAGGAAGCTAATGATCTGGATGAGATTTCATTAGAGGCAGTATATGGAAAATTGAGAGCTTATGAACTTGACAAGCAGCAGAAGAAGAGCAGGAGTGAAGGAAAGATGAAGACTATTACACTTACTGCTCAATCTGAAGTTAAGAAGCTTCCTGAAGAACATCAGGAAGAGATTGCTGTAAAAAATTCAAGGAAGAAGAAAAGCAAAGAAAGTTCTGAGTCAGAGACTACTGATATGGACTCTGACAACAATGATTCTGAATCTGAGATGCAAGAACTCTTTGCTATGTTTACTAAAGCTTTCAAGAAAGGAAAATTCAACAGGAGAAGATTTAGCAAAGGACCTTTTCAAAAGAAGGAGGAGAAGAAGAGTGACAAAAGCAAAAGTACAATTGTCAAGCTTGATAAGGCCAAGATCAAGTGCTTTAACTGCAGCGAGCTTGGACACTTTGCTAGTGAGTGTAAGAAGCCTAGGAATTCAGGAAAGGGTAATGCACTTATGGTCACACAGAAGGATTGGGCTGATTCCAGTGACTCTGAAGATGAATTGGATTATGACAACATTGCATTGATGGCCAATAGTTCAGACAAACCTGGATCTCCAAAGAAAATTTCTCCATCCTCTGTTAAGGTATCACTTCACTCTCTTGATTCATTTGATAGCTTAAATTCTGATGAAATTAGATCTATCCATGCTGAGTTTAAAAATCTTATGACTAATTTTAGAATTCTTACTTGTGAAAGAGATGAACTTAAGGTTAAGAATGATAAATTAGTTGATAGAAATAATTTTCTTGAATCTGAATTAATTCAAATGGAAGAATACAAGTTGAGTTCTGATAAAGCTAAGCATGATTATAGTGTAATTCTTGAGGCTTATGACTATGTCAGAAAAGAACTAGAAGAAGAGAGAGATGTGATTAAGACCATTAACAATTCCAGTAAGAAGACAATAGAAATCTTTGAGAGTGGAATTCGTGGTAAGGTTAATGGTTTAGGTTTTGATAAGGCTAGACAAGAAGAAAAAGTAGATATTGTCAATGATGATAGTAAGGTAGAAGCTAACACATCTAAATCTGAAGGTAAGAAAATTGTTTCTGAACCTAATCATGTTAAATTTGTTGATTCAAAAGGTACCTCTGTTGTACACAAAAGGATTAACAATAGTTTTTCAGATGAGAAAGTGTTAGAGAAACCTAAGAATGTAAACATAGGGTTTCTGTCTAAGTCTCAGTTGAAACAGAGATTAGATGATCTTTCAGAGTTTAGCAAGATTAAGAGAAATAGGAATGGAAAAGAAGGTATTAACAAAGAGAACAATTACAAGAATGTACCTTATGCACCTAGGAAAAAATGCTATAAGTGTGGAAATCATAATCATTTGGCCCTAGACTGCAATCAAAAACCTTCTTGGAAAACTGAGTCGAGATTCCCCAAGACTCAGAAAATTCAATACCAACCACAAAAAGCTTGTTATCATTGTGGTAGTTTACTTCATTCCATTTACATGTGTAGAGAATATCATGAACTGTATTATGACTATTATTCTTTGAAATCTAAAACTCCTAGTCACAAACAGTTTGTGAGATCAGAGTCTAAAGTTGACTCTGCAACAGGTAAAATAAATGCAAAATCTTCAAAGTCTGTTGTCTCTAAATCTAGTAAGAAAGGATCCAATCAAAGTTGGGTCCTAAAAAATTCTAACTAGTTACTTTTTGTTTGCAGGGCACAGGAAAGAAGCATTCAATTATCTTGGACAGTGGATGCTCTGGACATATGACTGGAAAGAAGTCCCTGCTTACAAAGTTTGAGAGGAAAGCTGGCCCAGTAATATCTTTTGGAGATGGCAACAAAGGAGAAACTCTGGGATATGGCTCAATTGTTTTGGGGAATGTCATCATAGAAAATGTAGCACTGGTTGAAGGCTTGAAACATACTCTTTTAAGCATAAGTCAACTGGGTGATAAAGGTTACAAATCAATCTTTGACAGAGAAGGATGCAAAGTCTTGAATATGCAGAATGGAGACATTGTTCTAACTGGTCAAAGACATGGTAACATATATGAAGCCAGCTTAAGTGATACATCTAAAGGAATTGTTAGATGTCTCTACAGCAAAGCAACAAATGATGAAAGCTGGAGTTGGCACAAGAAGCTCTCACATCTTAATTTCAAGAAGCTTAATCAACTTGTTAAACACAATTTGGTGAGAGGCCTACCTCAGGCAAATTTTGTGCAAGATGGACTTTGTGATGCATGTCAGCTTGGAAAGCAGAGAAGAACCACTTTCAAGAGCAAGACTGAAAATTCAATTACTGAACCATTTCACATGCTACATCTTGATCTGTTTGGTCCAGTAAACATTATGTCTATCAGCAAGAAAAGATATGCTCTAGTTATGGTGGATGATTTCACAAGGTTCACATGGGTGTTCTTTCTACACAAGAAGGATGAAGCTCCTCAGCAAATCATTGAACTCATCAAGAATATTCAGAATAATTCTGAGTACAAAGTTAAAGTACTTAGGAGTGACAATGGTACAGAATTCAAGAATTCTACAATAGAGGGGTTTTGTGCAGACAATGGAATCACTCAACAGTTTTCTGCACCTGGTACACCTCAGCAAAATGGTGTAGTGGAAAGAAAGAACAGGACTCTCATAGAGGCAGCAAGAACCATGCTTGCAGATGCAAAACTTCCAACCTACTTTTGGGCAGAAGGTATTAACACTGCATGTTTCACTCAGAACTGTACCTTGGTAAATAGTCATGGAAAAACTCCCTATGAGATGATCAAAGGAAAGAAACCAAGTGTGAAATATTTTCACATCTTTGGATGCAAATGCTATGTCCTAAAAGTTCATCCAGAACAACTTGGAAAATTTGAAGCCAAATCGGATGAAGCAATTTTTCTAGGATACTCAGCATCTAAGGCCTTCAAAGTTTATAATCTCAGAACTCACATTGTTATGGAATCAATTCATGTTGCATTTGATGATAAGAAATTTGGAATTTTGCAAACTGATGAAAGCCATGATAAATTGGAATTTGAAAATCTGAAGAATTCTGAGATACTCTCAAGTGATGATGAAGGTTCTCCAGAAGGAATTTCTATTGCTTCTCAAAGGAATGCTACTGTTGAGGGGGAGCAAATAAATCAGAGAGAACACAGTGATCATCAGGAGCAGACTAGTCTTTCAGAGTCTATTCCATCAGGAATTGATGATTCAGAGTCTACTCCATTAGGAACTGACCTGTCAGAATCTTCTGAGGAAAGATCAGTAACTAGCAGCAATATGGAATCTATTGATTCTATTGATCAAAGGAGAGTTTTTGAAGGTAAAGAGAATTCTTCTACAAGAGATACCACTAACTTAGGGGGAGAGACTAGCAGAGTTGATTTACCACCTGTTAGAAAATGGACAAAGGATCATACTGAAGATTTGATAATTGGTGATCCAAATAGTGGTGTTCGAACTAGAAGATCAATTCAAAATGAATGCTTGTATAGTTGTTTTCTCTCAAAGAATGAACCTAAGAAGGTTGAAGAAGCCTTACAGGATCCTGATTGGGTAATTGCAATGCAGGAGGAATTAAATGAGTTTGAGAGAAACAAAGTTTGGAAACTGGTACCAAGACCTAATGATAGATCTATTGTTGGTGCAAGATGGGTTTTCAGAAACAAGCTAGATGAATCTGGTATGATTGTAAGAAACAAAGCAAGACTGGTGGCCAAGGGTTATTCTCAGGAAGAAGGCATTGATTATGATGAGACCTTTGCACCTGTAGCAAGATTGGAAGCAATCAGAATGTTTCTTGCATTTGCAGCTCATTCAAAATTTAAGGTATACCAGATGGATGTAAAGAGTGCTTTTCTAAATGGAAAACTTGATGAAGAAGTGTATGTAGAACAGCCACCTGGATTTGTTGATCCAAAGTTTCCAAATCATGTCTACAAACTTGACAAGGCACTCTATGGACTAAAGCAGGCACCAAGAGCATGGTATGAGACTTTATCTAAATTTCTTCTTGAAAATGGCTTCACAAGAGGTACAATTGACAAAACTCTATTCTTTAGAAAGATAAAAGGTGAATTGCTTTTAGTTCAAGTTTATGTTGATGATATTATTTTTGGTTCTACTAATGAAAAGTTGTGTGCTAAGTTTAGCAAGCTTATGCAGTCTAAGTATCAGATGAGCATGATGGGTGAACTAAATTATTTCTTAGGCTTGCAGGTCAAACGGACTGAGACTGGTATTTTCATTAATTAGTCAAAGTATATCAACGATCTTTTAAGAAGGTTTGACTTTCAAGACTGTGGAGTTGCAAAAACACCCATAGCAACAGCCACTAAACTAGACTCTGATCCTAAAGGGAAGAGTGTGGATAATACTAGTTATAGAGGCATGATAGGCTCATTGTTATATCTAACTGCAAGTAGGCCAGATATAATGTTTTCTACCTGTTTATGTGCTAGATTCCAAAGTGATCCTAAGGAATCTCATTTAATTACTGTGAAGAGAATTTTTAGATATCTCAAAGGAACTCCAAATCTTGGTTTGTGGTATCCTAGAGAATCTGATTTCTTTCTAATTGGCTATTCAGACTCTGATTATGCAGGGTGTAAGATAGACAGGAAAAGCACTACAGGTACATGTCAATTTTTGGGAAATAGATTGATTTCTTGGGCAAGCAAGAAGCAACAATCTGTTTCAACCTCAACTGCAGAAGCTGAGTACATAGCAGCAGGCAGTTGTTGTGCACAGCTCCTTTGGATAAGAAATCAGTTGTTGGATTATGGTATGACACTTAGTAATATTCCTATGTTTTGTGATAATACTAGTGCTATTAAAATTGCAGAAAATCCAGTTCAACATTCAAGGACTAAGCACATTGATGTCAGGTATCATTTTATTAGAGAACATATTGAGAATGGTACTGTGGAACTTCATTTTGTTCCTACTGACAAACAGCTTGCAGATATTCTAACTAAACCACTTGATGAGACTACATTCAGTAGACTAGTAAGTGAGTTAGGAATGTTAAATTTTTAGATTTTAACATCTGCAATAGTAGCAAGGTATGTTGTTTTTAGCTTATAGACTTGATATTCTTGTCAGGATCTATATTTGATTGTTAAATGCTTTAGCTATAACACATTGCCTTGATAAATTTCAGTATGATAGACTTGTTAATAATAATCAGGATTAGATTTGTTATCAGGATGCTGACGTCATCAGTATTGTGTCAGTATCAGGATTATGAAAATTGTTTCAGATCCTGACGTTTACTTTGTGTAATAATCTGATTCTCTGATATGTTAAGTCTATGCTAGCAAGTTTTGATATTTGCATACTGATAATTTATACATCATTCAAAAATCAAAAGACAAGCAGATAACAAGAAATTGTATTTTCATTAATAGAAATCATTACATAGAAATGAAATACATCATCTTTTTGTCTAAATTTCTACTCTATACTTGTCTTTGATATGAACTCTGAGGAACAGGACAAGGAGCATCTCAAGAAATCCATCAGGGGATGAAAGCCTCGTTTGCTCTTGGATTCCTTGTCTGGGCGACTTGAATGAGAGCAGCTAACTTAAATGAATAGCATCTCCATCAAGATCAACCTCAGACTCTCGGCCAAATTCTTCATCCTCAAGTTTTGAGGAGGTTAGGGGAAGATTGTATCCAACAGATGGATGTTCTAGGAGAAACCTCTGGATATTTTCGAAAACCAATCCATTCATGATTAGTTCGATGAGAAGAGTCATTTGTTCAAAGAGATGATCAAGAACAGGATGTTCATCGATCAAGAAAAATCTGGAAAATGGGTTTGAAGGGATTTTTGGTTTGAGAAGCATTGTTGAGAAGAAAAGAAATTGAAAGGTTATGGAGAATGGCATAAAGCGTTTGGTTCTTTTAAAGAAAGACGTGAGAAGCTGAGCAGTCACTTGGAAGTTTTAATGAAGTCAAATGCTAATTATTGCATGAGACTGTATTTCTTGTTTCAAGAAATATTGAAAATATCTAACCAATTGATTTTCTGTTCAGATTTATTGTTTATTTTCTTTTTCAGATAAAAGAAAAATGCCACGTGGAAACTCCATATTAAGTCGCTGATAATATTGGTCAGGATTTCATGTGTGACCATCAGGATTTGAAAATTATATTTTTAAATCACATTACATTTTGTGATTATTTTGATGAGAGGTCATCAGGAAAAGGAAGCTGATCAGTATTGCTTATTTATACCCTGATTTATTTCATGAAAATCAATTTTGGATTTTATTTTCCAAAAAAAATCATGGGTAACTGCATTTTTCAGGGACTGACACCTGTCAATCTACGTGTCAACGTGGGATAGTGGTCTGAAAGATTTGTGAAATATATTTGTTTTGAAACTCTAATCGTGTAATTGCTTTCTTTAATTTTACATTCTCTAAAGCAAAAATCACTCTTGAGTTTTCAAAATCACTAATCCATTTCAAGAATTTTTCAAGTTTCTTTTCAGATCAAAAATGGCAGCTCAGAGAAGATTACCTAAATCAGTAGCCTTCAAGTTTGGTGACTTTGATTTTATGACAAACAATCATGTTGCAGCTATCACCAACAAGGAAGGAGTGTCATCTGATTTTCATCCAATCATGGACTTTCTGGTGTATGGACCATTAAGTTATGCATTGACAGCATCTCCACAGATTAATCAAGTAGCTGTTTCACAAGCTTCGAAGAATGCTGAGGTAATTGATTCTACTCAGAGTCAATCAGGTAAGATTGTTCTACATTTAGGACAAGATTCATTTGACATTACTGAATATGTTGTTAATTCAGTACTTTGCTTACCTGTTACTGATAGTTATGAGAATGTACCATCTGATGATAATATAAGAACTATGTTGTCTGAATTAGGTTATAGTGGACCTCTAGATAACATGAGCCAGTTGAATAGGTCTTTTCTTAGAAAGGAATGGTCTTTCTACTTTGATCAAATTGCTAAATGTTTTACTTGCAAATGTAGTTCTTTTCAGCAAATTACTTCTGTTACATCACATATTGCTTATAGTTTGCTTTATGACAGAGTAATCAACATTGGTCATAGTATCTTAAGTCAGATGAGTATTAAACTTGGGTTAAGAGATCAAAACAGGAAAATGGTTTATTATCATAGATTTATGCAATTGTTTGTTAACCATTTCATTCCTGATGTTGAAACTAGATTTGGTAGAGAACATTGTGTTTCTTCTTATGAACAGCAAAAGAGAATTTTTTCTGACATTACAAAGAAGGACAGTGAAAAGAATCTAGATGAAATACCTGCAATTCATTATCCACATCATGTTCAGGTAATTCTTAAAACTCATCTTCCGACTCTCTACAATTCTTCTTTCTTTTGTGGTGAAATGGCTCAGGAATCTCAATTGGAGGAGAACCCACCTGTGTCTACCCAAGTAGCCCAAAACATTATAGTCTCTGAAACAATTCAAGAACCAAATTTTGATCCACAGCCTATTGTTTCAAAGAAACCAACCTCTGGTGTTTCTCAAAAGACATCAGTTGTAAGGAAGAGAAGATTTGTTGTGTCAAGTAGTAGTAGTAATTCTAGTGAAGATGATGATGATTTAACTCTTGCTGAGAGAGCAGAATTGAAGGCTGCAATTCAACTTTCTTTGTTAGCACAAAGAGATGAAAAACCTAGTCACAGCCAGGCTGCAGTCTCCCAAAAGGCTGTAGTTCTTAAAAAGGGAAAACAGTTACTGGATACTGTCTCTCAAAAGACTGTGTCTATTGAACAAAGATCTCATCCCAAGATCACTTCTGTGTCTACACCTCTTGAGTCTTCTCAGGATAAATCTTTTGCTCACTATACCAGGAGAACAAGGAGAAAGATTCAATTGTCACCTACACACACAGAGTCTAGTCCAACTAATATCATGCAGGTTTCTACAAATCAAGCTACATCTATGTCAGTATTTGACAAGAGAGATCTGGATATTGATTCTTCATGGGAAACTACATTATCATACAGACTGGCTATAGGACTAATTTCTCTCAAAGTGAAGTTGTCAAGGCCTGTTCTAGATTTTCTGGTTGAAAGAGTACCAAAACTTTTATTTCCAGATGAATATGGACTTCTACATCAAAGACTTGACTTAATGAAGATGTATTTCTATGTATCTGTCAGAAGACAATTAGTCAAGAAATTTAGACTCTCGAAGCATGTTGCACTTCAATCACTTCATGCATATTTATTTGACAAGGATGTAATTATTGAAGATGCTTCAGCTCAAGGTGAAAAACTGGAGGAAGTAGATAGAGGAAAGCAGTCAACAGAAGGTACTATTGCACCAGTTGTGAATAGTAAGAACGATCAGATCACAGTCACTGTAACACAAGAACCATCTAGTCAGAGAAAGGATGACTCAGGAGCTGTGATAGCTGATGTTGAAAGGTCTTCTGTGATGACTGAGAATGCAAGTGAGATACCCTATGATATGGGAGGAATGACTTTGGTTGATTTTTCTGAAGATCAAACAAATTTTGTTCAGTCAGAGTCTATTCACCTTGAGGGTGTGTCTCAGCAAACAACACTTAAAGACGGTGATGTACTAACTATGGTGTCTAATGAAGTATTACTGAAGACATCAGAGTCTAGTAAAGAACCTGAAAGTGGTATACTGGAGCCTGTAGTTTCTGAACGGAAAGAAAATGATTGTATGGGTTCAGAGACTATAGCAGCTCACTCCTTGGAGAAAACCTCAAGCCACATGCCAAATGAGGAACCCTCTCTCCATGTGAGTTCAGGTATAAAAACTCCTTCTAAACTCTATTTTTCTGTAGGTCATGAGAGCACTTATCTAAATTTGAGTGATACAGTTGAAAAGATGGACTTAGATCCACAATTTGAGCGGCTGGCTCCTGACCAGGCAAAAGGTGAGGTAGAAAGAGTGTTGACTTTAGAAAGTCAAAGTGAGAATGAGGGTATGGATGATCAACTCCATAGTGAGGGAGAGAAAATTAGGAAACCATCATTTGATTTCTGGGATCAGGTTTTTCCTGAATCTTGGTCTGAAAATTTGGGTATGGATGCTGGTACTTATTCATTCATCAAAATGTATCAGAAGAATGACCTAGCACATCACAATGCAAAGCCAGAACTTAAAGCTCAGAAGCAAAAGGAGAGGCTTGCAGAAATCATTAACAGAAGAGGTGCCAGGATAAAGCAATCTCTTGATACATATGTACCAGATGAAGATCCTAATGATCCTAGTGTTCCTTTGTATGTACTTCCAATATCAGCTAGAATTGAGACATCAACAGTCTCTGATCACTCTAAGGAGGAGTCAGGATTTGAAGATGTTAGTACACAGAATACTGGTGAAGGAGATGATGATCATGTTTCAGTTCCAGAACAGAAAGATGAAGATGTTGATACTTCTAATCAGGTTTTATTACTTGAATATCATACAACTCAAGCAACTTCTTCTACAAGACTTGAAGATACAGTTCTTTCTGATTCTGATACTGAAGATACTAGAAGCACTTCCAATATTGAAGTTCATTCTGATGTTTTGAAAGATATTCAGAATTCTCAAATTGCTATTCAAACAAGACTTCAATCACTTGAAGATAACCAAGTCACAATTATGGAAAATCAAGCAGTTCTTATGAATCTCATTTGTTCTGTTTCTGAATCTCTTGGAATTAATGTTGCTGATGTCAAAAAGGGGGAGATAAAGACAATTCAAAGACAACACCACCAGACTGAAGATAAAGCTGGGGGAGATAAAGATCAGACAAAGGATAGTAAAAAGAAGAACCAGGAGTGACAGTGGTGAATCTCAGCTAGGAAGTGGTAAAGGAAGAGCAGCATTAATAGTTAAAATTCTTTCTTTTAAGTACTAGATAATCGTCTACATCTGAGAAGGAGGTACTTAACTTCATAATTCTACATTTATAAATTCTATTCTGGTTGTATTGTTATATGTTTTGACATCCACAACTTAGATTTATGCTTCAGATTGTAAAGCATAAATAGGGGGAGATTGTTAGGAATAATTCATAAGTTGTGATGTTAAGAATAGAATTTACACATTATACTTCTTGTAATCCTGATCTTATAAAGGATTTAGCACTGTATATAGGTTTTATGTGTAAAATAGTTATCTGTATAGTTTAGTCAGGAATGAACAGTGTATCGGAGACTACATGTCAGGAACAGAGAGCAAATCCTGATGATGGTCCAATACTGATGGTTGATCAGATACTGATGCAGTGTACAGATCCTGATATCAGTCATGTTACTGATGATGTCATTATAGATACTACAGAAACTGGCAAGTGCTATAAAACAGGATCGTTGTTTGAAGAACAAGCAAGAAGACATTATGAAGGAAAGAGTTTTCTATTGAAGGAAACTATCGACTAGAAGGCAGAACATTGTCATGTATAGATTATATCTTTCTGTTATTAGTTGATAGGTAGCATTATAAATACTCTCTCAATATCATTGTAAAAAGAGCGACGAAGTTGTGAGTTCGTGTGCGTAGCTCTGTATAAGGTTTGTTTTCGAGAGTTTGAAACAAACAGAGAGATATTTATATTGTCAGCAGCTGCTAAAGGTATTGTACACCTTTGGTAGAGTTTGTATTTGATCTTATTAATACAAACAAGAGTTTGATTCATTCATTTATTCTTGTTCATATAATCAAGCAAAAATCAGACACGATTATATAACTTGTATTCAACCCCCCCCCTTCTACAAGTTATTCGAGTTAACAGTTGTCAAGTCTACCAGGCCACAAAGAAGGTATACATTATGCACTATATTACTATATCCAAAATTTAGTTTCTGGTTATAGTTTGTTTAAATTTAATAAGCTAGTGGTGAAAAGGGTATCTTAAATAATCAGAATATTCCCCGCATAAGCCACATGTGATTTTCTAAATATGCCAGGAACTTCTGTAATAATGTGCTACGTACAATTCATAGAATCTGAAGCTACCACGTACTTCACATGTGACTGACTTGCCTTCTCTTTGCTTTTATTATGATTGAGTTGTAAATCATCTTTCTCTTCGTCATCTAGCTTTTGCCATATTTTTTATTACATAAATATTTCAACAAGCTCTAGACGTGATCCACATGCTTAGTAGCTATGATTCTTGACAGTCATTTATTTGCAAGAGTGTTGGATAGAACTGAATATATCGAGTGATTCAATAGGGATACCGTCTCTTGATACTAAGATATAATGCAGTCTTAGGTTTTATTGCAGGTGATATACGACTGATGCACGGTTGCCTGGTGAATAGTGACGATAAATAGCAATGTCATAATTATCCCGATTTGCATTTTTACTGAACCTGATGAACTGTAACGATGTTTTTACCCTTGTGAACAGTACCCACATCTATGAAACATTTTTGTGCAAACCCTGTGGTATCTCCCGGCAATTTAGAATTGACGTAGAAACCTGAACTATGATTTTTTATTTTCATGTGGGATAGTAACTAAAAGCAATTTACCAGTAACATTCTGTTGTCATAATATGAAGGTGAGATTTCATGCCAAAATACTGTTTTCCTACCAAAAAGAAATGTATTTAGAGCAGCCAGAGGTGTTTCTTTCACAGATAATGGAACTTTGGAATATGTTCTCTGATTCAATTCTTGTGCCAGATCTATTTTTTTTTCTTTTTTCTGATTTTTTTTAATCACTTCACTTGTTGTAACCCTCCTAATTAATTATTATGCAGGTTAAAAAAATCTGAGGAGTCTTTGGTGATAAAGAGTGATCAGGATGGACGATCAGAGTCTGTAGAACCATTGGAAAGCAATGTTTTCGTTGCTAAAGGTATATTAAAAGCTTATAAACTATTCCCTCAAGTTATAATCTAGTTGATGCAAAAATGTCCTGTGTTTGTAAAATTAATTAATTAATTATTAATTAAATGTAGCAGTAAAGGGTCATGCTTTTGTAACATACTAAACATGACTGTTTTATTCTTGAAGGTTGTGGGAAAAGTTCTTCCCTCACTGCCAAATGACCAAGAACTATCAAGTCAGCCATATTTTAGTACTAGTTAAAAAGTCAGCCATTGTAGTACCAGTTAAGAAGTCAGCCATATTGTTCTTATCTAAGAGTTGAGCAATATGAAGGCCAAGAAATAGGAAACTCTTTTACGTTAACCTTTCTATTTTTATAATATGGGAATTGCAATGTTAAAACTTTTCAAACCTGAAGTACCTTTTATACTTTATGTGCCAGGCGCATTTTTCCTTGTCAAAATGTATTAACAGTGGGAACGGAAAGAAACATCTGTTGTTCATCAAATGGAAATACCTTGAAGCAATGGTGCGCATGGTGCAGATATCCCTCTTTATCTACAACTACTCTTTCACTAGTAATTTCTTTCCTTTTGTTTAACTACTAATAAGTTCGCTTAAACATTTTCAGGTTGAAGCTTACTATTACAATGGCCTGATTATGGACAAGGGTACCAATCCATCCTGCTACACTACTGCTGTGTGCTGCTTTCTTGTTGCAGAAGAACTTTTAACTGAGAGTAAGAAGGCGTGCTTAAACTTTTGCCTAGCCATGCCTATAACCAGGTTGGATTAGATTACAAAATAATTTACTCTTCAATTTTCTTTCCACTTACAGGCATTCTTTAAAAACATTTTACTATTTTTTCCTCTGATATTTAATGAATTGGTACATATTTGCATAGGACTCCTCCACTTTGGGCTGCAATGAAGCATCTAAACAAGAAAATTCCAAAAACTGCATTTAAGAAGTCTCAGATGTACGGTCACCTTTTAGATCAGGAGAAGTAAGAAAAAATAAGTTTACCATGTTAACTCATTTTACAACTAGAATTTTTTCTATCTTAAAAGTGAAAGCAAGTCCATGGCGATTTTTTTTCACCCCTGGTATGATGCAGGGGACTACATGGTGTTCCTGATCTTCCAGAATTTGAGTTGTCACTAAAACCCGAAGGTTGTGGTACTAAAATGGGAAGTTAACTGGAATGGCATTCCGTGTTCCCACTGTTGATGTCTCAGTGGTTGACCTCACTGCTAGGCTTAAAAAGGCAGCTACCTACGATAAAATCAAAGCTGCTATCAAGTAAGCATCACTCAGTCTGTTTTACTTATACAATATTCTTTAGAGCAATGCACATCAACCAGAACTTCACTACGTTTAGACAATGAATTTAATTGTGATATTATGATTCTGTATTGTAGTAACTGTGTGGTAGACTTGATCCGGCATATGGCGTCTGCTAGTTGAAGCTATTACTGTATGCGGTTATTATATTTATGTCTGTATTCCACCAGTTGCTTGGAAGTAGCATCTATGGTTACAAGAGAGCTGTTTAAAAGAAATAATTCATCTGGACCTGTTGAAATTTGAAATGTTTGTTTGCTTAATTGAGACAACTTATGTTTCAGCATGTTATTTCCTACGTATTTTTGGGAGATATCCTTTTCCAAGAACGCATATAGGATCATACTACTATGCCAGTTCTGTTATCCTCGCATCCAACCCCAAGAAAAATGTGTAAAAAGTGCACAGTACATTAGATCTGTAGAAATGTGTACATGCATATAGGATCATACTACTATGCAAGTTCTGTTCTGTGAAGTTAATCCCTTTTTCCTCTGGAATCATGTGTAATTGTTTTATAGTCTTAAATTATAGATGTACTCTTATTAAAGAGAATATTGGTTCATCAAAATTGAGTGTAATAAATAATAATTTAGTAACAGCTACTTTGAATTTAGCAGGCTAAGCTTTGGGTTGCTGGGCAGTGGTCTTTGCTTAATGTCTATTTTTTTTTACTTTTGCATTGAACATATGAATAGCGTGAGTGCATTACATTGCATTAATGTGCAGGTTACATGGGAGTATGATGGTGTAGTATTTGATTTACTGGTAGCTGTGTATGCATGAAGAGAGAAGGATTGTTGGAGTTTCTTGCTTCTGGCCTAGCTGCGGGTTTTATTTTTATTTATTTTGTTGCTTATTGAGTTGCAGTGTGGTATCTGTCAATTAGAGAAGACAAACGGAACCAATGATGCAGCAGTGTCTTTGTGTTTTACATTGGGGATGTTTTCTGTAGTACTATATATGTAACACGAGATATTCAGATATAGCGATTCTGTTTATTATACAGATAATTTACATGTATGTACTATAATCGATTTTCTCCATTAATTATCTATATAAAGATCTATTTGTAACCAGATGAAAAATAACATCAATTTTAGTATCTGAGACATAAATATACATCAATTTTATTATGGCAAAAATGATGTCTAAAATAAATATATACATCACATTTTTTCTACAATATCTGATGTTTAAGAAACAAATAGAAATCACTTTTTATTTATAAAATCTGATGTCTAATATCAAAATATGAATCAGTTTTTTTCTATAAAAACTGATGTGTATAAGAACATTAGACATCAGTCTAGGATGATGTCTAAGCTAACTATAGACATCACTTTATCTGCTAAAATTATGATGTCTAATATCGAAATAGACATCTTTTTCAAAGAAAGAAAGTGATGTGTATGTGAAAAATAACTTAGTTTATTATATGTTTTCTAGAATATAAGGCATGCAAGTTGTTTATAAAATTAATTATATCTAACCTATTTTGTAGAACAACTGATGTGTATTGAATGGAAAACTGATGTCTATGTTAGCATAGACATCAGTTTCTGACTGATGTCTAGAATAGACATCTCCCACCTAGACATCACATCCAAAATAACATAGACATCGGCCAGAAACTGATGTCTATTGACCATTTTCTTGTAGTGTGATGATATTACTGATGCTGAATTAGTCAAAGAATGTTACAATTCCAGGGCCATGAATACGATCATGACAGGTCTTTCAGCAAGTGAAAGTGATAAAGTCTCCTCATGCAAATCTGCAAAAGAGATGTGGGACACTTTGGAACTTTATCATGAAGGTTCAACTACACTAAAGAAAGTTAAACTCAGTACGTTGATGAATGAATTTGGAAGTTTTATTGTCAAGGAAGATGAGACAATTAGGCAAAGTCAAGCAAGATTTTAGAAAACTATGAATGGTCTCAAACTGCTTGGGAAAACAATACCTCAAGCTGAAATTAACATGAAAATATTAAGTGCAGTACCTTGGTCTTATTCGCCTAAGGTAACAGCATTGGAATCTTCCTCTCTAATCGACACCATGGATATATTGGCTGTGTTTGCTGAACTTGAACACTTTGAAGCAAAAATTAGTGCAAGCCAAGCCAGATCTTCATAAGTCCTAGTTGCAAAAATGAAGAATTTAGCACTTCATTCGGAAAACAGCAAGCTGGAATATGAAGAAGAGTCAGAATCAGATGAGGATTTAGCTCTTATTTCAAGAAGAATCAAAAGACTCATTGAAAAGAAAAATCAAATAAGGACGGCTAAAGGAAATTATATAAACACCAGAAAAGAATTCAAGGAATCCAAAGAAGAAACGTATTTTGAATGTGGCAAAAAGGGACACTATCGAAGAGACTGCTACAAATTAAAGAACAAGTCAAAACAGCAAGCTGGATTCAAAGATAAAAGGAAATCTAAGGCTTTGATGACTTGGAGTGATGACTCTGCCTCTGAAGAAGAATCAAGTGATGAGATGATTAATTTAGCTCTGGTTGGTCTCGATGAAAAAGATAGCATTGAAGTGGAAAGTGATGAAATAGACTCGGATGACAATATTAGTGAGGTAAACTCCTTAAATTCATTACCTACTAATTATGTTATAGAAAAACTAACAATGCAAGAAACTAGTGAGGAATTTCTCAAACTAAAGTCAGAAAACAACAAATTGAAAGAGAAAAATTCCTATCTTAGAAAGATAGTCAGAGATTTTATGGAAGAAAAAGCTTCGGATGATCATGAATCCACGATTACTAAGTTGAAGGACAACATAACACAGTTGGAAGGGCTCAACAAAGTGATACTCAGAAGAAATAAGGTTCTGATCAAACAACTCAGCGAGCTGAAAGCTGATATAGAAACCAGAGATACTCAAATCAGCAAGCTGAATGAAGAAATAGAATTCAAAGATTCTCATATCAGCAAGCTGGAAGTAGAAACAGAAGCCTCACCGAAAGTTATACAACAAGCTGAGAAAATCAAAGAACTCGAGGATGAGATAAAGAAACTTAATAAAGGAATGGGAAAGTTTGTACAAGGTGAAGAAACTCTCAAATCAATGATGAAGAAAGCTACCGTTCCAATAGAAAAAGAAGGTGTTGGATTAGCATCAACCTCAAAGGAAATAGCTCTCAAATATGATGGAACGTAAGGAATTCCATATGAGGCACTATCTCCCTCAATAATGTGGATGACTGGTCGTTTAAGTGACAATTGAGGTGTAGGAGTTTGTTGTGTTTATGTTTGTATTTCTAGAATGGGCTCTTCGACCTGTGTTAGAGTCGGTGGGATTTCCTGTTCTTGGTCGGGTAAGATGGCCACTAAAGGCTATAGAAATTGTATTTCCTTTGACACAATAGGGAATACAGAGGTTGGAATAGCAGGGATTGAAATATTACCTTGTCGTATACCTGCTCACACTGGTCGTGGTAACAACGGAAGTGGGACAGTCTTTAGATATTCAGTTAGGACTGTAGGCACATCCATATATTTCTTTTTGCTTATGTAATTAATTACATTCATCTTCATGGAAGAACATTCCACCTTTTGACCATTTTCCAAGCGTACCCTTTTGACATTTTGACCATTCCACCTTCATGGACTGTAGGCACATCCAAAGAATCATTTAATATTAACTGTAGAAACCTTGGATATAGACATTTGACATTTTGAGTCTGAACATATCTTGTTCCCAAGTGTTTCATCTTTAAAATGATTTGACCAAGCACTATTTTTCTAAAATTAATCCTCAAATTATTGGCGACCGCATACCCTATTTTTTGAATAAATTCAGGTATTTGATCTTGATTTGTTCACTCTGAGGAAAAAAAATAGTTAAGAGTGTGAAAGAAGAAATTCCAATACTGGGTTAGAAATGTTCTAAAGAGATTACCAGTATTGAAATTGCCATCTTTGTACCTTATAAAACGAAAGAACATTTCAATCTGTTCAGGTGTAGGATCAGAAACGAGATTTTCCATAGAAAAATGAAGAATTCGATTAACATCTCTTTCAATAACCCTAATCGACCTACCAAACAGTCGATATGTGATTGCACACCCATCTTGTCCAGAAGTGTTAACCGCACTACAATATAGTTCACGTAATGCATCATGGTTAAGATGCACTGGTGTAACTAAAGCATAGCGAAGTAATGAATGTTCATTCAGAAATTATGTCCAAGCCTGAAATTGCTCATCCTGAATGGTTTCGATTTGCTGAATGGAAACAGGATTAACTTTAGTAATTAAAAAGCTTCCCTGCAATGTCATCTTCAAAACTTTGAGGAAACTAAAAAACAAAGGTTAGTTTTTATAAAGGATGATGTATAAAGCAAGAATATGAAATCCGATCTAAAAACTACCAGCTAGATTGAGAGATATTTCCGATCAAAGCTCGAAATATTCAGCAATTATGTGTATATGCTCTGTATATCTGAAAAATGATGATGTTAAACACAAACAAAAACTCATCATTTATAAGGTTTCAAGGTTTAGTGGGTTAAGTGTAATAGTGATAGGTTATGTTTGAAAAACTAACACCGCTCAATAATTTCTCACCTAACACCCTAACTAGCATAATAACCCGTGCGAGGCACGGGTCATCCTCTAGCAATTGCTATAAATTCTGTATAGTTTTACGATTTAACACTACTACAAATATAGGCAAAGGAACCGCTAATAAGAGACCACCTTATTCAAACAATTGATTACTTAAGAAAAGAAATCACACTTTTTCAAAAAACGGTCTCTTATAATATAAGTAAAGAGACCTCTTATTTAAATAAGTGGTTATTTAAGAAAAGAAACCTCACTTTTTAAAAAAGAGATTTCTTATAATACATGAAAAGAGACCTCTTTAATTAAAAAGGTGGTTCTTATATTTTTTAATATTATTTATTTTCTATGGCTTCCGTTAAAACCCGATGTATAAAACCTTAAATAAAAAAAAATTATACTTCGTACTTTAGTATTGGTCGTAGTCTTCAGTTCTTCCCCAAATTAAAACCTAAAAAGCATTGTTCCTCCCAATTAAAATCTCTCACGGTTTTCTGGCAAAAAAAAAGTCTCACGGTTTTCCCCAATTACACTATCTCTCCGTTCTTCCTCAATTAAACTCAGAATTCAACCTAATAATCCCCTCGCTGAAGTAATCAAACACCGCCCACTGTTAGTTCTCCCCCGCTGTTGCTTCAAAGGTATCTCTCTCTCTCTCTCCCTCTCGCTCTCTCTCCCTCTCCCTCTCCCTCTCTCTATGTGTGCGTGCGTGTAAAATTGGGTCTTTCATATGTTGTAATGTATGCTCAGTGTATGCAAACTGTCAGTACTCCAACAATTTAGATTAGTAAAATTGTGTTTTCTTCGGTTAGTAAGAAAAAAACTAATAGGAATACCCCAAGTGCAGACTTTTAAATTTTAGCAATATCCTAATTTTAGTACTTCTACTAAGAATCAATTTGGTAGTACAAACTTTTGCTTATTAAATATATTAGACAAGGTGAATACCCAAGTACAGAGAGATGGGAAGTGAGTAGTGCAGAGAGATTTCCAGAGATGGTCTGATGAAATTTTCATTGTGTTGATTTTAGGACAGGAGGTATTTAAAAGTGTAGGATTGAGGTAAATAAATCTGAGTGCTTGTGTCGGAGTGAGAGGACGCGTGTTGGATTGAGGTAAATAAATTAATAAATATGATTTAAAAGTGTAGGATTGAGGTAAATAAATTAATAAATATGATTTATTAATTTATTAATATGTATATCTAAGGAGGATAATTTAGCTGCTGTGTATAAACCAGGATTTAAAAGTTTAACAACGTAAGCTTTAAGTAGCAAGATGACTTCATTTTTCGATTTAAATTCTAAAGTGTTGAGTGCACTGCCATGATGAGTGGTGAACCGAGCCTCTTGCTGCTGCTGTTGAAGTTAAATTACCCACAGAACAATGTACAAAAAATTAAGTAACTTGCCTAGTGAAAGACACAACTTGCCTAGTTACTTATGCAGATCTGGAAAGACACAACTTGCCCATAATCTCTGTGTCTCAACACAGGTTCCTCTACTGCCACTATGACTATGATAAATATCCTTGCCTAGTGAAAAATTCAGACTTTTTACAGGGATACCACTTTGAATCTACTACTCTAGTCTCTACTGATCAAGTTTCTACTCTTCAGGGAGTACCTTCCTATGGGAGGAAGCGTGAATATGATTGATAAAACACTAAAGCTTGCCTACGGGGAGAATTCAGACTTAATCAAATATAAAAGGATTGCAGCAGTTCAAGCTCTATCTGGAACTGGTGCATGCCGTGTTTTTGCAGAGTTTCAGAAGCGATTTTCCCCTGATTCCCAAATTTACATTCCAGTACCTACATGGTCCAAGTTAGTATCACTAGCAAAAATCTTGTAATTCTTATGGAGGTTCTCATACAAATTTAAGCCGTTCTGAGTGGGTTTCCTTCATGCATATTCCATGCAAATGGGTTATTTATTTAGTTATGCAAATGGGTTTCATTTTTTTTTGCACAGAATGCACCCAGTGGATCATTTTTTCTGCTTCATTCTTGTGCACATAATCCTACTGGAGTGGATCCTACATAGGAACCATGGAAAGGGATCTCGTACCAGTTCAAGGTTGTCTCTTGAAATGCTTATACTTCTTTTCATCTTTATTTCATATTCACCAATATTTTACATGTACTTGTAAATATTGGAAATTAACTCTTTTATATTGAAATAATGGAAGTACATTTCTTGTAGTTTTTCGACAACTTGTTATTACTTATGAATGAAAAAATATACCGTTAAAGTTTGAAGTACTCCTTTCTTTTTCTCTTGTTTTGTTTTCGTTTATATTGTTGTGTCATTTTTCCAGCTAGCCCAGAATCTCAAGTAATTGTATTTCGTGAATGGTGATAGAATCGTAATTAGCTACTTTTCTTTATGTTTCATATTCTGTCCCGGTGCTGGTAGAAATTACATGAAATTACTTTCTTTCCGAACTTTTAATGTGGTGGAGTAAATCCTATGATGTTTTGGATACAGGTTACTAGTGTGGCTTGTTTGGTTTAGGAAACTTGAGTGCACACAGGAGGTTCTCTTCCTTTTGTAACTCTATATTCTAATACGTATCGTGCTTTAAATTCAGTTCAACATTTAGTTGTACTACAAGGCCTAATCTGTTGTATTAGTTATTTTTGATTTGATGAATTTGGCAGTGATTGTTTTTATGCAGGAAGTCAAGATTGTTGACATGATTTTTTCAGGATTTACAATGTTTTTGTGTTTTGTAACCTTGAGAAAACTTTACAAATAAACACTGTTGAGTATTGAATACGGTAAAAGAATACAGAGGGGGGGGGTGAATGGATTCTTGAACTTTTCTTGGATTGAGTCTATGTAGCAGATAAGTGCCTGTGTGTGTAGAAGTGAAGGCGCGGATAAAGAAACAACACAGGACACAATATCACTTTAATCTAATGTATTATTAGATAAAGGTTGCTACAATCTGTGAATACAAATGGTAGTATTCTCAGCTTCGTTTTTCTCAGAGAGATACAGCTTAGTGTATGAAAAACTTGACTCTCAAAAGTTACTAAGTTATAAAGTGAGGCTGTGTCCTTATAGAACATGGATACATCCTACTTACTACAAATAAGGTAGCTAAACAAATTACTTTCTAGTCTGTCTATCCTTTTTGAGTAAATGTCCAAACGGTTACAGATTTGACTTTGCAAAGCCTGTTTAGATCCACTTCTTTAGCTCCTTGTCTCTTCTATATCTCTCCAAGCTTCCTTGTAGGCTTTCCAGAGCACGTTACAGATTGTGGTCCATAAAGTGCATTGGCTTGTTGCAGGTTTCTGACTTGTACAATTTCTTCAGTATTTTGTCTCCAAGAATGTATTCGAGAAGTGACTAAGTAAGTGATTCGAGAACTAGAATTGACTTGATCGATAACTCTGAGTTCTCGAATACTGTTATATTGACATGTCGAACCACTTCTCGAATAGCTCTTTTCCATCAGGATTCCTTGAGTTGTCGAATAGAACATTTGACTTATCGAATCCTCGAGATATCGAATAGCTTTCTGAGTCCTTGAGATATCGAATAGAGCTTTGACTTGTTGATTCTTTGAGAACTCGAATACCATCTTGACTTGTTGACTTCTTGAGTTCTCGAATAGAGTAGTAGACATATCGAATCCCTGAGATATCGAATGAGATATCAAACAGTGTATTCAGAGATATCGAATAGTGTCTTGAAATATCGAATCTCTGACTTCTCGAATGCTGGACTTCTCGAATAGACAAATATAATTCTCGAATTGGTACTTAGGCAAATTCTTCATTTCTTCAAATCCCAACTGTGGTTATTTGACAGTCTTTAACTCCTTGCTTGAGGCATGAACCTTGGAACTTCTTTCAAGCATTATTCTAGACTCTATTTGTACAATTACATAACTAGGATTTGATGCCTACTACAAGTACAATACAAATAGAAACTCTACAACTAGAGGTTCCCTCAGTTAAGAGGTCATGTAAGTAATGTAAAGCATTACAAACAATTAGGCTTGTTATTAGATGTGTACAGGCATGCCTTTGTAACTAACAATCTCCCCCAAATTATGAGTGAGACCCTTAGTCACAATTTCTTGTCTGATAACAAGCCTATCATACATAAAGATAAAGCTTTTAAAAGTACAGGTATGAATTTGATTGAAGAAATTACATAGAAGTATTCTTACAAGTTATGAGGAACTACTTAGCCATATCCTTTTGGATTCATCTTTTGAGCTTTGGCTTGCAGATTCTCATTTTTCATTCTATCTTCAGCTTCTTTGGCTTTCTTCTTTGCAATTTCTTCCATGGCAAGAATGATATCTTCCATTGCAGTGAGTTCTTCAATTAGAGGAGAGCCTGATAAATCATTGAGCACTTCATTTAGCTGTTTCTCAGAGTAGGAACTGATGTAGTCCATTCTAATCTTCACATTTCTACCATATTTCTTGTACTCAATGATGTAAGGATTAAACTTGACTCTGCACAGACCCATAGCTCTCAACTCATCAGCCTTAGCTTCCATTGCTGCAAACTCCTCCTCCCTTTTCTTTAGTAGCTTTTCACTGTTCTTTCTCATTTCTGCTTGGTGATCTCTTTTCATCTTGACAAAGTCAATTAACTCCAGCTTCCACACCCTTTCCACTCTGTCTTCAGAATCCAACATTGCAATTATCCTTTCTATGTCATACAGCCTGCCCTAGTGCTGGCATGTTCCTTGTCTGAATTTCTTCTGTCTTCCATCAGAATACCTAACTTCAAGAAAATCATCAACAATGGCAACATGATAGATTCTTTGAGCCCATAGAAACTGCAGTTGGTCTTTATCATAGCTTTCATCCAGAGGTGGTAGGTTTAATCCTGGGATAATTGTCAGTGCCTTAGATTTGGATAGCTTCACCTTTCTTACAACATGTTTAAATTTCATTCTCTTGACATGGTTGCTTGGCAGAAATCTTTGACCTTTGTTGGTAGACCATAGTAGTATTCCATTAGCAGTTTGCTTTTTGAAACATACACATGGTTTCTTGACTTGAATCTTCTTCTCTTCTTGAGGTGGCAAAACAGTTGCAGAAGCCATAGATGTAGATTTTGTTAGGTCACCACTAACAGTATTCACCCTAGACTTAGAGTCTTGTGATGTGGTGAGGTTACTGCTAGCAATGCCTAAGGCTTGCTGTTTTCCAATCTTCCTCTCATAGACTCTTCCTTGGTCATCATCATTCTTCTTATCTTTGTCCCCCTTCTTCTTCTTGTCTTCATCACCCTTATCTCTCCTGTGATGTCTTCTCCTCCCATCACTTTTATCTTCAGAATCATCATCCTTATTTCTCCTAGGTTGAGCCATCTCTGGGATTTCACCAATTGCAATATAGGTTCTGAGGATGTGCAGTGCCTCAGTTTTTTCAGCATTTCTGGCTCCAACCTTCTTCTGTAATTGATCAATGATAGCAATGATCAGTCTGTGATTTCTAGTGGTGAGATCATGGGGAATGACCAATTGCTTGATATCTTCAATTCTGGTGCCAAACTGATAAATGATTGTCCATGGCTTCTTGATCACTTCTGGTAGCCTTGAAGGTTGGTCATTCCTCAAGTCATCAAACAGACTCTTATTGTTCTCATTCTTCTTCTCAATAAGCTCAAGTATGGCATCTATCTCTGAGTGTTTCAGTTCTTGTAGAGTCTTGTATGTTAGATGCCATATCTTCAATTTGCATATCATCACTATCTCCTTGATCCATAGATTATTGACTTTCTTAGGAATGATAGTGATGCAATCAATCTGCTTTTTCAGCTCCCTCAGATAGAACTGAGTGTCACCAACCTGTTCCCTTGTGGCTTTCAGAAACTCCAAGAAGGCTTTATCATGATAAACATTGGACTTAGCAACTTCTTGTAGCTTGGCCTCAGTAACAACTTTAACTTCTACAGGTTTGGCACTCTCAGGTAGGGAGGTTGGAGATTTGTCAGATGGCATACTCCCTGCAACCACTGTAGTAGTTATGGATTGCTTTTGTCCTCCAGGAGTAGTGATGTGCACAGTTGGTAGAGTGACAACTGGCAAGGTAGATGGAGGCTCATCCACTTTGGATTTTCCTTTCCCAGGCACATTTGGTAGAGATTTTGAAGAAGCTCTTTGTTGACCACCCTCTTTTATTATTATGCCTTTCTCCCCCTTTGTATTTGAGTTCCCTTTCTCCCCCTTTGAATTTGAGTTCCTTGTCTTCTTCTCCCCCTTAGGCTTGTTGTCAGGCACTGAGGCTGTAGAAATGTCCTTTGGGATTGAAGATTCATCAGGGAGAGGGAGACCCATATGCTTCATCATAGCAGCTAACATGGATTGTTGATGTAGAAGGACATCAGCTGTGGTGGATGCTTGAGTGTCCAACTGATCATTTAGAAGAGCAACCTTTTCTGTAAGATGAGCATTGGACTTGGTGAGAGTAGCCACCTCCTTCTCAAGTGCATCCACTTTGTTGAATAACTCAGTAGACTTGAAGCCAGACAGGGATTGTTCTTTGAGTCTCTGTACTTCAAATCTAGTCATGTCATGTACTGGGACCTCAGTGAGCAGTCTGTCTCCATATAAATTTTTGAACATGGTCCTCAGCATGGCATTAGCATCTGTGGTCTGATCAGATAGAATTTGAAATTGATGCCCCAGACCTGTGACAGTATCCTTTAGCAGAGCTAGCCCATTGTCCATTTTGGTGCAGGTAGTGTTGCAGTGTTTGATGTCCTTGAACACACTGTCTAGCTGAGGGAATTTAGCATCAAAGGTCCTCTTGATTGCTTCAACTGTGGTGGTGGTCTTATCACACACTTTATTGACCTCAGTTTTGACACCTTTTCCAAGATAATGTGCTGCCTTGAGGAATCCCTTGTGTGAATCATTCATAGCCTCATACACTTCACCAGGGGTCAGAGATTTGGCATTGGAACCCAGTGAAGTGAGGTATTCCTCCCTGAGATACTGAAGTGCTTCATCGAGAGTAATATCATATTTTCCTTGCAACCAGGCATCTATGTTGCCATCTCTCTCAGCATCATCAATGATCTTTGACTTCTGCACCTCCACATCATCCCTATGGCATAACAGAATAGCCTCATAGTCTGGATTAGGCATGTCTGCAGTGAGAAGGTTCTGAGCAATCTTTGTGAACTCAGGAATCTGATCCACAATTAAGCTTTGAAGTGCTTCAACCGTCAATTGTTGTGGAATAGACCCTAATCCTGAAGCACTGTCATGTTACACAGGCTTCAGCCATTGTGACATAAATTCAGAGCTAGAGCTAGGCAAGCTAGACTACTCAGTTACAGATGCAACTTCTGTAACCGGATGGATTGACTCTACTACTGGTGTCACCACAGAAGTGGGATGAATTAAACCAGCAGTTGACACAGGCATAGAGTCTCTAGTAAAAACTAGTGGAACCTCTGTGTTTGTGATGGTGTCATCAGGAGATGCCTCAGCATGCATTCCCTCACCATCTAAATGTGGGTTCTGAGTGGTGAGCAAAGTGTCATGCACTAAGTCACTTGAAATTATTGGCTCATCAAGAGAAAAGAATTCTTGATGATCAATGCCTTGCATCTCAGTTGCCTGAGTTGCAGGTTCCAAAGAAATTTTAGAGTTAGATTCTGGAAGAGAAGTGTGTTTAAGAGTAGATTTTGGCAACTCCCCCTGAGAGATAGAGGGAGTTTCAAATGTGATGTGCTCTCCACTCAGTGTTGTGCCAGCCTTATCACTCCCATGTGCTGACTCTATACAAGAAGGTGCATTGGGGAGGATGCTTGATTCTATAGGTGCACCCTGTTGAGAGGATACACCTAGTGAGCTGTGTGCCCCTGGTTTTACAACTTCAGCCATTTGTGTGACTGAAGAGGTGGTCTTAGTTTTCTTCTTCTTTGTCCTGTGTAAGGGTGACTCAGGTTCCTCACTTCCTAGACCTAATTCAACAGCTAATGCTGCTTCAGATAAGATATTTAATGGTGCAGACATTACTTCTTTTCTCTTCTTTTTACTAACATCACCCTTTTGAGAGGATGATGCAGTTGGCTCAGTATGTGGTAGAGTGTTTGGTTGAGAGGGTTGGTTAGCAGGCCCTGGGTTAGCATTTTGTTCTACTTGCTTGGGCAGTGCTAACTTAGATTTTGCATCAAATGTTGGCATGTTGTGGGGATAAGTCCTAAACAAACTCTCCATATGGGGAGTTATGTTCAGTCTTACATCCACATCATTCCTAGTCTCCAAATTACCAAAAATGAGTTTGGTCATGGACTTAGGATAGCCTATTTTATTTTTATCAATCCCAGGCAATTCAATCAATGAAGCATTTTTATAATTAAGTACAGATTGAATAAAGCGAGGGAAGAAAATATCAGTACCTCTCTTGGTTGTGTTCTTACCAAGTCTCCCATATAGTTCTTGGAGGATGATTTGGCCAACATCAATCTTCTTTCCATAGGCCAAAGCATATCCAATTTGCTGCACAGGTGCACTGATTTGATCAAAGCTTGATTTCCTGGCAGTGAAGACTTGGAGAAGAGTTGCAAACACATAGCTCCACTCCTTTCTCAGATTCTTTCTGTTTAGTTTTCCAAGATTGATCCCATCTGAGTAGTTGATGAACTCAAAGAATTCCTCTAACTCTGCATTAGTGGCCATTCTGTCAAATGACTCTTGTTGTAGGCCCAGTGCTTGGTTCATGTCTGCAGTAGTGATAGTGATTTCCTTATCTTGAATCTTGCAGTAGATGATATATGAAGTGATTGCGTTTTCCAGGGCTACAACCTCCACAATAGCAGTGCCCCAAAACTGTTCCAGGATGTCTAGATACAGAGTTGGGTTGGCAGAGAGTGTATCCTTGATATATGACTCCGCCATCCATTTCACAAAGCACTTGAAATTGGCATTGGGTGCTTCAACATCACTATTGAGAGCGATGAAGTTGGTGTTGAACTTTACTGTTGCCATTTGTGTAGAAGAGAGAAAAGAAATTGAAGATTGAAGAAGAAATTTGGCTCTTCGTAGCTAGGGTTTCAGGGGTTTAGAGAGTGTAGATGCTTGAGAAATCGAATGAAATGAATCGAATAGATGTGAAATTATATAAGTATGAAGTACTTGAATTGTCGATTAGCAGAAAGTTTTGTATCGACAAGTCAGGCATTCGAGAAGTAGAAAATAACTATTCGAGAAGTCAAGAATGGCTTAATCGATAACTCAAGCAGATAGAAACTCACAGCTGGCAGTTATCTAACTTAGAAATAATTCTAAATTAAATAAAATATGTTTTTTATGAGTGAATTAAACTTTTAGACAAAAGTCCAAAAACGGTTAAAATTCAGCGAGAATTCAGCCTTTTCAAATGATTCGAGAACTCAAATATAGTGTGTAAGAACCCAAAATTTTGGTAGAATTAAAACTTTTCCTATTATGATGAAGTGCATCAATGAATAGTGATTTTGAGGATTAAGAAAATTTTTCATGCCACCTATGTACGAGACGTAGTGTGGATATTCCGAAGTTATACTAGTAATCTACGGAGTAAATAAGTGTATGTAAATGCGATCGGAATTCAGAAATTCCAAATTCTATTTTCGTGTAATATTTGACCGAGCAGTGAATTATATATCAGTAATATCAAGAAATGAGATATTTAATTTGAGGAATTGAGGAGTTAATATTTTGGAATTTTATTATAAGTGATTTGAGAATTTGGAACGAAAACCACTGAGGAAGTGAAACAAACGTTCTAGAAACCGCTGAAACTTTACAACGAGATTAAGCGATCAAGCGAGCGAATCATGAATTGAGAATAGTAAATATTATAAGTCCAAGGAAGGATATATTATGAGAGGAAAATGGAATTGAGAATAAAATCCTAGAGTTAAAGGAAATGAGAACAATTGAGAAACCGCGAGAATTATTTTCTGAGATAAAGAGAAATAAACAAGGGATGTTGGAATTAATATTCGTTCGAAGTATTATGCTATATTAGAGCAATAATATGCAACGTATAAGTTGTAACATATTTATTTTATTTAAGAAACGACAAGGAAATCAAAGCGGTGGAAAAGAAAACAAAACAAAAGGACTTAAGTGCAAGAAACAAGAAACAAGGACTTGGTTGCAATTAGCAAAGGACTTGGTTGCAATTTAAGTGGATAAGAAATCTAGAGGAGCCAATGAGAGGTTGCCACCTAGCAAGGATGAGATGCATCCAACCAAAAATAGATATATATCAAGTGTATGGCATTATTAGAACATAAAACCAAGAACAAAACCATTCTGCCCAGCAGAACACCCTCTCAGTAAAACGGGCCTAGAGACTTCATTACTCAATGAAATTTTTTGTTCTTTATATGGTTAGAAAGCTGTGAAGACTCTCTACAACTTTCATTCAGGAGCCTCGACCATTAAACGAGTGAAAGGGCTTCGTTTTGGCTGATCTTTGGGGCGTGTTTTTCCAGTCAGGAAACTCACTTCCATGTTCTTGATTTCTTTGGTGAGATTGAAGATGGTGAGCATAGAGTAAGGCTTCCCCAAGGTTAACCAAGCTTGTTTGAGATTGTAAGAACATCAAGAAGGTATAAAAACCCTAACCCCTCTTGGCCATGTAGTAATTGTGATGTTTAATGTTAGATCCATGGTTATAGTTTTAATCTTGGTTGTATAAGTAATGGATGACATGGATCTTGAGTTTTGATGTTGTGATTGTGATTTTTATGATTGTGGATAGTATATGTATCTCCATGAGTGTTGTAAAGCATGAACTAAGTGAATTAGGTATTGGTTGTGTTGTGGAATTGAGAAAATTGGTTGATCTAAGTGGTACATGCTTGCTGAGTTTTTCCAGGAACATTGACCTGTCTTGTAACATGGTTTTGAACCCCCAAATATTGTCCCCTGAGGTCCTACCATATATTGTTGGAAAGATAATTGAATGTAGTTTCTGGAAATGTAAGGTCCATGACTAGGTGATGTATAGATTTTTAGTTATGGCCGGAGAAGTGGATTGTGTTTCTGGATTCCTGACTGCACTAAGTGACCCCCTTGTGAACCTTGTTTAAACCCCTAAAAATTTATGTGGGATCATGGAAAAATTAGAGAAGCTAGGAAATGCAGTGGTGAAGGCTAACCAAAAAGAATTGGATTAAAATATGAATTTTTCAATTTTATAAGAATGCTAGAGGAAAATTCGCGCAAGGGAAAAAGTCGTAAGTGGAGTGTAATTTAAGGGGGAATGGATATGGTTCGGATGTGATAACCAAATTGAGTCAAATAAGTGACGAGCGTAATCGAGTGATGGCATGGACCTATAGGAGGGCTAGAGAGTCATAGGACGGAGTCCTTAAGTTAGTATGTATTCTCTAAAACTTGTGATTAAGAGGTATTGTTAAGGTACTAACGAGCGAATATTGATTATGTATAGATCTTCATTCCACGTCGCGAGCTCGACCACCCCAACCTCACCAAGGCAAGTTTTCCAACCCTAAGTATTTATTTTCAAAAGATTATATTCTTGATTTTACCTATGCAAGTTTACCTTTCAAAACTTATATATAAGGATTTTCACTGTTGTGTTTATAGCTTCCAAATGTATTATATGCTTATGCTTTACGAGATTATGTTGAAGTTTGAGATATATGCATATGTGCTTGTACACCCTTGAACTTAGAATGAAAGTGTTTTCTTCGGACAACGACTCTAGCAATAGAGGTCGTAGCGGTCCAAATATACTATTGACCGGGGAGCGGTATATTGTTGTATCGTGATTAAATTGCGAAAACCCGAAGAGTCATTCGGGAAGTATCGTATACCTAAGTAATTATTATTTTTACGTTGTTAAAAATACTCAAAAATATCTATCTTGGATTAAAAGCTTATTTTAATTAAATAATTATTATATTAATTGTTTATATTAAATCTCAAAATATTATTTATTAATTATCATTCATTATTTTAAAGACAAAACTAATCTAAGATACCTTTAACGTTTTCAAATTCGAACTCTTTCGAACCCAAAACATTTTCGAAAACCCCCGGTCAGGTTTTGCTTCTTGTACGTTTTTCAAGAATTATCGGTCGACTGAGGTCGAACTTCAACTACTCGAATTTTCTACCAAAATGATTTTTGAAAAGAAAAGAAAAAGGGGACTCTGGCAGGTGTGGGAATCGTTGACGAACGATTCCCGGGATGTGTAAGCGGCCGTGAGCCAGGCGGTCCATCAATTATTATTCCGGCCCAGGTGTTGCCGAAGGATGATTACGGATGTAGTTTTCATCGAGGGTGATTACGGATGTAGTTTTCACCCGAGGATAGTTACGGATGTAGTTTCTATCCTTCTACCGGTAGAGAAGACCCGCGGATTGTTGGACTTGGTTGTGGCGACTGATCATCGTCAATCCTTGTCAGGTTTTTATGTTTTCTTCCAGTCCCATCCTCCACTTTGGAAAAATACTCAAACACTGCTTCTTGGGCCTAAGTGCCAAGTTGCCGATAGTGTGGTTTTGATAAGAAAAATATTAACATCGTGCAGTATCTAGAACTGCAAGATTTTCTATAAAGATTGGCACGTGTTAGTGCACTCTTGCAATTATTCCAAAGAATGAAATGTTTTTGAATGAGAAACCTTCTAAGCTAATAGAAGGAAAGAGGTTTTGCAATAATGTATTCCCTGTACAGTATGTTAACCGTAGAGTGTTTTGCCGAAAATGATATACTAATATGTATATATTTTCAAACCTGAGATATATTGAAATGAGAACCTTATAAAGGTTTCATATGTTATTCTTAAAGCTCCTTAGCGAGTATAAATGTTTTATTCAAACTCGGACATATATATTGTCGAATTATGTTTTGAAATCTGAGATATATACCCATACAGTTAGGAACGTTTTCGAAATAAACCACATTATAATTTTTCAAAATGGCGAACTTGCTGAGCATTATGTAGCTCATTCTTGCTTTATAAAAACTTTTCAGAAAGAGAAGAATTTGGTCAGTTAACTCCGTACCAGCAGAAGAAGAGTAGAAGATTTATCCCGAGATGACTTAGTTCCGGATAAATAATACAGAGTAAGTCTGATAGGTTTTCAACTGTAATAGTAAGACTCGTCTTCAAGTGTAGTTGTATAAGTGGAAGTGCATAAGATTCTGGATTGTACAGATGAATGGTAATATTTAGTGTTACTTTTGGTTATCGTTTCTGAGGCTCTAACTTGTATGTGCGTAAGATTGAGGTCTGGATGTATGTATTGTTGAGTTGTAAAGTTAATACAGGTATGATATGGTTGGATGGTGATGTGACGACCTGAATCTTTGACCTCGGATTTGGGGGCGTCACAGAAATGGTATCAGAGAGATAAGTTACAGTACTCAGAAACAAGAAGTGTTGAGAGTTAAGTCTAAGTAGGAGAATGACATAAGAGATCGTAGTAAACTTATTATTGGACTACCGGAAGAGGTACCGGTGAGTAGAATGGACTGGAGTGTTTACTAGAGGTATTATACTAGGGTCGATAGAATCCTTAGAGACCTTCAAAATGATGAATAGAGGTTTGAGAGTCGTACATGACCTATCATAGGTAATGATATAGGAAGCAGAGCGAAACCTCAAGAGTAGTTGAGGAAGAGGCGATACTGCCAATATGATTGGATGACTTGGCTGGCATAAATTTTGTTGCCCGTAGTCCTTCAGAGTTTGCCTATAAGGAGGCGGCAATTTAAGAATCGATAAGTTTAGACTTCCTTACATAATTAAGGGTACTTAGTACTTGGAATAATGAAAGTCTTTTACTTTGGCTATAAGATCCAATTTTCGATAAGTAACGGGTTTACCTGAAAGGTGGTTACTATGCCGTTGTGGATTTCATTACTCTTGATGGCGAATTTTACATGTGTTATACGAGAATGTTATCATAAGACGAGCGTGCTAGGTAATTCCACGCATGATTCGGACGCTAGAGCATGGTAGTTCAACTTAGTGAACAAACAAGTAGAATTAACAAAGGGACTCAAGTGAAGTTGAATAGGGTTACAACGAGCGATACAGTGATCTCAGAGTCTATCAAAAGAAAAGACAATGGGTCTAGAGTGGGATCCTTTGATAAAGATGTTATCAGGGACTACGTATATATGTATTGTAGACCTCAATATTTTTGGTATATGTTCACATGCACACACCCGCCACTGAACCTATGGACTGCACTGAGATCCCTGAGAGATCTCTTTGATCTGTTCCCAGGGGGAACTTGCCACTCGTGATTCTTGTCGGAAGGCATGAAGTAGGACCCTATGGACTTAGCAGGTGTCCTCGGAATGATGTGAAGCTTGGTCTTCAAGATAAAGCACGAAGATGATAGATATATTTGTGAAACCCTAACTCGATAATTGACTCTAAGATGAAGATTGAGAGACGCACTAGTTGGTGTCTTGTATTACGAAGACGAAGAGATGGAGTTACCCTCATAGTGGTGATAATGAGATGCACGAATGATTATTAACTTATTTTGGTAACTACCGGCTGGTGCACTACTTCATTTTAAACTTTTCATTAACCATGTTACCTCGATTAGTTTATATCAGGTAATCCTTCTAGCTTTCTACTTCAAACTTGTGGAATAACCACCAGTGATATACTTTCTCTAAACCGGGACTCATCCAAAGTATCTTATTTGATCCCCGAGTATTCTATTTGAAGTTTATAATTATTTCATTCTGCTCAGGCCTATTTACACTTTCTTTCAATTATCCAAGGAATGTTCAACAATTGTTTCCTTAATTAATCAATGAATATTCCTAAACGAATATTGATATTTGACTACTTCTTTCATACTTGCACTCTTCAGTCGAGCCCATAAATATTTATCAACTTGTTGAGAACAGGGATGATCTAACATCCAGACATCCTTCATGAATTCTTTTCTTCTATTCAAGATGAGATTGTACATCATACATTGAAATCATAGTAAGGATATCATTTTGATATTGGTATTCTGAATTTAATTCTACTGTAGGATCTGATAAAGCATGTGTACGGAGGCACCCTTGGGTGGACCGTTTCACTGGTAGGTAATATTTGATGAGAGGTTATCGATTGTTCCGATACCTAGAACATTCTCTTCAGATTTTATAGTTTTCTTTTTCAAACTTAATAACTTCTTATTTCCATTCGTTGTCCGAGTAGCCTAAAGTTTCTTCAGTGGCTACGATGTTGAAATTCTGTCCTAGCCAATTGAAACTGGCTAGTCGATATGTCAATATGAATGACTAGTGGATTGTTCTAACTAGTCAAAATTGTAATGTTGTGAAGAACACCTAGCTAATTGTCCAGTGGTGATGTCTCAAACAAGTGAACTAGCAAATTTTGTCTAGCTAGTTGCTAGTGTTTCTTCAAAAGGACTAGTTATTATTTCACTGGTCCAACTCCCAATTTAATTCATTCAGCAATTCCTCAATGCATTTTGCATGTGGTAAAGTATGATAATGAAAGTTTTGACGAATAACTTGATTGAGACCTAGTGAGGTCGCCCACTCAACTTGAATTCTACCCATCTTCGTATCAGACTTTATGTCACTTGAATATTCTGTTCTTTCATTCATATAATGAAGATTCATTTGAAACCATAGATTACTTGAATGATAAACTGCTTCATTTTTATTGTCATAGAGTAGAATTGCTTTCGATCGGTTGACCTTTATCAATGGGACTTTTCAGATCCTCTATTTTTCAAGAGGAAAAGTATTCACCAGATGTAAGAATCGTATAAAGACCGTCTTTATGACTTTTGTATCCAACAATCATTGTCCTCGTGCAACATTCTCTATGATATCACATTACAAAATTATCAGGACATGAAGGAATAAACCTTGTTGTATTCTTTCTGTCCATCCTTACATCTCCGAAAATTGAGACTCCTAGTATTTGGAACCATCAACATTCTTGGAACATCCAATGTGAAATTCTTATTGAAATTATCTATTGGACCTTGTTATTTTGAAACCATTCCTTTCAAAAGTCATTACTCTAAGGTGAACGGGAGGTACAATTGTGAACCGTTGCACCAATATGAGATCAAAAACTAAATGTTGTAATTGTGTAGCCAGAGTGTGATGCCGAGTAATTATTTAAAGTAGGAATAACATGTCGGGGCATAATACAAGACCTTTAATATTAGTGTGAGGAAAGTTATAGGAAATGATGAAGTGGTTGGGAGTACGTTCCTACCAACCGTTGTCAGGATGTTATAGTAATGAATTCTGGAGTTACCAAGCCTTTTCCTGATCCAAGAAATTCAAATCGATTGCGATGTAAGACATATCCTTAGAGGAAACTAACATGGAAGTGAGATGGACAAGAAAGGAAGAAATATCGTGGCAAGAATGTGAAGCTTTACTTAGCTAAAAGGGATTGATGCACATAGAGAGACATAAAGTTTAAAAGGCCCTAATAGCAAATGGATGCATGGATATATCCCAATGATCCTTCGAGATTACCACCTAATCAAGTTTATTGGGAATCGCAGCAGTATGCAGGCCTCAGGCTGATTGGCACCAGTTGTGAAAGAGGACGAGCGTATGACATCTTATATATACCATCGAGAACTGATACCCTTATCGGAAATGGAGGAATTGTTGACTAGTTAAAATGTGTAGTTGTTTTTCAAAGATAAGGTTGAAGAGAAGGTTTCACGAACTCCAGATCGACCTCTGTACTGCACCAAAGTCGGCATTTCACATTAATATAAACATTATAAATTTTGGTAGTATCATGTGGATTGACTAGTGAGTCAGAAGCCCTTGTGGGTTAATAAATAAAGTTTAAGGATGATATGAGCGATTAGTAACAACCTCGTTGTTAGCTATACTTCATGATGAGAAGAGGACTTTGAGGGTCACGATGATGCATCTTTCAAGAGTTTAAGAGGTGTGCTGATGCAGTAGAAAGGGGATGATAGCCTATACTTCTAAACAACATAAAGGTTACGGGATAGGATATACTAACCGTGAGTCGGGGATTAGTCATGATAGCGTTCACGCATAAAAATGAGACGTTAACCTTATGAGAAAAGTGTGAAATTTTTCCACAAGTGCCATAAGTATATCTTCATATTAGAACTAAACATAAGAAAGAGAAGGTGACGAAAGGGAGCAGGGAGTATAATGGAGAGATTTGTTATTACCCATGAAAGGCCAGTGTGGTGGCCGATACCTATAGAAGGGATTATTCGAAATTGGAATTCAGTCAGTATATTGACCAAGAAAATAGAGTATATACAATAAAGAATAATGTTAGAGGAAAATGATTAAATTATGGGGAAGGACAAAGATGTATAGAGAATTAAGAGAATGTTTGGCAAACGGGTATGAAGAATGGTATTGGCAAACTATTAAGTACAAACGCGACATGTCGAAAGCAGAATGATAGAGATCTAGTGGATTAATTCCGCCTATAGAAAATCTTGAACGTGGACAGAATTATAATGGATTTCATAAGTAGGTCGTCGAAGACCGAGCCAAGAGATGGCCCTAGTTGATTTATAATTGTTGAACCAAGTGATTTACCTACGAGGGACTTTCCATTTAGAAGATTATCGATTTATATACGGAAGAGATGGTGGTGCAATATAAAACTTCTGCAGCGATTACGCCAGATAAAGACTTAAGGGACGAAGAATTATCCAGACGATCGAATTTATATTTAGTGTCGTGCCTTAGATTTCACGGGGCAGTCGAGAATAAAAACTTGTCCATGAAATTAACGTTGTTATCACGATCGTCACCATGCGAACGCAAGTCCGTCTCTTGTAAAGCATACTGCGAAAGAAGAAGTTTCGCTTTTCTTGCGTTACGAAGAAGTCAATGAACGAGGGATATAGTAGCTGAACTGGTTCGACGTATACCGAAGACTATACAGTATCCATAGCAAGTGGTAACGGCTGACGGGAGGCAACACATGCGTGCTAATCAAGCCAAGGAATATGAGGAATACCGTGCGTATTGACGTTGTCTCAGATTATAAAACACGACCACAAAGTATTCACGGGCCAGCGATACAAGGACTCAACACGGATACTATGAACAAGGTAGAAGAGGAACGTATAAGTAGCGGGATAGAAATTTTCATTCATAGAACAACCGATAAGGAATACAGGTCGAGGAGAGCAAGCGTTGAAAAAAAAAACATTTAAGTGTTGGTGAGACCAAGGTGAGAGAACAAAAGGGTTGAAGTGTCAACCTGAGAGTTGGAAAAGGTAAAGTTGGAATTGCATCCACAACTATTTTCCTTAGGTTCTCAAGATAGAATCCTTTTAAGGGGAGGAGACTGCAATAACCCTAATTTTCGTGAATATTAGAAACCTGGATGAATAGTAATATTATGGGTGGATGAGAAATTTTTGCAATCACGATATGTACGAATTATTAAATGAAGATTTCGGATTGATATTACGTCTTTACGGTGCAGACGAGTGTATGTAAAAGTCATTAGTTTTTTTACGAAACCCATTATTTCGAATGGTCAAATTTTATGAGATATCAAAGGAGTATGAGGTGGGAGACTTCGTGATACTAAAGGAATCTCTCTGGAAAGGATTGATGCTGTTTGGTAAGAAAGGGAAGCTAAGTCTGAGGTTTATTGGACCTTTTGAGATTTTGAGGTGCTGGAAAGTTAGCCTATGAACTGGCCTTGCCCCCGAGCTTGTAGCAAGTGCATAATGTGTTTCATGTGTCCATGTTACGACCCTACCATGCCGACCTTCGGCACGTGATAGAGTACGACCAGGTAGACCTATAACCAGACTTGACCTATGTGGAGCAACCCGTGGAAATCATGGATAGAAAAGAACAAGTGCTGAGGAACAAGGTTGTCAAGCTAGTGAAAGTTTTGTGGAGAAACCAGAACGTCGAGGAATTAACATGGGAACTAGAAAGCGCTATGCGTGAAAAGTACCCTCAACTGTTTTCAACCTGATTCCGGGACGGAATCCTTTTAAGGAGGGGAGACTGTAAGAACCCAAAATTTTGGTAGAATTAAAACTTTTCCTATTATGATGAAGTGCATCAATGAATAGTGATTTTGAGGATTAAGAAAATTTTTCATGCCACCTATGTACGAGATGTAGTGTGGATATTCCGAAGTTATACTAGTAATCTACGGAGTAAATAAGTGTATGTAAATGCGATCGGAATTCAGAAATTCCAAATTCTATTTTCGTGTAATATTTGACCGAGCAGTGAATTATATATCAGTAATATCAAGAAATGAGATATTTAATTTGAGGAATTGAGGAGTTAATATTTTGGAATTTTATTATAAGTGATTTGAGAATTTGGAACGAAAACCACTGAGGAAGTGAAACAAACGTTCTAGAAACCGCTGAAACTTTACAACGAGATTAAGCGATCAAGCGAGCGAATCATGAATTGAGAATAGTAAATATTAGAAGTCCAAGGAAGGATATATTATGAGAGGAAAATGGAATTGAGAATAAAATCCTAGAGTTAAAGGAAATGAGAACAATTGAGAAACCGCGAGAATTGTTTTCTGAGATAAAGAGAAATAAACAAGGGATGTTGGAATTAATATTCGTTCGAAGTATTATGCTATATTAGAGCAATAATATGCAACGTATAAGTTGTAACATATTTATTTTATTTAAGAAACGACAAGGAAATCAAAGCGGTGGAAAAGAAAACAAAACAAAAGGACTTAAGTGCAAGAAACAAGAAACAAGGACTTGGTTGCAATTAGCAAAGGACTTGGTTGCAATTTAAGTGGATAAGAAATCTAGAGGAGCCAATGAGAGGTTGCCACCTAGCAAGGATGAGATGCATCCAACCAAAAATAGATATATATCAAGTGTATGGCATTATTAGAACATAAAACCAAGAACAAAACCATTCTGCCCAGCAGAACACCCTCTCAGTAAAACGGGCCTAGAGACTTCATTACTCAATGAACTTTTTTGTTCTTTATATGGTTAGAAAGCTGTGAAGACGCTCTACAACTTTCATTCAGGAGCCTCGACCATGAAACGAGTGAAAGGGCTTTGTTTTGGCTGATCTTTGGGGCGTGTTTTTCCAGTCAGGAAACTCACTTCCATGTTCTTGATTTCTTTGGTGAGATTGAAGATGGTGAGCATAGAGTAAGGCTTCCCCAAGGTTAACCAAGCTTGTTTGAGATTGTAAGAACATCAAGAAGGTATAAAAACCCTAACCCCTCTTGGCCATGTAGTAATTGTGATGTTTAATGTTAGATCCATGGTTATAGTGTTAATCTTGGTTGTATAAGTAATGGATGACATGGATCTTGAGTTTTGATGTTGTGATTGTGATTTTTATGATTGTGGATAGTATATGTATCTCCATGAGTGTTGTAAAGCATGAAATAAGTGAATTAGGTATTGGTTGTGTTGTGGAATTGAGAAAATTGGTTGATCTAAGTGGTACATGCTTGCTGAGTTTTTCCAGGAACATTGACCTGTCTTGTAACATGGTTTTGAACCCCCAAATATTGTCCCCTGAGGTCCTACCATATATTGTTGGAAAGATAATTGAATGTAGTTTCTGGAAATGTATGGTCCATGACTAGGTGATGTATAGATTTTTAGTTATGGCCGGAGAAGTGGATTGTGTTTCTGGATTCCTGACTGCACTAAGTGACCCCCTTGTGAACCTTGTTTAAACCCCTAAAAATTTATGTGGGATCATGGAAAAATTAGAGAAGCTAGGAAATGCAGTGGTGAAGGCTAACCAAAAAGAATTGGATTAAAATATGAATTTTTCAATTTTATAAGAATGCTAGAGGAAAATTCGCGCAAGGGAAAAAGTCGTAAGTGGAGTGTAATTTAAGGGGGAATGGATATGGTTCGGATGTGATAACCAAATTGAGTCAAATAAGTGACGAGCGTAATCGAGTGATGGCATGGACCTATAGGAGGGCTAGAGAGTCATAGGACGGAGTCCTTAAGTTAGTATGTATTCTCTAAAACTTGTGATTAAGAGGTATTGTTAAGGTACTAACGAGCGAATATTGATTATGTATAGATCTTCATTCCACGTCGCGAGCTCGACCACCCCAACCTCACCAAGGCAAGTTTTCCAACCCTAAGTATTTATTTTCAAAAGATTATATTTTTGATTTTACCTATGCAAGTTTACCTTTCAAAACTTATATATAAGGATTTTCACTGTTGTGTTTATAGCTTCCAAATGTATTATATGCTTATGCTTTACGAGATTATGTTGAAGTTTGAGATATATGCATATGTGCTTGTACACCCTTGAACTTAGAATGAAAGTGTTTTCTTCGGACAACGACTCTAGCAATAGAGGTCGTAGCGGTCCAAATATACTATTGACCGGGGAGCGGTATATTGTTGTATCGTGATTAAATTGCGAAAACCCGAAGAGTCATTCGGGAAGTATCGTATACCTAAGTAATTATTATTTTTACGTTGTTAAAAATACTCAAAAATATCTATCTTGGATTAAAAGCTTATTTTAATTAAATAATTATTATATTAATTGTTTATATTAAATCTCAAAATATTATTTATTAATTATCATTCATTATTTTAAAGACAAAACTAATCTAAGATACCTTTAGCGTTTTCAAATTCGAACTCTTTCGAACCCAAAACATTTTCGAAAACCCCCGGTCAGGTTTTGCTTCTTGTACGTTTTTCAAGAATTATCGGTCGACTGAGGTCGAACTTCAACTACTCGAATTTTCTACCAAAATGATTTTTGAAAAGAAAAGAAAAAGGGGACTCTGGCAGGTGTGGGAATCGTTGACGAACGATTCCCGGGATGTGTAAGCGGCCGTGAGCCAGGCAGTCCATCAATTATTATTCCGGCCCAGGTGTTGCCGAAGGATGATTACGGATGTAGTTTTCATCGAGGGTGATTACGGATGTAGTTTTCACCCGAGGATAGTTACGGATGTAGTTTCTATCCTTCTACCGGTAGAGAAGACCCGCGGATTGTTGGACTTGGTTGTGGCGACTGATCATCGTCAATCCTTGTCAGGTTTTTATGTTTTCTTCCAGTCCCATCCTCTACTTTGGAAAAATACTCAAACACTGCTTCTTGGGCCTAAGTGCCAAGTTGCCGATAGTGTGGTTTTGATAAGAAAAATATTAACATCGTGCAGTATCTAGAACTGCAAGATTTTCTATAAAGATTGGCACGTGTTAGTGCACTCTTGCAATTATTCCAAAGAATGAAATGTTTTTGAATGAGAAACCTTCTAAGCTAATAGAAGGAAAGAGGTTTTGCAATAATGTATTCCCTGTACAGTATGTTAACCGTAGAGTGTTTTGCCGAAAATGATATACTAATATGTATATATTTTCAAACCTGAGATATATTGAAATGAGAACCTTATAAAGGTTTCATATGTTATTCTTAAAGCTCCTTAGCGAGTATAAATGTTTTATTCAAACTCGGACATATATATTGTCGAATTATGTTTTGAAATCTGAGATATATACCCATACAGTTAGGAACGTTTTCGAAATAAACCACATTATAATTTTTCAAAATGGCAAACTTGCTGAGCATTATGTAGCTCATTCTTGCTTTATAAAAACTTTTCAGAAAGAGAAGAATTTGGTCAGTTAACTCCGTACCAGCAGAAGAGGAGTAGAAGATTTATCCCGAGATGACTTAGTTCCGGATAAATAATACAGAGTAAGTCTGATAGGTTTTCAACTGTAATAGTAAGACTCGTCTTCAAGTGTAGTTGTATAAGTGGAAGTGCGTAAGATTCTGGATTGTACAGATGAATGGTAATATTTAGTGTTACTTTTGGTTATCGTTTCTGAGGCTCTAACTTGTATGTGCGTAAGATTGAGGTCTGGATGTATGTATTGTTGAGTTGTAAAGTTAATACAGGTATGATATGGTTGGATGGTGATGTGACGACCTGAATCTTTGACCTCGGATTTGGGGGCGTCACATAGTGTTCGAGAACTCAATCATTCGAGAACTCAGTTACTATATTCGAGAAGTCAAGAATACCTCTATTCGATATCTCAGAAAGACTCTATTCGAGAACTCAAGAGTACTCTAACGAGACTTATTAGAGATGTCGAATAGTGAATCATTCGAGAAGTCTGACTTATCGAACTATACCCATCACTCATAAAAATTTGATTTTCACTATCTTTTAAAATTTACCAGACATATTCATTGAAAAATATCCTAGCAAATTAAATAGTGATTTTCTCAAAATTTCATAGAAATCTTAAGTTAATAGAAATATGATTTTCAACATGTGCAACAGATTTGAAATATTTATAAATCATATTTCAGCCAACACTTACTCCAAAAATATTGAGAATTTAGATAAAGTAAGTGTTTACTGCTGCAACAATCTAGATGGTGTATTCACTTAGCCAGAATCTGAAGAATTCAGCATTCCAATCTCACTTACCAACCTTGTGAAGGTGGCTTCATCTAATGACTTAGTGAATATATCAGCTAGTTGTTTATCTGTAGAGACATAATGCAACTGAATGGTTCCATTAGTTGCATGTTCTCTTATGAAATGATATCTGATGTCAATGTGCTTTGTTCTAGAATGATTGACAGGATTGGCAACTATAGAGATTGCACTTGTGTTGTCACACATGATTGGAATTCTTTCCAACACAAGTCCATAATCTCTAAGTTGATTTCTAATCCAAAGCACTTGAGCACAGCAACTTCCAGCAGCTATGTATTCAGCCTCAGCTGTAGAAGTTGACACATATTGTTGCTTCTTGCTATACCAAGAAACTAACCTTTGTCCAAGAAACTGGCAGCTTCCTGAGGTGCTTTTCCTATCCACTCTGCATCCAGCATAATCAGCATCAGAATAACCAACCAGATTGAACCCTGTGTCCTTAGGATACCATAATCCCAAGTTAGGAGTGCCCTTCAGATATCTAAAGATCCTTTTTATTGCAATCAAATGTGATTCCTTTGGATTTGATTGAAACCTTGCACACAAGCATGTAGCAAACATGATGTCTGGCCTACTTGCAGTGAGGTAGAGTAGAGAACCAACCATGCCTCTGTAGACTGAGATATCTACTTTCTTGCCTTTAGCATCTTCATCCAGTTTAGTGGCAGTGGCCATGGGTGTCTCGGCAGGTGAACAATCTTCTAAGTCAAACTTCTTCAATAAATCCTTGATGTACTTGGTTTGACTGATAAAGATACCATCCTTCATTTGACTGACTTGCAACCCTAGAAAGAATGTCAACTCTCCCATCATACTCATCTCATATCTGCTCTGCATGAGTTTAGAGAATTTCTCACATAGCTTCTCATTTGTAGAACCAAAAATGATATCATCCACATAAATTTGTACTAGGATAATATCATCACCATGCTTCTTGTAAAATAGTGTCTTGTCCAATGTGCCTCTAGTGAATTAATTCTCAAGAAGAAATTGGGATAAAGTATCATACCATGCTCTTGGAGCTTGCTTAAGTCCATACAGTGCCTTAGGCAATCTGTAGACAAATTCTGGGAAATGTGGATCCTCAAAGCCAGGTGGTTGTTGCACATAAACCTCTTCCTCCAACTCTCCATTTAGAAATGCACTCTTGACATCCATTTGATAAACTTTAAAGTTTGAATGAGCAGCAAATGCCAAGAATATTCTAATGGCTTCCAATCTAGCAACAGGGGCAAATGTCTCATCATAATCAATGCCTTCCTGTTGAGAGTATCCTTTTGCAACCAGCCTTGCTTTGTTTCTTATTATTACACCATCTTCATCCATCTTATTCTTCAGAACCCATTTTGTTCCAACAATGGTTCTATTCTTTGGTGCAGGCACAAGTTCCCATACTTTATTCCTTTCAAATTGATTCAGCTCCTCTTACATGGCAATAATCCAATCTGGATCCAACAGTGCATCATCAAGTTTCTTAGGCTCAACTTGTGATAGAAAACATCCATAGAGGCACTCATTTTGAGTTGCTCTCCTAGTCCTTACTCCTGCATTAGGATCTCCAATGATTTGCTCTGCAGTGTGTGATCTATCCCATTTCCTCGAGTGTTCAGCCTGACTTCTCAACCTTGATGTTGCTTCATCATCCACATCATGGTCATCCTCATTTCCTCCCCCTGTGAAGTTGCCATTACTCACAGGTGTGTCTTGGATGCTTGTTTCTCCACTATCGATTGGCATAAATTCTTCTCTTGTATCATTAATCACTTGAGTTTGTTGAACTTGAGTTCCAACTCCAGTTTCAATCTCTTCATCAGAATCATCTAGATTATCAAACTTCAATGGATCTTTGTCTTCATCATTGGCTTCTTCTAGTCCAGGTAGTTTGCTGTCATCAAATGTTACATCTGTGCTTTCCATAACTTTCTTTTGACTGATGACATAAACCTTGTATGCAATTCTTTCCATAGAATAGCCAAGAAAAATTCCTTCAAATGCTTTTGCATCAAACTTTCCAACATATTCAGAATTATCCTTTAGTACAAAGCATTTGCTTCCAAAAGTATGAACATACTTTAGAGTAGGCTTCTTTCCAGTCATCAAATTGTAAGGTGTCTTTCCAGTGTTTTTGTTGATGAGGGTCCTGTTCTGAATGTAGCATGCAGTGCTCACAGCCTCAGCCCAAAAACATGTAGGCATTTTTGCATCAAGTAACATTGTTCTAGCAGCCTCAATTAGAGTTCTATTCTTTCTCTCAACAACTCCATTTTGTTGTGGAGTCCTTGGAGCTGAGAATTGCTGAGAAATGCCATTCTCTTTGCAGAATGCTTCAAGTGTGGCATTTCTGAACTCTGTTCCATTATCACTCCTCAGTGCAATCACACTTGCATCGTTTGCCTTTGCTTCCTTGTCAACTTTCTTTATATGCTCAATAATTACTTGCGGAGCCTCATCTTTTGATGCTAGAAATTCCACCCATGTATACCTTGAAAAATCATCAACCATTACCAGGGCATACTTCTTTCTTCCAAGTGACATTATGTTGACAGGCCCAAACAAATCCATATGGATGAGTTGTAATGGCTTGGTTACTGATGTCACTATCTTTGACTTGTGGCTTGATCTCTTCATTTTTCCTTTTTGACAGGCCTCACACACTCCTTCTTGACAGAATTCGAGTGTGGGCATGCCTCTCACTAACTCTCTTTTGACTAGAGAATTAATGGCCTTGAAGTTCAGGTGTGATAGTTTCTTGTGCCACAGCCAACAATCTTCATTTGATGCTTTTGAGTAAAAGCAACAAATTTTGTCCTTGTTTGCAGAGTCCATATTGGCTACAAACAGGCTTCCCTTCCTTACTCCAGATAGAGCAAAATCACCAGTCTTCTTGTGGGTGATCAAACATTCATCTTTGTCAAAATTCACTTTGAATCCTCTATCAGTAAACTGACCAACACTTAACAGATTATGCTTGAGCCCCTTGACTAGTGCTACATCTTCAATGATGACATTACCAACTTTCAGCTTGCCATATCCCAATATGTTACCCATGCTATCATCTCCAAAAGCAACCATTGGGCCAGCCTTTTCCTCATACTGTGATAGCAGGGCCATATCACCAGTCATATGATTTGAGCATCCACTATCCAAAATCCACATGACCTTCTTTTCACTTTCTTTGCCCTGCAAACACAAAGGTATTACTTTTCCTTTGGTACCCAAACAAGTTTGGGTCCATGTGACTTAGAGACAGTTTTATCATAAACAACATGCTTGTCAACTTTCTTAGTGCTAGTCTTCTTGTCACTGTTGGAAGTCTTAGAACCTGAAGTTTCAGACTTAGGTGACAGAGGTACCTTCCTAGCTTTAGGAGGACTTGAAGACTTTGACCTTGTGTAGTGTGTGTGAGAATTGTGACTGATACAACCATCAATGAATTGCCTTCTTAAATTAAAACAACTAGTCATAACATTCATATTGCATGGCATACAGTCAAATTTATCACAGAAAGGTGCATCTCTATGACTTAGAGGCACAGAACAATCATAGAAAGGTTTAGACACACTACCAACAGGTTTCTTGCATGCATGATTTAAATGATTGGTACTGAAACAGTTCTGACAAGTTTTCCTAGGGGCATTAGGCATATAAGCATAGTTGTTATCCTTGTTAATCCCTAACTTGCCATTTCTGTTCTGTTTTTTCTTAGTCACTTTCTTTTCTGATTCACTCATCCCAGCTGAGACAAACTTAACAAACTTCTTAGGTCTTGGCCTATCAACTACTGATTCCTTGGTCATTGACTTGACACTCTCACCCTTAGAGGATGCTTGATGTTCACTAGATTGTGCCTCATCCTCATCATTCAACATTTGCTTGATGAGTAAGGCATCCTCATCAATTTCAAATGTTGATTCCTTAAAAATTGGATTTTCAGTTTTTCTCAAAATGTGAGGCACTTTCTCATGAACAGCTGTGTCCTCTTCAATGACAGCATAGCCTTTCCTTTGTTTGAGAGAGTCATAGTCAAGTCCAATAGCTGCTTTGGGTTTAGCTTCAATTTTCTCACAGTAGGATTGCACTAAACCAGATGATTTCTTGAAAGTTTTTAGTTTGAATTCATTCTCAGCTAATTCATCCCTAAGAGCCTTCTCTACTTGACTAGCACATAAAACCTTGTTCTTCAAATATTCAACTTCTTTCTTAAGGTTTTCCACTTGCATAGTAGTTAGCTCAAGTTCCTCATTCTTTTTGGTTAATATTTCATTTCTAGTAGACAGTTTAGCAATCTCCTCATTAGCAGCAGTCATACTAGTATGAATATTAAACATTTCAATAGATAATTGTTCAATCATGCATTTGTACTCAGAAACAGAAATGTCTATAGTAGTGAGAGATGGTACCTGAGAATCAGATGAAGATGAGTCATCCTTGGAGTTGGCCATCAAGGCATAATTGTAGAATTCTTGTTCCTCTTCATCACTCTCAGAATCATCCCAACACTTCCCTTCAGCTATGTAGGCCTTACCATGTGTCTGCTTTTTCAGAAGGGCCTCATACTTAGCTTCGAGCTCAAGATAATCTCTATCCTTCTTTTTAGGCTTCTTGCATTCACTGGCAAAATGCCCTAGGTCATTGCATCTATAGCACCTTACAGATGACCTATCTACATAACTGGTTTTGAACTTATTTCTATTTGGTTTCACAGGTGCCTTGTTCTTGTTGGCTGTATGGTTTTGAGTTTTGGGTTTGAAGGGTTGATTTCTTTTAAATCTGATGTTTGGAAATTTTCTGGCCATGAAAACATATGAAGTATTTTCCATCCCATCAAGTTCTTCCAGAGTGTAAAACTCTTCTTCTTCTTCCTCCTTTTCCTCAACAGGTTCACTCACCCCAGCTTCAGTTTCTTCATCATCTGCCACCTCCTATATCCTTAGTTGGCTTGTAGATGCTTCTAGGTCCAGAATGGATTTGTTGACAATCAAGGCACATGATGTGTTTATCATCCTACCTTGGTTGGCTTGGATAGCCCTTTTCTGAAGCAACTCAAGTTCATGAGTCTTTAGGACTCCATAGAGCACATCATAGGTTACTTTGTTCAAATCTCTCTCTCTTAGAGAAATGACTCTTTGCTCCAGATGATTTGGTGAAGACAACAGAAATTTCATATTTAACTCCTTGGTGCTGTAAACCTTTCCATTCATCTGTAACTCAGTAACTAGCTTGTGAAACCTTTCAAACATTTCAGTGATGCTTTCCTTGGGCTGTGCCATGAAAGCTTCATACTGTGTGACCAGTATCTGTTTCCTGTTTTCCTTAACCTCATCAGTCCCTTCACACAATACCTCAATGTGATCCCACATCTCTTTAGCAGACGTGCATGATGCAATGTTTGCAAACATTGACATGTCCATGGAATCAATGATAAGCAACATGAGGTGGCTGTCAAGAGCAACCTTCTCCCTTTCTGACTCTGTCCACTTTGATGGATCCTTGGCCTCATAAGATCTTGGGATAGTTGTGGTTCCAACAGTCTTCTCTGGTATCTCTTGTTGTGGAACAAAAGGACCATTCTTGAGAATCTTAGGATACAAGGGATGAGAGGCTTTAATGAACAACATCATCTTTATCTTCCAGAGGTTGAAGTTTTCTTTGTCAAACTTAGGGACCTTCACCGTTCCTGTAGTCTTTGGTGTATTCGAACTCATGATCGTTTCTCTATTTTTGAATAAATAGCCCGCTCTGATACCACTTGTTGAGTATTGAATACGGTAAAAGAATACAAAGGGGGGGTGAATGGATTCTTGAACTTTTCTTGGATTGAGTCTATGTAGCAGATAAGTGCCTGTGTGTGTAGAAGTGAAGGTACGGATAAAGAAACAACACAGGACACAATATCACTTTAATCTAATGTATTATTAGATAAAGGTTGCTACAATCTGTGAATACAAATGGTAGTATTCTCAGCTTCGTTTTTCTCAGAGAGATACAGCTTAGTGTATGAAAAACTTGACTCTCAAAAGTTACTAAGTTATGAAGTGAGGCTGTGTCCTTATAGAACATGGATACAGCCTACTTACTACAAATAAGGTAGCTAAACAAATTACTTTCTAGTCTGTCTATCCTTTTTGAGTAAGTGTCCAAACGGTTACAGATTTGACTTTGCAAAGCCTGTTTAGATCCACTTCTTTAGCTCCTTGTCTCTTCTATATCTCTCCAAGCTTCCTTGTAGGCTTTCCAGAGCACGTTACAGATTATGGTCCATAAAGTGCATTAGCTTGTTGCAGGTTTCTGACTTGTACAATTTCTTCAGTATTTTGTCTCCAAGAATGTATTTGAGAAGTGACTAAGTAAGTGATTCGAGAACTAGAATTGACTTGATCGATAACTCTGAGTTCTCGAATACTGTTATATTGACATGTCGAACCACTTCTCGAATAGCTCTTTTCCATCAGGATTCCTTGAGTTGTCGAATAGAACATTTGACTTATCGAATCCTCGAGATATCGAATATCTTTCTGAGTCCTTGAGATATCGAATAGAGCTTTGACTTGTTGACTCTTTGAGAACTCGAATAACATCTTGACTTGTTGACTTCTTGAGTTCTCGAATAGAGTAGTAGACATATCGAATCCCTGAGATATCGAACAGTGTATTCAGAGATATCGAATAGTGTCTTGAGATATCGAATCTCTGACTTCTCGAATGCTGGACTTCTCGAATAGACAAATATACTTCTCGAATTGGTACTTAGGCAAATTCTTCATTTCTTCAAATCCCAACTGTGGTTATTTGACAGTCTTTAACTCCTTGCTTGAGGCATGAACCTTGGAACTTCTTTCAAGCATTATTCTAGACTCTATTTGTACAATTACACAACTAGGATTTGATGCCTACTACAAGTACAATACAAACAGAAACTCTACAACTAGAGGTTTCCTCAGTTAAGAGGTCATGTAAGTAATGCAAAGCATTACAAACAATTAGGCTTGTTATTAGATGTGTACAGGCATGCCTCTGTAACTAACAAACACTTTTTAGCTTTCAGCTTCATAGATTTTCAGTGCATGTTTTGCAATTCATCCCAGATGGTTGCTGCAATTTTGAGTTGCCAAGTTGCAATTTTGTATATGTACACATTTTGTTTTTGTAGTTGTATATATATCTGTGCACATTTATAATATTAGTGTATTCATTAGTTAGTTTTTTTTCATAATATTCTGTAAATATTATTTCACAATATTCTGTAAATATTATTTCATAATATTCTGTAAATATAAGAATATATTATAATAATTAATAATAATAATCTCAATGACAATTAATAATATAAAAATAATTATTAATTTGAGAAATTTAATCCTATTCAGAGCAAAGAGACCACCTTTTAGAGACAACCAATTTTTTTAGAGAAATCTAATAGACCACTTATTGGCCTATGTGGTTTCTTTACTAGAACCAGAGAGACCATCTAATCTAAATAAGTGGTTTCTTTTCCTTCAATCTAAGAGACCACTTTTTTGAAATAGCTGGTCTGGTATTTCTATTTAAGAAACCCCCTCAAAGAAGAGGTCTCTTATCCTAAGAGATCACTGACCTAGAGACCCCCTCTTGAGGTGGTCTCTAAGATGGTTTTCAGGTGGTCTCTTTAGGCTTTTTTGTAGTAGTGTTATAAGGATATTTTTGAATATAATTGCACCTTTTATGTTCATACATATTATAATATCAGTATTTTAATTTATGTATTATTTTATTTATGTATAGATCATATGAGCACTAAGAAAAGGATGTTTTGTAGCATATAAATATATTGTATATGTTATAACATAATTTCTTTTAGAACAATGATAAAAAGACATATCATCGATGTGAATAATACTCATCATACAATACTTTCCCAATAAAATTAGTACGCTCCTCAATATTTATTTCTTTAAATATCTCATCAAGATATATAAGTCGCATAGAATTATAATCCAAAATTACGAGAGGGTTGATTCCCAACACTAACATAATTTCATATATTGTTTGCATAAATATTAAAGGGATGGTGCTTTTGTAATTTTTAAACATATAGAGATATTATCGTAAGTTCACAACCATTAAAATGACACATTTTGCACTTGTGTTGTGGTTTAATATATATTAATAAAGAGATTGTGTACCATATTGTGAAACCTAAAATATAATATTTTTAAAATAATACGAGTCACCATTATTTTTACTAAAAAATTAAAATAATAGTAAAAATAAGATAATGGAGAGGTCGGGTTTGTGTAAAAGGTTTATTAATTCAAAATAATAAAGTCCATGCAGCACAAAGGTTAGTAGGATAAATTGTGTAGAGGATGTTCTAGGTACGCTTCACCATAAAAATAAAATTTACTCATTTTTTTCATTTAAATAAGAGAGTGACATTTCATGTAATTTTATAACTTGTAAGGGTATAACTATAATTTCATAGAGGATTTATTGGCTCAAAAAGCCCCTAAAAATCCCCTTGTTCTCTTATTATAAATAGAAAGAATGGATGGATGTGTACCATATTGTGAAACCTAAAATATAATACTTTTAAAGTAATAGTAAAAATAAGATAATGGAGAGGTCGGGTTTATGTAAAAGATTTTTTAAATCAAAACAAAAAAGTTCATGTAGCACAGTGGTTGGTAGGATAACTTGTGAAGAGGAGGTTTTAGGTTCGATTCACCACAAAAACTCATTTTTTCCCATTTAAATAAAAGAGCGGCATTTCATGTAATTTTGTAAATTGTAAGGGTATAACTGTAATTTCACAGGGGGTTTATTGGCTCAAAATTATCCCCTTGTTGCTCTATTATATATAGAAAGAGATTAGCCGAAAAAACATCTTATCGCCGAAACCTGTCGGCCGAAAAACATCTTATCACCAAGACCTATCAGCCTATACACATATACACATATTTAATACTTCTAATTATTATGGATTTAAAAATAATCACGCGGTGAATCAAGAAATAATCCACAATAATCAGATAAACTCACAATTAAATAGACATAAAATTAACAAAATATCATTAATTGATATGTCAATAAAATATTTATTAAATTATGCTACAACTAACACAATTATTTACTAACTAATTACCAAAAAATATAGCATTTATAAGCATGGTAATTAATATATAGATAACTATAAAAAATGGACTGGATGCAAATAAATTCATAAGTCCTAAATATATGGACATTTAAAATACATGTGAACTTATAACAAATTGCAGTTATTGATTATCCAAAATTAATTAGACAGATTTAACATCCCAAGTTCACCAACTAACTTGGAAAAAGTGGATTCATCCAATGGTTTAGTAAAGATTTCTGCAATTTGTTGATCTGTGGGAAAAAAATATAATACCACAGTTCCATTCATGACATGCTCTCGTAAGAAATGATACCTGATATCAATATGCTTAGTCCTGGTGTGTTGAACTGGATTGTTGGCAATGGCACTCGTGTTGTCGCATAGAATTGGAATTTTATCCAAGATAAGTCCATAGTCCTGAAGTTGATTCCTCATCCACAGGATCTGAGCACAACAGCTACCTGCCGCGATGTATTTTGCTTCGGCTGTCGAGGTAGATACTGAGTGTTGCTTCTTGCTGTACCAAGATACCAACCTTCTTCCTAGAAACTGACAACTTCCAGAAGTACTTTTCCGATCAATCTTACAACCTGTGAAGTCAGAATCTGTATAGCCAACTAGGTCAAAACCTGTTCCTTTAGGGTACCAAATCCCAAGATTGGGGGTTCCCTTAAGGTATCTGAAAATATGTTTGATAGCTATAATATGTGACTCTTTAGGGTTAAGTACAAGTTAAGTACAAGAGAGAGCCGTTCATACCTCGATACTTCGTGATGTCAACTGACTTACCAGATTTGTCTTGATCAAGCTTGACTGCAGTTGGCATCGGGGTCTTGGCAGTAGCTGCTTCTTCCATCCCATACTTCTTCAGAAGATCCTTTATGTATTTTGACTGGCAGATAAAAATACCATCAAGCTTCTGAACAACTTGAAGTCCAAGAAAGAAGGATAACTCACCCATCATGCTCATCTCGTACTTATTCTGCATTAACTTAGTAAATCTCTTGCATAGCAAATCATTAGTAGAACCAAATATTATATCATCCACATATACTTGCACCAGAATTATATCATTTTTATGCTTTTTATGAAAGAGAATTTTGTCGATGATACCTCTTGTAAAACCATTTTCAAGTAAGAACTTGGAGAGAGTATCATACCACGTTTGAGGGGCTTACTTGAGACCATAGAGAGCTTTGAAGAGAAAGTACACAAAACCTTCAAATTCCTTGTCTTTTAACCTAGGGGTTGTTCAACATAGATTTCTTCTTCTAGATCTCCGTTAAAAAATGCACTCTTCACATCCATCTGAAAAACCTTAAAGGTGGAGTGTGTAGTAAATGCTAAGAACATCCTGATTGCTTCAAGCCTTGCAACTAGAGCATAGGTTTCATCATAATCAATTCTTTCTTCTTGAGAGTAACCCTTTGCTACCAATCGAGCTTTGTTCCTCGTAACAATACCATTTTCATCCAGTTTATTTCTAAACACCCATCTAGTGCCAATTATAGATTTATCTTTTGGTCTTGGCACCAGCTTCCAAACTTTCTACCTTTCAAACTGATTGAGTTCTTCCTGCATTGCAGTTACCCAATTTGGATCATCAAGAGCTTCATTAACCTTTTTAGGTTCAATTTGAGATAGAAATCCTATGAAATTGCATTCATTCTATGTTGCTCTTCTAGTCTGTACACCCTTGTCCGGTTCACCAATGATCTGTTCAAAGGGATGCGCTTTACTCCATACCCTTTGTCTTGGCAGATTTGATCTTGATGATTCCTCAAGTTCATAATTGTGTTGAGTGTGGTGACTAGTAGATCCAAAATCATTGTTTGCTCCCCCTGAGATGTTCCTTTCAGAGTTTGATGAATCATTAGCAGTAGATGCATTCTTTGATGTTTCTTCACTTGATTGGGGTTCATTTTCATCGTTCACTTGCTCCCCCTCAACATGTGTTGCAGTCTGATCTACTTGTATAGATTGATCAATATAGTCTGAAAGAGTATCAGAATTTTGTATATCAACATTTATTTCTTTATTCTCAAATCTCAGCTGGTCATGTTCATCAAAATCTTCAAGTCCTTTATCTTCTTATCATCAAAAGATACATGGATAGATTCCATGACCACTTTTGTTCTCAGATTGTAGACTCTGAATGCTTTTGTGGATAGTGGGTATCCAACAAAGATTCTTTCATCAGCTTTAAAATCAAATTTGGAAAGCTGTTCTGGATGAGTCTTAAGAACAAAACATTTACATCCAAACACATGAAAGTACTTCAGGTTCGGCTTCTTATTTTTCACAATCTCATATGGTGTTTTACCATGCTTGTTTATGAGTGTAGCATTCTGTGTGAAATAAGCAGCTTGCATGTAAGAACCCAGATTTTTGATAGAATTAAAACTTTTTAGTATGTAATAATATGGGAATGAATAGTGGTTATGACTGCAATGTAACGAATGTCTATTAAATGAATGGAATGGATTTGAATTCAATTATTTATATGTCATGCATAATACTTTTGGTTGACGGCATAGATAAGAATGATCTATCTCCTAAGGATATAAGTATATTACTTCAAGTAAGATTATTCTTGTGTCATCCAAATCAATATCTATTATAAGTCCAGCGGTTCCGTAAAAAGGTTAAGAAGCACTCGAGGGTGAACCAGGTTCATTTTCCTAATTATAGGAATTAAATAAAAATAAGTGATGAATAGTGATTTTGGTGGAATTTGGAATATTATTATAATAATGTTATACCCGGTATTCGAAACGGATTTCTGAGTTCGTATTAGTGATCCAGGAAGAAAATAAGTGTATGTAAAAGCTGTCGGATTCAGAAAAAGAGCACTTTTATTTTCTCCGAGATTTCCCTGGACACTGCAAGACTTAAGGATTTATAAAAGGGAATTAAGGAATTTAAATTCGAGAAGTATTAAGAAAGATGAGGAGTAGTACTATAAATATTAAGAAGGTTTTCGGTAAAACCCTAACTAGAAACGAATGAGTTATTCCTATGAACGATCAATCGAATTGAGCAATAACCGGACAAAAGAGCTAGCAGAGAGCAAGATGCATGCATGTGCAAGAAAGGAAAATATCTAGGGACCAAACTAGTTAGCAAGTAACTAGCATGTTTAGAGATTAAACTAGTACTTAGCATCCTTTTCTCATCCAACCACACAAAATCAACACATGTCCCTCCTTATTGCATCATCCATTGCATAATCACTTTATTAAAGTGGCTTTATGCCAAGATATTATCTACAACCCATCAATAATTCATTTTAACACTAGCAAAGCAAGAGAAGCCAAGCAAAAACACTAACACTCCCCATTTTAGAGCCATTCGGCTTTTTCAATAATTCAAGAACCAAGATCCATCTTCCACTCCTTGTTTGATCTCCAAACTTTTATGGTGAGACTTATATTTCATATAAATGATCTCCTCAAAATCCTAGCTTCAATCTCTTCTTTTTCCATTTTCAAAAAAATCATTTAAGAGGAGGGTGAATAGTGTTTTCATGAACTAATCTTGTTTTTCCTTGATTTCTTTGGTTGATTTAGCAAGCTTAAACACTTCTAAGGACCATACCAAGCATAGTGAGGCTAGATCATACTCCAAGGAAGGTATAACAACTTGTAACCCTAGGCCTTACTTTGAGATTTTGCATGCTCTTGATGGGTTTTAGTATAAGATGTGTTATTAGCATGATTATAAGCATGATTATGATGTAGTTTTGATAAATGTTAAAAAATAGTTTAGATGAACGGAAAGGCATTGCTTGGCCTCATTTCATGGTGATATATCATGTATATGTTGTTTGGGATGGATACCTTGATTATTGGAAGGTTTGGAATTTAGAAATATTCGATTTATAGCCGTCGTAATGCCGAAATTTCGTTAACATTAAGAACACGAATTTGACAGTAGGTATAACTCCCTGTTTAGCTTCGACTTTTGCCATGATAAGCTAGATTATGTTATAAGCTTCGTTTTGATATAAAGATCGCATGAAACGGACTTACGGTTTAGGAGTTATGATTAAATTCGTAAAAGTGGTTCGGAACCGTAATCAAAAGTTCGTAACCGAAATTGGATCCCTTTAATATTGCGAAATCAGTGGCGAATCTTAATAATTAAATATTAGAGGTAAAGATGAAGGTGTGGGAGAAGACCACATGTCGAATGGATCGTTTTCTGATTTTATAAAAATGTTCGAATCTAGGTTAAGTACGAAAGTACCCCTAAAAGGTATACTTGGTTATAACTTTGGTAAACCACTTAGAAAACGATCGATAAATATCGAGGTCTAATCTTTCGACTTTAAAACTTATACGATTTAAATACTTACCATATGTAAGTGTAATGACATGCTTTAGTAACGATCAAGTATCGGGTAATAAAAGCAATAGTAAGAGTGAATTAGAGGGGTATAACGAAACGACTTGAAAACGTGTTTCAATTTAAGTTAAGTTTATACTTAACCTTTTGAAAGGTGTTAAGTGATTAATCCCGAATGCCTTGGCTATTTATAGATCATCAGGCTGACCCGGGACACGCTACCACTACCCCTACTCGTACTCGATTTCCAGGCAAGTTTCGAATCCTTCTTTAAGGCTGTTGTTGTGAATATATATATATATATATATATATATGTTTCTGTTACAGTACATATGCCATTGCATGCATGCCTACTTTAAAAGTCATATTGATATACTTGTTCCCTGAATTATTGTTGGCTTATAAGCTAGATAGTTATTATATCAGTGATAAGCCGGAAATTACTAAGACCCTTAAGCGAAGGGCATCTGAATCTCATTCTTTGACTATAGACCGGGAGTCGTTATTCCTTGATATATTGATATTATTTTCAGAGGAAAATAACTAAGTAAATATTTTCCATTTATTATCTGGCGAATATTATTGGAATATTCCCTTGAGATTATTTGATAAATATTATTCGGATTATCCATCAGATGTTTATTTATTCGAGTAATATTATATATTTAATATTCATCTAAAGTCGATTAAAAATTCGAATATTATTTCGAACTTTCAGTTAAGTTATTTAATTAGAGAATATTCATTCTTATTTACTCGATAAATATTATTTTGAATATTCATTCGAGTTTATTTATTTAATGAATATTATTTTAATATTCATTCGAGCCTTATTTATTTAAATGAATATTAATTCGAATATTCATTCAATCTCTATTTATTTTATAAATATTAGTTGAACATTGATTCTAACTCCAGTTATTCGATAAATATTATTTTGAATATTCCCTTGAGATAAGGAATATTATCTTCGGCCTTTATTTAAAGTCGATTCAATTATTGAACATAATTTCAAATATTCATTCGATAATCATTTCTTCGATAAATATTATTAAGTTGAATATTCATTATTTATTCAATGAATATTGTCCCAAATATTAAGTCGATAATTATTCCATCAATATGTATCCTTCTTGAGTTGAATATTCACTATTGATTCAATAAATAATTTTCAAATGTCCATTTGATGATTACTCCATCAATAAACATTGTCATTAATTTGAATATTCATTATTTGTTCAATGAATATTATTCTGAATATTTATTCAAAGATTACTCCGAGTAACACTGTTCCAGTATTTATGACTCAATAAATATTCTTGGAATATTTATTTAATTCTTCGAACTCGTTTCAAAGATAATTTACTCCATTCGCATAGTATCATCGACCTTCGAATGTTATATAAATTATTTCAGAGTCCTATTATTATTATATTATCAAGGAAGGTTCTCAGTAATTCCCTTCTTCCTGCGATTCTATTGTAAGGGAACCTTACTTGAGGAATGTTATTTATCTTGTGACTGCCCGGTCATAAATTATTCGCTTCACTCGCAACTTGGTTGGTATTATTCATGGTATTATGTGTACCCACTCATTATTCGAGGGGTAAGAATGTTGGAACAAGTCATTATCCATTAACAAGCAGCAGCTTGGGAAATATTGGTAAATTTTCCTTTCCATTTAGATATGACTACCTTGTGGAGTCTTATCAACAAGTATTATACTTGGGGAAAGGGGGACGAACTTTACATTTCAAAGTTATGGATGTGGAATGAACTAGGAGATGCGTAAGTGACCCAGTGGCGCCGGTCCAGCAAATGGCCCAACCGTTGGCCGAGGGGGTTCCAGAGGGCGGTAGACAATTAAATCCGTCGGTGCTTCCTTCTACATGTAGTAAACAAGAGGTGGGGAGCATAACATGCGACTGATCATCGTGTATATGCTATGTCTCCTGGTGCGTCAAACTCCAGTATTAGTTCATCACTCAATGTTGGAAATTTTCTGCAACACCATCATAGTTGGCAGAATTGAAAAGTATTTCAAACTGGAATTGCAATATCATTCTGCAAGTTCCTATTTTTATGAAAATGATGCTATCTTGCTTATTTTGGCATAGCATATGCTTCCACGAAATATATATCTATTGAGTTACCTTGTAACTTCATCCTTTATATTAAACTGGCAATATTTTCTCTAATGCATGGCATATGATTTCAAAACATATCTTCGAACTGTCTTATATATTACTGCACAGTTATATATTGTTGGTGGGTTGTTGCTCACCCTTGCTTATTTATTATGTCACAACAACAGCTAGGTCACATGGCCCGCGTCAGGCGCACTCGGCGCAAGCAGGATACCCGCCCCACAGGGCTACCCGTTGATATCATCGCTGCCATTGCTGAGGTAGCATAGATCAGCAGCCTTTGATTACCAGTTTAAATTATATGTATCAATAATGATTAATCAATGGTAAAACTCTTAAACTTATGATGTTATCCTTTTGGCTTGTAATAACTTTTATTCGTAAACCAGTAATGCAAGACTTATTTCAATTTCATCTCTGGGACTATAACTGTGTGTGTGTGAGTGGTTATTATTGTGGGGTCACAGCAGGTGATTTATTTATTGTGGACTCAAGTAAAGTATTAATTATGGAAAATAAGACCGTAACGACCCGATCCCGGACCCCGGATCTGGGGGTGTTACAGAAATGGTATCAGAGAGAGAGTTATAAATTCCAAGAGATGATGCGACGCCATACAATAATAAATTCACTAAGATAATAAGAACTTTTGCCAAGTTCACCTAAAACCCTCATGGGAACTTTTAAGTATCACGATAGTAATATAATTCGTCATTGTGTAGGCGAGCGACATCTCCGATCTGGAGGAGTATGAGAGACAGCACGATGAGGCAATCCAGGCCACCGAGGGCTCGGCGATGATAGATACTGATGTTGTTGAGTCAGAGGAGGAGGACCCTGAGGTCCAGGTTGATGCTGATACTGATGTTGTTGAGTCAGAGGAGGAGGACCCTGAGGTCCAGGTTGATGCTGATACTGATGTTGTTGAGTCAGAGGAGGAGGACCCTGAGGTCCAGATTGATGCTGATATCATTGAGTCTGAGGAGGAGGAGGACCCGGAGGAGGTCCAGGCAGGGCAGGACGTTGAGTTAGTTGATGAGGGTGCCGAGGGAGATGTTGATGAGCCCATGGTTGTTGTTGTAGGGGGTTCCGGACTTCATGTGCCACCCCTCTTTGATGAGAGAGCCCCTACCCCGCCACCACTACCTATGAGCCCATTGTCAGATGAGTTTGAGGCATTGACTCCAGAGCCACAGCAGGCAGAGGCTGCCCTTCTAGCAGATCCAGCCCCTCCATCCCATGGTCCGACAGGGGACGTCCCAGCATGTTTTCACCACTATGTTGTGGGCAGACTTACTTTTGAGGTAGCCGTGGCTGAGGCCAGGCTGGCAGAGTCCCGCAGAGAGCTAGCCGCAGAGAGAGAGGCCCGGTTGAGGCACCTGGGTGGTAGGCGTGCCGGAGCTAGAGACATGTATAGGCAGGTGACCGGCATAGAGCTGAGGGCCCGTGTGAGGGTGCGACGGTTACCCAGTGATGGGCATGGCATGGTATCCAGGGCTGATGCAGAGAAGATTTTCCGCCTTGCTATGAGGAGGGTTCTAGATTTGGCCCGCCGTCGTGGCTGACTGCAGTGTTAGTGATGTATTGGTCTAGTTGTCTAGTCTTGTACGGTCATAGTAGTGCCGATTTTTGGTAGGGATAGTTTCAGCTTGTAGCTCCCTGTTGCAGACTAGACAGATAGACAGCTTATCTCACTTTTGACTAGTTATTATTCGGATGGTTGTATTTCCTTAAAACTGTTGTTGTATGTCGGATATTGTACCGTTTGGTACTTGGTATATATTTATTTCCCTTTTCAGTCATTTCAGTTTTCTTATGACGCGATCACTAGTTTATTATATTATATCTGCCCGTACTGCTTTCGACTAAAACTACCATGATATATAGAACTGTGGGATCCTAAATCCATTTATGCATCGATATTGTGAGGAAAACCCTCTAAAATAGGTGAATAAACCTAATGTATATTGTCCAAATTTTCAGTAAAATGCCTCCGAGAAGAATGGGTACTAGGGCTAACCCTCACGAATCTACTGACCAAGAAAGTCACAATCAACATGAGGAAAATTTTGAGTATAATGAAGAACAGGATCAGGACTATAATGAGCAGGAGGATTCCCATTATGGGATGGGGGATGAAACTTTCTATACTGCGGAGTTTGAAGAGGAAATAGAAGAAGGGGAAACTAAAGTCGAACATCAGGGGGAGAACCAGGGCGGAAACCCCATGGGACAATTTATGGATCTGCTCAGGCAGAATTTGAACCAACATCCCCAACCACCCCAAGGAAACAACACCACTGTGGCCAATTCCTTTAGGGCCTTCAAGTCCCTCAAACCCCCAGAGTTTCACGGATCGGCTGACCCCGTAGAGGCAAGGGCCTGGGTTAAGGAAATGGAGAAATCTTTCGAGATTCTGAGTATTGGGGAAGCCCAAAAGACTGTCTTTGCTACCTACTTGCTAAAAGGAGAAGCCAACTATTGGTGGGAAGCTAAGAAGAATATGGAGACCGATGCTATTGTAACCTGGGATAGGTTTAAACAATTGTTTCTAGAGAAGTATTTCCCAAAGTTTATGAAAACCCAGATGGAGCTTAAGTTTCTAGAGCTAAAGCAGAACAACTTGTCGGTGGCCGATTATGAAGCCAAGTTTACTGAGTTATCAAGGTTTATGCCGGAATTTGTAGATACTGAGGAAAAGAGGGCTAACAGATTTCAGCAGGGGTTGAAACAATGGATTCAGAACAGAGTGGCAGTTTTAGAGATTAATGATTATGCCACCTTGGTGCAAAAGGCGACCATTATGGAAGCAGGTAGTGATCAGGCACAGAGAGAAAGAGAAAAAGGGGGATTAAAGAGAAAGCATGCCAGTATGGGCGGAGGTTCCGCAGGAGGAAGACCCCCGAATAGGTTCAATCGAGGAGCAGTATCCCTACCTGGGAGGAATGTTGAGTTTAAACCATCTGTGAGTGCAACTATGAGCCAAGGCAGCCAGCAGTTAGGAATGTCTCATTCTCACCTTTCCAGACCTCCACTACCAGCATGCACAACTTGTGGGAAAAGGCACCCTGGAGTATGCAATCAGAAGCAGTTCGTCTGTTATAAGTATGGACGAGTGGGTCACTACTCCAACAGGTGTACCGCGGTTAATCCTACTGCTAGTAAGAGCAATACCTGTTTCCAGTGTGGACGTCCAGGGCACATGAGGAAGGACTGCCCAATGAACAAACCAGCAGCCTCAGGGGCAAGCAAAGCTGCCTCCAACAGGCCACCAACTGCTAGAACTTTTAACATGATAGTGCAAGATGCCGTGAGGAACACGAATGTGATAGCAGGTACATTTTCCCTCAATTCAGTCAGTGCAAATGTTTTATTTGATTCTGGGGCAACTAAGTCTTTTATATCTAGCGATTTTGCACATAAATTGAAACTTAAAACTCAACCACTAAGGGAGTCTTTGCAAGTAGAGATAGCTAATCAGGAAGTCGTTCCAGTTAATCAGATTCACTCCGATTGCAAAATAGAGATAGGAGGACGATCCTTCTATGTTGATTTGATCCCTTTTAAGCTAGGGGAATTCGATGTTATTTTGGGAATGGACTGGTTGTCTCGTAATAATGCGCAAATAGATTGTAAAGGGAAAAAGGTTAAGTTGAAAACCCCAGGAAAGAAAGAAATAGTGTTTAAAGGGCTACGATAGACCCAGACCATTCTAACCATGGCGCAAACCAAGAGACTGCTACGAAAAGGGAATGAAGCTTATTTAGCTTACGTTATAGACACCCAGAAAGAGGCGCCCAAGATACAAGACATTCCGGTGGTTAACGAATTTGAAGATGTGTTTCCTGAAGATCTTCCTGGATTACCACCAGATAGAGTGATTGAGTTTGCTATCGAGTTAGCCCCGGGGACGGTGCCAGTTTCAAAGGCCCCGTACCGATTAGCACCAGTGGAAATGAAAGAGCTAGCAAAGCAATTACAGGAATTATTGGATAAGGGTATGATAAGACCCAGTGTGTCGCCTTGGGGCGCACCAGTGTTATTCGTTAAGAAAAAGGACGGGAGTATGAGGTTATGCATCGACTATCGAGAGTTGAACAAGCTAACCATAAAGAACAAGTACCCGTTACCCAGAATTGATGATTTGTTTGATCAGCTAAGAGGAGCTGTGTATTTCTCCAAGATTGACTTGAGAACCGAATATCACCAACTGAAGATTAAACCTAAAGATATCCCAAAGACTGCATTCCGTACCAGATATGGACACTATGAATTCTTGGTGATGTCGTTTGGATTAACCAACGCCCCAGCAGCTTTCATGGATTTAATGAACAGAGTGTTCAAGGAATATTTGGATCAGTTTGTTATAGTCTTTATTGATGATATTCTGATCTACTCAAAGACAGAAGAAGAGCACGCTGAGCATTTGAGGATAACCTTGGAAACACTCCGGAAGGAGCAGTTATATGCCAAATTCTCAAAGTGTGAGTTCTGGAAAAATGAAGTACAATTTTTAGGGCACGTAATCAATAAAGAAGGAGTGCTAGTTGACCCCTCCAAGATAGAGGCAGTTTCAAATTGGGAACGACCAACCACTCCAACAGAGGTAAGGAGTTTCATAGGGTTAGCAGGATATTATAGACGATTTGTTCAAGATTTTGCAAAGATTGCAGCCCCGTTAACTCGACTTACCCGGAAAACTGAGAAATTTGAATGGACTGAAAAATGCGAGAAGAGTTTTTAAGAACTGAAGAAGAGGTTGGTAACGGCCCCAGTGTTGGCGTTGCCTGATGGAAAAGGAGATTTCGTAATTTACAGTGATGCTTCGCATAAAGGATTGGGATGTGTGCTTATGCAGCACGGCAAGGTAATAGCATATGCGTCAAGACAATTGAAGGATTACGAGATCCGATACCCCACCCATGATCTAGAATTAGCAGCAATTGTTTTTGCCTTAAAAATTTGGAGGCACTACTTGTATGGAGAGAAGTGTGAGATTTACACTGACCATAAGAGGCTCAAGTACATTTTTACGCAGAAAGAGCTCAACATGCGTCAGAGAAGATGGCTAGAGCTAATGAAGGATTACGACTGTGAGATTTGTTATCACCCGGGCAAAGCCAATGTGGTGGCTGATGCCCTTAGTAGGAAAGAGAAGCTCCAAATGATAACTACGGAGAAAGAATTGATAAAAGACTTTGAGAGGCTGGAAATTGAGATTAAGATACCTGAAGAAGGTCAAGAAAAGTTGATAGAAATTCGAATCCAGCCTCTACTATTGGAAAAGATTAGGTTATGCCAAGAGCAAATGATGGAAGCAGAAAAGAACTCGACAGAGGAGTTAATGACTGGGGAAGAAATCAAGTGTGAAAAAGATAAAGGAGGAATTATGAGATACATGTGGAGGATATGGGTCCCAAATAATCAGGAACTCAAGGAAGAAATTCTATACGAGGCACATAACTCAGGATACTCAGTGCACCCCGGTAGCACCAAGATGTATAGAGATTTGAAAGAGTACTACTGGTGGCCCAACATGAAAAAGGACGTGGTAGAATGGGTAAGCAAATGCTTGACCTGCCAGAAGGTGAAAGCGGAGCACCAGAGGCCTAGTGGACTTCTACACCCCTTGGAGATTCCCGAATGGAAATGGGAACATATAGCTATGGACTTCGTAGTAGGTTTACCAAGGACCAAAGCAAATCATGACGCCATATGGGTGATTATAGACCGACTAACAAAGTCAGCTCACTTTCTTCCTATCAATGAAAGGTACACGGTTGATAGGCTTGTAGATATCTACCTCAAAGAGATAGTGGCGCGACATGGAGTCCCAATCGCCATAGTATCCGACAGAGATCCCAGATTTAACTCCAGGTTTTGGAGGAGCTTTCAGGAATGTGTGGGAACCAGGCTAAGCATGAGTACAGCTTACCATCCCCAGACGGACGGGCAAAGTGAAAGGACCATCCAAACACTAGAAGATATGTTGAGAGTCTGTGCTATAGACTTTAAAGGAAATTGGGATGATCACTTGCCATTAATTGAGTTCTCCTACAATAATAGCTTTCATTCAAGCATAGGAATGCCGCCTTACGAGGCCCTTTATGGAAGAAAATGCCGATCTCCCCTATATTGGGATGAAGTCGGAGAGCGAAAGATGCTCGGACCTGAGATGGTCCAACGAACAAAAGATGCAGTGGATTTAATCAGAGGTCGACTGGTAGCAGCACAGGATCGACAAAAGAAATATGCCGACTTAGCTCGGAAAGGAAAAGAATATGAAGTGGGGGACCTAGTGTTCCTGAAAGTGTCTCCTTGGAAGGGTTTAATGAGGTTTGGGAAGAAAGGGAAGTTGAGTCCTAGATATATTGGCCCATTTGAGATCTTAAGACGTATTGGAGAGCTAGCTTATGAACTAGCATTACCCCCGAACCTACAGCAAGTGCACAATGTGTTCCATGTCTCAATGCTGAGGAAATATAACCCAGACGCCAAGCACATAGTGGAATATGAGCACGTGGATATGCAACCAGATTTGACCTACGTAGAGCAACCTGTGGAAATAGTAGACAGAAAAGATCAAGTGCTCCGAAACAAGGTCATCAAGCTTGTCAGAGTTTTATGGCAGAACCACAACATAGAAGAATCAACCTGGGAGCTAGAAAGTGCAATGATGGAAAAGTACCCCCATTTGTTTTCAAGCTGATTCCGGGACGGAATCCTTTTAAGGAGGGGAGACTGTAAGAACCCAGATTTTTGATAGAATTAAAACTTTTTAGTATGTAATAATATGGGAATGAATAGTGGTTATGACTGCAATGTAACGAATGTCTATTAAATGAATGGAATGGATTTGAATTCAATTATTTATATGTAATGCATAATACTTTTGGTTGACGGCATAGATAAGAATGATCTATCTCCTAAGGATATAAGTATATTACTTCAAGTAAGATTATTCTTGTGTCATCCAAATCAATATCTATTATAAGTCCAGCGGTTCCGTAAAAAGGTTAAGAAGCACTCGAGGGTGAACCAGGTTCATTTTCCTAATTATAGGAATTAAATAAAAATAAGTGATGAATAGTGATTTTGGTGGAATTTGGAATATTATTATAATAATGTTATACCCGGTATTCGGAACGGATTTCTGAGTTCGTATTAGTGATCCAGGAAGAAAATAAGTGTATGTAAAAGCTGTCGGATTCAGAAAAAGAGCACTTTTATTTTCTACGAGATTTCCCTGGACACTGCAAGACTTAAGGATTTATAAAATGGAATTAAGAAATTAAATTCGAGAAGTATTAAGAAAGATGAGGAGTAGTATTATAAATATTAAGAAGGTTTTTGGTAAAACCCTAACTAGAAACGAATGAGTTATTCCTACGAACGATCAATCGAATTGAGCAATAACCGGACAAAAGAGCTAGCAGAGAGCAAGATGCATGCATGTGCAAGAAAGGAAAATATCTAGGGACCAAACTAGTTAGCAAGTAACTAGCATGTTTAGAGATTAAACTAGTACTTAGCATCCTTTTCTCATCCAACCACACAAAATCAACACATGTCCCTCCTTATTGCATCATCCATTGCATAATCACTTTATTAAAGTGGCTTTATGCCAAGATATTATCTACAACCCATCAATAATTCATTTTAACACTAGCAAAGCAAGAGAAGCCAAGCAAAAACACTAACACTCCCCATTTTAGAGCCATTCGGCTTTTTCAAGAATTCAAGAACCAAGATCCATCTTCCACTCCTTGTTTGATCTCCAAACTTTTATGGTGAGACTTATATTTCATATAAATGATCTCCTCAAAATCCTAGCTTCAATCTCTTCTTTTTCCATTTTCAAAAAAATCATTTAAGAGGAGGGTGAATAGTGTTTTCATGAACTAATCTTGTTTTTCCTTGATTTCTTTGGTTGATTTAGCAAGCTTAAGCACTTCTAAGGACCATACCAAGCATAGTGAGGCTAGATCATACTCCAAGGAAGGTATAACAACTTGTAACACTAGGCCTTACTTTGAGATTTTGCATGCTCTTGATGGGTTTTAGTATAAGATGTGTTATTAGCATGATTATAAGCATGATTATGATGTAGTTTTGATAAATGTTAAAAATAGTTTAGATGAACGGAAAGGCATTGCTTGGCCTCAGTTCATGGTGATATATCATGTATATGTTGTTTGGGATGGATACCTTGATTATTGGAAGGTTTGGAATTTAGAAATATTCGATTTATAGCCGTCGTAATGCCGAAATTTCGTTAACATTAAGAACACGAATTTGACAGTAGGTATAACTCACTGTTTAGCTTCGACTTTTGCCATGATAAGCTAGATTATGTTATAAGCTTCGTTTTGATATAAAGATCGCATGAAACGGACTTACGGTTTAGGAGTTATGATTAAATTCGTAAAAGTGGTTCGGAACCGTAATCAAAAGTTCGTAACCGAAATTGGATCCCTTTAATATTGCGAAATCAGTGGCGAATCTTAATAATTAAATATTAGAGGTAAAGATGAAGGTGTGGGAGAAGACCACATGTCGAATGGATCGTTTTCCGATTTTATAAAAATGTTCGAATCTAGGTTAAGTACGAAAGTACCCCTAAAAGGTATACTTGGTTATAACTTTGGTAAACCACTTAGAAAACGATCGATAAATATCGAGGTCTAATCTTTCGACTTTAAAACTTATACGATTTAAATACTTACCATATGTAAGTGTAATGACATGCTTTAGTAACGATCAAGTATCGAGTAATAAAAGCAATAGTAAGAGTGAATTAGAGGGGTATAACGAAACGACTTGAAAACGTGTTTCGATTTAAGTTAAGTTTATACATAACCTTTTGAAAGGTGTTAAGTGATTAATCCCGAATGCCTTGGCTATTTATAGATCATCAGGCTGACCCGGGACACGCTACCACTACCCCTACTCGTACTCGATTTCCAGGCAAGTTTCGAATCCTTCTTTAAGGCTGTTGTTGTGAATATATATATATATGTTTCTGTTACAGTACATATGCCATAGCATGCATGCCTACTTTAAAAGTCATATTGATATACTTGTTCCCTGAATTATTGTTGGCTTATAAGCTAGATAGTTATTATATCAGTGATAAGCCGGAAATTACTAAGACCCTTAAGCGAAGGGCATCTGAATCTCATTCTTTGACTATAGACCGGGAGTCGTTATTCCTTGATATATTGATATTATTTTCAGAGGAAAATAACTAAGTAAATATTTTCCATTTATTATCTGGCGAATATTATTGGAATATTCCCTTGAGATTATTTGATAAATATTATTCGGATTATCCATCAGATGTTTATTTATTCGAGTAATATTATATATTTAATATTCATCTAAAGTCGATTAAAAATTCGAATATTATTTCGAACTTTCAGTTAAGTTATTTAATTAGAGAATATTCATTCTTATTTACTCGATAAATATTATTTTGAATATTCATTCGAGTTTATTTATTTAATGAATATTATTTTAATATTCATTCGAGCCTTATTTATTTAAATGAATATTAATTCGAATATTCATTCAATCTCTATTTATTTTATAAATATTAGTTGAACATTGATTCTAACTCCAGTTATTCGATAAATATTATTTTGAATATTCCCTTGAGATAAAGAATATTATCTTCGGCCTTTATTTAAAGTCGATTCAATTATTGAACATAATTTCAAATATTCATTCGATAATCATTTCTTCGATAAATATTATTAAGTTGAATATTCATTATTTATTCAATGAATATTGTCCCAAATATTAAGTCGATAATTATTCCATCAATATGTATCCTTCTTGAGTTGAATATTCACTATTGATTCAATAAATAATTTTCAAATGTCCATTTGATGATTACTCCATCAATAAACATTGTCATTAATTTGAATATTCATTATTTGTTCAATGAATATTATTCTGAATATTTATTCAAAGATTACTCCGAGTAACACTGTTCCAGTATCTATGACTCAATAAATATTCTTGGAATATTTATTTAATTCTTCGAACTCGTTTCAAAGATAATTTACTACATTCGCATAGTATCATCGACCTTCGAATGTTATATAAATTATTTCAGAGTCCTATTATTATTATATTATCAAGGAAGGTTCTCAGTAATTCCCTTCTTCCTGCGATTCTATTGTAAGGGAACCTTACTTGAGGAATGTTATTTATCTTGTGACTGCCCGGTCATAAATTATTCGCTTCACTCGCAACTTGGTTGCTATTATTCATGGTATTATGTGTACCCACTCATTATTCGAGGGGTAAGAATGTTGGAACAAGTCATTATCCATTAACAAGCAGCAGCTTAGGAAATATTGGTAAATTTTCCTTTCCATTTAGATATGACTACCTTGTGGAGTCTTATCAACAAGTATTATACTTGGGAAAAGGGGGACGAACTTTACGTTTCAAAGTTTTGGATGTGGAATGAACTAGGAGATGCGTAAGTGACCCAGTGGTGCCGGTCCAGCAAATGGCCCAACCGTTGGCCGAGGGGGTTCCAGAGGGCGGTAGACAATTAAATCCATCGGTGCTTCCTTCTACATGTAGTAAACAAGAGGTGGGGAGCATAACATGTGACTGATCATCGTGTATATGCTATGTCTCCTGGCGCGTCAAACTCCAGTATTAGTTCATCACTCAATGTTGGAAATTTTCTGCAACACCATCATAGTTGGCAGAATTGAAAAGTATTTCAAACTGGAATTGCAATATCATTCTGCAAGTTCCTATTTTTATGAAAATGATGCTATCTTGCTTATTTTGGCATAGCATATGCTTCCACGAAATATATATCTGTTGAGTTACCTTGTAACTTCATCCTTTATATTAAACTGGCAATATTTTCTCTAATGCATGGCATATGATTTCAAAACATATCTTCGAACTGTCTTATATATTACTGCAGAGTTATATATTGTTGGTGGGCTGTTGCTCACCCTTGCTTATTTATTATGTCACAACAATAGCTAGGTCACATGGCCCGCGTCAGGCACACTCGGCGCAAGCAGGATACCCGCCCCACAGGGCTACCCGTTGATATCATCGCTGCCATTGCTGAGGTAGCATAGATCAGCAGCCTTTGATTACCAGTTTAAATTATATGTATCAATAATGATTAATCAACGGCAAAACTCTTAAACTTATGATGTTATCCTTTTGGCTTGTAATAACTTTTATTCGTAAACCAGTAATGCAAGACTTATTTCAATTTCATCTCTGGGACTATAACTGTGTGTGTGTGAGTGGTTATTATTGTGGGGTCACAGCAGGTGATTTATTTATTGTGGACTCAAGTAAAGTATTAATTATGGAAAATAAGACCGTAACGACCCGATCCCGGACCCCGGATCTGGGGGTGTTACATTGCACAGCTTCAGCCCAGAAGTAAGTTGGCAGCTTTGCTTCATCAAGCATGGTCCTTGCAGCTTCTATGAGAGTCCTGTTTTTTCTCTCTACTATTCCATTTTGTTTTGGAGTTCCAGATGTAGAGAATTCTTACTTTATTCCATTTTCTTTACAAAACTCTTCCATGGCTACATTCTTGAACTCGGTGCCATTATCATTCCGTATGATTTTCACGGTATGCTTAGATCCTTTGTCCAGTTGTCTAACATGCTCTGTTAAGATTGATGTAGTTTCTTCTTTCTTGTGCATGAATTATACCCATGTATATCTGGTGTATTCATCAACAATAACCAAAGCATATCTTTTCTTTCCAATAGACATTATATTTACTGGACCAAATAAATCAACATGCAATAAGTGATATGGCTCAAGAATTGAGGATTCATTCTTACTTTTGAATGAAGTTTTCCTTTGTTTTGCCTTTTGACATGAGTCACATAGGCCATCTGGAGTAAAAACTGATTTGGGCAATCCTCTCACAAGATCTTTCTTCACTAGTTCATTAATGCTGTTGAAATTCAGAAGAGAAAGTCTCTTGTGCCAATCCCATCTTTCTTCAATTGATACTCTACTCAGTAAACAGATTATAGAGCCATCAGAGTTTGTTGAAAGCTTGGCTTCATAAATGTTACCATGCCTGTATCCCTTCAGAACAACTTTTCCTGTAGATTTGCTTACAACTTCACCGTGTTCTTCAAAGAAATCCACATGATAACCTCTGTCACAGATTTGACTCACACTTAGTAGATTATGTTTGAGTCCTGAGACTAGAGCTACAGTTTCAATGATGACATTCCCAAGATTGATATTGCTATATCCCAGAGTCCTTCCTATGTTGCCATCTCCATAAGAAACACTTGGGCCAGCTTTCTTCACAAATTCTGATAGCAGAGCTTTATTTCCAGTCATGTGTCCTGAGCATCCACTGTCCAGAACAAGGATATTTTTCATGTTACCCTGCAATCACAAAAACCAATAATGATTAGTTTTAAGGACCAAGACTTGCTTGGAACCTTTGACCTTATTAAGTTTGTTAGCTTTTGCAGCAGAAGTCTTATCAGAGTTTGTGCTAACATTCTTTTTATCAGAATTTATACATGTAGAATCAATCTTGAATTTATTCAAAGAGGGTTTAAGTTCATAATAATCATAATACAAATTATGATACTCTTTGCATGTATAAATAGAATGCCAAATACTGCCACAGTGAAAACAAGGATTTTGTGGCTTAAACCTAACTGAACCACTCTTAACTCCTGATTTAGGAGGTATAGAGTTTATATTCTTCCTGCAAAAATTAGCAAGATGGTTAGGATTTTCACAGTTGTGACATTTCTTCCTAGGAGCATTGGGAATAGGCATATAGTTATTGTTTTTATTGATGCCTACCTTTCCATTTCTGTTTTTCTTAGGTTCCTTTACCTTGTTCACTCTTTTTATCTCCTTCAGCTTGTGTTTAAGCTGAGACATTAAGCCAATATTTACTGATTTAACTTCTTCCTATTTTGGTTTGTCAGATTTTGGTACAAACCTCACAGGATTAATTTTGGGTTTTGCAGCTCTTTCAGTAAATACAGGTTTAGAGGTTTCAGCTTCTAGGTTGACAGTTTTATTTTTATCAGTGTAACCTAGACCTTCTTTCCAACAATCATTCTCTGAGTAGTTTTCCCAGAGTTAGTCCAAGTTTTAATAATTTTTCTTTCTTTAGCAAGTTCAGATTCAAGATAAGCATGCTTTTTTAATAATTCAGTTTTAACAATAATAGCATCATCTCTCTCTGTTAGAAATGATTGATGAGAACAGTGTTTGAAAGCTAAGGTGACAAAATAGAGTTTAACTGGAAGCAGTCAGAGTTTAGTTAAACACTGACTGGAAGCGCAACAGAGATTGTTAAACTCTGTAGCGGAATCGTCTGAGAGTCAACAGTGTTTGAAGATTGATACAAGATAAATATGGAAGCAATATCTTTGAAGATTGGATAGCTATCAAAGAGATTGAGTTGAGTTAGAAGACGTGTAGCAATCGTGATTGATATCAATTATATAGCTTAATTTTAGGAGAATCAATTACTGATTGTACGAAGCTGTATGTTTTATAAATACAGTTAGGTTAACCCTAGAAGGGTAATCGAACATTGAGAAATTCATTGATTGTAACCTAAGCAGCTCTTTGTGATATTTTACATCACTGAGAGAGGAATTGTTAATTCCAAACAGTTTTTAAGTGTTAAAACTTGTGTTCTTGTTGATTACTCATACAAAACTTGATTACATATTGTGTATTCGACCTAACAAGTGGTATCAGAGCCCAATCTGTTACTTTATTACAGTTTAAGATCCAAACACAATAGTAATCAATGGCAGAGATACCTCCTCCATCAGGTTCTGAGAAAGCCCCTACTACTGTTAGTAGGTATGAAACAATTAGGGTTCCAATACTTAGGCCATCAGAGTATGCAATTTGGAAGGTGAAGATGACCATGTTTCTGGAGGCTACAGATCCAGAATATCTTGATAGAATTTATGAAGGTCCTCACAAACCTACAAAGTTATCTGCTGCTGCTGCTGGTGAGGAATCAAATGTGATTCCAAAAGAAAAGAAAGATCTAACTGCTGAGGATCTTTCATCTATTGCAAAGGATGCAAAAGTAAGGCATTTACTTCACAGTGCTTTAGATAATGTTATGTTTAATAAAGTGATTAATTGCACAACTGCAAAGGAAATATGGGATGCACTTGAGGTTAGGTGTCAAGGAACTCCTGCAATCAAGAAAAATAGAAGAAACATACTCACTCAGGAGTATGAGCATTTTGAGGCAAAGTCTGTAGAAACCATGACAGATTCTGTAAACTGCTAAATGATTTGTCATTGGTTAACAAAGAGTATGATTTAGAAGACTCAAATCTCAAGTTTCTTCTTTCTCTACCTGAAAAGTGGGATGTGAAAACAACCACTATAAGAGATAACTATGAACTTGCTGAAACAGAGATTGATGAAATATATGGACTGCTCAAAACCTATGAATTGGAATTGGAGCAGAAAAACAAAAGATCAAGTAGAAAGTCAAAATCTGTTGCTCTTAAGGTTGAGGAGAAACCATTAAAGAAGGAAGCATCAAGGAAGAAAGCTAAGAGAAAAGCCTTAGTCATACATTCAGAAAGTGAGTCATCAAACACTGATGTTGACTCAAACACAGATGGAACATCTGATTCTGAAGATGATGAGGAGATGATGCAAATGGCTGCATTGATGGTAAAGACCTTCAAGAAGATGGGATACAAGAACTTCAAGAAGGGAAAGAGATTCTCCAAGGATTACTCAAAGTCTGACAAGAAAAATTTCAAGAAATCTGAGGGAAAGGACTTTAAATCTGGTAAGAAAGACAAGTCTGAGATTCAATGCTACAAGTGTAAGGAGATGGGTCACTATGCTCCTGAGTGCAAAAAGGGTAAAACTGAAAAGGCACTTTACACCAAAGGTAGAGATTGGGCAGACACTTCAGATTCAGATGAGGAAGTCAACTATGCTCTCATGGCTACTACCCAGAATGAAGATGATGATCTAAAGGTACCCCCAACTACCTATGCTTATAATACTGATAATATAACTGAATTGAGAATTTATCTTAAAGCATTACATATCAGTTATAGGGATCAGACTTTAGAAAATGAGAGGATAAAGAATGAGTGTTCTCAACTCAAAGATAGAAACAAACTTGTTGAGGAACAGCTTGAAAACATGAATAAAGTTCAGAAAGAAAGAGATGATGTTGTGTTTATAGAACAGGAGTTGCTAGGTAAGTATAAGCAACTAGAATCTAAATTGGAGGATACTAAACACATTATTAAAACTTGGACATACTTTGGTAAAGATACTCAAGAAGTGTTTCAGTCAGATACAGTAGGTCTAGGTTACTCTGAAGGAGATGAACTTAGATTTGAAAATTTGGTAAAAGTAAGACCACATCGTTCATCTGAAGGTGATGTTATGGGAACAGGTGGACCTAAGACTGAAGCTGAGAAAAAGGCTGTTAAAGAATCATATGCTAAGACTTTTGTTAAAGAGGTTAACATTGGTTTAATGAAAGATAAATAACTCAAGCATAAGCTTAAAGAGATAAAATCTGTCAACAAACAGAGAATGCCTAGGAAAAACAAAAATGGAAAGGTAGGCATAACATCAGGAATTAAGCCAATGCTTGCTACATTAGCTCCTAGAAAAACATGCTTTAATTGTGGTAGCACTAATCATCTTGCTAGTTTCTGCAGTAAGAATAAGAACATTAATTCTTTGCCCTCTAAAACTGCAGTAAAAAATGATTATGTGAGAACAAGACCACAGACTTTATGTAAACACTGTGGAAGTACTTGGCATTCTATTTACACTTGCAGAGAATATCATGCTATTTACTATAATTACTATGAACCCAAGCCAAATTTGAAATGGGTTAAAGTAAACTCTGCAAATGTAAACTCTGAAAAAGTTAGCTTAAACTCTGATAATGTGATTTCCGCTGCAAAAGCTAACAGAATTAAGAAAGCCAAAGGATCCAAGCAAGTCTGGATCCTTAAAACTAATAATCAGTGATTGTTTGTGATTGCAGGGCATAAGGGAGAGTACCCTAGTCATGGACAGTGGATGTTCAGGACACATGACTGGAAATAAAGCCCTGCTATCAGAGTATGTGGAGAAGGCTTGTCCAAAAGTTTCCTATGGAGATGGCAACATAGGACATACTCTGGGATATGGCAATATTAATCTTGGGAGTGTCATCATCACAAATGTAGCTCTGGTTCCAGGACTCAAGCATGATCTGCTATCTGTGAGTCAAATCTGTGACAGAGGATATCATGTAGATTTTCAGCCTGAATATTGTCAAGTCATCAGTAAATCTACAGGGAAAGTTGCTCTAGTTGTAAACAGACACAATAACATCTATGAAGTAAAATTGTCAACAAACACTGATGGCAAAACAGTGTGTCTGTCAACAAGAATGTCCAGTGAAGAGAGTTGGAAGTGGCACAAGAAACTCTCTCATTTAAATCTGAACAACATCAACGAGCTAATAAAGAATGATCTTGTAAGAGGTCTACCAAAGTCATTGTTGAATGTAGAAGGCCTGTGTGATTCTTGTCAAAAGGCCAAACAGAGAAAAGCCTCCTTCAAAAGCAAATCTGAGTCTTCAATTGTTGATCCTTATCATCTCCTACATGTTGATCTTTTTGGACCAGTGAATGTTATGTCTCTTGGAAAGAAGAAATATGCTCTAGTCATTGTTGATGAATATACCAGATTTACATGGGTATATTTTCTTGCAAAGAAGGATGAAACTGCATTAACACTGACAGAACATATATTACAACTGGACAAAGGGTCAGAGAATCAAGTGAAGATTATCAGAAGTGACAATGGAACTGAATTCAGGAATTCATCAATGGAAGAATTTTGCAAGAGTAAAGGAATCAAACAAGAATTTTCTGCACCTGGCACTCCACAACAAAATGGTGTAGTGGAGAGGAAGAACAGAACCTTGATAGAAGCTGCAAGAACCATGCTAGATGAAGCAAAGCTGCCAACATATTTCTGGGCAGAAGCAGTTCAAACAGCTTGCTTTACTCAAAATGCAACACTGATCAACAAGCATGGTAAAACACCATATGAAATGGTGAAAAAGAAGAAGCCAAATCTAAAATATTTTCATATTTTTGGATGCAAGTGCTTTGTATTGAAGACTCATCCTGAGCAGTTGACCAAATTTGATCTAAAGGCAGATGAAGGAATTTTTGTTGGCTATCCACTGTCAACTAAGGCATTCAGAGTTTATAATCTGAGAACTAGAGTGATTATGGAATCAATTCATGTGTCATTTGATGACAAGAAAATAATTGGACTTGAAGATGTTAATGAACATGATCAACTGCACTTTGAAAATGAAGATTTATTCTCTGAAAAAGTAAACTCTGATCAGACTGATCTGACAAACTCTGTTGAGCTAAACTCTGAACCTCTACTGGTAAATACTGAAGAAACTCTTCAATCAGAAACAAGGGAAGAACCAGTTGAGGGGGAGCATGAAGAATCACATCAAAGTGATAATTCAAATACTGATAGTGACTCAGTTGATAATTCTGAATCAAACTCTGTTGATTCAAACTCTGTTGACAATTCTGAGCAGTCACATTCAGGGGGAGCATCAGAAAATGAAGGAAGGCACCAAGAAAATCAGGAGAGCATGGATCAAAGGGGAGGATCTCATAATGACAGAAGCAATTTGCCTTCTGCAAGAAAATGGACTAAGTCACACACACCTGATTTGATTATTGGTGATCCAGATGCAAAAGTAAGGACAAGAAGTGCAACAACAAATGAATGTCTGTTTCATGCATTCTTGTCACAATATGAGCCAAAGAAAGTAGAAGAAGCTCTTAAAGATGTTGACTGGATAACAGCAATGCAAGAAGAGCTAAATGAATTTGAAAGAAATGAAGTGTGGACCCTTGTACCAAGGCCCAAGAACAGATCCATTGTTGGTACTAAATGGGTTTTCAGAAATAAAACTGACAGTGAGGGTGTTATCACAAGGAACAAAGCAAGACTGGTTGCGAAAGGCTATTCACAGCAGGAAGGAATAGACTATGATGAAACATTTGCTCCAGTTGCAAGATTGGAGGCAATCAGAATTTTTCTAGCATATGCCTCTCATAAGAAATTCAAAGTGTTTCAGATGGATGTGAAAAGTGCATTTTTAAATGGAAAACTTGAAGAAGAAGTGTTTGTGGAACAACCACCAGGTTTTGTTGATCCAAAATATCCAGACCATGTCTACAGGTTAGACAAGGCACTCTATGGACTTAAGCAGGCACCAAGGGCATGGTATGAAACTCTTGCTAAATTTCTACTAGAAAGTGGGTTTCACAGAGGTACTATTGACAAAACTCTGTTTTACTTTCAATCTGGTAGTGACTTGCTCTTAGTTCAGATATATGTTGATGACATCATTTTTGGATCTACTAATGATAAACTCTGTAAGAAGTTTGCCAAGCTCATGCAGTCAAGATATCAAATGAGTATGATGGGAGAGCTAAGCTATTTTCTAGGCTTACAGGTGAAGCAAACAGATGATGGAATTTTTATCAATCAAGCAAAATATACCAGAAATCTTCTCAAGAAATTTGGCATGCTTGACTGTTCATCTGCAACAACTCCCATGGCAACTGCAACAAAATTGGACAAAGATGCAGGGTCATCAGTAGATATGACAAGTTACAGAGGAATGATTGGTTCTCTACTCTATTTAACAACTAGTAGACCTGATATCATGTATGCAACTTGTTTGTGTGCAAGGTTTCAGGCAGATCCAAGAGAACCACATTTAACAGCAGTAAAGAGGATTTTTAAGTATCTCAAGGGCACTATAACTCTAGGGCTATGGTATCCCAGAGAATCAGACTTTAAGCTTCTTGGCTACTCTGATGCAGACTTTGTAGGATGTAAGATTGACAGAAAAAGCACCAGTGGAAGTTGTCAATTTCTAGGTGACAGACTTGTTTCCTGGTACAGCAAGAAACAGAAGTCAATATCTACATCTACAGCTGAAGCAGAGTATATTGCTGCTGGTAGCTGCTGTGCACAGATTCTATGGATGAAGAATCAATTGCTGGATTATGGATTGAGGTATACCAAGATACCTATTTACTGTGATAATCAAAGTGCTATTGCAATGACAGGTAATTCAGTACAACACTCAATGACAAAGCACATCAGCATAAGGTATCACTTTATCAGAGAGCATGTAGAGGAAGGCAACATTGAGCTTCACTTTGTGTCTACAGAACAACAACTTGCAGATGTCTTCACCAAGCCATTGAGTGAAGCTACATTTACAAGACTGGTCAATGAACTAGGAATGGTCTCTAGTTTTGACTAGAGATGTTGGTTAGACTCTAGATCTTACTTTTAAAATATATTGCTCATGTTTCTGCAAATTGTTGAGTGCTATGTGAACCTTAGTATTAAACTCTGTTATGCATGCTTATGTTTAAACTTTGTTAAACGCTGTAAGCATGTCTGTCTGCTAAACACTGTTAACATGTTGGATACACTCTGTGAATTCAGAATTGATTATTGTCTGAATGAAAACACCAATGAAGAAAAATGTATGAAGCATGATTCTCAGTAATTAAATCATGATTCTTTCTGAGTCACTGTAATCTAATCAGATTTTGTGCAGTAAATCAACACAGCATGATACTGTTTCATATTTATAGCATCTCTTAGTTTATTCAGTCCTAAACTCTGAGTCTATGAATATTGTGTGCATTGCCTCTCATAAATAATTTCTGGTATTGATGAACTCTAAACTCTGATAAGTGACATTCTGTTCCCAAAGGTAATTCATGGTTCTTGATGATTCCTTGTTTGTACTTATAAAAACTATAAAACTTGAGATGTGTCATTGATTAGTTTGGTGAGTTCAGATTCATGTCTGCACCCTATGAGATTTTGAGCCAAGACAGTGATTGATACATTTTCTATCAATCAGTATTTATTGTTGTGTGATGTTCATCAGGAAGTATGTTTCTCTAGAACTTGTATTAAACCATTTTGAGACTACATGATATGTGTGTGCATGAAAATGATAAAGGCAATAGGATTTACCTTTTCTTCAAACACTGTTCAAAATTCTTTTGAACACTGTTCAAACACTGTTCATAAATTCCACCCTTAGTAAACCCCTTTGAGCCTAATTAACTGCTCATTTTTCTTAAACTCTATAATATTAAGAGCAGTTATATTTTTTTTGAAAAATCAAATGCAAGCAGGTGAGTGTTTCTCAAGAAAAGAAAATTTTCCTCAGTATATATGTTAAAAAAAAAAAGAGAAAAAAAGGGGCATATATACTGATCATCTTGTACAAATATGTACTAACAGTGTGACTGAACACCTTGGTCTATTAAAATGTTCAGCTTGAAATTCACTCATGATTAAAACATCTCTTCTCATCTGTTTGATCTTACTACATTACAACCCTGAATAAAGTCCTTTTGATTTGTGCATATATGTACTCAAAGTAGTGTAGATTTGGTGGACATTCAAGCATATGGTAGTATCTGCTTTTACTGATTGAATGTGAGTGTAAACACTTTACCTAAACACTTGTGTGCTTTGAGAGTTTGTGAGTTTATCAAGTTCATGACTGTTACTCACTGAATGATGCTCTGATTTCTATCTCTTGATCTTTTTGTCTTCAAAGACTGTGTGCTTACTTGGATAATCATGAACATCAAAAGGAATAGAAGTATTCAGATCTCTATATTACAGTAACTACAGAGTTTAGCATTCATCAAAACAATCAGTGTTTACTATGAGAGTTTGTGCATTCAGTGTTTATTGATTTTTGTTATGGATTTTATGAAATATTAGATGCTCTAAAAATTGATTTTGGTAAACTCTGCTTCACACACATTTATATTCACAACTGTGCAATTTTTGAAAGGGTTTTAGTGATAAAGTTGGAAAATTGACAAACACTGTTGAGTTGTGTTAAGTACTCTAAGGTAAAGTTTCATTGAGATAATTTGATTATTTTGGAGTAATTGGGGTAGTTGACAACTATTAATTAGTGTAAATATGTCATAGTGTCGTGATTATAGGAATGACAGCGGTAATTATTAAGTGATCCATTGGTTGTTTGACACGTGTCCCATTATTGTGTCCCACTCTCACATTACTCTAAAATCAGTTGCGTGCTTACAATACATAAACGATTGAGTTTTTTTTACTCTAATCGCTTTTGTTTTCTCACTTCACATCGATTCATATTCACCCACTCATAGTTACTTGCATACTCAATCACTTTCAAAACTCTTGTTCACTCTCTTTCACATTTTGATAAACACTTATCATACACATCTTTTCTCTGAATATTTTTGTATCATCTCTCACTAATGGCAACCAAAGCTTTTGATGCAGCAGGGTCAGTTTTTCTTCCTAGCAATTATGCAGCACCACTGGACAATGCAAATGCTCCAGAGGCGTTTCATTTGTTTCAAAATTTCTTGAAAGATTCCGAAATTGGGAAGGCTTTAACTGCACCACCAACACTCTCTGCTTCACAAATTGCTACTTTTTGGACAAACTCTGTGTATGATGATGGAGAAGAGTCTGGTACTCCAACAATTACTTTCACTCATGATGAATCAGAGTATATCATTACTCCAATTACGGTTAGGGATGCTCTGGAGTTTGAGACTCACACTTCTTACAGTGTTGTTGGTCACGACCGGTTGCAAACAATGTTGTAGCAAATTGGTTGTTCAGGAAATTTGAATAAGCTGGGATCACTGAGAAGGCTACTTTTGTGAAAGGAATGGAGTTTCTTTTTCGATTGCATTACAAGGGCTTTTGGAAAGAAGACAACAAATTGGGATGCACTTCCTCTTGACACTCTCCAAATTGGTCATGCTCTACTGTATGGAGGTAACTTTGATTTTGGTAGACTAGTTCTAATGAATTTGGGAGAGCATTTGTCTGAGCCTACATATGTTTATTTTTCTCGGTTTTGTCAAATGCTATTCAATGCTTGTGTGCCTAATCTTACAATTGCTGAAGCTGATGTCATTCAGCCTTTTCAAGTTGCTGAAAGGATGTTTTCTGATTTGACAAATAAAGATGTTACTAAACAGCAAATACCTGACATGTTTATGCCACTAGCCTTACAAAACTATGTCAACCAACCTCAAGAATCTCAATCTACACAATCATCACCACAACCTGAAGCACAACAAATGCCTGAACCATTAGACACCATACATTCTCATCCTATACCAACACCTGAGCCAACACCCACTCATCAACCACAACCTGAACACATAAACTCTCCACCAATAAACTCTGAGCAAATAAACTCTGAATTTATAAACTCTGAGCCAGTACCTACTGATCAACCCAAATCCAAACCAAAAAGGAAAATACACACTACACAGAACACTAGACACTCAAAGGCTAAACAGACATTACCTGGAGCTGTTTATACCAGAAGAAAGAAACAAAAGGCAAACAGACCTTCACTTTCACCAACTAAGGAGAGCTCTAGTGAAGAAGAAGAGGTGACAGCAGTGCCTCAAGCCAAGAGAAGGAGATTAATTCTTTCAGAATCTGATGATGAGCAAGTTCTTGAAGCTCCAGAGGTGGTTTCACAGCAAACACCTACTGTTGAGGTTGCAGTGAATGATATACCTGCAGAGACTGTTATACCTGCAGAGGTTGAAATACCTGCAGAGGATACTGTAATTGTGAATGCTATGCCTACAAAGGTTAACATGCCTGCAGAAGAGGATCACAGAGATGATTTTTCACCAATGAATGATATTTTTGACTCATTTCAACCAATTCTTGATCATATCTCACCTGTTGTTCACACTGAAGCTCCTGGTGTAGCTGATCAACCTGTAGTTATTCTTCCTGAAACTATAGCATTACACATAGAGCTGATATCTGATGCTTATCAAGTTCCTGACAAAGGTGATGAGGTTGATCAAGCAACTAAGGATAACTCTCAATCTATGCCAGTTGAAGCTACAAATATAAACTCTGTTGCAGAGCCTGTGCAAAATGAGGAGAATATTGAAAAGATTGTAGAAGTTGTTGCAGAAACTGTGGCTGACAAAGCTCAGCACAGTGGTTCTTTACAAGATGCTCAAGCTAATGATGCCAATGTTGAAGATGAAGCTGAAAACAGTGCAAACTCTGATTCTTTTCTGAGTGCACCAGCACAGACTGATAACAAACATACATCTTTTGATCAGCCTTGTCCATCTCATGCAATTGAAGAAGAGAATCTTGCTAAATCTGCTGCTAACTGGTATAAAGAAGACTGTATTTTTCCAAAAGGGAGAGCAGCTAATTTCATTAAGCAGTCTGCTAGTCAAATTTCAAATCCAGAGATTTTATCATGCTTAAAGGCAACTGTGGTACAAGTCAAAACTCTGGATGGGAATTTTGCTGACACAAAACAATAAATTGCTTCTTTGAAGACTGAGATATAGACTAGAGAAATGAAAATGGAAAGAGAGTCAAAAATCAAAGCTGCACAGCTTTCTAAAGTCCAAGATACTCTCTTTGCCAGGTTAGGGAAGGTTGAAGAGAATCAGGCTGCCTTGTTTGAGAAGGTTGATTCAATTGCTAACTCCTTGGAGCTCATTACATCTATACTCATTCCTGATGATGTCAAAAAGGGGGAGAGAGTTGCTAAGTCAAAATGCAAAGTTTCTCAAACTCTGCTCAAAAAGGATGATGCTGAAGGTGGAGGAGCAAGTGATAAGGCTTTAAACTCTGAGGCTTTAAACTCTGAGTCACTAACTCTGAGATCTGGCAAATCTCTTAAGTCACGGTCTGTTGGAATAAACACTGAAACTCAAGGTACCTCAAAGACCAAGAGTTTGGAATTAATATCTAATCCAAAGACTGATGAAGAGTTAGCTGTTAAGCTCTTCATGGAAGAAAATGCAGAAGGAGTTACTCTAGAAGATGCTAAAGCTGAAGAAAAGAGTCTGCAAGAAAAGCATTTAAAAGCTTTAAAGTCTGATAAGTTGAAGAAAAGTGTGAAAGTTGTTAAAGCTGCAAAGCCTGTTCTTAAAGGCATTCAATTCAAAGAACAAGTTGGTACTAATCAAAGGGTGCAAGTATCCAGAAAACCAACAGATGCAGAAGCTAAGCAAAAGTTGAAGAATGTTGTTACAACCTCTGTTGATACACATGTTGTACAGAAGAATGAAGACACAACCTCTGTTGCTGCACAAGTTGTGACCACACCACTATTGTCTTCTCAGTTGAAATCAAAGTTTGGAAAAGGCGTTCTTCATGATTCAAGTCTAGTAGCTACAGCTCCAGCTACAGCTCAAATGGATTTCACTGATGGTAGAGCCTTATCTGGTAAAATCGGATACAACAAAGGAGGCATAGGCTCACACAGAGACAAAAGACAATATGTTGGTCCCAGAGATCCTTCTTCACTGGCTGTTCCAGGTCGTGGTGTCACTCAAGAGAGTTTAGACAGACTGGAGTCAGTACAGCTTGTCTATCAGAAGAGTTTAGAGAAGGATTTTCTGCTATATTTCATGGCTGATGGAACAGTGTTTAAGGTTGATGAGAATGATATTGATTTAAAATACTGGGAAGAACTAGAATATATTCTGTATCTTTTCAGAGTAAGAAATCAAAGAGCTCAGTCAGTTGCAAATGTACTCAGACAAAAGATGATTTAAAATCTTGCAAGAAGAAGTATGAAATTCAACAGTAAGTATGTTCCTAAGTACAGAGATTGGAATGGCAATCTGATAGAAATGGAGAAGGGGACTACAAAGCTAAAGACAGATCTTGGAATTACTGTTCTGGATTTTAATGTGAAGTCTGAGGAAGTGAAATATATCAGGTTGGGAAATGAAATGAGGAGAAACAAAATCTACGATCTTAGAGCTGCTATCTATCAGACTGATGAAAATGATCCTCAGTTGAGAGAAATCAAGGAAGCCATGCAGATAGAGCTTGAAAATGCTGAAAGAAGATTGCTTATAGACTATCTCAGAATAATGCCAGATCTTCAAGAGATTAGAAATTGAAGTCTGTAAGAATTTTCTTATTTTCTGTAGAATTTGTTAAGTAAAAGCTTAAACTCTGTTTATTAAACACTGTAGACTTTGTATTTGTTTTGACATCATCATTTACTGTAAACTTGTACATTCTTGCTAATGAACAAGTTGGGGGAGATTGTTAGAAATGATTGATGAGAACAGTGTTTGGAAGCTAAGGTGACAAAACAGAGTTTAACTGGAAGTAGTCAGAGTTTAGTTAAACACTGACTGGAAGCGCAACAGAGATTGTTAAACTCTGTAGCGGAAGCGTCTGAGAGTCAATAGTGTTTGAAGATTGATACAAGATAAATATGGAAGCAATATCTTTAAAGATTGGATAGCTATCAAAGAGATTGAGTTGACTTAGAAGACGTGTAGCAATCGTGATTGATATCAATTGTATAGCTTAATTTTAGGAGAATCAATTACTGATTGTACGAAGCTGTATGTTTTATAAATACAGTTAGGTTAACCCTAGAAGGGTAATCGAACATTGAGAAATTCATTGATTGTAACCTAAGCAGCTCTTTGTGATATTTTACATCACTGAGAGAGGAATTGTTAATTCCAAACAGTTTTTAAGTGTTAAAGCTTGTGTTCTTGTTGATTACTCATACAAAACTTGATTACATATTGTGTATTCGACCTAACACTCTCTTTCTGAATTTTTAACATCTGGACTAATTCTAATTCTAGATAGTCATTTCTCTTTCTAAGCTCTAGACTTTCAGATTTTATTCTTTCATTTTCTAAAGTCTGATCTCTATAGCTAACATGCAAGTTTTTAAGAAAGAGTCTTAACTCAGATATATCAGTAGTATTAAAATCTAGAGTAGAGTGAGGTACCTTGGTCTCAGTAGCTTCATAGATACTATCAGCATTTGCCATCAAGACATAGTTCACCTCATCTTTAGAGTCTGAAGTGCCAACCCAATCCTTCTTCTTTGTAATGTAAGCTTGACCATTATCAGCTTTGGCTTTCTTGCACTCAGGTGCAAAATGTTCTTTCTCACCACAATTATAGCATTTGATCTTGGACTTGTCCACTTTCCGAGACCTGCCTTCCTTTCCCTCATCTTTTCTGAAATTCTTCTCTGTCATGATTGTATAGTTTTTTGGATCTTAACTATTGTATAATAACAGAGTGGCTCTGATGCCAATTGTTAGGTCCGGAATAACGTAGAAGGGGGGTTGAATATGTTATTTAAAAAATATTTCGATTTTTGATGTGGATATGAGATCAAAAATACTGAATCGAAATAACACAACTTTTTGGGAAATATCTTTTAATAGATAAAACCCAGAGGTTTGTTACACAATCTAATCCTATGGATCAGCTACAAAATCAAACACTCCTAGGATAGTTTAGGCACGAGGACCTTCTATCCGGCACTTCCTGAAAGCGGGCTAAGCCGGCTTTTCTACTAGATGGACTGTCTAGCAGCTTACACAGAGAAGATAAAAGAGAGAGAAGAGAAAGTTGTGTGTTGAGGTGTGTTTTGAAATGAAATACAAATGGCCTATTTATAGATTATAGAAAGTCACTATTTGGCACTATTCCAACAACCCCCAAATAGTAACCGAGCACTATTCCAACAACCCCCAAATAGTCACCGGACACTATTTCACCAACCCCAAATAGTAACCGGACACTATTACACCAACCTCAAATAGTAACCTTGCATAGTAACCTTGCATAGTAACTTTGCATAGTAATCGCGCATAGTAATCTTGCATAGTAACCACGCATAGTATTACTATTCTTTCTCTCTTCTGTTTATTTTGCTGTTTTAATTCATCTCAAAAAATAATTCAAGTACCAGATTAATTTAATTATTTATTATAAATAATTAATTAATCTGTTACTTAGTTAATTTTAAGAGTAAATTAATCTTTGACAATACCTTGAAATATTATGTCTGTCCTTGATTGTCAATAGGCTTTGGCAATTCTTTCTGTGAATTAATGTGTTGATCTTTCTCGTATGTGCTGACACTTAGTGCACTGGTCTGGTTCACAAGTGACTAGCACTGATCTTGATCTTCACACCTTCGTTACATTCCAAATGATTAGCCTACGGCAGTATCTTCAAATAATATAAATACTTGGAATCTTTTGGTCCTTCAACTGAATCATCTGTACATCTAATTCTGTCACTGAGACTTGATCATGTTAATGAATTTCTTTCAGCGACTTGATCCTTGTTGGTGTCTGTTCTTCAAATTTCACGATCCCTGTATCGAGTTAATATTATTTATCTTTTATCCTAGTTGAGTTATATATGTCCTCTATTACATATTACATTACATTATGCTTTACACCCTGCTTCGCACGGGTTATCATCTAATCTTTACTTTAATTTTAATTATGTATATGTAATTTCATATGATTTAAAATTTTTGCAAACTGGAGTAAAATTAGAGGATGCAAACTGGAATTAACTCATATTAATATAAGCTGAATATTATCCCTTAAATTTTTTTTCATATTCGAATGATCATATTACCAAAGTATAAACGTAGTATTTTCCTTAAGCATGTTTAAGAATGTTTATTAAGCTTTGATTGTAGGGTATTTCCCTGTAAACTATGATTTGTCGAAACATGTCATGTGTTTTGTTTTATTTATACTAGCTTAAAACCCGTGGTGCACGGTTTTTTTAGAATATTATAGGAATTTTTCATTAATTTCAATTAATTTTTTTAAAACATGAATTTTGGAAACTTAAATTTTTAAATGAAATGATGATCATAATTATATAAATGTTATCCATGATATTTCTAAAAAATGAGGGATTTTAGTTAGAAAATATAGAAAAGGTGATAGGTTTTAGTTGAAAAAGGTAATTGGTTAATAATTAGCAATTATAAAATTATTATTTTATTTTATTAAATAGAATGCCCTTGATATAATTGGAAAAAAAAAGACTTAGTTAGAAAAAATTAAAAAAATAACATGTTTTAGATGAAAAAAATAATTGATTAGTATATAATAATTATAATTTAATTATGTTGTTTTACTAAATAAAAATGCTCTCAATGTTTTTAGAAAATGAGAAATTAATGTTTTCCGTGATATTTCTAGAAAAATAGGGATTTTAGTTAGAAAATATAGAAAAGATGATATGTTTTAGTTGAAAAGGGTAATCGATTAATGATTAATATTATAATAATATTACTATTATTTTTTTGAATAGAACTGTCCGTGATATAATTGGAAAAAGAGAGATTTTAGTTTGAGAAAATAGAAAAGGTAACGTGAAAATTAAAAAGGTGGCATGCTTCCGGTGAAAAAGGTAATTGATTAGTTTATAGTAATTATAATTTAATTGTTATTTTACTAAATAAAATTGTTCGTAGTATTTTTAGAAAATGAGAAATTCATGTTACCCGTGATATTTCTAGAAAAAAAAATTTAATTAAAAAATAATAAAAAAGATGATACGTTTTAGCTGAAAAGGTAATCGGTTAATTTTTAGCATTATAATATTATTATTTAATTTGACTAAAAAGAGATATTTTAGTTAGAGAAAACAAAAAAGGTAATGTGTTTTGGTTGAAAAAAGCAACCGTGATATAATTTGAAAAGGAGATATTTTAGTTAGAGAAAAGAAAAGAGGTAATGTGTATTGACTGAAAAAGTTAATTGATTAGTTAATAGTAATTGTAGTAAACTTTTTAATTAGATAAAATATAAAAGATATTATATTTTAGCTGAAAATGAAATTATTTAGTTATTGAAAAATAGAAAAGGTAATATGTTTAACCTGAAAAAAGAAATTGATTAATAAAGGAGAAATTTTAGTTAGATAAAATATAAAAAATATAAATTAATTATTTAATAAGATGGATTTTATTTGTAATTAAGCAAGGGTAATAAGTCAACTGGTACCGTATTGACTAACCAAATTTTAACCAAAATTTTAATGTTTTGGCTTTTATATATTTTACTTGAAAAGGAAATTACTTAGTTATTGAAAAATAGAAAATGTAATATGTTTAACCTGAAAAAAGAAATTGATTAGTAAAGGAGAAATTTTAGTTAGATTTTAATGTTTCGCCTTTTATATATTTTACCTCAAAAGGAAAATACTTAGTTAATGAAAAATAGAAAAGGTAACATGTTTAATCTGAAAAAAAAAATTGATTAGTAAATGAGAAATTTTAGTTAGATAAAATATAGAAGATATAAATAAGGGAAATTATTTAGTCCTTGAAAAATTGAAAGGTAATATATTTAACCCGAAAAAGGAAATTGGAAATTGATTCGTAAGGGAGGAATTTTGTTAGATAAAATATAAAAGATATAAATTGATTAGTTAGTAGGATGTATCTTATTTGTAATTAAGTAATGGTAAATAAGTAAAATCAACTAGTACCATACCGACCAACCAAACTTTTTTAGTTAGATAAAATATAAAAGGTGTAAATAAATAAATTATTTAGTTATTGAAAAATTGAAGAGGTAATATATTTAACCTGAAAAGGGAAATTGATTAGTAAGGAAGAAATTTTGTTAGATAAAATATAAAAATACAAATTGATTAGTTAGTAGGATGGATTTTATATGTAATTAAGTAAGGGTAAATAAGTAAAATTAACGGGTACCATACCGACCAACCAAACTTTTAATGTTTCGGCTTATATATAATAGTATAGCTTAAAACACGTGCGATGCACGGATTTTTTTTTAATATTATATAAATTTTTCATTAATTTGAATTAATTTTTTTAAAACATGATTTTTGGAAGCTTAAATTTTTAAATGAGATTAATTGATGATAATTATATAAATGTTATTCGTGATATTTCAAGAAAATGAGGGATTTTAGTTAGAAATTTTGAAATGATGATGGATTTTAGTTGAAAAAGGTAATCGGTTAATTATTAGTAATTATAAAAATTTTTTTTTTTATTAAATAGAATGACAATGATATAATTGAAAAAATAAAGGATTAAAGAGTTAACATGTTTTGTTTTGGCTGAAAAAGGTAAATGATTAGTTAGTAGTAATTATAATTATAATTATAATAATTTTATTTTATTTTATTAAACAAAATTGCTTGTAGTTTTTAAGAAAGGAAAAATTTTAGTTAGATAAAATATAAAAGATATTGTGTTTTACCTGAAAAAGGAAATTAATTAGTTAGTGAAAAATAGGAAAGGTAGTATATTTAATTTGAAAAAGGAAATTAATTAATTAGTAAGAGGGATTTTATATATAATTTAGTAAGGGTAAATAAGTAAAATCAATAGGTACCGTATCAACCAAACTTTTAATGTTTCGACTTTTATATAATAGTATAGATATAAAAAAGAGAAAATGACCAAAATGGCAAAATTTTAGGGTTGAATGTCCAAAATAGCACTCCCTGAAAAGTGAGCCCTGCACTGGCACACGCCTATCGCACGTAGCATATGCGTTACCCCAACACGCAAGTTCTACTTGCGTTTCCATAGTTTTTTCTACACAAACAGTTGGTGGGAAGCCCAGATAACGCATGATTTGTCAGCGTTGTGGTACATAACGCAACTACTGATTGCGTTTTTTTTTTTTTTTGATTTCAATAATTTCATTTTGGGTTTTAAAAATATTCCGAAAGATGATTTAGAAATATTCAATTTTTTAATTTTATTTCTATTCCCTTACGGGTTCAACAATTAACCTTTGGGGTTCAATAGTTCCATTTTGGGTTTAGAAATATTTCGAATGACGAATAAACCGTGTACGAACTTAGGGTTTAGGGTTGTAAAACAACCCTAAACCCTAGACCCTAAACCCTATCCTGATTTTTAAACGTGTTAGCGTTTAAAAATCTGGCCGCCGGATTCAATTTTTGATTAAAATCACGCGTTTAAAAATCAGGACGCCGGATTCAATTTTTGATTAAAATTTTTAAATTTTATATGTATTCATTTAAGGGTTCACCAATTAACTTTTTGGGTTCAATAATTTCATTTTGAGTTTTAGAAATATCCGGAGTGGCTTAAAAAAATTGGTTGCAGCCTTAAAAAAAAAAAAAAAAGGAAACGCAAGTATTACTTGCGTTATGTACTAAACGCAATTATTACTTGCGTTATGTACTAAACGCAAGTAATACTTATGTTTTGGGCCTGCCACCAAAGGAAAAAAAAAAGAAGTAACGCAAGTGCTACTTGCGTTTTGGAGTAATGTGCCAGTGCGGGTACTCTTTTGAAGGAGTGCCATTTTGGGCATTTTGATCAAAATTTGTGCCATTTGGGCACTTTACCCTATAAAAAAATAAAATAGATGTTTTAAAAAAATTGATAACAAACCTTTCAATCAATCCCCAGCCCCTCCGTATGTATCTATATATACACCAGTAGTGCTAGGGACCCCAAATTTAGTCCCCAAAAAAGTCCCCAAATGACATGGCATGAGTGATTTGACAAATTGTAGTGTTTTAATTGGATGGCCCTGGCGGGCCCATTATAATTATAACCAATCACATTCATTTGGTAACAATTTTTGGTACCCAATTTGGTACCTCTAGCATTTTTCTATATACACAAGCACGTGAAAGACAGATGAACACATCATCCGTCTCCGTCCGTCCTTGGCAAAGTGCATCATTTAGAGGTGGTGCAAATTTGCTAAGGGTAGGGAAGAACACTTTCTTCTTCCCTTCCCCAGAAAAAACATTATATACGTATATGTCGTCTGCATGCGAGATGTTTACGAACAGCTTTTGAATAAAGTTGATACAGGATTATAGGTATATTAATTAGCTGGTGTTGCGGCTGGAGAGATATAAAGCTGAAGATTAATTGATTATAACTATTATTATAACCAATCAAAGTTAATAACGTGTTGCATGTATGATGAATATGGATGATAAGAGCAGTGATCTCAGATCTCCCTTCAAGGCCGCCTTCCACCATCAGAGGGGGTTTTCTGATATCACCTTCCAGTTTCCCTGTAGCATCGATCCCACAGCAACGGCGGCAGGGATTAGGTTAGGAGGAGACTCATGCCCTGATATTAATGGAACGACATCATGTATTAATGATAATGATCTTGATTACGATGCTTTTTTTTCCCAATACATAGACGTTGATAATAATGATCAGGTGGAGAAATGCGTGATTAACAATCTATGTGGTGATCATAGTCAAGTGAAGGAGAATGTTATCAACACTGAATTAGGTGACACGATTAATTGGGTTAATACTGGTGATGGTGAGGATAAGGAGTTGCAGCTTGACAGGACACAATGCTGCGTTATTGAGAGCCCAAACGGCTATCATTTGTCCAAACATCAGGCTCCCGATTCATCCGTAGCTGGCAGCATTCAGACCGTGGAGGCAAAGAAGGCAATGTCTGCTGCTAAATTGGCTGAGCTTTGGATCGTGGATCCGAAGCGTGCCAAGAGGTAATTATAAAATAATTTCGATCTCTTGGGTGCGTTTTAACTAATCATGTTTGTAATAACGGACTTTTGTGTTAAAATAAAAATTTATTCTCTCAAGTCCGAGTCTGATTTCACCTACGGTTTAACATGCTAGTTGTCTGAATGTATATTAATCTTTAATCTTTATATCTGTATATGCATGTATATAGTATATATCAGATGATAATTTCATGTATATAGTATATATATATGATCAGACTCTATCTATCCGATGATAATTCAAATAAACTACTTAAATCAGAATAATGGCAAATCGTCAGTCGGCTGCTCGTTCCAAAGAGAGAAAGGCTCGCTACATATCAGAACTGGAGAGGAAAGTTAAGTCCCTTCAAACGGAGGCCACTGCTCTAGCTACACAACTCAACATATATAAGGTATGTATATCATTGCTAATTTTACCCGAGTAAAATGCTTGGTGTGCATCATGCATGCATGTGGTGTTTCTATCTTCTTTGTTACAGTAACTTTTGATCACATGTTACTTTTTTCACTTTTGGCTTCACAATTACGTCAAATGTTTCTAGATATTGATTCTTTCTTTTTTCTCATATATATATATATATATATATATATATATATATATGGTCTTACTCAAATAGAAACTAAATTAAAATAGAAACTAGAAACTAAACCCTAATCTAATATTTAAAACTAATCTAATGACCAAATTAGGGGGACCCCAATATAAAAAGTTCATAATATTCTAGGCTCCATCCAGCAAAAAAAATAATTTCTGTTCACTCTGACGTGGCAGTGACGTCAGCGTGAACAATATTTTTTTTTTTTTTTTGCTCGATGGAGCCAATAATTTTGAACACTTTTTGTGAAGGTGCCCCTAGCAGGGCCATTAGAATAAATGAAATATAATTTATTTAGTGTAGGTTTCTAGTTTCTATTATAAGGTTGGTTTCTATTTGATCACTAGCTTATATATATATATATATATATATATATATATATATATATATATGGGCATGGAGTTTCTAAAGCACACTATAAAAAAGTTCTCTATTAGTGCACCTTAAATCTTGTATTTTATTATTATTTTTTATAATCCAACCATACGGATGAAAAGTTTATGTCGAAATAGCATTGTAAACAAATTTTTATTATATTTGAAATAGTGGAATATCACTTTTATAATAATACTATTTTCTATATATATTCAGCGACACAGATTTATCAAAATCTTATTGCTATAAATTTATAATTTCAAATAATTAAATTACACGAAAAATTATACATTCACATATTTTTATATGAATTTAACATCCGCACGGTTGGATTGTTCAAATAATAATTAATTTATCAGCATTAATAGAGAACTTCTCTATTGTGTGCTTTAGATACTCTTTTCCATATATATATATATATTGATCCTCTTTTGATACTGCGAGTATTCAACAAAATTATCATCCTTTATGTTATGAATATATAATATTGGTGTAATACACTGTCTTATTCTTATTTCGGTGCCTAGCGTTTGTCTGGATTGGGAAGGGAAGAATGAAATTGTAAAAATCATTAGGAAACTTTTTAAAATGGTAGGTTGATTTTGAAGAGTTTACTATGAAGTTTATATTCTTAAAAATTGACATAAGATTCTATTTACCGTATATAATTAATATTGGGTCAGCTTCAATTAGAATCTTATATATTATATTATGCTTGAGCCTAATCCAATTGGTATCAGTGTTATAATTAATTTTTCTTTTTCTTTTTTCACCCAGGAAGATGCAGTTCATCTGGCTGCTGAAAACAAAGAGCTAAAGTTACGGCTGCAAACAATGGAGCATCAATCCCAGTTACAAGATGGTAAATTTAAAATAAATAAAATCATAAATAATAGATAACTGCATTGTACTAAAGTGGCGCACAAGTAGCGCTTACATTACATTCTAATCCGACATGTTTGAAATTTACTTTTTTAACATATTATACGTACATCATATACACACCACACAGATGTAACAGAAGAAATGATGGGGGAAGTGAAAAGGCTTAGATTTACTACCGGGGAAACAGTACCATCTTCCTCACTGAAATTGGGTATGCAATCACAAGCCCACCGGCTGATTCCTCTTCAATGTTCCACACCAGCAGCTGCTGACAGACAGTATTCATTTCAAAGATTACCACCAAGGTTATCATGCCAGCCGATAATTAGTCACTACTGGCCTTCAGTACATCAACAATAGAGTATTATTATCATCTCGCAATATCAGCACCAGCTAGCATGGAGAATCTTGTAAATCACCATCTAAGTAACTAGTAACACAACACCCCAATTAATTAGCAGCTCACTAAATTATTTCTTGTAATTAAGGTCGTGTATACTTCTATGGCTGCCGACATTGTATATATACCAATTTTTCTATTCCATGTCTGCATTCTTTTTAAATTACTTATAGTCAATTTGCTAGCTACGAATTTCACCTCCCAACAACCCAAAAAGGAGTGTAAGGGGAATACACCATCTCAATTACACAAGGAAAACCAAATTTTAAAATGAGTGCAATTGATATTCAAACACAGAAAAATAATCCAAATGCATCCTCAGAAGATCACAAACTAGTGAGCCAAAAGAAGATCCAAGTAATCCGATAAACTACAGTACACCAACATATCAGAGCAAACATATCAACATATCAGAGTAATCCGATAAAATCACCTTCCGCATTTAAGATTGACCGGCTTCATCCTAGAAGCTACTCCTGCCTCTCTTTAGGCTATGCTATGACTTGAGATGCACATATTTCTGTGTAGTGGTTGGCATGTCGGCCTTTTAGTTGGGTGACTTGAGTATGGACTATTCATCAGAATTCTTCCTTATTTTCACCGACATAAGGGGAGAACTAACCTGCCAGCATTCTTTTATCCTAGAACCATGGGTTTGTACTCTTCCTGCTCAATGAAATCGTTGTCAGTAATCATAAAAGCACTACTGAGCAATAAAGTCATAGCACTAGTACATAAGAAACTGACAACGCAATTAAGAAAGCAAAATGACATGTTTTCATGCATTAATCAGGCCTCAACAAGTTATTTAGTTCAATAAAGTAGTTAATCCATTCAACCAATTTATCAACCACTGCACTTTCGCCTCAGATATAACTGCATGTCATGTATACCTGATTTATACATCTCACAAACATTAATTTTTGAAACAAAAGAAGTACAAAAATGATACTCCCTCCGTCCCAAAATACATGTCCCTTTTGCAAAAAAAGACTAAATGACAGTTTGTACCCCTTATGTATATGGGTTTTGTCAAATTGATCCAGATTTACGTTTTTTAGCACTTTGCAACCCCTATTTTCAAATTTCGCTTCGAATTACAACCCTTCACTAATTTTCAAGACCAAAAAGGAAGCCTTTCTTGATGGATGTAGGCCTTTAAGGGTTCAAGACAAACATAGTACCTCCTAAATCTTTATGCATCTGTCCCATTCATCAATAAAAACCTTCCTTTTTGGTCCAGAATATTAGTGAAGGGTTGTAATTCGAAGCGAAATTTGAAGATAGAGGTTGCAAAGTGCTAAAAAACGTAAATCTGGACCAATTTGACAAAACCCATATACATAAGGGGTACAAACTGTCATTTAGTCGCAAAAAAAAATTGTCCCAAATTACATGTCCCCCTCTTCTTTCCATACAGATCTCTCCTTTCTATACAAATTTAAGTCTAATTTTCCAAAATTACCCCTATATTTGTATTTTCAATGCTTGACTTCTTTAAAACTTAACTCTATTATCATTTTTCAATGCATTTATTAAGGTTATTTATTGAAAAACCTTATCCAACCAACATTTTCTTAATATGCGTATTTTTTTCAAAAGGGACATGTAAATTGGGACGGAGGGAGTAGTAAAACACAAACAAAAATATTATGATAAACACAAAATTAACATCATGGTCTCTTAATGTAAAAAAAAACCGATGACAGGTAAAAACATAAGTAATTAGGCAAGTTAACTATTCAAAAAAAGTAATTTGGCAAGTTTACAAAAAAATTGCACAAGCAAAATCGCTACATTGGGTGTCACCGATTTCTACAACCAAAAAACTAGAGTTCGTGCGTAAATTTCTCTCTTGCAATAAAAGAAAAGTATGCTTAAACTTCTTAAAGTTCTAAAAATTGGATTATAGAACAAAGGTGGCATCACTTTTTAGAAGCATAGGACACTGGAACCTGATTTTGCAAAGACCTCTAGAGTGCATATATACAATAATGACGAATTACAATGTAATATACTAATATATCCCGTCACGTGGGACCTATATGTCTTTGTAAAATATGTACTATCTAATATTTATAGGGCATAATTGATTTTTCATATATTTTTCACAAGTTCAGACTGACGGCAATTTATTTATAGAGTATTAACTTTTCAAGGTTATAATAACATATTTCTCGAGGACATGAAAAACTTGGCAATAAGAATTCCTTTTGACAGAGGGCACTCAGAAGACCTTATCAAGACAAAAAAAAAAAACAAGGGCCTTATACAGTGTCAGGTGAGTACCTTTTCTGTGTGCAAATGGCTATGTTGACATATCACTGGTTCTGTGCTGAAAACTTTCCTTCCATATTTGCCAAGCATTTCTGACTTCGTCCAACTGTGAATCTGGAATACCAGTGTTTGCATCCAGTAATGCTACCCAATCCTTCCAAGGATATTTTGAAATCTTTAAGAAGTTTGAAACTTCGGGTAGGACAAATGACACATAAAATTCATCAACCAACTTTAGAATTTCCTCCGATTCCACTAACGTCTGCAATTCAGGTCTAGTCACATTGCCAGATTGTTTTCTCAAAACAAAGTTGTTTCCCTTTAATATCAAAGGTTCAGATGGAGCAAGGGGTAGGACAATCCGTGAGAACTTGTTCAGGGACAACCTAAGTATGTCGCGTGGGAGTAAATTGCGCTTTATGGCAACAGCTGTTCCGACCATTTTGCGAATCTGATGAAGTCAATACAGAATGAGGTACAAGAAAATTAAAAGTTCCAAATAATATATATATATATATATATATATATATATATATATATATATATATACACCCTTATATAAAGAACAATAAAGAACACCATAGAATCTTACATAAAATCGCATTTAGATTCTAATTTTCACGTCAAAAATGATGTTTTATGAATAAAAATAGAATCAAACAAAAAATTATGATCAAATATAACATAATTACACATAATTTATTGTTACAAAATTATATATAAGATTCTATAGTGGATTCCATGTAACATTTAATTTTTAAATTTGGATGAGATTCTACGTTAGATTCGATAGATTGTTAAAATTTGTGATTCTTATCATTAAAAAATCAATTTTTATGAAAAATAAAGTTTTATGATGGTGTTCTTTATTGCTCTTTATATAAGGTGTTTTTCTTAGAATGCAACTATATATATATATATATATCAGCCTCAAGGGTTGTGATGCGGAGCATGGAACTAGAAGGTCAATTTGTTAATATAATTATCAATACTCATTATTAATCAGATCTGAATTTTTTGAATTGATATATTTTTTTATAAATATAAGGAAGGATTTATGTCTCTATTAAGTAATAATTCTCTGCAGAACTATTTTCAACTCTTTCTTAACATTGTCCTACATCAAGTGGTATTGCACGGTTTGAGTGTGAGTATGCAAGATCAATACCAGAGAAACTAGCCAAAACATGTAGTGACATAACTGTTGGTTTAACATATTGCAACAAGTTTACAGAAAGTATACTGCCTAAAAACAATGAATTTGCAAAATTCATTTCCAAATGTAGCACTCAGGTAATATTCCAAAACATTTCGTCCAATGTTGCTGATTTTGACAAGGTTTTTTCCAAAGGAGGAGAATGATGTTGAGCAAGGATCAAATAATTAATTTATAGGTACTGTATATACTTTGTCTTAATCAGGAATAAAATTAATTCTGATGGATTATAAAGCTTAATCATATTAGATAAGTAGAGAGACAGAAATATTCAAGATATATGATAACAGAGTCATAAAAGAGTTGTTTTTTAATTTAATTAGTAGTAGAGACAGATATGTATTAGTTTTCTTTTCATTAGGATTCAAAATAGTAAACAAGTCAAAGGATTCTAAATATATATTCTTCTATCCGAGAAGCAAGGATCTGGTGTGCGGTAGTACTTAGTAAGCGCCCGCCGCTTTGGAAAATATTATAAAATGGGTGTAAGACGATGGTGGATAAAAGGTTATTGCACTTTTAGTTAATATTTTCACTAAGGAAGAAAGCATGAGGTTTGCATCATGCCAATTAAATTACTGAGAAACAACAATCATATTTATACTATTGTTCAATTCTCAGTAGCAGGTACAGAACTGTTTCAGAACAAAAGTCCCCTACTAAGTTATTAGGTTAGGGGACTTACACAATCCGAGATTCACAAACCACCAATGCAAAGCACGTACATAACCAATCGATTAGTTGACAAGATCCACCAAAGCGCGATCACACATTATTTAAGTATCACTTCTACTTAAGTAAAAACAAAACAAGAACACACACAATATTATCCCAACTCGTATTATTAATCCAAACAATTATCAATAATACATCAAAATAATAACACCTTAATGGTGTCCCAAACTGATACTTAAGCCAAACAATGATTAAGCATCTCCCAAACAATACCTAAGAGTACATCTCTTAAGTATATACATATCAAACAAATACAATATGACTATGTATATATAATCATCCAAAACTTAGCCACCAAGACTAACCATACTTGTTCTACAAGTCTTACCATACTTGTTATACAAGTCTTCTAATTCTTGGCACCTAATTACCCAACTTAGTGATCAAGACATACAATATATAATAATTGTCTACACATACAATTATTATCTTACCCATATATATCTTAAACCACCCAAGCCCATAACATCATATTGGATTGAAACCAACATAAGTTCCCTTCTGGCAAGGTCTGTTCTTGACTGACTGGGATCAAACTGGCATCTTCCGCCCTTACAGAGCCATGTTCAAATAAAGTGGTTCTTTCAGCCAGTCATCAAGTTAATAGAGAAAGGAATACTAAAATATATATATATATATATATATATATTAGTATTCATACTTAATATTCAGACCTCGCGGTCGGACTCCTATATATGTATATATATATATATATATATATATATAGAGTAGGGATCTAGAGAGACCCCTTTAAAAGGAGAACTTAGAAAACTAAATTAAAATATAGCAAATATGGTATGCAAACTGATCGTTGTGAGATGAAGAAAAATATGGTGAAATTAAATTTTAAAAAAATATCACCGATTGACGGGAAAAATCAAATAAAAAACGGAGGTGATTAGGTGAGATTGTGTGTGTGAGTGTGTATTTGATTAGTGTGTGGGTGCCCCTGACGGGGCCATTAATTATAATACATCCAATGGTTAGGATTAGTACCTTAGTTTTCTTCAAAAAATGAGTTCTATATATATATATATATATATATATATATATAGAGAGAAAACCCCTTTAAAAAGAGAACTTAGAAAACTAAATTAAAATATAGCACATATGGTATTCAAACTGATCGTTGCGAGATGGAGAAAAATGTGGTGAAATTAGATTTTAAAAAAATATCACCGATTGACGGGAAAAATCAAATTAAAAACGGAGGGGATTAGGTGGGATTGTGTGTGTGAGGGTGTATTTGATTAGTGTGTGGGTGCCCCTGGCGGGGCCATTGATTATAATACATCCAATGGTTAGGATTAGTGTTTTCTTCAAAAAAAGAGTTCTCTTTTGATCATTTGCCTATATATATATATATATATATATATATATATATATATATATGGGGGAGGGGGGTTGATCAGGAACATGATTGAAGATAATAATACCCAATTGTTTACGGACCTTAGTCCATTAGGTTATATTATTAGGGTTTTTATTCCTATTTAAGCACTTTAATCCCCCACATATTATTTAGAATTGATTATTGGAATTTATTCCTATTTAAGCATTGTAATCCCCCACATTATTTAGAATTTAGAATTGATTACTGAAATATTATGAATTATCTAATTGGGTCTCTTTTCTCCTTTTGGCGGTTGGGAAACCCTTGCGGTAGTGGCAATTCTGCGGTTCATCCACCCAAGTCTATGTTATAATCGTTTTGATTAAATAAATCGTTGTTTCTCAGATCTTGTTCAACATCGGGGGTTCAAATTCCTCCTTAAGGACCTAACAGGGTATCGTTCTATTTGTTTTTCGGCCAACTGGATACTAACTTCCTTTTTTTGGCTAAATGGATATATGATTTCACCTTCACAAACATAACACATGCATCTTGCGAATATTCTTTGAGGCCATTGATGGGATAACATATTATTCTTTAATCATGGTCAATAACAGAAATTTATATACTCACTCACACATGGCTCCACCGTGACTGGAATGATATGATTACTGAGCATAAATTTGAAATGAAGAACACATTGATGTCAAACCTCACATGGTTACATGAATTTGATAAATGATAATAATGCAATCACAACCCAAAAAGGCTTACCTGATGCAACATGAATGACTCTCCACATATAGATATCTCCACATAGCTCATACCAAGAAATCGCTCCAGCTTTCCACAAGAACAGTGAAAAATCTTTCTGAAATGAGAAGCACTAAGTTTGTCTTTCATGTCAGGTTCATATAGCCATCTTGCTTGACAGGCAGAAAGTGGATTCTGATCTTGTGAATTGTACATGCCCAAAATTTGTTTATCAGGTTTATTAAACCTAGAAAACTTGGACTTCATTCCTTTAACATCTGTTGCCAATGCATCACTTTCTTTTATAGTCATTTCTTCACCATACTCCTCAATATCGAAGTATGTTGCTTCTTCTCCATCATAATCTTCCATTCCAGGGTCCGGTACCTCATCAGATAACATCAATATCTTTGACTGACTACCATTTTTCGAAGAATCTCTTGCAATACTTTGTTTCCTGTACTTGGACCGTATTGTAAAGTTATGAAAAGGATGTTCTCCCTGCATGCAGTGTACCACTTTCAGAAGCTAAACATAATTATATCCTATATATAATTAGTGCAAGGGAGTTTTGTGGTTTGGTCGAGAGGCAAAAATATCATTCATAAGTATTATAAGTAAATATTTTTCCAATAATATATTAAATAAAAATTAAACATACTCATAAATTGTACAACATATTGTAAAAATTATTAATGGAGTTTGTAGATATTATTTTGTAATTTTTCCAAAAAAACAAAAATTAATTATAAATAGTATAATTAAAGTATTGAGTGAAAAATATAGAAAAAATATATAATTTAATAATTTTTAAATTAAAAAAACAAGAAATTTTATTCAAAAATACAATAACAACTAAAATAAAAAAGATAAATTTTAATAAAATAAGTATCATCGACCTAATGAATTTGCAAACATTATCTTATAGTTTTCCAAAAAAATACAAATATTAATATTATTTTAGTAAAAATGCAATTAAAATTTAGGATGTAAAATCATATAAAAAAATGATACCTAGTTCTTAAAATAACAAAATAATAAGTATGTTCACACTAGAAAAGGGTGGAGTTACAAGAGGGTGAAAATAGTAGCAGCTTTTGGATGCCTAAATGTTCCATATGATACACAGTTTGCTCATAGTGTATAATCCAAACAAGTCTAGAGGAACATATATATACACTTGCCAGCTGTAATAATGAGTTAAACAGTCACTATAGTTGTTAACAATCGTTTAAGGATTGCTGTACAAGATAGAACTTGTTGACTGCAAGATGGCATCCAACTTATGGGATTTTAAGGAACATTGATTTGTTAATGTAATGTGTAATTATTTAAGACAAATATACAAAAACCACACAAAACTGACATAAAATGGTCGGTCACATTCAGTCGAATAGAAATCTGTTCTAAACTAGATATAGTACATGACATTACTTATTTCTTTATGAAACTTCAGTTCATGCCCCCATTTTATTGTTTAAAACTAGACTTCTATGCAAGGAGGAGAAACAAATGATTAACTGGGAGGGCTAAACAGGATCCATTTGATATTTTCTATTCTGAATTCTGTTTTGATAATCCCAGACTAACTATGATGTATAAATACAATAATACTTGGAGAAAAATAATTATTATTTGATTCTCATAAACTTTTCTAGATAAGTGTGTCAATAAAACAGAATTTACTATATTAGGTCACTCACACACATGCATGCACACGAAACACACAGCACATAAATGGAGATGATGCAGAGCAAGGAATTAATAACTGTGATTAATGAGAGTTCTCTTGACCAGTCTTATATGTGCAAAAAAAAGCCAAATATAGGAGTTATCTCGAGCAGAATTTCAGATAGTTTATATGCAAAACACCAAAACGCCTCCTACTGTACATGACACTTTATTAATCTACACATAATTTTAATTAAAAAAAAGTACTCAAACAAGTAGTACCCCGTAAGAGATTTTCAGCCTGTCAAACACAACTAAGAGCTACTAAAACTACATTAGTCGTTGTTGACGGAGGAATTTGGTAACAACAAAGTTTGAGGTTCGTCGCCGGAATCAAGATCAATGATGGTGGTCTTCGCCGGAAAAGTCGCCGGAGTGTGGAGGCTGTGATGAATTGGGGGCTGAGATTGAGAGGGTTAGTGACGGCTATTCAGAGCTCTCGACTTCCAACCCCTCAATCGGCCTACGTACCCCGGTATTTATAGGGGATCAAGCCATACGTAGTTCTTGGAGAGCAAGAAACCCAAATGGGCTTGGATTGTCGGTCCAGCATCCGGAATGTTCTACTATGAGGCCTAACCACAAAAGGGCCAAGGCTCATCCAAGATCTCAAGACTTCACAAATAAGGAAACTTCCCCCGTCGAGGACTAGTCCTATCTGCTACGAGCTATTTCTTGATTTCAAGGATGCAGGTATAGCCATGGTTTACCTCAAGTGCAGAACGCATCCCTGTCCCCCGAATGAGAAGCACCCACCAGATAGCAGGACAGGTGATCCAGAGCTTTTGGGTGCAAAGTGCAGATTACTCCAAAGTTCCCCAATGAGAGCGCGCCCATTGAATACTGGAACAGAGCTCTAAAGCACACACCAAAGAGAGACCTATCTTTCCACCGAGGAGAACATGCCCTCAGTGTATAAGAAAGGTCCCCAAATCCAGGAAAACCCCTGGAGGCCTTCTACGACGGACATCCCCCTCCTGAGATACGACAGGAGGGAATTCTTCAACTTCTAGAATCCCAGCTTGAGTAGAATCCCAGGTTGAGTAGAATCCCATGAGAGATTTCTTCAGTGACTTCTTGGAAAATAAACTTAAATATAAATCTTTATCATGTTTTAGTATTTAGGGCGCGCCCTAACTATAGAAAAGGAGAAGGCGCAGCCTAATTTCTTGTAAAACTAACAAGCATCCTTTTTAACTGCTTTTATGTCTCTCAGGGCGCGCCCTCCACGAACGGGAGGTGAGGGCGCGTCCTTCTGCAAATTTTTATCAAAACCCTAAATTATCCTGAAAATCCCCAAATTGAACCTATATCTGACCCGAATCCATTTTAGAATACCCGAACCGAATTTTGGACATAACAACTACCTCCCAATTCCATGTAAAATCAAAGATGAAGCATGGAATTTCAATCTAAACGACACCAAAATTTTTGTAGCTTTTCTTCTCCAAGGCGCGTCCTCATTCATCTTATCTTCAAGATTCTATGCGGAGGGCGCGTCCTCAATTTCTTGAATCCAAAATTTTATCTCCTGGACAACTCTAGTTTTAACTTCTTCGCAGAGGAATAACACAAATTCACCATATCTCTAAGCTTACATGAGCTTACTCGGCGTAAGAAACAAGAGATAGTATGCACAAGTGTAAACCTCTCACAGGGCTCGCACTAAAACTAAATATATATATTTACAGAGGGCGCACCCTATGATATTAAGGCATACGGATCTCTTCAACTGTCGTCCACATACACTTCCATGGTCTTTTCAAGTTCCCTCTACATTAATCAAGCCAAGGGGCATTCCAATGTAGCAGTATAATCCTCTATCTGTGATGAAAGAAGTGTGCTCCTGATCAGGTGCATACATGGAAATCTGATTATAACCCGAATAAGCGTTCATGAAACTCAAGAGAACATGCCCTACTGTTGCATCTTCCAACTGACCAATCTGAGGAAGAGGAAAACTATCCTTTGGGCAAGCCTTTGTTCATATTAGTGAAATTTACGCAAGTCCTCCATTTCCCATTAGGCTTCATAACGAGAACCGGGTTAGATAGCCACTACGGGTAGTAAAACTCTTTAATTAAGCCAACGTTTAATAATCTATCAACTTCTTCCTTCAATGTGATAGCTTTTTCCCCAATTACCGGACGTCGCTTCTGCATAATACTCTTCTTGTCAAGATTTATATTCAAGTGATGACACATGACCTTTGGGTCGATGTCCACCATATTAGCATGACTCCAAGCAAAAACATCTCAATTTGTCAAAAGAAAGTTTGTGAGCATATCTCTTTAATTAGAATTCAACTAAGAACCGATCTTCAAAATTTTACTTGAATCCCTAGCATCCACCAAAATTGAGATTGTATCTTCTGTTGAATCTGTCTTTTCCACCGGTTGAGGCATTCTTGGATCAATATCTAAATCAAGACTTCGAGGGTCTTCAATCATGGATCCATCCTTGGAGGGCACATCCTCTTTGAGAGGGAATTCTTCCTCGACAAGGGCATTCACCAAGCCTTCCCTTAACATTCTTCTTCCCTTGATCTTTTCACCTTTAATGCTGAGGGCGCGCCCTCTAGGTGGATGCCTCCTCATCCTATGGTTTTTGAACAAAATAATGAGCTTGAATTCCTCCCTGGATGTTGTTCATGATTCCTCCAGAACTTCTTTCAATGAGGGCGTGCCCTCATCCCTTTATTCTCCTGAAACCTTGAATTGCCTTGTGGTAGCACTCCCTTGAATCATGCTGCGATCCCCGAACAGTGCCCACACCATTTGGTGTAGAAAATTTCATAGTAAGATGAAAAATGGAAGTCACTACCTTCATTTCTTTCAACAAGGGACACCCTACTGGGGTATTGTGAGCTGACTCCTGATCCAAAACCATGAATTCCATCATCCGAGTTACTGAGAGAGAACCTTCTCCAAGAGTTACTGGTAACCTGATTGCATCGATCACTTCACAACTTCTCCTGAAAAACCATAAATCTATGCATTGTCTGGAAATCCCAACTTCTTGTATGTGTCGTAATACAGAATATTCACTGAACTTCCATTGTATACAAAAACCCGATGCACGTTCTTAGAGCCAATCCATAACCAAAGCATTATTATGAGGGTGGTGCACCCATCTAGCTTTATCTTCAGTGAAAGTGATACCCGCAAACTTCCTATTAAAAAACTTAGGTGGTCTCAACTCCAAGCTATTCACGTTGGTAAGAGGTCTACGCCTTGCGTCTCTAGCATACCTCTCCAAAGCATGGTTATTATCACCCCCCAAGTGTTGTCCTCCAAAGATAGTGTGAATACTCCCTTTGATAAATTTCTTCTCGGGTTTATCTTCATTACGGAGGGCGCCCTCCATATCTCCATATCTTCTATCAGAACTTTTTTGTGCTTCTTGACTTTCTCTGACAATCCTTCCTTAATCAAGTCTTCAACTTCATCCTTCAACTCGTAAGTGTTGTGCCCTGTAGACTCCTGATCCTCACAATACTTCTTCTTGTCTTTGCTTTCCCAAATAGATAGAGGCTCTAGCTTTCTGAAGAATCCCTTATCCTTGTTCACCTCAAAGGTATGCTCAATTGAAGCCGCCAAGGGAGTAATTATTTGACCTCCTATCATAAATGTAAGTATCCGGAGGTCCCCAACTTCTTCCAACTTCAGTTGAATTCACCCGATTAGCATCCAGTCCAGCAAGGAGAACAGGACTCACAGACCTATCCTTCCTCTTACTAGTCTTCTCTTTGGAATTTCCATGTTCATCTGTTTTCCGATTATCTGCCAAGGTTTGCTCAACAATCTTGAAAGATTCAGCTTGTGCAAACACATCGGCCAAAGTAGCCGAGTCTCTTCCTTGGAAATGCTTCCAGAAATCTATTCCTACCTGTAATACAGCTATCAAGAAACTCTTGAGTATCTCATCTGTTGCTCCCTTGACTAAGGTGGATTCTGCATTGAATCTCTTGAAATAAGACTACAAGCTTTCTCCTTCCCTTTGCTTGATGTTGGCTTTGCTTGATGTTGGCCAAGGTCGCAACAAAAGGAGCGTACTTCACCACTGCTTGGAATTTAGTTAAGAACAAAGTCCTCATCCCTTTCCAAGAGGTGATTACCCCTGGTCCAAACTTCTGAAACCATTTTTGAGCGCTCTCCTTAAAAAGTTGCTGCCAACAATCGGCACCTTGCTAAAGCAGTCACCCGATAAACATCCATCTCAATATCAAAACTTCACAGGGTCTGCACTTCCATGAAAACGTAAATCATTGGTCATAGACCTATATCCTGTAGGGAGGTGTGATTCTCTAAGCTCTATTGAAAATGGAGAATGAGTTTGTGCTGTAGCAGATATCCTTCCTCCATCCAAATGAGAAAGAAGCCTTTTCAAGTTGTCGACATTAAAAATCCTCACACCTGGAATATGTTGAGCATTGGATGGCATAGTTGTTTGAGTACCCCCCAAGGGTGGAGGTTGAGCTATCGTCTAAGCATTTCCTGGAGTTCCGGCATGAAGTTGTGTGAGAATTACGTCTTGAGTCTGATTTTGTTCCTTTTGACCTTGAGCTTGTGGATTTCCTCCAATCTATGGATTCCCTGAGCTTGTGGATTTCCTTCAATTTGTGGATTCCCTTGAGGTCGTGGATTTCCCTGAGAACCTCCTCGATGCTTTACTTTAGAGGGAGGGTGAGCCCTCGACCTCACTTCACTAGAAGTACTTGAAGGTATTTGAGTGATACGAGGAGCTCTTTCTCCTGAGGGCGCGTCCTCTTTGTTGTGAAGTCGCCTCTCTCCTTGATACTTCTTCATCCTCTAATGTTCATGGTCTCAACTACTTCTTCTTCCAGCATCACCTTGAGGAGGGGCTTTTTCATATCCAAGGGGCCTCGACCTGTAATCAGGGGGCGCGTGCTGTGTATCACCATCTCGAGGAAGGGCTCGCTCATGTCCAAGGGGCCTCGACCTGTAATCAAGGGGCGCGCGCTGTGGATCACGGGGCCTCGATTCCAAGTGCTTTTCTTTCTTCTGATGCTCAAGGAGTACCATCCTTAGATCGTCGTCACTAAGCGTCCTTCAAGCTTGCAAAGTCTTTCTTGGCCATTCTCCCTTCATCCCACTGGATTTCACTAGTGGGCGCCCAGAGCAATGAGGATGAGGGTGCGCTTTCCCTTGAACATCTGACAACCAATTGAAATCTCCTTTCTTGCACTTCTTCACCTCTTTTACCTCTTCGAGAACTTTTCTTTAACTTGAAGTGCTCTCCTTGTTCAATGATGATTTCGTGGGATGCTCCGAGATTTTCTTCTACTTTGTCTTTCGGAACATAAGCTTCATGGTGGTCTTGGTTACCCCCCAAGTTGAGGGCGCGCCCTCTAAGAAGCGGTTGATGACTTCAGAGTTTAGGAAGCTGTAACCATCAAATCTAAGAGAACTGCACTGAGGCTTCAAAAGGATGTGGAGATGGAGGGCGCGTCCTCAAAAGAGGGAAGGCTTGCATGAGTACAATAAAAGTTCCGCATCGCATCTTCTACCCGATGGCGCATCCTCCATTGTACGACATAATCTTGTTTTCTCGAAAAAGTTGAAAATTTCACTAGGGAAAGTGTACACAAAGTGTACATGGACTACCCCCCTAGACTAAGAGGTAATTAATTTACCTTGTAGTCTACTATTCAGGCATTACTCTACTTCAATCAACTTCTGGTAAAAAGAGTGCATTCTCCGGTCACGGGCTACTTCAAATCTCATCCCATGAAGGGGCATCTCAAAATGAGGCATCCTATGAATAACATCTCTCGAAGAGGCATCTCACTAGGAGGCATCCAATAAAGGGCATCTCACGAAGAGGCATCTCACAAGGAGGCATCCTATGAAAGGCATCTCACGAAGAGGCATCCCCATGGGGGTATTCCGCTGTTCACACAAACCTGAAATACATGTATATGTAAGGCTAGGGAGGTGCATCAGTACTACCCCCCATCATCAAAATATCATTCCTTAAAGAAGCGTCTCTTAAATAGGCATCCCAAGAGGGGAATTTTAAGAGAGAGCCGTTGGAGTTGCTGAGGACGCGCCCTGTTGCTTAGGGCACGCCCTATGTGGACGAGTGCAATGACAAAGTCTCTTCTAGTCCGGATGAATGTCATTCTTGTGTAGAGGGGCTCACTCATGACCTTGGGGCCTCAACCTGCCTATCAGGGGGCACACTCTAAGATTCATGGGGCCGCACATCAATGCAATTTTCTTCAAGCAAAAGATGCCATGGATTGTTGCGATCATACTTGCAGACGAAGCCACAACATGAGGTTGATAAGTTAGGGCGCGCCCTGATGCCTATCATTCAGGTCATTGTAGATACGAGGGCGCGTCCTCTGTAGTAAAGTATTGTTTCTTCATAGAGGGGCTCACTCACGACCTTGGGGCCTCAACCTGATGATCAGGGGGCACACACTATGGTTCGTGAGGCCACAACTCAACAGCTTCTTTCCTTCTGGAGTCCAAGCAGTAAATTATCCTCGTAGATATTGGAGTCCGCTTAAGAATTTGCATCTTTATTTGAGGTCGCGCCCTAACCAGAAAGGTCCTCTGATAAGAAAGTTCCTTGAGGGCGCGTCCTATGTTGGAGGATTTTCCTGAAGTCGTGCATTTCCTTGAAGTGGAGTCCTGATGTAGAGCATCGCCCTGGGATTGAGAATTCTCACCCTATCTTCCAACAGTTGCACTATGAGAAATCAAGGGAACAATTGTAGGACCTCTCTCTCTAGAGGGCGCGTCCTTAGCAACATGTCGAGGACTATTCCTCACTTGGTGATTAGGCCAAACAATGTCATTCCTACATCCTTAACTTCATTATCTTCCAAAGAAATCTCAAGGATGGGTTCACTTATGTCCAAGGGGCCTCGACCTGTAATCAGGGGGCACGCCCTGTGGATCATCATCCCGAGGAAGGGCTCGCTCATGTCTAAGGGGCCTCGACCTGCAATTAGGGGGCACGCGTTGTGGATCACGGGGCCTCGATTCCATGTGTTCCCCTTTCTTCTGGCCAGGAAAACCCCTGCAGGTCTTCTCACCAGGCAAACCCCTGTAGGCCTTCTCACCAGGCAAACCCCTGTAGGCCTTCGTACCAGACAAACCCATGTAACTTTATACGTGCAATAAATATATAGAGCAAAATAATATAGAGGTTGTATATTACCTGGAGGCGCGCCCAGTCAGGGGAAGGCGCGCTTCTTAATAGTCTTCTGAGGCATGCTCTGCTTGAATTAGTAAAACTCACCATTTGCAGCTTTCTCTTTCCAGCAAGGTTCACCTCATCTCGCCGGATTTCACTGAGGGCGCGCCCTGACCTATGTTACTTGAGGGCGCCCTCAGAGGGAAATGCCTCTTGGGAATATCTAACATTCTAAAGCAGCATCCTCACAAATTGGAATTTTGCACTAGATATATTCTTGAGATCTTTTCTGAAGTAGATGTCCCACCTGCAACTATTCGTCTAACGGAAAATCTTAGATGTTACCTGGAGGAGGCATCCTTAAAGAGGGCTCGTCCTTAGAGAGGGCTCGTCCTTAGAGAGGGCTAGTCCTTAGAGAGAGCGTGTTTAGTCATCGAATTCTCCCAGAACTTGTTGGAAATCATCTGAACCTTGGATACCACCCTCACTCAGGGCGCGCCTTAAGATTTCTTGGGGATTCTCCTTCACAATCTGCTTCCTGCTAAAGTTGAAGGAACAAATAGTGGAAATCACGACAAAACAAGTGTTACCTTGAGGGCGCGTCCTGATGATGAGGGCGCGTCCTAATGGTGAGGACGAGATCCCGACAATTGCGCCTCTTCCCTGGAATATCCTTCTTCGAATCATATTTAGAATTTCCTCACCGGAAACCTAGTTCAATGTGACTGGTCGGAAATTCAGGTCGTGTTCGATAAACCCTTCTTCAGATCTTGTTCGACCCCCCCCCCCACTAGAGATCGCCATGCTTGAATCTTCCTTGTAGCCGCCGGCCTGCACCCTCATCGAGAACTATGCCTTAGATCTTGCTTGATGCTTCATAAGAAGAACCTTCATCGTGATGAGAAATCCATCCTCCTTGGATTTTGATCTTGATCAGCACCCTTCCTTCTAGCGCCAATTTGTTGACGGAGGAATTTGGTAACAACAAAGTTTGAGGTTCGTCGCCGGAATCAAGATCTATGATGGTGGTTCTTCGCCGGAAAAGTCGCCGGAATGTGGTGGTTGTGATGAATTGGGGGCTGAGATTGAGAGGGTTAGTGACGGCTATTCAGAGCTCTCGACTTCCAACCCCTCAATCGGCCTACGTACCCCGGTATTTATAGGGGATCAAGCCATACGTAGTTCTTGGAGAGCAAGAAACCCAAATGGGCTTGGATTGTCGGTCCAGCATCCGGAATGTTCTACTATGAGGCCTAACCACAAAAGGCCCAAGGCTCATCCAAGATCTCAAGACTTCACAGATAAGGAAACTTCCCCCGTCGAGGACTAGTCATATCTGCTACGAGCTATTTCTTGATTTCAAGGATGCAGGTATAGCCATGGTTTACCTCAAGTGCAGAACGCATCCCTGTCCCCCGAATGAGAAGCACCCACCAGATAGCAGGACAGGTGATCCAGAGCTTTTGGGTGCAAAGTGCAGATTACTCCAAAGTTCCCCAATGAGAGCGCGCCCATTGAATACAGGAACAGAGCTCCAAAGCACACACCAAAGAGAGACCTATCTTTCCACCGAGGAGAACATGCCCTCAGTGTATAAGAAAGGTCCCAAATCCAGGAAAACCCCTGGAGGCCTTCTACGACGGACATCCCCCTCCTGAGATACGACAGGAGGGAATTCTTCAACTTCTAGAATCCCAGCTTGAATAGAATCCCAGCTTGAGTAGAATCCCAGGTTGAGTAGAATCCCAGGAGAGATTTCTTCAGTGACTTCTTGGAAAATAAACTTAAATATAAATCTTTATCATGTTTTAGTATTTAGGGTGCGCCCTAACTATAGAAAAGGAGAAGACGCGGCCTAATTTCTTGTAAAACTACCAAGCATCCTTTTTAACTGCTTTTATGTCTCTCAGGACGCGCCCTCCACGTACGGGAGGTGAGGGCGCGTCCTTCTGCAAATTTTTATCAAAACCCTAAATTATCCTGAAAATCCCCAAATTGAACCTATATCTGACCCGAATCCATTTTAGAATACCCGAACCGAATTTTGGGCATAACAGTCGTAAAAAACATGTACCCCATATAGACTCAAAAAATAATTTCAAGAATAAAAAAAGATGTTCCTTTCAAGCTTGAAAACACTTGAATGTAGAGAAACTTCCTGGCATTAAGATAACTACCTAAATCAGAAAGGAAAATTGAATGTCTACTGCAGAATGAGAAGCAGATTTTATAAATAAGGCATACCTCAAAAGAGCTCAATATATTGCTAAATTCAGACAAGTGACAATCTATTTCATCTGAACTTAAGGTGTCTTTAATTCCAATTATTTCAGCAGGAAGGAGATAAGAATATTTGCGGATATTACATTCCCTTCTGGCATCAAAGCTCCTGAAAAATTTATCAAAAAAAAAAAAACTATCACGAAAAGAAACAATACAAGGGATGGCAAGAAAATAGGATGTGTCCGCAACCAACACTTCCCCCTCGATTAAATAATGTTAAAAATATAATATGAAAATGATCATGATGCTCCTTGTTATATATAATTCATTTCATAAAACAGTAGATAAAAAATCAAAAAATCACAACTGACAGAAGGGGGGGGGGGAAGTTGAACCAAGTGCACGAGGCTTCCCCATTTGTGGGGAAGGTTGTGATGCACACAAACTTATCCTCTGTTTTCACAAAGGGGCATTTCCAGGTTTTGAAACTGACCTAGCACAGAGCAATTGGACACTTGACCAGCACAAAACTAATCATAGCTAGAAAGATTTAATTTCTTACACTCCCTCTAAAATTAAGTTCCTCGTCAGCACACCCATAACATGACAATCATCACCATCCCTGTCTTTGGGAAACAATAACAGGAGTCTTATGTGAAGTCCTGGTATTGCACTAGGACTTCACATTGCAGATGTGTTATATGCAAATTTCTAAACATTTTGACATGGTAATTTCTCAGAATATGCTGCCTCCCATTAATAACAATAACTGTTATATATGAATAGAAAAAAAAAATGCAACATTCTAATCCAGTCACATGTTATTGTTCTTCAACAAAGCATTAACTCTACCTATTCTTAAGAAAAAATTACGTCAAACCATGTATCTTATTATTTCACCTTTGTGAAGGTAAAATACTGAAAACTCTAATACTATGAGGAAGATAAGAATTAATGTGATTTGCAAGAGAGATGCCATTGGGGTCTTCCTTCCATGCATATGCAGGAATTTCCATATTAAGTGATATCATGGTTGCCAAGGAATGAACCTGAAAAGGACATTAAACTTAAGATTACTACATTATCACAGTTCTGTTAAGTTCTTGAGTAACTTATGCATAATGGTTGCACATGGTCAGTTCACCAGTGAGCATAAATGATAGTGGAAAATTGAATTAAGTAGCTCTGTAGTAAGATGAATTCTGCCTTTTTTTATTATAAGTTTAAAATATGTATATCATATATGCACTTAACCACCTCTTATCTAGACCTTTCCTAAATTATTTTAATTGCTTATTTGTTTTATCACACTTTAGTAAGAATTATTGTATTCTTCCATACTTTAGCATCTTCATCAACAAGAAATGTAAAACTCAGAAAATGTAAGTATATCTTGAATTAAAATCCATAATAAAAATAAGAAGAGAGGATTTCCACATCAATAAAGCTCACCAAGACAAAAAGAATGAATATCACAAATTTATATTTGTGTTTTCATAGGCTAATTAGATTTTTTGTCTTCGAAGTATCAACTGCTAGTCACATAATCCCAGAAATTTGTACAGTTCAACCCTTTTGCTAATTTTTTTCCGATAAGTCATTCCAATGATCACATATATCTTTCTCTATTTTAAAATTTTAAGGATTTCAAATATATGTATTTCACCAAAAATACCTTAACAGATGGTTATGATATGAATCCTATATCGCGTAAGAGGCTTTAATATGTTATTACTTACGAGAAAATAAATTATATTCCATTCTTGCTCCTCACTCATAAAATGATGCTTAGAGAATTTAGTCTCAAGTCTCATCACCAAACAGATGCTAATTCATGGAGCTACAAAATTATAATGTCATATTTCTAAGTCGCCAAACCCAAAATAAAAGGATTATATAAAATTATTCTAGTATAACCTATACTATCCCAGTACTCAAGTCGGCATGTGTTCTTGCAGTAAATCTAAAAATTCAAGCAACAGAAAACTTACTCCTTTATCTGTCCGGCTACTTCTAGCCCATCCAATTTTGTGCAAATTACCAAAGTTACTGTCTCGAATTCCACCAGCTTTAGAGATAGCAATTTCTAGTTCTCCTTCTATAGCTGCATTACAAAACTGAAATGCTTTAGTAGATTTGTCGATGCTAAATGTCTTATTAGATGTTACTTTCTTTCAATCCACATATAGGTACATATGTAAATTTAGTGTACGAAGCTTGAATGAACAAATCTGAAATAAAGGTAAAACATGGAAAGATAATTAATGAACCAAACAAAAAAAAACTGGACTTAGTGGCAGTAAGTACATTTCATAACATTTGCAGTCAATATTCCATGTAGTCATGGTTTTCGAAGACACATTAAAAAAACTTAATTGTTTAATGATGGGATAGGTAAGAGACTAAAGTGAAACAGATTTGATGTCTTTTCAATATAAAAACAATCTCTTATTACATTACAACCATAATACTATAGGTAGGCAGAAGTTTTAGCACAGCATAAACAAGAAGTCGGGGGAAAACATTTTGAATACATATGTAACACCCCAGTCCCACATCGAGGAGATTTGGGACTTTAGTTCAGTTTATAATACAAAGTACTACTACTAACTGCACCAACAAATCATGATCTTTTGGGGGCCTGTGGTGGGCTTGTGGACTACCCAAGTTGGCTACATTTGGGCCAGTTTACTTTGGCTTATTTTCCGATTCGGAATCGGGACTTGACCCGGTTTTCGAAAAATGCTCGGGATTTGACCCGGGTTGTCACAACATAGCACTTTCTAGAGTTGGAAGTTAATCAATATGAGAGGATATTGAAGAAAAGTTGACACAAAAAAATATGAGTAAGCGAATGATACATAAGCAGGTCAAATAGATCATTACAAGGGGTCTGTCGATAGATCAATACATATCCAACACGTCTGTGGTCATAATATTTCTGGTCTAATATATTGGCTTATATGTCACTATTTTGTGTGTTTGTGCATAAAAGGAGTGACACAAATTAATCGAATGCAACTGGCACAACAGTATGAATAGTCATCATTATATCATAGTAACTGTGCAATATATGATGTTAATTCTCATTAACATCCCTCAATTCTATAAATTAATATGTAATTACCCAGTTTGTCAACAATTAACAGTACATTGCTCTTGCTTTCGAGGATCCCTTACACTTGAATAACTTACAACTCGCACGTAATAGGTATTTAGTATAAAGGAATCAGGCAATAATGTGTGCCTACAACTAGCGGGGGTGGATCCTTAATTGTATAATAATAATATATAATTTATGTCACTTCCAATTAGAAAAGGATAGTGTGAGTTGTGACTTAATAAAAAAAATCATACTAAGGTGAAAACCAATACTTACTTGATAGGGAGTGTTGATCCAATTGCTTCTGTAAGCCTAAAACACACAGTAATTAGACATATGTATAAGAGGGATAGTTGAATATAGAGAAGATACACATAGATGATACATACATACCTCTATAGTCTGTACCAATGTAGCCGACACGCATTACAACCTTTTTCTTACGAAAGGGGTCCCATTTAGTATTAGGGAGATAGTATGGAGTTTGGGAAGATGATGAAAAACAGCACACAATTGCGAGGAGTTTATGGTTTCTGCATCGCAAGTGCGTTGGTGGTGTTTTCAATGGACACAAAGCAATTCGCAAGCAAGAAGATATCGCAACAGCAGTAGCACCCATCACTTCCTTTTCCCTTTTCCTCTGGATTAAATCAGAGAATAACGATTTTTTAAACTGGGCTGCTAAAATAACAGTCGGAGGAGGAAGAAAACCAAACCAAACCAAACATACCCAGTATATCCCGCTCAGAGCAGGGTCTGGGGAGGGTAAAATGTACGCAGACCATGCCCCCGCTTTTTCAAGCGGAGAGGCTGTTTCCGTGAAGACCCCCGGCTATGTGCACAGCAGATACGGTGGGTGATGAAGACACAGGAATCTTAACGGTACGGGAATGTTTTAAAGCAATACCTGAGCCCATGGCGTTCTCCACATGGGACCTACCTGCCTGCTTGGATTCTGGCATTCTGATATCGAGGTCCTGATGCTCTCCACTTTTACGACTTTAGAGAATCTCTCCGGATGGGTCCCCTGAAAAATAAAATAAAACACAAGCAAACGGCAGCAGACCAAACCACCCGTGTCATACAAGAATATACCGGTCCAAGGCAATCCGAAGACAATAAACGAGCAATGCTAAAATAAAAAGCTGGACTTCTAAATTAAAGCTAATCGAGACAAACCAACTCTGAGGTTCTCCACAACGGAGCCGCTCCCTAAAAGGGAATCTACCACTCTGATCTTACGTCTCCACGCGCACCTGTCAGCTGTCATGGTCTCGTCCAAGTTCAGGGCCTTCAGATCCAACTTAAGCTGTTCTTCCCACGACCTCCTCGGTCTGCCTCTCCTCCTCACCCCATCTACCGAAAGACTCTCTACTCTCCTCACCGGGGCTCCAGCCAACCTCCGGCGGACGTGGCCGAACCACCTCAGCCTCCCTTCCCTGACTTTCGCAGCAAGAGGCGCTACTTCAAGCTCGCTCCTAAACACCCCATTCGGAATTCTATCTAACATCGTGCGCCCACACGACCACCGCAACATCCTCATTTCAGCCGCTTCCAGTTTCCTTTCGATGTCCTTCTTTGCCGCCCAAGTTTCCGAACCGTAAAGCATCGCCGGCCGGATTGCCGCTCTATAGAATTTTCCTTTCAACTTTAAAGGGACCTTCTTGTCGCACATCACCCCTGACGCTGCCCTCCACCTAAGCCACCCAGCCTTGATACGATGTATGACATCGTCTACAACCTCACCCTCCTTCTGAATGATCGACCCTAGATACTTGAACTTATCCGTACTAGGTACTATTTGATCTTGGATCTTAACTGCCACCTATTACGCATCTTGCATCTTGTATTCGGGTATCACCTATTACGCATTTGGCTCTTTGGTAATAGTCTATACGTAAATCTTGTTCGGGTATTGTTAGATATTTTTTATAAAAAAATAAATGATACGCAATTTACATTTGCGTAATAAGAGTTTTATACTTAGACTTGCATAATATAATATTTTAATAAGTAAAATAATACCCATCTCAACTGTTATCCATCTGTTAAAAATAATATAAAAATAAAATACTGTCTTGTTTATATAAGTATCGATAGTTCTGTTTATTAGTTTTATTTTTGTTTTCTCAACCCATTTCGATACTTAGACTTAGACAACCATCTATATTTCAAATTTTTTCTTTCTTTTTCTTTTTAAAAATTGGGATAAATTAGGGTTTAGGGTTCTAAACAACCCTTAACCCTAAGTCCGTATACGATTTATTCGTCATTTTGAATATTTTTAAAATTCAAAATGGAAAAGTTGAATCCCAAAATTAACCGTTGAACCCCTGAGCGAATACAAATAAATTAAAAAATTAAATATTTTAATAAGTCCGATACACATTATCATCATGCGTATAATGTAATACGAATAAGCAGGTTGCGTGTCTTTTTGACGCATTTGTCAGCTGGGTAACAAAAAAAGTAGTTTTAACACCCCTCCCTGAGAATTGTTATTTTTGTATTTCTTTCCAAAAAAAATGTTATTTTTAACATTTTTTCTTTTCCTCTCGCCTCTCATGTAAATTGTTTTATTTATTAGATTTTATTATTTTGGTTTTTCAGTTTTATTCTTTGTTTATTATTTTTTGTTTTATTATTTTTTTTCTTAAGATGAAATTTTGCTTAGAGTTCATATGCCTTTAATATTCCATACAGTCTCTCAAGAGTATAATCTTTGTAGTCTTGAGAATTCCTCAATGAGACTGTCATTGCCTTCCATTCTTTTGATAAAGACCTCAGAAATTTTTGGTTGGAATCTTTGGTTTCATACCCTCCCATACAACTTTAACCCGTTTAGTACTTTCTGAAACCTACTAAATATATCAGTTAGATTTTCACCTGAACTGGAATGAAAGTGTTCATACTGTTGTATGAGAAGTTGCTTTTTGTTCTCTCTCACTTGCACAATCCCTCATAGAGCGTTCGTATAGTGTCCCATACTTGCTTGGAAGTTTATAACATTATCGAACATATCTTGATCGATACCATTGAACATTATGTTCATGGTTTTCTTGTCCATGTGGAGTTCTTCTAAGTCTGCATCTGTGAATTCTGTTGGCAGTTTGGGAACAGGCCTTCCAGCAACTGCAGTCACAACTACATCTCCAACTGCAGAGTTAGCCTTCATAGGGATATGAGGGCCTTTCTCTATGCAGTTTACATAGCCTTCATCAATGGATAAAAGATGTAAGTGCATCTTTACTTTCCAATGAAAGTAATTGTCTTTGTCGAGAACTAGTATTTTCACTCCTGCATCCCCTTCTTTCCCATGATGGTGATCTTTAAACTTCTTGTATGTTAGAAGCTTGCTCTGATACCAATTGTTTTTTTTTTTGAAATGACCAATTATTATTTCCCAGTTATACACCACGAGATTATAGAAGGGGGGTTGAATAAAATCTCAACTTAATTCTTTTCGAATTAGAGAGGTCTTAGACATTTTGTAAAGAATAGATAATAAGCAAGGTAAATAAACACACGATATAAAAATTTCAGGTGGAGTTTGAGAGGTCCACCTGAGAGTTTGTATTTGAAGAAATACTCTATGAAGAAATACACATCTATGGATTACAATGTGTTTACAATAAAACCTATAGATCTCTATCTTAAGCTCTGTGTTTTTCTTTCTTACACTATGCTGCTCATACAGCTTATTTAAACTATATGAAGACAAGAAAAGTACGTAAAATGTAAAGATACATTTTTCATACACACATGCTTGAAGTGATATCCATTTCTGGAAATGTCTTGAAGGTCTTCTTCTATTGATTTGGACAATTCCAGCATGCTTCAAGTCCGTTTCTTTCTTCATAAGTGTAATAACCCTAAGTTTAGCAATGCTACAGTGATTACATGAATAGTAAATTTCGAGGATTTAGATAAATGGTATGTAAGTACTCTATACTTGAAACAGAAAATGAGTAAACAGAAACCTTATTAGTGATATACTATAAACCTTATTGGATATTAAGGAGCATGGAGATATTGAAGGAAATTATATATTGAGGAATTATTGAATTAGGGTAAACTAAAGGATTACTAAGTTAAGGAAATACCAAAGGAATTTGGATTGTTAAATGATTTCAGAACCACTGAGATAATGAGGTATATTTGAAGCGAATCACAATTAGACGAGTATGGAAAACAAACAACCAAGATTAGTAATATAACAAGGATACATACCACATTATTATTTACCAGTATGATTGGCATTTTACTTAGAAAATTAAGAGATTAGGATGTTAGATCATCCAAGTGACATCATCATCCACTAACACATGTTTAAGGGGTAGATTAGTATTTTAGCATGGTTTTTAACCACAAATATCTTCAAGGATCCACAAGACTCTAGAATTATCAAGTAATTAACAAGATAAGATCAAAAACCAAGAGAAAAATCTCCCCCTTCCATTATCATCCATTCGGCCAAAACAAGAAAAATGGGGAAAAATAAAAACAAAAACCCTAGCTAACATCAAGATCAAATCAAGGGAAAAATCATGGAGACTCTTGGAGGTTAGAAATGATTACCCACCAAGTTTCAAGGCCAACCAACATCATTTGCATAGGTAATAAAATCTCCAAAGTTGCTTGATGAATATTGATGAATAGTAACTTTTAAGAACTAACATTGTTTTTATGGTTTCTTTAGTTGATTCAAGCTAGTATAAGGTTGTTTAAGCATATCCCAAGGCTTAGTAAGTGTTGTTAAAGCTTCAAGGAAGGTATAATCTCTTCACTCCTCTTGAGTTTATGATGAATATTGGTGGTATTAGTGGTTAAGTGGTTATAAGTGATGAAATCATGATTATATATGTGTTTAAAAGTGTTTTTATTGTATATGAAAGGAGTATGTGCTTGTAACCATGGTTGGTAAGATGATCACATGGTGTAGGTGATGGTGTATAAGGTGGATGATTGATTTGGAGGAGTTGGATTTTGGAAAGTATGAAAATATAGCCGTTATAATGCCCGATTTTCGTTAAACCAAATAGATGCCCTGTTTTTGGCACCCATAAACACACGGTAGGTTCCTGTCCAGTGCACCAACTGATCATGAAAGGATAAATCTTGGTTCATAGATTGTTTTGATCTAAGGTGCGTTAAAATCTGATAAACGGTTTAGGAGAAAAGTCAGTTTTAGTGAAAGACGTTTGAAAACCGAGAAACCGTAATTGTGTCAACTTTGAGGCTATAATTACCATACCTATACATTTTTAAAAATCACGAAATTTTTGGATATAGTAGTGGTGTGGTCAGAGAACTAGTTCCAGTTGACCTTACATTAAAATTCGAAACCTATGATTTATAAGAATTTTTACAGTCAAGTGTGGTTATTAGGGGAAATGGTGGAATACACTAAAACTTTAATTGAGTTTAAAAAGGGTTAAGTTCTTGGAACTTTTGGTGCGTAAAAGTTAGGGCAAACATATGTTATGAGTCAAGGGTGTTATTGTATAAAGATTAGGTGATTTAGAGGGATATATATACTAACGGTGATCCTTTCGTTTCTATAGAGACGGGAGACGAACTCCGGATCATACCTTTAGGACACAGAGATCGAGGCAAGATTTCTTCTATCTTTACTTGAAAAATTATTTATCTTTAAAGAAGATGATTTCATGGAATATATATGTGATTACATGATACTATATTGTTAATAATTTATTTCCTGAATTTCTGGGAATTGAAGAGAGATGGATATGGATTATGGATATGATTACGAATAAAGTGAACATGCTTTATGATGAAGAGTTATATAAAGGAATGGTATCAGTTGTTATCTAGAGTTATATAAAAGAATGGTATCAGTTGTTATCTAGGGTTATATGATTTATAATATCATGTTAAAAATATTCTTTTAAATATTGTGATTAAATAAATATTATTTGATTATTATTTAATACTTTTTAAAATGGATGGAATATTTTATATATATAAGAGCATGTTGGATTTCATTGCATACAGAAGAGATGTTTGAGTCATAATCAAAGTATAATGATATATATATATATATAATATATATATATATATATATATATAAATGGAAATGGAATAATGATTTGACCAAAAAGGGGGGATTGCAACAATAAGCGTAAGAGGCTGTGTGGGAGTGGCACAGTCCGGCATTGCAACAATAAGCGTAAGAGGCTGTGTGGGAGTGGCACAGTCCGGCATTGCAACAGTAAGCGTAAGAGGCTGTGTGGAAGTGGCACAGTCCGGCACCCAATATTTTATTACGGCACGAAGATGCCAAGGGAGGATGTAGCAGGTGGCCTTCCTCCAGGGTTGATAACCAGGTAGGATCATCCCTTCTACTAGTAGTAAACAGAGAGCGGGTACGGTCAGGCGACTGAACATCGTCCTACGTATCTGGCGCCAGCAGATATCCCCAAAACTTGAAAGAAAGAATTGAAAATGGTTTTCAGATTTCTATACTGAAAACAGAAGAAAATGATATGAAATGATGAAATTATTATTACAGATGAAGAGAAACTGATTTTATATTAATTGCTGCATTAGAAAGAAATGAGAAGATGATAGCGAAAGATTTGTTCAAGTTTTCATATGATCTTGAAAGATTACACTGAAAGGGTATATTGATTGTTATAGCAGTTAAGAATAGAAACGGATATAGTATGATATTAGAAGAGAGACTGATATTATAATACTATATAATTCTTTTTGTACAAAGATAATTGGAAAGTATATATATATTTATTGAATGAAAATAACATTTCTCTCCATAATAACTGAAAATTGTTTTGTTTAATATATATATATGATGATTTATTTTCCTTTGATGCTAGTTGATAGAATTTACCTTGCTGAGCTATTTTAGCTCATTCTTCCTACTTATGTATATAACAGCTAGGTATGCCGATACTCCGTACCACGCCCCGCAAGAGGGTAAGGGAAAGGCGACCTTTTGAGAGCACGCTAGCACCGATTCCTGAGGTAGCGTAGAGGCAGACGGGTCCTGGTAGCCTTATGTATACTTAAGTGTGTAAGCATGTAATGAACTTTTGATTGTTGAAATGCTTCATGTCGAAGTATTATTCAACAATGTATTTAAGTATGATCCTGGTTTGTAATAACTTCTCTAAACTCTAAACTCTTAATATCGTGGATGTTGTTCTCCGAGCATATGACTAGTGTATGTGTTAATATTATTAAGTGTGGGGTCTATTGTGTGAGTTTTATTATGCAATTATATTCCAACTGCAAAGAGAAGAATATTAATAAAGGGAAATTGGTCCGTGACGGCCTGGATTCATGACCCCAGATTTGGGGCTGTCACAGTTTGGTATCAGAGCTAAGAGTCATAATGCTCAGGAACAATAATGATAATAATAAATGTATCATTAATAATATAAAATTTTGAACTCCCATCGAGTTCAGGGGTGGTAAATCGCATATAGCATTTATTTTAAGCATATATTATAATTTTATAGACTATTACTAATAGAATTTTATGTTTTATTATAGGGAGCGGAGATGGGTGAGCCGAGTCGGGACCCCCAGTGGCTAGGATTATCCGAACAGGAGATTGTAGACCTGCAGCTAGTAGGAGTAGAGGTTCTAGACTATGCTATCGATGACCTCAGGGAGAGACGTCGTGCTAGTGCCAGAGAGAGATATGAGCAGAGCCTGAGAGAGGAGGCAGCGGAGTGTCGACAGAGAGATGCCTTGGCGGTGGTACCATATACCAGTAGACCCTTGGTAGGATCTGATGGGGCAGGTCCTTCCCGAGTGCGGATAGATATTCTTGAGGAGGAGATGCCGGTGCGCAAGAGGCCTAGGTTATCAGTTATACCTGAGGAGCAGACTGAGTGGAGGGACATTCATATGATTCCTACTCCTGCTTAACCTGTCCCAGTCACTACGCCATAAGTGAGCATACGCAACCCTTTTTACAAAGCGTTGCACAGAAAGCGTTTCGTTAGATAGAAGTTTTGGGTCTTTTGCAACTGAGCTGAATTGGTGTTGCGTTAGATATAGATTAGCGTTGCGTATTACCCACAGTGTTTCACATTATGCAACACTAACTGATGGCGTTGCGTTAGATAATTTTTTATTTTTATAAATGGTGACGTGGCAGGAGTGGGACCCACATGTGCTGACGTGGCACATGTGGGACCCACATTTGCAGACGTGGCAGAAGTGGGGCCCACCTTTGCTGACATGGCATTTGCTGACGTGGCAAAAAACGTTGTATTAGATACCAATAGTGTTGCGTTTGCTCTTTGAAGTGTTGCATTAGATATATTCATATTTTTTAAAAAAAATATGACGTGGCAGATGTGGGCGCCACAACTACTGACGTGGCAGTGTGGGACCCACAAGGATGACGTGGCAGGAGGCCCATCATGCTGACGTGGCAATTGTGGGACCCACAATTGCTGACGTGGCAGAAGTGGGGCCCACCTTTGCTGACGTGGCATTTGCTGACGTGGCAGAAAGCGTTGCATTAGATACCTGTAGTGTTGTATTTGCTGTTTGAAGTGTTGCATTAGATAAATTTATATTTTTTTAAAAAAATATGACGTGTCAGATGTGGGACCCACCACTGCTGACGTGGCAGTGTGGGACCCACAAGGGTGACGTGGAAGGAGGCCCATCATGCTGACGTGGCAATTGTGGGACCCACAATTGCTGACGTGGCAGAAGTGGGACGCACTAATGCTGACGTGGCATTTGCTGACGTGGCAGAAGTGTTGCATTAGGTATCAGTAGTGTTGCATTTGCTGTTTGAAGTGTTGCATTAGATAATTATTTATTTTTTAAAAAATAGAAACAATAATCCGTAACAAAGCACTAGTTACGAGTCATATTGAAAATAGTAGTGATCTACTAAGATCTCCAATCAAATTAATTTTTTATTTTCTGAAACTTGGGGAATATCATTATATTAGATATATATTGACATTTATACGATTGGATCATTCAAAAATATTTTTTAAAAAAAAGAAACAATAATCCGTAACAAAGCACTAGTTACGAGTCATATTGAAAATAGAAGTGATCTACTAAGATCTCCAATCAAATTAATTTTTTATTTTCTGAAACTTGGGGAATATCATTATATTAGATATATATTGACATCCGTACGGTTGGATCGTTCAAAAATATTTTTTAAAAAATAGAAACAATAATCCGTAACAAAGCACTAGTTACGAGTCATACTGAAAATAGTAGTGATCTACTAAGATATCCAATCAAATTAATTTTTTATTTTCTGAAACTTGGGGAATATCATTATATTAGATATATATTGACATCCGTACGGTTGGATCGTTCAAAAATATTTTTTAAAAAATAGAAACAATAATCCGTAACAAAGCACTAGTTATGAGTCATACTGAAAATAGTAGTGATCTACTAAGATCTCCAATCAAATTAATTTTTTATTTTCTGAAACTTGGGGAATATCATTATATTAGATATATATTGACATCCGTACGGTTGGATCGTTCAAAAATATTTTTTAAAAAATAGAAACAATAATCCGTAACAAAGCACTAGTTACGAGTCATATTGAAAATAGTAGTGATCTACTAAGATCTCCAATCAAATTAATTTTTTATTTTCTGAAACTTGGGGAATATCATTATATTAGATATATATTGACATTTATACGATTGGATCATTCAAAAATATTTTTTTAAAAAAAGAAACAATAATCCGTAACAAAGCACTAGTTACGAGTCATATTGAAAATAGAAGTGATCTACTAAGATCTCCAATCAAATTAATTTTTTATTTTCTGAAACTTGGGGAATATCATTATATTAGATATATATTGACATATGTACGGTTGGATCGTTCAAAAATATTTTTTTAAAAATAGAAACAATATTAATATTTTTTAGATATATATTAATACTAAATATTAATATTTTTTAGATATATATTAATATTCTCTCTCGCCTTTCTCAAACCGCGATTCTCTCTCGCCTTTCTCAAACCCTAGTCTCTCTCTATCTCGCCGCTATCTCAAAAACTCCGATCTTAACCCTGATTTTTTGATCAATTTCAAACCTCTAAACACTAGATTGAGTCTGTGTTAATCTGTTTATATCGATTAATCTAATAATCGGTATGAATTACAGCTGAGTTAGGATACATAAACATGGTTTTTGATATACAAGTCGTTATCGTCCATATCGATCCAGATTTACAGATCAAAACCTACATTTATACATATAAACAACATATACACACACTCGAACATCTTTCCTTGATTATTATGTTTGATCTTTCAAAACCCTAATTAGGTTTTCGAGTTCTTGTGCAGGAATGATGAAGACAACTCAAAATAAGGTCGTCGATGTGATAAATATCCATAGATCGAGCTTTGGAAAGCTCAAACTCGGTCGAATCGTTCACGACTCAATGAGTCAACTCGTGAGTTAACTCGGAACTCGGGAGAGTTCAGAGCTTGAGGATTGGTAAGTACTCGAGAAGACGATGAGGCCTCGAGCAAAGGTATTAATTCGATTAAACCCAAGAACTTGAATGTTCTCCATGAAAATCTATGTGATTTTGTGATATTATCTTGGTTAACTTTCGAATTTATTGATATGACTCTCTGTATGAGTTCGTGTATGGTTGAATGACATTGTTTTAATTAGTTGTTACAAAGTACTTGATATATCTGATATTTTGTGATGTGGCAAGTCTATTACAGTCCTTGGTTTTCTTGAAAAGAAGCATTATTGTTTAATAGATACAGCTGGTATATGGAATTTGTGTTAATTGACCTGGTCAATTATATGCCCTGTCTAACCACTGGTGGAGAAAGTGAGTCTGGATTATCATTCTTGTATTGATTGAATTAATTTCAATATATGTACCATATGGGAGATAATAAGAATGGTGATCGACTATGTGCAAGAACTATTTGTAATGCTTAAAATGACTTATTGAACCTTGTTGAATGGATACTTATATGAGTGAAGAATGCATTTGACTATGTTTGTACTCTAAGTGATTGTAACTTGACTGATTAATTCTTACAATAGAATCTGGTTAAGATCTCTACAATAGCTTGTAACTAGATATATTCATATATACACTCACACAACTAGCCCTCACTCAAAGACTTGGCTGGGAATCCCTTAGAGAGGCCCAGTATCTAGACACTGGAGTGAAACGGCCACTTAGAACAAATAGGATTCATATCTTGCATTTTTTTACTTGTTTAATCCTATATTGTGTTCTGTGAAGTGATATGTGTGCCCTGTTTTGCAGTACATGTCTGTTTATCTTATGTGACTTAAGTCAAAATATGATATATGCCTCTTAAATAAAAGAAAGTGTGATCTGTGTTTCTATATTCAAGACAGTCTGCATTGCCTAGTGTCTAAAAAAGTCAATATTTGTACTATGTTGTCTCAGAGCTACGAGGTGGGTGGTGATGATTCCTGTAACAACATGCAGTCAACAGAAAATGATGGATACTCTCCGCCGCCCGTGGAATCTAATGACAATGCAACAGAAGGTACAGAGGGAATTTTTTCTTCTAATAATGGTCCACTGCTACCCGAACCAATTCATATGCAGGAAGAAAGCTCTGCTTTTCGTGAGTGGCGTCGGTACGTGCACGAGTTATTATCGATTTCTCGCGTATGGCGTGTGCGTGTGTTAATTGATCTGTAGATTCAATGAAATGCTATTGAATCGTGTTTTCTTTATCGTAATAACTTGAGATTATTTTTGCGTAGATTTGAAGATGAAAAATGCTTAGCATTTTGCTAAGCAAAGCTGATAGGCTTGTTGGTTTACATGTTGCTTAATATAATATTTAAGTTTTACCGTCGCCAAAAATAGGTTAATGTAATGAAAAATAAGTAAAAAAAAATCAACGAATCACTACCTGAATTTCCGGTGTAATCAAAGCTCATACGATCAAGTTACCTAAGCTAAGATGAATCCTGAATGAATTGGTAGCGAGTTCTTATATGCCAGTCTTTGTGCGACACTCTAGAAATGCCTAATTGTACTCTGCATTCTTGCATTGCATACATAGTTACAAGCTCGTTCCTTGATCTTTTGAAATTCATGAGAATTGCAGTTTTACTTGTAATGAGAATTGCATCAATATAACAGAAATTACAATCATTTTACTTGTATTCAATATCATTTTTGTGTATACGATCACCAGTAAGTCTATTGCTTCTCACACTAGCATATAATTTTTGCCTAGTGTCTAAAAAAGTCAATATTTGTAATATTTGTTACAGGAATTCATTTAATAGAAACAATATTCTATGTACTATGTTGTCTCATTATTTGTACACTGAGTATGTCAACTTTTTGACCATATGCATAGATATTCGGATTAAGTCTAAAAATTGTATAAGCATGCTTCTTGACAGCTGCACTTAACCATGACTATGTGCTATCTGCCACTGCATGCTTTAAAACTCATCCGAGCAAACAGGTGGAGCATCCGATGACTTTCAAGAAAATGTTGCTGCAGATAGAGAAATCCTTAAAAGAAAGTTTAGCATGGATGATGCTTTAGAGGACAAGATATGTGACCTCTACCATTTTTACATTGAAGTACTATTTATGTTTGCTTATTCACAAGTAAAGATTTATTCACGTTACTCTCCGTGTATTTTATATGTACTTCATCATATTATTCTAGGGGATGGAGGAAGATTCAGGAGTTCATGCACACAAGCTTTATGCAGAGGTATTCCCTTACTATATGCTAAGATGTGATGCACGTAGCTGCTAATCAATAACTCTATGTAGCTAAAGTATTTTGTCTGTGGACTAGTGGACTTGGTATGCGACAGAAGGATGAACAATTATTAGTTTGCGAATGATAAATCTGTGCTCTCTCTGCTCTAAAATTAGACTTGCACTAAAATGATGAAAAATTAGACTATTCAGATTAATAAGTTTCTAAATTCATTTGGTATGTCTAATGTAATGGACCTAATCACATCTTAAGTGCCTCTCAATTTAGAACAGGGGCAAAGGTACGTATCACTACTGGATTGTAGATTTCAAATGTTAAGAAAGTAATTTTGCAAGTATTGGTCAACTTACTTTAAACGTAATCTGTGTGTGTGGAGGTCTCTATGTGTTTCTAGGTTACATGTTAAGAATCTATAGCAACAGTATATAAGTTGTAAAATAAATTAGTATATAGTAAACAAGTGGTATGAACCAGTAATTATATAGCTTAATTTGTTAAGATGTAAAACAGTCATAGCACCCGAAATATGGGTTCTCTTGGAAGATTGACTCGCCAACTAATTTTACTATATATATCCATTAAATGCATTTCAAATGATTTAGAGCATCACAAGGTCTCACTTTTATGTTAAACTGTTAGTAGCTATTTATTAAATACCAAGTAGGCTAATGTTATTAGTTTGTGTGTGGATATGCTTGAACAGTTATTAGTTTGCGAATGTTAAATCCCCTCTATTTCATGTCAAAGGCATTTTTTGCAGAACCTGTACAGTGTTGTATGTTGTTTATAAGAGTTGGACATAAACCCGTTAAACAAAATAATTTGTTTCAGTTATGAGCCAGCCTATTCAGATCCGAGCATCTGTGTTTCGCAATTTCTTCAAGCTTCTTGCTTCAAATTCGATCTCTAGTATTGTTTGCTTTCCAGGATTCTTGTATTCTCACATATTCATAAATGTGACGTCTGTAGGTAGCATTCTCACAAGAGCAAGAAGGAACCAGTATGGATATCAGGAATCCGGAATGAGTTTACAGGAGTTGAGTGAACAGGTTATGGTTGCTATGAGTTTACAGGAACCAGTATTAGTGTTACATACCAATACGGTTATACCAATACAATTGCAAAGTTAGAATTGGCATAGTTTAGAAGTTAGAATTAGTAGCAGTTATTTTGTTTTAGTATATGTTGGTAAGATTTGTAATTTTTGGGAAGATTTGTAATTTTTGGGATTAATGTATAGACAGCTCAGCCATTTCAATTTTTTTGTAAAAAAGTGTTGCATTTGATTATATATGATGTTGCATTATGGTATATTTAGTGTTGCTTAAAAAAAAAAATTAGTGTTGCATTAGACTCAAATAGCGTTGCGTTAGATAGTGGGCCCCACTGCTAACGTGGCATGTGGGCCCCTGCTGATGTGGCATGTGGACCCATTGCTGACGTGGCATGTGGGCCCCAATGCTGATGTGGCACATTGGTGGGCCCCACTGATGACGTGGCATGCCCCTTCATTTGTGACGTGGCACTTGTGGGCCCCACTAATGACATGTCAGCATGCTGACGTGGCAACTTGCTTACATGTCAGCATGCTGACGTGGCACCTTGCTTACATGTCAGCATGCTGACATGGCTGAAAAATCTAACGCAACACCCTGTAACGTTGCATTTGCATGCTTTTAGCGTTGCATAAGGCCTCTAACGTAATGCTTTCGTGGTGTTGCAATAGCTTGGAAAAGCGTTGCGTTAGGGGTCTTACGCAACGCCAGTATTGGTAACGCCCCAAAAGCGTTGCGTAAGACCTTACGCAACGCTTTTCAGGCCTTACGCAACTGAAAATGAGGGTTGCGTATGTGCGTTTATGGCGTAGTGCAGTGCCCTCACCCGTTCCATCCCCTCTACCGAGTCCTGATCCTTTGGAGGATCCAGTAGAGCCATTTACTCTACCGGGACACTTTATTTTATCAGAGGATGAGTTAGAGGAGGACCCTTCTGAGGAGGCAGATACAGAGCCAGTTCCTCCATCTCCACCAGTAGTTGCACCTCCACCTGTAGATGCACCTCCCCAAGCTGCTATACCCCCTCAGGAGGCACCCATACTGGCAGGTGATCGACTTCCAGCTATTTTGTTATCAGAGTATTTTGTCTTACAGGGATAGCTGGAGGAGTCTCGTAGGACTATAGATACACTTTTACAGAGATCGGATAGAGGGAGGGGAGGTACTATTCCTGATGGTTTGTCTTTGGGCTTAGTTAGTATTGAGTTGCGAGCACTCAGTGATATTAGGAGGTTGTTGGGAGATAGGGGGACCCAGCATGGCGAGCTCAGATAGTAGACACAGTCACCTCTATGGTAGTGCAGATCAGGGATGTGGTCAGAGTGGCGTTACCATGAGTCGGAGTAGTAGTTTTGGTCACTAATCAGACTAGTCATCTCGTGATGTCATTTTGGGGATTAGTTTAGTTGTTTACTGTCTTAATCCAGTCTGATTAGAGGACAGTCAGTAGTGCTTTTTTTATAGCAGATTAGTATGTACAGATATGTTTTTCGGATTTCGAACCTTGTACCTTATGATGTATATATTAGCTAGTAGTGAAGGATGTATCCATAAGTTGTAAAATATTTATGTGAATTAATGAAGTTTATATATTTTGTTTAATTTTATCGTATTTTGATAATAAATGTTGGGATTTGGAAATATTAATGTATGTCAGGTGATTGACTTAAATGAAAAGGTTATTGTGCTAAAGAAACTCTGATGGAAAAGCTATGTGTCTATCAACAAGAATGTCTAGTGAAGAGAGTTGGAAGTGGCATAAGAAACTCTCTCATTTGAATCTGAACAACATCAATGAGTTGATAAGAAAGAATCTTGTAAGGGGACTCCCAAAGTCTTTATTAAATGTGGATGGCCTGTGTGATTCCTGTCAAAAGGCCAAACAAAGGAAGTCATCTTTTAAAAGCAAGTCTGAATCTTCAATTGTTGATCCTTATCATCTTCTACATGTTGATCTATTTGGACCAGTGAATGTCTTGTCTATTGGAAGAAAAAAATATGCTTTAGTCATTGTTGATGAACACACCAGATACACTTGGGTGTATTTTCTAGCAAAGAAGGATGAAACTGCATTAACTCTGATGGAGCATGTAAAGTTGCTAGACAAAGGATCAAAACACAAAGTCAAAATAATCAGGAGTGATAATGGAACTGAATTCAGGAATGCAATAATGGAAGAATTCTGCAAGAATAGAGGAGTGAAGCAGGAGTTTTCTACACCTGGTACACCACAGCAAAATGGTGTAGTTGAAAGAAAGAACAGAACCTTGATAGAAGCTGCCAAAACTATGCTTGATGAAGCAAAATTGCCAACCTATTTCTGGGAAGAAGCAGTTCAAACTGCCTGTTTTACTCAAAATGCCACTCTGATCAACAAGCATGGGAAAACACCATATGAGATGGTGAAGGAAAATAAGCCAAACCTGAAATATTTTCATATTTTTGGGTGCAAATGCTTTGTGTTGAAAACTCATCCTGAATAGTTGACCAAATTTGAGTTAAAAGCTGATGAAGGAATTTTTGTTGGCTATCCGCTATCAACTAAGGCATTCAGAGTTTATAATCTGAGAACCAAGGTGATCATGGAGTCAATTCATGTGTCATTTGATGACAAGAAAATAACTTGACTTGAAGATGTAGATGAACATGATCAACTGCGCTTTGAAAATGAAGAATTAATCTCTGATGAAGCTGAGTCGACAAACTCTATCGAAGCAAACTCTGAACCTCTACTGGTAAACACTGAAAAAACTACTCAGCCACAACCAAGGGGAGAACCAGTTGAGGGGGAGCATGAAGGATCACTTCAAAGTGATGACTCAAATACTGAAAGTGAGTCATCTGAAAAATCTGGATCAAACTTTGATGACTCAAACTCTGAAAGTTCAAAATCTGACAGTTCAAACTCTGAGCAGTCAAATTCAGGGGGAGCCTCAGAGAATGAAGAAAGGCAACAAGAAAATCAAGAGAGCATGGATCAAGGGGAGGATCAAATACTGATAGAAATCATTTACCTTCAGCATGGAAATGGACAAAATCTCACACACCTGATTTAATTATTGGAGATCCAGATGCAAAAGTAAGGACAAGGAGTACTACAACAAATGAATGTCTGTTTCATGCATTTTTGTCTAAATCTGAACCAAAGAAGGTAGAAGAAGCTTTTCAAGATGCTGACTGGATAACAGCAAGGCAGGAGGAGTTAAATGACTTTGAAAGAAATTAAGTTTGGACCCTTGTACCAAGACCAAAGAACAGATCTGTTGTTGGTACTAAATGGGTTTTCAGAAATAAAACTGATAGTGAGGGAGTTGTTACAAGGAACAAGGCTAGACTTGTGGCAAAAAGCTATTCACAATAGGAAGGAATAGACTATGATGAAACTTTTGCTCCAGTCGCAAGATTGGAGGCAATAAGGATTTTTCTAGCATATACCTCTCATAAGAAATTCAAGGTATTTCAGATGGATGTAAAAAGTGCTTTTTCTGAATGGGAAGCTTGAAGAAGAAGTGTTTATTGAACAACCACCAGGATTTTTGGACCCCAAATATCCAGATTATGTCTACATGCTAGATAAGGCACTCTATGGACTTAAGCAGGCACCAAGAGCATGGTATGAAACTCTAGCTCAATTTCTTCTAGAAAGTGGGTTCCACAGAGGTACAATTGATAAAACCCTGTTCTATTTTAAATCTGGTAGTGACTTGCTTTTAGTTCAAATATATGTTGATGACATAATTTTTGGGTCTACTAATGATAAACTCTGTAAGAAGTTTGCCAAGCTCATGCAGTCCAGGTATCAAATGAGCATGATGGGAGAGCTTAGTTATTTTCTAGGCCTACAAGTGAAGCAAACAAATGATGGGGTTTTCATAAATCAAGCAAAATATACCAGAAATCTTTTCAAGAAATTTGGGATGCTTGACTGTTCATCTGCAACAACCCCCATGACAACAGCAACAAAGTTGGACAAAGACACAGGAGCTTCAGTAGATATGACAAGCCATAGAGGCATGATAGGGTCTCTTCTTTATCTGATAGCAAGTAGACCTGATATCATGTATGCAACTTGTCTCTGTGCAAGGTTTCAGGCAGACCCCAGAGAACCACATCTAACAGCTGTGAAGAGAATTCTTAAGTATCTCAAGGGCACCATAACCTTAGGTCTGTGGTATCCCAGAGAATTAGATTTCAAGCTACTTGGTTACTCTGATGCAGACTTTTCAGGCTGTAAGATAGATAGAAAAAGCACCAGTGGAAGTTGTCAATTTCTGGGTGACAGACTCGTTTCTTGGTACAGCAAGAAATAGAAATCAATTTCTACATCTACAGCTGAAGCAGAGTATATTACAGCTGGTAGCTGTTGTGCACAGATTCTGTGGATGAAGAATCAGTTGCTGGACTATGGATTAAGGTAGAGTAAAATACCTATTTACTGTGATAATCAAAAGTGCTATTGCAATGATAGGTAATCCAGTACAGCATTCAATGACTAAGCACATCAGCATAATGTACCATTTTATCAGAGAACATATAGAGGAAGGAAATATTAAGCTTCATTTTGTGTCTACAGAACAACAGCTAGCAGATATCTTCATCAAGCCATTGAGTGAAGCTACATTTACAAGGCTGGTAAATGAACTAGGAATGATCTCTGGTTTTGACTAGAGACACTGGTTAGACTCAAAATTCTCTTAAATAATATGTTGCTCATGTTTCTGTGATTTTGTTCTCTGCTATGCAAACTCTGTTATTAAACAATGTTAGAATACTCTGTAGATCATATATTGTTGAAATGTTGGATAAACTCTGACAAACTCTGATGTTGTTATTGTCTGAACATAAACACCGATGAAGAAATCTGTATGAAGCATGATTCTCAGTAATTAATCATGAATCCTTCTAAGTTATTTATGATCTAATCTTAGACTGTGTAGAAAATTAACACAGCATGATATTGTTTTCATATTTATAGCATCTCTTAGTTTATTTTTCCTAAACTCTGAGTCTATAAATGCTGTGTGCATTGCCTCTCATGAATAACTTCTGATGTTAATGACTTCTAAACTCTGTTAGTTAAACTCTGTTTAGTTAGATTCTGTAATTAGTCTACCCCCAAAGAAATTGTATATAGGATGTTAGAATTCCTTTCATATTATGTTGTGTCTAGGATGACCCAAGAACTTGCTGGTAAAAAGTAAGGGCTAAAATCCTCTGATTTGTGGTGACTAATCAAAGACTAAGAAGAACCAGGAACTTATCACAAAGATAAGGGCTTGAATTCTCTAATTTTTGGTGACTAGTCAAAGACTAGGAAGACCCAGAAACTTATCAAAATGATAAGGGCTAAAATTATAGGATTTTTGGTGACTAGTCAAAGATTAGGAAGACCAAGGAACTTATCAAAATGATAAGGGCTAAAATTATAGGATTTTTGGTGACTAGTTCAAACCTCTGATTAAAAAAATTATTGTTAGTTAGAAGGGGGGATATAAGTTAGTTCAGAGTTACTGTATATCAAGTTTCTACAGAGTTTAGTATTCATCAGATATTAAGAGTTTACTATGAGAGTTTGTGCAAACAGTGTTTACTGATTTATTTTATGGATTTTATGAAAAATTAGATACTCTAAATATTGAATTAGTAAACTCTGCTATACACACACATATATTCACAACTGTGTAGTTTTTGAAAGGGTTATAGTGATAAAGTTGGAGAATTGACAAACTCTGATGAATTTTGTCTAGTACTCTAAGGTAAATTTTATTTCAGACAATTTACATACTTGGGGTAAAAAGAGTTTTTGAAAAATGAGAAAAAGAGTTGCCAACTGTTAATGAGTATTAACGTGTTAAAGTGTATTGGAAATGGGAGAGAGAAAGTAGCAGTAATTATTGCTATAATTACTGAGCGTGAGAAAGTTGTTACATTGAATGTGTGCCACGTGTCCCACTCACACATTTAACAAGAATCGTGTCCCACTCACACATCTAACTGGTTGCGTGTATTAATGATAAAATGATTTGTTCTAATTTTAAATTACATATCTAATCATTTTACACAAATGATTCATATTTCTATCACACACCAGTATTCTCTTTCTACACAACTAATCACAATTACTTTGTTCTTTCACTTGCACATTTTCTCAAACACCTTTCATCCATATCTTTTTTTCTGATATTTTCTTCTCTAATGGCCACCAAATCTTTTAACACACGAGGGTTAGTGTTTGTATCTAACAACTATGCAGCTCCGTTGAATAATGAGAACGTTCCTGAGGCGTTTCATCTAATTCAAAACTTTTTACGAGATTCAGAGATTGGTAGAGCACTAGTCGAACCTACAAAGCTTTCTACTGCACAGATTGCTTCTTTCTGGCAGAACTCTACTTATGATGATGGAGGGGAGAATGGGACTCCTTCAATCATTTTCGCATATGAGGAAATAGAGTATGTCATTACTCTCACGATAGTCAGAGAGTCTTTTGTCTTTGACACACATAATTCATACAGTGTTGTTGGTTAAGCACATCTGAAAAGGTTGTTACAGTAAATTAGGTATTCAGGCCCTTTAGATAAGTTTAGTCAAGTAAAAAGGCCACAGCTGAGGAAGGAGTGGAGTTTCTTCTTTGATTGCATCACAAGGGCATTTTCAAAGAAAATCACAAATTGGGATGCTATTCCTATTGACAGTCTTTAAATTGGGCATGCTCTTCTTTATGCAGGTAATTTTGATTTTGGTAGACTTGTCTTGATGAATATAGGTGAACGATTGTCCGAGTCTAGTACAACTGTATATTTTGCTAGATTTTGTCAATTACTATTTTTTGCTTGTGTGCCTGGTGTTGAAATTGCTGAGGAAGACACTATTTAGGCTTTTAAGTGTCATAAGAGAGTATTCTCTGATTTGACCAAAAAGGATAAAACCAAGGGGCAACTACCTGACTTGTTTTTGTCTCTTGCTCTTCAAAACTTCCTTAATCAACCTCAAGAACCACAACAGCCTGAGCCAAACACACCTGTAAACACTGAACTCTTACAACCTCTAGACATTGAAACACAACCTCAACCATCTCAACCTGAAAATGCGGAGCCAAACACTAACCAAATTCAACAAACATCCACTCACACTCCAACTCAACCTCAACCTGCCATCAATGAGAAAGTTGCAACCTCTGAACAAAATCTACCACCTACACAGGATAAACCAAAGAAGAGAGGTAGAACCAAGCACATAGCTGTAAAAATGGTTAAAAGGGCTAGAAAGGAAAGAGCAAACAAGCCTCCATCACCATCTATTGTAGAAAACGATTCTGCTGAAGAAGAAGTGGCAGCTGAGGTGCCTCAATCAAAGAGGAGAAGGTTGATAGTTGATGAGTCTGATGAAGAGGTTAATTTTAAAGCTCCAGAGGTGATTTCTAAGGAGATACCTACTGTTGAGATACATACTGTAGAAGAAGTTGTCAAGCAAACTGAAGATGCACAGATGACTGCAGAAAATAGAGATGGTTTTGCTGCTATGGATGATTTTGTTTAGACATTCATACCATTCTCTGATCACATTGAAGTTCTTATCTCACATGTTGTTGCTCAATCTGAAGAAACTGGTGCAGTTGATCAACCTACTATAGTACTTGATGAAATAGTAGCAACTTATACTGAGTTATTTTTTGATGCTCACCAAGTTCCTGAACAAGGTGAAGAAGTTGATCAATCCACCAAGGTTGTAATCTCTGAGCCTGTGGATGAAGTTCTTGAAATTACAAAGTCTGTTGCAGCTAGGGAGCAAACTGCAGAGAATGTTGCTGTTATGCTAATTTCACGCAAGCGCACGTTGTCACAAGTAATATATGATTAAATCAAGTTCGTTCCCACAGAGATCTAGAATGGTGTTCAATTCAGTAAATATGCCTATGCAACAATGTATGGTTTTAACTCACTGCTAAGAAAAGTAACAAATTGGGATTGATTATCTAAATTATACTAAGTGCAAATTATAAACTAAGAATTAAACAATTAACGAGAATAAAAATCGAATTACTTATATGAGAATGAACATGGAATCCTAGTTTCATCATCTACTTCACTTAGAGTTGCAGCCTTTAATCACTATGTGCAATGGTTTTGATATCTGATCGGACAACACGAAACAAGTATACGCTACCTGTCAGCATACGCATACCAAACTAAACATACATCCACAAAAGAGATAGAAGATGAATAGACACCAATTATGCTTAGACCCTATATGTCTATAGAATTTGAAAACATAACGGTTGAAGAACAAGTTATCCATAAAGATCACATAGGGCAGTATAAGTATTTTCATCTCACACCACAACCATATTGATAAACAATTATGAACCTATGCTAGCATGGCAAGTTCTAAATCTCAAGATCCACTTTCACTTCACAAGAGATTAACAAATTAGATGTTCGCGACGCATCTATCTATTAAGCATAACCATACGAGGATATCAATTATACACCACACACAAATCTTTAAGGCATGCAAACTACTAAGCTACATAGATAAATCCACTAGGATCCCACGACAACGATTAGCCCATAATTGGACCGTTCATCGTCATGGGATTTGATGAAAACATGATGTAAAACAAGATATGGAAGAAAGAAGTAAAAATATTATAAAAATAAAGAGTTGAGAAAACAAATCTATAATCCAACGTATACAAAAGATGAAGTAGATCTAGATCCTTGCTTGTCACGAGCGTTGAACCCTTCTCTCCTTTTCTCTCTTGCAGATCTCAGCTGGTTACAATAATAATGCTATGATAATCTGTATATCTATTACAATGGTAGGATGTGTTTAAATAGGCTCTAAAAGTCTTGCCCAGCAAGAAAATACCCAAAATAGAGTTAAAACAGAATTTCTGCAAAAGACGTTTCCTAAACTGATTCTGTTTTAAAGGGAAATTCGTAGCTGACTTTTCTTCTGTTTTCCAGAGTCGTTCCAGACGTAATTGGGCTTCTGGACTACCTTAGAATGATAAAGAATCTCGTTATCTTCGCGTGGACTGCTTACGGGCTGAAAACAGACTTATAGAACTCAAGATATGGCCTAAACAGTGAATCTCACGCGTGCAGCCCAATAAATCCGAATTTTAATAAATTAAATCTCCAAAAACGACAAAAACATCCACCATAATCAACATCCTTGTAAATCTGCACAACTAAACAAAATACATCAAAACTACAAGAAACTTGAGCCCAAGACAATCAATTTAAGCCGATTTAGAATGCTCCAAGTGGATATAAATCCACTTATCACACCCCCAAACTTAAACCGATGCTTGTCCTCAAGCATAAACAATTACAACTAACTAACTAACTAGTACCACTTCCGTAGGTGATCACGGTTGCATTTGGCATATGCAACAAGCCCTTTAAACCCCTAGGCAGCCCTAGTGGACGAGTAAGGTCTCGTGAGGGCCTATAGCGAATGTACCCATAAAATCCATTTAACCTAATGCAATGCAATGCATGAATGCAACTACTATGAAAAAATGCAAAATCCCCTTCAAACTCACCAAAACCAACTAACAAGCAAATATCTCAATGAACGTAACAAATCCAAGCAGAGCTCGACTAAATCCCCGTATACTAACAAATACATGAACAGAAACGTGCGTGTGTGCGATGCTCATCAGAAATACTCCCAAAACTAGGTCAAAAATCATACATGCTTTCCGTCAAGACAATCACAGGTTTATAATCAGAATAGACTGTAGACACTCCATAACCTAGGAACACCTCCACCCTTATCCAAGGTAGACAGAAACTCATGCTTTATTACTATGACACATAATAGAATATACAATACGCATGCTTATTTAACCGTGCAATGAATGAGACCCCAAAAGGCTTATACAATAATACCCATGTAGCGAGTGTTAGGTCAGCAATCCCAAACCACAAGGGCTTTAGGTTACTAGGACTAAGTCCCCTCAGACTTAATTACTCGAGTATTAAAGAGCTCACTCTGGTTAAATTTGCATATGAACAAATAACTTATTGACTTTTTTTTTTCTTTTTTTTTTCTCTTTTTTTTTTTTTTTTCTGCAATCTGGAATGAGCCTTTCTCATTTCCAACCCTAGACTACTCATATAAATATGAGCCGGCTACTAGCCATTTGACGCCTAGCCATTATGAACAACTAGCATGAAATTCCTATTTTCCCCCAAACTTAGACTTTAATGTTCCTACGCTATAAAGGGAATAACGAAAATTCTAAATATAAACAAGTGATTAAATCTCAAAACATCCCACAGGCATGACCTTAACCTAGCCCAAAAGCACCCCAATGAGACTGTGTAATAAATTTTGTTCCCGTAACATGCAAGTCAATTTCATAGAAACTATAAATCAGCCCTCTACTCATCATCATCACACCCAAACCAACATCCACCTATCAATCAGAATCAGCTCGTCCTAAGGGATCATGAAATATGCATGCCATGAAAATGCAACTAAATGAAAACTCACATGGTATACGAAAATAAAACAAAATGTCCTATATGAACACACGTAGATAATACGAACATAACAATCATGCATGAATTATCACTACTATGCAAACATGATATCCTATATGAACACAAAATACAACAATATATACAACTACTAATCCCCCAAATTACCCCCAAACTTAAAATATTCAATGTCCGCATTGAATGGAAGTAAATACAAGGGATAGCAGAAAACATACCTGAATATCGAAGCAGTCACCCTCCTCGGATGAATCTGGTGGAGGATATTGCGCACGAGCTCCATAGACTGGTCACCTTGCCTGAATACTACAAAACCCACAATTGACAAGAACACAAATTCGTAATAAAAATAATATTAGAGAAAAAGATTTACCCAATACGAATCAAAGAGGTGAACTTGCAATTAATTCCTCGTTAGAATTGAATTTATTAAAGATTTAAATAAAATAGAAGAGGAATTGGATTTGTATGTATAGGTGTGTATATAAAATAATAATAACAATAAATAATAATAATAATAAAGATAATAATAAAGAAAATAATAAAGAAAATAATAATAATAATAATAAATAATAACTATAATAATAATAATAATAAATAATAATAATAATAATAATAATAATAATAAATAATAATAATAATAATAATAATAATAAGAATAAAATTAGAATTAGAAAAGAAATTGGAATTTTGGAGAAAAGAGGGAAGTTTTTGGAATTGAAATAGGATTAGAATAGGTTTAGAATGGGGGTATAAAAAGAATGGGAGGGGAAAGAGAACACACACGGATACAACAGGAACAAGGCTGACAAAAACTTTTTTTTTTTTCCTGCTCACGCGCCCACTGCGCGCATGGAGGCAAACTGCCCCACATTCAGACACGCAGGCGCAGCCTGCGCGTCTAAGCCGCAACCCGCCTTTAATCCAGTAACGCAGGCGCAAGTTGCGCCACAGGGGCGCAAACTGCCCTGTAACGCAGGTTGCTCCTGCGTGACACCCAAAAAATTCGATTTTTTGATTTTTTGATTTTTTTTTTTTTTCACACAACACTAAAATTTTTTTTTTTTCCTACACTAATGCATGGGTTGCCTCCCACGAAGCGCTTCTGTAAGAACCCAGATTTTTGGGTAGAATTAAAACTTTTTATTATGTAATAGTATGGGAATGAATAGTGGTTATGACTGCGATGTAACGATTGTCTATTTAATGAATGGAATGGATTTGAATTCAATTATTATATGTCATGCAGAATACCTTTGGTTGACAACATAGATAAGAATGATCTATCTCCTAAGGATATAAGTATATTACTTCAAGTAAGATTATTCTTGTGTCATCCAAATCAATATCTATTATAAGTCCAGCGGTTCCGTAAAAAGGGTAAGAAGCACTCGAGAGTGAACCAGGTTCATTTTCCTAATTATAGGAATTAAATAAAAATAAGTGATGAATAGTGATTTTGGTGGAATTTGGAATATTATTATAATAATGTTATACCCGGTATTCGGAACGGATTTCTGAGTTCGTATTAGTGATCCAGGAGGAAAATAAGTGTATGTAAAAGCTGTCGGATTCAGAAAAAGAGCACTTTTATTTTCTCCGAGATTTCCCTGGACACTGCAAGACTTAAGGATTTATAAAAGGGAATTAAGGAATTTAAATTCGAGAAGTATTAAGAAAGATGAGGAATAGTATTATAAATATTAAGAAGGTTTTCGGTAAAACCCTAACTAGAAACGAATGAGTTATTCCCTCGAACGATCAACGAATTAAGCAATAAACGGACAAAGAAACAAGCAGAGGGAGCAAGAGTCTTGTGCAAGCTACTAGAAAATATCTAGTAACCAAACTAGAATCAAGGAACTAGCATCTTAGAGAATGCAACTAAGTACTTAGCAAGCAACTACCTAGTTAAGCTCTAAACCACCATAAACTCAACACTTGTCATGGTGTTTCCTCATCCAACACTTCACAACTTTAATAAAGGTGTTTTAGATGAGATATTATCCAAATCAAACCACTTTATGTATTATTGTCAAATTAACCAAGTAAAAACACCAACTCTCTCTTTTTTCATACATTCGGCTATAGCTTAATTCAAAGAGAGAAATTCAACTTGCAACCATCATTTGATCTCCAAACTTTTATGGTGAGTTCCATAATTCATAAAAGTGATCTCCTAAAAATTTCAAAGCCAAACACCTTTGTTTCCATTTTCAAAGAATTCATCCAAGAGGAGGGTGAATAGTGATTCTATGAACTAATCTTGCTTTTTCTTGTTTTTCATGATGGATTTAGCTAGCTTAGGACCATTCAAGGATAGATCAAGGCTTAGGAAGGCTATACTACTCTCTAAGGAAGGTATAAATCATTTGAAACCCTAAGCTTTATTTGAGATTATGCTTGTTCTTGATGATTTTAGAGTAGTATGTTCATGATAATGTTATAAGCATGATTAGTTAAGCGGTTTAGTTGATTTAAGAAGCATGATGATTTTGATGCTAAGATCAGTAGCTTCTGGACTTTTTGAGATGATGAACATGTGTATAAGTTGTTTAGATGCCCGGTGTGGCTTGGATTGATTGATATGAATTTTGGAACGTTCGATATATAGCCGTCGTAATGCCGAATTTTTGTTAACCTTAAGAAACCATGTTTGACAGTAGCCAAAACTCACTGTCCAGCTTCGATTTCTTCCATGATAAGCTAGATTATGTTACAAGCTTCGTTTTGATATAAAGATCGCATGAAATGGACTTACGGTTTAGGAGTTATGATTAAATTCGTAAAAGTGGTTCGAAATCATAAACGAAAGTTCGTAATTGAAATTGATTCCCTTAAATGTCGTTTAATCAGTGGCGAATCTTATTAATTAAATATTAGAGGTAAAAAGGAAGGTGTGGGAGAAAACCACATGTCGAATGGATCGTTTTCCGATTTTATAAAAATGTTTGAATCAAGGTTAAACGCGAACGAACCCCTTAAAGGTATGACTTTGGTTATAACTTAGAAAACGGGCGATAACACTCGAGGTATAATCTTGATTCGTAAACGACCAACCTTAGAACTTATACGACTTAAGTATATACCAAGTATAAGCATGATGACATGTCTTGATAACGAACGAATGTCGGATCGTATCGGTGATAAAAAGAGTTACACTAAAAGAGACGTAACGAGATAACTCGAAAACATGTTTCGATTTAAGTGGAGTTTATACTTAGCCTTTTAATAAGCGTTAAGTGGTTAATCTTAAATATTCTGATTGTTTATAGATTGTCGAGCTGACCCGGGACACATTACCCCTACCCGCACTCGATTCTCAGGCAAGTTTCCAATACTTGGAACTGTTGTTGTGATAATATATATGATGATTGTTTTATACATATGCCATAGAATGCATGCCTACTTTCAAGTTAATATTGAATTACTTGTTCCCTGAATTGATATCGGCTTATAGACTATATATGAAATATCAGTTATAAGCCGGATTGTTTGGTTAAGACCCTTAGCGAAGGGCGTATGATATTCATACTTCAAATATAGACCGGGAGTCGATATTTTGTAATATATAAATAGTCGTGGAAACCCGGAGGGATCCCAGCGACAAATTTATTACTTCGAGGATTTTTTATTCGATTACGAATCTTTCGAGGAACGTTATTTGAGTATTACCTCAGTGAGGGAATATTTAATGAATATTATTTTAATATTCATTTAGAATGTCATTTATTTAATGAATATTATTTTGATCATTCATTGGAGTTATTTAGTTAATGAATATTATTTTGAATATTCATTAGAGTTATTTGGTTGACGAATATCATTCCCAAATATTCGTTTGGCTTACTTATTATTATTTGGAATATTCATTTGATCTTTATTTATTTAATGAATATTACTTTCGAATATTCATTTAAGGTTTGATTTACTTAATGAATATTATTTTAAAATATTCATTGGAAGTTTTATTTACTCAAGGAATATTACTTCGAACATTCCTTTAAAGTTTTGATTACTAAATGAATATTATTCGGATATTCATTTAGAATATTATTTGTTAAATGAATATTATTTTGGATATTCATTTAGAATATTATTTATTAAATGAATATTATTTTAGATATTCATTTAGAATATTATTTGTTAAATGAATATTATTTTGGGATATTCATTTAGAATATTATTTGTTTAATGAATATTATTTGGATATTCATTTGGAATGTTATTTGTTAAATGAATATTATTTTCAAATATTCATTTAAGGTTTGATTTATTCAGTAAATATTATTTTAAATATTTATTTAAGTTTATTTATTCAATGAATATTATTTTAAATATTCATTTAAGAAGAGATTTATTTAATAAATAATTCTATATATTCATTCGAGGATTACTTACGAGCAATATTATGATTTAATAATATTCCGTAATTATTATTGACTTAATAAATATTCTTGGAATATTTAATAAAATTCTTTTTGTAATGATTTATATTATTCAAAGGTTATCCTTCACCTTCAGATATTATGTAAAATATTTCGGAGTCTTTTATGACTATTTTATCAAGGGGAGGTTCCCAAAACTTTATTTTCATTTAAATCTATCTTATAAGAAGATTTAAATACTCGCTCAACTTCCAAAAATTATATAAGGGGACCTCACTTGGAGGTGTTATTTATTGGACTGCCCGGTCCTATACTTGCTAAAACTATCTTGTCACTCACATCTTGATTCTTTCAAGCATCGATATGAGTCTTTTGGTTACCTCCTCAACACTCGAGGGGTATGACTGATGTAACAAGTTTATATCCATTAACAAGCATCAGCTTGGGAAATATTGGTGAATTTTCCTTTCCAATTAGATACGACTACTTTGTGGAGTCCTATCAACAAGTGTTACACTTTGGGAAAAGGGGAACGAACTTTACGTTTCAGAGTCATGGATGATATTCGAACTAGGAGACGCGTAAGTGGCCGAGTGGCGCCGGTCCAGCAATAGCCCAACCGTTGGCTGAGGAGTTCCAGAGGGCGGTAGATAAGTAAATCCGTCGGAGCTACCTTCTACATGTAGAGAACGACTGATGAGATGCATGACATACGACTGATCATCGTAAACGTCAGGGCATCTGGCGCGGCAATGCTCCCGTATTAGTTCATCTTCTAAAAGTGAGAAATTTCTGCAACACTGTTGGTGTTGGCAAGGTGAAAAAGTGTTGAAACCGGAATTGCAATATTTTTCCTGCAAGTTCCTCTTTTATGATAATTGAGAATATCTTGCTTATCTTTTGCATAGCAGATATTTATTCAAAACAAATATATTTTTGAGTTACCTTGTAACTTCATCTCATACCTTATATTGGTACTACATCGTTAATGCATGGCATATGGTTTCAAAGATATTTTGGACTGTTATATATTATCACTGTTCAAATATATTTCTGGTGGGCTATTGCTCACCCTTGCTTTATTTATTTATATCACAACAACAGCTAGATCAGATGGCCGCGCAAGGCGCACACAGCGTAAGCAGGTGTCAACCGTCAGAGGTTTACCGCTAAGGTCTTGGCTACCTTTGTTGAGGATGCAACTACTGGTAGGCTAGTTGTTAGCAATTGAGCCTCAAATGTATTTATATTATGGTATCTTTTAATGGATGGCAAAGAGTATGTAATTGTACAATTATAATTCTTTGGGTTGTAAGAACTCAAACTTGTGATTAATAATATTGTTGGTTACTCTGATTTCATCTTTGGGACTATAACGGGTGTGTTTTTTTTGTTGTTGTTTTGGGTCACAAGGTTGTAATTTAAATTATGTTGGTTTTGTGGTTGGATATTGAGACCGTAACGACCAGATCCCTGACCCTGGATCTGGGGGTGTTACAGCTTCTTTAACGTCAATAGCTTGACGTTACTTCCAAGTTTCCATTAAGGATGATAATAGTTCGCCTGGTCCTCTCTTCGCAATACTTCATCATCATCTCGGCGACACACTTTCTGCCCTTTCTCCTCGCTTGGCCTATTCATGTAACAACCATGTCCTCTTCCAATGCCTTCATCTATTGACCCAAAATCTGACAATTTGTAGAACAACACACATTCGCGGGCTTCGCTTGAATATAATGGAGGAGGGTAAATGTAAATTGCTGAAGCCTTTGGTTCCTCAATGAGAACTTCCTCCATTGGCTCTAATGCGCTACCTCCATCTTTAAATTCTGAGACAAGTAGAAGACCTGCATCTTTCTCATGATCATCAACCTCTTGGTTCGCACATACCAATTCTTGAAATTTCTGTAGCCCAACAGTGTCTTCTAGGTTCGCACAAAACAATTCTTGAAATTTGCGTAGCTCATCAGTGTCTGTCTCAAATAGTGCCCTTTCCAAATCATCCACCTCACTAGCTTGATCAAATTCCTCACATGGCTTATGAACACTCTCCTCCTCTTGGAATTTGTCTTCTTCAATTAAGCATGCAGTACCTTGCTCCAAGTCATCGGTATTTTCTGGAATTGCTTCTGGTATGAATTGCTGATTCTCTTGTTCCAAGACTCTCAAAACTTGAGCAGCTAATGTCCCCATAGATTTGATAAGCTTCTCATTATTCTCTTCAAGCATCCTAATCTCCTTCCTAATCTCCTTCAAATCATCATCTGACTGAAAAGTAGGAGTAGGTTGCTGATGTTGAAACTCTTCACTACCAAAGACATATGACATATCTGGAACATCTTGCTGGTACTGTTGAGGATAGTATTGAAAATATGGTTGTTCCTCATAAGTGACATATGGATCAACTCCTCCGTAGTAACAATATTGCGATGGATCATGAACGCCCAAACACCGCTCACATTGCTGAGGCTGTTGAATACCACCTTGGTTGCTCCAGCACTGATACGTCTCATGTGCGCCCGCACATAGCTCACAAACACTAACCACCTGCTGAACTCCATAGTAAGATAGAAAATCCATCTTCAACGCTCTCCGACAAGTACCTGAAACACCAATGAACTAAACAAGATAGATAAGTAACTAATCCGAGTCAGTGAACTCTAACGACCACTATTGACAAGCACATAAACCAAAAATAAAACACCAATGATCCCCGGCAGCGGCGCCAAAAACTTGTTATGCTAATTTCACGCAAGCGCACGTTGTCACAAGTAATATATGATTAAATCAAGTTCGTTCCCACAGAGATCTAGAATGGTGTTCAATTCAGTAAATATGCCTATGCAACAATGTATGGTTTTAACTCACTGCTAAGAAAAGTAACAAATTGGGATTGATTATCTAAATTATACTAAGTGCAAATTATAAACTAAGAATTAAACAATTAACGAGAATAAAAATCGAATTACTTATATGAGAATGAACATGGAATCCTAGTTTCATCATCTACTTCACTTAGAGTTGCAGCCTTTAATCACTATGTGTAATGGTTTTGATATCTGATCGGACAACACGAAACAAGTATACGCTACCTGTCAGCATACGCATACCAAACTAAACATACATCCACAAAAGAGATAGAAGATGAATAGACACCAATTATGCTTAGACCCTATATGTCTATAGAATTTGAAAACATAACGGTTGAAGAACAAGTTATCCATAAAGATCACATAGGGCAGTATAAGTATTTTCATCTCACACCACAACCATATTGATAAACAATTATGAACCTATGCTAGCATGGCAAGTTCTAAATCTCAAGATCCACTTTCACTTCACAAGAGATTAACAAATTAGATGTTCGCGACGCATCTATCTATTAAGCATAACCATACGAGGATATCAATTATACACCACACACAAATCTTTAAGGCATGCAAACTACTAAGCTACATAGATAAATCCACTAGGATCCCACGACAACGATTAGCCCATAATTGGACCGTTCATCGTCATGGGATTTGATGAAAACATGATGTAAAACAAGATATGGAAGAAAGAAGTAAAAATATTATAAAAATAAAGAGTTGAGAAAACAAATCTATAATCCAACGTATACAAAAGATGAAGTAGATCTAGATCCTTGCTTGTCACGAGCGTTGAACCCTTCTCTCCTTTTCTCTCTTGCAGATCTCAGCTGGTTACAATAATAATGCTATGATAATCTGTATATCTATTACAATGGTAGGATGTGTTTAAATAGGCTCTAAAAGTCTTGCCCAGCAAGAAAATACCCAAAATAGAGTTAAAACAGAATTTCTGCAAAAGACGTTTCCTAAACTGATTCTGTTTTAAAGGGAAATTCGTAGCTGACTTTTCTTCTGTTTTCCAGAGTCGTTCCAGACGTAATTGGGCTTCTGGACTACCTTAGAATGATAAAGAATCTCGTTATCTTCGCGTGGACTGCTTACGGGCTGAAAACAGACTTATAGAACTCAAGATATGGCCCAAACAGTGAATCTCACGCGTGCAGCCCAATAAATCCGAATTTTAATAAATTAAATCTCCAAAAACGACAAAAACATCCACCATAATCAACATCCTTGTAAATCTGCACAACTAAACAAAATACATCAAAACTACAAGAAACTTGAGCCCAAGACAATCAATTTAAGCCGATTTAGAATGCTCCAAGTGGATATAAATCCACTTATCAGTTGCAGAGCTTACTGCTGAAAATACTGAACCTGCAGTGGATACTGCAGAGACTAAAAATGTTGAAAATGCAAATGCTGATGTTGCAACTGAAGGAAGTGCTGAGTCTAACTCTTCTCAGAGTATACCGGTACAAACTGATGCAAAGCACACTGGTTTTTATGGACCTTCACATCAACATGGAATTGAAGAAGAATATTATGCCAAGTTTTCGAAGAATTGGTATAAAGAAGATTGCATTTTTCCTACTAAAAGGGCAGCTAAGTTTGTGCAAAGAACTGCTACAAGAATTTCAAATCCAGATATTCTTTCAAGTCTGAAAGCAACTATTGCTCAAGTCAAGACTCTGAATGAAAGGTTTGATGATTCTAAAAAATCCATTACTGATCTGAGAGCTGAAGTTGTTGCAAGAGACATGAATATGCAGAGAGATAATCAACTAAAGTTTCAGACTTTCTCTAAAGCTCAAGAAACTCTGCTTACAAGGCTAAGCAAAGTTGAAGAGAATCAAACAGAATTGTCTGGTAAGATTGACTCCATTGCTACCTCATTAGAATTGATAACATCTATCTTGATTCCTGATGATGTCAAAAAGGGGGAGAGAGTTGCTAAGTCCAAATGCAGGCAATCTCAAACTCTGACTAAGAAGGATGATGTTGAAGATGGAGGAGCGAATGACAGAGGAAAGAGATTAAGAGCTGATCAAGATATGAGTTTAAGATCTGGCAAGTCTTCTAAGTCAAGGTCTGATGGAATAAATACTGATGCTTAGGGTACTTCAAAGACTCAGAGTTTATTATTCATTGATAATCCATAGATAGATGAAGAATGGGCTGCTAGATTGTTTCTTGAAGAAAATAAAGAAGGAGTTACAATTGAAGACATTCAAGCTGAGGAAAAAAGTTTACAAGAAGAACATGAAAAAGCTTTGAAGTCTGGAAAATTCAAAAAGGATAAGAAAGCTCTTAGGCCTGTTCTTAAAGGCATTGTTATCAAGGAAAATGTTGGTGCTAATCAGAGGTTACAAGTGTCTAGGAAACCAACAGAAGAAGATGCTAAACAGAAGCTGAAGGGTAAAGTTGGTGAAGAAGAAAAGGTTTTGAAAAAAGTTCATACAACCTCTGTTGCTACACAAGTTGTATAGAAACCATTGTCTACACAGATGCAAATGTATTTTGGAAAACTAACTACTCTTGATCAAACTCTGAAGGATCAAACTCTGAAGACTGGAGATACAAATTTTTCACATGGCAGAGCTTATATGTCCAAACAAAGTCGAGATACATCTGCTTTGGGCTCAGGAAGAGAAAAGATAGTGAATACTAGTCCTCTAGATCCTTCATCACTAGCTGTTCCAGGTCAAGGTGTTACTCAGGAGAGTTTAGACAGACTGGAATCAGTACAGTTGATTCATCAAATGAGCTTGAAAAAAGATTTTCTACTGTACTTCATGGCTGATGGAACTGTGTTTAAAGTCAGTGAGGATGATATTGATTTGAAAATATGGGAAGAATTGGAATATGTTTTATATATCTTCAAAGTGAAAAACCAAAGGACTCATCAAGCTGCTAATGTGCTAAGGAATAAGATGTTGAAAAACATGGCGATTCGTGGTGCAAAATATACGAGTGAGTATATTCCAAAGTACAGAGATTATCATGGGAAGATTGTTGAGATGAAGAGAAATTGTGCTCGATTGAAGACAGATCTGGGTATGATTGTTTTAGATTTTAATCCAGAGTCAGAGAAAGCACATTTTATCAAACGGGGTAATGATATGAGGAAGAACAAAATATATTCTCTGAGATCTGCAATTTATCAGACTGGTGAAGATGATCCTAAACTGAAAGAGATTAAGAAGATCATGCAGAGAGAACTCGAGAATGCAGAAAGAAGATTGCTTATAGACTATCTCAGATCAACACCAGATGTTGAGGAAATTAAGTAATTAAAGCTCTGTAAGTATTTCTTATTTTCTATAAATTTTATCTAAGTAGAAGTTTAAACTCTGATTATTTGTTAAACACTTCATTTGTCTATTTGTTTTGACATCATCAATTATTATTAACTTCTGCATTTTTGCTAATGAACAATGTAACACCCCCAGATCCGGGGTCAGGGATCTGGTCGTTACGGTCTCAATATCCAACCACAAAACCAGCATAATCTAAATTACAACCTTGTGACCCAAAACAACAACATAAAACACACCCGTTATAGTCCCAGAGATGAAATCAGAGTAATCGTCAATATTATTAATCACAAGTTTGAGTTCTTACAACCCAAAGAATTACAATTTTACAATTACATGCTCTTTGCCATCCATTGATATATGCCATATATATAAATACATTAGAGGATCAAATGCTAACAACTAGCCTACCAGAAGCTGCATCCTCAGCAATGGTAGCTATGACCTCATCGGTTAATCCTCTGACGGCTAACACCTGCTTATGTTGGGCATGCCTTGCGCGGCCATCTGATCTAGCTGTTGTTGTGATATAAATAAATAAAGCAAGGGTGAGCAATAGCCCACCAAAAATATAATTGAACAGTGATAATATATAGCAGTCCAAATATCTTTGAAACCATATGCCATGCATTAACGATGTAGTACCAATATAAGGTATGAGATGAAGTTACAAGGTAACTCAAAATATATTTGTTTTGAATAAATATCTGCTATGTCAAAGATGAGCCAGATATTATCAACTTTTATAATAGAGGAACTTGCAGGAAGAATATTGCAATTCCAATTCAAACACTTTTCAAACCTGCCAATAATGATAAGGTTGCAGGAAGTTTCCAACATTGAGAGATGAACTAATACTGGAGTTTGACGCGCCAGGAGACATAGCATTTACACGATGATCAGTCGCATGTTATGCTCCCCACCTCTTGTTTACTACATGTAGAAGGAAGCACCGACGGATTTACTTGTCTACCGCCCTCTGGAACCCCCCGGCCAACGGTTGGGCCATTTGCTGGACCGGCGCCACTGGGTCACTTACGCATCTCCTAGTTCATTTCACATCCATAACTTTGAAACGTGAAGTTCCTCCCCCTTTCCCCAAGTATATTACTTGTTGATAGGACTCCACAAAGTAGTCGTATCTAGTTGGAAAGGAAAAATCACCAATATTTCCCAAGCTGATGCTTGTTAATGGATATAAACTTGTTCCATCAATTCTTACCCCTCGAGCGTTGAGGAGGTAACCAAACAGACTCATATCGATGCTTGAAGGAATCAAGATGTGAGTGACAAGATAGTTTTAGCAAGTATAGGACCGGGCAGTCCAATAAATAACATCTCTCAAGTGAGGTCCCCTTATATCTGTTTGGAAGTTGAGCGAGTATTTAAATCTTCTCTAAGATAGATTTAAATGAAAATAAAGTTTGGGAACCTCCCCTTGATAAGAATAGTCATAAAGTACTCCAAAATATTTTACACCTTATCTGAAGGTGATAGATAATCTTTGAATAATATGAATCATCATAAAAAGAACTTAAAAGAATTTAAATAAATATTCCAAGAATATTTATTAAATCAATAATAATTAAGGAATATGAATAAATCATATTATTGCTCGTAAGTAATCCTCGAATGAATATATAGAATTATTTACTAAATAACTCTCTTCTTTATATGAATATTCCAGATAATATTCATTAATTAAATAAACTCAAATAAATGTTTAAAATAATGTTCACTAAATAAATCCAATCTTAAATGGATATTTGAAAATAATAATGTTTATTGGTGAAATAAACACCCCTTGGATATTTGATATAATATTCATTAAATTAATAATGAATATTCAACTTAAAATGATATTTATTGATGAAATAATTGTCGACTGAATATTTGAGACAATATTCATTAAATAAATAATGAATATTCAATCTTAATAATATTTATCGAAGAAATGATTATCGAATGAATATTCGAAATTATGTTCAATAATTGAATCGACTTTAAATGAATGTCGAAGATAACATTTATCGTCTCAAGGGAATATTCAAAATAATATTTATCGATGAACTGAAGTTCGAATCAATGTTCAACTAATATTTATAAAATAAATAGAGATTGAATGAATATTCGAAATAATATTCATTTAAATAAATAAGGCTCGAATGAACATTAAAATAATATTCATTAAATTAATAACTCGAATGAATATTCAAAATAATATTTATCGAAGAAATAAGAATGAATATTCTCTAAGTAAATAACTTAACTGAGGGTTCGAAATAATATTCGAATATTAAATCGACTTTAGATAAATATTAAAGATAATGTTCATCGAATAATTAAATATCTAATGAATAACCCGAATAATATTTATCAAATAATCTCAAAGGAATATCTCAATAATATTCGCCAGATAATAAATGGGAAATAATTACTTAATTATTTTCCTCTGAAAATAATATCAATATATCAAGGAATATCGACTCCCGGTCTATAATCAAAGAATGAGATTCATCTGCCCTTTGCTTAAGGGTCTCAGTGATATCCGGCTTATAACTGATATATTACTATCTAGCTTATAAGCCAACAATAAATTCTAGGAACAAGTATATCAATTTGACTTTGAAAGTAGGCATGCATGCTATGGCATATGTATAACAGAAAGCATATATATATATTCACAACAACAGCCTTATAAAAAGGATTTGAAACTTGCCTGTAAATCGGGTGCGGGTAGGGGTAGTGGTAGCGTGTCCCGGGTCAGCCTGATGATCTATAAATAGCCACGGCATTCGGGATTAATCACTTAACACCTTTCAAAAGGTTAAGTATAACTTAACTTAAATCGAAACACGTTTTCAAGTCGTTTCGTTATACCCCTCTAATTCACTCTTATTATTGCTTTTATTACCCGATACTTGTTCGCTACTAAAGCATGACATTACACTTACATATGGTAAGTATTTAAATCGTATAAGTTTTAAAGTCGAAAGATTAGACCTCAATATTTATCGATCGTTTTCTAAGTGGTTTACCGAAGTTATAACCAAGTATACCTTTTAGGGGTACTTTCGTACTTAACCTAGATTCGAACATTTTTATAAAATCGGAAAACGATCCATTTGACATGCGGTCTTCTCCCACACCTTCCTTTTTATCTCTATTATTTAATTATTAAGATTCGCCACTGATTTTGCAATATTAAAGGGATCCAATTTCGGTTACGAACTTTTGATTACGGTTCCGAACCACTTTTACGAATTTAATCATAACTCCTAAACCGTAAGTCCGTTTCATGCGATCTTTATATCAAAATGAAGCTTATAACATAATCTAGCCTTTAATGGCAAAATCCGAGACTGGACAGTGTGTTCATGCTACTGCTAATCACGGTTTCTTAAGGCTAACGACAATCGGGCATCACGACGGCTATGTTTACATGATTTCCAAATTTCAAACCATCCAATAATCATAGTTTCCACTCCAAACAACATATACATGTTATTCAACCATGAACTAAGACCAAGCAATGTCTTTCCGTTCATCTAAACTAATTTCACATTTAATAAATCCCAATCATAATCTTAAGGTCCTAAACATGCATAAAATCATATAACTCATCTAAAATACCAAAACTTAAACTAAGAGCTTGGTTTTCAAGAGTGGTATACCTTCCTTGGTGTATGTATGAACTTATCAAGCCTTGTTTAGCCCTTATCTAGCCTTAGTATAGCTTGAATAATCAAAAGAAATCAAGAAATAAAAGTTAGTTTATGAAGAACACTATTCATCATCATCTTTGATGATTTATTTGAAAATGATAAAAGATGAATTTGAAGCTGAAATTTCTAGGAGATCATTACCATGATATGTAGTACTTACCATAAAAATTTGAAGAACAAGTGATGGTTGGAAGTTGGACTTCCAATTAGCTAAGAATGGGCAGATTTTTTATGAAGAAATGGAGAGAAATGGTGATGGTTTGTTTTGTTTTGGTGATTTATGGCTAATACATGTATAACCCTTGCATATATAATGGATGCATCTCTTTTAATGTGTTGTTGGCAATCCAACGGTGCCACTTGTTGCTTCCTCATTGGGCCAAGTGTTGGCACTACAACAAACAACTCCATTTTTGCAAGAATGCAATTACACCACTCATCTTGTAGTTGACTTATAAGGATGTTACTTGGGTTTCTCCTTTTCCCACCAATTGCACTTGTTTGTCTCTTGGTTATTTATTCGTTCCTTTGTCCGGGTATTACTCAATTTCCTTGCTTGTTCGTTAATCGTTCGAGGGAATAACTCATTCGTTTCTAGTTAGGGTTTTACCGAAAACCTTCTTAATATTTCTAATACTATTCTTCATCTTACTTAATACTTCTCGAATTTAAATTCCTTAATTCCCTTTTATAACTCCTTAAGTCTTGCAGTGTCCAGGGAAATCTCGGAGAAAATAAAAGTGCTCTTTTTCTGAATCCGACAGCTTTTACATACACTTATTTTCCTCCTGGATCACTAATACGAACTCAGAAATCCGTTCCGAATACCGGGTATAACATTATTATAATAATATTCCAAATTCCACCAAAATCACTATTCATCACTTATTTTTATTTAATTCCTATAATTAGGAAAATGAACCTGGTTCACCCTTGAGTGTTCCTTAACCTTTTTACGGAACCGCTGGACTTATAATAGATTTTGATTTGGATGACACGAGAATAATCTTACTTGAAGTAATCTTCTCATATTCTTAGGAGATAGATCATTCTTATCTATGCTGTCAACCAAAAGTATTCTGCATGACATATAAATAATTGAATTCAAATCCATTCCATTCATTTAATAGACATTCGTTACACCGCAGTCATAACCACTATTCATTCCCATACTATTACATAATAAAAAGTTTTAATTCTACCCAAAAATCTGGGTTCTTACAGTCTCCCCTCCTTAAAAGGATTCCGTCCCGGAATCAGGTAGAAGACAATTGGGTACTTGTTGGTTATTTCGCTTTCCAATTCTCTGGTCGATCCTTACACATTCCAATCTTTCTAAAGCACATCGTACTGGTGTTACAATACACCCTTTATCCGTTCTACCAATTCTTTGATACTTTCGCATGACACATTATCCGGTATACGCTCTTGTCCGGTCTTATACTATTAACCTTATTGGTACGTGCAGTGAGTTCGGTATCACTAACGCGCTACAAAGTCCGGGGATAACCTCACTCGAAATTTTGCAATTCCTAATCGCTTTAATCTTCGCAATCTCGTCGTATATATATTTAGGTGGAAAAATTTATCGAGAGATCACTGTGATCAATGAACATTTGTTATATTGCATAGCTAGTACAGAAGGGGGCCAGCCTTTAGTACTTGACAAGCAATTAAACAATTAATGGCATTCCACTTAGACTTCTATCACACAGACAGAGAGTCACGTAGTAGTACCTCCCCTCCTTAAAGGGTTGTTCTTCTCAATTTAGAAGAAGATAAATAGGAGTGGAGAAAAGAAAAGATTTTCAGAGAATTATAGAAATTTTTCATGATTGTTAAATATCATACTTAAAATTTTCCTCTGAACTATAGAGGTTTATCAGAGAAGAAAAATAATCGTAATCGTATCAAATTCCACTATATCGTAATCTCACAAGTCAACATATCCTCGTTGCTCGACCCATCATTCTATGGACCTATGTTCTTGTTCAATCTTAGCAACACTTATCATCACAAATCTTTCAACCTCTCAGGTTAAATTTTAGATTTCTCGCTTGACATTATTATTACTGACATTTCACGCCATGACACTGGCCATTTCATATTCATAATTCTAACACCATCATGTTGTCATTCCGAGAGCTCGTTAAGAAAACCCATTCATCACTCCATTCATAACATTCCTTGCTTCACATTCCATAATTATTTCCCAATCTTTTCTTTATCAATCACATCCTTCATATTGTCTAATTCTTATTTACTCTTGTTGTTTAACTCTATCGTCATCTCAGTGTTGAGACACTCGCCACCTTTACTCAATACGTGTTACACGTTTGGGGTCGAATTTTCCTTTGTTCAACCGTCTAGATTTCACTTTCTCATTCCATGAGTCTCTTTATTTCTCAATCAACTATTCCATATTTCCTCGGATTTTCCAAACTTAAAAGGAGTCAATTTGTATGTCATTCATGCTCCTAATTCCAACTTTCTGTTTTGGTCAATACCCTTGCACTGTCAATTCCATACTTCTCTCGCTTTATTACTGGAGCTTCTCATGAGTCCTATCTGACTCTCTTATTGATTTTCATCTCTATCAGTCACTTGTCTTCATTTCTACTATAATCATTCTATGAACCATCATATCCGGATTATTTATTTCAAATATCCCGTCGTCTCCAAAATTAAACCACCCGAAACTGACCTGGATGATTTCTCTAACTTAGATTCAATTCAACATTTCCACAGTCGTAAACACTTAATTTCTCAGAAGGGTCATCATTGCTTATCATTTACGTCATGTTTGAATCACTAAACATGCGGGGTTCATAATTGTCAATTCAAGATCCTCTTAGGAAAACAAAATAATCAATATTCCCTATCCATAGGGAATGCTTCCTGAACTTGACGTAGATATTACATGAAGCAGATAAAATTGCAGAAGAGCTTCAAGCATCGTAGCTATGCCAAGTTGACGAAATTATCAATCATATATCTTCAGTAGAAGACTGAAAGCTAACGGTTTACTTAGTCAATTTCGTACGAGGTCCTGGTTTACCTCAATATAGGACCTCCTAACGCAGGTAATATGCTTAAGACGACATCAGGAATCGAATCTTTACTTAAACTACTCTTATGGTTGATTCTTGCCCAATCATTAGAGGGAATGTAAATTCCTCCACCATATTCTGACCTTCAAAGTCCTTCTCAATACCATTTCGTTTCTTTGGTATGAGCATTCATAATTACTCCTCAATACTTAAAGTGTCGGCCACCTCATTGGCCTTTCCTGATAATAATTTCTTGCAATCAATGTTTTCTTGATCTATTCAACTCAACTTTTTCTACCTTATTCCCATCACTGTTGGGTGAAAGTATTCTTCCTGAAATTCTACTGAAGGAAAAATATCCATCAGTCTTTTTCCAAAAGTCATTGCTTCCACCTTTCTGGTGTGAACTTTACTACAGGTACTCCCCATCATATCTAGGATATTTCCTTACTTAACTCCCTTCTCGTTTTAGGATAATCTCAACCTTATTGGTTCAATCCATACTTCCTCATGGTTTCACACATGCTTCATCTGGCCTTATTATTACTATGTCATACATTCCTTATCAAACTTCCCCTTTGAAGTTCAGAACATTACCTCTTCCCTTATAGGGTTTCTTAGGTCATTGTCATCATCCCTCCTGTATCTTCTGGGTACAGGGTATATCGAACATCAATAATCAATTTTTATAACAATTCTGTCTATGTACTTTTCGAGATTCCTTTCCACAAATCCTTACAGGTTCTTTATACTTTGGTCGATTCATTTATATCATCTAATTTCACAATGTCTTTATTAGGGGTGATGTTATCCTTTGTGCATCCCCCAGGGTTCGTCTTAATATATGGACATTCTATCCTCAATTCTATCTTCAAGGAATACTTATATCCTGTAATTGGAAATCAAATCATATATCCTTAATAAAGGTCACTTTTCAATCATTCTCATCTTAATCATCTATAGGTAGCTTAATGTTAACCTTTCTTTCAAACGAATGTCGGTCTACATGGCCTTCCAAAAGACAACATATGTCTATCTACTCTTTCATGCAGAACTTGGTAATGGTAGCAAGGATGTTCTGGAAGATATTGGTCATGTTCAACGTGAATCTCTTAGTGCCTAATGCTCCTCTTGAGGACACTAAGTCTCATATAACATTTATGCATCATACTGCACCATCTTTGACGATCTTCGTGACTCTTCATTGGTCACTATCCTCAATCCTAATAAGTCCATGGTATATATAAAATCCATCATCATGTATCTCAATTCATTTATATCAAAAGCCCTCGCGGTTGGCACTTGATTAGAAGCACCCCGCTTTGTCCTTACATTGCTGGTTCAGTCACTTGAAAATCCTTAGTGACTTGGCCCCATCTGGCCATGCTAAAATATGTGAGTTTAGGGGTTGGCTACTAGCATTACTTTTCTAGCGATTGCCGGCATAGTGCCTTCTTCTTTGATACATTTTGATCTTCCCAAAGCTTTACTCCATATAAGTCTCACTTGACTTCTCGGTACCGTCTCCGGTCACCTTTCCTTCACTTTTATTCTTTCAGTTAATCTTATCAATTCCACGTACCACAAAAGCTTAACACTTCTGGCATAACAACCTTTTCATTTAAGTCAATCCCAGAATTTCTCCGTCCGGCTTGTTTCTTAATTACATTCAACTTCATAATTTTATCCCTACATTCAACTGTAATAATCGGGGTATGTCTACCCACCTGTATAGCGGCTACTTTACCCAATCCGTAGGGTTCACTCCAGTTTCCACTTTCTTTAGTGACGTATTCCGATAATCAGAAAGACAAGGTTTACTAAAAATTTTCAAATTCCTTTCCAGGATTAGGGAAATTTCAGTCAATCTATCTACCCACTGGTGATACTAAGAAGATCCATTTCGATACCCGAAGAGTATTTCTAGGAATACCCAAGCGGGTGAAACCAGAAACAGTTATAATAACGAAATGATTGACATATAGTTGGGAGTTTAACCATTGGAAAGAAGCCAAATAAATACCTCCCCTGGAAGGGTAATCAAAAGTTTCAATTTAAAACATGCCACATCTTCCCGTTACATATTCGTCATAATAATTGACACTATCGAATACCGGTCGTTATAACAACTAGTTTCAGAAGGAACACTACCGTCGGAGTTAGTCGTTCCACAGCTATCCGAATCTGATGAACCGTGCTGACCCAATGCATCCGCAATCACCCTACCGTGCTGCACCAGCCCAACACCTAAACCTGCACGAGGTGCATCCTAATAAATTTCCAAAATTCTCCTTCTTCCATTAGGTAACACCAATGTTGGGTCATCACCAGTTTTTTTTTTTTTATCTTTAACTCCAGGGAGATTTTCCCCCATTTATCTTATCCATTCAAACTTTTATCCTTACAATAAGTCGGGTTATGAGACTGCACTTTTTGTAAAGTCCTGAGCAGATCTTTGGTAATACCTCGTGAATTTTATGAAATTCCTCACCCTTGCCGGTGTGGTTGGCCTTTCTTCATTTGAAACTGTCTCTAACTTGGTGGGGTCGACCAACACTACCCCTATTGATCATATGTCCTATTAAGTTGACTTCATTTTGCCAAAACTCTTACTTCGAGAACTTAGCCTACACCTGTTCTTTCAGGTTGCATCTAAAAGCATTCTCAATTACATCTCAACCACTGCTTGCCTTGCCTAATCCCTTTATGATTCAGTGTCAGAATAAACTTAAGGTAACTACCATAATCCATTCAAGGAACAGAAGAAATTTAATATTCCTTTGAATCACATGCTTCTAATGTTTCTGGTCCATCCTTCCACTGAATTGAACTAGACTTATACTTGGTTCCTGACAATAGCCTTACTACTAGTTTATCACAGACTCACTGGTCTTCTCCTCTTGTAGGTTCTGAGATCATTGTCTCACTTACTACTTCCTTATATTCTTTATCCATTCAGGCTATCACTTTCCATTATCTTTACTTTCTAGGCTGATCCATTCATAAAATGGACATCTCACTGGATAAACCACCTCATCAATCTCAATCGACTTTATAAATTATAACCTAGGAAATCTGCCTTCTCATGGCGAATTATCATTAATAAGATTCGCACTAATCCATTTATCAAATAATGTGGCACTTGTTGCCTCTATCTCAACTGCTCCTGGAGACTCTGCTCCCTGACATATATTGATGCCTTTGATAATCATGCATCATTCTCACTCTTTTCCCTCTGATCTGGAAGTCTCTAAGGATTCTTATCTAACCCCATATAAGATCACAAGTAATTCCCCGAATCCATTTTGTTTGCTGGTACTTTATCCGGCAGTCTAGCTATAGATCCAATATACCTCTTTAATTCTCCTCATAATATATCAGTTCTTTACGCTCACTTCTCTGAGCACTATATCTAGATTCTTACAGTCTCTCTGGCTGCAGCCCTCATCTCCTCAAGGTAAACTTCCCTGTCTCTAACAGGATTCTCCCCCTCTGCTGGAACCTCTTCCGGGTCCTCAGTAGGGTACTCTATCGCATTCACCATCCGATCGTCAGCATATAATCAGGCATCATCGTGCTGCTGCTCGTATGCCTCAAGGTCTGTCACCTTACTAGTCGGTACAAGAACGAGCTAAGTTACTATCATGATACTTAATAGTTCCCATAAGGGTTTTATATGTCAATACTACATTAAGTAGTCCGACTATGAACTTGGCAAGAGTTCTTATTATCTTAATAAATTTATTGTTTTAACGTCGCGTCATCTCTGGGATATATAACGCTCTCTCTGATACCATTTCTGTAACACCCCCAGATCCGGGGTCAGGGATCTGGTCGTTACGGTCTCAATATCCAACCACAAAACCAACATAATCTAAATTACAACCTTGTGACCCAAAACAACAACATAAAACACACCCGTTATAGTCCCAGAGATGAAATCAGAGTAATCGTCAATATTATTAATCACAAGTTTGAGTTCTTACAACCCAAAGAATTACAATTTTATAATTACATGCTCTTTGCCATCCATTGATATATGCCATATATATAAATACATTAGAGGATCAAATGCTAACAACTAGCCTACCAGAAGCTGCATCCTCAGCAATGGTAGCTATGACCTCATCGGTTAATCCTCTGACGGCTGACACCTGCTTATGTTGGGCATGCCTTGCGCGACCATCTGATCTAGCTATTGTTGTGATATAAATAAATAAAGCAAGGGTGAGCAATAGCCCACCAAAAATATAATTGAACAGTGATAATATATAGCAGTTCAAATATCTTTGAAACCATATGCCATGCATTAACGATGTAGTACCAATATAAGGTATGAGATGAAGTTACAAGGTAACTCAAAATATATTTGTTTTGAATAAATATCTGCTATGTCAAAGATGAGCCAGATATTATCAACTTTTATAATAGAGGAACTTGCAGGAAGAATATTGCAATTCCAATTCAAACACTTTTCAAACCTGCCAATAATGATAAGGTTGCAGGAAGTTTCCAACATTGAGAGATGAACTAATACTGGAGTTTGACGTGCCAGGAGACTTAGCATTTACACGATGATCAGTCGCATGTTATGCTCCCCACCTCTTGTTTACTACATGTAGAAGGAAGCACCGACGGATTTACTTGTCTACCGCCCTCTGGAACCCCCCGGCCAACGGTTGGGCCATTTGCTGGACCGGCGCCACTGGGTCACTTACGCATCTCCTAGTTCATTTCACATCCATAACTTTGAAACGTGAAGTTCCTCCCCCTTTCCCCAAGTATATTACTTGTTGATAGGACTCCACAAAGTAGTCGTATCTAGTTGGAAAGGAAAAATCACCAATATTTCCCAAGCTGATGCTTGTTAATGGATATAAACTTGTTCCATCAATTCTTACCCCTCGAGCGTTGAGGAGGTAACCAAACAGACTCATATCGATGCTTGAAGGAATCAAGATGTGAGTGACAAGATAGTTTTAGCAAGTATAGGACCGGGCAGTCCAATAAATAACATCTCTCAAGTGAGGTCCCCTTATATCTGTTTGGAAGTTGAGCGAGTATTTAAATCTTCTTTAAGATAGATTTAAATGAAAATAAAGTTTGGGAACCTCCCCTTGATAAGAATAGTCATAAAGTACTCCAAAATATTTTACACCTTATCTGAAGGTGATAGATAATCTTTGAATAATATGAATCATCATAAAAAGAACTTAAAAGAATTTAAATAAATATTCCAAGAATATTTATTAAATCAATAATAATTAAGGAATATGAATAAATCATATTATTGCTCGTAAGTAATCCTCGAATGAATATATAGAATTATTTACTAAATAACTCTCTTCTTTATATGAATATTCCAGATAATATTCATTAATTAAATAAACTCAAATAAATGTTTAAAATAATGTTCACTAAATAAATCCAATCTTAAATGGATATTTGAAAATAATAATGTTTATTGGTGAAATAAACACCCCTTGGATATTTGATATAATATTCATTAAATTAATAATGAATATTCAACTTAAAATGATATTTATTGATGAAATAATTGTCGACTGAATATTTGAGACAATATTCATTAAATAAATAATGAATATTCAATCTTAATAATATTTATCGAAGAAATGATTATCGAATGAATATTCGAAATTATGTTCAATAATTGAATCGACTTTAAATGAATGTCGAAGATAACATTTATCGTCTCAAGGGAATATTCAAAATAATATTTATCGATGAACTGAAGTTCGAATCAATGTTCAACTAATATTTATAAAATAAATAGAGATTGAATGAATATTCGAAATAATATTCATTTAAATAAATAAGGCTCGAATGAACATTAAAATAATATTCATTAAATTAATAACTCGAATGAATATTCAAAATAATATTTATCGAAGAAATAAGAATGAATATTCTCTAAGTAAATAACTTAACTGAGGGTTCGAAATAATATTCGAATATTAAATCGACTTTAGATAAATATTAAAGATAATGTTCATCGAATAATTAAATATCTAATGAATAACCCGAATAATATTTATCAAATAATCTCAAAGGAATATCTCAATAATATTCGCCAGATAATAAATGGGAAATAATTACTTAATTATTTTCCTCTGAAAATAATATCAATATATCAAGGAATATCGACTCCCGGTCTATAATCAAAGAATGAGATTCATCTGCCCTTTGCTTAAGGGTCTCAGTGATATCCGGCTTATAACTGATATATTACTATCTAGCTTATAAGCCAACAATAAATTCTAGGAACAAGTATATCAATTTGACTTTGAAAGTAGGCATGCATGCTATGGCATATGTATAACAGAAAGCATATATATATATATATTCACAACAACAGCCTTATAAAAAGGATTTGAAACTTGCCTGGAAATCGGGTGCGGGTAGGGGTAGTGGTAGCGTGTCCCGGGTAAGCCTGATGATCTATAAATAGCCACGGCATTCGGGATTAATCGCTTAACACCTTTCAAAAGGTTAAGTATAACTTAACTTAAATCGAAACACGTTTTCAAGTCGTTTCGTTATACCCCTCTAATTCACTCTTATTATTGTTTTTATTACCCGATACTTGTTCGCTACTAAAGCATGACATTACACTTACATATGGTAAGTATTTAAATCGTATAAGTTTTAAAGTCGAAAGATTAGACCTCGATATTTATCGATCGTTTTCTAAGTGGTTTACCGAAGTTATAACCAAGTATACCTTTTAGGGGTACTTTCGTACTTAACCTAGATTCGAACATTTTTATAAAATCGGAAAACGATCCATTTAACATGCGGTCTTCTCCCACACCTTCCTTTTTATCTCTATTATTTAATTATTAAGATTCGCCACTGATTTCGCAATATTAAAGGGATCCAATTTCGGTTACGAACTTTTGATTACGGTTCCGAACCACTTTTACGAATTTAATCATAACTCCTAAACCGTAAGTCCGTTTCATGCGATCTTTATATCAAAATGAAGCTTATAACATAATCTAGCCTTTAATGGCAAAATTCGAGACTGGACAGTGTGTTCATGCTACTACTAATCACGGTTTCTTAAGGCTAACGACAATCGGGCATTACGACGGCTATGTTTACATGATTTCCAAATTTCAAACCATCCAATAATCATAGTTTCCACTCCAAACAACATATACATGTTATTCAACCATGAACTAAGACCAAGCAATGTCTTTCCGTTCATCTAAACTAATTTCACATTTAATAAATCCCAATCATAATCTTAAGGTCCTAAACATGCATTAAATCCATATAACTCATCTAAAATACCAAAACTTAAACTAAGAGCTTGGTTTTCAAGAGTGGTATACCTTCCTTGGTGTATGTATGAACTTATCAAGCCTTGTTTAGCCCTTATCTAGCCTTAGTATAGCTTGAATAATCAAAAGAAATCAAGAAATAAAAGTTAGTTTATGAAGAACACTATTCATCATCATCTTTGATGATTTATTTGAAAATGATAAAAGATGAATTTGAAGCTGAAATTTCTAGGAGATCATTACCATGATATGTAGTACTTACCATAAAAATTTGAAGAACAAGTGATGGTTGGAAGTTGGACTTCCAATTAGCTAAGAATGGGCAGATTTTTTATGAAGAAATGGAGAGAAATGGTGGTGGTTTGTTTTGTTTTGGTGATTTATGGCTAATACATGTATAACCCTTGCATATATAATGGATGCATCTCTTTTAATGTGTTGTTGGCAATCCAATGGTGCCACTTGTTGCTTCCTCATTGGGCCAAGTGTTGGCACTACAACAAATAACTCCATTTTTGCAAGAATGCAATTACACCACTCATCTTGTAGTTGACTTATAAGGATGTTACTTGGGTTTCTCCTTTTCCCACCAATTGCACTTGTTTGTCTCTTGGTTATTTATTCGTTCCTTTGTCCGGGTATTACTCAATTTCCTTGCTTGTTCGTTGATCGTTCGAGGGAATAACTCATTCGTTTCTAGTTAGGGTTTTACCGAAAACCTTCTTAATATTTCTAATACTATTCTTCATCTTACTTAATACTTCTCGAATTTAAATTTCTTAATTCCCTTTTATAACTCCTTAAGTCTTGCAGTGTCCAGGGAAATCTCGGAGAAAATAAAAGTGCTCTTTTTCTGAATCCGACAGCTTTTACATATACTTATTTTCCTCCTGGATCACTAATACGAACTCAGAAATCCGTTCCGAATACCGGGTATAACATTATTATAATAATATTCCAAATTCCACCAAAATCACTATTCATCACTTATTTTTATTTAATTCCTATAATTAGGAAAATGAACCTGGTTCACCCTCGAGTGTTCCTTAACCTTTTTACGGAACCGCTGGACTTATAATAGATTTTGATTTGGATGACACGAGAATAATCTTACTTGAAGTAATCTTCTCATATTCTTAGGAGATAGATCATTCTTATCTATGCTGTCAACCAAAAGTATTCTGCATGACATATAAATAATTGAATTCAAATCCATTCCATTCATTTAATAGACATTCTTTACACCGCAGTCATAACCACTATTCATTCCCATACTATTACATAATAAAAAGTTTTAATTCTACCCAAAAATCTGGGTTCTTATAAACAAGTTGGGGGAGATTGTTAAATATAATTGATGTGAATAATGTCAGTGTTTAAGTGTTACAGTATCAGAGTTTAACTGGAAGCTGGAAGCAATCAAAGTTTAATTAAACTCTGACGGTTGGAAGCTCGACAGAGTTTGCGAAACTCTGTCAGGAGGAAGCGTCTACTGGTCATCAGACTTTGAAGGATTATTGAAGATAATTATGGAAGCGATATCTTTGAAGATTGGATAGCTGTCAAAGAGATCGTGTTGACTAAGAAGACGTGTAGCAATCATAATTGATAACAATTGTATAGCTGATTTATAGGAGTATCAATTATCGATTGTATCGTAGATGTATATCTTTATAAATATAGTTAGGTTTACCCTTGAAGGGAATCGAGTAACGTATTATCATTCATTGTAACCTAAGCAGCTCTCTGTGATATTTTACATCACTGAGAGAGGAGTTTTTAATTCCAAACAGTTTTTGATTGTTCGAACGTGTCTTACTTGTTATTCTCTCATACAAACTTGATTATAATTGTGTATTCGACCTAACATTAAGTGTTTTGGCGATAATACCTACAAGGTGCCTCATATTGGTAAAAATAAGTTGGCTCGTACCAATGAACTTCCTGTGACTTTGAAATGTGATGTTACCGATGTTCAAGAAGCAACTCTTTTTATGCAAGCTGCTCAATAGTTGCTGGGTGTAAAACTTTTGCTAAAAAATGACTCTGCATCCAGTAGAAAGGTAGATATGCATGTTATGCAGGAGGGTCATATTTTTGCATAATGTGCAAATCTACATGTACATAACTTTTGTAAGTAAGAAATTGTGGTCTGCTAATGTCCACGTACCATGTTCTATGTTAGACTACTGTATGCTACTCTTATTGCTCAGTGTACTTTTTTAATATTAAAGTTACTTTATATAAATAGTAGTTCATTCTTTTTGGGACGTCCCAAAAAGGAAAGTGTGTCAATCTTTTTAGGATGGAGGGAGTATTAACGTAAGAACAGTGAGAACATAATTATCCTACAGAACAATACAAAAATAAAAATGTGAAAAATATGCAGAACAATTAATCTGCACTTTTAAAAAGAGTGCAAAACAACTGTTCTCACTTGAATCATGCCCCATAAGTATAATACAAATTTCACTTTACTATGCAAATATACAAAAAATTATTTTGGATAAAACAATAATTTAACTATACCTAGACTAAAAAGAGCTAGTTTTACAGAATATTTTAATTTCATGGACTTCAAAGTTCAAAAGAGCCCATTTTGAGTCTTTAGACATATGTAGCAACGCGCCTATATGGACATGAACGAGGTCCAAACAGGAGGAGTTGAAATTAGCCTGTAAGAGCATCTCTAAGAGGCTCTCTACTCAAGCTTTTAACTCAAAAAATGAAGAAAGAGAATGAAAATGTTGCTCCAAGAGATTCTTAGTGGCTCTTAAAAATACTAAGAGCCTCTTCTCTCTCCTCATTTCTAAGAGCCACTAGTAGCTCTTAACTTATATTTTAATAATAAAATATACATGTCCACCAATTTTTGCACAACTTTTGGTTATAGTGGGGTTATTTATGAATAAATTATAAATAAAGAGCTAATATAAAGAGGATTGTTGGAGTCTGACACATAAATAATGGGTTTTATATCAAACTGGCCACCCGTTTCGTTCAAAACTATCAATTAGACCACCCATTTCAAAACTATATCATTTAAAACACTTAATTGAGAATATATATCACTCCGTTAAAATCCTAATTTTTGATTGGACGGAAGGGTGACATGTTAGACTACGTGGCAGATAGAGATTGAGCTGGACGTCAACGGCTACTTTCTGATGTATATATATATATATACACGATACATATAGCAGCCTATAAGCATATATACCATCATTCTTAAAATGAACTAAACATTCAGCACTATAAGCATACTTTTCTACCCAAAAATCTAAATCCTTAAATGATAGCAAATCAGCATCAAAGTTCTTGATGACATTAATATATCCATAAATATACCTAGGATATCTTGCATCAGGTGTGAACGAATCATGGTGGTGAAGATCTATATTTACAATCATACTGTAACATGCAATGAACATCTCAACAGTTTCAGTCATACATAAACGATTTAACATCCAAAAATAAACAAAAAACAAGAACTTTATACGTAATATCGATCGATTGAAATGAACAGTAATACATTGATAATAAGAAATTAGGTATTAAAGACATGTACCTTGTTCGATTAAAGGCTGATTAAGTGATTGAGAGTGCTTGATTGATTGCTTTTCACGTTGATTGTTCACACAAAATTACGCAAGCGTACGCGGTCACAAGTAATATATAAGGTTAATTCCAAATTCGTTCCCACAGAGACTGGTTTAGGTTCAATACAGATTTATGCACCTATGCAACAATGTATGATTATTATTCACTGCTAAGATAATATCAAAGATGGGTTTTGATTATCTAAATTAACTAAGAAGCGAATTAACAAAACTAAGAATTACTTAACTAATGAGAATTAAAATCGAATTACTTATGAGAATTAAAACATGGGATCCTAACTTCATTAAATACTTTGCTTAGAGTTGATGCCTTTAATCAAAATATGTGATGGTTATGATAACTGATCGGACAACACGAAACAAGTATAGGTTACCTGTCAGTATACGATACCAAACAACTCATACATCCACAAAAGAGATAGAAGATGGGTAGACACCAATTATGTTTAGACCCTATATGTCTATAAGATTTGAAAACATAATGGTTTAAGAACAAGTTATCCATTGTGATCACATAGGGCAGCATAAGATGGTTAAAATTACGCTACAAATCATGATGTCAAAACATACATAATCTTATGCTAGCATGACAAGTTCTAAATCTCAACATCCACTGTCGCTTCACAAGAGAGTAACAAGGCAACTTAGATGTTAGCTACACATCCAAGAAGAATAAGCACAACCATACAAGGATATCAATAATTCATCACACACAAATCTTTAAAGCAATCAAACTACAAAACTACATAAATAAATCCGTTAGAATCCCATGACAACGATTAGTTCATAATTGAACCGCTCGTCATCATGGGATCTGATGAAATCATGGTAAATAACAACGTATGAATAAAAATAATAATGCTAGAGTAATAAGGTTTAGAAAACAAATCCAAAATCTGAAGATCCAAATTAAGTATCCTAATAGAAGAAAACAAAAGATGAAGTAGATCTAGATCTCCGTTGCTTGTCACGAGCATTGAGAATCCTTCTCCAAGTCTCCCTCTTCTCCCTCTGTGTAAAAACGTGCTCCTTATGATGTCTAGATGTTTATTTATAGCCCCAACGTCTTGTCCTCCAAGAAAATACATAAAAAACCATTTATTTAGTTGAATCAGGATTTCTACCAGCCTCCCCGTGCGCTCCTGTGCCCTACCACGTGCCGCAGTGCCCAAACTTCTATCCAAGATTGTAGAAAATTTTGTTGTCTTCGCATGAGCTGTAAGATCGTCAGAATTGGACTTGTAGAACTCCAGATATGGCCAAAACAGTGAATATTGCGCAACCTACCCAGAAAATTCGAATTTTAAACAATTTGCTCTTTTCTCCTCCGTTTTCTCTTCCGATTCTTTTGCCACTTCCCGTTCTTCAGTTCTTAAGCGTGAATCCACCATAAAACATGCAAATGTATCTCCTCACTTCAAGATTGTAACCCTGCACCATTCTTACTATAAACGAATCATAAACATGACATACTTGAGGTCAAGTTAATTAATTTAAATCGAAACGAAGCATTCCAAGTGGATATAAAATCCACTTATCATTGATCGTTGCTTGAGATGCTCGATTAGAGTGAGTTCATCCTTTATCCCCAATTTTCATTATCACGCCATTTGTTCAATTAGGGTTTTCTTAAGCTAATTATGTGTTATATCCCGCCTATGTTATGCATTTTAGTCCCACCTAATGAAGTGTTTTTATTTTTTTATTCAGCTGCCATGTAATGAGATATGTGGACAGAACGTGGCTACAACGTGGCAATACACGTCAACTAACGGAGGGAAATTTTAAATTTCTAACGTTTTCCATCTAATTTGCTGACGTCATCTAACGGAGTGATATATATTCTCAATTAAGTATTTTAAATGATATAGTTTTGAAATGGGTGGTCTAATTGATAGTTTTGAATGAAACGGGTGGTCAGTTTGATATAAAACCCCGTAAATAATGTAATAACTTGGTAAGAGCTATATATTTATATTATTTTGAAATGTGAATGTAGGAGTGTGTTGGAGATGCTCTAATACATTATACATACACATTGTCAATAGTATCTTCTAGGGTATTGTATCGTCGTCCTGGTAGAAGCCGCCATGGGGAGAAGTATGTTCTCTCATCTCTTAATAGTCAATATACAATTATACATATTTTTGCATACCATTTGATTCTTTGTACTATAAATTAATTAGGGTAATAATCTTAACTTTTTTTTATTTGCATTTGTTGCTAGTTAGAAAACTAAATTTGCTATGTCCTTGTGGTAATGGTGTGGATTATTTTCATTTTTTGCCAAATTGGTCTGAATTACTTGATTGTTAAAGTATAGTAATGTTTAGTTTGTAAGTTTATTAAGTTCGGATCAGACCTGTTGTTGTGGTACATATTTGTAACAATTGTGGCAAATGTAAATTGACATATTTTCTAGGCTAGTAACCTCACATCTAGACACTCCCACGGGGTGTCTCAGATGGTTGCACAGTGGCGCTTAAGGCTTGCTGCCTTGAGGTCACGAGTTCGATTCCGTGAGGCGTTCCGGGATTAAGTGGGCTACCATACTCGGGGGTATGAGTGTGCTAGTATGCCCTCCGGATTAGTCGAGATGCGCGCAAGCTGGCCCGGACACCGGATTATAAAAAAAAACCTCACATCTAGACGTCACATTCTAGTGTAATAATGAATTAAGTTTTGATATATCAATGAATGCTTAGCTTTGATCATAAGCCGTACCTTTTCTTTGTTGTACAAATGTATACCAACTCATTTTAGAAGATAATGTTGGCTGAACTAAAATTTCTCTGATTGCTTTCGTAATAGATATTCTTGCCCTCTATATTTGCTTTCAAAATTCTGTTTCTATCAATTTACTGAATTTAGTAATTAGTTGTTCATGTGGTACTTTCTCGAGGCAATGACTTGTAATTGTTTCTATCATGTCACTGAATTTAGTAGTTGGTCATATGATAGATTCTTGAGGCAGTGACTTGTAACTATGGTTTCGTGCATCTGATTAAGCTTCCCGAAAATTTAAGTCATATATATATATTTTCCAGGACCAGCAAGGTGTTATCGTCAAACAAAAAGCAAGCCTTATCCAAAATCTCGGTATTGCCGTGGTGTGCCTGATCCAAAGATCAGGATCTATGATGTTGGAATGAAAAAGAAGGGAGTTTGATGAATTTCCTTTCTGTTCTGGTCTCTTGGGAAAAGGAAAATGTGTCTAGCGAGGCTTTGGAAGCTGCTTCATTGCTTGTAATAAGTACATGACCAAGTTTGCTGGCAAAGATGCATTCCACTTGAGGGTCAGGGTTCACCCTTTCCATGTGCTGCGAATCAACAAGATGTTGTCCTGTGCTGGGGCCGATAGGCTCCAGACTGGCATGAGGGGTGCTTTTGGCAAGCCTCTTGGAACCTGTGCATGGGTCAGTATTGGTCAGGTGCTCCTTTCGGTCAGTTGTAAAGACTCTAATAGGCCACATGCCCAGTGTAACACCCCCAGATCCGGGGTCCGGGATCTGGTCGTTACGGTCTCAATTTCCATCCATAAAATCAATATAAACTGAATAACAACCTTGTGACCCAAACAATAATATAGAACACACACGTTATAGTCCCAGAGATGTAATCAGAGTAACCAAATTTATTAATCACACAGTTGAGTTCTTACAACCCAAAGAATTACAATATATACATTAATTACTCTTTGCCATCCATTTGTATATGTCATATAATAAATACATTTGATATTCAAATGATAACAACTAGCCTTCCAGTAGCTTACTCTTTAGCAATGGTAGCTACGATCTCAGCGGTGATTCCTCTGACGGCTGACACCTGCTCGCACCAAGTGCACCTTGTGCGGCCATCTGATCTCACTGTTGTTGTGATATAAATAATAAAGCAAGGGTGAGCAATAGCCCACCAACAAGAATATAACTGAACAGTAATATATATGACAGTTCAAAGATATATTTTGAAACCATATGCCATGCATAACCGAAAATGGTGCCAAATCAATATAAAGGATGAAGTTACAGGGAACTCAACAGGTATATATTTCGTGGAAGCATATGCTATGCCAAAATAAGCAAGATAGCATCATTTTCATAAAATAGGAACTTGCAAGAAAGATATTACAATTCCAGTTTGAAATACTTTTCAACTCTGCCAACTATGATGATGTTGCAGAAAATTTCCAACATTGAGTGATGAACTAATACTGGAGTTTGACGCGCCAGGAGACATAGCATATACACGATGATCAGTCGCATGTTATGCTCCCCACCTCTTGTTTACTACATGTAGAAGGAAGCACCGACGGATTTACTTGTCTACCGCCTTCTGGAACCCCCTCGGCCAACGGTTGGGCCATTTTGCTGGACCGACGCCACTGGGTCACTTACGCATCTCCTAGTTCATTTCACATCCATAACTTTGAAATGTAAAGTTCTTCTCCCTTTCCCCAAGTATAATACTTGTTGATAAGACTCCACAAAGTAGTCGTATCTAATTGGAAAGGAAAATTCACCAATATTTCCCAAGCTATCGCTTGTTAATGGATACCAACTTGTTCCAACATTCTTACCCCTCGAATAATGAGTGGGTATACACAATTCCATGAATATTAGCAACCAAGTTGCGAGTGAACGAATAATTTATGACCGGGCAGTCACAAGATAAATAACATTCCTCAAGTAAGGTTCCCTTACAATAGAATTGAAGGAAGAATGGAATTACTGAGAACCTTCCTTGATAATATAATAATAAAAATAAGACTCTGTAATAATTTATATAATGTTCGAAGGTCGATGATACTATGTGAATGAAGTCAATCATCTTTGAAACGAGTTAGGAGAATTAAATAAATATTCCAAGAATATTTATTAAGTCACAGATATTGGAAAAGTGTTGCTTGGAATAATCTTCGAATAAATATTCATAATAATATTCATTGAACGAATAATGAATATTCAAATTAATAATAATGTTTATTGATGAAATAATTATCAAATGGATATTTGGGATAATATTCATTGAATCAATAACGAATATTCAACTTAAAGATGATACTTATTGATGAAATAATTATCGACTGAATATTTGAGACAGTATTCATTGAATAAATAATGAATATTCAACTTAATAATATTTATCGAAGAAATGATTATCGAATGAGTATTTGAAATTATGTTCAATAATTGAATCGACTTTAAATGAATGTCGAAGATAATATTCATCGTCTCAAGGGAATATTTTGAATAATATTTGTTGAATAACCGGAGTTCGAATCAATGTTCAACTAATATTTATAAAATTAATAGAGATTGAATGAATATTCAAAATAATATTCATTTGAATATATAAGGCTCGAATGAATATTAAAATAATATTCATTAAATAAATAACTCGAATGAATATTCGAAAATAATATCTATTGAGTAAATAAGAATGAATATTCTTTAAGCAAATAACTTAACTGAGGGTTCAAATAATATTCGAATATTTAATCGACTTTAGATGAATATTAAATATATAATATTCCTCGAATAAATAAACATCTGATGGATAATCCGAATAATATTTATCAAATAATCTCAAAGGAATATCTCAATAATATTCGCCAGATAATAAATGGGAAATACTTACTTAATTATTTTCCTCTGAAAATAATATCTATATATATCAAGAATTATCGACTCCCGGTCTATAATCAAAGAATGAGATTCACTGCCCTTCGATTAAGGGTCTAAATAATTTCCGGCTTATAACTGATATATATCTATCTAGCTTATAAGCCAACAATAAATCAGGGAACAAGTATCACAATATAACTTGAAAATAGGCATGCATGCTATGGCATATGTATAACAGAAATCATATATATATATATATTCACAACAACAGCCTTTAAAAAGGTTTGAAAACTTGCCTGGAAATCGAGTACGGGTAGGGGTAGTGGTAGCGTATCCCGGGTCAGCCTGATGATCTATAAATAGCCAAGGCATTCAGGATTAATCACTTAACTCCTTTCAAAGGTTAAGTATAAACTTAACTCAAATCGAAACACGTTTTCAAGTCGTTTCGTTATACCCCTCTAATTCACTCTTATTATTGCTTTTATCATCCGACACTTGTTCGTTAATAAAGCATGTCATTACCCTTACATATGGTAAGCATTCGATTTGTAAAAGTTTTAAAGTCGAAAGATTATACCTCGAGATTTATCGATCGTTTGCTAAGTGGTTTACCGTAGTTATATCCAAGTATACTCTTTAGGGGTACTTTCGTACTTAACCTTGGTTCGAACATTTTTATAAAATCGAAAAACGATCTTTTTAATACGAGGTCTTCTCTCACACCACCCTTATGATCTCTAATATTTAATTACCAAGATTCGCCACTGCGATACTTATTTTACACGGTTCAATTTCAATTACGAATTCGCATTCTCGGTTTCGAACCACTTTTACGAATTTAATCATAACTCCTAAACCGTAAGTCAGAATGTTTCGATTCTTTTTCCAAAATGATCTATGGCTCGAGATATATAAGGTTGGGTTAATTATTCATCAAGATCAGAGGTTCAATCTTACTGTCAAAAATGGATTTTAAGTGCTAACGAAATTTCGTCATTATAACGGCTATATATCGAACGTTCCGAAAATCATGTCGTCAATACCAAGCCACATCGGGCATCAATACAAGTTATACACATATTATACATCTCCTACTGTCCAAGAACATCATCTTGACCAACACATCACAATCATGTTTAGATCCACTAACAAACTTCATAATCATGCTTATAATCATACTACTACATCACTTACACTAAATCCATCAAGAACTTAAAAAATCTCAAAGTAAGACCTAGGGTTTCAAGTGATGATTACCTTCCTTGGAGTGTCCTAGAGCCTCACTAAGACTTGATCTATCCTTGTGTGGCCTTAGAGTTGCTAGATCCACCATAAGAATTCAAGAAATCAAGATTAGTTCATAAAAGTTACTATTCATCCGCACTTTGATGATTTATTTGAAAATGGAAAAAGATGAATTTGAAGCTGAAATTTCTAGGAGATCATCACCATGATATGTAGTACTTACCATAAAAATTTGAAGAACAAGTGATGGTTGGAATTTGGACTTCCAATTAGCTAAGAATGGGCAGATTTTTATGGAGAAATGGAGAGAAAATGTTGTTTTGTTTTGTTGTTTTTGATGTGTAAAATGGTTAAATGCATGTATCTTTATGTATATACTTGGATGCATCTCTTTTTAATGTGTTGTTGGCAATCTATTGGTGCCACTTGTTGGCTTCTTATTGGACCATGTGTTGGCTCCATATTAAGCAAGTCCATTTTTGGTTAAATGCTAAAGAATCATCCTAGTTGTAGTTGACTTACAAGTATGCCACTTAGGTTCTTCTTTTTCCACCAATTGCACATGTATGCATCTTGATTCTTTGCTTGCTCTTTTGTCCGGTTATTGCTCAATTTGATTGATCGTTCGTAGGAATATCTCAAAGATTTCTAGTTAGGGTTTTACCGGAAACCTTCTTAATAATTAGAATACCATTCTCCATCTTACTTAATACTTCTCGAATTTAAATTCCTTAAATACCTTTAATAAATCCTTAAGTCTGGCAGTGTCCAGAGAATTCTCGGAGAAAATAAAAGTGCTATTTTTCTGAATCCGACAGCTTTTACATACACTTATTTTCCCCTCGGATCACTAATACGAACCCAGAAATTCATTCCGGGTACTTCTATATAGTGTCGTCTCATAATATTCTTATTTCCATCAAAAACACTATTCATCACTTATTCTCTTTTTAGTCCTGGTACTTAGAAAATATCTTTGTGCTTCCTCGAGCGTTCCTTAACTCTTTCATGGAACCTCCGTACTTGTAACCGATATCGATCTGGATGACACGAGGGTATCTATTTCTCTCTAGGGAATCTTATTTTAACATTCTAGGAGATAGATTATTCTAATCTAAGTTATCACCCAATAGCATCCTTCAGGACATATATCCTTGGAATCTATATCCTTTCATTATTCATTCCTTAAAACCAGTATTACATGGCAGTTGTAACCATTGTTCACTCTTACATCAATACATAATAAAAAGTTTTAATTTTGCCCAAAATCTTGGTTCTTACAGTCTTCCCTCCTTAAAAGGATTCCGTCCCGGAATCAGGTAGAAGACAATTGGGTACTTGTTGGTTATTTCACTTTCCAATTCTCTGGTCGGTCCTTACACATTCCAGTCTCTCTAAAGCACATCGTACTGGTGTTACAATACACCCTTTATACGTTCTACCAATTCATTAGTACTTTCGCACAACACATTATCCGGTATACGCTCTTGTCCGGTCTTATACTATTATCCTTATTGGTACGTGCAGTGACTTCGGTATCACTAATGCGCTACGAATTCTGGAGATAACCTCACTCGTAATTTTGCAATTCCTGACCGCTTTAATCTTCGCAATCTCGCTCAATATATAGAATTAGAAGAATTTATTGAGAGATCACTATGATCAATGAACATTTGTTATACTGCATAGCTAGTACAGAAGGGGGCCAGCCTTTAGTACTTGACAAGCAATTAAGCAATTAATGGCATTCCACTTAGACTCCTATCACACAGACAGAGAGTCACGTAGTATTACCTCCCCTCCTTAAAGGGTTGTTCTTCTCAATTTAGAAGAAGATAAGTAAGGGAGAAGAAAAGGAAAGAATTTCAAAGAACTATATAAGAAAATTTTCCTGATTGTCAAAAATATCATACTTAGAATTTACCTATGAACTATAGAGGTTTATTAGAGAAGAAAATAATTGTATTCGTATAAAATACTACTTTTTCATAATCTTACATATCACATGTCCTTGCTACTCTGTCCATCATTCTGTGGACCTATATTCTTGTTCGATATTGGTATCACCTACTTTTGGAAAATCCTTCAACCTCTCAGGTTAAAATCATGGATTTCTCGCTTGACATTATTATTACTGGCATTTCACGCCACGACACTGGCCATTCATATTCATAATTCTAACACCATCAGATTGTCATTCCGATAGCTCATTAGGAAAACCCATTCATCAATCCATTCATAACATTTCTTGCTTCACTTCCATAATTATTTCCCAATCTTTTCTTTATCAATCACATCCTTCGTATTATCTAACTCTTATTTACTTTTGTTGTTTATCTCCACCTTCATCTCAGGGTTGAGGCACTCGTCACCTTTATTCAATACGTGTTACACGTTTGGGGCCAAATTTTCCTTTGTTCCACCATCTAGATTTCACTTTTTCATTCCATGAGTCTCTTTATTACTCAATCCATCTATTTCAAATTTCCTCGACTTTTCCAATCTTAACATGAGTTAATCTTTATGTCATTTATGCTTTAAATTTAAGCTTTACATTATGACCGATATCTCCAATGTCAACCTCATACTTTTCTTATCTCATTTCTGGGGTTTCTCAAGAGTCCGCATATCTCTTCCTTTATTGTTTCTCAATTCTATGATCATTTCTACCAGTCCCTTGGTTTCTATTTATACTATAATCACTCTATGAACTATCATGGCATTACCATTTATTTCAAGCATCATGTCATTCCCAAACTTAAACCGTCTGAAATAAACCTGGACGATTTCTTTAACTTGGATTCAATACAATCTATTTGTCTTTTATTCCGACATTTCCACAGTTGTTATCATCTAATTTCTCAGAAGAATCACCACTGCATTAATGTAGTCCATGGTTGAATCACCATCGGGTTCATTTACATAGGGCTTTAAAAGCTAGACATACGGGTTTCATGATTTGTTAAATCACCACTCTCTTAGGAAGACAAAATAATCACTATTCCTTACCCATAAGGAATACTTCCTGAACTTGATACAGATATCACATGAAGAAGATAGAATTGCAGAAGAGCTTCAAGCATTGCAGCTAGGATAGGTTGAGGAGATTATTAATCGTATATCTCTAGTTGAAGACTAGAGCTCAGCGTTTTACTTAATCACTTTCCAAATCTCGTTAATCCAGGGATACCTTTCAGCATCACGAATCTTTAACTTCATGTACTCTATCTTGTTTGCGTAGAAATATAGCAACATAATCTTGCTTGTCATTCATCATCATGCCATTTAGCTTATCAGTATTTGTACCATCTCTGTTTCTGGTCATCTACTACCAATTCCTTGTTACTTAACCTCCCCCTCTCTTTCCAAAGGAAACGCGAGTCTCTTGGGGAATTTGGTCTGGCCTGTCGTAGAGCCTCCTAATGTCGGTAAGGTGCTACCGGCAACATCAGGAATCGAATCTTTACTTAAACTTTTCTTATAGTTTATTCTGGCACAATCATCAGACGGAATGTAATTTCCTCTACCACCTTATGACCATCAAGGTCCTTTACCATATCATTCTATCTCTTTAGTATGAGCATATATACTTACTCCCTTATACTTAAAGTGTCGGCCACCTCATTGGCCTTTCCTAAATATAATATTTCCTTGAAATCAATATTTTCTGGATCTATTCCAACTCAGGGTGGAAGCATCCTCCCTTGAACTCTGCTAGATGAGAGAAAATATATTCCAGTCTTTTTCCAAAAAAAAAAAATCATTGCTTCCACCTTTCTGTGGGAACTTTATCATGGTTACTCCCAATCATATCTAGGATATTTCTTATCTCAGTCCTTTCTTATTTTAGGAAATCTCAACCTTATTGGTTCAATCCATACTTGCTCATGGTTTCATACCTGCTTTATCTGGCCTTATTGTTACTATGTCATACATTCCTTACCAAACTTTACTCCTTTCCTTATAGGGTTTCTTATGTCATTCTCACCATTCCTCCTGTATCTTCTGGGCACAGGGTATATCAAACATCATTAACCAATTCTATAACGATTCTACCTTTGTACTTTTCGAGACTCCTTTCCATAAATCCTTATAGGTTATTGATACCTTGGTCGATTCAACTTATATCGTCTGATTTCACAATGTCTTTATTAGGGGTGAGGCTATCCTTTGTGCATCCCCCAGGGTTCGTCTTAATCTCTGGACATTCTATCCTCAATTCTATTTGCAAGGAATACATACATCCTGTATGTGGAAATTCAATCATATATCCTTAATAAGGGTCTCTTTTCAATCATTCTCATCTTGATAATCTATAGGTAGCCTAATGCTAGTCTCTTCTTTCAAACGAATGTCAGTCTATATAACCTTCCAAAAGACAACATATGTCTATCTGTCTTTCTTACAGAACTTGGTAATGGTAGCAATGATGCTCTGGAAGATATTGGTCGTGTTTAACGTGAATCTCTTAGTGTCTAATGCTCTTTTTGAGGACGCTAAGCTTCAGATAACATTTATACATCATACTACGCCATCTTTGACAATCTTCGTAACTCTTTATTGGTCACTATCCTCAATCCCAATACTTCCATGGTATATATAAAATCCATCATCATGTTTCTCAATTCATTTTATATCAAAAGACCTCGCGGTTTGCACTTGGTTAGAAGCACCCCGCTTTGTCCTTACCTTGCTGGTTCAGTCACTCGATAATCTTTAGTGACTTGGCCCCAACTGGCCATGCTAAAATATGTGAGTTTAGGGGTCGGCTAATAGCATTACTTTTCTAGCAATTGCTGGCATAGTGCCTTCTACTTTGATACCTTTTGATCTTTTCAAAACTTCACTCCATATAAGTCTCAATCGACTTCTCGGTGCCATCTCCGGTCACATTCCCTTTTCTTTTATTCTTCTAGTTACTCTTATCAATTTCATGTGCCACAAAAGCTTAACATTTCTGGCATGACAACTTTTTCATTTAAGTCCATCCCGAACTTTCTTAGTCCGGCTTGTTCCTTGATTACATTTCCCTTTTTACCATCCAATCTTATCTTCATTAGTTTATTTCTAGAATCAATCGTAATAATCGGGATCTATCTACCAATCCGTATAGCGGCTACCTTACCCAATTCATAGGGTTTGCTTCAGTTTCCACTCTCCTCAGTGATGTATTCAGATAATCAGAAAGACAAGGTTTGCTAAATTTTGTCCAAATCCTTTCCAGGATTAGGGAAATTTCAGTCAATCTATCCACCCACTGGTTATATTAAGAAAATCAATTTCGATACCCAAAGAATATTTCTATGAACATCCGAGCTGGTCGAACCATAAACAGTTACAGTAGTGAAATGATTGACATAAAGCTGGGAGTTTAACCATTAGAAGGAAACCAAATATACATCTTCCCTAGAAGGGGAATCAAAAGTTTCAAACTAAACATGCCATACCTCCCCGATACATGTTTGTCCTAATAGTCGATACTACCGAATACCAGTCTACTTAATAACTAGTCTCGGAAGGAACACTACCATCGGAGTCAGTCGCTTCCCAGAATTTGCACTACCAAGGTCATCCAAATCTGGTGAACCGTGTTGTCCAATTGTGTTCGAAAATTATGTTGTCCTGTTGCACAAGCACAACACCTAAACCTGTACGAGGTGCATCCTAATATATTCCAAAATTTTCCTTCTTCCATTAGGTAACGCCAATGCTGGGTCGTCATCAGTTTTTATCTTTAACTCCAGGGAGATTTTCCCCCATTTATCTTGTCCATTCAAACTTTTAGTCTTACCAATAAGTCGGGTTACGGGACTGCACTCTTTGTATAGTCCTGAGCAAATCTTTGGTAATACCTTGTAAATCTTATGAAATTTATCACCTTTGTCGGTGTGGTTGGCCAATCTCCATTTGAAACTGTCTTTAATTTGGTGGGGTCAATCAATCACTACTTCCTATTAATCATATGTCCTACTGTCTGGACTTTATTTTGCCAAAACTCTCACTTCGAGAACATGACCTACACCTGTTCATTCAGGTTTCATCTAAAAGCATTCTCAATTTCATCTCAACCACTGCTTGCCTTACTCAATCCATTTATGATTCAGTGTCAAAATAAACTTAAGGTAACTACCATAATCCATTCAAGGAAAAGAAGGAATTTACTATTCCTTTAAATCACATGCATCTAATGTTTCTGGTCCATCATTCCACTGAATTGAACTAGACTTTACTTGGTTCCTGACGATAGCCTTATTACTAGTTTATCACAGACTCATTGGTCTTCTCCTCTTGTAGGTTCTGAGATCCTTGTCTCGCTTACTACTTCCTTATATACTTTATTCAATCATGCCATCACCTTTCAATGTCTTTATTTTCTAAGTTGATCCATTCATAAAATGGACATTTCCTTGAACCCAACCACCTTATCAATCTAAGTTTGACTTTACAAATTATCACTTATGAAATCTGCCTTCTCATGGTGAATTATCATTACAATATTCATACTAATTCATTTATCACCTGATATGGCACTTGCTGCCTCTATCTTAACTGCTCCTGGAGACTCTGCTCCTTGTCCTCTATTGTTGTCTTTGATAATCATGTACCACTCTATCTCTTTCCTCATTAATCTAAAGGTCTCTAAGGATTTTAATCTATCCCTATATAGGATCTCAATTAATTCCTCAAATCCATCCTACCTGCTGGTACTTCATCTAGCAGTCCAGCTATGAATCCAATATGCATCTTTAGTTCTCTTAATAATATCTCAGTTCTTTATGCTCACTTTTATGAGCACTATACCTTAACTCTTATAGTCTCTCTGGCTGTAGCCCTCATTTCCTGAAGTGTAAACTCCTTATACTTATCAATATTTCTTTCCTCTGCTGGGACCTCAACCGGGTCCTCAGTAGGGTGCTCAATCGAATCCACCATCCGATCTTCAACATCAAAACAAGCATCATTATGTTACTGCTCGTAATCCCCAAGGTCTGTCGCCTTACTAGTCGATACAAGAATGAGCTAAGTTACTATCATGATACTTTAGGGTTCCCATAAGGGTTTTATATGTCAATACTACATTATGTAGTCTGACTATGAACTTGGCAAGAGTTCTTATTATCTTAATGAATTTATTGTTTTAACGTCACGTCATCTCTGGGATTTATAACGCTCTCTCTGATACCATTTCTGTAACACCCCCAGATCCGGGGTCCAGGATCTGGTCGTTACGGTCTCAATTTCCATCCATAAAATCAATATAAACTGAATAACAACCTTGTGACCCAAAAAATAATATAGAACACACACGTTATAGTCCCAGAGATGTAATCAGAGTAACCAAATTTATTAATCACACAGTTGAGTTCTTACAACCCAAAGAATTACAATATATACATTACTTACTCTTTGCCATCCATTTGTATATGTCATATAATAAATACATTTGATATTCAAATGCTAACAACTAGCCTTCCAGTAGCTTACTCTTTAGCAATGGTAGCTACGATCTCAGCGGTGATTCCTCTGACGGCTGACACCTGCTCGCACCAAGTGCACCTTGTGCGGCCATCTGATCTCACTGTTGTTGTGATATAAATAATAAAGCAAGGGTGAGCAATAGCCCACCAACAAGAATATAACTGAACAGTAATATATATGACAGTTCAAAGATATATTTTGAAACCATATGCCATGCATAACCGAAAATGGTGCCAAATCAATATAAAGGATGAAGTTACAGGGAACTCAACAGGTATATATTTCGTGGAAGCATATGCTATGCCAAAATAAGCAAGATAGCATCATTTTCATAAAATAGGAACTTGCAAGAAAGATATTACAATTCCAGTTTGAAATACTTTTCAACTCTGCCAACTATGATGATGTTGCAGAAAATTTCCAACATTGAGTGATGAACTAATACTGGAGTTTGACGCGCCAGGAGACATAGCATATACACGATGATCAGTCGCATGTTATGCTCCCCACCTCTTGTTTACTACATGTAGAAGGAAGCACCGACGGATTTACTTGTCTACCGCCTTCTGGAACCCCCTCGGCCAACGGTTGGGCCATTTTGCTGGACCGGCGCCACTGGGTCACTTACGCATCTCCTAGTTCATTTCACATCCATAACTTTGAAACGTAAAGTTCTTCTCCCTTTCCCCAAGTATAATACTTGTTGATAAGACTCCACAAAGTAGTCGTATCTAATTGGAAAGGAAAATTCACCAATATTTCCCAAGCTACCGCTTGTTAATGGATACCAACTTGTTCCAACATTCTTACCCCTCGAATAATGAGTGGGTATACACAATTCCATGAATATTAGCAACCAAGTTGCGAGTGAACGAATAATTTATGACCGGGCAGTCACAAGATAAATAACATTCCTCAAGTAAGGTTCCCTTACAATAGAATCGAAGGAAGAATGGAATTACTGAGAACCTTCCTTGATAATATAATAATAAAAATAAGACTCTGTAATAATTTATATAATGTTCGAAGGTCGATGATACTATGTGAATGAAGTCAATCATCTTTGAAACGAGTTAGGAGAATTAAATAAATATTCCAAGAATATTTATTAAGTCACAGATATTGGAAAAGTGTTGCTTGGAATAATCTTCGAATAAATATTCATAATAATATTCATTGAACGAATAATGAATATTCAAATTAATAATAATGTTTATTGATGAAATAATTATCAAATGGATATTTGGGATAATATTCATTGAATCAATAACGAATATTCAACTTAAAGATGATACTTATTGATGAAATAATTATCGACTGAATATTTGAGACAGTATTCATTGAATAAATAATGAATATTCAACTTAATAATATTTATCGAAGAAATGATTATCGAATGAGTATTTGAAATTATGTTCAATAATTGAATCGACTTTAAATGAATGTCGAAGATAATATTCATCGTCTCAAGGGAATATTTTGAATAATATTTGTCGAATAACCGGAGTTCGAATCAATGTTCAACTAATATTTATAAAATTAATAGAGATTGAATGAATATTCAAAATAATATTCATTTGAATATATAAGGCTCGAATGAATATTAAAATAATATTCATTAAATAAATAACTCGAATGAATATTCGAAAATAATATCTATTGAGTAAATAAGAATGAATATTCTTTAAGCAAATAACTTAACTGAGGGTTCAAATAATATTCGAATATTTAATCGACTTTAGATGAATATTAAATATATAATATTCCTCGAATAAATAAACATCTGATGGATAATCCGAATAATATTTATCAAATAATCTCAAAGGAATATCTCAATAATATTCGCCAGATAATAAATGGGAAATACTTACTTAATTATTTTCCTCTGAAAATAATATCTATATATATATCAAGAATTATCGACTCCCGGTCTATAATCAAAGAATGAGATTCACTGCCCTTCGATTAAGGGTCTAAATAATTTCCGGCTTATAACTGATATATATCTATCTAGCTTATAAGCCAACAATAAATCAGGGAACAAGTATCACAATATAACTTGAAAATAGGCATGCATGCTATGGCATATGTATAACAGAAATCATATATATATATATATATTCACAACAACAGCCTTTAAAAAGGTTTGAAAACTTGCCTGGAAATCGAGTACGGGTAGGGGTAGTGGTAGCGTATCCCGGGTCAGCCTGATGATCTATAAATAGCCAAGGCATTCGGGATTAATCACTTAACTCCTTTCAAAGGTTAAGTATAAACTTAACTCAAATCGAAACACGTTTTCAAGTCGTTTCGTTATACCCCTCTAATTCACTCTTATTATTGCTTTTATCATCCGACACTTGTTCGTTAATAAAGCATGTCATTACCCTTACATATGGTAAGCATTCGATTTGTAAAAGTTTTAAAGTCGAAAGATTATACCTCGAGATTTATCGATCGTTTGCTAAGTGGTTTACCGTAGTTATATCCAAGTATACTCTTTAGGGGTACTTTCGTACTTAACCTTGGTTCGAACATTTTTATAAAATCGAAAAACGATCTTTTTAATACGAGGTCTTCTCTCACACCACCCTTATGATCTCTAATATTTAATTACCAAGATTCGCCACTGCGATACTTATTTTACACGGTTCAATTTCAATTACGAATTCGCATTCTCGGTTTCGAACCACTTTTACGAATTTAATCATAACTCCTAAACCGTAAGTCAGAATGTTTCGATTCTTTTTCCAAAATGATCTATGGCTCGAGATCTATAAGGTTGGGTTAATTATTCATCAAGATCAGAGGTTCAATCTTACTGTCAAAAATGGATTTTAAGTGCTAACGAAATTTCGTCATTATAACGGCTATATATCGAACGTTCCGAAAATCATGTCGTCAATACCAAGCCACATCGGGCATCAATACAAGTTATACACATATTATACATCTCCTACTGTCCAAGAACATCATCTTGACCAACACATCACAATCATGTTTAGATCCACTAACAAACTTCATAATCATGCTTATAATCATACTACTACATCACTTACACTAAATCCATCAAGAACTTAAAAAATCTCAAAGTAAGACCTAGGGTTTCAAGTGATGATTACCTTCCTTGGAGTGTCCTAGAGCCTCACTAAGACTTGATCTATCCTTGTGTGGCCTTAGAGTTGCTAGATCCACCATAAGAATTCAAGAAATCAAGATTAGTTCATAAAAGTTACTATTCATCCGCACTTTGATGATTTATTTGAAAATGGAAAAAGATGAATTTGAAGCTGAAATTTCTAGGAGATCATCACCATGATATGTAGTACTTACCATAAAAATTTGAAGAACAAGTGATGGTTGGAAGTTGGACTTCCAATTAGCTAAGAATGGGCAGATTTTTATGGAGAAATGGAGAGAAAATGTTGTTTTGTTTTGTTGTTTTTGATGTGTAAAATGGTTAAATGCATGTATCTTTATGTATATACTTGGATGCATCTCTTTTTAATGTGTTGTTGGCAATCTATTGGTGCCACTTGTTGGCTTCTTATTGGACCATGTGTTGGCTCCATATTAAGCAAGTCCATTTTTGGTTAAATGCTAAAGAATCATCCTAGTTGTAGTTGACTTACAAGTATGCCACTTAGGTTCTTCTTTTTCCACCAATTGCACATGTATGCATCTTGATTCTTTGCTTGCTCTTTTGTCCGGTTATTGCTCAATTTGATTGATCGTTCGTAGGAATATCTCAAAGATTTCTAGTTAGGGTTTTACCGGAAACCTTCTTAATAATTAGAATACCATTCTCCATCTTACTTAATACTTCTCGAATTTAAATTCCTTAAATACCTTTAATAAATCCTTAAGTCTGGCAGTGTCCAGAGAATTCTCGGAGAAAATTAAAGTGCTATTTTTCTGAATCCGACAGCTTTTACATACACTTATTTTCCCCTCGGATCACTAATACGAACCCAGAAATTCATTCCGGGTACTTCTATATAGTGTCGTCTCATAATATTCTTATTTCCATAAAAAACACTATTCATCACTTATTCTCTTTTTAGTCCTGGTACTTAGAAAATATCTTTGTGCTTCCTCGAGCGTTCCTTAACTCTTTCATGGAACCTCCGTACTTGTAACCGATATCGATCTGGATGACACGAGGGTATCTATTTCTCTCTAGGGAATCTTATCTTAACATTCTAGGAGATAGATTATTCTAATCTAAGTTATCACCCAATAGCATCCTTCAGGACATATATCCTTGGAATCTATATCCTTTCATTATTCATTCCTTAAAACCAGTATTACATGGCAGTTGTAACCATTGTTCACTCTTACATCAATACATAATAAAAAGTTTTAATTTTGCCCAAAATCTGGGTTCTTACACCCAGGAGGCATTACGCCGTGCAAAGTTCAAGTTTCCTGGACGTCAAAAAATTATTGTAAGCAGGAAATGGTATGTATTGGACAATATGACTTCTGTAAATGTTTGCATTTATGATTAGACAGATTAGTTGTTTGTTTATTAATGCTCTTGTTCCCTTTTAACCAATACAGAATTCGTGAAATTATCAATCGTGATAGGGATGAAGATATGTTTTGCAATTGCCTTATTGTGTTTTCTTGATCTTCAGGGGATTCACCAAGTTTAGTCGTACTGATTATGTTAAGTAAAAGGCAGAACATCGCATTCTTCCTGATGGTGTCAATGCTAAGGTTTTGTGTATTTGGCATTATACATTTCATTCTTTTCAGCTGTTGTGCTTAATTTTTTTTCCTAATAATAATGTTTTTCAAATTACTCAACAGACATTCAGTTTTGTCTTTCTGGTTTATTTATTCTTATATGTTTGGAGTTCAGTGAGGGCTTTTTCGGACTGAATGGAGGTCCATTCCATTCATACGACCAAATTGAATTCTAAAAATTGTTTTAGGCTTTGTTCTTTTGGAATAAAATACCGTGTTTTAGAAAAATATTAGGCAAGGAAATAAGATGGTAAAAAAATTCCCAACTTTTTGATATGTAAATATTTTACTTTATTTTCTTTGACTGCACAATATCCTCCTTTGACTAATTTTATTAAGCAAACAAACATATGAGAACTAGGATAATACTGTTAAAAATGAACACATGAATGATTGTCAAAGGTTTACATTTGCAACACATGCAAATCTGTCAATTCAAGCTGTACAACCAACTAAAGTAAAGTCTTCAATTCATATAGTCTTTTCCAGAAACACGGAAAGTTGATTACTGTATAAGGCTTGTACACATTGTAATACGCGGTGAATATCACCTATAAATAAGACCCCTGACTACTAGTTGTACACCGTGAATGAAATAAAGAAGTACTACATTTTACCTCAATATTAATTCCACTAGTTTACTAATATTATTATAACACGTTATCAGCACGAGTCTCTGCCCGAGTAAGCTTTGAAGTAAGGAGGTACTGCCCGAGTAAAGTTCATTAAGGAAGAAGGTACTGCTCAAATAAATTTTATTAACGAAGGAGGTACGCTCTATTTTTACTTATAAATATGGTTATAATTTCCTTGTTTATATTACTCTTTAATATATTAAAATTGTTGCACTATGAATATTATTATAAAGTTTCTGGCTGGCAATGCCGCCGTAACTTTTAAATAAACTGGCTGGCTATGCCGTCGTAAATTTTAAATAAATTATGTCATTATATGTTTGTATGTGTTTAATTGTTTATGTTTAACATGCCATATTGTTATACCATGTTTTGAATATTTATTTTGCATTCAGAATGGCGAATCTTGCAAAATTAGATTTTGTTGCTTTGGATGTGTCTGGGGATAATTATCTATCTTGGGTACTCGATGCGGAATTACACCTTAGTGCCAACGGGCTAAAGGATACCATAGAAACAGGAAAGACCCCAACTGTTGAACAAAATGCCAAAGCAATTATTTTCCTTAGGCACCACATTCACGAAAATTTAAAATCTGAATACCTCACAGTCAAAAATCCACTCACCCTTTGGACCAATCTTAAAGATAGATTTGACCACCAAAAACTTGTCCATCTGCCACATGCCCGTTATGATTGGATCAATTTAAGGTTACAAGATTTTAAATCTGTTGGTGAATATAATTCTGCCTTATTTAAAATTAGCTCAAAGCTAATCCTGTGTGGTGAGAAAGTCACTGATAATGAGATGATTGAAAAGACCCTTTCAACCTTTCACCCCAACACTATGATCTTGGCACAACAATACAGGGAACGCAATTTCCAGAAATATAGTGAGCTGATATCTCTCCTTCTTGTAGCTGAGAAAAATAATGAGTTGTTGCTGAAAAATCATCAGATACGTCCCACAGGTTCTGCCCAGTTACCTGAAGTACATAACACGTCATTCCGGAAGAATGAGCGTGGGAAAGGGCATAGAGGAGGACGAGATTATGGACGAAATCGTGGACGTGGAAATTTTCGTGGTCGATTTCGAAATAAGTATAACTCTGGCCACCTGAAGTGGCAACGTGATGGTTACAACAACTCTAGTCACCAGAAGTGGCAAAATGAGGTGCCAAATAAAAGGAAGGCACCACAGGAAGGAGATACTAGAGATATATGCTTTAGATGTGGGGTTCATGGGCATTGGACTCGTACTTGTCACATACCTAGACATCTTGTAGATCTTTACGAGTCATCTCAAAAGAAGAACGGGAAAAGGGTGGAAACAAATTTGGCTAGTTTTAATGATGAACCAATCAACAAGACTGCAAATGGACTAAATGATGGTGCTAATCTTTACTACGACTTAGATGATTAGTTTTCATATGTATCTTTTTTTTTGAATTCATGTTCCTTATGTATCTACTTCAATTTCATGCTTTTATATACTTGTTTTATGTTCTTGCTTTAAGTACATGGTTTGCTTTAATAAAATTATTATTCACTGATATATGTACACAGCATAAAATATGGGAGATTTATGCATTGCTGATTGCGCCACCACTCACACAATTCTACAAAATCAGAAATACTTCTCACAGTTTACTAAAACCAGCTCACATGTTTGGACGATTTTGGGTACATCAGATATAATAGAGGGTTTTGGGAAAGCTAGTTTTATACTACCAAATGAGACACAAATTCACATACATAATGCTCTATATTCTAGTAAATCCACTAGAAATCTTTTTAGTTTTAAAGATATTCGTCTTAATGGTTTCCACGTAGAAACTACTAGTGAGAATGAAAAAGAATATCTCCTTATCACTTCAACCTTTTCAGGACGAAAGAAAATCTTAGAAAAATTACAATCTATATCTTCTGGTTTATATGCTACCCAAATTAGAGTCATTGAGTCTCATAGTATCACCATTCCAAAAATCATAGACCCAAAATCATTCGCCCTTTGGCATGAAAGACTTGGTCATCCAGGAGTATCTATGATGCGTCGTATTATAGAAAATTCTGTTGGACATCCCCTTAAAGATCAAAAGGTCATACCACATATTGAACTTCCCTGTTCAGCGTGTTCTTTAGGAAAACTAATTGTTCGACCATCTCCAGTTAAACTTCAAATCGAGTCTCCAAATTTCTTAGAAAGAATTCAAGGTGACATTTGTGGTCCTATTCATCCATCATCCGGCCCATTCAGATATTTCATGGTTCTAATCGATGCATCAACTAGATGGTCACATGTCTGTCTGCTCTCTACACGGAATACAGCCTTTGCCAAACTACTTGCTCAAATAATCAAATTGCGAGCTCAATTTCCTGACCATCCCATTAAATCAATTCGACTAGACAATGCTGCTGAATTTACATCTGCAAGTTTCAATGATTATTGTATGTCAGTAGGAATCTCAGTCGAACACCCTGTAGCTCACGTGCATACACAAAATGGCTTAGCAGAATCTCTAATTAAAAAGTTTCAACTTATTGCACGCCCCTTACTTCTAAAAGCAAAGTTACCTATATCTTTTTGGGGTCACGCAATACTTCATGCTGCAAGTATAATTAGGATAAGACCATCTGCTTACCACAAACAATCACCTCAACAGTTAGCTTTTGGACAAATCCCTAATATCTCACACTTTAAGGTGTTTGGTAGTGCTGTATATGTTCCCATTGCACCTCCACAGAGATCCAAAATGGGTCCACAAAGAAGAATAGGCATATATGTTGGTTTTGACTCACCATCTATCATAAGATATCTTGAAGCGTTAACTGGTGATGTGTTTACTGCTCGTTATGCTGATTGTCATTTTGAGGAATCTGTGTTCCCTCCATTAGGGGGAGATAATGTTTTGCATAAATTAAATTCTGAACTATCATGGAATGCATCAGGATTAAATGCTATTGATCCACATACTAAACAATGTGAATCTGAGGTTTTAAGGATCATTCATATGCAAAATATTGCTAATCAAATGCCGGATGCTTTTAATGATTCTAGACTTATTATAAAATCGCATATACCCGCTGTTAATGCTTCGGCCAGGGTTGAAATCCCTATTCATAAATCAATTCCTGAAGAATTGGTTGGTGATTCAAAACCACGCCAAAAGCATGGTAGACCTATTGGTGCGAAAGATGTTGTACCACGAAAACGGAAATTGAATGGACCTGCCCCTGAAGTGACAGATGTTCCTGAAGTAACTACATCAAAAACCCCAGAAGTGGTATCACCTCCTAAAGAGGTTCAAGCCCCCGAAGTGGCTGTGACAAAACCACCTGAAGTGGTATTACCTCCAGAAGAGGATATTACCCCTGAAGTGGCACATGCTTCCATAGAAGCAAAGGTACCTGAAAATTATGAGATCTCAATGAATTATGTACATAACGGAAAATTATTGGATCGTGCGAGTAATGAAGTTGATGATGTATATGCTTTTTCCGTGGCATGTGATATTATTATGAACTCCGATCCTGAACCACAAAGTGTGGAAGAATGTCGACAAAGAAATGATTGGCCAAAATGGAAAATTACAATTCAGGAAGAATTGCAATCCTTGCGCAAGAGAAATGTATTTGGACCTGCAGTCCGAACACCAGCTGGTGTGGTTCCCATTGGAAATAGATGGGTGTTTGTACGAAAACGAAATGAGAAAAATGAAATTGTGAGATATAAGGCCCGGCTAGTAGCCCAGGGATTCTCTCAGAGGCCTGGATTTGATTACCATGAAACTTACTCTCCTGTGATGGATGGAGTCACTTTTCGTTTTCTTATGGGTATGGCTTGTATGGAAAAATTGGAAACACGTCTGATGGACGTTGTGACAGCCTACCTTTATGGATCACTTGATAGTGATATTTATATGAAAATCCCTGAAGGATTAAAGTTAGAGGAAACTAAGCCTCAACATTTATACTCAGTTAAACTACAACGATCATTATATGGCTTGAAACAATCTGGTCGTATGTGGTACAACAGGCTTAGTGAATATTTATTGAATGATGGGTATATAAATAATCAAGTGTGTCCATGTGTGTTTATTAAAAGGTCACAATCTGGTTTTGTTATTATTGCAGTATATGTGGATGATTTGAATATTGTAGGTACTTCTGAAGACATTACTAATGCTGCTAACTATTTGAAAAATGAGTTTGAAATGAAAAATCTTGGAAAGACAAGATTTTGTTTAGGTATACAGGTGGAGTATTTATCTTCAGGCATATTTGTTCATCAGTCAACCTACACAGAAAAGGTTCTTGATCGATTCTACATGGAAAAATCTCATCCACTAACTACACCGATGATTGTTCGATCACTAGAAGTTGAGAAAGATCCTTTCCGTCCTAGAAAAGAAGATGAAGATGCACTTGGGCCAGAAGTTCCATATCTTAGTGCAATTGGAGCTCTTATGTATCTAGCAAATAACACACGACATGATATTGCATTTGCTGTGAACTTGTTGGCAAGATTCAGTTCTGATCCAACTAAAAGGCACTGGGATGGGATTAAACATATATTCAGATATCTTCGTGGGACAATTGATCTTGGATTATTTTTTCAAAACATTTCAAAATCACAGCTGGTTGGATATGCAGATGCTGGGTACATGTCAGATCCACATTTTGGACGATCTCAAACAGGTTATCTATTCACATATTGTTAGGAATAATTCATAAGTTATGATGTTAAGAATAGAATTTACACATTATACTTCTTGTAATCCTGATCTTATAAAGGATTTAGCACTGTATATAGGATTTATGTGTAAAGACAGTTATCTGTATAGTTTAGTCAGGAATAAACATAGTATCGGAGACTACATGTCAGGAACAGAGAGCAAATCCTGATGATGGTCCAATACTGATGGTTGATCAAATAATGATGCAGTGTACAGATCCTGATATCAGTCGTGTTACTGATGATGTCATTATGGATGCTACAGAAACTGGCAAGTGCTATAAAACAGGATCGTTGTTTGAAGAACAAGCAAGAAGATATTATGAAGGAAAGAGTTTTCTATTAAAGGAAACTATCGACTAGAAGGCAGAACATTGTCATGTATAGATTATATCTTTCTGTTATTAGTTGATAGGTAGCATTATAAATACTCTCTCAATATCATTGTAAAAGAGCGACGAAGTTGTGAGTTCGTGTGCGTAGCTCTGTATAAGGTTTGTATTCAAGAGTTCGAAACAAACAGAGAGAGAGATTTGTATTGTCAGCAGCTGCTAAAGGTATTGTACACCTTTGGTAGAGTTTGTATTTGATCTTATTAATACAAACAAGAGTTTGATTCATTCGTTTATTCTTGTTCATATAATCAAGCAAAAATCAGACACGATTATATAACTTGTATTCAATGTAAGAACCCAGATTTTTGGTAGAATTTAAAACTTTTTAGTATGTAATAATATGGGAATGAATAGCGGTTATGACTGTGATGTAACGAAGATCTATTAAATGAATGGAATGGATTTGAATTCAATTAGTTATATGTCATGCAGAATACTTTTGGTTGACGGCATAGATAAGAATGATCTATCTCCTAAGAATATAAGTATATTACTTCAAGTAAGAATTATTCTTATGTCATCCAAATCAATATCTATTATAAGTCCAGCGGTTCCGTAAAAAGGTTAAGAAGCACCCGAGAGTGAACCAGGTTCATTTTCCTAATTATTAGAATTAAATAAAAATAAGTGATGAATAGTGATTTTGGCGGAATTTGGAATATTATTATAATAATGTTATACCCGGTATTCGGAACGGATTTCTGAGTTCGTATTAGTAATCCCGGAAGAAAATAAGTGTATGTAAAAGCTGTCGGATTCAGAAAAAGAGCACTTTTATTTTCTCCGAGAATTCCCTGGACACTGCAAGACATAAGGAATTATAAAAGGAATTTAAGGATTTTAAATTCGAGAAGTATTAAGAAAGATGAGGAATAGTATTATAAATATTAAGAAGGTTTTCGGTAAAACCCTAACTAGAAACGAATGAGTTATTCCCTCGAACGATCAACGAATTAAGCAATAAACGGACAAGGAATCAAGCAGAGGAGGCAAGATACATGCATGTGTGCAAGTGACAAATATCTAGAAACCATATAGTTACCTAAGTAACCAATACTTAGTGAATCAACTAAGTACTTAGAAAACAAACCACTTGGTTAAGCCTTAACCATCCTATCTTCAACACTTGTCTTGGTAAAACCTCATCCAACAATGCATCACACTCCACTAACACCACTTTAAGAAGATATTATCCAAGCAAACCTCACTTTATGCATTATTACAAAAAATCAACCAAGAAGAACTCATCTCCTCTCCAAAAGAAAACATTCGGCCTTTTCATTAATTCCAAATCCAAAATCCAACTTCCAACCACTTGTTGATCTTGAAACTTTTATGGTGAGACTTACATTTCATATAAATGATCTCCTCAAAATCCTAGCTTCAATCTCTTCTTTTTCCATTTTCAAAAAAATGATTTAAGAGGAGGGTGAATAGTGTTTTCATGAACTAATCTTGTTTTTTCTTGTTTTTCATGGTTGATTTAGCAAGCTTAAGCACCTCTAAGGATCATACCAAGCATAGTGAGGCTAGATCATACTCCAAGGAAGGTATAGCAACTTGAAACCCTAGGCTTTACTTTGAGATTTTGCATGATCTTGGTGGGTTTTAGTATGAGATGTGTTATTAGCATGATTATAAGCTTGGTTGTGATTTAGATTTCATAAATGTTAAAAATAGTTTAGATGAACGGAAAGGCATTTCTTGGCCTCAGTTCATGGTGATATATCATGTATATGTTGTTTGGGATGGATACCTTGATTATTGGAAGGTTTGGAATTTAGAAATATTCGATTTATAGCCGTCGTAATGCCGAAATTTCGTTAACATTAAGAACACGAATTTGACAGAAGGTTTAACTCACTGATTAGCTTCAACTTTTGCCACGATAAGCTAGGTTATGTTATAAGCTTCGTTTTGATATAAAGATCGCATGAAACGGACTTACGGTTTAGGAGTTATGATTAAATTCGTAAAAGTGGTTCGGAACCGTAATCAAAAGTTCGTAATCGAAATTGAATCCCTTTAATATTGCGAAATCAGTGGCGAATCTTGATAATTAAATAATAGAGATAAAAAGGAAGGTGTGGGAGAAGACCGCATGTCAAATGGATCGTTTTCCGATTTTATAAAAATGTTCGAATCTAGGTTAAGTACGAAAGTACCCCTAAGAGGTATACTTGGTTATAACTTCGGTAAACCACTTAGAAAACAATCGATAAATATCGAGGTCTAATCTTTCGACTTTAAAACTTATACGATTTAAATACTTACCATATGTAAGTATAAGGTCATGCTTTAGTAACGAACAAGTGTCGGGTAATAAAGGCAATAATAAGAGTGAATTAGAGGGGTATAACGAAACGACTTGAACACGTGTTTCGATTTAAGTTAAGTTTATACTTAACCTTTTGAAAGGTGTTAAGTGATTAATCCCGAATGCCTTGGCTATTTATAGATCATCAGGCTGACCCGGGACACGCTACCACTACCCCTACCCGTACTCGACTTCCAGGCAAGTTTTCGAACCTTTCTTTTTAAAGGCTGTTGTTGTGAATATATATATATGTATGTGTTTTCAGTATACATATGCCATAGCATGCATGCCTATTCTTGAAATATTTTGAAATGCTTGTTCCCTGAATTATTGTTGGCTTAAAAGCTAGATAGTTATATATCAGTTATAAGCCGGAAATTATTTAGACCCTTAATCAAAGGGCAGTGAATCTCATTCTTTGATTATAGACCGGGAGTCGATATTCCTTGATATATTGATATTATTTTCAGAGGAAAATAACTAAGTAAATACTTCCCTTTATTATTTGGCGAAAATTATTGGAATATTCCCTTGAGATTATTTGATAAATATTATTCGAATTATCCCTCAGATGTTTATTTATTCGAGGAATATTATATGTTTAATATTCATCTAAAGTCGATTAAATATTCGAATATTATTTCGAACTCTCAGTTAAGTTATTTTATTAGAGAATATTCATTCTTATTTACTCGATAAATATTATTTTGAATATCCATTCGAGTTTATTTATTTAATGAATATTATTTTAATATTCATTCAAGCCTTATTTATTTAAATGAATATTAATTCGAATATTCATTCAATCTCTATTTATTTTATAAATATCATTTGAACATTGATTCAAACTCCAGTTATTAAATAAATATTACTTTGAATATTCCCTTGAGATAAGGAATATTACCTTCGACCTTTATTTAATTCGATTCAATTATCGAACATAATTTCAAATATTCATTCGATAATCATTTCTTCGATAAATATTATTAAGTTGAATATTCACTATTTATTCAATGAATATTGTCCCAGACATTAAGACGACAATTATTCCATCAATATGTATCCTTCTTGAGTTGAATATTCTCTATTGATTCAATAAATATTATCTCCAATGTCCATCTGACTGTTATTCCTTCAACAAACATAGTTATTAATTTGAATGTTCATTATTTGTTTAATGAATATTATTCTGAATATTTATTCAAAGATTATTCCGAGCAACCCTCTTTCAATATCTATGACTTAATAAATATGCTTGGAATATTTATTTAATTCTTCTAACTCGTTTCAAAGATACTTGGTTTCATTCACATAGTATCATCAACCCTCGAATATTATATAAATTATTTCAGAGTCTTATTAATATTATTATATTATCAAGGAAGGTTCTCGGTGATTCCATTCTCCCTTCGATTCTATTATAAGGGAACCTTACTTGAGGAATGTTATTTATCTTGTGACTGCCCGGTCATAAATTATTCGTTCACTCGCAACTTGGTTGCTATCATTCATGGCATTACGTGTACCCACTCATTATTCGAGGGGAAAGAATGTTGGAACAAGTCATTATCCATTAACAAGCAGTAGCTTGGGAAATATTGGTAAATTTTCCTTTCCATTTAGATATGACTACCTGGTGGAGTCTTATCAACAAGTATTATACTTGGGGAAAGGGGGACAAACTTTATGTTTCAAAGTTATGGGTATGGAATGAACTAGGAGACGCGTAAGTGGCCGAGTGGCGCCGGTCCAGCAATAGCCCAACCGTTGGCTTAGGAGTTCCAGAGGGCGGTAAACAAGTAAATCCGTCGGAGCTACCTTCTACATGTAGAGAACGACTGATGAGATGCATGACATACGGCTGATCCCCGTAAACGTCAGGGCATCTGGCGCGGCAATGCTCCCGTATTAGTTCATCACTCAATGTTGGAAATTTTCTGCAACATCTTCATAGTTGGCAGAGTTGAAAAGTATTTCAAACTGGAATTGCAATATCATTCTGCAAGTTCCTATTTTTATGAAAATGATGCTATCTTGCTTATTTTGGCATAGCATATGCTTCCACAAAATATACATTTATTGAGTTACCTTGTAACTTCATCCTTTATATTAAACTGGCAATATTTTCTCTAATGCATGGCATATGATTTCAAACATATCTTTAAACTGTCTTATATATTACTGCACAGTTATATATTGTTGGTGGGCTGTTGCTCACCCTTGCTTATTTATTATGTCACAACAACAGCTAGGTCACATGGCCCGCGTCAGGCGCACTCGGCGCAAGCAGGTTACCCGCCCCGCAGGGCTCCCCGTTGATATCATCGCTGCCATTGCTGAGGTAGCATAGCTCAGCAGCCTTGATTTCCAGTTTACTTATATGTATCAATAATGATTAATCAACGGCAAAACTTTTAAACTTATGATGTTATTCTTTTGGCTTGTAATAACTTTTATTCGTAACCAGTAATGCAAGACGTATTTCAATTTCATCTCTGGGACTATAACTGTGTGTGTGTGAGTGGTTATTATTGTGGGGTCACAGCAGGTGATTTATTTATTGTGGACTCGAGTAAAGTATTAATCATGGAAAATAAGACCGTAACGACCCGATCCCGGACCCCGGATCTGGGGGTGTTACAGAAATGGTATCAGAGAGAGAGTTATATATCCCAAGAGATGATGCGACGTTATATAATAATAAATTCACTAATATAATAAGAACTCTTGCCAAGTTCACCTAAAACCCTTATGGGAACTTTTAAGTATCATGATAGTAATATAGTTCGTCTTGTGTAGGCGAGCGACATGGCTGCCCAGGAGGCATCTGCTAGACAGCATGATGAGGACATGTTCCGGACCAGAGACCCATACTATGAGCACTTGCCTGCTGATGAGGCAGAGGAGGAGGACCCTGAGGTCCAGATTGATGCCGACACTGATGTTGTTGAGTCTGAGGAGGAGGAGGACCCGGAGGAGGTCCAGGCAGGACAGGACGCTGAGTTAGTTGTTGAGGATGTTGATGAGGAGGACCCTGAGGAGGACCAGCTAGCATCTGATGGTAGAGGGATGGAGGATGACTTTTGGGTTGTGACTCAGATTAGGACTTTGGGAGAGGATACTGACATGACCACGGAACAGATGATGACAGTAGATGAGGGTGCAGAGGGAGATGTTGATGAGCCCGCGGATGATGTTGTAGGGAGTTCTGGACTTTATGTGCCACCCCTCTCTGGTGAGAGAGCCCCTACCAAGCCACCACTACCTGTGAGCCCAGTATCAGATGAGTTTGAGGCATTGACCCCAGAGCCGCAGCAGACAGAGGCTGCCCTTCCAGCAGATCCAGCCCCTCCACCCCATGTTCTGACTGAAGGAGTCCCAGCATGTTTACACCAATATGTTGTGGTCAGACTTACTACTGAGGTAGCCGTGGCTGAGGCCAGGCTGGCAGAGTCCCGCAGAGAGCTAGCAGCGGAGAGAGAGGCCCGGTTGAGGCACCTGGGTGGTAGGCATGCCAGAGCTAGGGAGATGTATAGGCAGGTGACCCGCATAGAGTTGAGGGCCCGTGTGAGGGTGCGATAGTTACCCACTGATGGGCATGACATGGTACCCAGGGCTGATGCAGAGGAGATTTTCCGCCTTGCTATGAGTAGGGTTCGAGCTTGGGCCCACCGTCGTGGCTGACTGCAGGGATAGTGATGTATTGGTCTAGTTGTCTAGTCTTGTACGGCATAGTAGCGCCAATTTTTGGTAGGGATAGTTTCAGCTTATAGTTCCCTGTTGCAGACTAGACAGATAGACAGATTATTTCACTTTTGACTAGTTTTTATTCAGATGGTTGTAAAACTGTTGTTGTATGTCGGATGTTGTACCGTTTGGTACTTGGTATATATTTATTTCCCTTTTAGTCATTTCAGTATCTCTGCGACGCAATTCACTAGCTTGTTATATTATAATTACATATACTGCGTTCGATTAAAACCTGCCATGATATATAGAATTGTGGGGTCCTAAATCCAATTATGCATCGATATTGTGAGGAGAAACCCTCTTAAATAGGTAAATAAACCTAATGTATATTGTCCAAATTTTCAGTAAAATGCCTCCGAGAAGGATGGGTACTAGGGCTAACCCCCGTGAGTCTATTGACCAAGAAAGTCACAATCAACCTGATGAAAACCTTGAGTATAATGAAGAACAAGACTAGGATTACAATGAACAAGAAGATTCCCAGTATGGGATGGGGGATGAAACTTTCTACACAGCGGAGTTCGAAGAGGAGGTAGAAGAAGGGGAAACTGAAGTTGAACAGCATGGGGAGAACCAGGGCGGAAACCCCATGGGACACTTTATGGATCTGCTGAGGCAGAATTTGAACCAATATCCCCAGCCACCCCAAGGAAACAATACCATTGTGGCCAATTCCTTTAGGGCCTTCAAGTCCCTCAAACCCCCAGAGTTTCACGGATCGGCTGACCCCGTAGAGGCAAGGGCCTGGGTCAAGGAAATGGAGAAATCTTTCGAGATTCTGAGTATTGGGGAAGCCCAAAAGACTGTATTTGCTACCTACTTGCTAAAAGGAGAGGCCAACTATTGGTGGGAAGCTAAGAAGAATATGGAGACCGATGCTATTGTAACATGGGATAGGTTTAAACAATTGTTTCTAGAGAAGTATTTCCCAAAGTTTATGAAAACCCAGATGGAACTTAAGTTTTTGGAACTGAAGCAGAACAACATGACAGTGGCTGATTATGAAGCCAAGTTTACTGAGTTATCACGATTTGTACCAGAGTTTGTGGACACTGAAGAAAAGAAAGCTAATAGGTTTCAGCAAGGGCTGAAGCAGTGGATTCAGAACAGAGTGGCCGTTTTAGAGATAACTGATTATGCCACCTTGGTGCAAAAGGCAACCATTGTGGAAGCAGGGAGCGATCAGATACAAAGAGACAGAGAGAAGGGGGGATTAAAGAGAAAGCATGCCAGCATGGGCGGAGGTTCCGCAGGGGGAAGGCCCCCGAATAGGTTCAACCGAGGAGCAGTTTCCCTACCTGGGAGGAATATTGGGTTTAAACCATCTGGGAGTGCAACTGTGAGCCAGGGCGGCCAACAAACTGGAGTGTCCCGTTCCCATCATTCCAGACCTCCACTACCAGTATGTGCCACTTGTGGGAAGAGACATTCCGGGGTATGTACGCAGAAACAGACGGTCTGTTATAAGTGTGGGCGAGCAGGCCACTATGCCCATCAGTGTACCGCGACTGCTCCTACTGCCAGCAAAGGCACTACTTGTTTTCAGTGTGGTCGTCCAGGTCACATGAGGAGGGATTGCCCAATGAACAAACCAGCAGCCTCAGGGGCAAGCAGAGCTGCCTCCAACAGGCCACCAACTGCTAGAACTTTTAACATGACAGTGCAAGATGCCGTGAGGAACACGGATGTGATAGCAGGTACATTTTCCCTCAATTCAGTCAGTGCAAATGTTTTATTTGATTCTGGGGCAACTAAGTCTTTTATATCTAGAGATTTTGCACATAAATTGAAACTTAAAACTCAACCACTAAGGGAGTCTTTGCTAGTAGAGATAGCTAATCAGGAAGTCGTTCCAGTTAATCAGATTCACTCCGATTGCAAAATAGAAATAGGAGGACGATCCTTCTGTGTTGATTTGATCCCTTTTAAGCTAGGGGAATTCGATGTTATTTTGGGAATGGACTGGTTGTCTCGTAATAATGCGCAAATAGATTGTAAAGGGAAAAAGGTTAAGTTGAAAACCCCAGGAAATAAGGAAATAGTGTTTAAGGGGTTACGACAAACCCAAACCATTCTAACCATGGCGCAGACCAAGAGACTGCTACGAAAAGGAAACGAAGCTTATTTAGCTTACGTTATCGACACCCAGAAAGAAGCGCCCAGGATACAAGACATTCCGGTGGTTAACGAATTTGAAGATGTGTTTCCGGATGATCTTCCTGGATTACCACCAGATAGAGTGATTGAGTTTGCTATTGAGTTAGCCCCGGGGACGGCGCCAGTTTCAAAGGCCCCATACCGATTAGCACCAGTGGAAATGAAAGAGCTAGCAAAGCAATTACAGGAATTGTTGGATAAAGGTATGATAAGACCCAGTGTGTCGCCTTGGGGCGCACCCGTATTGTTCGTCAAGAAAAAGGACGGGAGTATGAGGTTATGCATCGACTATCGAGAGTTGAACAAGCTAACCATAAAGAATAAGTACCCGTTGCCTAGAATTGATGATTTGTTTGACCAGCTAAGAGGAGCTGTGTATTTCTCCAAGATTGACTTGAGAACCGGATATCACCAGCTGAAGATTAAACCTGAAGATATCCCAAAGACTGCATTCCGTACTAGGTATGGACATTATGAGTTCTTGGTGATGTCATTCGGATTGACCAACGCCCCAGCAGCTTTCATGGATTTAATGAATAGAGTGTTCAAGGAATATTTGGACCAGTTTGTTATAGTCTTTATTGATGATATTTTGATCTACTCAAAGACAGAGGAAGAACACGCTGAACATTTGAGGATAACCTTAGAGACGCTCCGGAAAGAGCAATTATATGCCAAATTCTCTAAGTGTGAGTTCTGGAAAAATGAAGTACAATTTTTAGGGCACGTAATCAACAAAGAAGGAGTGCTAGTTGACCCCTCCAAGATAGAGGCAGTTTCAAATTGGGAGCGACCAACCACTCCAACAGAGGTAAGGAGTTTCATAGGGTTAGCAGGATATTGTAGACGATTTGTTCAAGATTTTGCAAAAATTGCAGCCCCGTTAACTCGACTTACCCGGAAAACTGAGAAATTTGAATGGACTGAAAAATGCGAGAAGAGTTTTCAAGAGCTGAAGAAGAGGTTGGTAACGGCCCCAGTATTGGCGTTGCCTGATGGAAAAGGAGATTTCGTGATTTACAGTGATGCTTCGCATAAAGGATTGGGATGCGTGCTTATGCAGCACGGCAAGGTAATAGCATATGCGTCAAGACAATTGAAGGATTACGAGATCCGATACCCCACCCATGATCTGGAATTAGCAGCAATTGTTTTTGCCTTAAAAATTTGGAGGCACTACTTGTATGGAGAGAAGTGTGAGATTTACACTGACCATAAGAGCCTCAAGTACATTTTTACGCAGAAAGAGCTTAACATGCGCCAGAGAAGATGGCTAGAGCTAATGAAGGATTACGACTGTGAGATTCGTTATCACCCGGGCAAAGCCAATGTGGTGGCTGACGCCCTTAGTAGGAAAGAGAAGCTCAAAATGATAACTACAGAGGAAGAATTAATAAAAGACTTTGAGAAGCTGGGAATTGAGATTAAGATACCTGAAGAAGGTCAAGAAAAGTTGATGGAAATTCGGATCCAGCCTCTACTGTTGGAAAAGATTAGGTTATGCCAAGAACAAATGATGGAAGCAGAAAAGAACTCGACAGAGGAGTTAATGACTGGAGAAGAAATAAAGTGTGAAAAAGATAAAGGAGGAATCATGAGGTATATGTGGAGAATATGGGTCCCAAACGATCAGAGACTCAAGGAAGAAATTCTATATGAGGCACACAACTCAGGATACTCAGTGCACCCCGGTAGCACCAAAATGTATAGAGATTTGAAAGAGTACTACTGGTGGCCCAACATGAAAAAGGACGTGGTAGAGTGGGTAAGCAGATGCTTGACTTGCCAGAAAGTGAAAGCAGAACACCAAAGGCCTAGTGGACTTCTACACCCCTTGGAGATTCCCGAATGGAAATGGGAACATATAGCTATGGACTTCGTAGTAGGTTTACCAAGGACCAAAGCAAATCATGATGCCATATGGGTGATTATAGACCGACTAACAAAGTCAGCTCACTTCCTACCAATCAACGAAAGGTACACGGTTGATAGGCTTGTAGACATCTACCTCAACGAAATAGTGGCGCGACATGGAGTCCCAGTCGCCATAGTATCTGACAGAGATCCCAGATTTAACTCCAGGTTTTGGAGGAGCTTTCAGGACTGTGTGGAAACCAGGCTAAACATGAGTACAGCTTACCATCCCCAGACAGACGGGCAAAGTGAAAGGACCATCCAGACACTAGAAGATATGTTGAGAGTCTGTGCTATAGACTTTAAAGGAAATTGGGATGATCACTTGCCATTGATTGAGTTCTCCTACAATAATAGCTTTCATTCAAGCATAGGGATGCCGCCTTACGAGGCCCTTTATGGAAGGAAATGCCAATCTCCCTTATATTGGGATGAAGTTGGAGAGCGAAAGATGCTCGGGCCTGAGATGGTCCAACGGACTAAAGATGCAGTGGATCTAATAAGAGGACGGCTGGTAGCAGCCCAAGACCGACAAAAGAAATATGCCGACTTATCTCGGAAAGGAAAAGAATATGAGGTGGGAGACCTAGTGTTCTTGAAGGTATCTCCTTGGAAGGGTTTAATGAGGTTTGGAAAGAAAGGGAAGCTGAGCCCTAGATATATTGGACCATTTGAGATCCTAAGACGTATTGGGGAGCTAGCTTATGAACTGGCATTACCCCCAAACCTGCAGCAAGTGCACAATGTGTTCCATGTCTCAATGCTAAGGAAATATAACCCAGATGCCAAGCACATAGTGGAATATGAGCACGTGGACATGCAACCAGACCTGACCTACGTAGAGCAACCTGTGGAAATCATGGACAGAAAGGATCAAGTGCTCCGAAACAAGGTCATCAAGCTTGTCAGAGTTTTATGGCAGAATCACAACATAGAAGAATCAACCTGGGAGCTAGAAAGTGCAATGATGGAAAAGTACCCCCATTTGTTTTCAAGCTGATTCCGGGACGGAATCCTTTTAAGGAGGGGAGACTGTAAGAACCCAGATTTTTGGTAGAATTTAAAACTTTTTAGTATGTAATAATATGGGAATGAATAGCGGTTATGACTGTGATGTAACGAAGATCTATTAAATGAATGGAATGGATTTGAATTCAATTAGTTATATGTCATGCAGAATACTTTTGGTTGACGGCATAGATAAGAATGATCTATCTCCTAAGAATATAAGTATATTACTTCAAGTAAGAATTATTCTTATGTCATCCAAATCAATATCTATTATAAGTCCAGCGGTTCCGTAAAAAGGTTAAGAAGCACCCGAGAGTGAACCAGGTTCATTTTCCTAATTATTAGAATTAAATAAAAATAAGTGATGAATAGTGATTTTGGTGGAATTTGGAATATTATTATAATAATGTTATACCCGGTATTCGGAACGGATTTCTGAGTTCGTATTAGTAATCCCGGAAGAAAATAAGTGTATGTAAAAGCTGTCGGATTCAGAAAAAGAGCACTTTTATTTTCTCCGAGAATTCCCTGGACACTGCAAGACATAAGGAATTATAAAAGGAATTTAAGGATTTTAAATTCGAGAAGTATTAAGAAAGATGAGGAATAGTATTATAAATATTAAGAAGGTTTTCGGTAAAACCCTAACTAGAAACGAATGAGTTATTCCCTCGAACGATCAACGAATTAAGCAATAAACGGACAAGGAATCAAGCAGAGGAGGCAAGATACATGCATGTGTGCAAGTGACAAATATCTAGAAACCATATAGTTACCTAAGTAACCAATACTTAGTGAATCAACTAAGTACTTAGAAAACAAACCACTTGGTTAAGCCTTAACCATCCTATCTTCAACACTTGTCTTGGTAAAACCTCATCCAACAATGCATCACACTCCACTAACACCACTTTAAGAAGATATTATCCAAGCAAACCTCACTTTATGCATTATTACAAAAAATCAACCAAGAAGAACTCATCTCCTCTCCAAAAGAAAACATTCGGCCTTTTCATTAATTCCAAATCCAAAATCCAACTTCCAACCACTTGTTGATCTTGAAACTTTTATGGTGAGACTTACATTTCATATAAATGATCTCCTCAAAATCCTAGCTTCAATCTCTTCTTTTTCCATTTTCAAAAAAATGATTTAAGAGGAGGGTGAATAGTGTTTTCATGAACTAATCTTGTTTTTTCTTGTTTTTCATGGTTGATTTAGCAAGCTTAAGCACCTCTAAGGATCATACCAAGCATAGTGAGGCTAGATCATACTCCAAGGAAGGTATAGCAACTTGAAACCCTAGGCTTTACTTTGAGATTTTGCATGATCTTGGTGGGTTTTAGTATGAGATGTGTTATTAGCATGATTATAAGCTTGGTTGTGATTTAGATTTCATAAATGTTAAAAATAGTTTAGATGAACGGAAAGGCATTGCTTGGCCTCAGTTCATGGTGATATATCATGTATATGTTGTTTGGGATGGATACCTTGATTATTGGAAGGTTTGGAATTTAGAAATATTCGATTTATAGCCGTCGTAATGCCGAAATTTCGTTAACATTAAGAACACGAATTTGACAGAAGGTTTAACTCACTGATTAGCTTCAACTTTTGCCATGATAAGCTAGGTTATGTTATAAGCTTCGTTTTGATATAAAGATCGCATGAAACGGACTTACGGTTTAGGAGTTATGATTAAATTCGTAAAAGTGGTTCGGAACCGTAATCAAAAGTTCGTAATCGAAATTGAATCCCTTTAATATTGCGAAATCAGTGGCGAATCTTGATAATTAAATAATAGAGATAAAAAGGAAGGTGTGGGAGAAGACCGCATGTCAAATGGATCGTTTTCCGATTTTATAAAAATGTTCGAATCTAGGTTAAGTACGAAAGTACCCCTAAGAGGTATACTTGGTTATAACTTCGGTAAACCACTTAGAAAATGATCGATAAATATCGAGGTCTAATCTTTCGACTTTAAAACTTATACGATTTAAATACTTACCATATGTAAGTATAAGGTCATGCTTTAGTAACGAACAAGTGTCGGGTAATAAAGGCAATAATAAGAGTGAATTAGAGGGGTATAACGAAACGACTTGAACACGTGTTTCGATTTAAGTTAAGTTTATACTTAACCTTTTGAAAGGTGTTAAGTGATTAATCCCGAATGCCTTGGCTATTTATAGATCATCAGGCTGACCCGGGACACGCTACCACTACCCCTACCTGTACTCGACTTCCAGGCAAGTTTTCGAACCTTTCTTTTTAAAGGCTGTTGTTGTGAATATATATATATGTATGTGTTTTCAGTATACATATGCCATAGCATGCATGCCTATTCTTGAAATATTTTGAAATTCTTGTTCCCTGAATTATTGTTGGCTTAAAAGCTAGATAGTTATATATCAGTTATAAGCCGGAAATTATTTAGACCCTTAATCAAAGGGCAGTGAATCTCATTCTTTGATTATAGACCGGGAGTCGATATTCCTTGATATATTGATATTATTTTCAGAGGAAAATAACTAAGTAAATACTTCCCTTTATTATTTGGCGAATATTATTGGAATATTCCCTTGAGATTATTTGATAAATATTATTCGAATTATCCCTCAGATGTTTATTTATTCGAGGAATATTATATGTTTAATATTCATCTAAAGTCGATTAAATATTCGAATATTATTTCGAACTCTCAGTTAAGTTATTTTATTAGAGAATATTCATTCTTATTTACTCGATAAATATTATTTTGAATATCCATTCGAGTTTATTTATTTAATGAATATTATTTTAATATTCATTCAAGCCTTATTTATTTAAATGAATATTAATTCGAATATTCATTCAATCTCTATTTATTTTATAAATATCATTTGAACATTGATTCAAACTCCAGTTATTAAATAAATATTACTTTGAATATTCCCTTGAGATAAGGAATATTACCTTCGACCTTTATTTAATTCGATTCAATTATCGAACATAATTTCAAATATTCATTCGATAATCATTTCTTCGATAAATATTATTAAGTTGAATATTCACTATTTATTCAATGAATATTGTCCCAGACATTAAGACGACAATTATTCCATCAATATGTATCCTTCTTGAGTTGAATATTCTCTATTGATTCAATAAATATTATCTCCAATGTCCATCTGACTGTTATTCCTTCAACAAACATAGTTATTAATTTGAATGTTCATTATTTGTTTAATGAATATTATTCTGAATATTTATTCAAAGATTATTCCGAGCAACCCTCTTTCAATATCTATGACTTAATAAATATGCTTGGAATATTTATTTAATTCTTCTAACTCGTTTCAAAGATACTTGGTTTCATTCACATAGTATCATCAACCCTCGAATATTATATAAATTATTTCAGAGTCTTATTAATATTATTATATTATCAAGGAAGGTTCTCGGTGATTCCATTCTCCCTTCGATTCTATTATAAGGGAACCTTACTTGAGGAATGTTATTTATCTTGTGACTGCCCGGTCATAAATTATTCGTTCACTCGCAACTTGGTTGCTATCATTCATGGCATTACGTGTACCCACTCATTATTCGAGGGGAAAGAATGTTGGAACAAGTCATTATCCATTAACAAGCAGTAGCTTGGGAAATATTGGTAAATTTTCCTTTCCATTTAGATATGACTACCTGGTGGAGTCTTATCAACAAGTATTATACTTGGGGAAAGGGGGACAAACTTTATGTTTCAAAGTTATGGGTATGGAATGAACTAGGAGACGCGTAAGTGGCCGAGTGGCGCCGGTCCAGCAATAGCCCAACCGTTGGCTTAGGAGTTCCAGAGGGCGGTAAACAAGTAAATCCGTCGGAGCTACCTTCTACATGTAGAGAACGACTGATGAGATGCATGACATACGGCTGATCCCCGTAAACGTCAGGGCATCTGGCGCGGCAATGCTCCCGTATTAGTTCATCACTCAATGTTGGAAATTTTCTGCAACATCTTCATAGTTGGCAGAGTTGAAAAGTATTTCAAACTGGAATTGCAATATCATTCTGCAAGTTCCTATTTTTATGAAAATGATGCTATCTTTCTTATTTTGGCATAGCATATGCTTCCACAAAATATACATTTATTGAGTTACCTTGTAACTTCATCCTTTATATTAAACTGGCAATATTTTCTCTAATGCATGGCATATGATTTCAAACATATCTTTAAACTGTCTTATATATTACTGCACAGTTATATATTGTTGGTGGGCTGTTGCTCACCCTTGTTTATTTATTATGTCACAACAACAGCTAGGTCACATGGCCCGCGTCAGGCGCACTCGGCGCAAGCAGGTTACCCGCCCCGCAGGGCTCCCCGTTGATATCATCGCTGCCATTGCTGAGGTAGCATAGCTCAGCAGCCTTGATTTCCAGTTTACTTATATGTATCAATAATGATTAATCAACGGCAAAACTTTTAAACTTATGATGTTATTCTTTTGGCTTGTAATAACTTTTATTCGTAACCAGTAATGCAAGACGTATTTCAATTTCATCTCTGGGACTATAACTGTGTGTGTGTGAGTGGTTATTATTGTGGGGTCACAGCAGGTGATTTATTTATTGTGGACTCGAGTAAAGTATTAATCATGGAAAATAAGACCGTAACGACCCGATCCCGGACCCCGGATCTGGGGGTGTTACATTCAACCCCCCCTTCTACAAGTTATTCGAGTTAACAATTGGTATCAGAGCAGGTTGATTTCGAATAATCATAAAGATCTGCAATCATGTCTGGTTACAAGGATGGGAATACTAAAATTCCTATGCTCAAGAGAAACGAATATACTCTATGGGAAGTAAAGATGTTGCATCATCTGGAAGCAACAGATCCTGATTATCTTGACAGAATCAGAGATGGACCTTTCGTTCCAACAAAGGTCGTTGGACAAGCAACTGTTGATGGTGTGGTTGTTCCAGAACATACAGCAGAGAAGCCAAAATCTGAATGGTCAGATAAGGACAAGGAGAATGTTCTCAAAGATGCTAAAGTGAGAAACATATTATTCAACAGTCTTGATTCTGTTCTCACTAACTATGTTCTCTCTTGTAAAACTGCTAAGGATATATGGGACAATCTTAAGGTTCACTGTGAAGGAACTAAGCCTGTCAGGAAGAATATGAGGACATTACTTATACAACAGTATGAGTACTTTGAATCCAAGTCTGGTGAGTCACTTACTGATACCTTTGATAGGTTTACAAAACTCATCAATGAGATGGCCATGCATGGTAAATATTATGACTTGGAGGATATGAATACAAAGTTCATGAAAGCTTTGCCTGATTTCTACAATGAGAAGATATCTGCGATTGAGGAAGCTAATGATCTGGATGAGATTTCATTAGAGGCAGTATATGGAAAATTGAGAGCTTATGAACTTGACAAGCAGCAGAAGAAGAGCAGGAGTGAAGGAAAGATGAAGACTATTGCACTTACTGCTCAATCTGAAGTTAAGAAGCTTCCTGAAGAACAGCATGAAGAGATTGCTGTAAAGAATTCAAGGAAGAAGAAAAGCAAAGAAAGTTCTGAGTCAGAGATTACTGATATGGACTCTGACAACAATGATTCTGAATCTGAGATGCAAGAACTCTTTGCTATGTTTGCTAAAGCTTTCAAGAAAGGAAGATTCAACAGGAGAAGATTTAGCAAAGGACCTTTTCAAAAGAAGGAGGAGAAGAAGAGTGACAAAAGCAAAAGTACAATTGTCAAGCTTGATAAGGCCAAGATCAAGTGCTTTAACTGCAGTGAGCTTAGACACTTTGCTAGTGAGTGTAAGAAGCCTAGAAATTCAGGAAAGGGTAATGCACTTATGGTCACACAGAAGGATTGGGCTGATTCCAGTGACTCTGAAGATGAATTGGATTATGACAACATTGCATTGATGGCCAATAGTTCAGACAAACCTGGATCTCCAAAGAAAACTTCTCCATCCTCTGTTAAGGGCACAGGAAAGAAGCATTCAATTATCTTGGACAGTGGATGCTCTGGACATATGACTGGAAAGAAGTCCCTGCTTACAAAGTTTGAGAGGAAAGCTGGCCGAGTAATATCTTTTGGAGATGGCAACAAAGGAGAAACTCTGGGATATGGCTCAATTGTTTTGGGGAATGTCATCATAGAAAATTTAGCACTGGTTGAAGGCTTGAAACATACTCTTTTAAGCATAAGTCAACTGGGTGATAAAGGTTACAAATCAATCTTTGACAGAGAAGGATGCAAAGTCTTGAATATGCAGAATGGAGACATTGTTCTAACTGGTCAAAGACATGGTAACATATATGAAGCCAGCTTAAGTGATACATCTAAAGGAATTGTTAGATGTCTCTACAGCAAAGCAATAAGTGATGAAAGCTGGAATTGGTACAAGAAGCTCTCACATCTTAATTTCAAGAAGCTTAATCAACTTGTTAAAAACAATTTGGTGAGAGGCCTACCTCAGGCGAATTTTGTGCAAGATGGACTTTGTGATGCATGTCAGCTTGGAAAGCAAAGAAGAACCACTTTCAAGAGCAAGACTGAAAATTCAATTACTGAACCATTTCACATGCTACATCTTGATCTGTTTGGTCCAGTAAACATTATGTCTATCAGCAAGAAAAGATATGCTCTAGTTATGGTGGATGATTTCACAAGGTTCACATGGGTGTTCTTTCTACACAAGAAGGATGAAGCTCCTCAGCAAATCATTGAACTCATCAAGAATATTCATAATAACTCTGAGTACAAAGTCAAAGTACTTAGGAGTGACAATGGTACAGAATTCAAGAATTCTACAATGGAGGGGTTTTGTGCAGACAATGGAATCACTCAACAGTTTTCTGCACCTGATACACCTCAACAAAATGATGTAGTGGAAAGAAAGAACAGGACTCTCATAGAGGCAGCAAGAACCATGCTTGCAGATGCAAAACTTCCAACCTACTTTTGGGCAGAAGCTATTAACACTGCATGTTTCACTCAGAACTATACCTTGGTAAATAGTCATGGAAAAACTCCCTATGAGATGATCAAAGGAAAGAAACCAAGTGTGAAATATTTTCACATCTTTGGATGCAAATGCTATGTCCTAAAAGTTCATCCAGAACAACTTGGAAAATTTGAAGCCAAATCGGATGAAGCAATTTTTCTAGGATATTCAGCATCTAAGGCCTTCAAAGTTTATAATCTCAGAACTCACGTTGTTATGGAATCAATTCATGTTGCATTTGATGATAAGAAATTTGGAATTTTGCAAACTGATGAAACCCATGACAAACTGGAATTTGAAAATCTGAAGAATTCTGAGATACTCTCAAGTGATGATGAAGGTTCTCCAGAAGGAATTTCTATTGTTTCTCAAAGGAATGCTACTGTTGAGGGGGAGCAAATAAATCAAAGAGAACACAGTGATCATCAGGAGCAGACTAGTCTTTCAGAATCTATTCCATCAGGAATTGACGTTTCAGAGTCTACTTCATCAGGAACTGACCTTTCAGAGTCTACTGAGGAAAGATCAGTAACTAGCAGCTATATGGAATCTACTGATTCTATTGATCAAAGGAGAGTTTTTGAAGGTAGAGAGAATTCTTCTACAAGGGATACCACTAACTTAGGGGGAGAGACTAGCAGAGTTAATCTACCACCTGTTAGAAAATGGACAAAGGATCATACTGAAGACTTGATAATTGGTGATCCAAATAGTGGTGTTCGAACTAGAAGATCAATTCAAAATGAATGCTTGTATAGTTGCTTTCTCTCAAAGAATGAACCTAAGAAGGTTGAAGAAGCCTTACAGGATCCTGATTGGGTAATTGCAATGCAGGAGGAGTTAAATGAGTTTGAGAGAAACAAAGTTTGGAAACTGGTACCAAGACCTAAAGATAGATCTATTGTTGGTGCAAGATGGGTTTTCAGAAACAAGCTAGATGAATCTGGTATGATTGTAAGAAACAAAGCAAGACTGGTGGCCAAGGGTTATTCTCAGGAAGAAGGCATTGATTATGATGAGACCTTTGCACCTGTAGCAAGATTGGAAGCAATCAGAATGTTTCTTGCATTTGCAGCTCATTCAAAATTCAAGGTATACCAGATGGATGTAAAGAGTGCTTTTCTAAATGGCAAACTTGATGAAGAAGTTTATGTAGAACAGCCACCTGGATTTGTTGATCCAAAGTTTCCAAATCATGTCTATAAACTTGACAAGGCACTCTATGGACTAAAGCAGGCACCAAGAGCATGGTATGAGACTTTGTCTAAATTTCTTCTTGAAAATGGCTTCACAAGAGGTACAATTGACAAAACTCTATTCTTTAGAAAGATAAAAGGTGAATTGCTTTTAGTTCAAGTTTATGTTGATGATATTATTTTTGGTTCTGCTAATGAAAAGTTGTGTGCTAAGTTTAGCAAGCTTATGCAGTCTAAGTATCAGATGAGCATGATGGGTGAACTAAATTATTTCTTAGGCTTGCAGGTCAAACAGACTAAGACTGGTATTTTCATTAATCAGTCAAAGTATATCAAATATCTTTTAAGAAGGTTTGACTTTCAAGACTGTGCAGTTGCAAAAACACCCATGGCAACAGCCACTAAACTAGACTCTGATCCTAAAGGAAAGAGTGTGGATAATACTAGTTATAGAGGCATGATAGGCTCATTGTTATATCTAACTGCAAGTAGGCCAGATATAATGTTTTCTACCTGTTTATGTGCTAGATTCCAAAGTGATCCTAAGGAATCTCATTTAATTGCTGTGAAGAGAATTTTTAGATATCTCAAAGGAACTCCAAATCTTGGTTTATGGTATCCTAGAGAATCTGATTTCTTTCTAATTGGCTATTCAGACTCTGATTATGCAGGGTGTAAGATAGACAGGAAAAGCACTACAGGTACATGTCAATTCTTGGGAAATAGATTGATTTCTTGGGCAAGCAAGAAGCAACAATCTGTTTCAACCTCAACTGCAGAAGCTGAGTACATAGCAGCAGGCAGTTGTTGTGCACAGCTCCTTTGGATAAGAAATCAGTTACTGGATTATGGTATGACACTTAGTAATATTCCTATGTTTTGTGATAATACTAGTGCTATTAAAATTGCAGAAAATCCAGTTCAACACTCAAGGACTAAGCACATTGATGTCAGGTATCATTTTATTAGAGAACATATTGAGAATGGTACTGTGGAACTTCATTTTGTTCCTACTGACAAACAGCTTGTAGATATTTTAACTAAACCACTTGATGAGACTACATTCAGTAGACTAGTAAGTGAGTTAGGAATGTTAAATTTTTAGATCTGTAACATCTGCAAAAGTAGCAAGGTATGTTGTTCTTAGCTTATAGACTTGATATTCCTGTCAGGATCTATATTTGATTGTTAAATGTTTTAGCTATAACACTTTGCCTTGATAAATTTCAGTATGATAGACTTGTTAATAATCATCAGGATTAGATTTGTCATCAGGATGCTGACGTCATCAGTATTGTGTCAGTATCAGGATTATGAAAATTGTCTCAGATCCTGACGTTTTCTTTGTATAGTAATCTGATTCTGTGATGTGTTAAGTCTATGCTAGCAAGTTTTAATATTTGCATAATGATAATTTATACATCATTCAAAAATCAAAAGACAAGCGGATAACAAGAAACTGTATTTTCATTAATAGAAATCATTATATGGAAATGAAATACAACATCTTTTTGTCTAAATTTCTATTCTATACTTGTCTTTGATATGAACTCTGAGGAACAGGACAAGGAGCATCTCAAGAAATCCATCAGGGGATGAAAGCCTCGTTTGCTCTTGGATTCCTTGTCTGGGCGACTTGAATGAGAGCAGCTAACTTAAATGAATAGCATCTCCATCAAGATCAACCTCAGACTCTCGGCCAAATTCTTCATCCTCAAGTTTTGAGGAGGTTAGGGGAAGATTGTATCCAACAGATGGATGTTCTAGGAGAAACCTCTGGATATTTTCGAAAACCAATCCATTCATGATTAGTTCGATGAGAAGAGTCATTTGTTCAAAGAGATGATCAAGAACAGGATGTTCATCGATCAAGAAAAATCTGGAAAATGGGTTTGAAGGGGTTTTTGGTTTGAGAAGCATTGTTAAGAAGAAAAGAAATTGAAAGGTTATGGAGAATGGCATAAGGCGTCTGGTTCTTTTAAAGGAAGACGTGAGAAGCTGAGCAGTCACTTGGAAGTTTTAATGAAGTCAAATGCTAATTATTGCGTGTGACTATATTTCTTGTTTCAAGAAATATTGAAAATATCTAACCAATTGATTTTCTGTTCAGATTAATTGTTTATTTCTTTTTCAGATAAAAGAAAAATGCCACGTGGAAAACTCCATATTAAGTCTCTGATGATATTGGTCAGGATTTCATGTGTGACCATCAGGATTTGAAAATTATATTTTTAAATCACATTGCATTTTGTGATTATTTTGATGAGAGGTCATCAGGAAAAGGAAGCTGATCAGTATTACTTATTGATACCCTGATTTATTTCATGAAAAATCAATTTTGGATTTTATTTTCCAAAAATCGTGGGTAACCGCATTTTTCAGGGACTGACACCTGTCAATCTACGTGTCAACGTGGGATAGTGGTCTGAAAGATTTGTGAAATATATTTGTTTTGAAACTCTAATCGTGTAATTGCTTTCTCTAATTTTACATTCTCTAAAGCAAAAATCACTTTTGAGTTTTCAAAATCACTAATCCATTTCAAGAATTTTTCAAGTTTCTTTTCAGATCAAAAAATGGCAGCTCAGAGAAGATTACCTAAATCAGTAGCCTTCAAGTTTGGTGACTTTGATTTTATGACAAACAATCATGTTGCAGCTATCACCAACAAGGAAGGAGTATCATCTGATTTTCATCCAATCATGGACTTTCTGGCATATGGACCATTAAGTTATGCATTGACAGCATCTCCACAGATTAATCAAGTAGCTGTTTCACAAGCTTGGAAGAATGCTGAGGTAATTGATTCTACTCAGAGTCAATCAGGTAAGATTGTTCTACATTTAGGACAAGATTCATTTGACATTACTGAATCGGTTGTTAATTCAGTACTTTGCTTACCTGTTACTGATAGTTATGAGAATGTACCATCTGATGATAATATAAGAACTATGTTGTCTGAATTAGGTTATAGTGGACCTCTAGATAACATGAGTCAGTTGAATAGGTCTTTTCTTAGAAAGGAATGGTCTTTTTACCTTGATCAAATTGCTAAATGTTTTACTGGCAAATGTAGTTCTTTTCAGCAAATTACTTCTGTTACTTCACATATTGCTTATAGTTTGCTTTATGACAGAGTAATCAACATTGGTCATATTATCTTAAGTCGGATGAGTATTAAACTTGGGTTAAGAGATCAAAACAGGAAAATGGTTTATTATCATAGATTTATGCAATTGTTTGTTAACCATTTTATTCCTGATGTTGAAACTAGATTTGGTAGAGAACATTGTGTTTCTTCTTATGAACAGCAAAAGAGAATTTTCTCTGACATTACAAAGAAGGACAATGAAAAGAATCTAGATGAAATACCTGCAATTCATTATCCATATCATGTTCAGGTAACTCTTAAAACTCATCTTCCTACTTTCTATAATTCTTCTTTCTTTTGTGGTGAAATGGCTCAGGAATCTCAATTGGAGGAGAACCCACCCGTGTCTACCCAAGTAGCCCAAAACATTATAGTCTCTGAAACAATTCAAGAACCAAATTTTGATCCACAGCCTATTGTTTCAAAGAAACCAACCTCTGGTGTTTCTCAAAAGACATCAGTTGTAAGGAAGAGAAGATTTGTTGTGTCAAGTAGTAGTAGTAATTCTAGTGAAGATGATGATGATTTAACTCTTGCTGAGAGAGCAGAATTGAAGGCTGCAATTCAACTTTCTTTATTAGCACAAAGAGATGAAAAACCTAGTCACAGCCAGGCTGCAGTCTCCCAAAAGACTGTAGTTCTTAAAAAGGGAAAACAGGTACTGGATACTGTCTCTCAAAAGACTGTGTCTATTGAACAAAGATCTCATCCCAAGATCACTTCTGTGTCTACACCTCTTGAGTCTTCTCAGGATAAATCTTTTGCTCACTATATCAGGAGAACAAGGAGAAAGATTCAATTGTCACCTACACACACAGAGTCTAGTCCAACTAATATCATGCAGGTTTCTACAAATCAAGCTACATCTATGTCAGTAATTGACAAGAGAGATCTGGATATTGATTCTTCATGGGAAACTACATTATCATACAGACTGGCTATGGGACTAATTTCTCTAAAAGTGAAGTTGTCAAGGCCTGTTCTAGACTTTTTGGTTGAAAGAGTACCAAAACTTTTATTTCCAGATGAATATGGACTTTTACATCAAAGACTTGACTTAATGAAGATGTATTTCTATGTGTCTGTCAGAAGACAATTAGTCAAGAAATTTGGACTCTCGAAACATGGTGCACTTCAATCACTTCATGCATATTTATTTGACAAGAATGTAATTATTGAAGATGCTTCAACTCAAGGTGAACAACTGGAGGAAGTAGATAGAGGGAAGCAGTCAACAGAAGATACTATTGCATCAGTGGTGAATAGTAGGAAAGATCAGATCACAGTCACTGTAACACAAGAACCATCTAGTCAGAGGAAGGATGACTCAGGAGCTGTGATAGCTGATGTTGAAAGGACTTCTGTGATGACTGAGAATGCAAGTGAGATACCCTATGATATGGGAGGAATGACTTTGGTTGATTTTTCTGAAGATCAAACAAATTTTGTTCAGTCAGAGTCTATCCACCTTGAGGGTGTGTCTCAGCAAACAACACTTAAAGATGGTGATGTACTAACTATGGTGTCTAATGAAGTATTACTGAAGACATCAGAGTCTAGTAAAGAACCTGAAAGTGGTATACTGGAGCCTGTAGTTTCTGAAAGGAAAGAAGATGATTGTAAGGGTTCAGAGACTATAGCAGCTCACTCCTTGGAGAAAACCTCAAGCCACATGCCAAATGAGGAACCCTCTCTCCATGTGAGATCAGGTATAAAAACTTCTTCTAAACTCTATTTTTTTGTAGGTCATGAGAGCACTTATCTAAATTTGAGTGATACACTTGAAAAGATGGACTTAGATCCACAATTTGAGCGGCTGGCTCCTGACCAGGCAAAAGGTGAGGTAGAAAGAGTGTTGACTTTAGTAAGTCAAAGTGAGAATGAGGGTATGGATGATCAACTCCATAGTGAGGGAGAGAAAATTAGGAAACCATCATTTGATTTCTGGGATCAGGTTTTTCCTGAATCTTGGTCTGAAAATTTGGGTATGGATGCTGGTACTTATTCATTCATCAAAATGTATCAGAAGAATGACCTAGCACATCACAATGCAAAGCCAGAAGTTAAAGCTCAGAAGCAAAAGGAGAGGCTTGCAGGAATCATTAACAGAAGAGGTGCCAGGATAAAGCAATCTCTTGATACATATGTACCAGATGAAGATCCTAATGATCCTAGTGTTCCTTTGTATGTACTTCCAATATCAGCTCGAATTGAGACATCAACAGTCTCTGATCACTCTAAGAAGGAGTCAGGATTTGAAGATGTTGGTACACAGAATACTGGTGAAGGAAATGATGATCATGTTTCAGTTTCAGAACAGAAAGATGAAGATGTTGATACTTCTAATCAGGTTTTATTACTTGAGTATCATACAAATCAAGCAACTTCTTCTACAAGACTTGACGATACAGTTCTTTCTGATTCTGATACTAGAGATACTAGAAGCACTTCCAACATTGAAGTTCATTCTGATGTTTTGAAAGATATTTAGAATTCTCAAATTGATATTCAAACAAGACTTCAATCACTTGAAGATAACCAAGTCACAATTATGGAAAATCAAGCAATTCTTATGAATCTCATTTGTTCTATTTCTGAATCTCTTGGAATTAATGTTGCTGATGTCAAAAAGGGGGAGATAAAGTCAATTCAAAGACAACAACAATAACACCACCAGACTGGGGATGATAAAGCTGGGGGAGATAAAGATCAGACAAAGGGTAGTAAAAAGAAGAACTAGCAGGAGTGACAGTGGTGAATCTCAGCTAGGAAGTGGTAAAGGAAGAGCAGCATTAATAGTTAAAATTCTTTCTTCTAAGTACTAGATAATCGTCTACATCTGAGAAGGAGGTACTTAACTTCATAATTCTACATTTATAAATTCTATTCTGGTTGTATTGTTATATGTTTTGACATCCACAACTTAGATTTATGCTTCAGATTGTAAAGCATAAATAGGGGGAGATTGTTAGGAATAATTCATAAGTTGTGATGTTAAGAATAGAATTTACACATTATACTTCTTGTAATCCTGATCTTATAAAGGATTTAGCACTGTATATAGGATTTATGTGTAAAGACAGTTATCTGTATAGTTTAGTCAGGAATAAACAGTGTATCGGAGACTACATGTCAGGAACAGAGAGCAAATCCTGATGATGGTCCAATACTGATGGTTGATCAGATACTGATGCAGTGTACAGATCCTGATATCAGTCGTGTTACTGATGATGTCATTATGGATGCTACAGAAACTGGCAAGTGCTATAAAACAGGATCGTTGTTTGAAGAACAAGCAAGAAGATATTATGAAGGAAAGAGTTTTCTATTAAAGGAAACTATCGACTAGAAGGCAGAACATTGTCATGTATAGATTATATCTTTCTGTTATTAGTTGATAGGTAGCATTATAAATACTCTCTCAATATCATTGTAAAAGAGCGACGAAGTTGTGAGTTCGTGTGCGTAGCTCTGTATAAGGTTTGTAAATGAAGCAAATTATTTTTTATATAAACTTTAAATGAAGCAAATTATTCAGAAGATTTATTTTAATCGAAACAAGTAAAATTAATCTAATTAAAACACATTTATAAAATTAAAAATAGAATATAATAAATAATATAATTATAAAATAACATTAATATGTAAAATAGAATTGATATGGGCTAGAAATAAGCCCTAAAGATGCATTTAATGTGGCATTAATTAGACCTAGAATGGTCCAAACGTGGGGCCCACCATATGGGCCCAAACCCTAATTATAATATTAATTTCATAATTAATATTAGGGGTAATAAACAGCTCAGCAAATAAGAGTCAAACAAGGATATAACTCTTGCTTGGCTTAGCCTCCAAGATACATATCTCAACATGGAAACTGATTCCTAAAAGGAAGGGATCTAGAACCTTCCTTGAGGCGGTGGCTTGCCCACCAAGTCTCTGACTCCTACCATAATTCTAAGGCTTCTCATCCTATATAAGGACCTGACCCCTCATTCTCAGAACTACGTCTTGGCTTGATTCTCAATACGAGATACGTAGGCACTCTGTGAGGATCGATCAGTCTCGAACACAAAAACAGCCATTAAAGCACGAAGCTCCCAAACCCTAGCATTAATTACAAATTCGTAACCTAGTTTTTATTCCACAACATTTGGCACCGTCTGTGGGACAAAGACATCAACCATGGTTCAAACACGAAGAACAGCACCAAGCACTACAAAGCCAATCACAACCGAGGCTTTACCTCTTAGCTCTGCTCCGCCTATCACTGAACAGGTGCCCCCAACAACCGGAATGATCGTTCAACATCAAGTTTCTCAACCCCTAGGGACGACTTCCCATGTTGAGAGTACGTTACCTCCGATCGTCCACACAAATCCAGGGACCAATCCCCTTTAGATGGTGGTCTCTCCCTTGATTGTAGATCCCAACAACCCTCCACAAGGGGTCCAGATCCACACTACGGATCTCCCCGTGAACACCAACCCGATGTATGGGCTGCCTAACTACCCTCCTACTCAAGGAGCTGGATCAAGTGACCATGCCTTGCAAATCCGAGATCGAGAGTATCTTGACTACTCTGGTCCCTATACCGATGAATCGTCTTCTGATGATGAAGATCGTGATGAAGCCCCGAGAAGGCGACGTGTTAGTAGAGAACCTCTGAGTAGGCATAAAACTATCCATGATGGACTCCCGTCAACAACTACAGAAAGGATCAAGGCTCATGAAGCCGAGATCTTAAGATTAAAGGAAGATATGGCAAGGGAGCAAGTGAGGTTGCATCATAATAGACCACCTCCAAACTCAGGAGGGATTCCTTTTATTGATTTAGAGAGGCCTTCGAGGAGGCAGAGAAGGGCTAATGCCTCAACTGATAAAACAGCAAGGGTAGAAACTCCTAGGAGTAACCCTAAAGATTTAATGCCATTGGGAGATCCAGATGATCCTACACCCCCGTTTACTGAGGAAGTGATGAATGCTCGTATCTCAAAGAAGTTCAAGATGCCGACAATTAAGGCTTACGATGGAACGGGTGACCCCGTAAATCACGTGAGGACATTCTCAAATGCACTGCTGTTGCAGCCTGCAAGTGACGCTTTGAAGTGTAGGGTGTTCCCTCAAACCCTGTCGGGTATGGCTCAAAGATGGTACAGTTGGTTGCCTGCAAACTCAATTGGCTCTTTCAAGGAGTTAAGTGATGCCTTTGTTAGTCAGTTCATCAGCGGGAAGGTGCATGAGAAAAGCTCTGCATCCCTTATGTATGTGGTACAGGGGAAGAATGAAAATCTGAGAGATTATTTGAAGAGGTTCACAAAGGAAACGTTGAACATCACTGATTTGGAGAATAAGGTGGCCATGGTAGCCCTGGAACACGGAACCACTGACGAGTTCTTTAAGAGGTCGTTGGCAAAGCATCCTCCTGAAAACATGGCAGAGCTCCAGCGAAGGGCTGACAAGTATATCAAGGCTGAAGATAACATGAAGAAAGAAGCTGCAGGAGGTAATGATAAGGGTAATAGCGACTCCAAGAAACGAAAGCAAGACCAAGAGTATGATGCTAGGGACAAGTATCCCCGTACTAGCAAAGACTCTGAGTCAACATCGACGAAGAGTATGGGACCAAGATTTTCTGACTATGCAAGGTTGAATGCTCCTAGGAGTCAAATCTTGTTAGAGATCGAGAAGGATAAGGACTTCCGATGGCCGAAGCCACTCAGGGGTGATCCTGCAAAGAGAAACAAGGATCAATACTATAGGTTCCACCGAGACGTGGGACATGACACAGATGATTGCAGATAGTTGAAGGACGAGATTGAATTCTTGATCCGAAAAGGAAAACTGAATAATTTCACAAAGAGTGGAGATCGTGGAACCCAAATAGGGGATTACAACAGGAGAGACAATGATAGAAGGGATAATGATCGTGATCGTAACACACAGCCCCGAGGGCCGGTTATCAACTCGAAACTCTCGAAAGGCGTATGCAGAGAGGTGATGCACATCGTAGGAGAAGCCCCGAAACGTGCTAGAACCGAAATTGCGATTGGTTTTGATGATTCTGACATTGAAGGAGTGAAGTTCCCTCATGACGACCCATTGGTCATAACCCCTGTGATTGGGAATTCAGAAGTAAAGAGAGTCTTGATAGACAATGGAGCTTCAATTAATATTCTGTTTCATGATGTGTTTTTAAAGATGGGATACACCGACTCTCAGCTTACCCCAACCAATATACCTATCTACGGATTTAATGGAGTGGAGTCCAAAGTTGAGGGGACTATAAAGTTACCCATGACAATTGGGCAAGAACCTAAGGAGGCTACTCAGATGTTGAATTTTCTGGTGATCAAGGCATCCTTGACTTATAATGCAATCCTGGGAAGGACTGGACTTCATGCGTTCAAGGCTGTTGCCTTTACTTACCACATGAAAATTAAATTTCCAACCCAAAATGGTGTCGGAGAACAAAAAGACGATCAGAAGATGGCAAGAAGTTGTTATGTATCCGCTTTAAGAGCTGATGGAGTCGGGGGCAGGTACTCCCGATTGAAGACATGGATGTCCGAGGTGATGATGAACACCGAGGGAAGCCAGCAGAGGATTTGGTCACTATACCCCTAGAGCTGGGCGACACTGAGAAAGTTACATATATAGGAGCTTCGCTGAAGGAACCCTTGAAGGGCCAATTAACGGCATTCTTGCAAGAAAATAGTGATGTGTTTGCTTGGACTACAGCTGATATGCCAGGGATTGATCCCCAACTCATAACTCACAAGCTGAATGTTGATCTTGAATGGAAGACAATAAAATAGAAGAAAAGGAATTTTGCTCCTGAAAGGCAAGAGGCCATTAAGCAAGAAGTTGATAAGCTCCTAGAGGCTGGGTTTATTGAAGAGATTCAGTTTCCCGAATGGTTAGCTAACCCTGTGATGGTCAAGAAGGTGAATGGAAAGTGGAAGATGTGTATAGATTTCACCGATTTGAATGATGCATGTCCAAAGGATTGTTTCCCCCTCCCAAGGATAGACATGTTGATAGATGCCACTGCTGGACATGAGATGTTGAGCTTCATGGATGGGTTCAGCGGCTACAACCAAATTAAGATGCACAAGGATGACATCCCTAAGGTATCTTTCATAACTGACTTTGGTGTTTTTTGTTATCTCGTCATGGCTTTTGGTCTAAAGAATGCAGGAGCAACTTACCAACGACTGGTAAATAAATATTTGCCCATCTGATTGGAAAAACCATGGAGGTCTATGTTGATGACATGTTAGTCAAGAGCCTTTGCCAGTCAGATCACATTAAGCACCTCAGAGAGGCATTCAAAGTGCTGAGGCACCACAAGATGATGTTGAATCCAGCCAAGTGTGCTTTTGGTGTTGGATCAGGAAAGTTTTTGGGATTGATGGTTTCGAAAAGAGGCATATAGGCCAATCCTGATAAGATCAAAGCAATCTTGGATATGGAACCACCCCGCTCTATACGAGATGTACAGAAGCTAACTGGTCGAGTTACGGCCTTAGGAAGATTCATCTCTAAGTCTGGTGATAAGTACTTTCCTTTCTTTCAGGCCCTGAAAAAAGTGAAAAATTTTGAGTGGACTACAGAAAGCCAAGAGGCCTTTGAGCAGCTGAAGAAGTATATGGCTAAAGCCTCGTTGTTGGCCAAACCAAGCCCGGGGGAGACTCTCTACCTATACCTGGCAGTATCCGAGCAAGCATTGAGTGTTGTCCTTGTTCGAGAAGAGAAAAAGGTTCAAAAACCTATCTATTATGTGAGCAAGGTTTTGCATGGGACTGAGTTGAATTATTCGACTATAGAGAAGTTTGCATTGGCATTACTAACAGCCTCGAGGAAGCTACGGCCTTACTTTCAGTCGCACAAAATTGAAGTCCTGACGGACCAGCAGTTAAGGAACATATTGCATAGCCCAAAGGCCAGTGGACGGCTACTCAAATGGGCTATAGAGCTTGGAGAATTTGATATCAAGTATAAGCCTCGGACAACCATCAAGGCTCAGGCATTGGTTGACTTCGTGGTTGAATGCACCATTGGCAACCAAGAAGTCGGGGGGCAGGAGATAATAACCACCCCTGGGAGTGAAGATAAGGATGAAGAACTTGTAACTGATCAGAAGGAATATTGGGTGCTCTATTTTGATGGAGCATCAAAAACAAAATCTAGTGGTGCAGGTTTGGTTTTGCAAAGCCCCGATGGGTTCACAGTTGAGTATGCTTTGAAGTTGGATTTTCCTACTACCAACAATGAGGCTGAGTATGAAGCATTGAGGAATGCTATGTTGAACACCAAAGTGTGTGGAGATTCAAGACTGGTAGTCTCGCAAGTGAATGGCGAGTTTGAAGCCAAGGATGAGACTATGGCAAAATACTTGAGAGTAGTAAAAGCTGTTATGACTCAATTCGAGGAATGCTATGTTGAACACGTTCCGAGAGAAGAGAACGTTAAGGCCGATGCCTTGTCTAAATTTGCTTCTTCTGAAATTGAGAACTATGTAGGGAGTGTTTACTTCCAGGTCTTGAAGGCCCCGACCGTCAACTCTAAGTTGGTGGCACCTATTGATGTAGGAAGTTGCTGGATTGATCCTATCAAAGCTCACCTCGAAATTGGATGGCTCCCTGACAATCCCCTGGAGGCACGAAAGCTGTCAGTAAGAGCAACAAGATACGCCTTGATCGAAGGCCTCCTGTACAAGAGATCGTTTGTTATCCCATACTTAAAGTGTTTGAGGCCCCAAGAGGCAAGAGAAGCATTGGAAGAAGTTCATGAAGGGATATGTGGGCAGCACTTGAGGGGCAGGGCCCTGGCTCACAAAATAACCCGTCTGGGATTCTATTGGCCTGAGATGTTTGTCGGTGTACAGAATTATGTCAAGAGGTGTGATAGGTGCCAGAAGCACGCTCCGATTGTAAGGTAGCCGCCTGAAATGTTAACATCAGTCAATTCTCCCATCCCGTTTGTAATGTGGGGGATGGACATACTAGGTCATTTCCCTATGGCATCGGCACAGAGGAAGTTTCTGATAGTCACCATTGAATACTTCACCAAGTGGATTGAGGCTAAGCCTCTAGCCAAGATAACCACCAAGCAAGTTGCCAAGTTCTTTTGGGAGAACATAATTTGTAGATATGGCATCCCACGAATCCTTGTAATGGATAATGGGACACAGTTCAACAATGAGGAGTTCAAAAAGTACTATGAGAAAAACGCTATTGAACTTCGTTTTACTTCAGTAGCACACCCGCAAGCAAATGGACAGGCCGAAGTGGCCAACCGGATCATCCTTGATGGACTAAAGAAAAGGGTCGAACGCTCAAAGAACACTTGGGTGGATGAGTTGCTGCCTATACTCTGGGCTTATCGCACTACTTGTAAGGTGACCACCGGAGCAACCCCGTTTCTATTAGCTTATGGAGCTGAGGCAGTTGTACCACTAAAAATCATGCATGCATCACCTCGAGTTGAGGCATTCGAACCTGAGACTAATGAAGAAGGCATGAGGCTCGCCCTAGATCTGATCGATGAAGTCAGGGATGAGGCAAATGCCAGAAATGCGGAGCATCAAAAGAGAGCATCCTTTTATTACAACCACAGGGTTAAGGAAAGGTTCTTTCAGCAAGGTGACTTAGTTCTAAGGAAGATCGAGGCTTCTGGAGTTGGCCAGAAGGGAAAACTAGCCCCTAACTGGGAAGAGCCGTATCGAGTCAGGAAGACGTTGGGACGAGGATCATATAAGTTGGAGACATTAGATGGGAATGAAGTGCCCCAAACTTGGCATGCTCAGAACCTAAAGATTTATTATGTGTAAGCCTTCCTAGCAAGGACTTGGCTTTTATCTATTTATTAGTAAAGGTAGAAATAAGGTTCAATGAAACCATTTCAGGGTCTAGTACCCCGAGTAGGACCATAGTATCTATGTAAGGGTTGAACCCTCTTTCAAGTTATTAATGCAAATCTATTTTCCATTCTATGATTCTATGTTTTGTTTATGTACCAAGCACCTGTTGAGTGCAAGTCTGGAAAGATCAAGTACTGAAAGTAAATAAGAATATGAATAAAGGAAACGGATGCATAAATAAAATGCCCCGAAGGGCCATGGTTCGAATTAAGTTACAACACACAAATAAGAGTTAAGTCCCGGAGGACATTGATTGAAAGCTGATGAAATTAAGCCACAAGCGGCTAAACAAGGCCATACAAGGCCATGGGATGTACCCAGCCTACTTAGCCGGGGATTCTTCCTCGCTGCTCTCCTCGCCCGACTCCTCCTCATCTAATTCCTCCTCCTCTTCATCTGAAGTTTCTTCCTCATTACCACCTTGATTAACAACCACCATCGGCTGCGTGGTAGATTTCCTAGCTTCGGTTTCTTCCTCTCCGGAAGATGAGCTCGAACTGCCCTCATTTCGGATCGTCCTTTTGCCTGGGATCGGTTGTCGAACTACTCCAACCCTTCTGGCAGGCGGTGGATTTTTTCCACAAGATCCCGAAGAACTTGAATCTTGACTAGCAGCTGGGGGATGTCTTTTGGATCCCGAAGATCTATGGCTACCTCTCGAACTAGAACCTGAGGCTTGAGGAACAATTTTTGTCCCCGATCCAGAAGCAAGGTTTGTACGGTTCTCACCGTCCAAAGTCCAAAAAGGGCAAGGAAAGTCAGATGGCATGACAACTGAGGGATGTTTGTTGCTCACGGTATTGATTGTCTTCTCCCAACCAATGGACATGTTGTAGGGCCGCACCTCATCATCATGCGCATCTATGAATTTCAGAAATTCTTCAGACTTATGATAAGACTTAATCACCTTGTTAGCATCATCCATTCTCTTTCGGGCGAGGGAAGCAAGTTGCTTTCGGGAGGATAGAGCATTTGCTTCAGCACGGGTGACTTGAGAATGTAGATCATCAATCTCCTCTTTGAACCTTGCTGAATCAGTCTTCAAGGATATATTCTGATCCCTGAAAGCCAGGCCTTGGGAAGAAACAGCCTGGAAGTAGGCATTAGCCTACAATCAAAGTTGACAAAGCATAAGGAATTTGTAAAGGCTAAATCATAACAGAATCAGTAGGAAAAGTGTCTTACCTGATACAAGGCTTGAGCGCCCAGAAGCTGATTTTCGTTCATTTTATCCCCAGCATGTAAAGTCAATCTATCGGGAGGAGTGATTGAAAGCTTGGACCAGTCTAGGGCTAGGTCAGGACCCCCACAAACCGAGTCTTGTTCACATATACCCCATGATGGCATGAAGGGGGTCCTGATACTTCCATCAGCATTATGGGATCTCTTCCCGCCTTGGGAGCAGCCTTCCAAGAAGTTGGGGATACGAGGCTTAGCAGGATTCAGTAGCTCCTCAGCCTTTTTCTTCATTCTTTTAGTCACATTCGGTTGATTCTGAGGACGGCTATCAATCTCCTCCGCAGCTGAAATACAAAGAAAAAACATCGGTATAAGAACAAACAGAGTTCATAAAAAGCTCAAGTAAGAAAATTACCCTCAATGGAAAGAAAGCTAAAGCTCAATAAGGTTCTTTTCATTCAGAAAAATTTTATAGTGGGTACGGCCATTGTAACACCCCCAGATCCGGGGTCTGGGATAGGGTCGTTACTGTCTTATTTCCATGATTGATAATTCACTTAAGTCCACAATAAATAAATCACATACTGTGACCCCATAATAATATCCACTCTCACACACATACAGTTATAGTCCCAGAGGTGAAATTGAAATAAGTCTCACATTACGGGTTTACGAATAAAAGTTATTACAAGTCAAAAGGATAACATCACAAGTTTAAGAGTTTTATCGTTGATTAATCATTATTGATACATATAATTAAACTGGTAATCAAAGGCTGCTGATCTATGCTACCTCAGCAATGGCAGCGATGATATCAACGGGAAGCCCTGCGGGGCGGGTAACCTGCTTGCGCTGAGTGCGCCTGACGCGGGCCATGTGACCTAGCTGTTGTTGTGACATAATAAATAAGCAAGGGTGAGCAATAGCCCACCAACAATATATAACTGTGCAGTAATATATAAGACAGTTCAAAGATATGTTTTGAAATCATATGCCATGCATTAGAGAAAATATTGCCAGTTTAATATAAAGAATGAAGTTACAAGGTAACTCAACAGGTATATATTTCGTGGAAGCATATGCTATGCCAAAGTAAGCAAGATAGCATCATTTTCATAAAAATAGGAACTTGCAAGAAAGATATTGCAATTCCAGTTTGAAATACTTTTCAACTCTGCCGACTATGATGATGTTGCAGAAAATTTCCAACATTGAGTGATGAACTAATACGGGAGCATTGCCGCGCCAGATGCCCTGACGTTTACGGGGATCAGTCGTATGTCATGCATCGCATCAGTCGTTCTCTACATGTAGAAGGTAGCTCCGACGGATTTACTTGTCTACCGCCCTCTGGAACTCCTAAGCCAACGGTTGGGCTATTGCTGGACCGGCGCCACTCGGCCACTTACGTGTCTCCTAGTTCATTTAACATCCATCATTTTGAAATGTATTGTTCGTTCCCCTTTTCCCCAGGTATGATACCTGTTGATAAGACTCCACAAGGTAGTCGTATCTAATGTGGAAAGGGAAATTTACCAATATTTCCCAAGCTATTGCTTGTTAATGGATACCAACTTGTTCCAATATTCTACCCCTCGAATGATGAGAGGGTACACACAATTCCATGAACAATAGTAACCAAGTTGCGAGTGAAATGAATTATTTATGACCGGGCAGTCACAAGATAAATAACATTCCTCAAGTAAGGTTCCCTTACAATAGAATCGAAGGGAGAATGGAATCACTGAGAACCTTCCTTGATAATATAATAATAATAATAGGACTCTGAAATAATTTATATAATATTTGAGGGTTGATGATACTATGTGAATGAAACCAAGTATCTTTGAAACGAGTTAGAAGAATTAAATAAATATTCCAAGAATATTTATTAAGTCACAGATATTGAAAAAGGGTTGCTCGGAATAATCTTTGAATAAATATTCAGAATAATATTCATTGAACAAATAATGAATATTCTAATCAATAACAATGTTTATTGATGGAGTAACCGTCAGATGGACATTGGAGATAATATTTATTGAATCAATAGTGAATATTCAACTCAAGAAGGATACATATTGATGGAATAATTATCGACTTAATATTTGGGACAACATTCATTGAATAAAGAATGAATATTCAACTTAATAATACTTAGCGAAGAAATTATTATCGAATGAATATTGATAAGTGGATTTTATATCCACTTGGAATGCCTCCGTTCAGCTTAAATTGATTGTTTTGGACTCAAGTTGTTGTAGTTTTGATGTGTTTTGCTTAGTTGTGCAGATTTACGAGAATGTTGATTAAAGTTGATGCTTCTATCGTTTTTGGAGAATTAATTGATTAAAATTCGGATTTTCCGGGAAGGCTGCGCAGCTTATACTGTTGTGGCCATATCTGGAGTTCTAGAAGTCCGTTTTCAGCGATCTTACTGCCCACGCGAAGCCTGGGAGATTTTCTACAACTTGGGATAGGATTCCCACGAGCAAATTGCGCCGGGTAGGAGCAATCTGCGCGAAGAACAGACTGTTGGGCGCAGGTTGCACGCGCGCGGTGCTGAAAAATTACAGTTTTTACTATTTTGGCCATATCTTGAGTTCTACAACTCCGTTTGAGGCCCGTAAGCAGTCCACGCGAAGATAACGAGATTCTCTATCATTCTAAAGTGGTCCAGAGGTCCAATTACGATTGGAACGTTCCAGAATATCTGAAGAAAAGTCAGCTACGAATTTTCCTTAAAAACAGAATCAGTTTAGGAAACGTATTTTGCAGAAATTCTATTATAATTCTGTTTTGGTATTTTCTTGCTGGGCAAGACTTGTAGAGCCTATATAAACACATCTAGGGTATTATTTTAGGAGATTTTCATAACCTATTGGAGAGAAGAGAAGGAGCAAGGATTGAAGGTGTTCTATCCAAGCTGTATTCAATTTTCAAAACGTGTAATATCTAAACTCCATATTTTTAATATCATGTTTTCATTCAATATTATTGTTTTGTTTTCTTCAGTAATTATGTGTAACTAATTCTTTAATCTGAGGATTGGGTAGTATTACTTGGTATTCATGCATGCTTGATTATGTGATTTTCTGCTTTGCTGATCTGTTAATGAGATCTTAACACAATTAGGGAAGTCATGAACCTTTGATTGTATTCTAGGGATTGTAATAAGCTTGGGACAGAAGTTGCAATCTTAGTACATGATTTAACAGACATAATTTGAATATTAGATCGGGAGATTAATAGGAGAATTGTGAGACATATAATTCTTGGCACTTAACAGTTTATAGATATACTTTGATTGTATCACGGGAGTGACAATTAGGGTGTAGCTGTAGGCACTATATTGTAGCCTGGGAGGGTACAGTATAACTTTAGAAGAATTGTTTTCAGCAAGGTAGGAACACAGATATCACATTAATATTGAGCATGTATTGAGACCAAGTGAAGAACCCCAGTTCTTAGATTGTTTTCCTCATATATTTTATTCTCGATTGATAATTAGTTTAATTTAATTTAGTTTAATTTAGTTTATAAACAAACACAACATTCTTCTACACTTCTAAATTGTGAGAGATAAGAAACTTGAACTTGATATTACATTCAGTCCTTCCCTGCGAACGAACACATAAAAATACTACTAACAAATATTTGAAATTATGTTCAATAATTGAATCGAATTTAAATAAAGGTCGAAGATAATATTCCTTATCTCAAGGGAATATTCAAAGTAATATTTATCGAATAACTGGAGTTCGAATCAATGTTCAACTGATATTTATAAAATAAATAGAGATTGAATGAATATTCGAATTAATATTCATTTAAATAAATAAGGCTCGAATGAATATTAAAATAATATTCATTAAATAAATAAACTTGAATGAATATTCAAAATAATATTTATCGACTAAATAAGAATGAATATTCTTTAAGCAAATAACTTAACTGAGGGTTCGAATAATATTCGAATATTTAATCAACTTTAGATGAATATTAAATATATAATATTCCTCGAATAAATAAACATCTGATGGATAATCCGAATAGTATTTATCAAATAATCTCAAGGGAATATTCCAATAATATTCGCCAGATAATAAATGGAAAATATTTGCTTAGTTATTTTCCTCTGAAAATAATATCAATATATCAAGGAATAACGACTCCCGGTCTATAGTCAAAGAATGAGATTCAGATGCCCTTCGCTTAAGGCTCTTAGTAATTTCCGGCTTATAACTGATATAATAACTATCTAGCTTATAAGCCAACAATAATTCAGGGAACAAGTATATCAATATGACTTTGAAAGTAGGCATGCATGCTATGGCATATGTACTGTAACAGAAACATATATATATTCACAACAAAAGCCTTAAAGAAGGATTTGAAACTTGCCTGGAAATCGAGTACGGGTAGGGGTAGTGGTAGCGTGTCCCGGGTTAGCCTGATGATCTATAAATAGCCAAGGCATTCGGGATTAATCACTTAACTCCTTTCAAAGGTTAAGTATAAACTTAAATCGAAACACGTTTTCAAGTCGTTTCGTTATACCCCTCTAATTCACTCTTATTATTGCTTTTATTATCCGACACTTGTTCGTTAATAAAGCATGTCATTACCCTTACATATGGTAAGCATTCGATTTGTAAAAGTTTTAAAGTCGAAAGATTATACCTCGAGATTTATCGATCGTTTGCTAAGTGGTTTACCGTAGTTATATCCAAGTATACTCTTTAGGGGTACTTTCGTACTTAACCTTGGTTCGAACATTTTTATAAAATCGAAAAACGATCTTTTTAATACGAGGTCTTCTCTCACACCACCCTTATGATCTCTAATATTTAATTACCAAGATTCGCCACTGCGATACTTATTTTACACGGTTCAATTACAATTACGAATTCGCATTCTCGGTTTCGAACAACTTTTACGAATTTAATCATAACTCCTAAACCGTAAGTCAGAATGTTTCGATTCTTTTTCCAAAATGATCTATGGCTCGATATCTATAGGGTTGGGTTAATTATTCATCAAGATCAGAGGTTCAATCTTACTGTCAAAAACGGATTTTAAGTGTTAATGAAATTTCGTCATTATAACGGCTATATATCGAACGTTCCGAAAATCATGTCGTCAATACCAAGCCACATCGGGAATCAATACAAGTTATACACATATTATACATCTCCTAATGTCCAAGAACATCATCTTGACCAACATATCACAATCATGTTTAGATCCACTAACAAACTTCATAATCATGCTTATAATCATACTACTACATCACTTACACTAAATCCATCAAGAACTTAACAAATCTCAAAGTAAGACCTAGGGTTTCAAGTGATGATTACCTTCCTTGGAGTGTCCTAGAGCCTCACTAAGCCTTGATCTATCCTTGTGTGGCCTTAGAGTTGCTAGATCCACCATAAGAATTCAAGAAATCAAGATTAGTTCATAAAAGTTACTATTCATCAGCACTTTGATGATTTATTTGAAAATGGAAAAAGATGAATATGAAGCTGAAATTTCTAGGAGATCATCAACATGATATGTAGTACTTACCATAAAAATTTGAAGAACAAGTGATGGTTGGAAGTTGGACTTCCAATTAGCTAAGAATGGGCAGATTTTTATGGAAGAAATGGAGAGAAAATGTTGTTTTGCTTTGTTGTTTTGATAAAATGCATAAAGTGAATTGTTGTAGATAATATCTCATCCAAGTGGTGTTAGTGGAGTGTGATGCACTAGATGATGAAAATGGGAGGACAAGTGTTGAAGATTTAATGGTTTAAGGCAAACTTGTAATTGGATTTGCTAAGTACTTGGTTGATCACTTGATTCTAGTTACCTTTGTAACTATATTGGTTACTAGATATTTTCTAGTGGCGTGCACAAGACTCTTGCTCCATCTGCTTGTTTCTTTGTCCGTTTATAGCTTAATTCGTTGATCGTTCGAGGGAATAACTCATTCGTTTCTAGTTAGGGTTTTTACCGAAAACCTTCTTAATATTTATAATACTATTCCTCATATTTCTTAATACTTCTCGAATTTAAATTCCTTAAATCCCTTTTATAATTCCTTATGTCTTGCAGTGTCAAGGGAATTCTCGGAGAAAATAAAAGTGCTAATTTTCTGAATCCGACAGCCTTTACATACACTTATTTTCCTCCTGTATCACTAATACGAACTCAGAAATCCGTTCCGAATACCGGATATAGCATTATTATAATAATATTCCAAATTCCAACAAAATCACTATTCATCACTTATTTTTATTTAATTCCTATAATTAGGAAAATGAATCTGGTTCATCCTCGAGTGTTCCTTAACCTTTTTATGGAACCGCTGGACTTATAATAGATATTGATTTGGATGACACAAGAATAATCTTAATTGAAGTAATATACTTATATCCTTAGGAGATAGATCATTCTTATCTATGTTGTCAACCAAAGGTATTCTTCATGACATATAAATATTTGAATCCACATCCATTCTATTTATTTATTAGAACAACCGTTACATCGTAGTCGTAACCACTATTCGTTCTTACATCATTACATAAGAAAAGTTTTAATTCTATCAAAAATCCGGGTTCTTACAGTCTCCCCTCCTTAAAAGGATTCCGTCCCGGAATCAGTTTGAAAACAAATCGGGGTACTTTTCCATCATTGCACTTTCTAGCTCCCAGGTTGATTCTTCAATGTTGTGGTTCTGCCACAAAACTCTGACAAGCTTGATGACCTTGTTTCGGAGCACTTGATCCTTTCTGTCTATGATTTCCACAGGTTGCTCTACATAGGTCAAGTCTGGTTGCATATCCACGTGCTCATATTCCACTATATGCTTGGCATCTGGGTTATACTTCCTCAGCATTGAGACAAGGAACACATTGTGCACTTGCTGCAGGTTCGGGGGCAATGCCAGTTCATAAGCTAGCTCCCCAATTCGCCTTAAGATCTCAAATGGGCCAATATATCTAGGGCTCAGCTTCTCTTTCTTTCCAAACCTCATTAAACCTTTCCAATGAGACACTTTCAGGAACACTAGGTCTCCTACTTCGTATTCTTTTCCTTTCCGAGCTAAGTCGGCATATTTCTTTTGTCGATCCTGGGCTGCTACCAGCCGTCCTCTGATTAAATCCACTGCATGCTTTTTCCGTTGGACTATCTCAGGCCCGAGCATCTTTCGCTCTCCAACTTCATCCCAATATTGGGGAGATCGGCATTTTCTTCCATAAAGGGCCTCGTAAGGCGGCATTCCTATGCTTGAATGAAAGCTATTATTGTAGGAAAACTTAATCAAGGGCAAGTGTTCATCCCAATTTCCTTTAAAGTCTATAGCACAGACTCTCAACATATCTTCTAGTGTCTGGATGGTCCTTTCACTTTGCCCGTCCGTCTGGGATGGTAAGCTGTACTCATGTTTAGCCTGGTTCCCATAGATTCTTGAAAACTCCTCCAAAACCTGGAGTTAAATCTGGGATCTCTATCGGATACTATGGCGACTGGAACTCCATGTTGCGCCACTATCTCTTTCAAGTAGATATCTACCAGCCTGTCGACCGTATACCTTTCGTTGATCGGTAGAAAGTGAGCTGACTTTGTTAGTCGATCTATAATCACCCATATGGCCTCATGGTTTGCTTTGGTCTTTGGCAAACCTACTACGAAGTCCATAGCTATATGTTCCCATTTCCATTCGGGAATCTCCAAGGGGTGTAGAAGTCCGCTGGGCCTCTGGTGCTCCGCTTTCACCTTCTGGCAGGTCAAGCATTTACTAACCCACTCTACAACATTCTTTTTCATGTTGGGCCACCAATAGTACTCTTTCAAATCCCTATACATCTTGGTGCTACCGGGGTGTACTGAGTACCTTGAGCTGTGTGCCTCATATAAAATTTCATCCTTGAGTTCCTGATCATTTGGGATCCATATCCTCCACATGTATCTCATGATCCCTTCTTTATCTTTTTCATACTTGATTTCTTCACCAGTCATTAACTCCATAGCTGAGTTCTTTTCTTCCTCCATTACCCTTTCCTGGCATAGCCTAATCTTTTCCAACAATGGAGGCTGGATTCGAATTTGCATCAACTTTTCTTGGCCTTCTTCAGGCATCTTAATCTCAATTTCCAACTTCTCAAAGTCTTTTATCAATTCTTCCTCTGTAGTTATCATCTTGAGCTTCTCTTTCCGACTAAGGGCGTCAGTGACCACATTGGCTTTGCCCGGGTGATAACGAATCTCACCGTCGTAATCCTTGATTAGCTCTAGCCATCTTCTCTGGCACATGGTAAGCTCTTTCTGTGTAAAAATATACTTGAGGCTCTTATGGTCAGTGTAGATCTCGCACTTTTCCCCATACAAGTAGTGCCTCTAAATCTTTAAGGCGAAAACAATTGCTGCCAATTCCAAATCATGGGTGGGGTATCGGATCTCGTAATCCTTCAATTGCCTTGACGCATATGCTATCACCTTACCGTGCTGCATAAGCACACATCCCAATCCTTTATGCGAAGCATCACTGTAAATCACGAAATCTCCTTTTCCATCAGGTAACGCCAATACTGGGGCCATTACCAACCTCTTCTTCAGCTCTTGAAAACTCTTCTCGCATTTTTTAGTCCATTCAAATTTCTCAGTTTTACGGGTAAGTCGAGCTAACGGGGCTGCAATCTTTGCAAAATCTTGAACAAATCGTCTATAATATCCTACTAACCCTATGAAACTCCTTACCTCTATTGGAGTGGTTGGTCGTTCCCAATTTGAAACTGCCTCTATCTTGGAGGGGTCAACTAGCACTCCTTCTCTGTTGATCACGTGCCCTAATAATTGCACCTCATTTTTCCAGAACTAACACTTTGAGAAGTTGGCATATAATTGCTCCTTCCGGAGCGTCTCTAAGGTTATTCTCAAATGTTCAGCGTGTTCTTCCTCTGTCTTTGAGTAGATCAAAATATCATCAATAAAGACTATAACAAACTGGTCCAAATATTCCTTGAACACTCTATTCATTAAATCCATGAAAGCTGCTGGGGCGTTGGTCAATCCGAATTACATCACCAAGAACTCATAATGTCCATACCTAGTACGGAATGCAGTCTTTGGAATATCTTCAGGTTTAATCTTTAGTTGGTGATATCCGGTTCTCAAGTCAATCTTGGAGAAATACACAGCTCCCCTTAGCTGGTCAAACAAGTCATCAATTCTGGGTAACGGGTACTTGTTCTTTATGGTTAGCTTGTTCAACTCCCGATAGTCGATGCATAACCTCATACTCCCGTCCTTTTTCTTAACAAGCAACACTGGTGCACCCCAAGGTGACACACTGGGTCTTATCATACCCTTATCCAACAATTCCTGCAATTGCTTAGCTAGCTCTTTCATTTCCACTGGCGCCAATCGGTACGGGGCCTTAGAAACTGGCGCCGTCCCCGGGGTTAATTCGATAGCAAACTCAATCACTCTATCTGGTGGTAGTCCAGGAAGATCTTGAGGAAATACGTCTTCAAATTCGTTAACTACCGGAATATCTTGCATCTTGGGCGCCTCTTTCTGAGTGTCTATAACGCAAGCTAAATAAGCTTCGTTCCCTTTTCGTAGCAGTCTCTTGGTCTGTGCCATGGTCAAAATGGTCTGGGTCTGTCGTAGCCCTTTAAACACTATTTCCTTCTTTCCTGGGGTTTTCAACTTAACCTTTTTCCCTTTACAATCTATTTGCGCATTATTACGAGACAACCAGTCCATTCCCAGAATAACATCGAATTCCCCTAACTTAAAAGGGATCAAATCAACATAGAAGGATCGTCCTCCTATTTCTATTTTTCAATCGGGGTGGATCTGATTAACTGGGACAACTTCTTGATTAGCTATTTCTACTTGCAAAGACTCCCTTAGCGGTTGAGTTTTAAGTTTCAATTTATGCGCAAAATCTCTAGATATAAAAGACTTAGTTGCTCCAGAATCAAACAAAACATTTGCACTGACTGAATTGAGGGAAAATGTACCTGCTATCACATCCGTGTTCCTCACGGCATCTTGTACTGTTATGTTAAAAGTTCTGGCAGTTGGTGGCCTGTTGGAGGCAGCTTTGCTTGCCCCTGATGCTGCTGGCTTGTTCATCGGGCAATCCCTCCTCATGTGACCTGGACGACCACACTGAAAACAAGTAGTGCCTTTGCTGGCAGTAGGAGCAATCGCGATACACTGGTAGGCATAGTGGCTTGCTCGCCCACACTTATAACATACCGTCTGTTTCTGAGTACATACCCCGGAATGTCTCTTCCCACAAGTGCCACATACTGGTAGTGGAGGTCTGGAATGATGGGAACGTGACACTCCTGCTTGTTGGCCGCCCTGGCTCACAGTTGCACTCCCAGATGGTTTAAACCCAACATTCCTCCCAGGTAGGGAAACTGCTCCTCGGTTGAACCTATTCGGGGGCCTTCCCCCTGCGGAACCTCCGCCCATGCTGGCATGCTTTCTCTTTAATCCCCCCTTCTCTCTCTCTTTGCATCCGATCGCTCCCTGCTTCCACAATGGTTACCTTTTGCACCAAGGTGGCATAATCAGTAATCTCTAAAACTGCCACTCTGTTCTGAATCCACTGTTTCAGCCCTTGCTGAAACCTGTTAGCTTTCTTTTCTTCAGTGTCCACAAACTCTGGTACAAATCGTGATAACTCAGTAAACTTGGCTTCATAATCAGCCACTATCATATTATTCTGCTTCAGTTCCAAAAACTTGAGCTCCATCTGGGTTTTCATGAACCTCGGAAAGTACTTCTCAAGAAACAATTGTTTAAACCTATCCCAGGTTAATATAGCATCTGTCTCCATATTCTTCTTGGCCTCCCACCAATAATTTGCCTCGCCCTTTAGTAAGTAGGTGGCAAAGATAGTCTTCTGGGCCTCATCAATGCTTAAAATCTCAAAAGATTTCTCCATCTCCTTGATCCATGCCCTGGCCTCAACGGGATCAGCCGATCCGAGAAACTCTGGGGGTTTGAGAGACTTGAAGGCCTTAAAAGAATTGGCCACAGTGGTATTATTTCCTTGGGGTGGCTGGGGATATTGGTTCAAATTCTGCCTCAGCAGATCCATAAAGTGTCCCATGGGGTTTCCGCCCTGGTTCTCCCCATGCTGTTCAACTTCAGTTTCCCATTCTTCTACCTCCTCTTCGAACTCCGCTGTGTAGAAAGTTTCATCCCCCATCCCATACTGGGAATCTTCTTGTTCATTGTAATCCTGGTCCTGTTCTTCATTATACTCAAGGTTTTCCTCAGGTTGATTGTGACTTTCTTGGTCAGTAGACTCATGGGGGTTAGCCCTAGTACCCATCCTTCTCGGAGGCATTTTACTGAAAATTTGGACAATATACATTAGGTTTATTTACCTATTTAAGAGGGTTTCTCCTCACAATATCGATGCATAATTGGATTTAGGATCCCACAATTCTATATATCATGGCAGGTTTTAATCGAACGCAGTATATGTAATTATAATATAACAAGCTAGTGAATTGCATCGCAGAGATACTGAAATGACTGAAAGGGAAATAAATATATACCAAGTACCAAACGGTACAACATCCGACAAACAACAACAGTTTTACAACCATCCGAATAAAACTAGTCAAAAGTGAAATAAGCTATATATCTGTCTAGTCTGCAACAGGGAACTATAAGCTGAAACTACCCCTACCAAAAATCGGCGCTACTATGCCGTACAAGACTAGACAACTACAACAATACATCACTATCCCTGCAGTCAGCCACGACGGTGGGCCAAAGCTCGAACCCTCCTCATAGCAAGGCGGAAAATCTCCTCTGCATCAGCCCTGGGTACTATGTCATGCCCATCAGTGGGTAACTGTCGCACCCTCACACGGGTCCTCAGCTCTATGCGGGTCACCTGCCTATACATCTCCCTAGCTCTGGCACGCCTACCACCCAGGTGCCTCAACCGGGCCTCTCTCTCCGCTGCTAGCTCTTTGCGGGACTCTGCCAGCCTGGCCTCAGCCACGGCTACCTCAGTAGTACGTCTGGCCACAACATAGTGGTGTAAACATGCTGGGACTCCCTCAGTCGGAACATGGGGTGGAGGGGCTGGATCTACTGGAAGGGCAACCTCTGTCTGCTGCGGCTCTGGGGTCAACGCCTCAAACTCATCTGATACTGGGCTCACAGGTAGTGGTGGCGGGGTAGGTAGGGGCTTTCTCACCAGAGAGGGGTGGCACATAAAGTCCAGAACTCCCTACAACATCATTCGCGGGCTCATCAACATCTCCCTCTGCATCTTCATCTACTATCATCATCTACTCCGTGGTCATGTCAGTATCCTCTCCCAAAGTCCTAATCTGAGTCACAACCCAAAAGTCATCCTCCATCCCTCTACCATCAGATGCTAGCTGGTCCGCCTCAGGGTCCTCTTCATCAACATCCTCAACAACTAACTCAGCGTCCTGTCCTGCCTGGACCTCCTCCGGGTCCTCCTCCTCCTCAGACTCAATGATATCAGTATCGGCATCAGCCTGGACCTCAGGGTCCTCCTCTGACTCAACAACATCAGTGTCGGCATCAATCTGGACCTCAGGGTCCTCCTCCTCTGCCTCATCAGCAGGCAAGTGCTCATAGTATGGGTCTCTGGTCCGGAACATATCCTCATCATGCTGTCTAGCAGATGCCTCCTGGGCAGCCATGTCGCCCGCCTACACAAGACGAACTACATTACTATCATGATACTTAAAAGTTCCCATAAGGGTTTTAGGTGAACTTGGCAAGAGTTCTTATTATTTTAGTGAATTTATTATTATATAACGTCGCATTATCTCTTGGGATATATAACTCTCTCTCTGATACCATTTCTGTAACACCCCCAGATCCGGGGTCTGGGATCGGGTCGTTACTGTCTTATTTCCATGATTGATACTTCACTTAAGTCCACAATAAATAAATCACATACTGTGACCCCACAATAATATCCACTCACACACACACAGTTATAGTCCCAGAGATGAAATTGAAATAAGTCTCACATTACGGGTTTACGAATAAAAGTTATTACAAGCAAAAAGGATAACATCACAAGTTTAAGAGTTTTGCCGTTAATTAATCATTATTGATACATATAATTAAACTGATAATCAAAGGCTGCTGATCTATGTTACCTCAGCAATGGCAGCGATGATATCAACGGGAAGCCCTGCGGGGCGGGTAACCTGCTTGCGCCGAGTGCGCCTGACGCGGGCCATGTGACCTAGCTGTTGTTGTGACATAATAAATAAGAAAGGGTGAGCAATAGCCCACCAACAATATATAACTGTGCAGTAATATATAAGACAGTTCAAAGATATGTTTTGAAATCATATGCCATGCATTAGAGAAAATATTGCCAGTTTAATATAAAGGATGAAGTTACAAGGTAACTCAACAGGTATATATTTCGTGGAAGCATATGCTATGCCAAAGTAAGCAAGATAGCATCATTTTCATAAAAATAGGAACTTGCAAGAAAGATATTGTAATTCCAGTTTGAAATACTTTTCAACTCTGCCGACTATGATGATGTTGCAGAAAATTTCCAACATTGAGTGATGAACTAATACGGGAGCATTGCCGCGCCAGGTGCCCTGACATTTACGGGGATCAGTCGTATGTCATGCATCTCATCAGTCATTCTCTACATGTAGAAGGTAGCTCCGACGGATTTACTTGTCTACCGCCCTCTGGAACTCCTAAGCCAACGGTTGGGCTATTGCTGGACCGGCGCCACTCGGCCACTTACGCGTCTCCTAGTTCATTTAACATCCATCATTTTGAAATGTATTGTTCGTTCCCCTTTTCCCCAGGTATGATACCTGTTGATAAGACTCCACAAGGTAGTCGTATCTAATGTGGAAAGGGAAATTTACCAATATTTCCCAAGCTGTTGCTTGTTAATGGATACCAACTTGTTCCAACATTCTACCCCTCGAATGATGAGAGGGTACACACAATTCCATGAATAATAGCAACCAAGTTGCGAGTGAAACGAATTATTTATGACCGGGCAGTCACAAGAAAAATAACATTCCTCAAGTAAGGTTCCCTTACAATAGAATCGAAGGGAGAATGGAATCACTGAGAACCTTCCTTGATAATATAATAATAATAATAGGACTCTGAAATAATTTATATAATATTCGAGGGTTGATGATACTATGTGAATGAAACCAAGTATCTTTGAAATGAGTTAGAAGAATTAAATAAATATTCCAAGAATATTTATTAAGTCACAGATATTGAAAAAGGGTTGCTCGAAATAATCTTTGAATAAATATTCAGAATAATATTCATTGAACAAATAATGAATATTCAAATCAATAACAATGTTTATTGATGGAGTAACCGTCAGATGGACATTGGAGATAATATTTATTGAATCAATAGTGAATATTCAACTCAAGAAGGATACATATTGATGGAATAATTATCGACTTAATATTTGGGACAACATTCATTGAATAAATAATGAATATTCAACTTAATAATATTTAGCGAAGAAATGATTATCGAATGAATATTTGAAATTATGTTCAATAATTGAATCGAATTTAAATAAAGGTCGAAGATAATATTCCTTATCTCAAGGGAATATTCAAAGTAATATTTATCGAATAACTGGAGTTCGAATCAATGTTCAACTGATATTTATAAAATAAATAGAGATTGAATGAATATTCGAATTAATATTCATTTAAATAAATAAGGCTCGAATGAATATTAAAATAATATTCATTAAATAAATAAACTTGAATGAATATTCAAAATAATATTTATCGACTAAATAAGAATGAATATTCTTTAAGCAAATAACTTAACTGAGGGTTCGAATAATATTCGAATATTTAATCGACTTTAGATGAATATTAAATATATAATATTCCTCGAATAAATAAACATCTGATGGATAATCCAAATAGTATTTATCAAATAATCTCAAGGAAATATTCCAATAATATTCGTCAGATAATAAATGGAAAATATTTGCTTAGTTATTTTCCTCTGAAAATAATATCAATATATCAAGGAATAACGACTCCCGGTCTATAGTCAAAGAATGAGATTCAGATGCCCTTCGCTTAAGGGTCTTAGTAATTTCCGGCTTATAACTGATATAATAACTATCTAGCTTATAAGCCAACAATAATTCAGGGAACAAGTATATCAATATGACTTTGAAAGTAGGCATGCATGCTATGGCATATGTACTGTAACAGAAACATATATATATATTCACAATAATAGCCTTAAAGAAGGATTTGAAACTTGCCTGGAAATCGAGTACGGGTAGGGGTAGTGGTAGCGTGTCCCGGGTCAGCCTGATGATCTATAAATAGCCAAGGCATTCGGGATTAATCACTTAACTCCTTTCAAAGGTTAAGTATAAACTTAACTTAAATTGAAACACGTTTTCAAGTTGTTTCGTTATACCCCTCTAATTCACTCTTACTATTGCTTTTATTATCCGACACTTGTTCGTTAATAAAGCATGTCATTACCCTTACATATGGTAAGCATTCGATTTGTAAAAGTTTTAAATTCGAAAGATTATACCTCGAGATTTATCGATCGTTTGCTAAGTGGTTTATCGTAGTTATATCCATGTATACTCTTTAGGGGTACTTTCGTACTTAACCTTGGTTCGAACATTTTTATAAAATCGAAAAACGATCTTTTTAATACGAGGTCTTCTCTCACACCACCCTTATGATCTCTAATATTTAATTACCAAGATTCGCCACTGCGATACTTATTTTACACGGTTCAATTACAATTACGAATTCGCATTCTCGGTTTCAAACCACTTTTACGAATTTAATCATAACTCCTAAACCGTAAGTCAGAATGTTTCGATTCTTTTTCCAAAATGATCTATGGCTCGAGATCTATAAGTTTGGGTTAATTATTCATCAAGATCAGAGGTTCAATCTTACTGTCAAAAACGGATTTTAAGTGTTACGAAATTTCGTCATTATAACGGCTATATATCGAACGTTCCGAAAATCATGTCGTCAATACCAAGCCACATCGGGCATCAATGCAAGTTATACACATATTATACATCTCCTACTGTCCAAGAACATCATCTTGACCAACATATCACAATCATGTTTAGATCCACTAACAAACTTCATAATCATGCTTATAATCATACTACTACATCACTTACACTAAATCCATCAAGAACTTAACAAATCTCAAAGTAAGACCTAGGGTTTCAAGTGATGATTACCTTCATTGGAGTGTCCTAGAGCCTCACTAAGCCTTGATATATCCTTGTGTGGCCTTAGAGTTGCTAGATCCACCATAAGAATTCAAGAAATCAAGATTAGTTCATAAAAGTTACTATTCATCAACACTTTGATGATTTATTTGAAAATGGAAAAAGATGAATTTGAAGCTGAAATTTCTAGGAGATCATCACCATGATATGTAGTACTTACCATAAAAATTTGAAGAACAAGTGATGGTTGGAAGTTGGACTTCCAATTAGCTAAGAATGGGCAGATTTTTATGGAAGAAATGGAGAGAAAATGTTGTTTTGCTTTGTTGTTTTGATAAAATGCATAAAGTGAATTGTTGTAGATAATATCTCATCCAAGTGGTGTTAGTGGAGTGTGATGCACTAGATGATGAAAATGGGAGGACAAGTGTTGAAGATTTGATGGTTTAAGGCAAACTTGTAGTTGGATTTGCTAAGTACTTGGTTGATCACTTGATTCTAGTTACCTTTGTAACTATATTGGTTACTAGATATTTTCTAGTGGCTTGCACAAGACTCTTGCTCCATCTGCTTGTTTCTTTGTCCGTTTATAGCTTAATTCGTTGATCGTTCGAGGGAATAACTCATTCGTTTCTAGTTAGGGTTTTTACCGAAAACCTTCTTAATATTTATAATACTATTCCTCATATTTCTTAATACTTCTCGAATTTAAATTCCTTAAATCCCTTTTATAATTCCTTATGTCTTGCAGTGTCAAGGGAATTCTCGGAGAAAATAAAAGTGCTAATTTTCTGAATCCGACAGCCTTTACATACACTTATTTTCCTCCTGTATCACTAATACGAACTCAGAAATCCGTTCCGAATACCGGATATAGCATTATTATAATAATATTCCAAATTCCACCAAAATCACTATTCATCACTTATTTTTATTTAATTCCTATAATTAGGAAAATGAATCTGGTTCATCCTCGAGTGTTCCTTAACCTTTTTATGGAACCGCTGGACTTATAATAGATATTGATTTGGATGACACAAGAATAATCTTACTTGAAGTAATATACTTATATCCTTAGGAGATAGATCATTCTTATCTATGTTGTCAACCAAAGGTATTCTTCATGACATATAAATATTTGAATCCACATCCATTCTATTTATTTATAAGAACAACCGTTACATCGTAGTCGTAACCACTATTCGTTCTTACATCATTACATAAGAAAAGTTTTAATTCTATCAAAAATCCGGGTTCTTACAGCCATCATCGGCAAGAAGCCAATCTCGATCCTGTAACTCTGAATCATCAAGGTCACAAACGAAGTGTTTGCTATCTTCTATAATTCCGAATCTCTTTACAAAGAAGTTACCCCAGTCACCGCCTTTCCATTCAAGAACTACAAACTCCCTTTCCCAGAAATGTTGGGAATCTGGTAAGGAGTAGGGATTCACCATGTGTGGAATTTTGGCCCGGTGCTTGAGGCTAACCCATCCTTTCTTGTGATCAGAAGAGTTACTGGCCACAAAGATACTTCGAAACATTGTAGTAGTCGGTAGGATCCCCAATTGACGACATCTTATTAAGAAAATAGAGATGTATCTCCAAGCATTGGGATACAACTGACAAGGATGAACCTGATACTCCGCCAACAATCTAACGATAAAATTGTCAACCGGGAATCTGAACCCAGCATCAAGGGCACCCCAGTAAACACAAATCCTCTCAGGATGCCAGTTGCAGGTCCTACCTGATGGTTTTGGAAGACGAACTTTAACAGCACTTGGAAAATGATATGTGTCCCTTATTTCCTGGACATCTCTTTCATTGAACTTACTGGGACTGTTAAAAGAATCTAAGCTAGCACAGTTTGGGAAGGTGTCCCTCATGATGTTTAGAAGATCTAGCAAGGATTCAAATCTATGTTCAACATATGAAGGAGGTTGAATTTCTTCTTTACCTTTAGCAGTCCTCATCTTACTCCTCATCGACATAGCTTCCATCATGGACACAGGGGGAGCCATTGGGCGATTACCTTCCGACATCTTGATCTTGAAGCTGAAACTTGGTCTTGAAGCTTGAACTTGATCTTGCAACTTGAAAGCTAGAGAACTTAAGAATTTGAAAACTCAGAAGTGAAGAAGTGAATCGGAATGAAGGCTACTTCTCCTATCTTATAGAAAATGCTTGACCTGTTACAACAGGTTGAATCTCAGCTTGGCTCGTGTGGCATCCCATAATCCGGGGTACAGATATGGGCCACGGACCTCAATTAACTCAATACAAAACCTGGATATAAACCAACAATAATAATAAAATACCCCTAATCCAAGATCACATACAGGTTATGGTATGAAACATATTATTATATTATATCGCTACAGTCCAATCTCAATCTCAGAATAAAATATTTATACAAATCGATAACAAACTAATTCGATCTGTTGAACTTAGTCAACCAACATTTGACAAAATCAAATCCTCTACCCGACGAAATTAACCACTCGAACGTCACTTTTCGCTGCTGGAACAGGAAAATTCAATTGGCCATAAGGTCCACTAATCTTCTCTCATAACTGGAGAAAAATAAACAATAATGCAAGAGTGAGCCAACAATGCTCAGCAAGTGTATATAGATATAAATCAATGTCAAGAACAATTATGAGTTCCGAACAACAGGAATAATCATCATATGTTGCGAAAGAAAATAGCTGAAGCAATTAAATATCTTTATGCAAAGGTGAGCTAACAATGCTCCACTAGAATAGAATACATCAACAAGAACTGATATGAGTTCTGATAATCAAAGGTAATCAACATAGACTTCAAGTAATCAGGCTTTAAACCCATTCAAACTCAACGTATAGATTAGAATTGGATTTTTATATTTAAAAAAAAAACAACAAGGTTAGGCTGCTGATCAGTCAGCACTAACCCCGGACAAACGCACACAGCAATGTCCTATAATGGATCCATGGCACACTTTGGCCTCAATTATTTCTGACCACGAATCTGGTCCAACCTTCACGGTCCCGACCACGAATCTGGTCTCCCCGAAGGGACTCCTCTGACCATAATATGGTCTCCCCGAAGGGACATCCAAAAACAATCCAATTCTAACCCAACTGCACTAGGGGTCGGAACAATCGACAACCCTTAACACCTCAATCAACTGGAAACTCACGTTCCAAAACAACAATTCATGATCCAAGAATTAATAATGAATTCAAGATCAACAGGTGTCGACAAGTTCGACACGATAAATGGGGTAATAAATAAAGAACGATAATCTCAAAAGTATCGACAAGTTTGATACGAATATTTGGGGTCATATCATCATTAAATCAAGTGAAGAATGAATTTACTGGCAACATGATTAACCACAACTGAAAATATACGATAAAACGCGGATATAGTTAAGTGCTAAACATTTAATAAAATTCTCTAACACCCAACAAGGTTTGGACTAAAGAAGGTAAGTTAAATGGTTCAAAATGAATATTTGTAATTAAAAAAATTTAGGACAATTAATTTGTAAATCAGTTTGAAGAAACATCCCCAAAAAGGTTCATCGGTAAAAATAGGTTAACATCAGAAATAATGATAAAGGATTTGGGTTAATTGGCTATTTCATAATTGAACTCGGGCTTAACTTGCAGTTGGGTAATCGAACTCAAAAAGCTTGCAGTCAACTCATCAAAACAATTAAAACTTGCAATTGAATAACTGCCGTCAATTACATGTAACGTCCGTAACAGAAAAATGACATGGTACGCTGAGGTGTTAAAATTTTGCTGATGTGTTTAAATATTTTTTTCCTTTTTTATTTTTAACCCCCCACCTGTTTATTTCATTTTATCTATTTAATATATTATACCCATCTAATACCAAAACATATTTTACTATTATTACTACATCACCCCATCACCACCTCCACCTTCTTCTCCGGCGAGTTCCCGGCCAGAGAAGTTTCCGGCGACCTTCATCTCCTCCAAATCTCTCCCTCTTTCTGTCCTCTCTCTCTCTCACTCTCTTTCTCTCTCCCTCTCTCCCGACAAACCCAGTCTTCTCTACTAACCCATGAACTACTCCACCATAAAAAAACAAGTAAACCACCACACGCAGGTAAAACACTTAACACGGTAACAAAATCATAAATCATGTACTACACCAAACACTCTCAACTCCTTAAACAAATTGAGTGCTTCCTTCCAATAACCATTGGAGCTATACCCTGAAATAATACTATTCAAAGAAACAATATCTCTGTGAGGCATCCTATCAAACACAAGACGCGCTTTACCCAGACTGAGAAAACAGCAACATCTTGATGAACTCAGTGGACAGGTGAGTCAACTCAAGAAAGAAAATGAACAGATACTTGCAAAAGCCAACATCACTACACAACATTTCATGAATCTTGAATCTGAAAATCTCATCTTGAAGGCCCAGATGGATGAGCTAAGCCAAAGGCTTGAATCACTAAACGATATGCTGAACTACATGAACAAGAATGTTGTGAACACCAATAAAAATAATAATAACAATGTTGAGATGTTTGAGTGTGACAATATTCTTGGGACAGAGAGTTTAATGAACCCGTGGTACCTTAATGAACAACCAATCACGACTTCTGCAAATATGTTTCAGTATTAATCATCATTAAGAAGATGGGTTAAGGAGTAGTTTCCAAGTGATTAACATCTGATTAGTTTGATTAAGATTAAAGCATGAAGTTCAGATGTCTAATTAGGGACAATATAATTAGTGAATAAACAAACAAGTCGTGGGGGTTGGTTTGTTGGAATGTATATGGAGGTAGAGTCAGGATTGAGATTGTACAGTGGCGGTTGAAGGAGTAAGAGAGAGATTAAAGGGGAGAGAGAGATACGGGAGAGAGAGAGAAGAGAGAGTACAGGGGAGTGAAGAAAGAGGAGAGAAAGAAAAGAAAATACGGAGTAAGTAAATTAATTTTCGATTTAATTTTAAGTTAAAATAATGACATGTCATCTGAGATGGCAAGAGTTAACGGTGCACCGTTAAAAGTCAATGTGAGTTAACGGCGTTGCAAGTTATTTCGTGTTTAATGATTCAATCGCAATAAATTATTAGTGTACTTACCTGTTTGCAAGTTTTTTGAGTTCAGTTACCCAACTGCAAGTTGAGCACGAGTTCAGTTATGAAATAGCCAATTAACCCTAAAGGATTTTATAAGAATTTAAAATCTTGGATTTCCTCCGTTGAGAAAGTTCTTTAAACACTTTCGAAGAAAATTAAAGAAATGGCACTTGCTGAGGAATCCATGACATACTATAATTTAAAAGATCTTTGAAGGAAAGGTCTTTGCGAAATCATTTTTAAAAAAAAGGCTCCCATCTAAATAATAGGTGAAGAAATGCACGTTAGCAAAGGACTTCACTTTGTAAGCATGGCTTAACAGAATAATTTATAGATGCTCGATATAAATTTATATCACTTGAACGATAAGTGAGGAGTAATGACACTTGCCTCAATACACGAAGTTATCGTTCTAAAACCTCGATCCGTTGCTCAACTTCACATCAGTCTCTACTTTTTTTTACACAATTGCCTCTTACTCGGCTCTACTTCCATCTTTCCTTCATAATTCGCCAATCTTCATGTCAATACACTCGTCGGCTTCGATAAATATCTTCCTGCTCGAATAATCATTTACCCGTGCACTGCTCTTGGTTAGGTCTCCTACTCGTACCTATACAAGGTAAAGTACTAGCTTAGTACCAAACCAACCAAAACCTTACTGACTGTTCTACTCTACCCATACGCGTCCTATAAGAACATATCTGGTTGTACTCATAAAATAGTTTAGTACAACCAGACAAACCACATAGACTTGTATATTAAATTGATTTCCAAATAATTAATTTTTATTTTTATATTATTAAATTACTATAAAATTACAAAAAAAATAATTTAACGAAAATCGGACAGCACCTCCTTTATAAAATCGTCTAACCCGTCGGAATACAACCGACTCAAAATCAATAACCCATCACTCTTAAATCCAATTATCAACTCAACTTGTATTTACAACTCACAATCCACCATTCACATATTAGTTTCCCACTCAATACAATTCACAATATATTCTAATAAACACACTTGAAATGCTCCTGACAATCCACATATTTAACATTTTAAAACAAGTAAAATCCTCGATGAATAATCAACGACTTTCAAACACTTTAACCCAAACATTTATCAAGCTTCCAAAAATCATATTTTCTGACATATACCCACAATATTCAACGAATCTCGAAATTAAATTCCAAAAATTACATCTCTAATATTCAACTGAATTTTTCCTCTAAAAGTAATAACAATTCTTGATACTCTGCATTTTTATGATAAAACCAAATTAAAATACGCTTTCACGCACTTACGGCATATGCACGTCCACATCATTCGTATCTTTTCTGGCAACCACGGTACACCACCACTGCTGCCTCTTTTAAACATACGGCTCCAAAAACAGGACACCCCAACACACGCTGCTCTTAATCACTACACCTCCCACTGACTTCTAATAACCCAACTTCAACAATAATCAAGCAATTACATCCTAAACAACTAAACCCACCCATTCCGACCTTGAACTATAACATCATCTATGTACCCGTTCACTAGCAATCCATACAGTCTCACCCTCACCATACCTGCATACTCCGACCTGCATACTTACCATTGCGTAATTACCTACACGTACGTATACACCTGCACCAATACACCCACATACACAATGCACCAGACCTCACATCCTACTCCCTTTCGGTCTCCCCTGTTTTCGTCTCACCATCGCTTCTCACATCACCAACTCTATACTTCCCTTGTACACACCAATCTACTGCTAATAAACATCATCTCTGCACCTTAGAAAACGAATCCCCCAAATTACCACACCACCAATTGGCTGTGCACAACCGCTGGTTACACACACTCGACAGCAATACACACACACGCGACCTCAAGAGTACCCACACTCGTTTAACACACCAGCACACAACAAAAAAAACTATTCTTCCGAACTCAGCATACACCACAAGCAACTCGTTTATTCCCTCAAACTCTCAGCCCTCTTTAGTCCCAAAATTACAACACAGAACAGCACACACTTCACCACAGGATACATCACATCTCAGCCCAACTCCCAGGCTCGAAATCGACCAACACCTTGACAATAAAACATCTCAGAATTGCAACATCACAAAAGCCCCCTTTTTAAATTTACTGTTCACGCGGCAACATCACTCGGCAATACACCCACACATCAAACATACACACACTGTACTTGTCTTAGTCCGAAGAGAATTAACACAGGGGAGGGAAATCATTTACACGATGTTTCAACCGAACCAACAAGACCCATACACACGGCTTATACAAATGCAGCAAACACACACGCACTCACCTTGACTTACATACTCACACAATCCACACGGCGGCCAGCTTACACACGCGGCGACACAATCGCGGAAGCACATGGGAGGAGGCGACGTAGTAGAAACCGAACAGACATAAAGCTTGTAGGAGAGAGGGATTCACGGTGGTGGTTTTACAAATCGCCAGAACTCACCTATATATACACCCGACTGCCCATCGGAGACGAAGAAAAATAAAACGGTTCGAGAGAGATTGGAAAGAGAGATTTAGAAGAGAGGTTGGAAAGACAAAAGAGAGAGAAGAACTCTCTAGAAAACCAGAGAAACGCGTACTAGTGAAGCAGGGGAGAGGTGGATGCCTCCTTACTATATAAAACAAAGGCATTTTAATAATTTCACATCTCTTAAAACAATTTACAAATCAACTAATTAGCTTTTGAAAAATCGAATTTAAATGGAAAATAATTAAAAATAAAACTTTTCATTTTTAAAATGTAGAGTACAAAATTACGAACACCCACATATTTTTAAAATAATTTTAGGATCAAAAATAAATTAAATATAGATCTTGCAAGTTTTGATCCTTTAAATGCAACATAACTCTTAAAATCATTTTAAAATACGAACACACCCAAAATAATTCTACTGATAATTTTAAAAACTAATTAATATCATAGAGATGATAACACAAAGATTTCATGATTTTTTTAACAACTCCAATGATTTTATAAAAAAACTCAGAAGATTAATAATGCATGATTTAAATACAATTAAATCCTCAAAAATATAAATAAAAATACACAGACGTACACGGCACACACACAAATCATCATATACACATATGAACACAATATCACGTATATTGACCTTCTCACAAATAATCACATCATATAATTCAAATTTAATATTAAATAATAAATTTTAAATACTCGATTTTCTAGATCGTTATAGCTCGCGTTTACAGGTCATCTATCGTTTAAAGATGAAAAAAGGACGGAAAGTATCCGCGTTTCACAGAAATAATGGTTATAACTCATATATGCCAGAAAAGAAATAGCGGAAATACTAGCTACATAGATGGGTATGCTTAAGAAGTTAAGCAACGAGTTTAGCCTTAAACCCGAGAATTAGCAGTACTAATCGTACGTTGAAGAATAATTTCGATCGGAAGTCACGAATGACCAAACTACCGACTAAAGATCAAGATCAAGGTTCTTGATCCTTAGGATCACGGATGATTCTAAGTCCCTAGATCCCTGACGACTAAAGATCAAGATCAAGTTTCTTGATCCTTGAGACAACAAAGTCATGAATGACCAAAATAGTGACTGGAGATCAAGATCAAGGTTCTTGATCCTCGAGATCACGAATGATTTTCACATCCGGGTCGCCTAGCTAGCCGAGAGGCAACCGACCACGGCGCACGAGGGGCCGCAGCTGTAAGAACCCGAATTTTTGGTAGAATTAAATCTTTTTATATATTGATGAAAGAATGAACCGTGACTCCGACTTCAAGGTATTAACAATGAAGGTTGAAGGGTTATAGATTCCAATGATTATATGCCATGAAGAATGCAATGGATTGACACAAGGCACACTACCCCTACAGGATTACCAGGCAAGTTTCCAATACCTTGGAACTGTTGTTGTGATAATATATATATATGATTGTTGTTATACATATGCCATAGCATGCATGTTTTTTTTCAAAGTATATTGGAATACTTGTTCCCTGAATTGATATTGGCTTATAGATTAAATATGGATTATCAGTTATAAGCAGGATTGTTTTGCTGGAACCATTAGTGAAGGGCGTATGATATTTATTCTTTAAATATGAGACCGGGAGTCGGTATTTTGTGTTATATAGATAGTCGTGGAAACCCGGAGGGATTCCAGCGACAGAGTAGTATTCATTTTGAGGAATGTTATTATTAAACATTATTTATATTTCCATAAAAGTATCAAATACTTGGAAATCTTTCGAGAAATGTTATTTGAGTATTATTTCATTCGAGAAATATTAAATGAATATTATTTTTAAATATTCATTAGAGTTTGCTTATTAATGAATAATTACTTTGATATTCATTGGAATTTTATTCACTAAATGAATATCACTTTCGGATATTCATTTAAGTTTTATGTAATTGATAAATATTATTTCAAAAGTATTCTTTGGAAGTTCTAATTACTCAAGAAATATTATTTCGAATATTAAGGTTTTGATTACTAAATGAATATCATTTGGATATTTATTTAGAATATTATTTATTAAATGAATATTATTTGGATATTCATTTAGAATATTATTTGTTTAATGAATATCAATTGAATATTCATTTGGAATTTATTTATTAAATGAATATCATTTTGAATATTCATTTAGGATTTTATGTACTTGATGAATATTATTTTAAAATATTCATTTGAAGTTCTATTTACTTTAGGAATATTACTTCGAATATTCTTTTAAAGTTTTGATTACGAAAAGAATATTATTTGGCTATTCATTTAGAATATTACTATTAAATGAATATTATTTTCAAATATTCATTTAAGGTTTGATTTATTTAGTGAATATTATTTTAAATATTTATTTGAGTTTATTTAATTAATGAATATTATATTGAATATTCATTTAAAGAGGAGAGTTATTTAGTAAATGATTCTATATATTTATTCGAGGATTACTTACGAGCAATATTATGATTTAATCATATTCCTTAATTATTATGGATTTAATAAATATTCTTGGAATATTTATTTAAATTTTTTAAGTTCTTTTATAATAATTCATATTATTCAAAGATTATCCTTCACCTTCAGATATGGTGTAAAATATTTCGGAGTATCTTATGACTATTTATATCAAGGGGAGGTTCCCAAACTTTATTTCCATTTACATCTATCCTAAAAAAGATTTAAATACTCGCTCAACTTCCAAACGTATAGAAGGGGATCTCACTTGAAAGATGTTCTTTATTGGACTGCCCGGTCCTATACTTGCTAAATTATCTTGTCACTCATATCTTGATTCTTTCAAACATCGATATGAATCTGTTTGGTTACCTCCTCAACGCTCGAGGGGTAAGAATTGATGGAACAAGTTTATATCCATTAACAAGCATCAGCTTGGGAAATATTGGTTAATTTTCCTTTTTAACTAGATACGACTACTTTGTGGAGTCCTATCAACAAGTAAAATACTTGGGGAAAGGGGGAGGAACTTTACGTTTCAAAGTTATGGATGTGAAATGAACTAGGAGATGCGTAAGTGACCTAGTGGCACCGGTCCAGCAAATGGCCCAACCATTGGCCGGGGGGGTTCCAGAGGGAGGTAGACAAGTAAATTCGTTGGTGCTTCCTTCTACATGTAGAGAACAAGAGGTGGGGAGCATAACATGCGACTGATCATTGTGTAAAAGCTATGTCTCCTGGCGCGTCAAACTCCAGTATTAGTTCATCTCTCAATGTTGGAAAGTTTCCTGCAACATTATCATTGTTGGCAGGTTTGAATAGTGTTTGAATTGGAATTGCAATATTCTTCTGCAAGTTCCTCTATTATGAAAATTTGATAATATCTTGCTTATCTTTGACATAGCAGATATCTCTTCAGAACAATTATATTTTGAGTTACCTTGTAACTTCATCTCATACCTTATATTGGTACTACGTTCGTTAATGCATGGCATATGGTTTCAAAGATATTTTGGACTCTTATACATTATCACTATTCAATTATAGTTTGGTGGGCTATTGCTCACCCTTGCTTTATTTATTTATATCACACCAACAGCTAGATCAGATGGCCGCGCAAGGCGTACCTAGCACAGGCAGATGTCAGCCGTAAGAGGATTAACCGCTGAGGTCATAGCTACCATTGCTGAGGATGCAGTTTCTGGTAGGCTAGTGTTAGCAGTTGAACATCATATGTATTTATTATATGGCATATACCAATGGATGGCAAAGAATATGTAATGGTAAAATTGTGATTCTTTGGGTTGTAAGAACTCAAACTTATGATTTATAATAATGATGGTTACTCTGATTTCATCTCTGGGACTATAACGGGTGTGTTTTATGTTGTTGTTTTGGGTCACAAGGTTGTAATTTAATTATGTTGGTTTTGTGGATGGATATTGAGACCGTAATGACCAGATCCCTGACCCTAGATCTGGGGGTGTTACAGAAATGGTATCAGAGAGAGCGTTATAAATCCCAGAGATGACGTGACGTTAAAAAAATAAATTCATTAAGATAATAAGAACTCTTGCCAAGTTCATAGTCGGACTACATAATGTAGTAGTGACATATAAAACCCTTATGGGAACCTTAAAGTATCATGATAGTAACTTAGCTCGTTCTTGTATCGACTAGTAAGGCGACAGACCTTGGGGATTACGAGCAGTAACACAATGATGCTTGTTTTGATGCTGAAGATCGGATGGTGGATTCGATAGAGTACCCTACTGAGGACCCGGAAGAGGTTCTAGCAGAAGAGGAGAATATTGATAAGTATAAGGAGTTTACACTTAAGGAAATGAGGGCTACAGCTAGAGAGACTGTGAGAGTTAAGGTATAGTGCTCAGAAAAGTGAGCGTAAAGAACTGAGATATTATTAAGAGAACTAAAGATGCGTATTGGATTCATAGTTGGACTGCTAGATGAAGTACCAACAGGTAAGATGGATTTGAGGAATTACTTGAGATCTTATATGGGGATAGATAAAAATCCTTAGAGACCTTTAGATTAATGAGAAAAGAGTTAGAGTGGTACATGATTATCAAAGACAACAATAGAGGACAAGGAGCAGAGTCTCCAGGAGCAGTTGAGATAGAGGCAGCAAGTGTCATATCATGTGATAAATGGATTATTGTGAATTTGCTAATGGTAATTCACCATGAGAAGGCAGGTTTCATAAGTTATAATTTATAAAGTCAAACTGAGATTAATGAGGTGGTTTGGCTCAAGGAAATGTCCATTTTATGAATGGATCAACTTAGAAAATAAAGACATTGAAAGGTGATGGCATGATTGGATAAAGTATATAAGGAAGTAGTAAGCGAGACAATGATCTCAGAACCTACAAGAGGAGAAGACCAGTGAGTATGTGATAAACTAAGTAATAAGGCTATTGTTAGAAACCAAGTATTAATTTAGTTTAATTCAGTGGAATAATGAACCAGAAACATAAGATGCGTGTGATTCAAAGGAATAGTAAACTCCTTCTTTTCCTTGAATGGATTAATGTAGTTATCTTAAGTTATTCCGACACTGAATCGTAAATGGATCAAGTAAAGCGATCAGTGGTTAAAATGTAATTGAGAGTGTTTTCAGATGAAACCTGAAGGAACGAGGGTATGCCAAGTTCTTGAAGTAAGAGTTTTGGCAAAATGAAGTCCAAACAATAGGACATATGATCAATAGGAAGTAGTGATTGATCGACCCCACCAAATTAAAGACAGTTTCAAATGGAGATTGGCCAACCACACTGGCAAAAGGTAAAGAATTTTCATAAGATTCACGAGGTATTACCCAAGATTTGCTCAGGACTTTACAAAGAGTGTAGTCCCGTAACCCAACTTAATTGTAAGACTAAAAGTTTGAATGTACAAGATAAATGGGGAGAAATCTCCATGGAGCTAAAGATAAAATTGGTGACGACCCAGCATTGGTGTTATCTAATGAAGGTGATACATGCTAATTTTATGTACATTTTATAGCATGTTATCTCTCATTTATCCTTAGTTTGTAATAATTTTGTCCTTGATTAGCATATTAGTAGCATTTTAATTTGGATTGGTTGCTAAGTTGATTTTTTATGTTTATAGGATAATTTTGGAAGCAAAAGGAGCCCGATTTCACATCTTCAAGAGACCGTAGATTAGACCTGGATGAGCAATGAGGAAATAAGAATTATCACAAAAATATGGAAAGTGATATATTCTTAAAGCAGGAATCCCGGTTGGAATTAATATATTTTTTTGTGAAGCGAAAGGAGTCTGGTTCCAAGCCCTCAATTGTCCGCAGCTTAGGATTTAAGGATTTATTTATATTAATAAATATTTAATTTATTTAGAAAATTATATTTATAAATATCTAATAATATTAGATATTTATTTTTATAATTTCTGGATTTAATTAATTATTATTTAATTAAAGATTACAAGCTGTGCGGGTTAAAAAGCATTTCTACCGATCTCATCCATATAAAATAGGCTCCTTTTGTTGAATTGGTTTAAGCCGCCAGACAACACAAGGAATTGTTATGGTAATGCACCTGAATTGAATATGCAAAGCAGAAGAAGCCGCCAGTTGCTTTTCAATTTTTATTTCTTTGGTCACTTTCGGCTAGTTTCTTTATTAAAGATGGTGTGCTAAGTTGTAGTATAAATAGGTGTATTTATCATAGATCAAAACATGAATCAATCCTGAAAACTTCCTGTAACATAAATTTCAGTTGTGTTTAGTAGGTAGTTTAGAGTAGATATAGATAATAAAAGGAGAGAAGAAGAAAATACTTTGAAGGAGAGCTTGGGCAAGGGTTGAAGGGATTCAATTCAGACTTACAGATTTCTTCAAAGTTGTATTTTTCTTAACTCTATACTCTTGTAAATATGGTTTTGCTTTTATATATATGTTTGTGTTATTTATCTAGCATGTGTAACTAATTCTATAATTCGAGAATTAGGTAGTATTCATTGGTAATATATAATTGTTTGATTGTGATGCTAATTCTCTACTTTTGCTAATCTATCATTGAGGGCTTAACCCAATTAAGGGAGTCATGAACCATTAATTGTATTTCTAGGAATTGTAATGAATTGGGAGAGGATTTATAATTCTAGTACATGAGATGATAGACATAATTCTATTATTGAATCGGGAGATTAATAAAAGGACTATGAAACTTATAATTCTTGGGTCTTAATAGTTTATATTCATAGTTTGATTGACCATGGGAGTGGCAATTAAGGGATGATTGTAAGCACTATAAACCTTGGGAGAGGATTTTATAAATATTAGAAGGATTTTTTTTAGCAAAGTACGAGAGATACGCATCACATCAACATTATTGAACCAATTGAAGAAACCTAGTTCTCGGGTTACTTTCCTTATTGATAAAACTTAGTTTTAATTGCTTATTTTAGTTAAATTTAGTTAGAAACAAAACACCCAATTATTTCTCCACACTTCTAGATTGTAAGAAATTAAAACTTGAACTTGTATTAACAGTCCTTCCCTGCGAACGAACTTCACAAAAATACTACCAACAAATTGGCGCCGCTGCCGGGGAAGGCATCAATATTAAGTTTAGGTTATTTATTTCTTATAACTTAGATTTTATTTTGTTCAGTATAAAAAAAATTAAAATAACAAAAATATTTTAGTTTTAATTCAGTATTTATTTTATGTGTTTTTAGTATTAATTCGAAGCATTGTTTTGTTTCCCCTGTTCGATAGAAACCCAGTTCCTTACTCCCCTCCCCTGTTTTCGTTTCAATAACAGACAAAATCCCCAAACCCATTTTCTTCTCACCAACACCACAACCATCTCCTCTTCTCCTACCTCAACATCTGTAACACCCCCAGATCCGGGATCAGGGATCTGGTCGTTACGGTCTCAATATCCACCCACAAAACCAACATAATCTAAATTACAACCTTGTGACCCAAAACAACAACATAAAACACACCCGTTATAGTCCCAGAGATGAAATCAGAGTAACCAACAATATTATTAATCACAAGTTTGAGTTCTTACAACCTAAAGAATTACAATTAACCATTACAAACTCTTTGCCATCCATTTGTATATGCCATATAATAAATACACTTGATACTCAAATGCTAACAACTAGCCTACCAGTATCTGCCTCTTCAGCAATGGTAGCTATGACCTCAGTGATCATTCCTCTGACGGCTGTCACCTGCTTACGCTGAGTGCGACTTGCGCGAACATCTGATCTAGCTGTTGTTGTGATATAAATAAATAAAGCAAGGGTGAGCAATAGCCCACCTAAAAGAATATAACTGAACAGTAATAATATATAACAGTTCGAAATATCTTTGATACCATATGCCATGCATTAACGACCGTATTACCAATATAAGGTATGAGATGTAGTTACAAAGTGACTTAAAATATAATTGATCCGAAGAAATATCTACTATGGCAAATAAAAGCAAGATATTATCAAATTTTCATGATAGAGGAACTTGCTAGAAGAATATTGCAATTCCAGTTCAAGTACTTTTCAAACCTGCCAACAATGATAATGTTGCAGAAAATTTCCCAATTTGGAAGATGAACTAATACGGGAGCTTTGCCGTGCCAGGAGCCACAACATTTACGATGATCAGTCGCATGTCATGCTCCCCATCATTTGTTCTTTACATGTAGAAGGAAGCACCGATGGATCGCCCGTCCTCTGGAACCCCCCGGCCAACGGTTGGGCCATTAATTGCTGGACCAGCGCCACTCGGCCACTTACGCGTCTCCTAGTTCGAATAACATCCATAACTCTGAAACATAAAGTTCATCCCCCTTTCCCCAAGTATAGTACTTGTTGATAGGACTCCACAAAGTAGTCGTATCTAATTGGAAAGGAAAATTTCACCAATATTTCCCAAGCTGATGCTTGTTAATGGATATAAACTTGTTCCATCAATCTTACCCCTCGAGCGTTGAGGAGGTAACCAAACAGACTCATATCGATGTTCGAAAGAATCAAGATGTGAGTGACGAGATAGTTTAGCAAGTATAGGACCGGGCAGTCCAATAAATAACATCTCTCAAGTGAGGTCCCCTTACATACGTTTGGAAGTTGAGCGAGTATTTAAATCTTCTTTAAGATAGATTTAAATGAAAATAGAGTTTTGGGAACCTCCCCTTGATAAAAATAGTCATAAAATACTCCCAAAATATTTTACACCATATCTGAAGGTGACAGATAATCTTTAAATAATATGAATCATTATAAAAGAACTTAAAAGAATTTAAATAAATATTCCAAGAATATTTATTAACCCAATATTAATCAAAGAATATGAATACATCATAATATTGCTCGTAAGTAATCCTTGAATGATTATATAGAATTATTTACTGAATAACTCTCTTCTTTAAATGAATATTCAAAATAATATTCATTAATTAACTAAACTCAAATAAATGTTTAAGATAATATTCACTAAATAAATCAAACCTTAAGTGAATATTTGAAAATAATATTCATATAATAAATAATATTCTAAATAAATATCCAACTAATATTCTTTTGGTAATCAAAACTTTAAAGGAATATTCCAAGCAATATTCCTTAAGTAAATAGAACTTCGAATGAATACTTTTAAATAATATTCATTAAGTACATAAAATATTAAATGAATATTCAAAATAATATTCATTAACAAATAAGTCCCAAATGAATATTCAATTGATATTCATTAAACAAATAATATCCTAAATAAATATCCAAATGATATTCATTTAGTAATCAAAACCTTAAAGGAATATTTGAAATAATATTTATCAATTACATAAAACTCAAATGAATATCCGAAGGTGATATTCATTTAATGAATAAAATTCCAATGAATATCAAAGTAATGATTCATTTAAATAATCCAACTCTAAATGAATATTCGAAACTAATATTCCTTTAAGTAATTAAAGCTCAAATGAATATTATAATATTCAGCGAATAAATAAACGCGAATGAATATTCAAAATAATATTCATGTAGTACTTCTCGATTGAGATAATATTCAAATAACATTCCTCGAATAATTTCCAAGTGTTTAATACTTTTATGGAAATATAAATAATGTTTAATAATAACATTCCTCAAAATGAATATTACTCTGTCGCTGGAATCCCTCCGGATTTCCACGACTATCTATATATTACAAAATACCGACTCCCGGTCTATATTTAATTAAGGAATATCATACGCCCTTCACTAAGGGTCTTAACAAGACAATCCGGCTTATAACTGATAATTCATATCTAGTCTATAGGCCAGTATCAATTCAGGGAACAAGTATATCAATAGACTTGAAAGTAGACATGCATGCTATGGCATATGTATACAACAATCATAATATATATTATCACAACAACAGTTCCAAGTATTGGAAACTTGCCTGGGAATCGAGTGCGGGTAGGGGTAGTGGTAGCGTGTCCCGGGTCAGCCTGGTAATCTATAAATAGCCAAGGCATTCGGGATTAATCACTTAACATATTTAAAAAGGTTAAGTATACACTCTACTTAAGTCGAAACATGATTTCGAATTATCTCGTTATACACTTCTTAGTGTAACTCTTTTATCACCGATGCGATTCGGCATATGTTTGCTATTATGACACGTCATTGTACCCACACTTGATACATACTTAGGCCATGTAAGTATTAAGGTCGGTCATTTACGAATCAAGATTGTACTACGAGTTTTATCGCCCGTTTTCTGAGTTATTTACCAAAGTCATAATCAAGCATGCTTTTAGGGGTTCGTTCGCGGTTAACCTTGATTCGAACATTTTTATAAAATCGGAAAACGATCCATTCGACATGTGGTTTTCTCCCACAACTTCCTTTTTACCTCTAATATTTAATTACCAAGATTCGTCACTGCGATACATATTTTACACGGTTCAATTTCAATTACGAATTCGCATTCTCTGTTTCGAACCACTTTTACGAATTTAATCATAACTCCTAAACCGTAAGTCCGTTTCATGCGATCTTTATATCAAAACGAAGCTTGTAACATGATCTAGCTAATCATGGCATAAGTCGAAGCTATGCAGTGAGTTACATGTTCTGTCCAGTTTGTGTTCTTAAGGTTAATGAAATTTCAGCATTACGACGGCTATAAATCGAACGTTCCAAAAATTACTACAATCAAACCAAGCCACACCGGGCATCCATAACACTTATACACATGGTTATTATCTCAAAAAGTCCAGGAACACCATGCCTTACTACCATATGCATCATATTATATAAATCACTAAACCACTAACTAAACATGCTTATAACATCACCATAATCATAACTACACTAAGATCATCAAGAACAAGCATATACCCAAAGTAAGATCTATGGTTCATGAGGTTTATAACTTCCTTGGAGAGTGTTAAAGCCCTTGCTAAGCCTTGTATAGTCCATGTCCATCCTTAACCAAGCTTAGATCATCCAAAAATTCAAGATCCAAGAATTTTGTTCTTGATGTTACTATTCACCCTTAACTTTGATGATTTTATTGAAAATGGAAACAATGGATTTTGAGGCTAAGATTTCTAGGGTATCATTTTTATGAAATATAGGATCTAGGATAAAAGTTTGGTGATCAAACAATGGTGGGAAGGTTGATTTTAATTCTTGAATTAAGAGCAAAAGCCGAATGGCTTTTTGGAGAGGGAGAGAGAGTTTTGATTGGCTTGCTTGCTCTCATCCTTGGTGAAATGAATTATTGTGGAAATATCTAGCATAAAGTGACTTTAATAAAGGTAATAGGTCATTGCTTGCATCACTTAAGCCATGTGTTTGATTCTTGTGGAATGGTGTATGTTGGAAGCTTAGTTGCTTGGTTAGTTTCTTAAGCATGCTAGTTACCTTTGTAACCACTTAGTTACTTGACCTTATCCACTTGCACATGCTTGTCTCTTGGTCCTCTGCTTGTTTCTTTGTCCGTTTATTGCTCAATTCGTTGATCGTTCGGAGGAATATCTCAATCGTTTCTAGTTAGGGTTTCACCGGAAACCTTCTTAATAATTCTATCACCATTTCCATCTTTCATTATAATCCTCCAATTAATATTCCTCAAATATTTAATATTAAATCCTTAATCTATCAGTGTCTAGGGAAAATCTCGGAGAAAATGAAAGTGCTGTTTTTCAGAATCCGACAGTCTTTACATACACTTATTTTCCCCTCGGATCACTAATATGAACTCAGAAATTCATTCCGGGTACTTCTATATAGTGTCGTCTCATAATATTCTTATTTCCATCAAAAACACTATTCATCACTTATTCACTTTTTAGTCCTGGTATTTAGAAAATATCTTTGTGCTTCCTCGAGCGTTCCTTAACTCTTTCATGGAACCTCCGCACTTGTAACCGATTTCGATCTGGATGACATGAGGGTATTTATTTCTCTCTAGGGAATCTTATCTTAACTTTCTAGGAGATAGATTATGCTAATATAAGTTATCACCCAATAGCATCCTTCAGGACATCTATCCTTGGAATCTATATCCTTTCATTATTCATTCATTAAAGCCAGTATTACATTGTAGTTGTAACCACTGTTCACTCTTACATCAATACATAATAAAAAGTTTTAATTCTACCCAAAAATCTGGGTTCTTACAGTCTCCCCTCCTTAAAAGGATTCCGTCCCGGAATCAGGTAGAAGACAATTGGGTACTTGTTGGTTATTTCACTTTCCAATTCTCTGGTCGATCCTTACACATTCCAATCTTTCTAAAGCACATCGTACTGGTGTTACAATACACCCTTTATCCGTTCTACCAATTCTTTGATACTTTCGTACAACACATTATCCGGTATACGCTCTTGTCCGGTCTTATACTATTAACCTTATTGGTACCTGCAGTGACTTCGGTATCACTATCGCGCTACGAATTCGGAGATAACCTTACTCGTAATTATGCAATTACTGATCGCTTTAATCTTCGCAATCTCGCTCAATATATAGAATTAGAAGAATTTATTGAGAGATCACTATGATCAATGAACATTTGTTATATTGCATAGTTAGTACATAAAGGGGCCAGCCTTTAGTACTTGACAAGCAATTAAACAATTAATGGCATTCCACTTAGACTTCTATCACACAGACAGATCGTCACGTAGCAGTACCTCCCCTCCTTAAAGGGTTGTTCTTCTCAACTTAGAAGAAGATAAATAAGGGAGAAGAAAAGGAAAGAATTTCAAAGGATTATATAAGAATGTTTTCATGATTGTCAAAAATATCATACTTAGAATTTACCTCTGAACTATAGAGGTTTATTAGAGAAGAAAAATAATCGTATTCGTATCAAATACTAATTTATCGTAATCTCACATATCACATGTCCTTACTACTCTGTCCATCATTCTATGGACCTATACTCTTGTTCGATATTAGCATCACTTACTTTTGGAAAATCCTTCAACCTTTCAGGTTAAATCTTGGATTTCTCACTTGACTTATTATAACTGACATTTCACGCCACGAAACTGGATCTTTCATATTCATAATACTAACACTATCAGGTTGTCATTCCGAGTGCTCGTTAGGAAAACCCATTCATCAATCCATTCATAACATTCCTTGCTTCACATTCCATAATTATATCCTAATCTTTTCTTTATCAAGCACATCCTTCGTATTATCTAATTCTTATTTACTTTTGTTGTTTATCTCCACCATCATCTCAGGGTTGAGACACTCGTCACCCTTACTCAATACGTGTTACACGTTTGGGGTCAAGTTTTCCTTTGCCCAACCATCTAGATTTCGCTTTTTCATTCCATGAGTCTCTTTATTACTCAATCAATCTATTCCATATTTCCTCGAATTTTTCCAACTTAAAAGGAGTCAAGTTGTATGTCAATTATGCTCCTGATTCCAACTTTCCGTTTTGGCCAATTCCTTTGCCCTGCCAATTCCATACTTTTCTCGCTTCATTATTGGAGCTTCTCATGAATCCGCCTATCTGACTCTCTTATTGATTCTCAACTCTATTTCCATCTCTATCGGTCACTTGTCTTTATTTATACTATAATCACTCTATGAACCATCATAGCCTAATCATTTATTTCACCTATCCCGTCGTTCCAGAAATTAAACCATTCGAAATTAACCTGGATGATTTCTCTAACTTAGATTCAATTCGACATTTCCACAGTCGTTATCATCCACCTTCTCGGAAGGATCACCATTGTTTATCGTTCACACAGTGCTTTAATAACTAACGTCTTAATTGTCAATTCAAGATCCTCTAGGAAAACAAAATGATCACTATTTCCTATCCATAAGGAACGCTTCCTGAACATGACGTAGATATTACATGAAGCAGATAAAATTGTAAGAAGCTTCCAGCATCGCAGCTGGAATAGGCTGGTGAGATTATTAATCATATGTGTCCAGTATAAGACTGGAAGCTTAGCGGTTTGCTTAATCTCTTGCCCGCCTCATAATTCTCTATCTTGTTTGCACAGAAATATACCAACATAAACTTGCTTGTCATTCATCATCATGCCAATTAGCTGATCAGTATCAGTACCAATCTATCTTCTATATTCAGTCAATATCGGGAATCGAATGTTTATTTAAACGATTCCCATAGTTGCTTCTTGCACAATCCTTATAGGGAACGTAAATTCCTCCATCACATTCTGACCTTCAAGGTCCTTTTTATTCTTATTATGTTTCCTTTGGTATGAGCATTTGTGGCACCCCTCTATTCTTAAAGTGTCGGCCACCTCATTATCCTTTCCTGATTATAATAATTTCTTGAAATCAATGTTTTCTGGATCTATTCCGACTCAGGATGGAAGCATTTTCCTTTAAATTCTGCTGAATGAGAGAAAGCATATATCAGTCTTTTCCAAAAGTCATTGCTTCCACCTTTCTGGTGTGAACTTTAGTACAGGTACTCCCAATCAAACCTAGGATATTTCCTTACTTAAGTCCCTTCTTGTTTTAGGATAATCTCAACCTTATTGGTTCAATCCATACTTTCTCATGGTTTCACACATGCTTCCTCTGGCCTTATTGTTACTATGTCATACATTCCTTACCAAACTTCCCTTTTTGAAGTTCAGAATATTACTTCTTCCCTTATAAGGTTTCTTAGGTCATCCTCATCATTCCTCCTGTATCTTCTGGGTACAGGGTATATCAAACATCATCAATCAATTCTATAACAATTCTGTCTATATACTTTTCGAGACTCCTTTCCATAAATCTTTATAAGTTATTGATGCTTTGGTCAATTCAAGTTATATCATCTGATTTCACAATGTCTTTAATAGAGGTGATGTTATCCCTTGTGCATCCCCCAGTGTTCGTCTTAATACATGAACATTCTATCCTCAATTCTATCTTCAAGGAATATATACATCATGTACTTGGAAATTCACTCATATATCCTTAATAAGGGTCTCTTTTCAATCATTCTCATCTTGATAATCTATAGGTAGCCTCATGCTGACCTCTTCTTTCAAACGAATGTCAATCTATACAACCTTCCAAAAGACAACATATGTCTATCTGTCTTTCTTACAGAACTTGGTAATGGTAGCAAGGATGTTCTGGAAGATATTGGTCGTGTTCAACGTGAATCTCTTAGTGCTTAATGCTCTTCTTGAGGACACTAAGCTTCAGATAACATTTATGCATCATACTGTTTCGACCAACTCAACACGCAAGTGCACGTGATCTCAAGTAATACGGATAGCAAATAAGGTTCGTTCCTACAGGGACTCGTTGTATTGTCTAGCTAATTCACTCACCAATATATGATTGTTTTCCGATGCTAAAACAAATAAATAAGTGGATTGTTGTTATCACTAAAATTTATCTAAGAATTATAATTAATTATCAACTACTTGAACTGAGATTTATGTCGAATTACTTATGCAAATAAAACATGGGAATTTAGTTTCTTTAAACAATCCATCTATAGTCTCCAAATCTCTAGCCTTGTTCATGTGAATTATTAACACCTGATCGAACACACAAAACTGATATAAGCTAACTTCCGTTACACAAATACCATCCTAAACAATATCCACAATAAAGATAGAAATCATTTAGTCTCCCGATTATGCCAAGTCTTCATATGTCTATAAAGAATAAAACATAATGGTTGAGGTGCAAGCATTCAATTGATCACATAGTCGTCATAAAACGATTAGAATTACGACACTAATTACGAATGATTTTATCACGCATAATCCTACGCTAACATGGCAAGTTCTAACTCTTATTTCCACTTTCGCTTCAACAAGAATTAACACACAATTACAGGAGTTAGCTACTCTCCTATAACGAATTAAATCAACCATGATAGGATATCACATCAATCACACTATAGGCATCGAGAAGATTCAACACATAGAATTCATGAATAATTCCACTAAACCCCCATGACAACGAATTAGTTCATGATCGAACTAATCATCATCATGGGTTCCAATGGAAACATGATAGAAAGAAACGAATAAAGACTGAGATAAATATCAAAGGTTTTTAAAGGATACACCAAGGTTAAGCATCCACAACTAGGAAGAATACAAGAATAAAAATTGGGAACTATCTTCTTCCTTCTTTTTGCTAAAAGAAAACTACGTCCGTAAAACAAGCTGTCACACCCCTCACTAGGGTTTTCTTTTCTTCCCTTATATGGGCCTCCAGGTGCTAGTAAATAGAAGAATGTTTTTTTTTTATTTTTAAATCCCCCAAAACAAATCAGGAATCGGGTCAGACGAGACGGCGACGCGGCGCCGTCCTCAAGCACAAACCCGGCGATGCGGCGCCAGGATCTTCCCCACAGCGACGCGGCGCCGTCCCCCAATGTAAACACGGCGACGCGGCGCCATAGCTACTGTCCAGCACATAATTTTTCCTTTTCTTGAATTTGACTCCGTTTTGCACTTCGATTGCTATGCTTCGTTCCTCTAACACCTGTGATTGATATCCCTGCACAATACCCTTAAAAGAGATCAAAAATACCACAACTCAAGTACAAACCATCGTTTTAAGCCAAATGGAAACGTTCTAAGTAGATAAAATACCCACTTATCACACCCACAAACTTAAACCGATGCTTGTCCTCAAGCATAATAAACAAAATATTTACAACTACCTAGTACCACTTCCGTAGGTGATCACGGTTGCATTTAGCATATGCAACAAGCCCTTTAAACCCCTAGGCAGCCCTAGTGGACGAGTAAGGTCTCGTGAGGGCCTATAGTGAATGTACCCACAAAATCCATCTAATAATGCAACTAACAATGCAACTAACTACATGAATGCAACTATATGAAAATGCAACAATCCCCTTTAAACTGACCAAAACCAACTAGCAACCAGCTGCCTCAAAGAATGCAACTAAATCCGAATAGAGCTCGACTAAGCCCCCGTATACTAACAATACATGAACAGAAACGTGTGTGTGTGCAATGCTCATCAGAAATGCTCCCAACACTAGGTCAAAAACCATACCTATCCTTTGCCAAGACAATCACAGGTTTATAAACAGAATAGACTGTAGACACTTCATAACCTAGGAACACCACCATCCTTATTCAAGTTAACCAAGAATTCATGCTTTATTACTACGACACTAAATACTATAAATACTACGCATGCTTATTTAACCGTGCAATGAGTGAGACCCCAAAAGGCTTATACAATAATACCCATGTAGCGAGTGTTAGGTCAGCAGGATCCCAGACTATAAAAGCCTTAGGTCACTAGGACTAAGTCCCCTCAGACTTAATAACTCGAGTATTAAAGAGCTCACTCTGGTTAATTTTGCATTTAAATTATTTACATGACTCTTTTTTTTTTCTTTTTCTTTCATTTTTTCCATTTTTTTTCTTTTTTTTTTTTTATTTTTTTTTTAATGTATGCAATCTGGAACGAGAATTCTCAATTCCAACCCTAGACTACTCATATAAAAATGAGCCGGCTACTAGCCGTTTGACGCCTAGCCATTATTGACAAATATTAACAACTAGCATGAAATCCTTGGTGTCCCCCAAACTTAGACTTTATTGCTCCTACACCATCAAGGGAATAACGAAAATTCTAATTATAATCAAGTGATTAAGTCTCAAACATCCAAACAGGCATGACCCTAACCTAGCCCAAAAGCACCTAATGAGACTAGTGAAAAGATTCTGTTTCCGTAACATGCAAGTCAATTCCATGGAAACTATAAATCAACCCTCTATTCATCATTACCACACCCAATTAGACATCTGTCCACCAATCAGAATTAGCTCGTTCTAAGGGATCATGAAAAATGCATGCTATGCAATGCAAATGCAACTATATGAACATAAATATCACAATAAACAGAATGTCCTATATGGCATACATAAAAACAGAACAAAAATGCTCTACACTAACATGCAATTATGCTCCTAACATGATATGCAACACATCTATTATACAACTAATACAAATGCACCTTTAATCCCCACCCCCAAACTTAAAAATTGCAATGTCCACATTGAAGGTAAGAATCAAAAGAGTGCAAGGCATACCTACTCGTCGTCAGCAGGGTCACCCTCCTCGGGTGGTAATGGCTTGAGCCCGAGTGCAAAAACTTCCTCATTTGACAACTTACGAAGCACCTGAAAATTATTAGAATCAGCTAGCCCACGAGACTTATGTAGAATGTCAACTCTTCTTTCCCATGGAATTGCATCCAACAACTGAATTAGCCCCTTTCTTCCTTCGTTCTCAATGCCAGAAATCCCACTTGAAGCTTTTTCCACTGGATCTGATTTTTTTAGCTGCTCAATCTCCTTCTTCACATTCTTATCAACAACGTCCACTTTGAAACACTCCTCTGAATCTGACGGATATTTTGTTGCCTTGAACACATTGAAAGTGACTTTCTGATCATGCACTCTCATGGTAAGCTCTCCTTTTTGCACATCAATCAGAGTTCGGCCCGTAGCTAGAAATGGCCTTCCCAAGATGATAGGAATCCTCTTATCCTCCTCAAAGTCCAGTATAACAAAATCAACCGGAAAAATCAGCTTATCCACCTTCACCAATACATCCTCCACTATACCCCTAGGATATGTGATCGACCTATCTGCCAACTGCAAGGTCATATTAACAGGTTTCGGATCAGGTAACCCAAGTTGCTTAAAAACAGACATCGGCATCAGATTAATGCTAGCTCCCAAATCACATAAGCACTTGCTGAAAAGTTGTTTGCCAATAGTGCAAGGTATGGTGAAGCTCCCCGGATCCTTCAGCTTAGGTGGCAACTTCTGTTGCAAGACAGCACTACACTCCTCCGTCAAAGCGACGGTCTCTAAATCCTCGAGTTTCAATTTCCTCGAAAGTATGCCCTTCATGAACCTGGCATAACTTGGCATTTGTTCAAGTGCTTCAGCAAATGGTATGTTAATCTGCAGCTTCTTGAATACATCCAAGAACTTAGCGAATTGCTTGTCTAACTTTTGCCTTTGAATTCGTTTTGGGAATGGAGGAGGTGGAAACACCTTATCTTCTACTTCTTTTTGAGAATTAACACTCTTGTGAATGATAGGAGTTGAAGGAGTAGCATTAGGAAGCAAATCAGAACCAGAATCGACCTCAACTGAAAAGTCACATTTTTTCTCCAGAGAGCACGGCGACGCGTCGCCGATTTTGTACTGTGAGACGGCGCCGCGGCGCCGTAGTGCCTGCTCAGGATTTTCAATTTTTTCCTCGGTTGCTTTTTCTTCGTTCTGACCTTGTAGACTTCTTCCTGATCGTAATGTTATTGCCTGAACCTGTTCCTTTTGATCTTTCTTGCCTGGATTCACCTCTGTGTCACTCGGAAGCGTTCCTGGTTGACGGTTCAACAAAGCATTGGCTAGCTGGCCAATTTGATTCTCTAAAGTTTTCAATGACACTGCCTGACTCTTATACATCATTCGAAGCTCTTCCAATTCTGACTTCTCAGATTGATTCAATGAAGTTCCTTGAGATGGTTGAAACCCCGGTGGATTGAATGGTTGCCTTGGAGCATAAGGTGGTGGTTGATAGTTCTGATTACTTGGCCTTGCATTGAACTGCTGATTATGTGGTTGCTGAGCACCTCCCTGATTGTTGCTCCAACTGAAGTTAGGATGATTCCGATTGTTGGGATGATAAAATTATGGCACTGGTTGCTGAGATCTTTGAAAATTACCAACAAATTGTGCGGATTCAGCTGAGATAGCACACATATTTGTGTCATGTGCCCCTGCACACAATTCACACACCATAGCAACCTGGTTAGTACCAAGATTAGAAAGGGAATCTACCTTCATTGTCAACGCTTTGAGTTGGGCAGCAATAGCAGTAGCTGCATCCAAGTCAAGAACTCCAGCCACTTTAGCAGGTGACAAGCGTTGAGTAGGATTCTGAAACTCATTGGCCGACATCATTTCAATCAGATTATAAGCATCCTCATAGCTTTTTGCCCATAGCGCACCTCCAGAAGCTGCATCTAACATAGGCCGGGACTGAGCTCCCAACCCGTTATAGAAATTGCTGATTATCATCCAATCCGGCATTCCATGATGAGGACAACGTGCCAATATCTCCTTGTACCTCTCCCAAGCTTCTCCCAAAGATTCCTGGGAATGCTGAGCAAACTGAGAAATGGCATTCCTGTAAGCTGCTGTCTTCGCCATGGAAAAATACTTGGTCAAGAACTTTTGAGCACAGTCTGCCCATGTTGTAATAGAGCCTGATGGCATAGAATGTAACCAACTCTTGGCTTTATCCTTAAGAGAGAAGGGAAATAGCCTCAATCTGATTGCGTCATCTGTAACTCCGTTGAATTTGAAGGTGTCACAGATCTCAAGGAAGTCCCTAATATGAGCATTGGGATCTTCAGCAGGACTACCCCCAAACTGGACTGTGTTCTGAATCATCTGAATGATGTTTGGCCTTAGCTCGAAATTGTTAGACCCTATAGCTGGGCGAACAATACTAGTATGGATGTCCTCCACTTTCGGCTGAGAGAATTCACTCAAAGCCTTCGCTGCTTGTTCTTGATTTGCCATAACTTCCTTTGCTTCAAGATTGTCTTCTAACCCGAAATCAAGTCTTCTCCTAGCTAGTTCTTCTGTACGTGCTAGTTCGTCTCTACGTGCACGAGCTCGTGTACGCATAAACTCTCAACAAGTACCTGAAATTCACCAACAAGAAATTTTATGAAAACGTCCTAGTCACCGAAATTCAATGACCACTGATGGCAAATATTGAAACTAAACAAAATAAAACCGCGTCCCCGGCAGCGGCGCCAAAAACTTGTTTCGACCAACTCAACACGCAAGTGCACGTGATCTCAAGTAATACAGATAGCAAATAAGGTTCGTTCCTACAGGGACTCGTTGTATTGTCTAGCTAATTCACTCACCAATATATGATTGTTTTCCGATGCTAAAACAAATAAATAAGTGGATTGTTGTTATCACTAAAATTTATCTAAGAATTATAATTAATTATCAACTACTTGAACTGAGATTTATGTCGAATTACTTATGCAAATAAAACATGGGAATTTAGTTTCTTTAAACAATCCATCTATAGTCTCCAAATCTCTAGCCTTGTTCATGTGAATTATTAACACCTGATCGAACACACAAAACTGATATAAGCTAACTTCCGTTACACAAATACCATCCTAAACAATATCCACAATAAAGATAGAAATCATTTAGTCTCCCGATTATGCCAAGTCTTCATATGTCTATAAAGAATAAAACATAATGGTTGAGGTGCAAGCATTCAATTGATCACATAGTCGTCATAAAACGATTAGAATTACGACACTAATTACGAATGATTTTATCACGCATAATCCTACGCTAACATGGCAAGTTCTAACTCTTATTTCCACTTTCGCTTCAACAAGAATTAACACACAATTACAGGAGTTAGCTACTCTCCTATAACGAATTAAATCAACCATGATAGGATATCACATCAATCACACTATAGGCATCGAGAAGATTCAACACATAGAATTCATGAATAATTCCACTAAACCCCCATGACAACGAATTAGTTCATGATCGAACTAATCATCATCATGGGTTCCAATGGAAACATGATAGAAAGAAACGAATAAAGACTGAGATAAATATCAAAGGTTTTTAAAGGATACACCAAGGTTAAGCATCCACAACTAGGAAGAATACAAGAATAAAAATTGGGAACTATCTTCTTCCTTCTTTTTGCTAAAAGAAAACTACGTCCGTAAAACAAGCTGTCACACCCCTCACTAGGGTTTTCTTTTCTTCCCTTATATGGGCCTCCAGGTGCTAGTAAATAGAAGAATGTTTTTTTTTTATTTTTAAATCCCCCAAAACAAATCAGGAATCGGGTCAGACGAGACGGCGACGCGGCGCCGTCCTCAAGCACAAACCCGGCGATGCGGCGCCAGGATCTTCCCCACAGCGACGCGGCGCCGTCCCCCAATGTAAACACGGCGACGCGGCGCCATAGCTACTGTCCAGCACATAATTTTTCCTTTTCTTGAATTTGACTCCGTTTTGCACTTCGATTGCTATGCTTCGTTCCTCTAACACCTGTGATTGATATCCCTGCACAATACCCTTAAAAGAGATCAAAAATACCACAACTCAAGTACAAACCATCGTTTTAAGCCAAATGGAAACGTTCTAAGTAGATAAAATACCCACTTATCACATACCGTACCATCTTTTACAATCTTCGTAACTCTTCATTGGTCACTATCTCCAGTACTAATACACCCCGGGTATTTATAAAATCCATCATCATGTATCTCAATTCATTTTACATCAAAAGTTCTTGCAGTTGGCGCTTGGTTAGAAGCAGCCCTGCTTTGTCCTTTCATTGCTGGTCTAGTCACTTGATAATCCCTTGTGACCTGGCCTCAACTGGCCACCCTAAAATATGTGAGTTTAGGGGTTTGGCTAATAGCAGTACTTTTCTAGCAATTGCTGGTATAGTGCCTTCGACTTTGATACCTTTTGATCTTTTCAAAACTTTACTCCATATAAGTCTCAATTGGCTTCTCGGTACAGTCTCCGGTCACCTTTCCTTATTATTATTTTTTTTATCTTTTCAACTATTCTTATTAATTCCATGTGCCACAAAAGTACCAGGACTAAAAAGAGAATAAGTGATGAATAGTGTTTTTGATGGAAATAAGAATATTATGAGACGACACTATATAGAAGTACCCGGAATGAATTTCTGGGTTCGTATTAGTGATCCGAGGGGAAAATAAGTGTATGTAAAAGCTGTCGGATTCAGAAAAATAGCACTTTTATTTTCTCCGAGAATTCTCTGGACACTGCCAGACTTAAGGATTTATTAAAGGTATTTAAGGAATTTAAATTCGAGAAGTATTAAGTAAGATGGAGAATGGTATTCTAATTATTAAGAAGGTTTCCGGTAAAACCCTAACTAGAAATCTTTGAGATATTCCTACGAACGATCAATCAAATTGAGCAATAACCGGACAAAAGAGCAAGCAAAGAATCAAGATGCATACATGTGCTATTGGTGGAAAAAGAAGAACCTAAGTGGCATACTTGTAAGTCAACTACAACTAGGATGATTCTTTAGCATTTAACCAAAAATGGACTTGCTTAATATGGAGCCAACACATGGTCCAATAAGAAGCCAACAAGTGGCTCCAATAGATTGCCAACAACACATTAAAAAGAGATGCATCCAAGTATATACATAAAGATACATGCATTTAGCCATTTTACACATCAAAAACAACAAAACAAAACAACATTTTCTCTCCATTTCTCCATAAAAAATCTGCCCATTCTTAGCTAATTGGAAGTCCAACTTCCAACCATCACTTGTTCTTCAACTTTTTATGGTAAGTACTACATATCATGGTGATGATCTCCTAGAAATTTCAGCTTCAAATTCATCTTTTTCCATTTTCAAATAAATCATCAAAGTGCAGATGAATAGTAACTTTTATGAACTAATCTTGATTTCTTGAATTCTTATGGTGGATCTAGCAACTCTAAGGCCACACAAGGATAGATCAAGTCTTAGTGAGGCTCTAGGACACTCCAAGGAAGGTAATCATCACTTGAAACCCTAGGTCTTACTTTGAGATTTGTTAAGTTCTTGATGGATTTAGTGTAAGTGATGTAGTAGTATGATTATAAGCATGATTATGAAGTTTGTTAGTGGATCTAAACATGATTGTGATATGTTGGTCAAGATGATGTTCTTGGACAGTAGGAGATGTATAATATGTGTATAACTTGTATTGATGCCCGATGTGGCTTGGTATTGACGACATGATTTTCGGAACGTTCGATATATAGCCGTTATAATGACGAAATTTCGTTAGCACTTAAAATCCATTTTTGACAGTAAGATTGAACCTCTGATCTTGATGAATAATTAACCCAACCTTATAGATCTCGAGCCAAAGATCATTTTGGAAAAAGAATCGAAACATTCTGACTTACGGTTTAGGAGTTATGATTAAATTCGTAAAAGTGGTTCGAAACCGAGAATGCGAATTCGTAATTGAAATTGAACCGTGTAAAATAAGTATCGCAGTGGCGAATCTTGGTAATTAAATATTAGAGATCATAAGGGTGGTGTGAGAGAAGACCTCGCATTAAAAAGATCGTTTTTCGATTTTATAAAAATGTTCGAACCAAGGTTAAGTACGAAAGTACCCCTAAAGAGTATACTTGGATATAACTACGGTAAACCACTTAGCAAATGATCGATAAATCTCGAGGTATAATCTTTCGACTTTAAAACTTTTACAAATCGAATGCTTACCATATGTAAGGGTAATGACATGCTTTATTAACGAACAAGTGTCGGATGATAAAAGCAATAATAAGAGTGAATTAGAGGGGTATAACGAAACGACTTGAAAACGTGTTTCGATTTGAGTTAAGTTTATACTTAACCTTTGAAAGGAGTTAAGTGATTAATCCCGAATGCCTTGGCTATTTATAGATCATCAGGCTGACCCGGGACACGCTACCACTACCCCTACCCGTACTCGATTTCCAGGCAAGTTTTCAAACCTTTTTAAAGGCTATTGTTGTGAATATATATATATATGATTTCTGTTATACAGATGCCATAGCATGCATGCCTATTTTCAAGTTATATTGTGATACTTGTTCCCTGATTTATTGTTGGCTTATAAGCTAGATAGATATATATCAATTATAAGCCGGAAATTATTTAGACCCTTAATCGAAGGGCAGTGAATCTCATTCTTTGATTATAGACCGGGAGTCGATAATTCTTGATATATATAGATATTATTTTCATAGGAAAATAATTAAGTAAATATTTCCCATTTATTATCTGGCGAATATTATTGAGATATTCCTTTGAGATTATTTGATAAATATTATTCGGATTATCCATCAGATGTTTATTTATTCGAGGAATATTATATATTTAATATTCATCTAAAGTCGATTAAATATTCGAATATTATTCGAACCCTCGGTTAAGTTATTTGCTTAAAGAATATTCATTCTTATTTAGTCGATAAATATTATTTTGAATATTCATTCAATTTTATTTATTTAATGAATATTATTTTAATATTCATTCGAGCCTTATTTATTTAAATGAATATTAATTCGAATATTCATTCAATCTCTATTTATTTTATAAATATCAGTTGAACATTGATTCGAACTCCATTTTTTCGATAAATATTACTTTGAATATTCCCTTGAGATAAGGAATATTATCTTCGACCTTTATTTAAATTCGATAATCATTTCTTTGCTAAATATTATTAAGTTGAATATTCATTATTTATTCAATGAATATTGTCCCAAATATTAAGTCGATAATTATTCCATCAATATGTACCCTTCTTGAGTTGAATATTCACTATTGATTCAATAAATATCATCTCCAATGTCCATCTGACGGTTACTCCATCAATAAACATTGTTATTTATTTGAATATTCATTATTTGTTCAATGAATATTATTCTGAACATTTATTCAAAGATTATTCCGAGCAACCCTTTTTCAATATCTGTGACTGAATAAATATTCTTGGAATATTTATTTAATTCTTCTAACTCGTTTCAAAGATACTTGGTTTCATTCACATAGTATCATCAACCCTCGAATGTTATATATATTATTTTAGAGGCCTATTATTATTATTATTATTATCAAGGAAGGTTCTCAGTAATTCCATTCTTCCTTCGATTCGAATATAAGGGAACCTGACTTGAAGAATGTTATTTATCTTGTGACTGCCCGGTCATAAATTATTCATTTCGTTCGCAACTTGGTTGCTATTATTCATGGAATTATGTATACCCACTCATTATTCGAGGGGTAAGAATGTTGGAACAAGTTGGTATCCATTAACAAGCAGCGGCTTGGGAAATATTGGTGAATTTTCCTTTCCAATTAGATACGATTACTTTGTGGAGTCTTATCAACAATTATTATACTTGGGGAAAGGGAGATGAACTTTACGTTTCAAGTTATGGATGTGAAATGAACTAGGAGATGCGTAAGTGACCCAGTGGCGCCGGTCCAGCAAATGGCCCAACCGTTGGCCGAGGGGGTTCCAGAGGGCGGTAGACAAGTAAATCCGTTGGTGCTTCCTTCTACATGTAGTAAACAAGAGGTGGGGAGCATAACATGCGACTGATCATCGTGTATATGCTATGTCTCCTGGCACGTCAAACTCCAGTATTAGTTCATCACTCAATGTTGGAAATTTTCTGCAACATCATCATAGTTGGCAGAGTTGAAAAGTATTTCAAACTGGAATTTCAATATCTTTCTTGCAAGTTCCTATTTTATGAAAATGATGCTATCTTGCTTATTTTGGCATAGCATATGCTTCCACGAAATATATACCTGTTGAGTTCCCTGTAACTTCATCCTTTATATTGATTTGGCACCATTTTCGGTTATGCATGGCATATGGTTTCAAAATATATCTTTGAACTGTCATATATATTACTGTTCAGTTATATTCTTGTTGGTGGGCTATTGCTCACCCTTGCTTTATTATTTATATCACAACAACAGTGAGATCAGATGGCCGCACAAGGTGCACTTGGTGCGAGCAGGTGTCAACCGTCAAAGGATTCACCGCTGAGATCGTAGCTACCATTGTTGAAGAGTAAGCTATTGGAAGGCTAGTTGTTAGCATTTGAATATCAAATGTATTTATTATATGACATATACAAATGGATGGCAAAGAGTAAGTAATGTATATATTGTAATTCTTTGGGTTGTAAGAACTCAACTGTGTGATTAATAAATTTGGTTACTCTGATTACATCTCTGGGACTATAACGTGTGTGTTCTATATTATTGTTTGGGTCACAAGGTTGTTATTCAGTTTATATTGATTTTATGGATGGAAATTGAGACCGTAACGACCAGATCCCGGACCCCGGATCTGGGGGTGTTACAGAAATAGTATTAGAGAGAGCGTTATAAATCCCAGAGATGACGTGACGTTAAAACAATAAATTCATTAAGATAATAAGAACTCTTGCCAAGTTCATAGTCAGACTACCTAATGTAGTATTGACATATAAAACCCTTATGGGAACCCTAAAGTATCATGATAGTAACTTAGCTCGTTCTTGTATCGACTAATAAGGCGACAGACCTTGGGGATTACGAGCAGTAACATAATGATGCTTGTTTTGATGTTGAAGATCGGATTGTGGATTCGATAGAGCACCCTACTGAGGACCCGGTTGAGGTCCCAGCAGAGGAAGGAAATATTGATAAGTATAAGGAGTTTACACTTCAGGAAATGAGGGCTACAGCCAGAGAGACTGTAAGAGTTAAGGTATAGTGCTCATAAAAGTGAGCATAAAGAACTGAGATATTATTAAGAGAACTAAAGATGCGTATTGGATTCATAGCTGGACTGCTAGATGAAGTACCAGCAGGTAGGATGGATTTGAGGAATTACTTGAGATCCTATATGGGGATAGATTAAAATCCTTAGAGACCTTTAGATTAATGAGGAAAGAGATAGAGTGGTACATGATTATCAAAGACAACAATAGAGGACAAGGAGCAGAGTCTCCAGGAGCAGTTAAGATAGAGGCAGCAAGTGCCATATCAGGTGATAAATGAATTAGTGTGAATATTGTAGTGATAATTCACCATGAGAAGGCAGATTTTATAAGTGATAATTTATAAAGTCAAACTTAGATTGATAAGGTGGTTGGGTTCAAGGAAATGTCCATTTTATGAATGGATCAACTTAGAAAATAAAGACATTGAAAGGTGATGGCATGATTGAATAAAGTATATAAGGAAGTAGTAAGCGAGACAAGGATCTCAGAACCTACAAGAGGAGAAGACCAATGAGTCTGTGATAAACTAGTAATAAGGCTATCGTCAGGAACCAAGTAAAGTCTAGTTCAATTCAGTGGAATGATGGACCAGAAACATTAGATGCATGTGATTTAAAGGAATAGTAAATTCCTTCTTTTCCTTGAATGGATTATGGTAGTTACCTTAAGTTTATTTTGACACTGAATCATAAATGGATTGAGTAAGGCAAGCAGTAGTTGAGACGAAATTGAGAATGCTTTTAGATGAAACCTGAATGAACAGGTGTAGGCCATGTTCTCGAAGTGAGAGTTTTGGCAAAATAAAGTCCAGACAGTAGGACATATGATTAATAGGAAGTAGTGATTGATTGACCCCACCAAATTAAAGATAGTTTTAAATGGAGATTGGCCAACCACACCGACAAAGGTGATAAATTTCATAAGATTTACAAGGTATTACCAAAGATTTGCTCAGGACTATACAAAGAGTGCAGTCCCATAACCCGACTTATTGGTAAGACTAAAAGTTTGAATGGACAAGATAAATGGGGGAAAATTTCCCTGGAGTTAAAGATAAAAACTGATGACGACCCAGCATTGGCGTTACCTAATGGAAGAAGGAAAATTTTGGAATATATTAGGATGCACCTCGTACAGGTTTAGGTGTTGTGCTTGTGCAACAGGACAACATAATTTTCGAACACAATTGGACAACACGGTTCACCAGATTCGGATGACCTTGGTAGTGCAAATTCTGGGAAGCGACTGACCCCGATGGTAGTGTTCCTTCCGAGACTAGTTATTAAGTAGACTGGTATTCGGTAGTATCGACTATTAGGACAAACATGTATCGGGGAGGTATGGCATGTTTAGTTTGAAACTTTTGATTCCCCTTCTAGGGAAGATGTATATTTGGTTTCCTTCTAATGGTTAAACTCCCAGCTTTATGTCAATCATTTCGCTACTGTAACTGTTTATGGTTCGACCAACTCGAATGTTCATAGAAATATTCTTTGGGTATCGAAATTGATTTTCTTAATGTAACCAGTGGGTGGATAGATTGACTGAAATTTCCCTAATCCTGGAAAGGAATTGGACAAAATTTGGCAAACCTTGTCTTTCTGATTATCTGAATACATTACTGAGGAGAGTGGAAACTGAATTAAACCCTATGAATTGGGTAAGGTAGCCGCTATACGGATTGGTAGATAGATCCCGATTATTACGATTGATTCTAGAAATAAACTAATGAAGATAAGATTGGATGGTAAAAAGGGAAATGTAATCAAGGAACAAGCCGGACTAAGAAAGTTCGGGATGGACTTAAATGAAAAAGTTGTCATGCCAGAAATGTTAAGCTTTTGTGGCACATGAAATTGATAAGAGTAACTAGAAGAATAAAAGAAAAGGGAAGGTGACCGGAGATGGCACCGAGAAGTCGATTGAGACTTATATGGAGTGAAGTTTTGAAAAGATCAAAAGGTATCAAAGTAGAAGGCACTATGCCAGCAATTGCTAGAAAAGTAATGCTATTAGCTGACCCCTAAACTCACATATTTTAGCATGGCCAGTTGGGGCCAAGTCACTAAAGATTATCGAGTGACTGAACCAGCAAGGTAAGGACAAAGCGGGGTGCTTCTAACCAAGTGCCAACCGCGAGGACTTTTGATATGAAATGAATTGAGAAACATGATGATGGATTTTATATACACCATGGAAGTATTGGGATTGAGGATAGTGACCAATAAAGAGTTACGAAGATTGTCAAAGATGGCGTAGTATGATGTATAAATGTTATCTGAAGCTTAGCGTCCTCAAAAAGAGCATTAGACACTAAGAGATTCACGTTAAACACGACCAATATCTTCCAGAGCATCATTGCTACCATTACCAAGTTCTGTAAGAAAGACAGATAGACATATGTTGTCTTTTGGAAGGTTATATAGACTGACATTCGTTTGAAAGAAGAGATTAGCATTAGGCTACCTATAGATTATCAAGATGAGAATGATTGAAAAGAGACCCTTATTAAGGATATATGATTGAATTGCCACATACAGGATGTATGTATTCCTTGCAAATAGAATTGAGGATAGAATGTCCAGAGATTAAGACGAACCCTGGGGGATGCACAAAGGATAGCCTCACCCCTAATAAAGACATTGTGAAATCAGACGATATAAGTTGAATCGACCAAGGTATCAATAACCTATAAGGATTTATTGAAAGGAGTCTCAAAAAGTACAAAGGCAGAATCGTTATAGAATTGGTTAATGATGTTTGATATACCCTGTGCCCAGAAGATACAGGAGGAATGGTGAGAATGACATAAGAAACCCTATAAGGAAAGGAGTAAAGTTTGGTAAGGAATGTGTGACATAGTAACAATAAGGCTAGATAAAGCAGGTATGAAACCATGAGCAAGTATGGATTGAACCAATAAGGTTGAGATTTCCTAAAATAAGAAAGGACTGAGATAAGAAATATCCTAGATATGATTGGGAGTAACCGTGATAAAGTTCCCACAGAAAGGTAGAAGCAATGATTTTTTTTTGGAAAAAGACTGGAATATATTTTCTCTCATCTAGCAGAGTTCAAGGGAGGATGCTTCTACCCTGAGTTGGAATAGATCCAGAAAATATTGATTTCAAGGAAATATTATATTCAGGAAAGGCCAATGAGGTGGCCGACACTTTAAGTATAAGGGAGTAAGTATATATGCTCATACTAAAGAGATAGAATGATATGGTAAAGGACCTTGATGGTCATAAGGTGGTAGAGGAAATTACATTCCGTCTGATGATTGTGCCAGAATAAACTATAAGAAAAGTTTAAGTAAAGATTCGATTCCTGATGTTGCCGGTAGCACCTTACCGACATTAGGAGGCTCTACGACAGGCCAGACCAAATTCCCCAAGAGACTCGCCTTTCCTTTGGAAAGAGAGGGGGGAAGTTAAGTAACAAGGCATTGGTAGTAGATGACCAGAAACAGAGATGGTACAAATACTGATAAGCTAAATGGCATGATGATGAATGACAAGCAAGTTTATGTTGGTATATTTCTACGCAAACAAGATAGAGTACATGAAGTTAAAGATTCGTGATGCTGAAAGGTATCCCTGGATTAACGAGATTTGGAAAGTGATTAAGTAAAACGCTGAGCTCTAGTCTTCAACTAGAGATATACGATTAATAATCTCCTCAACCTATCCTAGCTGCAATGCTTGAAGCTCTTCTGCAATTCTATCTTCTTCATGTGATATCTGTATCAAGTTCATGAAGTATTCCTTATGGGTAAGGAATAGTGATTATTTTGTCTTCCTAAGAGAGTGGTGATTTGACAAATCATGAAACCCGTATGTCTAGCTTTTAAAGCCCTATGTAAATGAACCCGATGGTGATTCAACCATGGACTACATTAATGTAGTGATGATTCTTCTGAGAAATTAGATGATAACAACTGTGGAAATGTCGGAATAAAAGACAAATAGATTGTATTGAATCCAAGTTAAAGAAATCGTCCAGGTTTATTTCAGACGGTTTAAGTTTGGGAATGACATGATGCTTGAAATAAATGGTAATGCCATGATAGTTCATAGAGTGATTATAGTATAAATAGAAACCAAGGGACTGGTAGAAATGATCATAGAATTGAGAATCAATAAAGGAAGAGATATGCGGACTCCTGAGAAACCCCAGAAATGAGGTAAGAAAAGTATGAGGTTGACATTGGAGATATCGGTCATAATGGAAAGCTAAAATTTAAAGCATAAATGACATAAATATTAACTCATGTTAAGATTGGAAAAGTCGAGGAAAAAAAAAGATTGGAAAAGTCGAGGAAATTTGAAATTGATGGATTGAGTAATAAAGAGACTCATGGAATGAAAAAGTGAAATCTAGATGGTGGAACAAAGGAAAATTTGGCCCCGAACGTGTAACACGTATTGAATAAAGGTGACGAGTGCCTCAACCCTGAGATGAAGGTGGAGATAAACAACAAAAGTAAATAAGAGTTAGATAATACGAAGGATGTGATTGATAAAGAAAAGATTGGGAAATAATTATGGAAGTGAAGCAAGGAATGTTATGAATGGATTGATGAATGGGTTTTCCTAATGAGCTATCGGAATGACAATCTGATGGTGTTAGAATTATGAATATGAATGGCCAGTGTCGTGGCGTGAAATGCCAGTAATAATAATGTCAAGCGAGAAATCCATGATTTTAACCTGAGAGGTTGAAGGATTTTCCAAAAGTAGGTGATACCAATATCGAACAAGAATATAGGTCCACAAAATGATGGACAGAGTAGCAAGGACATGTGATATGTGAGATTATGAAAAAGTAGTATTTTATACGAATACGATTATTTTCTTCTCTAATAAACCTCTATAGTTCAGAGGTAAATTCTAAGTATGATATTTTTGACAATCAGGAAAATTTTCTTATATAGTTCTTTGAAATTCTTTCCTTTTCTTCTCCCTTACTTATCTTCTTCTAAATTGAGAAGAACAACCCTTTAAGGAGGGGAGGTAATACTACGTGACTCTCTGTCTGTGTGATAGGAGTCTAAGTGGAATGCCATTAATTGCTTAATTGCTTGTCAAGTACTAAAGGCTGGCCCCCTTCTGTACTAGCTATGCAATATAACAAATGTTCATTGATCATAGTGATCTCTCAATAAATTCTTCTAATTCTATATATTGAGCGAGATTGCGAAGATTAAAGCGGTCAGGAATTGCAAAATTACGAGTGAGGTTATCTCCGGAATTCGTAGCGCGTTAGTGATACCGAAGTCACTGCACGTACCAATAAGGATAATAGTATAAGACCGGACAAGAGCGTATACCGGATAATGTGTTGTGCGAAAGTACTAATGAATTGGTAGAACGTATAAAGGGTGTATTGTAACACCAGTACGATGTGCTTTAGAGAGACTGGAATGTGTAAGGACCGACCAGAGAATTGGAAAGTGAAATAACCAACAAGTACCCAATTGTCTTCTACCTGATTCCGGGACGGAATCCTTTTAAGGAGGGAAGACTGTAAGAACCCAGATTTTGGGCAAAATTAAAACTTTTTATTATGTATTGATGTAAGAGTGAACAGTGGTTACAACTGCCATGTAATACTGGTTTTAAGGAATGAATAATGAAAGGATATAGATTCCAAGGATATATGTCCTGAAGGATGCTATTGGGTGATAACTTATATTAGAATAATCTATCTCCTAGAATGTTAAGATAAGATTCCCTAGAGAGAAATAGATACCCTCGTGTCATCCAGATCGATATCGGTTACAAGTACGGAGGTTCCATGAAAGAGTTAAGGAACGCTCGAGGAAGCACAAAGATATTTTCTAAGTACCAGGACTAAAAAGAGAATAAGTGATGAATAGTGTTTTTTATGGAAATAAGAATATTATGAGATGACACTATATAGAAGTACCCGGAATGAATTTCTGGGTTCGTATTAGTGATCCGAGGGGAAAATAAGTGTATGTAAAAGCTGTCGGATTCAGAAAAATAGCACTTTTATTTTCTCCGAGAATTCTCTGGACACTGCCAGACTTAAGGATTTATTAAAGGTATTTAAGGAATTTAAATTCGAGAAGTATTAAGTAAGATGGAGAATGGTATTCTAATTATTAAGAAGGTTTCCGGTAAAACCCTAACTAGAAATCTTTGAGATATTCCTACGAACGATCAATCAAATTGAGCAATAACCGGACAAAAGAGCAAGCAAAGAATCAAGATGCATACATGTGCAATTGGTGGAAAAAGAAGAACGTAAGTGGCATACTTGTAAGTCAACTACAACTAGGATGATTCTTTAGCATTTAACCAAAAATGGACTTGCTTAATATGGAGCCAACACATGGTCCAATAAGAAGCCAACAAGTGGCACCAATAGATTGCCAACAACACATTAAAAAGAGATGCATCCAAGTATATACATAAAGATACATGCATTTAGCCATTTTACACATAAAAAACAACAAAACAAAACAACATTTTCTCTCCATTTCTCCATAAAAAATCTGCCCATTCTTAGCTAATTGGAAGTCCAACTTCCAACCATCACTTGTTCTTCATATTTTTATGGTAAGTACTACATATCATGGTGATGATCTCCTAGAAATTTCAGCTTCAAATTCATCTTTTTCCATTTTCAAATAAATCATCAAAGTGCGGATGAATAGTAACTTTTATGAACTAATCTTGATTTCTTGAATTCTTATGGTGGATCTAGCAACTCTAAGGCCACACAAGGATAGATCAAGTCTTATTGAGGCTCTAGGACACTCCAAGGAAGGTAATCATCACTTGAAACCCTAGGTCTTACTTTGAGATTTGTTAAGTTCTTGATGGATTTAGTGTAAGTGATGTAGTAGTATGATTATAAGCATGATTATGAAGTTTATTAGTGGATCTAAACATGATTGTGATATGTTGGTCAAGATGATGTTCTTGGACAGTAGGAGATGTATAATATGTGTATAACTTGTATTGATGCCCGATGTGGCTTGGTATTGACGACATGATTTTCGGAACGTTCGATATATAGCCGTTATAATGACGAAATTTCGTTAGCACTTAAAATCCATTTTTGACAGTAAGATTGAACCTCTGATCTTGATGAATAATTAACCCAACCTTATAGATCTCGAGCCATAGATCATTTTGGAAAAAGAATCGAAACATTCTGACTTACAGTTTAGGAGTTATGATTAAATTCGTAAAAGTGGTTCGAAACCGAGAATGCGAATTCGTAATTGAAATTGAACCATGTAAAATAAGTATCGCAGTGGCGAATCTTGGTAATTAAATATTAGAGATCATAAGGGTGGTGTGAGAGAAGACCTCGTATTAAAAAGATCGTTTTTCGATTTTATAAAAATGTTCGAACCAAGGTTAAGTACGAAAGTACCCCTAAAGAGTATACTTGGATATAACTACGGTAAACCACTTAGCAAACGATCGATAAATCTCGAGGTATAATCTTTCGACTTTAAAACTTTTACAAATCGAATGCTTACCATATGTAAGGGTAATGACATGCTTTATTAACGAACAAGTGTCGGATGATAAAAGCAATAATAAGAGTGAATTAGAGGGGTATAACGAAACGACTTGAAAACGTGTTTCGATTTGAGTTAAGTTTATACTTAACCTTTGAAAGGAGTTAAGTGATTAATCCCGAATGCCTTGGCTATTTATAGATCATCAGGCTGACCCGGGACACGCTACCACTACCCCTACCCGTACTCGATTTCCAGGCAAGTTTTCAAACCTTTTTAAAGGCTGTTGTTGTGAATATATATATATATGATTTCTGTTATACATATGCCATAGCATGCATGCCTATTTCCAAGTTATATTGTGATACTTGTTCCCTGATTTATTGTTGGCTTATAAGCTAGATAGATATATATCAATTATAAGCCGGAAATTATTTAGACCCTTAATCGAAGGGCAGTGAATCTCATTCTTTGATTATAGACCGGGAGTCGATAATTCTTGATATATATAGATATTATTTTCATAGGAAAATAATTAAGTAAATATTTCCCATTTATTATCTGGCGAATATTATTGAGATATTCCTTTGAGATTATTTGATAAATATTATTCGGATTATCCATCAGATGTTTATTTATTCGAGGAATATTATATATTTAATATTCATCTAAAGTCGATTAAATATTCGAATATTATTCGAACCCTCAGTTAAGTTATTTGCTTAAAGAATATTCATTCTTATTTAGTCGATAAATATTATTTTGAATATTCATTCAATTTTATTTATTTAATGAATATTATTTTAATATTCATTCGAGCATTATTTATTTAAATGAATATTAATTCGAATATTCATTCAATCTCTATTTATTTTATAAATATCAGTTGAACATTGATTCGAACTCCATTTTTTCGATAAATATTACTTTGAATATTCCCTTGAGATAAGGAATATTATCTTCGACCTTTATTTAAATTCGATAATCATTTCTTTGCTAAATATTATTAAGTTGAATATTCATTATTTATTCAATGAATATTGTCCCAAATATTAAGTCGATAATTATTCCATCAATATGTACCCTTCTTGAGTTGAATATTCACTATTGATTCAATAAATATCATCTCCAATGTCCATCTGACGGTTACTCCATCAATAAACATTGTTATTGATTTGAATATTCATTATTTGTTCAATGAATATTATTCTGAACATTTATTCAAAGATTATTCCGAGCAACCCTTTTTCAATATCTGTGACTGAATAAATATTCTTGGAATATTTATTTAATTCTTCTAACTCGTTTCAAAGATACTTGGTTTCATTCACATAGTATCATCAACCCTCGAATGTTATATATATTATTTTAGAGGCCTATTATTATTATTATTATCAAGGAAGGTTCTCAGTAATTCCATTCTTCCTTCGATTCGAATATAAGGGAACCTGACTTGAAGAATGTTATTTATCTTGTGACTGCCCGGTCATAAATTATTCATTTCGTTCGCAACTTGGTTGCTATTATTCATGGAATTATGTATACCCACTCATTATTCGAGGGGTAAGAATGTTGGAACAAGTTGGTATCCATTAACAAGCAGCGGCTTGGGAAATATTGGTGAATTTTCCTTTCCAATTAGATACGATTACTTTGTGGAGTCTTATCAACAAGTATTATACTTGGGGAAAGGAAGACGAACTTTACGTTTCAAGTTATGGATGTGAAATGAACTAGGAGATGCGTAAGTGACCCAGTGGCGCCGGTCCAGCAAATGGCCCAACCGTTGGCCGAGGGGGTTCCAGAGGGCGGTAGACAAGTAAATCCGTTGGTGCTTCCTTCTACATGTAGTAAACAAGAGGTGGGGAGCATAACATGTGACTGATCATCGTGTATATGCTATGTCTCCTGGCACGTCAAACTCCAGTATTAGTTCATCACTCAATGTTGAAAATTTTCTGCAACATCATCATAGTTGGCAGAGTTGAAAAGTATTTCAAACTGGAATTGCAATATCTTTCTTGCAAGTTCCTATTTTATGAAAATGATGCTATCTTGCTTATTTTGGCATAGCATATGCTTCCACGAAATATATACCTGTTGAGTTCCCTGTAACTTCATCCTTTATATTGATTTGGCACCATTTTCGGTTATGCATGGCATATGGTTTCAAAATATATCTTTGAACTGTCATATATATTATTGTTCAGTTATATTCTTGTTGGTGGGCTATTGCTCACCCTTGCTTTATTATTTATATCACAACAACAGTGAGATCAGATGGCCGTACAAGGTGCACTTGGTGCGAGCAGGTGTCAACCGTCAGAGGATTCACCGCTGAGATCGTAGCTACCATTGCTGAAGAGTAAGCTATTGGAAGGCTAGTTGTTAGCATTTGAATATCAAATGTATTTATTATATGACATATACAAATGGATGGCAAAGAGTAAGTAATGTATATATTGTAATTCTTTGGGTTGTAAGAACTCAACTGTGTGATTAATAAATTTGGTTACTCTGATTACATCTCTGGGACTATAACGTGTGTGTTCTATATTATTGTTTGGGTCACAAGGTTGTTATTAAGTTTATATTGATTTTATGGATGGAAATTGAGACCGTAACGACCAGATCCCGGACCCCGGATCTGGGGGTGTTACAGCTTTGCCGTGCCAGGAGCCACAACATTTACGATGATCTGTCGCATGTCATGCTCCCCATCATTTGTTCTCTACATGTAGAAGGAAGCACCGACGAATCGCCCGCCCTCTGGAACCCCCCGGCCAAAGGTTGGGCCATTAATTGTTGGACCGGCGCCACTCGGCCACTTACGCGTCTCCTAGTTCGAATAACATCCATAACTCTGAAACATAAAGTTCGTCCCCCTTTCCCCAAGTATAGTACTTGTTGATAGGACTCCACAAAGTAGTCGTATCTAATTGGAAAGGAAAATTTCACCAATATTTCCCAAGCTGATGCTTGTTAATGGATATAAACTTGTTCCATCAATCTTACCCCTCGAGCGTTGAGGAGGTAACCAAACAGACTCATATCGATGTTTGAAAGAATCAAGATGTGAGTGACGAGATAGTTTAGCAAGTATAGGACCGGGCAGTCCAATAAATAACATCTCTCAAGTGAGGTCCCCTTACATACGTTTGGAAGTTGAGCGAGTATTTAAATCTTCTTTAAGATAGATTTAAATGAAAATAGAGTTTTGGGAACCTCCCCTTGATAAAAATAGTCATAAAATACTCCCAAAATATTTTACACCATATCTGAAGGTGACAGATAATCTTTGAATAATATGAATCATTATAAAAGAACTTAAAAAAATTTAAATAAATATTCCAAGAATATTTATTAACCCAATATTAATCAAAGAATATGAATACATCATAATATTGCTCGTAAGTAATCCTTGAATGATTATATAGAATTATTTACTGAATAACTCTCTTCTTTAAATGAATATTCAAAATAATATTCATTAATTAACTAAACTCAAATAAATGTTTAAGATAATATTCACTAAATAAATCAAACCTTAAGTGAATATTTGAAAATAATATTCATATAATAAATAATATTCTAAATAAATATCCAACTAATATTCTTTTGGTAATCAAAACTTTAAAGGAATATTCCAAGCAATATTCCTTAAGTAAATAGAACTTCGAATGAATACTTTTAAATAATATTCATTAAGTACATAAAATATTAAATGAATATTCAAAATAATATTAATTAACAAATAAGTCCCAAATGAATATTCAATTGATATTCATTAAACAAATAATATCCTAAATAAATATCCAAATGATATTCATTTAGTAATCAAAACCTTAAAGGAATATTTGAAATAATATTTATCAATTACATAAAACTCAAATGAATATCCGAAGGTGATATTCATTTAATGAATAAAATTCCAATGAATATCAAAGTAATGATTCATTTAAATAATCCAACTCTAAATGAATATTCGAAACTAATATTCCTTTAAGTAATTAAAGCTCAAATGAATATTATAATATTCAGCGAATAAATAAACGTGAAAGAATATTCAAAATAATATTCATGTAGTACTTCTCTATTGAGATAATATTCAAATAACATTCCTCGAATAATTTCCAAGTATTTAATACTTTTATGGAAATATAAATAATGTTTAATAATAACATTCCTCAAAATGAATACTACTCTGTCACTGGAATCCCTCCGGGTTTCAACGACTATCTATATACTACAAAATACCGACTCCCGGTCTATATTTAATTAAGGAATATCATACGCCCTTCACTAAGGGTCTTAACAAGACAATCCGGCTTATAACTGATAATTCATATCTAGTCTATAGGCCAGTATCAATTCAGGGAACAAGTATATCAATAGACTTGAAAGTAGACATGCATGCTATGGCATATGTATACAATAATCATAATATATATTATCACAATAACAGTTCCAAGTATTGGAAACTTGCCTGGGAATCGAGTGCGGGTAGGGGTAGTGGTAGCGTGTCCCGGGTCAGCCTGGTAATCTATAAATAGCCATGTAAGTATTAAGGTCGGTCATTTACGAATCAAGATTGTACTACGAGTTTTATCGCCCGTTTTCTGAGTTATTTACCAAAGTCATAATCAAGCATGCTTTTAGGGGTTCGTTCGCGTTTAACCTTGATTCGAACATTTTTATAAAATTGGAAAACGATCCATTCGACATGTGGTTTTCTCCCACACCTTCCTTTTTACCTCTAATATTTAATTACCAAGATTTGTCACTGCGATACATATTTTACACGGTTCAATTTCAATTACGAATTCGCATTCTCGGTTTCGAACCACTTTTACGAATTTAATCATAACTCCTAAACCGTAAGTCCGTTTCATGCGATCTTTATATCAAAACGAAGCTTGTAACATGATCTAGCTAATCATGGCATAAGTCGAAGCTATGCAGTGAGTTACATGTTCTATCCAGTTTGTGTTCTTAAGGTTAATGAAATTTCGGCATTACGACGGCTATAAATCGAACGTTCCAAAAATTACTACAATCAAACCAAGCCACACCGGGCATCCATAACACTTATACACATGGTTATTATCTCAAAAAGTCCAGGAACACCATGCCTTACTACCATATGCATCATATTACATAAATCACTAAACCACTAACTAAACATGCTTATAACATCACCATAATCATAACTACACTAAGATCATCAAGAACAAGCATATACCCAAAGTAAGATCTATGGTTCATGAGGTTTATACCTTCCTTGGAGAGTGTTAAAGCCCTTGCTAAGCCTTGTATAGTCCATGTCCATCCTTAACCAAGCTTAGATCATCCAAAAATTCAAGATCCAAGAATTTTGTTCTTGATGTTACTATTCACCCTTAACTTTGATGATTTTATTGAAAATGGAAACAATGGATTTTGAGGCTAAGATTTCTAGGGTATCATTTTTATGAAATATAGGATCTAGGATAAAAGTTTGGTGATCAAACAATGGTGGGAAGGTTGATTTTAATTCTTGAATTAAGAGCAAAAGCCGAATGGCTTTTTGGAGAGGGAGAGAGAGTTTTGATTGGCTTGCTTGCTCTCATCCTTGGTGAAATGAATTATTGTGGAAATATCTAGCATAAAGTGACTTTAATAAAGGTAATAGGTCATTGCTTGCATCACTTAAGCCATGTGTTTGATTCTTGTGGAATGGTGTATGTTGGAAGCTTAGTTGCTTGGTTAGTTTCTTAAGCATGCTAGTTACCTTTGTAACCACTTAGTTACTTGACCTTATCCACTTGCACATGCTTGTCTCTTGGTCCTCTACTTGTTTCTTTGTCCGTTTATTGCTCAATTCGTTGATCATTCGGAGGAATATCTCAATCGTTTCTAGTTAGGGTTTCACCGGAAACCTTCTTAATAATTCTATCACCATTTCCATCTTTCATTATAATCCTCCAATTAATATTCCTCAAATATTTAATATTAAATACTTAATCTATCAGTGTCTAGGGAAAATCTCGGAGAAAATGAAAGTGCTATTTTTCAGAATCCGACAGTCTTTACATACACTTATTTTCCCCTCGGATCACTAATACGAACTCAGAAATTCATTCCGGGTACTTCTATATAGTGTCGTCTCATAATATTCTTATTTCCATCAAAAACACTATTCATCACTTATTCACTTTTTAGTCCTGGTATTTAGAAAATATCTTTGTGCTTCCTCGAGCGTTCCTTAACTCTTTCATGGAACCTCCGCACTTGTAACCGATTTCGATCTGGATGACATGAGGGTATTTATTTCTCTCTAGGGAATCTTATCTTAACTTTCTAGGAGATAGATTATGCTAATATAAGTTATCACCCAATAGCATCCTTCAGGACATCTATCCTTGGAATCTATATCCTTTCATTGTTCATTCATTAAAGCCAGTATTACATTGTAGTTGTAACCACTGTTCACTCTTACATCAATACATAATAAAAAGTTTTAATTCTACCCAAAAATCTGGGTTCTTACAACAACCGTCCGCCGCCCTCATCATCCCCACATTCACTGCAAACACCCACCTCTGTTCAAAGCCGCAACCTCCTCTTCACCCTAGCCCCTCAATCTCCTCCCCTTCCACAATTTCCAAACCCATTCAATTCTTCCACCATTCACCCGCCTTCTTCTTCGCCAAACACCACCTCCGTTCGTTCCTCTTCATCCTAGTTTCACCTCCACCACTGCTTCGCCCACAACCACTGCAAATGCCTCCTCCCCTCTTCCCTTTTCTTTCCCTCAAAACCAGCACTTGTCTCTTCAATACACACAAAGCTCCCATCCCCTCTTCTTTTCATTCTGCAAATACATACCCAGAACCAAACACTCTCCCTTCCTCGTTTTGTGTTCGTTTTCCCCTTCTTTGTTTCCTTTCGCGTTGCTTTGATTCGCTGATTCATTTAGCTGAGTTCCCATGTTGCGGTTTTCATCTGAGATTAATTTTCGTTGCTGAATGGCGCTTTGAATTTGTTTACTGCATTTGGACTTAGTCTATTTGCGAGTTGCGAGTTTTGTTCTGCAGTTTCGTTGTTGTTAACCTCTGTTTGTCCGAGTTAACAAGTCTCTGAGTTGGTTTAATTTACTGTTCTTGTTTCGTCGAGTTCTTGCAGTGTAACAGCCCCAAATTCGGGGTCTGGGATTTAGAGTAGTCACGATCCATTTAATCCTTGCCTTACCTGTATTACTCACAATATACACAATTCAACTGTTTATGACCCCACAATATATATCTCACACACACACACACAGGTTAGAGTCTCAGAAATGACACAATACATCAACTGCGGAATAAATAACTTTCATTACAATACCCAAATGTTTTACAAAGTCTGATACTGGTACAATCTCTAAGTAATGGTACATTACCAACTAAGGATCCGGATGATTACAATCTTCTCATTCCACTCACATCTATACATAAGCTCAACAAGCTGCAGCCTGATCTGACTGGTTCGTATCATCTTCGGAATCACTAGTGCCCATGACATCCTGCTTCACTGCTCTATAATATATATAAAACAATAGCAAGAGTGAGCAAATAGCTCAGCAAGGTAATGAAAACATGGCATCACTCTGCCTATGACTTAACCCAGAATAAGGCGGGTATAAGATAATAATTGTCAAAATATCTCTTTACCAAAAGTATTTCCTTATCAGAATATATTCCAAAAACAGTACTATTGTAGTACTCCAAATATCATTTCATAATATCTCTGCAAACTTTTATTATACTATTGAACCAAGTTCTAGTATATTATAAAAGGATGAGGTTTCAAAGTAAACCAATATAATCTTTCTGTAGGAAAGAAATATCTGCTATATAAGTATAAGCAGAGTATCAACATATAAATTAAAAGATGAACTTATAAGGTGATTCAATATAAACAACCCCCTTACCATAACCCCGGTTATGTAAGGTAACCACAGAGTCATATAAAAGATGACGTTACAAGGTAACTCAAAATATATCTTTCTTAGAAATATCTGCTATGTCAGAATAAGCAAGATAGCATCATTTTCATAAAAATAGGAACTTGCAAGAAAGATATTGCAATTCCAGTTTGAAATACTTTTCAACTCTGCCAACTATGATGATGTTGCAGAAAATTTCCAACATTGAGTGATGAACTAATACTGGAGTTTGACGCGCCAGGAGACATAGCATTTACACGATGATCAGTCGCATGTTATGCTCCCCACCTCTTGTTTACTACATGTAGAAGGAAGCACCGACGGATTTACTTGTCTACCGCCCTCTGGAACCCCCTCGGCCAACAGTTGGGCCATTTGCTGGACCGGCGCCACTGGGTCACTTACGCATCTCCTAGTTCATTTCACATCCATAACTTTGAAACGTAAAGTTCGTCTCCCTTTCCCCAAGTATAATACTTGTTGATGAGACTCCACAAAGTAGTCGTATCTAATTGGAAAGGAAAATTTCACCAATATTTCCCAAGCTGATGCTTGTTAATGGATAGACACTTGTTCCATCAATCTTACCCCTCGAGCGTTGAGGAGGTAACCAAAAAGATTCATATCGATGTTTGAAAGAATCAAGATGTGAGTGACAAGATAGTCTAGCAAGTACAGGACCGGGCAGTCCAATAAATAACATCTTTCAAGTGAGGTCCCCTTATATATTTTTGGAAGTTGAGCGAGTATTTAGATCTTCTTTAAGATAGATTTAAATGAAAATAAAGTTTGGGAACCTCCCCCCGATAAAATAGTCATAAAATACTCCGAAATATTTTACACCACATCTGAAGGTGAAAGATAATCTTTGAATAATATGAATTATTATAAAAAGACTTCAAAATAATTTAATTAAATATTCCAAGAATATTTATTAAGTCAATAATAATTACGGAATATTATTAAATCATAATATTGCTCGTAAGAAATCTTCGAATGATGATGAAGTAACAAAAAGAATCGCCTTGATGAATAGCAACCAAGTTGCGAGGGAAAAGAGTAATATCAACAGATTTATGACCGGGCAGTCAAATGAAATAAATAACAGCTCTCGAGTACAGCTCCCTTATATTTGAAAGTTCTGAGCGAGTGTATAAGTCTTCCTATAAGATAGACCTTAAACGGAAAATAGAGTTTTGAGAACCTTTCCTCGATAAAATAAACATAATAAGACTCAGAAATAATTTACATGATATTTGAGGATCAGAATAATATTTGAATAAGATAAATCATTTTTAAATTTAGTTAAAATAATTAAATAAATATTCAAAGAATATTTATTAATTCATAGATAATTAAAGAATATTCTTAGTATAAAATATTGCTCATAAATAACTCTCGAATGAATATATAAAATATTCACCAAATAAACAATTCCTCGAGTAAATATTCAAAATAATATTTGAATCAATCATCAAATGAATATCTAAAGTAATATTCAATTAAATAAATCCTCGCATGAATATAAAATAAATAAATAAATTCTTAAATGAATATTCCAAAATAATATTCCTTAGATGAATATTCAAAATAATATTCACTTAATACATAACTGCAAATGAATATTCAAAATAATATTCATTTAAACAAACAAACTCTTAATGAATATTCAAAATAATATTCATTGTACTCAATAATATTTATTCGATATATTATGAAAATATATCTCCAAAAGTATATGAAATACCGACTCCCGGTCTTTTACAAAAGATACGACATATACACCCTTTATTATTGGTAATAATAAAGTCCGGCTTATAACTGATATCCCCATATCTAGCTTATAAGCCAATTCCCAATTCATTTCCGAGTACTAAATACTTTCTGGAAATATAATAATGATTATTAATAATAATCCTCAAGATACATAGTATTCTGTCGCTGGAATCCCTCCGGGTTTCCACGACTATCTCTATATCTCAAATACTGACTCCCGGTCTAGAGTCGAACAAAAGTATGCTCTTATCACTAGAGCTACAAGGTATACCAGTTTGTATATACTATATCTCAAAAGATGATATACAATCCGAAAGTTAAACTTTTACAACAAGTATATATCGCAAAACTATGCAAATCTAAGCATGGCAAAAGCAGTATTATAATCAATACTTCAAGTATAGATTTAGAAATCTTGCCTAATGCTCGAGAAGTGGTAGGGGCTTGTGACGATGTCGAACAATCTAGACAAAGTCAAAAGAAAACGTACGATTAATCCCCTAGATGATTCACTTAACATCTAAAGCATAAACACGTACGCAAATCACAACCAAGGCATTACTAACTCGCCTTAGGCTCATACTAAGTCCATGTCAATCGACGAATACTTAAGTCGAAGATTCGTTTTAGAAATCGGATCTCGTTCGTCCGTTTCACTAAGTGGTTTACAAAGTTCTAATCAAGTGCTCCTCTAAGGGGTTCCTTCGCACTTAACCTTGATTCAAACATTTTTATAAAATCCAAAAATAATCTTTTCGACACGAGGTCTTCTCTCATATCTTCATTGTGACCTCTAGTATTTAATTACCAAGACTCGTAACCGAATTACTCGTTTTAAAGGGGTCCAATTGAAGTTACGAACTCATGCTTACGATTACGAACCGCTTTTACAAATTTTACCATAATGCCCAAACCGTAAGTCAGAATGGTACGATTCTTGCGCCAAAATGATCTATGATTCAAGACCTACAGTTATGGGTCGAGTGTTCATCTTGGTCAGAAGCTTTTTGGTTCGGTGATACTCCATTTTTAAGGGTTAATGAAATTTCGCCATTACGACGGCTATAACTCGGATATTTCCAAAATTAAAATCCTCCAAATAATCAATCAATCCACCACCAATACTCCTGGACACTATTCATCATCCTCCCCACTGCCTAAACTGGTCTTGGAGTTAAAATTCATATTTTTCCATTTTCATAACACCCACACAACATACATGCTCTAAATCATGCATCTAAGTCAGAAATTCATCTAAAGCTCCATTAAAACTCATAATCTAACCAAGGGGGTTCAAGTGTTATACCTCTATTTGAAGCTTAAGGACGATGTTAAGGCCTCACAAGTCTAGATCCTTGTTTAGAACATCCTTTGGAAGCTATACCATCAAGAAACAAAACATGAAAATCATAAGTTTACTATTCATCATCAATCTTGTAAAAATCATATAAAATCAAAAACTAAGAGTTTGGTTCTAAAATTTTTACCACACCTTCTACTCTTCAAGGGCTTTCTTTTGAGCTATATAACACAAGAATCAAACCATGGGAGCTAGGGTTTTGAGCCCCATCTTGCTACTGTTCAGAACCTGGACAGTTTTGGTCCTCCAACTTTAAGCATGGATTTGACTAGGCTATACTACTTGGATATCCATGAAATTTGGACCGAATCTTGCCCATGGAGTGTAGAATCTATGGTTAAAATTTGGTGATTTTATCATGGATAGAAATGGAGATATGAATTTTTCTTTGATCTTTGTTCCAGCTGGGCAGTTTTGGAGTGTTTGGTGTTTTGCTTTGTTTTCTCTTGTTCTTGCTTGCTTTATGGCTAATAATGTTAACATATTGTAATATATATCTAATGTCTTTGGATGCATCTCTTCAAGATGTGTTGTCATGCTTTGATTGGTCCTTTTTAAAATATCTTACCCTCACAATTACACTTACGTACTCATCTCTTGCCTTTTAGCACTTAAGTCCCTGGGTAAACTGCAACTAGGTGCTTAGATATTTCTATAAAGGTGTGATGTCATCTTCCACTATCTTTGGTGGATGCATCCTATCTTGTTCGTTCGTTTCTTTGTTCGGTTATTGCTCAATTTCGCTGATCGTTCGAAGAATAACTAAGTAGTTTCACCTCTAGGGTTTACTGGGGAATTTCTCGATATTCATAATACCTTCCTCAATCCTTAATATAATCCTCGTGATGATCATGTAGGATATTTAATCTTGATATAAACTTAAACCGTAATCTAGGATTCGTTCGCTTTATTGATCAATCTCGTTATAATGTTTTAGTGGTTTCTAGAACGCTTGTTTCACTGTCTCAGTGGTTTTCGTTCTAATTTCTAAAATCAAATATAATAAAATTCCAAAATATTAACTCTTCAATTTCTCAAATTGAATATCTCATTTCTCGAATATAATAATATATAATTCACTGCTCGGTCAAATATTACACCAAAAATTAAAATAGGAATTTCTGAATTCCGATCGTCTCTGCATTCACTTATTTCCTCCGCGTATTACTAATATGACTTCGAAACATCCATATCACGCCCCGTACATAGGGTGGCGTGAAAAGTTTTCCAACTTACAAAATCACTATTCATCCACCGAATTACTATGCATGTACGGGAATACTATGCACGTACGGGAAACACTATGCACGTACGGGAAACAATATGCACGTATCGAAAATACTATACCATCCTCATTTCCCTTCTCGGGGCTCATTAGCTCATTTCTTGGACGATAGATTATTCTTCCTATATCGACAACCTTTCAATTACTCTATTCTGACCATACATATACGAATCGGGATCATCATCCATAGCAATATCCATTCACTACAATCATTGTTCTTTGGAATCACCATTCATTAATGCTCTTTAACCACAATAAGAAAAGCTTTAATTCTACCCAAAATTCGGGTTATTACATGCAGCGTGTATTGTTGTTGAATTTATTATTGCTGAGTTTGAGTTAAATGTTACTGAGTTCCTGCTTGTTGTGGTCGAGTTCACTGATTGCTTTTGTTTTGTTCACCCTCGTTTGGTTTTTGTTCTGTGTGTTTGTGTTTTAGTGTAGTTGAATGGCATTGTAGTCGAATGATGGTTTTGAGTTGCTGAGTAGTTCAGTTACTGGTTCGCTCTGAGTTGTTCTGTGTTTTCGAGATGTGGTCGAGTCACCAGCGTTGTGTTCTGCGTGTTGATCGAGCTTGAGTTTTTAGTCGAGTCTGTGTTTTGTTCGTGCGTTTTGAGTCTTCGTATATTAAAACGAGTCATGTCCAATATCTTCCAAGTAAATTGGTAGAATAAAATCTAGTTGTTAATTTTTATAATAATTTGGTTTTTTTTTATTTTTTGTTTTATTTACGGTTTTTTTTGTTGAAAAATAAAAAAATAAAAATAAAAAAAATAAAATAAAAATAAAAAGTGAGTAATCTAGAGGATGCTTTTGAGGCATAGAGACTAAATGGAGTACAACTTTGGTTGGAACAACGCTCAGAATTTCTACAACAGTCAAGAACGATATCAAGACTTCAATCCTTACCCACAAGTCAATGCTTATGAGGATTGTAATGCATATCAGGTGAATTCGTTCTATTCTGAGAACTCATTTTATGCTCCATACCCCCTAGCAATGATTTTTCATTTGCCTTAGAAAATCAATATCATGATGATCTTAATCCATATATGTGCAATGATGTTGATACGAGTTTAATTCAATCTGATCCTTCTTTACTTTCGATGGGAGTTTTTAATCACTTTGAGGACCCACCATTAGAAATTGCTAGTGATAATGATATTCCGTGTGATTCAATAGCTTGGTACGAGGAGAATGCTAAATTAAATAATTTTATTTGGGAAGTTCGAGGAGTGTGGCATGACGGCTGTTATCGAACTCCCCCTTGTGTCAATTTTCCTCTATGCCATGATTCTTGTTTAGCAATTGATGATAATGTTATGTCTGATGAGTCTACTTGTGTAGTTGATAATTGTCCCATGCGCATTAATGATAAATTGGATGCAACTGAAATTCTACCAAAGTTGGAAAATATTCTTGAGCTTAAAGAACTGGTAGATGAGACAAAAGTTGATGAGTGTCCAATTTTAATTAAGAAGGAGTCCAAATTTGATGAAATTGAAAATCTTGCGTTAGAGTATAAGGATCCAATTTGGGAGGAGTATATGAGTCGTACTTATAATGATTATTCTGACGACTTTTCTGGCTACTTTTGCAAGTCTCCTGAGCATGTGAGATTCATGAAAGTTTTCCTACCTTTCAATGAATCTAATGTTTATTTTGCACATTATGGTTTTATTACTAATTCGTAGATATGTGCATTTATTTGCTTTTTCTCCTCACTAGTATTATTGTTTGTGAAAATAAGTCGAGCTAATGACAATAAACAAGCGCCGTTTGGGATGCAACCCAAGGAATTTTGTTGTTTGAATTATGTGTTAAGATTTGTATAATAGTCTTGTGTGTTTGGACTATGCAGGGAGATGGAAGCATGTGGCAAGTAAAGAATTGATGGGGTATTGCAGAAGAATTCAAAGGCTTGAAATTAATTTCAGGGTCTGAATCATGATTTCTTTGTTGCACACTACCACCTCGACCATGACTCAGGGGAGTTCTTTCTTTTCTTCCTAGCATATTAGTCCATTGTGTTGTCATTTATATATATAGTTTGTTTCTTTAGGTTATATGTGGTTAGTGGTTGTTTCTTGTGGACAAGAAATGTGATAAGTTGGGGGGTGTGTCTGTTCATTGTGATGTTATAAATAAAAAAATTTAAAAATTAAAAATCACAAAAATAATTCTAGCCTTGTAAAGATCACTTGTTATAATTTGCCTTAATGCACTCATGCATGCTAAAAGAATCTTGTGTTATTGATGCTTTTGATTGAGAAGTGATATGTTTTGTTCTTGTGCACACACATACACTATCAAGCTGAAGCAAGTGAACTCATAGAATTTTGTAAGTGATTAGAAGGACATGAATATGTGCAAGATAATTTGGTTTGCATGCTTTGAGTACAAGTAGGCGCATTAGAGAGACTTTTGCCTGAGATTGATTATTCTTTGCCGCACCAAGTGAGTTTTGAGCCTATATGCATATCTTTTGCATTTCATATTCGTTTGCCTGAGTGTATACAGGTTGTTTGCATTGCTAACACTTGTTTGAGACCTTTCTTGAAATGCATGACATTATTTGATGATAAGATGATAAAGGCAGTTAGGTATAACCTCATATTCCCATATTACCACACCATTTAAACATGATCAATTAGTTACCCCATTGAGCTTAATCCTATTCTTTCAGTGACACACCACATTATTTGCCTAAACCTTTTTCTTGTATTAGCCTTAAACACTAACTTGATCACTTTTTGTCAAAGGCTAGTTGAGTTTTTGAGGGGGTAATAAGGTGTGTGAGATGTATCTTTTGATCATTGCATTGGGAAAATATTGAGTTTAAAAAAAAAATATATATATATATATATATATATAAATTGGAAGGCTAAAAAAAAGAATAAATGCCTTCGAAAAAAAAAAATAAGGAAATTGCAGTGGCAGAAATGAATGGGGAGGATATATGAGGGGTTGTGAGCGTTGTATCATGAATTCTAGCTTTTGACACTTCACCTTATTTGGCTTTATTTGACATACCTTGTCCCTAGCCCCAGTACAACCCGAATAAAGACCTTTTGATTATCATCAGTGATGTATGTTGTGTTAAAGTAAGATTGATACCAAATGTCAAGTATGCTTATGATTTTGTTGCAATTGAGTGATACACTTACCCTTGTTCTTGAGTGAATATTCTTTTGTGAGTGAAAGGTGAGTTATTACTTGAATTTTGCATATGAGATCCCAAGTTTTGACTCAAAGATGTACTCTTGTGGGCTTAGCATGATTACCAACTTATTCTTGCATTTGACATGGACTTTTGAGAACTTTTGCATGTTCATTGAGTAGACTATGTGAATACTTGGACCTTTGACACCAAGACATTGCATTATTCACTTTGATTCTTAAGTTGATGTGGCATGAAAAGACTTGTATGTGTGGTGTTGTATTGGCATTCGATCTTTTACATGAGCTAGATGGATTTTGTGGGTACATTCACTATAGGCCCTCACGAGACAAAACTCGTCCTACTAGGGCTACCTAGGGGTTTAACGGCTTGTTGCATGTTCTCAATGCAATCGTGTCACCTACGAAAATGGTATTAATAAGTAGTTATTTTATAGTGGTTTACTCGAGGACGAGTAAAGGTCAAGTTGGGGGGTATTTGATACATGCTAATTTTATGTACATTTTATAACATGTTATCTCTCATTTATCCTTAGTTTGTAATAATTTTGTCCTTGATTAGCATATTAGTAGCATTTTAATTTGGATTGGTTGCTAAGTTGATTTTTTATGTTTATAGGATAATTTTGGAAGCAAAAGGAGCCCGATTTCACATCTTCAAGAGACCGTAGATTAGACCTGGACGAGCAATGAGGAAATAAGAATTATCACAAAAATATGGAAAGTGATATATTCTTAAAGCAGGAATCCCGGTTGGAATTAATATATTTTTTTGTGAAGCGAAAGGAGTCCGGTTCCAAGCCCTCAATTGTCCGCAGCTTAGGATTTAAGGATTTATCTATATTAATAAATATTTAATTTATTTAGAAAATTATATTTATAAATATCTAATAATATTAGATATTTATTTTTATAATTTCTGGATTTAATTAATTATTATTTAATTAAAGATTACAAGCTGTGCGGGTTAAAAAGCATTTCTACCAATCTCATCCATATAAAATAGGCCCCTTTTGTTGAATTGGTTTAAGCCGCCAGACAACACAAGGAATTGTTATGGTAATGCACCTGAATTGAATATGCAAAGCAGAAGAAGCCGCCAGTTGCTTTTCAATTTTTATTTCTTTGGTCACTTTCGGCTAGTTTCTTTATTAAAGATGGTGTGCTAAGTTGTAGTATAAATAGGTGTATTTATCATAGATCAAAACATGAATCAATCCTGAAAACTTCCTGTAACATAAATTTTAGTTGTGTTTAGTAGGTAGTTTAGAGTAGATATAGATAATAAAAGGAGAGAAGAAGAAAATACTTTGAAGGAGAGCTTGGGCAAGGGTTGAAGGGATTCAATTCAGATTTACAGATTTCTTCAAAGTTGTATTTTTCTTAACTCTATACTCTTGTAAATATGGTTTTGATTTTATATATATGTTTGTGTTATTTATCTAGCATGTGTAACTAATTTTATAATTCGAGAATTAGGTAGTATTCATTGGTAATATATAATTGTTTGATTATGATGCTAATTCTCTACTTTTGCTAATCTATCATTGAGGGCTTAACCCAATTAAGGGAGTCATGAACCATTAATTGTATTTCTAGGAATTATAATGAATTGGGAGAGGATTTATAATTCTAGTACATGATATGATAGACATAATTCTATTATTGAATCGGGAGATTAATAAAAGGACTATGAAACTTATAATTCTTGGGTCTTAATAGTTTATATTCATACTTTGATTGACCATGGGAGTGGCAATTAAGGGATGATTGTAAGCACTATAAACCTTGGGAGAGGATTTTATAAATATTAGAAGGATTGTTTTTAGCAAAGTACGAGATATACGCATCACATCAATATTATTGAACCAATTGAAGAAACCTAGTTCTCGGGTTACTTTCCTTATCGATAAAACTTAGTTTTAATTGCTTATTTTAGTTAAATTTAGTTAGAAACAAAACACCCAATTATTTCTCCACACTTCTAGATTGTAAGAAATTAAAACTTGAACTTGTATTAACAGTCCTTCCCTGCGAACAAACTTCACAAAAATACTACCAATAGAAGGAAGGAAATTTTTTGAAATTTATTAGGATGCACCTCGTGCAGGTTTAGGTGATGTGCTTGTGCAACATGGTAGGGTGATTGCGGATGTATTCGGACAGCACGGTTCATCAGATTCGGATAGCCTTGATAGGGTCAATTTTGTGTAATTACTAATTTCGACGGTAATGTTCCTTCTGAGACTAGTTGTTAGGTAGACTGGCATTTAGAAGCATCGACTATTAGGACGAATAAGTACCGGGAAAAATATGGCATGTTTCAGTTTGGGAATTTTGATTTCCCTTCTAGGGGAGGTGTATATATTTGGTTTCTTTTCAATGATTAAACTCCTAAGTTAATGTCAATCATTTCGTTAATATAACTGTTTATGGTTCCACCCGCTTGGATGTTCCTAGAAATATTCTTCGGGTATCGAAATGGATCTTCTTAGTATCACCAGTGGGTGGATAGATTGCTTGAAATTTCCTTAATCCTGGAAAGGAATTTTACAAAATTTGGCAAACCTTGTCTTTCTGATTATCTGAATACGTCACCGAAGAGAATAGAAACTAGGGCGAACCCTATGGATTGGGTAAGGTAGCCGCTATACGGGCTGGTGGACAGACCCCAATTATTACGATTGATTATAGAGACAAAATTATGAAGTTGAGATTGGACGGAAAAAAGGGAAATGTAATTAAGAAACAAGCCGGACTAAGAAATTTCGGGATTGACTTAAATGAAAAGGTTGTTATGCCAGAAATGTTAAGCTTTTGTGGCATGTGAAATTGATAAGAGTAACCGAAAGAATAAAAGCAAAGGAAAGGTGACCGGAGACGGTACCGAGAAGTCGATTGAGACTTATATGGAGTAAAGTTTTGAAAAGATCAAAAGGTATCAAAGTAGAAGGCACTATGCCAGCAATTGCTATAAAAGTAATGCTATTAGCCGACCCCTAAACTCACATATTTTAGCATGGCCAGTTGGGGCCAAGTCACTAAGGATTATCAATTGACTGAACCAGCAATGTAAGGACAAAGCGGGGTGCTTCTAATCAAGTGCCAACCGCGAGGGCTTTTGAAATAAAATGAATTGAAATGCAGGATGATGGATTTTATATATACCATGGACGTATTAGGATTGAGGATAGTGACCAATGAAGAGTTACGAAGATTGTCAAAGATGGTGTAGTATGATGCATAAATGTTATCTGAAACTTACTTTCCTCAAAAGGAGCATTAGGCACTAAGAGATTCACGTTGAACACGACCAATATCTTCAAGAACATCCTTGCTACCATTACCAAGTCCTGTAAAAAAGAGCAGATAGACATATTTTTTCTTTTGGAAGGTCATGTAGACCGACATTCATAAAAAGAGGTTAGCATTAAGCTACCTATAGATGATTAAGATGAGAGTGATTGAAAAGAGACCTTTATTAAGGATATATGATTGGATTGCCAATTACAGGATATAAGTATTCCTTGATGTTAAAATTGAGGATAGAATGTCCATATATTAAGACGAACCCTGGGGGATGCACAAAAGATAACATCACCCCTAATAAAGACATTGTGTTAGGTCCAAATGTGTTGTAGAGGGGGGGTGAATACAACTTTTCGAATATGAGAAGCAATAAATACGATGCAATAAATGAACACGCAGATTCAAGAAATATACGTTTTATATATAACTTGAAGTGGTTGCTACAACATTCATTACAAAGTATGACAGAAGTTGAGAGAGAGAGTAAATGATACTAAGCTCTGTGAATGCACTCTCTCTCTTTTTCTTGTGTTTTCTCAATATTGCTCACTAACTAAAACATTACACAAGTGCTTCTATTTATACTACATGTAATCTATGTCCTGTAGTCTTCAAAGACTAAGATGTACGTGGCCCAATGATGTCCACATAAATCTTGCCTTATCTTGAAAGCTTGGAAATCTGCCAATCAGAAGATGCCATGTGTCATGTTGAAGCTGCACTCTAAGTAGAACTTCTACTTGAGAATTTCTACTTAGCCATCTCGAAATTTCTAAGTCGAACTTCTACTTAGAAATATTCTACTTGGCCATCCAGAACATTTAGTACTTAGAAAATATTCTGGTCTTCAACTTGAAACTTCAATGCACATCTTGAGCTTGTGATATCTTCATGTCTTCTTTATTCTTCAGCAAGCTCTTGAACATGGATCTTTATTACTGACATAAACTTGCTATCAATGTCCTGACACTTGATGCACTGGTCTGGTTCATAAGTGACTAGTCTTGATAGTGTTTCTGCTTCTTGAATAAATTACCATATTCACTTAGTAACTTGGCTTTCCAATATTCGCTTTCCTTCTTGTTCACTTGAAATCAATTGGTCTTGTTGATACTGATAGTTATGATCTTGATTCTCGATTTCTCAAATCACTGAGGCCTGAACAACTTTGACTTGAACTTCTCTCAATGATTTCTTCTTGGCTTGATCATAGTTAACATGTTCAATTGTATCAAATACCTTGTCTTCATTTAGTGTTGATTTCTTGTGACTTCTTGTTCTTGATTGTCTTCTGGTTAAGTAACTTTTCTTTTAATTGAGTTACATTAGTTATAGTGTTACAAGTTTATACACTCTACCTTTCACATTGTGAAATCAGATGATATAAGTGAATCGACCAAAGTATCAATAACCTGTAAGGATTTGTGGAAAGGAGTCTCGAAAAGTATATAGACAGAATTGTTATAGAATTGACTGATGATGTTTGATATACAGTGTACCCAGAAGATACAGGAGGAATGATGAGGATGACCTAAGAAATCTTATAAGGGAAGAAGTAATATTCTGAACTTCAAAAAGGGAAGTTTGGTAAAGAATGTATGACATAATAATAATGATGTCGGATGAGGCATGTAAGAAACCATGAGAAGGTATGGATTGAACCAATAAGGTTGAGATTGTTTTAAAGTAAGAAAGACCTGAAACAAAAGATATCCTAGACCTGATAAGGATATTAGCCGGGATAAAAGTCACATTTAAGGATTAAGGCAATAACTTATGGAAAAAGACTGATGGATATTTTCTCCTTCAGCAAAATTTAAGGAAGAATACTTTCACCCAACAGTGGTGGGAATAAGGTAGAAAAAGTTGAGTTGAATAGATCAAGAAAACATTGATTGCAAGAAATTATTATCAGGAAAGGCTAATGAGGTGGCCGACACTTTAAGTATTAATGAGTAATTATGAATGTTCATACCAAAGAAACGGAATGGTATTGAGAAGGACTTTGAAGGTCAGAATGTGGTGGAGGAATTTACATTCCCTCTAATGATTATGCAAGAATCAACCATAAGAGTAGTTTAAGTAAAGATTCGATTCCTGATGTCGTCTTAAGCATATTACCTACGTTAGGAGGTCCTATGTTGAGGTAAACCAGGACCTGGTACGAAATTGACTAAGTAAACCATTAGCTTCCAGTCTTCTACTGAAGATATATGATTGATAATTTCATCATTTTGGCATAGCTACGATGCTTAAAGCTCTTCTGCAATTTTATCTGCTTCATGTAATATCTACATCAAGTTCAGGAAGCGTTCCTTATGGATAGGGAATAGTGATTATTTTGTTTTCCTAGAGGATCTTGAATTGACAATTATGAAACCCGTATGTTTAGCTATTAAAGCACTACGTAAACGATAAGCGATGGTGACCCTTCTGAGAAATTAAGTGATAACGACTGCGGAAATGTCGGAATGAAAAATAGAAAAAGATTGTATTGGATCTAAGTTAGAGAAATCGGAAAGATTTATTTTGGATGGTTTAAATTTGGAATGATGTGAGAAATGATAATGCCATGATGGTGCATAAAGTGATTATAGTAGAAATGAAAACCAAGTGACTGATAGAAATGAGAAAGAGCTGAGGATCAATAAGGCAGTTAGATATACGGACTCCTGAGAAACCCCATCAATGAAGCTAGAAAGGTATAAAATTGACCTGGCAAAGTTTGTTGATCACAATGGAAAGTTGAAATTGAAAGCATAAGTGACAAACGGATTAACTCTCTTTAAGTTGGGGGAAGTCGAGGAAATTTGGAATAGATTGATTGAGTAATAGGAAGACTCATGGATCAAAAAGTGCAAAAAAATATCTAGATGGTTGAACAAAGGAAGTTTGACCCCGAAAATGTGATGCTAATTGAACATATGTGACGATATATCGATAGAGAGGCACTAGATGCAAAGATTGTCCCAATAATGAGATGACGATGAAGATAAATAACAGAAGTGAGTAAGAATCAGGTAATCAGAAGGATATGATTGATAAAGAAAAGATAGGGAGATAATTATGAAATGAGAAGCAAGGAATGTTATGAATGGACTCTCTAACGAACTCTCGGAATGACAACCTGATACTGATAGTATTATGAATATGAAAGAGCCAGTGTCGTGGCGTGGAATATCAGTAATAATAATGTCAAGCGAGTAATCCAAGATTTAACCTGAGAGGTTAAAGGATTTTCCAAAAGTAAGTGATGCTAATATCGAACAAGAGTATAGGTCCGTAGAATGATGGACAAAGCAACAAGGACATGTAATATGTAAGATTACGATAAAGTAGTATTTGATACGAATACGATTATTTTCTTCTCTAATAAACCTCTATAGTTCAGAGGTAAATTTTAAGTATGATATTTTTGACAATCATGAAGATTTTTTTTATATAATTCTTTGAAAATCTTTTCTTCTCCCTTATTTATCTTCTTCTAAATTGAGAAGAACAACCTTTTAAGGAGGGGAGGTACTGCTACGTGACTACCTGTCTATGTGATAGGAGTCTAAGTGGAATACCAAAACTTGTCTAAATTGTTTGTCAAGTACTAAAGGCTGTCCACCTTTTGTACTAACTATGCAATAGGACGAATGTTCATTGATCATAGTGATCTCTCAATAAATTCCTCTAATTATATATATTGATCGAGATTGCGAAGATTAAAACGATTAGGAAATGCGTAATTACGAGTGAGGTTATCTCCGAATTCGCAGCACGATAGTGATACCAGAGTCACTTATATGACTAGGTAAGAGCATGACATGGATAGTGTGTTGTACGAAAAGTAGCGAAGATTAATGAAAAAGGATAAAGGATGTATTGTAGCACTAGTAAGATGTGCTGAATAAGGATTGGGATTGATTAAGGATTGACTACGAAACTGGAAAGTGAAATAACCAACAAGTACCCTAATTGTCTTCTATCTGATTCCGGGACGGAATCCTTTTAAGGAGGGGAGACTGTAAGAACCCGAATTTTTGGTAGAATTAAATCTTTTTATATATTGATGAAAGAATGAACCGTGACTCCGACTTCAAGGTATTAACAATGAAGGTTGAAGGGTTATAGATTCCAATGATTATATGCCATGAAGAATGCAATGGATTGACACGAGGCACACTACCCCTACAGGATTACCAGGCAAGTTTCCAATACCTTGGAACTGTTGTTGTGATAATATATATATATGATTGTTGTTATACATATGCCATAGCATGCATGTTTGTTTTCAAAGTATATTGGAATACTTGTTCCCTGAATTGATATTGGCTTATAGACTATATATGGATTATCAATTATAAGCAGGATTGTTTTGCTGGGACCCTTAGTGAAGGGCGTATGATATTAATTCTTTAAATATAAGACCGGGAGTCGGTATTTTGTGTTATATAGATAGTCGTGGAAACCCGGAGGGATTCCAGCGACAGAGTAGTATTCATTTTGAGGAATGTTATTATTAAACATTATTTATATTTCCATAAAAGTATCAAATACTTGGAAATCTTTCGATAAATGTTATTTGAGTATTATTTCAGTCGAGAAATATTAAATGAATATTATTTTTGAATATTCATTAGAGTTTGATTATTAATGAATAATTACTTTGATATTCATTGGAATTTTATTCACTAAATGAATATCACTTTCGGATATTCATTTAAGTTTTATGTAATTGATAAATATTATTTCAAAAGTATTCTTTGGAAGTTCTAATTACTCAAGAAATATTATTTCGAATATTAAGGTTTTGATTACTAAATGAATATCATTTGCATATTTATTTAGAATATTATTTATTAAATGAATATTATTTGGATATTCATTTAGAATATTATTTGTTTAATGAATATCAATTGAATATTCATTTGGAATTTATTTATTAAGTGAATATTATTTTGAATATTCATTTAGGATTTTATGTACTTGATGAATATTATTTTAAAATATTCATTTGAAGTTCTATTTACTTAATGAATATTTCTTCGAATATTCCTTTAAAGTTTTGATTACGAAAAGAATATTATTTGGCTATTCATTTAGAATATTACTATTAAATGAATATTATTTTCAAATATTCATTTAAGGTTTGATTTATTTAGTGAATATTATTTTAAATATTTATTTGAGTTTATTTAATTAATGAATATTATATTGAATATTCATTTAAAGAGGAGAGTTATTTAGTAAATGATTCTATATATTTATTCGAGTATTACTTACGAGCAATATTATGATTTAATCATATTCCTTAATTATTATGAATTTAATAAATATTCTTGGAATATTTATTTAAATTTTTTAAGTTCTTTTATAATAATTCATATTATTCAAAGATTATCCTTCACCTTCAGATATGGTGTAAAATATTTCGGAATATCTTATGACTATTTATATCAAGGGGAGGTTCCCAAACTTTATTTCCATTTACATCTATCTTAAAGAAGATTTAAATACTCGCTCAACTTCCAAACGTATATAAGGGGATCTCACTTGAAAGATGTTATTTATTGGACTGCCCGGTCCTATACTTGCTAAACTATCTTGTCACTCATATCTTGATTCTTTCAAACATCGATATGAATCTGTTTGGTTACCTCCTCAACGCTCGAGGGGTAAGAATTGATGGAACAAGTTTATATCCATTAACAAGCATCAGCTTGGGAAATATTGGTGAATTTTCCTTTCTAACTAGATAAGACTACTTTGTGGAGTCCTATCAACAAGTAAAATACTTGGGGAAAGGGGGAGGAACTTTACGTTTCAAAGTTATGGATGTGAAATGAACTAGGAGATGCGTAAGTGACCCAGTGGCGCCGGTCCAGCAAATGGCCCAACCATTGGCCGGGGGGTTCCAGAGGGCGGTAGACAAGTAAATTCGTCGGTGCTTCCTTCTACATGTAGAGAACAAGAGGTGGGGAGCATAACATGCGACTGATCATCGTGTAAATGCTATGTCTCCTGGCGCGTCAAACTCCAGTATTAGTTCATCTCTCAATGTTGGAAAGTTTCCTGCAACATTATCATTGTTGGCAGGTTTGAATAGTGTTTGAACTGGAATTGCAATATTCTTCTGCAAGTTCCTCTATTATGAAAATTTGATAATATCTTGCTTATCTTTGACATAGCAGATATCTCTTCAGAACAGTTATATTTTGAGTTACCTTGTAACTTCATCTCATACCTTATATTGGTACTACGTTCGTTAATGCATGGCATATGGTTTCAAAGATATTTTGGACTGTTATACATTATCACTGTTCAATTATAGTTTGGTGGGCTATTGCTCACCCTTGCTTTATTTATTTATATCACAACAACAATTAGATCAGATGGCCGCGCAAGGCGTACCTAGCACAGGCAGATGTCAGCCATAAGAGGATTAACCGCTGAGGTCATAGCTACCATTGCTGAGGATGCAGTTTCTGATAGGCTAGTGTTAGCAGTTGAACATCATATGTATTTATTATATGGCATATACCAATGGATGGCAAAGAATATGTAATGGTAAAATTGTGATTCTTTGGGTTGTAAGAACTCAAACTTATGATTTATAATAATGATAGTTACTCTGATTTCTTCTCTGGGACTATAACGGTTGTGTTTTATGTTGTTATTTTTTTGGGTCACAAGGTTGTAATTTAATTATGTTGGTTTTGTGGATGGATATTGAGACCGTAACGACCAGATCCCTGACCCTGGATCTGGGGGTGTTACAGCAGCCGACCACCTCCAAGCCGACTAGGTCCCGGCCGACCAGCTCCGGTGGAGGGGGTCTAGCCGACCAGGTGCTAGCCCTGGATCCGGCCGATCTAGGGTTAGTTCGTGGTCCTGGATCCCGACTTTTTCAGTGAACTTCGGGTAGTTTTCAGACCTAGATCTCGACTTTTTCAGCGAATCTCGGATGATTGTCAATGCTAAAAAGAGGTCGAGATTAGCACCGATTAGTGCCGATTAGCACAGATTAGTGTCGTTTAAGCACTGTTTAGTGCCTGTTAGCACCGATTAGTTCCGATTAGCACAGATTAGTGCCGTTTAAGCACTATTTAGTGCATGTTAGCACCGATTAGTGCCGATTATCACAGATTAGTGCCGTTTAAGCACTATTTAGTGCCTGTTAGCACCGATTAGTGCCGATTAGCACAGATTAGTGTCGTTTAAGCACTGTTTAGTGCCTATTAGCACCGATTAGTGCCGATTAGCACAGATTAGTGTAAGAACCCAGATTTTTGATAGAATTAAAACTTTTCTTATGTAATAATATGGAAGCGAATAGTGGTTACGACTACGCTGTAACGGTTGTTCTAGTAAATAAATAGAATGGATGTGGGTTCAAATATTATATGTCATGAAGAATGCGGTGGTTTGACAGCATAGATTAGAATAATCTATCTCCTAGGAAGTTAAGATATGAGAATTCCAAGTAGTGGAAATATTCTCATGTCATCCAAATCAATATCTGTTGTTAGTCCAGTGGTTCCGTAAAAAGGTTAAGGAGCACTCGAGAGTAAACCAGGTTCATTTTCCTAATTATAGGAATTAAATAAAAATAAGTGATGAATAGTGATTTTGGTGGAATTTAGAATATTATTATAATAATGCTATATCCGGAATTCGGAACGGATTTCTGAGTTCGTATTAGTGATCCAGGAAGAAAATAAGTGTATGTAAAAGCTGTCGGATTCAGAAAAAGAGCACTTTTATTTTCTTCGAGATTTCCCTGGACACTGTAAGACATAAGGAATTATGAAAGGGATTTAAGGAAATTAAATTCGAGAAGTATTAAGTAAGATGGAGGATGATATTATAATTATTAAGAAGGTTTTCGGTAAAACCCTAACTAGAAACGAATGAGTTATTCCCTCGAACGATCAACGAATTAAGCAATAAACGGACAAAGAAACAAGCAGAGGGAGCAAGAGTCTTGTGAAAGCCACTAGAAAATATCTAGTAACTACATAGTTACAAGAGTGACTAGCATGGTTAGAGATGAAACCAAACACTTAGAAACAAACCACTTGATTAGCCTTAAACCATCCAATGATCAACACATGTCTTGCAAAATACCTCATCTAGTGCATCATACCTTTATTAAAGCTACTTTACATGAGATATTATCTAAAAACCTTACTTTACACCTCATTATTCAAGAGCAACCAAGCAAAATACTCTCCCCCTCCACAAAAACACTCTATTCGGCCTTTTGGCTAATTCAAAGACCAAAATCCAACTTCCAACCATTTGTTGATATTGAAACTTTTTATGTGAGTCCTAGAATTCATAAAAATGATCTCCTCAAAATCCTAGCTTCAATATCTTCTTTTTCCATTTTCAAAAAAATCATTAAAGAGGAGGATGAATAGTGTTCTTCAAGAACTAACTTTGATTTTCATGTTTCTTTGGTTGATCTTAGGTTTGTTAAAGCTAGACAAGGACCATACCAAGCTTTGTAAGGCCATATCACACCCTCAAGAAGGTATAATGATCTTGAAACCCTAGGCCTACTTTGAGTTTTTGCATGTTCTTGATGGATTTAAGTGTTAGGAACATGTTAGTGATGTTATAATCATGATTATGTGGTAGATCTAATGGATTTAAGAGATGATGATTATGTTGGTACAATATTGTGTTCTTGAGCTTGTTGAGATGAGAATCATATGTATAAGTTGTATTGGTGCCCGGTGTGGCTTGGCTTTAGTATTACGATTAGTAGAACGTTCGATTTATAGCCGTCGTAATGCCCGATTTTCGTTTAATCTTGAAATCCGAACTTAACAGTAGATAAAACTCACTGAATAGCTTCGACTTATGCCATGATTAGCTATATCATGTTACAAGCTTCGTTTTGATATAAAGTTCGTATGAAATGGACTTACGGTTTAGGAGTTATGATTTAATTCGTAAAAGTGGTTCGAAACCGTAAACAAAAGTTCGTAACTGAAATTGGATCTCTGTAATATTGCGAAATCAGTGGTATATTTTGATAATTAAATAATAGAGATAAAAAGGAAGGTGTGGGAGAAGACCGCATGTCAAAAGGATCGTTTTCCGATTTTATAAAAATGTTCGAATCGAGGTTAAGTACGAACGAACCCCTAAAACGGACATTCGATTATAACTTTAAGAAAACCACTTAGAAAATACTCGATAAGACTCGAAGTATAATTCTTCGACCTTAGAACTTATACGACTTAAGTATACACCAAGTGTAAGCATAATGACATGTCGTATTAGCGAACAAATATCGAATCGTATCGGTGATAAAAAGAGTTATAATGAAAGGGGTATAACGAGATAACTTGAGATCGTGTTTCGATTTAAGTTAAGTTTATACTTAGCTTTTTAAAATGTGTTAAGTGGTTAATCTCGGATACTTTGATTATTTATAGATCGCCGAGCAGACCCCGGACACGCTACCCCTACTCTACCACCAGGCAAGTTTCCAATACCTTGGAACTGTTGTTGTGATAATATATATGATTGTTGTTATATATATGCCATAGCATGCATGCTTGTTTTCAAAGTATATTGGAATACTTGTTCCCTGAATTAATATTGGCTTATAGACTAGATATGGATTATCAGTTATAAGCAGGATTGTGTTGCTAGGACCCTTAGTGAAGGGCGTATGATATTTATTCTTTAAATATGAGACCGGGAGTCGGTATTTTGTGTTATATAGATAGTCTTGGAAACCCGGAGGGATTCCAGCGACAGAGTAGTATTCATTTTTAGGAATGTTATTATTAAACATTATTTATATTTCCATAAAAGTATCCAATACTTGGAAATCTTTCGAGAAACGTTATTGAGTATTAATTCAGTCGAGAAATATTAAATGAATATTATTTTTGAATATTCATTAGAGTTGATTATTAATGAATAATTACCTTGATATTCATTGGGATTTTTATTCACTAAATGAATATCACTTTCGAATATTCATTTAAGTTTTATGTAGTTGATAAATATTATTTTAAAAAGTATTCTTTGGAAGTTCTAATTACTCAAGGAATATTATTTCGAATATTAAGGTTTTGATTACTAAATGAACATCATTTGGATATTTATTTAGAATATTATTTGTTAAATGAAAATTGTTTGGATATTCATTTAGAACATTATTTGTTTAATGAATATCAATTGAATATTAATTTGGGATTTATTTATTAAATGAATATTATTTTGAGTATTCATTTAAGATTTTATGTACTTGATGAATATTATTTTAAAATATTCATTTGGAGTTTTATTTACTTAAGGAATATTGTTTCGACTATTCCCTTAAAGTTTTGATTACGAAAAGAATATTATTTGGCTATTCATTTAGTATATTATTTATTAAATGAATATTATTTTCAAATATTCATTTAAGGTTTGATTTATTTAGTGAATATTATTTTAAATATTTATTTGAGTTTATTTAATTAATGAATATTATATTGAATATTCATTTAAAGAAGAGAGTTATTTAGTAAATAATTCTATGTATTTATTCGAGGATTACTTACGAGCAATATTATGATTTAGTCACATTCCTTAATTATTATTGATTTAATAAATATTCTTGGAATATTTATTTAAATTTTTTAAGTTCTTTTTATAATAATTCATATTATTCAAAGACTATCTTTCACCTTCAGATATTATGTAAAATATTTCGGAGTCTTTTATGACTATTTTATCACGGGGAGGTTCCCAAAACTTTATTTTCATTTAAATCTATCTTATAAGAAGATTTAAATACTCGCTCAACTTCCAAAAATTATATAAGGGGACCTCACTTGGAGATGTTATTTATTGGACTGCCCGGTCCTATACTTGCTAAAACTACCTTGTCACTCACATCTTGATTCTTTCAAGCATCGATATGAGTCTGTTTGGTTACCTCCTCAACGCTCGAGGGGTAATAATTGATGGAACAAGTTTATATCCATTAATAAGCATCAGCTTGGGAAATATTGGTGATTTTTCCTTTCCAACTAGATACGACTACTTTGTGGAGTCCTATCAACAAGTAATATACTTGGGAAAAGGGGGAGGAACTTCACGTTTCAAAGTTATGGATGTGAAATGAACTAGGAGATGCATAAGTGACCCAGTGGCGCCGGTCCAGCAAATGGCCCAACCGTTGGCCGGGGGGTTCCAGAGGGCGGTAGACAAGTAAATCCGTCGGTGCTTCCTTCTACATGTAGTAAACAAGAGGTGGGGAGCATAACATGCGACTGATCATCGTGTAAATGCTATGTCTCCTGGCGCGTCAAACTCCAGTATTAGTTCATCTCTCAATGTTGGAAATTTCCTGCAACCTTATCATTATCGGCAGGTTTGAAAAGTGTTTGAATTGGAATTGCAATATTCTTCCTGCAAGTTCCTCTATTATGAAAAGTTGATAATATCTGGCTCATCTTTGACATAGCAGATATTTATTCAAAACAAATATATTTTGAGTTACCTTGTAACTTTATCTCATACCTTATATTGGTACTACATCGTTAATGCATGGCATATGGCTTCAAAGATATTTTGAACTGTTACATATTATTACTGTTCAGTTACATTCTTTTAGGTGGGCTATTGCTCACCCTTGCTTTATTTATCTATATCACAACAACAGCTAGATCAGATGGCCACGCAAGGCGCACTCAGCGTAAGCAGGTGACAGTCATCAGAGGAATAATCGCTGAGGTCATAGCTACCATTGTTGAAGAGGCAGCTACTGGTAGGCTAGTTGTTAGCATTTGAGTACCAAATGTATTTATTATATGGCATATACAAATGGATGGCAAAGAGTATGAAATGTTTAATTATAATTCTTTGGGTTGTAAGAACTCAAACTTGTGATTAATAATATTGATGGTTACTCTGATTTCATCTCTGGGACTATAACGGGTGTGTTTTACGTTGTTGTTTTGGGTCACAAGGTTGTAATTTAGATTATGATGGTTTTGTGGATGGATATTGAGACCGTAACGACCAGATCCCTGACCCCGGATCTGGGGGTGTTACAGAAATGGTATCAGAGAGATTCAAGTTGAACAAGACCAATATCTTCCAGAACATCCTTGCTACCATTACCAAGTTCTGTAAGAAAGACAGATAGACATATGTTGTCTTTTGGAAAGTCATATAGACTAACATTCGTTTGAAAGGAGAGGTAACATTAAGCTACATATAGATTATCAAGATTGGAATGATTGAAAAGAGACCCTTATTATGGATATATGATTAAAATTGCCAAGTACAGGATGTAAGTATTCCTCGAAAATGGAATTGAGGATAGAATGTCCATAGATTAATACGAACCCTGGGGGATGCACAAAGGATAGTATCACCCCTAACAAAGACATTGTGAATTCAGATGATATAAGTTGAATCGACCAAAGTATCAATAACCTGTAAGGATTTGTGGAAAGGAGTCTCCAAAAGTACATAGACAGAGATGTTATAGAATTGACTAATGATGTTTGATATACCCTGTAACCAGGAGATGCAGGAGGAATGATGAGGATGGCCTAAGAAACCTTATAAGGGAAGTGCTAATATTCTAAACTTCAAACGGGAAGTTTGGTAAGGAATGTATGACATAGTAACAATAAGGCCAGATGAAGCATGTGTGAAACCATGTAAAAGTATGGATTGAACCAATAAGGTTGAGATTATCCTAAAAACAAGAAGGGAGTTAAGTAAGGAAATATCCTAGGTATGATTTGGAGTACCTGTAGTCAAGATCGCACTAGAAAGGTGGAAGCAATGACTTTTGGAAAAGACTGATAGATGCTTTCTCTCATTCAGCAGAATTTAAGGGAGAATGCTTCCACCCCGAGTTGGAATAGATCCAGAAAACATTGATCTCAAGAAACTATTATAATCAGGAAAGGCCAACGAGGTGGCCGACACTTTAAGTATAGGGGAGTAAGTATAAATGCTCAGACCAAAGAAATAGAATGATAATGTAAGGACCTTGATGGTCATAATGTAGTAGAGGAAGTTACATTCCGTCTAATGATTTTGCCAGGATCAACTATAAGAATAGTTTAAGTAAAGATTCGATTCCTGATGTTGCCAGTAGCACATTACCGACATTAGGAGGCTCTACGACAGACCAGACCAAATTCCCCAAGAGACTCGCCTTTTCTTTGGAAAGAGAGAGGGGAGGTTAAGTAACAATGAATTGGTAGTAAATGACCAGAAATAGAGAGGGTACAACTACTGATAAGCCAAATGGCACGATGATGAATGACAAGCAAGTTTATGTTGGTGTATTTCTGTGCAAACAAGATAGAGAATTATGAGGTTGGCAAGTGATTAAGCAAACCGCTAAGCTTTTAGTCTTCTACCGGAGATATATGATTAATAATCTCACCAGCCTGTTCCAGCTGCGATGCTGGAAGCTTTCCTGCAATTTTATCTGCTTTATGTAATATCTACGTCAAGTTCAGGAAGCGTTCCTTATGGATAGGAAATAGTGATTATTTTGTCTTCCTAGAGGATCTTGAATTGACAATTATGATGCTTAGTTATTAAAGCACTGCGTAAACGATAAACGATGGTGATCCTTCTGAGAAATTAGGTGGTAACGACTGTGGAAATGTCGAATTGAATCTAAGTTAGAGAAATCATCCAGGTTTATTTCGGATGGTGTAATTTCTGGAACGACGGGATATTTGAAATGAAGAATTAGGTTATGATGGTTCATAAAATGATTTTAGTAGAAATAAAGACAAGTGACTGATAGAGATCGAAATAGAATTGAAAATCAATAAAAGAGTCAGATAGGCGGACTCATGAGAAGCTCCAGTAATGAAGCGAGAAAAGTATGGAATTGACAGGGCAAGGGTATTGGCCAAAACAGAAAGTTGGGACTATGAGCATAAATAACATACAAATTGACTCCTTTTAAGTTTGGAAAATCCGAGGAATTATGGAATAGTTGATTGAGAAATAAAGAGACTCATGGAATGAGAAAGTGAAATCTAGACGGTTGAACAAAGGAAAATTCGACCCCAAACGTGTAACACGTATTGAGTAAAGGTGGCGAGTGTCTCAACACTGAGATGACGATAGAGTTAAACAACAAGAGTAAATAAGAATTAGACAATATGAAGGATGTGATTGATAAAGAAAAGATTGGGAAATAATTATGGAATGTGAAGCAAGGAATGTTATGAATGGAGTGATGAATGGGTTTTCTTAACGAGCTCTCGGAATGACAACCTGATAGTGTTAGAATTATGAGTATGAAAGAGCCAGTGTCGGGGCATGAAATGTGAGTAATAATAATGTCAAGCGAGAAATCCAAGATTTAACCTGAGAGGTTGAAGGATTTTCCAAAAAGTAAGTGGTGCTAATATCAAGCAAGAGTATAGGTCCATAGAATGATGGACAGAGCAGCAAGGACATGTGATATGTGAGATTACGAAAAAGTGGAATTTGATACGAATATGATTATTTTTCTTCTCTAATAAACCTCTATAGTTCAGAGGTAAATTCTAAGTATGATATTTTGACAATCATGAAAACTTTCTTATATGATTCTTTGGAATTCGTTCTTTTCTTCTCCCTTATTTATCTTCTTCTAAATTGAGAAGAACAACCCTTTAAGGAGGGGAGGTAATACTACGTGACTCTCTGTCTGTGTGATAGGAGTCTAAGTGGAATGTCATTAATTGTTTAATTGCTTGTCAAGTACTAAAGGCTGGGCCCCCTTCTGTACTAGCTATGCAATATAACAAATGTTCATTGATCACAGTGATCTCTCGATAAATTTTTTCCACCTAAATATATATACATCAAGATTGCGAAGATTAAAGCGATTAGGAATTGCAAAATTACGAGTGAGGTTATCTCCGGACTTCGTAGCGCGTTAGTGATACCGAAGTCACTGCACGTAACAATAAGGTTAATAGTATAAGAACGGACAAGAGCGTATACCGGATGATGTGTTATGCGAAAGTATCAAAGAATTGGTAGAACGGATAAAGGGTGTGTTGTAACACCAGTATGATGTGCTTTAGAAAGATTGGAATGTGTAAGGATCGACCAGAGAATTGGAAAGCGAAATAACCAACAAGTACCCAATTGTCTTCTACCTGATTCCGGGACGGAATCCTTTTAAGGAGGGGAGACTGTAAGAACCCAGATTTTTGATAGAATTAAAACTTTTCTTATGTAATAATATGGAAGCGAATAGTGGTTACGACTACGCTGTAACGGTTGTTCTAGTAAATAAATAGAATGGATGTGGGTTCAAATATTATATGTCATGAAGAATGCGGTGGTTTGACAGCATAGATTAGAATAATCTATCTCCTAGGAAGTTAAGATATGAGAATTCCAAGTAGTGGAAATATTCTCATGTCATCCAAATCAATATCTGTTGTTAGTCCAGTGGTTCCGTAAAAAGGTTAAGGAGCACTCGAGAGTAAACCAGGTTCATTTTCCTAATTATAGGAATTAAATAAAAATAAGTGATGAATAGTGATTTTGGTGGAATTTAGAATATTATTATAATAATGCTATATCCGGAATTCGGAACGGATTTCTGAGTTCGTATTAGTGATCCAGGAAGAAAATAAGTGTATGTAAAAGCTGTCGGATTCAGAAAAAGAGCACTTTTATTTTCTCCGAGATTTCCCTGGACACTGTAAGACATAAGGAATTATGAAAGGGATTTAAGGAAATTAAATTCGAGAAGTATTAAGTAAGATGGAGGATGATATTATAATTATTAAGAAGGTTTTCGGTAAAACCCTAACTAGAAACGAATGAGTTATTCCCTCGAACGATCAACGAATTAAGCAATAAACGGACAAAGAAACAAGCAGAAGGAGCAAGAGTCTTGTGCAAGCCACTAGAAAATATCTAGTAACTACATAGTTACAAGAGTGACTAGCATGGTTAGAGATGAAACCAAACACTTAGAAACAAACCACTTGATTAGCCTTAAACCATCCAATGATCAACACATGTCTTGCAAAATACCTCATCTAGTGCATCATACCTTTATTAAAGCTCTTTTACATGAGATATTATCTAAAAACCTTACTTTACACCTCATTATTCAAGAGCAACCAAGCAAAATACTCTCCCCCTCCACAAAAACACTCCATTCGGCCTTTTGGCTAATTCAAAGACCAAAATCCAACTTCCAACCATTTGTTGATCTTGAAAAATTTTATGTGAGTCCTATAATTCATAAAAATGATCTCCTCAAAATCCTAGCTTCAATCTCTTCTTTTTCCATTTTCAAAAAAATCATTAAAGAGGAGGATAAATAGTGTTCTTCAAGAACTAACTTTGATTTTCATGTTTCTTTGGTTGATCTTAGGTTTGTTAAAGCTAGACAAGGACCATACCAAGCTTTGTAAGGCCATATCACACCCTCAAGAAGGTATAATGATCTTGAAACCCTAGGCCTACTTTGAGTTTTTGCATGTTCTTGATGGATTTAAGTGTTAGGAGCATGTTAGTGATGTTATAATCATGATTATGTGGTAGATCTAATGGATTTAAGAGATGATGATTATGTTGGTACAATATTGTGTTCTTGAGCTTGTTGAGATGAGAATCATATGTATAAGTTGTATTGGTGCCCGGTGTGGCTTGGCTTTAGTATTACGATTAGTAGAACGTTCGATTTATAGCCGTCGTAATGCCCGATTTTCGTTTAATCTTGAAATCCGAACTTAACAGTAGATAAAAATCACTGCATAGCTTCGACTTATGCCATGATTAGCTAGATCATGTTACAAGCTTCGTTTTGATATAAAGTTCGTATGAAATGGACTTACGGTTTAGGAGTTATGATTTAATTCGTAAAAGTGGTTCGAAACCGTAAACAAAAGTTCGTAACTGAAATTGGATCTCTGTAATATTGCGAAATCAGTGGTATATTTTGATAATTAAATAATAGAGATAAAAAGGAAGGTGTGGGAGAAGACCGCATGTCAAAAGGATCGTTTTCCGATTTTATAAAAATGTTCGAATCGAGGTTAAGTACGAACGAACCCCTAAAACGGACATTCGATTATAACTTTAAGAAAACCACTTAGAAAATACTCGATAAGACTCGAAGTATAATTCTTCGACCTTAGAACTTATACGACTTAAGTATACACCAAGTGTAAGCATAATGACATGTCGTATTAGCGAACAAATATCGAATCGTATCGGTGATAAGAAGAGTTACAATGAAAGGGGTATAACGAGATAACTTGAGATCGTGTTTCGATTTAAGTTAAGTTTATACTTAGCTTTTTAAAATGTGTTAAGTGGTTAATCTCGGATACTTTGATTATTTATAGATCGCCGAGCAGACCCCGGACACGCTACCCCTACTCTACCACCAGGCAAGTTTCCAATACCTTGGAACTGTTGTTGTGATAATATATATGATTGTTGTTATATATATGCCATAGCATGCATGCTTGTTTTCAAAGTATATTGGAATACTTGTTCCCTGAATTAATATTGGCTTATAGACTAGATATGGATTATCAGTTATAAGCAAGATTGTGTTGCTAGGACCCTTAGTGAAGGGCGTATGATATTTATTCTTTAAATATGAGACCGGGAGTCGGTATTTTGTGTTATATAGATAGTCTTGGAAACCCGGAGGGATTCCAGCGACAGAGTAGTATTCATTTTTAGGAATGTTATTATTAAACATTATTTATATTTCCATAAAAGTATCCAATACTTGGAAATCTTTCGAGAAACGTTATTGAGTATTAATTCAGTCGAGAAATATTAAATGAATATTATTTTTGAATATTCATTAGAGTTGATTATTAATGAATAATTACCTTGATATTCATTGGGATTTTTATTCACTAAATGAATATCACTTTCGAATATTCATTTAAGTTTTATGTAGTTGATAAATATTATTTTAAAAAGTATTCTTTGGAAGTTCTAATTACTCAAGGAATATTATTTCGAATATTAAGGTTTTGATTACTAAATGAACATCATTTGGATATTTATTTAGAATATTATTTGTTAAATGAAAATTGTTTGGATATTCATTTAGAACATTATTTGTTTAATGAATATCAATTGAATATTAATTTGGGATTTATTTATTAAATGAATATTATTTTGAATATTCATTTAAGATTTTATGTACTTGATGAATATTATTTTAAAATATTCATTTGGAGTTTTATTTACTTAAGGAATATTGTTTCGACTATTCCCTTAAAGTTTTGATTACGAAAAGAATATTATTTGGCTATTCATTTAGTATATTATTTATTAAATGAATATTATTTTCAAATATTCATTTAAGGTTTGATTTATTTAGTGAATATTATTTTAAATATTTATTTGAGTTTATTTAATTAATGAATATTATATTGAATATTCATTTAAAGAAGAGAGTTATTTAGTAAATAATTCTATGTATTTATTCGAGGATTACTTACGAGCAATATTATGATTTAGTCACATTCCTTAATTATTATTGATTTAATAAATATTCTTGGAATATTTATTTAAATTCTTTTAAGTTCTTTTTATAATAATTCATATTATTCAAAGACTATCTTTCACCTTCAGATATTATGTAAAATATTTCGGAGTCTTTTATGACTATTTTATCAAGGGGAGGTTCCCAAAAATTTATTTTCATTTAAATCTATCTTATAAGAAGATTTAAATACTCGCTCAACTTCCAAAAATTATATAAGGGGACCTCACTTGGAGATGTTATTTATTGGACTGCCCGGTCCTATACTTGCTAAAACTACCTTGTCACTCACATCTTGATTCTTTCAAGCATCGATATGAGTCTGTTTGGTTACCTCCTCAACGCTCGAGGGGTAATAATTGATGGAACAAGTTTATATCCATTAACAAGCATCAGCTTGGGAAATATTGGTGATTTTTCCTTTCCAACTAGATACGACTACTTTGTGGAGTCCTATCAACAAGTAATATACATGGGGAAAGGGGGAGGAACTTCATGTTTCAAAGTTATGGATGTGAAATGAACTAGGAGATGCATAAGTGACCCAGTGGCGCCGGTCCAGCAAATGGCCCAACCGTTGGCCGGGGGGTTCCAGAGGGCGGTAGACAAGTAAATCCGTCGGTGCTTCCTTCTACATGTAGTAAACAAGAGGTGGGGAGCATAACATGCGACTGATCATCGTGTAAATACTATGTCTCCTGGCGCGTCAAACTCCAGTATTAGTTCATCTCTCAATGTTGGAAATTTCCTGCAACCTTATCATTATTGGCAGGTTTGAAAAGTGTTTGAATTGGAATTGCAATATTCTTCCTGCAAGTTCCTCTATTATGAAAAGTTGATAATATCTGGCTCATCTTTGACATAGCAGATATTTATTCAAAACAAATATATTTTGAGTTACCTTGTAACTTCATCTCATACCTTATATTGGTACTACATCGTTAATGCATGGCATATGGTTTCAAAGATATTTTGAACTGTTACATATTATTACTGTTCAGTTACATTATTTTAGGTGGGCTATTGCTCACCCTTGCTTTATTTATCTATATCACAACAACAGCTAGATCAGATGGCCACGCAAGGCGCACTCAGCGTAAGCAGGTGACAGTCATCAGAGGAATAATCGCTGAGGTCATAGCTACCATTGCTGAAGAGGCAGCTACTGGTAGGCTACTTGTTAGCATTTGAGTACCAAATGTATTTATTATATGGCATATACAAATGGATGGCAAAGAGTATGAAATGTTTAATTATAATTCTTTGGGTTGTAAGAACTCAAACTTGTGATTAATAATATTGATGGTTACTCTGATTTCATCTCTGGGACTATAACGGGTGTGTTTTACGTTGTTGTTTTGGGTCACAAGGTTGTAATTTAGATTATGATGGTTTTGTGGATGGATATTGAGACCGTAACGACCAGATCCCTGACCCCGGATCTGGGGATGTTTACATTAGTGCCGTTTAAGCGCTGTTTAGTGCCTGTTAGCACCGTTTAGTGCCGATTAGTGTCGTTAATGCCATTTTTATGCCATTTAACATTGTTTAACGCTGTTTAAACATTGTTTAAGGCTGAATAGCGCTGTCTAGTGCCATTTAACACCGATTAGTGTCATTCAACATCGTCGTAAATGCGTCGGTCGCTCCACGCTTTACATTAAGATGATATCGTTGAAAATACTCGTGTAAGAGCAATAAACCCTGACCCAAGTCTCGAATAAAGCCGTTATAACTTCAAGGAAAACCTGATCAGTTTTCCTAGAAGTTGGGGGGCAAATGATATGGGCTAGAAATAAGCCCTAAAGATGCATTTAATGTGGCATTAATTAGACCTAGAATGGTCCAAATGTGGGGCCCACCAGATGGGCCCAAACCCTAATTATAATATTAATTTCGTAATTAATATTAGGGATAATAAATAGCTCAGCAAATAAGAGTCAAACAAGGATATGACTCTTGCTTGGCTTAGCCTCCAAGATACATATCTCAACATGGAAACTGATTCCTAAAAGGAAGGGATCTAGAACCTTCCTTGAGGCGGTGGCTTGCCCACCAAGTCTCTGACTCCTACCATAATTCTAAGGCTTCTCAGCCTATATAGGGGTCTGACCCCTCATTCTCAGAACTACGTCTTGGCTTTATTCTCAATACGAGATACGTAGGCACTCTGTGAGGACCGATCAGTCTCGAACACAGAAATAGCCATTAAAGCACGAAGCTCCCAAACCCTAGCATTAATTACAACTAGTTGATAAAGCCGCGCTTCGCGGCGGCGTTACAATATTTTTAAAAAAAATTCAATATATTTACGTTATATTATAATACTAACATTAAATTTTAATAATTAAATAGTTTTCTCTAATGAATCGATTTCTTGTAAAACACAATTCTTTCGATTGAGCCGCTCTTTCGTTAAAACCGAAATCCCAACTTTAACATATATTATAAAGACTTATATAATAATTTTTATCCATAAAATCGAACCGTAAAAATTAAAAAAAAATTATGACATCAGTATCAAATTCTAATAGCTAATACAATCTTTTCTAGAGAGTCGTCTTCCCGTTAAATACATTTTGAGCCGCTCTTATTTGGAATCGAAATTCTAACTTCATTATATAAAGAGAGTAAATTCCAATTTTTATATTCTTTAAACTTTCTAATATTTTGGAGTTTTAAAAGATGAAAACATTTTATATTTTCTGTATATAATAAATATTCCTGTATTTATTTACAACTTTCGCATGAGAATGTCTTTCTATTATGTTAACATATAAAAAAAATACGAAGACTTTTCGTGACGGGAATAATATTAAATTTATGGATATATTTTTCTAATGCAAGTATAATTAACTTCTATAAAAAAGTTAAAATAAAGGTTTCTAGGAAGAAAAGATACATAGTTTTAAAAAAAAATTGTATAAAACGTTTCCACCGTCCTCGTATTCTACTTCCAATAAAACATTTTATTTTATGTATTCCTAATATATTCAAACATCTTTTATACGGTCTTCTCTAATGAACCGTTTTCTCATTAAACACGGTTATTACTATTGGTCCGCTCTCTCGTTAAGACCAAAAACCTAACTTTTACATATATCATTTGTATGACAATGTTTATCCATAAAAGTCAAATCCTAAAAATAAAATGAAATTTATGACATCAATATGATATTTTAATAGTTAATACAATCTTTTATAGTGAGCCGTCTTCCCGTTAAAAAACGTTTCGATCCGCTCTCGTTTGAGATCGAAATTCCAACTTCATTACATATTATTGATGATACTTATCTTACACAAATTTTTTTTTCCTTAAAATCAAAACCTAAAAAATAGAGTGAATCCAATTTATACTTTCTCTAGACTTTCTAAAATTTATGGAGTTTTAGAAAATGAAAACAGATCTTATTTTCTCTTTATATTAAAGATACTTCTGTATTTATTTGGGATTCCTGCATGAGAATGTTCTTTTATTATGTTAACACATCAATTTTTTTCTTTTTAAATACGATGACTTTTTTTATGACAATAGTATTTGGATTTATGAATATATTTCCTATCGGTTTGTTAACATTTCAAAATAGGGTGTTTGACACGCATTTTAAGGTGGATTTTAAGGATAGTTTCATAATTTATTTTTGAAATTTTCTCTTTTTTTGTATAAAAGTAGAACAATCCTATTTTTATACAAAAAAGAAAATTTTAAAAATAAGTTATGAAATGTCCTTAAAATTCACCTTCAAATGCGTGCTAGAAAATGACCAAAAAAAGTGTTAATAATTGGGTAGGACGGAGGGAGTAATATAAAAAATTATAATTTAAGATCATACTTTCGATAAAATATTTAATTATATGTCTGCTCTATATATTCAAACACCTATTTTACTTCTAATACAACGTTTTTTTATATGTTTATTTCTATAAAATTGAACTCCTATTCTACTTCCAATGGAACTTTTAATCATATGTCTTATAAATACTAATTCTACTTCCAATAGAACTTCTAATCATATAATTTAAGAAGATCGTACTTTTTATAAAATATTTAATTATATGTCTGCTCTATATATTCAAACACCTATTCTACTTCCAATAGAACTTTTATTTATATGTTTTTTCTATAAATTCGAACTATTATTCTCTATAAATTCGAACTCCAATTCTACTTCCAATAGAAATTTTATGCATATGCCTTATAAAAACTTATTCTACTTCCAATAGAACATCTAATCATATGTCTTACCTATAAATTCGAACTCTTCTTCTCTATAAATTCGAACACATATTCTACTTCTAATATGTTAAATGATATTTTATATTTATTAATGTTTAAAATTCAAAAATTCTAGAAAATTAGAAAAATAGATTGAGACGATCTTAGAGCGCCACATAAACTCCCGCGTACCCTCCTTTATATATATATATATTGAATTCGTAACCTAGTTTTTATTCCACAACAAGAATATAATATGAAATCGAAATAATAAATTATTAAATCTTAAAAGTACCAAGAAAATATCAATATTTATTCAATTTATAATTAATTAGTGTTTAAAATGACGTCCTTTCAAAATAATAATAAAATTGTTAAAAAGTTAAACTATGATATGAAACAAAATTTGCTTTAGGTTATTATCCATAAACACCCGTAAACAACATATATGAATCAGTCTACCTCCTTTTTTTCAAGGCACTCATTCAGGAGTTTTTGTTTACTGGTCTAGAAGATTTTAAGCCATTCAGGGAAAAAAAATCCAACCAAACTATCTCAACAACTGAACGAGTTCATTCTATCCTGTTAAGTGATTAACAAATGACCCCTTACTAGTTTGTATTCAGCTATTTGCTCAAAGCAGTGGCTATTATGGTGTTGCCAACTGCATGTTGGTGTAGTGGTTGAGTCACTGGCCTCCTTTGAAGGAGGTCAGGAGTTCGACTCCTGCGTGTGCGTGAGTTTCCTAGTTTGTATTAGGTTTCCTTTCTGTATTTGTAATTCTGTACTAGGCCGGGGGTCCTCTCGGAAACAGCCTCCCTATTGTATAGGGGCATGGTCTGCGTACATCTACCCTCCCCAGACACCACTTTGAGTGGTATTATAACTGGGTACGTTTGGTTAGTGGCTATTATGGTGTTCTGTGTTACTTCCTTTTCGGATTACCTTGGTGTATTGTTACTTTTAAGGATAACTAGTCTTTAAACTATGTAGTGGGCTAGGGGCTACTCTGTTCAAAAATTGAAAGGTTTTTAAATGTTTGTTAAGTTTGATATAGGGGTGAGCAAAAAACCGAATCAAACCGAAACCGATGAAAACCGAACCGAAAAAAACCGAAACCGTTAAAAACCGAACCGAAACCGAAAAATTAAAAACCGAAACCGAAACCGATTATGCGGTTGCGGTTTTAAGTAGGAACCGATCCGAAAAAAACCGAACCGATCCGATTAAAATATATAAATAAATAATATATATATATATATATTTATATTTATATTTATATTTATAATTAAAAGATACAACAGTTTTATGTTCGGTTGGGGAATGGAAGAAGCTATTTTTCTGTGATATATTTACGTTTAAAGAAATCATCAGGTTCACAAGTTCTAGTCAGCTTTGCTTTGGAAAAATAAATTGCATAGTGCATAGTGTTGTTTAGTCTGCTGTTGGTTGTTTAAATAATGAGTTTCACAATTTCTGTGATACATCAACTGTTGTGCTATCTTTGCATTTGATGCATTCATAATTACTGAGGATTAATTATTTATACAAGCAAGGTTCTTACTATAGTATGTAGGTGCACAGATCATGAAGGCTTTTTGTCTTCATCATCCGGAGACTGGAAGACTGGAACACTTGTATTATGTTAGACTTTCGCAATTTATTATAAAAATTTTGTATGCTATTTCGGAAGAACAAATGGACTTTCTATGCTTAAAAATTCTTGTAATCATTTTTATTTTGTCATTTTTATTTGAAGCGGTTTTATAACCGAAACCGAACCGATTGAAACCGATCCGACAATTTTGAAACCGAAACCGAACCGTCGGTTGCGGTTGCGGTTTTCAATTTTAAAAACCGAGGGTTTGCGGTTGCGGTTTCGGTTTTAACCTAAAACCGAACCGTTCCGTTCCGTGCTCTCCCCTAGTTTGATATACTTTATTGTAAACATTGACTATTTTCAAAAGAGAGATTAAATATAAACTTAAATCTGAATATATTTTTAAAAAAATTCTTAATCGTAGAAGGGTATTTGATGAAACTGGAAAAAATCTGCCATTGCCCAATTCGTTTTAAGAAGAAAAATTAATTAATTAATTAATACAATTTTCTTTCCTCGTTATTTTCCACCTATAAAAGTATCAATACTTTTGGCTGATCTTTCCTGTCTAAAATAATTTATTTTCCATAGATTCTGTTTATCAATAATTCATTTTAATGTTAATCTTAGTTCCTTAGATAATCTATTATATACAGACTAGCATAATAACTCGTGCGAGACACGGGTCAATTTCTAGAATTTTTTTGTGCAACACGTAATTATAACATTTTTTATTGTTTATTTATTATTTATTCATGATAAATATTGTACAATGTTTCAGGTATATTAAATATAAGTAGATTAATTTTTATGTAATACGTTACTAATTTGTGTGTTTCTAATTTAACTTAGTGAGTAAATAATACATCTTTTAATTTGTGGCATACATGTGATTTGTACTTACTGAATAAGTACAAGTAGGGCAGTAAACGAACCAAACTACTTGTTAAGCTCGACTCGACTCGTTAAGCTCGACTCGATAAGAAATTGAGTTCGAGTTCGAACAAAAAATTATGTTCGATAAATTGTTCGAGACGATCCAAGTTTATGAGTTTTCAACTCGAACTCGACTCAAATCGTTAAACGCAACTCGAACTCGATTCGATAAGCTATATACATAAAAAAAATATTATATTATTAACATAAATAATATATTACAATACAATAATATAAAGAGAAAAAGGTTCCTAATTCCTAAAGTTAATTTTAGGAGAATTTCCTAAAATTAACATTTCCTAAAATTAACATTTAAAACTATATGATTTTAATTATTCACTACTTTTTATTTATAAGAGCCCCGCAGGAGCATTAATGATTTTGATGACGTGTCTTGTTTTTAATGGTTAACTTTAGGGAATTCTCCTAAAGTTAACTTTAGGCTCCCTTCACCCTACTACAAATATATAATAACATGTAGATTATAGATCAACGACTAATCATACCCTCATCATCCACAAAATTAAACATGAAAATGCACTGAATAGTGAAAAAGAAGCGTTAAATGAAAAAAAATTATTGACAAACTCGAACTCGACTCGTCGAAATGTTCGTAAACAACTCGAACTCAACTCGTTTGTTTAAGAAATCGAGTTCAAACAACATAAATTGATCGATAAGGTAATCGAGTTTGCGATTTTACCTCTGTATTTTCAAAAATTACAAAAACACCATCATTTAATAATTTTGTAAAAAGTAGTGAAATTATATTAGCATTGGGATTTGAACCACTAGCCATAACTAAGTGGTGCTATACTCAATTTTGAGTTTTGTTTAAAAAAACGATAAAATAAACCACATCTTCTCTTCTTATCTCTTCCTCTTTATTTTTATTTTTGAGTAAATAAGATATTGATTTATATTATTTCTAGAATATTAGATAGATAAAATTACAAAAAATATTCTAATCGATTGAGTATACTCTACATTATGTTTAAAAGATGATAACTCTAAAAATATGATTTATGTTATATATAAAAGATAACATAATTAACATTCAAATTAAATCAAAAAAGATATAAATTTTTAAATCATAAATATTACAAAACTACAATATTTATTTCTAATGATCAATTAGACTATAACTCGACCATAAAGTATGGTACATATGAATTTTTATATAATATGACAAATTGATCAATAAAATATATAATGATTGAGTTATAACATATGTATACTTATATGTATAAGATAAAATCAAAAAAATTGACTTTAGATTTCATATACATGCACGGGTCATTAAGGTCGTTTCATCATATTTAATCTCGAATAAAATATTTAAAAAAAATTAAAATTTTGTTAAAAATAATTCAAAAATTTATGTAAAAAATTGGTATGTAAAATTACAAAATAAATATAAAAATATTTAATAAATTGAAATCGTATCGTTTATCATATTTTTAATCATAAAATTATTTGAATATACAATTTTGGACGAAAAATAGTTCAGCGCCCGCGCCTTGCACAGGCTTTATATATATGATGAATTGACTAAAATGCCTACACGTTTAAATATCTGCCACATGATATTGTGCTCAACTAGACAACTTTTATGAACATGTGCAATTTAAAGATATAACCTAAGTTTAATTTAGCTCAATAGTTATTTTTATATATTTTGAAGTTAGACAAATGTACTACTGTAAAACGACATTCACATATTAGGTGATTTTGAAACACATGTGATAATGTGGTGCAGTGGTAAGAGAATGCATGATTTACTTGATAGATTCAAGTTCTAGTCATTTCAAATGCATTAAAAAGTCTCACAATTTTATCGTGTTGGTGTATTATCTATACTATCTGTTGGATATTTTAGTGTAATTGGATTGGCTAGTTGATCAATGTAATCGTAATGTTACATCGAACAAGTTAGGAGAATGCGGAGTGCATGCTCTGTTCGAGTTCGTTATGATTTCAGAATTATTGTTTATGAGACATGTCTATTGGCATCAAACACATCTGTTAGAATGAGATGTGTCTATTGGAAAAGACACACCTTGAGGTGTGTCTATTGGCATTGGACATGACTGTTGGAAATGAGATGTGTCTTTTGGCAAAAGACACATCTTGAGGTGTGTCTATTGGCAAAAGACACATCTGTTGACATCTATAAATAGGTGTGGCATTGATCATTTTACATAGAGGTTCATTCTAAAATACACAGCAAAATACATTCTCTCTTCTTGCAGAATTTCTGACTTTATCCGATTGAATTATTTGGGTGAACCACAAATAACTTCAATCTGAAAGTGTTCACACGACTTCAGAAAAATCCAAGTATTAATCACCCAATTCCCCAACAAAGATTGAAGTTACTCTTTTTTCTGAAGATGGCGAACTCAGAATCTGCAAAAGACATGACAAGCAAGTTTGCAAAGTTGGACAAGTTTGAGGGTCAGGATTTTAGAAGATGGCAAAAGAAGATGCATTTTCTATTGACGACGCTGAAGGTTGTATATGTTTTGAGTACCCCCATTCCAGAAGTGGTTGAGGATGAAACCGTTGAACAAACAAGGAGGCGTTGCAAATGGGAAAACGCTGATTACATCTGCCGCGGTCACATCTTAAACGGTATGTCTGATTCCCTTTTCGATGTATATCAAAATGTTGAGTCAGCAAAAGAATTGTGGGATTCTCTTGAATCCAAATACATGGCAGAAGATGCTTCTAGTAAGAAGTTTCTGGTCAGTAATTTTATGAATTACAAAATGGTCGATTCTAGACCTGTGATGGAACAATACAATGAATTGTTAAGAATTCTGGGTCAGTTTGCCCAACACAATCTGAAGATGGATGAATCTATCTCAGTTTCTGGTGTTATAGACAAACTACCACCATCATGGAAGGATTTTAAACACTCCTTGAAACATAACAAAGAGGATATGACTCTGGTTCAACTTGGAAGTCACTTCAGAATTGAAGAGGCTTTGAGGACTCAAGAAATTGAGAATAATCCTAAGGGCAAGAACCAAGTCGGTAACTCTTCTGTGAATATGGTTGAAGATGGTGGATCTTCTAAGAATTCTAAGTATGGCAAGGGTGATAAACGAAAGTTTAAAGGAAACAACAACAATTCTTCCAACAAAAGGCCTAAGATGGCATGTTGGAAGTGTGGCACACCTGGACATTTCAAGAAGGATTGTCGGGTGGGTAAAGGCAAGCAAGAAAAGCAAAATGCTGGTCCAAGTGGATCCAAGGATCAAGAAATGCAACAAGGTCAGATTTTAATGCAAAATTGTAATTCTAGTCAGAATTATGTGTCACTAATATCTGAGGCATTTTATGTGCAGGATGACAATGTTGCTTGGTGGATTGATTCAGGAGCAACGAGTCATGTATGCAAAGATCTTCGTTGGTTCATAGACTTCCAACCAATTGAAGATGGATCTATCTTAAAGATGGGAAATGTTGCAACTGAACCGATCAAAGGACTAGGAAATGTCAAGATAGTTTTTACTTCTGGCAAATGTATATTGTTAAATAAAGTGTTGTATGTTCCTGGGATTCGGAAGAATCTCTTGTCTGGTGTTGTATTGAACAGTTGTGGATATAAATAAGTTTATGAAAGTGACAAATATATATTGTCAAAACATGGCTCTTTTGTTGGCTTTGGCTATTTGTGTAATGGTATGTTTATGCTGAATGTAAATACTCCATTTATTGATGAATCTGCTTGCATGGCTTCTACTAGTACTAGCAATGATTTGACCAAACCAGAATTATGGCATGCTAGACTAGGACATGTACATTACAAAAGAATAAAGGATATGTCAAAAATGAGTCTCATACCTGCTATTGATTTAGACAATGAAAAATGCAAAACATGCATGTTAACAAAGATAACAAGAAAGCCCTTTAAGGAGGTCAATAGGGTGTCTGATGTTTTAGAATTAATACATAGTGATTTGTGTGATTTCCATTCTACACCATCATTAGGAAATAAAAAGTATGTAGTTACTTTTATTGATGATGCTACCAGATATTGCTATGTATATTTATTGCATGCTAAGGATGAAGCTCTTGACTTCTTTAAAATTTATAAAGAAGAAGTAGAGCTACATCAGAGTACCATGATTAAAAATCTACGTACTGATAGAGGAGGTGAGTATTATGATCCGGTTTATTTTCAATCTACTGGTATAATACATCAAACCACGGCTCCTTATACACCACAGCAAAATGGTGTGGCCGAGAGAAAGAATAGGACTTTGAAAGAAATGGTTAATTCCTTGTTATCCTACTCGGGTTTGAGTGAGGGATTTTGGGGTGAGACTATGTTGATAGCCTGTCATTTATTGAATCGAATTCCTAGTAAGAGGAATAAGCACACCCCTTATGAACTTTGGTATAAAGAGTCACCAAAATTAAGTTTTCTGAGAGTTTGGGGATGTAGAGCAGTTGTAAGACTCACTGAACCCAAAAGAAGAAACATGGGTGAACGAGGTATAGATTGCATATTTGTTGGCTATACTGAGCATTCTATAGCATATAGATTCTATGTGTTAGAATCTAATGACTATGTATCTGTGAACTCGATTATCGAGTCAAGAGATGCTATTTTTGATGAAAATAGATTTACATCTATACCTAGACCAAGGGACATGCTTCAGAATTCTTCTAGTAGGAACTCAGTTTCTACTGAAGATGTGATTGGACCGTCCGAACCAAGGAGAAGCACTAGAGCTAGAAAAGCAAAGTCTTTTGGAGATGACTTTCATCTTTATCTAGTAGAAGGCTCTAGAGATGAAATTGAATATCAATACCAATATTGTTTTGTTATTGAGGAGGATCCAAATACTTTTAGCGAAGCTATAAAATTTAGGGATGTTGCATTCTGGAAAGAAGCTATCCAAGATGAAATGGATTCTATCATGAATAATAATACTTGGGAATTGAGTGATCTGCCCCCTGGCTGTAAAGCATTGGGAAACATATGGATCTTCAAAAGGAAAATGAAGGTGGACGGTACCATAGATAAGTTTAAAGCCAGATTGGTAATCCAAGGTTTTAGACAAAAAGAAGGGATTGATTATTTTGATACTTATGCTCCTGTTGCTAGAACCTCCACTATTAGGTTGTTAATAGCACTTGTTGCTATACACAACCTTGTCATTCACCAAATGGATGTGAAAAATGCATTCTTGAATGGTGAATTAGATGAAGAGATTTATATGAAACAACCCGAAGGGTTTGTTATGCCTGGTTGTGAGAACAAGGTGTGTAAATTGAAGAAATCAATTTATGGTCTGAAACAAGCACCGAAGGATTGGCATGATAAATTTGATACTGTAGTCTTGTCTAACGGTTACTTTCTTAACCAAGCAGACAAGTGTGTATATAGCAAATTTGATGCTTCTGGTAAAGGAGTTATAATTTGTTTATATGTGGATGACATGTTGATTTTTGGTACTGACCAAAATCAAGTGGATAAAACCAAGAAGTTCTTGTCATCTAACTTTGATATGAAAGACATGGGGGAGGCTGAGGTGATTCTTGGTATAAGGATCAAGCGTGAGAACAATGGCATTTCAATTTCTCAATCTCATTATATTGAGAAGATTCTTAAAAGATTTAACTTTAAGGATTGTTCTCCTGTTAGCACTCCTCTTGATCCTAGTATTAAACTCCTACCTAATACAGGTGTTGCAGTATCTCAACTTGAATACTCAAGGGCTATTGGTAGTATCATGTATGCCATGATAAGCACTAGGCCAGATATTGCCTATGCTGTTGGAAAGCTTAGTAGGTATACTAGCAAGCCAAGTTCACATCATTGGCAAGCCTTAAGCCGAGTGTTCAAGTACTTGAAAGGAACCATGGATTATGGTTTGACATATACTGGATTTCCTTCAGTTATTGAAGGTCATTCAGATGCAAGTTGGATTTCCAATAAGGAAGATCATTCTTCCACAAGTGGATGGGTATTCCTTCTTGGGGGAGGTGCTATCTCTTGGGCATCGAAGAAACAAAGTTGCATTACTGATTCAACGATGGAATCTGAATTTGTGGCATTATCAGCGGCTGGTAAAGAAGCTGAATGGCTAAGAAATCTGATTTATGAGATTCCATTGTGGCCTAAACCGATATCTCCCATATCTATCAGATGTGATAGTGAGTCTGCCTTGTCTAATGCTTATAGACAGGTGTTCAAAGGCAAGTCTAGACACTTAGGTGTTAGACACAACATGATTCGTGAGCTTATCACGCATGGTGTTATATCAGTGGAGTTTATAAGAACTCAACATAATTTGGCCGATCATCTAACCAAAGGGTTGAGTAGAGATCTTATGCACAAGTCGGCTGTAGGGATGGGATTAAAGTCCATCGAATAACCTCTCATGTTGAGATACCCAATTCCCATCTAATATGACATTAGGTGCTGAATTCAATGTGGAAAGCTTAACATTTAGAGATTGGAACACATTAAAGCATCATCCCAAGGTATGTGTTCAGACCTGCAAGTTGAGGAGGTTGAAGTTTATCTTCTTAATAGTTTTTTTGAAAAATTGCATATGCAGGTGCGAGAATAAAAGAACTACCTATATGAGCATGAAGTTTAGCCGCTTCAAGAAGCTAGGACTTGGCTTTGATATGCTTAAGAAGGATTAGGACACTAGGCTAGTAAAATATAGTGTCGAGTAAGAACATTTGAGAATTTAAATTTATGTGTATATTATCTTCATGTATTCACTATGAATAATCAAGGTTCAATCCATAGTGACACCTTGATATTCGAATATTTGGAATGTGTAATATACTAATGTCAAATTCAATCGTCACGATATTTCATTTATGCATAAGTTTGTTTTTTGTTGTGATTTTGTTTAGTTAATCATGGATTACGCTAAAATGGGGGAGGATTGTTGGATATTTTAGTGTAATTGGATTGGCTAGTTGATCAATGTAATCGTAATTTACATCGAACAAGTTAGGAGAATGCGGAGTGCATGCTCTGTTCGAGTTCGTTATGATTTCAGAATTATTGTTTATGAGACATGTCTATTGGCATCAAACACATCTGTTAGAATGAGATGTGTCTATTGGAAAAGACACACCTTGAGGTGTGTCTATTGGCATTGGACATGACTGTTGGAAATGAGATGTGTCTTTTGGCAAAAGACACATCTTGAGGTGTGTCTATTGGCAAAAGACACATCTGTTGACATCTATAAATAGGTGTGGCATTGATCATTTTACATAGAGGTTCATTCTAAAATACACAGCAAAATACATTCTCTCTTCTTGCAGAATTTCTGACTTTATCCGATTGAATTATTTGGGTGAACCACAAATAACTTCAATCTGAAAGTGTTCACACGACTTCAGAAAAATCCAAGTATTAATCACTCAATTCCCCAACACTATCTATACTATATTATAATAAGCAAAATGAGGTATAATTTGTAGTTTAGTTATCCCATTTTTTGGTTATCCCCTATTTCTGGTTATCCCTCGTTCACAACCGTTAGATCTTCAACTCAAATTGATCTTGACCGTTAGATACAACAATACTAAATATAGAGAGGTCTAATGTTCGATTCCCGCCAATAACATATTAATTTATATTTAATACTAAAAATTATTATATACGAAAATGTAAGGTTTAAATTCTTCCAACAATATTAAAATTAATATGGGATTGATGTTCCTGAGATTACCTCAGGAAAATTACCTGAGGTAACTATGATTCTCATATGAATGCACGAGGGTATAACTGTAATTATAAACTTTTTTTAGAAAATTTTCAATATTTACAAAAATACCACAATATATTTATACTGTAACCTAACCTCAGGAGCTTTTTTCTCAATTAATATTAACGGACCCTGAGTCAAATGTGTATACTTCTAAAGGTGCACTATCAGCTCTTGCATCTCAGTACTTAAATTGATGATTTAGTAACACGGTTTTGTTACTATTGTTTTCTCTTTATTTTCTTCTCTCCGGACGTCTATTATTCTCCCTCTTCATTGATATGTGCTGCAACCCTAACACGCAGAAGTAAGCTATTTCACATGTCCAAGAAACAATTCATTGATTTGGGAATTGGAAATTCAGAAAACAAAGTAAAGTGTGCTCTAAAAATTTATCCGAGTTTTAAATACCCAAACTGGGTTTTCAAATTTTTGTTGTTATGTCGTTGGGTGTCAAATTTTCTGGAAAAGAAAAAATGGAGATGTTTTGGAGTCAGCTATTTTTATGGTGATTGGTATTGATTGTCAGTACTGAAGTTTCAAATTGCAATGCCCAACTTGTTGACGGGTTCAAGCATCTGCCAAACTGGATAGCTTGCTTACTGATGTTAATTGTTTATGTCAAATTCAGCCTCTCCCTGCCATTAAGCATCCACTTAAAAAATGACATGGCCGATTTCAGTTCCTTTTGAGATAAAATATAGGCATGTAGAACCTTTGCACTTGATCAGTTTTGTTTACATGGGACCTTGTTTAGTTGTGTTCGATGGAAAAACTACATTATTCGAGTGAAGTTGCGTACTTTGGTGTTATTGTTCGTAGGAGAGGCAAGTGGGGGATTGTTCTTGTAAGAGTATGTGATTGTTTACAATATGATGTATTCCATTTTTGAGTTATCATTTTCGATCTCTTTTTTGAATTCCTATATAGAGAAAAAGGACCCTGAGATTGATCTCAGGGAACTTTTCCTGAGATAGTTAAAAATATACTATAAATTTAACTGGGTCCGCAGGACTAATTAAAAAATTGTGATTTTACAGAAATGTCCATCCTATATTTACATACAATATTCTATGTATCTCAGGTAACTTCCCTGAGATACATCTCAGGTTCCCCAATCTCTTCTATATATATATATATATATATATATATATATATATATATATATATATATAGTTCAAAAAAAAAGTCGAAAATGACAATTGAAAAATGGAACTTGAAATCAGAAATTTAGTTGCATGTGGTTGCATTCAGTTGAATGTGATTGCATTCAGTTGAATATGCCCCTGCGGGACCTTGTAACCCAAATCCACCAAAATAGCATCCCGCCTTAAAAAAAAGTGTTGAAGTAGTGGTTGAATGTGGTTGCATTCAGTTGCAACCCAAAATCCACCAAAATAGCACCCCACCTTAAAAAAAATAATAAAATAAAATAAATAAAAATAAAAATTGAATGTGGTTGCCCCTGCGGGGCCTTGCAACCCAAATCAACCAAAATAACATCCCCACCTTAAAAAAAGTGTTGAAGTCGTGGTTGAATGTGGTTGCATTCAGTTGCAACCCAAAATCCAACCAAAATAGCACCCCACCTTAAAAAAAAGTGTTGAAGTCGTGGTTGAATGTGGTTGCATTCAGTTGCAACCCAAAATTCACCAAAATAGCACCCCATCTTAAAAAAAGTGTGGAAGTCGCTGGGCAGGTTGGGCAGGGGAAGGAGGGGTGCCCTAATTTCTAGTATTTTTGTAATTTAGAAACTTAGTTTAGTAAAATTGCAAATAGCTATTCTTAACAAAAGTAAATGTGTAAAAATTTACTTTCCCCTATTTATTTATGAAAAAAGCCCAAATATAAATTCTCGATTGTATACTTTTTTTTATCGGTAGCACTTTGTACCAAATTCTTTATTTGTAATTATTTTTATTACAAATTAGAATAAAAAAAAGATATAATTCCATCATTATAATCCTATCTTCCATGCGATTCATGTTATTTTTTTAAAAAACATAATAAAATTGAAATCTTATTATTCTTATAATTCTTATATTGTATTAGCAATTTTTTTATTACAATTTAAAATAAAAAAAGATTAAGATCAATTATCCTAAATATTTTTCAATGAAAACAACATAATCGTGTTTTCATGCACTTCTATTAAACAATCTAAGTTTGTAGTTTGTTAATCGCATAATTTTTTTTCCCAAATAACATAGTTCTTTTATAATTTGTAATATAATTTTATAAATATTTAATTAAATAAAAATGCACTCACTTGGATCCCGAATAGTAATATGTATAGCCGGCAATTTCGTACACGAAAACGACACGAAAATTACGGATTTGGATTGACCTTTGCAGTATACGAACACGAAAGTACACGAACACGAAATTACACGGATGAATTTAGTGTCGATTTTGGGTTTACCCTTGGGTACACGCCACGAAACGAAAATACACAAAATAAATAAATATTTAAATAATTTTATTAAAATTATATGAATACCTATTTTAAATAATATTATATATATAATTTTTACATAAGATAAATACAAAATAGTTTCAAATTTTAGTTTCACAAGACATGAGCACACTTGATTCTTTATGACATATTGACTTAGACTCGATTAGTAAAAATTTAATATTTAAATATTTTTATTTTTATTCAAAAATTGCATGAAACACGACACGAAATGTACACGAAATGAAGGTACACGAATACGAAACGAAACGAATCCTTAACAGATTGATTTTAAATTTCGCATTACGTACACGAAACACGAAAATACGATACGAAAGTATATGAAACGAATGAATTGCCTTAGTAATATGAGGCTGTGATGTTTCTAATGTCGGAGGTTCCTGAATATTTACTTTAGGAGAAATATCAACATGTTTTGTTTCAGTGACACTTATTTGCTCCCACAAATTATTCAAGCAATTAGTAGCAGCTGCTAGGAACTCCTTGTGACGCACAACTTTATCAAACATTCGATCCATGTATGTGCGGAAGTTCCAAGCTTCAAGTTTAGCTGTGTAGTGACTTTGTGTTCATTTGATATGTTTTGAGAATGTTCTATACTTTCTCAAACTTATCACTAGTAGTGTAACGAGCTTTGAGAGTCCATTTTGGCAAAATATGTTTCTCAGGAATATACTTGAAGTTATAATTTTGTTTCAAGTATAAGATATGTTTGCACAAGAGTCCAGCATTCTCAAATTTAGTGCAAGTACACTTACAGCTACAATCTGGAGTGACATTCACATTTTTTTAGATTTTTGTAAATTTTATGTATGGTTAATATTTTACATTAAAATTTAAGATTTTTTTATGAAAGTTTATAATATAATCAATGATTCTTTCTTACACTTTATATAAAAAGGTTTTTTTTATTAAATAATAACGGCATGTACATATCTTTAAAATGGAATGGGGAGATTGTTATCACCGGCCACTATACCACAATGTGAAAGCTTGCAGTTGCAGTTTCCAACTTCATGTTGGTTAACTATTGGAATTGAATTTGCGCAACTTTTCATACTAGGTGAGTATGCAACTTTTCACACTCGGTAAGGCTAAATTTTCACACTTATGTAATTTCCGCTGCTCATGCAAGTGTTAACCAAAAATTTCGCCTACTTTCACTTGTTCTAATTTTTGGGGGCTAGGATATCTAATGTCAATCAAACCACTTCTTCTCTAGTACTAAAATAGAAAATTCAACATGCACCATCAAGTCTTGGGATGAAATTTGAACATACGTAAACTTCTTTGCATATTTTTCATCAAGGGCAAGCCGCATATAGTATGTGCAAAGCAACTGTGAGCATTGCGTCTACACGCAAGAGCCAAGACAATTATATAGTACAGTCCGAATGTTTTTTACAAGAAATATAGTAATTACCAGAATTTACATTGCTCACTGACTCACTCTATGTTTAATTGAACTACTGCCATCACTCCAAGTGGGTCCTGAAATTGGGTGCAGATATTTAACCAATAAATGGTTAAAATCACAATGGTTCGTCAGATAATTAATTTGAACTTTTGAGGGGAAGAAACACTAATATAGTATATCCCCGTCGTATATGTTGCAAACACTGAACAAACAAAAAAAAGGGACTATGTCTCCAGTTTAACAGCAATATCAGCTGTTCCATCAACGGTGTTGTTCTGTTGTGCCCAAAGCTGTGCATATCTTCCTGCCCTCGCCAAAAGAATGTCATGATGCCCCTGTTCCACCACCTTTCCATTCTCCAGAACTATGATCTGATAAACAATATACGCAAGTTCAGATTCTGAATTATAATTTACAGCAAAACAATTAATGACAGGATTAAAGTAGTAAACCCCAAGTTCATTGAGATAAAAAAAAAAATTCCTACGAGGAAAAAATCATGCTTCTCTCCCTGGTTACAGAGTAGTTTTTCACTGTTTTGAAATCAATATGCAAGTCTTTAAGCAGAAATCGGTCCAATTCACTTCGTTATTATTATTATTTATTTATTTTGCCAATCGTTTTGCAATTCCCTTATTCTAACAACTTCTGCAAGTGCTGATACCTTGAAATACTTTAAACTAACTACAAATGCGCAAAAATATTAATCTAAAGTATTATAGGGTCTTGTATCAGGTAAATCATGGGCAAAGAATATCATAGGATGGGATTTCTGAGCCAACTTTGTCTTTAACGACCTCAAAGACAACTAAGCATTCCGACACTCAAGACCACGCTTACCTCATCACATTGCATAGCAGTTGTCAGTCTATGAGCAATAAATATTGAAGTTCGGTTATTCGAGAGAAACTTCAGGGCACTTAAAATCTCAGCTTCAGTTGAACTATCGAGAGCACTCGTTGCTTCATCACAGAGCCTGAGAAAAAAAAAATGAATTAATCTTTCAGAACGGTTTAAAAGGACAAAGATAGTAGTTGAACAGAGCAAGAGGCAACGAGATAATTTTATGCAATGATTTTGACATAATGAATTAGGTGTATATGATTTATCGGTAGCACACACATAAAAATGTGCCAATTCCGGATCCATATCCAAATATCCTAATTTTTCTAATAATAAGTGTTCAAGAAATTCAAAGCTGTAGAAGTTTGTTAGGATAATTGATTATGTTAGTTTTTCACTTGTAATTGTTAGCCTATATAAAGGTTTATTCCTTGCATTATTAGATATATGGAATAATTATGCAGAGTTTTATTTGTATTTCACCAATGTTCTCCATTTTCTTCTACTCTTTCTTCCATTAAAAAGCAAACAATTAGTACCGAGCTAGGTTCGAATTAGAAAACTGGGTGTTAATAAGCTGCTCATGGGTGAACAAACAAAAAACAGAGATGCTTCTTGTGATGTTGCTACCAAAGATTTTGACGGTGATGATAAAGGTCTTGAAGATAAATACGAAAGGGATTAAAGAAGAAATGAAAAAAATAGGTATCACGCAGTAGTGTATCACGATAACGATGGGAAGGAAACCATGACAAAAGTGGTCATGGAATTTTTTTTATTTTGCTGAGAAGTGCACCATGGTCGTGGAGAGAAGTGCTCCATACTTTAAAAACATATTCTTAATCTTGTAGCGAGTAGCCTATAGGTTGGTGTGAAGTGGATCGACAAATAAAATTGGTGAGAAGTGCACCTACCGGAAATTTGTAGAGAGAAGTGCTCCTAGCAAAAATGGTGGTGGTGATGATGGGAAGTACATCACTGGTCAATTAAATTTTAGAACTTTGAATTAAGGAGTGTTGATGATAATTCAAAGTTGTAAGATAATGTTTTGGATTATCTCTAAATTATCTACTCCTATTTGATGTCGAGCAGTTAGTAGGATAAGTAGAAGTTTCTTAGGATAATTGATTATGTTAGTTTTTGTCAAAATATCAAATAAGTTTGGCACCGTCCATAGACTTTGGTGTCTCTAGTATAGACTTTGTTGTTCACTTATTCTATATATAGGATCCTTGTTCATGTAATTAAACACATCAGATTATATACAATCTCTACTTCTCCTTCTGTCAATCTCTATGTATGCAATTATATAATTTCAACATGGTATCAGAGCATTAAGATCCTTACCTGTATTAGTGTATTGTCTCCGGTAGCTTCATCTCTTCCAAGCTCTTTCTTTGTGACATTTTCACAAACACCTTGCGTATAACTCACCAAGTTACACAAACACTTTGTGTGTCAACCCTCCAAACTTCATATCAAACCCAATATACACCAAAAACCTCAGAGCATGGTTACATAGAGTAGAGGGGAGATAACTTCATCCATTAAAGCTTGAGTTGCTTGAGTTTTTTCAAGAAAAAACCCAACTGCCCAGGTCTTGTATGCTCGTAAAAATCCTCCAAACAGTCCACAAGTCTGCACAGCAGTAGAAGGCCCCCAGAAGACCCATCATTTATTTTCCGACCAACAGAAGCACACCCACGCGCTTACACGCGCCGATCCAGAAACTACTGCGTGTACAACCCTCTGTCCAGTTTCAGTGTGGTAATATCCTCTATATCTATATAGAATTTATATATATACACGTATATATATAGAGTTATATACTGTGAGTTTTTTTATTGGATAATTCGGGTAGACTCCTGTGATGATATTGGGTCTGTTAGAACAAGTTAAGGCTTGATTTTAGTCCTAATAAATTATCTGGGTTTGAAAAAAAAAAAGGGGATAGATATACGTATATATATCTGCTGCTGTAAAAGAAAAAAAAAACAGCTTGGGTTGTTATGTTATCTCACATATCTTGTGCAGTGGGCTAACTTTAAAGGGTTAGGCTCATAAAGATTTGAGCTATTAGTTTGTGGGCCTCTCTGTTATTGGGCCTTTATTTATAGTTATGGGTCGGTTGGAAAAAGAAGTATTTGGGTTCCTTTTTTAAACAAAATCAGGGTCTGTTAAGGTTTTTTTTTGTCCATAAAATATTGATTTAGTTCAATTTAAGATTTGACTATAATTGTTGGATAATTACCTTTCGGGTATTTTATTCCGGATTTATTTAGCATGATGAAAGAGGATTTTTCTGGAACTCACTCCGGCCTAACTGTTTAATAAAACAGAGAGTGTTCGTGTTGCCAATGGAACTCATGTGCCCGTTCACGGATGGGGCACTTCCAACTGTCTCCCTTCACTACCACTATCATCTGTCTTACATGTTCCTTCCTTATCAGTGAATTTATTATCGGTTCATCAAATTATTGAAAATCTTAATTGTTCAGTAACTTTTTTCCCTTCTCACTGTGTGTTTCAGGATCTGGCGACAGGCAAGGTCCTTGGCAGTGGTAAAGTGGTAGATGGCCTCTATATTATGGAAGGGAATTCATTTTCGCCATCGGCAAGTTATCAGGTTTCATCTAAATCTAATCCCAGTTTAGAGTCCTTGTATCAATGGCATAGACGGTTAGGTCATCCTTCATTTGGTGTTCTGTCGCATCTCTTTCCGAATTTAGCATCAAAATGTAAAAAGGAAGAATTTTTTTGTGAACCATGTGAATTAGCCAAACATAAAAGGTCACCGTATCCATCTAGAAATAATAGAAGTCCTACTCTATTTTCTACTATTCACACTGATGTTTGGGGTCCATTTAGTCATCCTACACATGATGGGTATAGGTGGTTTGTTGTCTTTGTTGATTGTCATTCTCGACTTACTTTTGTATACCTTCTTAAACACAAAAGTGAAGTATTTGGATGTTTTAAATCCTTTCACCAAATGATTCAAACACAATTCAATGCCTCTGTTAAAATTCTGCGAAGTGATAATGGGACCGAGTATGCTGGAATGTTTACATCTTATTTGGACACATGGGGTATTATTCATCAAACTACATGTGTTAAAACCTCTCAGCAAAATGGAATTGCTGAAAGAAAAATTGGTCACTTACAACAGGTAGCACGGTCCCTCATATTAACTATGCATGTCCCTAAATATCTTTGGGGTGAGGCAGTCATGACTGCTGCATATCTGATTAACCGTCTCCCTTCAAGTGTACTACAGTTCAGAACACCGTTGTCCTTTATTCCTGCACCTTCGTCTCATCCATTGCCTCTTCGGTTATTTGGGAGTGTATGCTTTGTTCATAATCATTCTCCCTCTCGGGATAAACTTGATTCTCGTGCTCTACGCTGTGTTTTCATTGGTTATACACCAACTCAAAAGGGGTATAAGTGCTATCATCCCCCCTCACATCGCACATATGTCAGTCACGATGTTACTTTCTGGGAGTCTATTTCTTACTTCTCTCCCGGATCCTCCTCCTTACTTCAGGGGGAGATTAACCGACACAGTCTTGATAGTAAAGCGACAGAGGAGTCTCAATTCCTTCCATTTATTAATGTGAATGTGCCTAATCCAAACAGTAGTCCAAACACATCAAGTAATGATTCGGATGATCTGAATAGATTTGATTGGCCGGATTTGATCACATATTCTAGACGGAGAAATAATGATGTCACTACTTTACCACATCCAGAGACCTCTGACCTCGAGGCAGATCCTACAGCTCCTATAATTGAGCCTGATAACGGTAACACTCTTGATCCAACTCTTAATCTTCCTATTGCGTTAAGAAAGGGTACACGTTCTTGTACTAACCATCCTATCTCGAACTTTGTTTCTTATAATGCATTATCTCCTTCTTCACTTGCTTTTGTGTCATCCTTGTCTAGTGTTTCTGTCCCTCATACTTGGCAGGAAGCTTTATGTGATCCTAAATGGAAAGATGCTTTGATTGAGGAAATGAATGCATTAAAACATAATAACACTTGGGAGTTGACTCATCTTCCTGCTGAACGGAAGGTAGTAGGATGCAAATGGGTGTTCACTGTGAAGCAAAAACCTAATGGATTGGTTGATAGGTACAAAGCAAGACTTGTGGCAAAAGGGTATACTCAATCTTACGGGATTGATTATCAGGAAACTTTTGCTCCAGTGGCAAAGATGGCATCTATTCGAATCTTAATATCATGTGCAGCAAATCTTGGTTGGGAACTTCAACAGTTGGATGTGAAAAATGCATTCTTACACGGAGACCTAAAAGAAGAAATCTACATGGATATTCCACCTGGTTTTTCTACAGATATGACCATTGGGAAAGTATGCAAGTTAAAGAAGACTATTTATGGATTGAAACAGTCTCCAAGGGATTGGTTTGGCAAATTTCAGAGAACAGTAGTTAAATTTGGCTACAAACAGAGCAACTCGGATAACACCATGTTCGTGAAAAGACGAGGTGTAAAGATCACAGTGTTGATTGTTTATGTCGATGATATTGTGATCACCGGCAACGACACATGTGAGATTACAAATGTTAAACAGAGACTTGCCTCTGAATTTGAGATGAAAGACTTAAGAAAACTACGGTATTTCCTTGGTATTGAAGTCTCCAGAAGTCCAGGTGGTATCTTCCTTTCACAACGAAAGTATACACTTGATCTTTTAAATGAAACAGGGATGTTGGGATGCAGACCTGCAGATTCTCCCATAGAAGCAAATCATAAGCTTTGTGGAGATGCTGGTGAAATTGTTGATAGATCCCAATATCAAAGATTAGTTGGACGACTAATCTACCTCGCACACACAAGGCCAGATATATCATATGCAGTGGGAGTTGTGAGCAGGTACATGCATGATCCACGCCAACCTCATTTGGATGCAGTTTATATGATATTAAGGTATCTCAAAGCTGCTCCTGGAAAAGGAGTAATGTTTACTAAAAACAATCATCTCGGGGTTGAGAGCTATACAGATGCAGATTGGGCCGGATGTCAAGACGATAGACGTTCGACTTCAGGATATTGTACATTTGTTGGTGGCAATTTGGTTACTTGGCGAAGCAAGAAACAACCTGTGGTTGCCTTATCCAGTGCTGAGGCAGAGTATAGAGCTATGGCTAAAGGTGTACGTGAATTATTGTGGATAAGATTGTTTCTAGAAGAATTGGGACTTGAATCCACAACTCCAATGAAGCTGCATTGTGATAACAAAGCCGCTATTGCCATTGCACATGATCCAGTTCAACATGATCGGACCAAACATATCGAAATTGATCGACACTTCATCAAAGAAAAGATCAATAATGATACCATTGGTATTCACTTTGTAAGATCAGAGGACCAGATAGCCGACATATTTACCAAAGGTCTAAATCGGAAGATGCTTCATCCACTTATTGGCAAGTTGGGCATGAGGGATATATATGCATCAACTTGAGGGGGAGTGTCAAAATATCAAATAAGTTTGGCACCGTCCATAGACTTTGGTGTCTCTAGTATAGGCTTTGTTGTTCACTTATTCTATATATAGGATCCTTGTTCATGTAATTAAACACATCAGATTATATACAATCTCTACTTCTCCTTCTGTCAATCTCTATGTATGCAATTATATAATTTAAACATCATTTATCATTGTTAACATATATAAAGGCTATTACTTGCACTATTAGATATGAAATAAATTTGGAGAATTTATTTGTATTTCACCAATGCTCTCCATTTTCTTCCATTAAAAAATCAACAATAAGAATCTGTACCCATGTCCGACAGCCATACTTGAGTTAACATGGATCATGAGTAATAAGGTTCTCATTATATTTTACATATTCTACTGCTACTTGTATTTATAATTACACATACTGAATTACATAAATTTATAACTTCGATATAGTAAGTAAACGCCACGGGCGCCATATGGCCTAGGCCTTGTTGACACATACATGTTGAAGTCTACGGGCGCCTTATGGTGATAGTTCAGTTGGCATATTACTTCTATACAGGTTGTGCATAGACAGTTTTATAGTTACATAGACAGAGATTGAACAGGGAAAGCAAAATTTGAAACTAGGATCCCAGCAAAAAGGAAAGCTTACAGAATTGCAGGTGCTTTCAGGAATGCACGAGCTAGTGCCACTCGTTGCTTCTCACCGCCACTTAACTGTGAAAGAAACAAAGAATTCTTGAACGTCAAATTATTACAGTAAATGACATCTAGTGAAGATAAACCTAAACACCGTCAACCAATCGAAATTCCTGAAAACATACATATACGAAACAGAGAAAATTCCATACTAGATTACAATACTGAACAAAATAAGAACTGGTAAAAACTTATTATACACTAAAAGAAGCCTCCTACTCCTACAGCTTCAAGTGCGAGGAAAAGTGTACCGTGCAAATCTACTATTCATTCATATTTGAAAAAATTTAGATATGGTGTATGAACCTCTGTTCTCTCTACGTATTTTCCTTTTCATTGACAGGGAAAGAAAATTATCATAATTCATAACAGTATGTCTCTAATGCCCTGGCAAGGGCTAATATCCCATACCTTCAGCCCTCTCTCGCCGACCACTGTAGCATATTTTTCTGGGAAGTTCATTATTGTTTCATGGATAGCAGCACGCCTAGCAGCATCATACACCTAACAAGTTTACTTATAAAGAATGTTAATAATCCATTTGTGGAGCATAAGAGCATAATCGACAACAATTTAATATCAACCTCCTCATGTGCTGCTGAAAGACGACCATAATGAATATTGTGAAAAATTGTATCATTGAACAGTACCTGTACAGTAAGTTCAAGTAAGCTCTTGTATTATAAATAATATAGTAAAACAAAATCATTAATTGGTCTGTTAAAAAGATTATAGGGAAGTAGTGAACAGAACTATAGTATTGACAATTATAGCCAACTCACAGTATCCTGAGGAACAACACCAATAGACTTGCGAAGACTTTCCAGTGTAACCCCGCGTATATCTTGGCCATCTATTCTTATCTGCCAATTAAAATTATTTGGGAAAGGTGAGGGAAAAAAAGGCATGAAGAGAATGGACCAGTCTACTGAGCAATTATTTAGCATTAAAAAAAAAGGTCTACTGAGCAGTTTAAGTGATTTATCATCAACTGTGCAAGAACTTAAATATTTACAGAAGAACCGTATTTCAAGAAACTAATTGTTGCTACGCAAAAAAAGAAGGAACTACATGGGGACCACCCCAGTAGACAATGACAATGAACATAAAATGAAGTTATGATACAAGGGCTAGTAGCAAAACTAAGATGAAGAACAAAATGTGCAAGGCAGGCCTAACAACCCAAGTCATCTGCAATATCTTACACAAGGTGGCCTTCAGTCTTAATACACAGCATGAACTTTGTTGTTTATAAACTATGTTATAAGTTGTGCACATTGCATATTGAACTCAATGTCCTAACCCTTTGTCAGAGAGTTAAATTCACGCTTTGGCGCCAGTTAGACTGTGGCGTGAAGGACATATATCTTGATCTCCTTGTCAAGTTCAGTTGATTTACTATTTTGATGCACATTTAGATAAAGATAGAATCAAGAAAAGCTTGCATCACCAAGAAACAATCTACTTCATTTTAAAATAAGAAGCGCCTTCAAGGAATAACTGAAGTTCTTTGTGGGTCTAACAATACTTCATTAGGCCAAAAGCAAAAGCAGCTTTGAGACTACATGGCAACATGTCATCATGCAAAAGGACCAGGCTCAAAACTAAATAACTGATATACACGATAGAGTGCTCCTAGACCGTCAAGTCTCGGACCCCACTTAAAAACACTCTTCATCCTACACATTTATCAGGCAACAAGAAATTACATTCTATATTGTAATCCCTCAATCCCTTTTTAGTTGGCACATTTGCAAAAAAAAATTGTCCCTAAATAGTTGTCACATTCCTTGTTCCACCACATATTTTTACCAATTTTTCCATATATACCCCTTTATTTCTAATACCAATGTTTGACTTTATATTTAATATACACACCCATAACTCATAATTTAATGTTAAGATTAAGGGCAAACATGGAAACAAATTACATAATTAAATCTTTCTTAATATGTGTGTTTTTTGCAAATGTGCCAACTAAAAAGGGATGGAGGGAGTACCCTTTTTTACTGCGTAGGGAAAAGAGTTCGTTTGCGATAAGCAGAAGAATATATTGCTAAGTAAGAAAGGAACACTTGCTTCTTACATCTAGCTGCATGTAAAACTAGTTCACCACAAATTTGCTTTTCTTCCACAGTACTAACCTACCATGGTAATTAATATCAGCAAGCATAGTCTGCCGACCCGGTACAATTTCTATGGTTTATACAGTTAATAATGGTCATTGAGGCCAGTATATATCAACACAATGCCATCCATGTAAAGCACCCCGAGAATTTCATGTTTTGTCCAAAATCAAATATGCCATCCATAAAATAGACTGATCTCACAAATTCCACCTCTCAGCAGTACTCATCAATAGACTGACCCCAAAATATATAAGACCGTCTCCAACCCATTACACCAAAATAGTGCAACTCTTACACTATTTTGGTGTAAAACTTACACTGAAAAGAATCTTTTCTCTATAAGAATAAATACTCTTCTTACTTTTGCAAAAAGCAACTGTTTTGTTAGGATAAAATTGGAATGAATTTGTTTTAATGTTGGAATGTAAGGATATAATAGAAGTATTGAAGAAGTAAAATTAGAGTAACTTTTACACCATTATAGTGTTGCATTGGAGTTGATTTACAACCACATAATGTAACACATATATAGTGTTTTAGTGTTGAATTGGAAATGCCTTAAGTACGAAGATTTGCATAGAATTATAAAGGACAAAATGGCTAAAAGAATTTGAATCTAAAAATATTGGTCCTTTTTTTCTGTCAGCTGTCTTGGCCAAGAGAATCTTCTCCTATTATAATTTATTTTCTGTCTCAATAACATTACAAGACTTGGCACCGTAGCCTGCATCAAATTTTAAACATTTCATAGAGAATATTTATGTAGGCTTTCTTTAATCCCTTCCCAAGTTCCAATCTTCGATCCACTGACTGTCATGACTTTGACATGACGTGGAAGACTCCTAATAATTTACTGATGCTCATGCATCAACATTACAACATGCTACTACAGTACTATAAATAAGAAGTCAATCACCAGAAATAAAACCCAACTTCAATTATCATTATAATTCATTAATCCAAATGAAACCAAGGGTCGAATCAGTATCACCATATGCCACTTAAATATTTTAAATATACAAATCAAACACTATATATAAAAGTCAACTAAGGGTATCTTCAATTTATATGAATTGAGATAAACCTTCCAACTGAGTACGAAGTACTGAGATAAAGGCCAAAAATAACCATTTCTTGGGGAAAGTTACAAAAATAACGTTTTTTGAATTGGGTGGACAAAAATAGTCAACGAGATACTCCTACGTCAAATAGGTATTGAGATACGGATTTACAGAGTATCGTGTTTTTTTTTTTGGGATACCCAACTATCATATAGGTATTCCATACACCGGATACAAAATTGCTAGTTGGGGTATCCAATTTTTTTTCAAGACACGCATTTACATATGTAAATATGAGATACCCAGTTTGTAAATGTGTATACCGAAGGTTAAAGTTGGCCATCACCTTCTAAAAATAGTTATTTTTTGCCAATTTTGTACAAAAAATTGTTATTTTTGTCATTTTTCAATATTTCAACTTTTGACTATGTGACTACTAAATTTATATTTTTGGAAGTCAAACAACGGGAAAAAAACTCAACTTTTGAGACAATATAAATGACGAACAATATTAAAAAATTTATGATCAAGGTCACAGAATCTTACTGATCCGGAATGAGTGTTGAAAAATCTAAAAAGCATTCTCAAAATGGTTGATTTACCTGCACATAATACAATTTTCATAAATGTTATTTTTATTGGATAGGGGATATATATAGTAAAGGCCTCAACAAGAACATATCTAAGACAACAATAAAGGAATAGTTTTTATCGCGTAATACTTCAGATTTGGTGAGAGCCACTCATTACTGAAATCTTACCACTGCCACTAGTCCCAACAATAGCCACGCTTTTCCCGGCTGGTACAGAAAAAGATATCCCGTCAAGAATCTTTCGTTCCGGAAGATAACTATGTTCAGTTGAATAAAAACTGAATTAGCATATATTAAAAGAATACACTATTAAACTAAGGGTAAAATGTTCCTAAAGTTAAAGTAATATGTATAGATTAGAATTTATTATGAAGCCCATATATTTATTGTTATAATATGGCCTAAATCCATTCATATTCCAAGATCTTATTCAACATGTCGATGTTTTTTACAATTTTTAATTTAGCCTAGATGATAATCATTTTTTTTTTGGTTTTTGCCCGGCCCAAGTATTAAACGAACCACGGAATCTTTTATGTTTCGACTTCAATAATATGTATAGATTAGAATTTGTATTTAGTTTAAAGGTAAAATGTTCCTAAAGTTAACTTTAGGTAATTTTCCTAAAGTCACTCTACTGAAATTACATATTTTCAGTAAAAATCTACTTACATTCATCTCCTATGATGTGCACCTAGCAAATTATTGAAGATTTTGATTTCTTTATCGTATTTTATTCTTCATTCTAGAATTGGTGAGTTTTTGTCAAATTCATAGTAAGCTTTGCATGTGTTAATATGTTAACTAATGTAAAAATATGATGTTTATCATAAAAAACACATTTTACTTAACTGTATATTCAAAATATGTAATTTCAATGGAGTGACTTTAGGAACATTATTTAAAGTTAACTTTAGGAACATTTTATCCTTAAACTAAATACAAATTCTAATCTATACATATTATTGAAGTTAAAACATAAAAGGTTTGTCGGTCCGTCGTTCGTTTAAATACTTGGGCCGGGCAAAAACAATAAAAAAAAATTGATAATCATCTAGGCTAAATTAAAAATTATAAAAAACATCGACATGTTGAATAAGATTTTGGAATATGAATGGATTTAGGCCATATTATAACAATAAATATATGGGTTTCGTAATAAATTCTAATTTATACATATTACTTTATACTAGCTTATAACCCATGCAAATCACGGGTTACTTTTAATTTTAAATTTACTTATAGTGTAGTACATATATATATTTTATAAATATTATTTTTAATATGTTGTTGGGAGGATTCGAATCTTTCACCTTTGGACATAACAACTTTTAGTATTAAATCTAAATTAATATGTTGTTGGCGGGAATCGAACCTTCAACCTTACTATATAACATCTTTTAGTATTAATTCTAAATTAAAAAGTTGTTTGCGGGATTCAAACCTTAGACCTCTGTTTATAACAAATTTTAGTATTGTATCCAATGGTTGTCATCTATTGGAGTTGCAGATCTAAGTTGTGAATGAAAGAGATAACAAAAAATGAGGGGATAACAAAAAATAAGGGGTTAACCAAACTACAAAATATACCCCTTTTGCTTATTATAGTATTGTATAGATGTATAAATTGTAGGTGCTATCAATATTAGGGATGGTCATTCTGCCCGCCCCGCCCGACCCTGATCTGGTCTCGTTCGTGACGGGAAATCGGGAATTCTTTCGGGGATGGGGCGGGGATCGTAGACAAATATATAAAATATCCGGGAATCGGGGCAGGGACGGGGATTAGGGTCTCTCCTCCCGCTCCCCTAACCCTATTTTTAATAAAAATAATTACTTTTTTATATGTATATCAAATAAATTATCAAAAATAAATATAAATGTAATGTTATAATTTTGAATTTTTTATCCACTCAATAATTTAAAATTTACGTATTATGATAAAATTTAATTTATAGTAAGTTTATTTTTGTCTCTTATTAATAGTAGAACTAAAATTTAATTCAAATTAAGGTTTAAAATATTATTTATGTTAGTTTATATTAGAAAGCATTATTTACAATTAACATTTTTTTTAGAAAAAAAAAAAAAGGAACACCCCGATTCCCCATTCGGGGCGGGGATCGGGGAGTAGAATAATCCCTATTCGGGGATCGGGGGCGGGGACGGCACTCCCCGGCCGCCCCGAAGTGACCTAATGGCCATCCTTAATCAATATTTGGTTGCTCGTTTATGGCTCCATTAATATGGACAATTATGTAGGTTAAATTCTCAATTAAAACACGTTTGAATTTGTATAGATTCAAAGAGTAGATCATGACTCATTTAAATCGAGCTAAACACGAGTGAGTGATTATGAATTCAAGTAGAATCAGTCAAACAATTATGTAAATAATCATAAATATAATCTTAATATTTTCATTTTTTTGCTAAATAGAATCTTGGTATTTAATTGTAGGTTGTCCATTATTCTAGAGAAAACCCTCTATAGAATCCTGTAGAGAACCACTGATTCTCCTATTGGATCTCACAAAAAATTCTAAAGTTATGTTTCACCAAACATAAAATTTGATTCTAATGTAGAATACTACCAATATATAAACTTCATAGGAATTATATCTCCATAGAGTCCAACTCATTATATGTTTTATGTAGTATGTACCATTTATGGTATCAATGACTTTAAGCAAACAGTATCATGTAAATCGGATATAACAATATCAGAATTATATGTATAGACATGCTCTTTCTCTCATGCAAAAAAGGCGGAACTTGTGGATAAATTTCAACATATTATTTTAAAGATGCTTAGTTAAAGTTTTGAAATTTTTTTATAAGCTGCAAAAAGGCATCAAAGGAGATTTGACAAATGAAATGAAGGGGAACGGTAATAGTATCTCCAAGAGCCTCCCTATTTAGGCTACTAAGTCAAATCATGAGGATTTATTGACATTATTGAATACTCTCTTTTTTCTCTCCACTTTATAGTCAATATTTATCAATAGAAGGTACTTTTTTAATAAAAATTATATAAGGAGTACTGTTGGAGATGGCACACATATGAATGTATTAAATGACTAAGTGCCAAATTATATATATTATTTCCAAATGTCACTCGAACGGTAGCTGGGTTACTGGGTAGGACATAACGAGTAGCAAAGCTTCGTCAATAAATAATAAAATGGAATCATGTCATCTAGAACATGACTAGATAAAAACATATAAGAACATTAGCTCATTCATCGAGTACCACATATAAAAAACCAATCTAAAAGGTAAAATCCTTCTATTTTAATGACTGCATGTAAAAGAAATCTACAAGTGAGAGTACATAAGTGAGACGGAAGAATACAAGTACAACAGAACAACTGGTTGTTGGTGTTTCGGGAACTATATTTTAAAAGATAAGATGTACAAATATAAGACACTTGTTATAATTCCAAAATAACAAAGAAAAGACTCACCTGAAATGCACATTATCAAATTCTATGCATCCCCCGTTTAACTTAAGAGGCTTAACACCATTTTCATCTCTAATGTCAGCCCTCTCCTGCAAAAATTAGTGAGAAGAACTAATATTTAATTTGTACACCTTTTATAAGGAGCACAAAAGATGGCCTCATCTTTTCCTCCTCTTTAACTAAGCAAGATAAAGGCAGAATGCCAACAATTTTTATAACCAATACGTATTAAACTAGAAGCTCTAATATAGCTGATTTTTTTTAATGATTGTTCTGGATAAGAAATAACTGAAAACTTTTTATTTACCTCTAGCAATTGAAACATGGATTTCATGTCGACAAGACTTTGTACAGTTTCACGATACACACTACCAAGGAAATTGAGAGGAAGAGATAGCTGGAATAGAAGCCCATTCACCATAACCTAAAGATGGCAAGTTAATTCTCATGTTCAAAATGAAAACCTAAAACTTGTAGGAGTATAAAAATCGCTAACCCTACCAAATCTCCAACAGTCATCTCCCCGCTGAGAATCCCATTTGAGCACAACACCATGGCTGCTGAAAGAGCTGTACTAAATATAACACTTTGTCCAAAATTTAATGAAGCAAGACTACGTTGGGTTTTCAAGGCAGCATCTTCGTATCCTAGAAGATGGCACAAATATGAGAAATCGAGAGTCAGAGAACTTGAAATATTTAAACACCACCCATCACCCTAAGAACTATATGTTCTAGGAAAATTTAAAAAGTGAAAACAAAGAGGAAAATATCCAGTTAAATATAAAAGGAGACTACACAAATGGTTGGGTGCAGTTCACTAACATTGAAAAAAGTCAAAAAAAAAAAAAAAGAGTAAAATATCATGTTTTCTGGATTAAATAACTTAGGTATTAGTAAGATGTGTGCTAAACCTCCTAAAGAAACCAAAATGTGGCATACTCACTACAAAATCTGAAGACCGCATACAATGTACATGAAACAAGTTTAGTAGTCTTGCAAAACCAAGAAACCAAAAACAATGACCTAAGGAACAAAGTCATGGATTCATGTCAATTATGCAAAAGACAGTTTTCCAGCCATAGTACATGCAAATAAATACATTCCATAAAGAAGTTTTTTATTTAATTTGATTCACATTTAATAAGATTATAGATGAGGAGCCCAGCTACAAAAACTTACTCTGTAAAAATTCATCATATTTCTCTACTTCAAATCTTTCATTGTTAAAATACTTGACAGTCTGAAAAAACAGAAACAACATTATCAAGAAAAACATTTGAGAAAAAACATCACATCACATTTATATTAGAAGTAGAAAGAACTACTGAAACTGAATGCATCTGAGCTCACCTCATAATTAATAAGTGAATCAATTGCCCTTGTACTAGCATCATTGTCAGCTTTGTTCATTATCTTCCTGAATTTAGTCCTCCACTGTTGAGGAAAGAAACAATAAGTGTTAGGTTAAAAGGCTAATCTTTTACCAGAAAGAAAAGTAAGATTCTGCGCACACTGCATATAACTGGAGCTGAGTGTGTGTGCAGGCAGGGTCAATTCAAAGAGAAGCAAATATACAAAATGGTACAGTGTAAATAGAATCTTTTAATCTTTCCATCATATCACTACAGACACTAGCCAAGAGCATAAAACCAAGAGCTTTTCTACAACCATGTCATGAAACTTGAAAAATTCAACTGGAAAATAAAAGTTGGGCCTTTGTAACAGAGAACTAGCCTGAGTTACAGTCAACGTGAATATGACATATGTTGCGACTGATAGGGAGGTGATCCATGCAAATGGTGCTCCAAATTTGTATGCCAGAATACCTGATACCATGGAGATCTGAAAGAACATGCATCAGATCAGTCATAATTGTAATTTGTGACGTAATTTATCTAAAAGATGAAATTAAAAGAAAATCACACTATAGTAGCCTAAATCTGTACCAATGACTGAGAATTTTGACAGAATGCATTTACTAGTATCAGAGACGTTTGTTTTAACTCTTTGACGCCTATTTAGAGAAGGAAATGGAAACATTTTGGACATAAATTTATACCTCTAAGATGGTTGGTACAACATTGAATACCATGGACGAAAGAATAAAATTAATAGCACGGCTACCACGATCAATGATTCGATTTAAAGCGCCTGTTTCTCGGCTGCATACAAAACAACCAATAAGAAACAGAAGTTTAGCTATAAGATTAAACTTTTCAACAGAAAGTACGCAATGTTAGATGGAAGTTTCGAGAATTTGGTCAAATGAAAATTGCACAAGATGCTAGTCTACTACACAATCAAGAATGGTTAAATCCTCTTAAACAAAAAAAGATTATTTAGTACTTATCAATTATCATTGTATCAATTTTTACTCTTTAATAAAAGCCTAAACACCCTTTCAATGGGACGTCACGATAGTAGCGATACTGGTTTGAATCATGATATAGCACCAAATTTGGCTATTATAACATAATTATATCATACTTTCATCATCATTATCTACAGATTCATAATTATATTGAAATGCTAATACTCTTTAATTAAGTTAAAAACCCAAGGTTACTACATTTTAATTATAATGTCGTAACTGTCATCTAATATGTATAAAAATAAAACTATACTATTCTCATTAATCTAATGATGAGAAAAAACATTTTTTTTGTAGTAAAATTGCAAATTCAATTCTACATCTGTTACTACAAATATTTCAAACTAGTCTATCATCTGCTTCGCATATTTACAATCTATTATTTAATTTTCTATGTGTATCAAAATGCGTAAAAATTCAAAATACATGTAAAAATCAGAATAAATCCTAAACAACAGATAGATCTGACGAAAATACAGAATCTACATATACAGTGCATTTAATTATGTTATCACATAGTTATAAAAATGCATGTCATATTCACTATAAAAAGATATAAAAATTTATGATTTCTCTTTAAATTATTACTATATATTCAAAAATTACAATAATAATAATAATTTTCATTTGATAATAACTATAACAATTCTAATTTTCGTAACAAGCAATTATACTGTTAAATTTTCCAGCAAAAATAAAGTTATTTAATACTATTTAAGTTTATAATATTCATAATCATGAATATTTCAAATGCAATTATAGTTTTTCAAATGACTTTCAAACTTTAGAGGCTTTAAAATCACCAAGAGGTAAAGCACCGTTCTCATGGGCCAGGAGAGTGGTACCAGATTGTTAAGCTTTATGTAACATAACCTAACATACGTATTTTATATGATATATATGAAAAATAATTGGTCGGTGTATGGCACGGGTTAATGTATGCCTACACACACACTTCAAAAAGTGATTAAGCAATAGTTAGGCATGAGAACTAGTATATTTGTACATAACAAATATGTGTTCTAGTAAATATTGTACATAGAATGTATGCACGAGTTCTCCTTAATAACACATGAAACCAACAAAACTCAACATCTCATATTACTTAGTACTTACATACATAGACATGAAAAAAACACTGCTGGGCAGACCTTAATAATTTTCTTGAAGTTCATTAAATTAATGAAGCCGTTTCACATATTGTGTTGACTTAATTCTCTTTAACAACTTGTGTATAACTGCCTTTTAAACCAATGTTGTTTCAAGACAATGAGTAAAATGACATTGCACATAGAACTTTTAAACTTTCAGAGGTCAACATTAGAAGCAGTCTTCCCAACAGAAACTAATCAGACATAATATATTGTCAGAAATTACCTTAGGTGGTAGCTGAGGTCAAGTTCATGTAAATGTGAAAATACCTGCAAACGTAGAAGTTTGATATATAGGTGTGAAGCTTATATCTATTAGATGTAAATCAGCGAGCAGTATGCCAAACGAATGCACAGACATAAAAAAAACAACCTAAGAAGCTCAAAAATATAGACAAAACAAATAAATATGCATGCAATTATTATGCACAACAAGTTTGATGTAATACAAACAGTAAACAGTTCCAATATACTCTTGTCCCTTTTAAACAACCAATAATAAGGATCACTGAATGCTGATTAAGAGTGATTTACTCAGAGGAAGAGGTCTATTCCAAGAAATTCGTATGCATAAGCAGTGGGTTAACAAAACAGACCAGCACAGACCTTTTTCGAAACAGACCGGATTGTCCGCAATGCCACCTTTGAAAACACTGCAGTCCTAAGCTCTGAAATCATTTAACGCAAGCAGAGTTTAGCATCACAATAAAAAGAAAAAGGTGCAAGTCTACCGATTAGTGAAGACAAGCATTAGAGCATTAGCAATGTACTTCCTACCGTTGAAAGCAGAAGCCCCCATGCGTGCTATTCCGTATCCCATCAAAACAGCTGCGGGAGTAGCAAAAACAGCAACAGAAGTAGAATTGGCAGTTGTGAAGGCAGCAAGGGAAGTGGCATTCCCTGATGCAGTTGTTAACCAATCAACAGCGAGCTTGAAAAGAAAGGGCACCTGAACATTCAATACCTAAAAAAGGGGGAGAGGGAGGGTGGAATAAGATGGTGTACTAGTAATAGAAAAGGGGCAAGGGGGGTATGCATAGTTTAGTGAGCAACCAACCTTGGCTCCGACTAAAAAGGCCAAGGCAGCAAGAACCCGGAAGCGAAACTCAAAATTATCTTTCATCCACAAGGACTTGGCAAGGGTGGTAAGGATCTGAGTGTTATTGATTTCCTCCTCAGGAGGTGTTTTACGTAAAGCACTGGTTTTGGCATTGGCATTGGCATTTGCATTTGAATTATGATTAGTTGCAGTGGAGAAAAGTGCAGAGGACGAGGAGGCGGCATTAGGAAGACAAAAAGGCTGTGGGAAGAGGAACACGCATAAAGTCAAACAAGTGGAATGCATATTATTATTATTATTATAGTAAAAATTGAAAAGAATACTCTGAGTATGTATGTACTTACATGTGTTGGGGAATTGTTGAACAAAAGTTGTTGCCAAGGAGAAGAAGCAGAAGCAGCTATAAGAAGAGAGTGAGAGTGGTTGTTGATAATAATATTCTTATGGAGGTTGTGGTGGATGATGAGTCTCCCAGCCTTAAAATACCTCCAACCAATCCTTGATGTTTGCATCCCGGAGGAGGAGGAAGAGGAGTCGGGGAATAATTTAATTAAATATCCTTTTCTACCTTACTTTCCTCTCTAACGCTGCCACCACTGGGAGGAGGAGTAATTGGGTCGCCCACAATTTAACATCAAATCAAACTTCGCCATACTAATTTCTACCCCCGGCTTTCAAAAACGGAACCAAACCAAAATGGAAGGCTGGGCAAATAATATACTCCTAATTCGGTTTTTTTAGAAGAAAAGTAAGCGAAAAAATTATGAAAATTTTAGAGAAAAGACCTACAATTTTAAATTAAATTTTACGCTATCTTACGCTTTGTTAGAGCCAAAACGCTATATCATCAAGTGTTTCCATTTTATGCTTTTTATTAAATACAGTTCAATTGTTAAAACGCTATTTTAAACTTTGTTCGCGTCACTTCATCTTTTGTTCTAACCAGAATGCTACTTGCCCCTGTTTGGTTGGAGGAGAAGAGAGAAGAGGGGAAGGGAAGGGAAGGGAAGGGAAGCGAAGGGAGGGGAGGGATATGAAACGTAAAATCATGTTTGGTTCAAAATTGGGGAGGGGAGTTTTTGTTTAATTTTATCACCCTCCAATTTGGGATTTTTTAGAGGGGAGGGGAGGGGGGAACATTTATTGGACAAAAATACCCTTACATGTGTCATTCTAATTTATATTCTTTTTACATATATGAAGGTTTTAAATGTAATTTACTCATAAAACCATCCCCTCCCCTCTTGTACCAAACAAAAAATGAATCTCCTCCGCTCCCTTCCCCTCCCTTAAACCAAACATAAATATTATTAAAATTCTCCCCTCTCCATCCCTCCCCTCCATTAAAACCTCTCCCTTCCCCTCCCTTGAACCAAACATAGCCAAGTGATGTTTTGGGTTCAAAAACGCTACTTTAAGTGGTGTTTGAACCTAAAAGACCACTTTAAATGGTATTATCAAAATTTTTTCTAAATATGTATAACGTTATACGATGCAGTGTTAAAAAAATAATAATAATTTGAAATGCTAGACGATACAGTGTTTTAGTGTGATATTTGGAGCCAACTTTCTAAGTTATGATCTTTGGGATCATTTAATTTAAAAGATGATAAAATGGGTCAACGCCCAATATATATATATATATATATATATATATATATATATATATATATATATATATATATATATGGATCACGCTCTATGGAGAACCACTCTAAATTGAGAACCTAGGAACCAATTCTTAAAAACAATAAAATACACTATACATAAATACAATACAGATACACTTACCATATTTATAATCATCTTCTATATATAATAGGAGAACAAGGGGTTTTTTTAGGGGTATTTTGAGCCAATAAACCCCCTGTGAAATTACTATTTTACCCTTGTATTTTATAAAATTACATCAATTGCCACTCCCTTATTTTGAAGATAAAAATTAAATTATTTTTGTGTTTGTGGAGAATTGAACCAAAAACCTCCTCTATATAAATATTCCTCCAAACCATTGTGCTACTTATGTTTTTTAGCAAGAAGTGAAAACTTTTTTTACATAACTTCGACTTCTCTATCAATTTCTCAAAAATCTCTCTATCAATTTTTGGAAAATGACCCGTGCCTGGCACGGGTTATTAGGCTAGTATAGATTAAATTTGTAAATTAAGAAAGGAAAGAAATCAGCAAAATTTATAGTGAATCTCTATCAATTTTTTCCCCATAATTTAAATAATACATAATTTCATATCTTCCAAGAGTCAGTAATAAAACTAATAATCAAGATTGGATATCATCAATTTTCAAGTTCAAATTAAAAAAGTAGAGAAGTTCAAATGTTGAACCTTTGAAGTTCATGTGTGAACTTATTTAATTCAATAAAAATAAATACATTTTGTATTTGAACTAACATATTTGCACCACATTAACGTTCTAGATCTCCGAATTCACATGTAAGACATAAACACGTTTAAATGTAGAACTTTCAAAGTTCATGTGCGAAACTTATATAATTTAATAGAAAAAAGTACGTTCTGCGGATAAACTTACGTATTTGCACTACATGTTATTCACATGAACTTTAGCTTCAGTTCTATAACATTTAAAGTTCGAGTGTTGAACGAGGAGAAGTAATATTGTATGTAAGAAGACACGTACAGATACGTAAAAGAAAAAGCATACAAATATTATGTATTTTACAAAAAATCTTACAATTATTTGGTTACCTTTTTTATTGATTTGTGAATATTCTACATTAATTGTCTCTAAAAAAATCTTATCTATTAATTGTTGTTCAGTATTGAATACAGCAAAAGAATACAGAGGGGGTGAATGGATTCTTGAACTTTTCTTGTTCTTGAATCTGTGTAGCAGATAGGTGTTTGTGTGTGTGCAAATTTGTAGGTGCGGATAAAGAGTAATACAAGACACAATATCACTTTAATGTAATATATTATTAGATAAAGGTTGCTACAATCTGTGAATACAAATGATAGTATTCTCAGCTTCGTTTTTCTCAGAGAGATATATCTTTTTGGTGTGTATGAAAAACTTGATCAACTAAAGAAGTGAGATTGTATTCTTATAGAACACGAATACAACTCAGTTACTTCAGATAAGGTTACAGGATAAATTATTTTCTTGTATGTCTATCCTTTTTGAGTAAGCATCCAAACTGCTACAGGTTTGACTTTGCAAAGTTCTGTTCAGATCCACTTCTTTAGCTCTTTGTCTCTTCTATATCTCTCCAAGCTTCCTTGTAGGCTTTCCAGAGCACGTTACAGATTGTGGTCCATAAAGTGCATTGGTTTGTTGCAGGTTTCAGACTTGTACAATTTCTTCAGTATTTTGTCTCCAAAAATGTATTCGAGAAGTGGCTAAGTGATTGATTTGAGAACTAGGATTAGATAAATCTGAGTTCTCGAATACTGTATGATTGACATATCGAATCACTTCTCGAATAGTACTTTTCTCCAGGGTTCCTTGAGTTGTCGAATAGAACACTTGACTTGTCGAATCCCTGAGATATCGAATAGTTCATTCAGAATCCTTGAGATATCGAATGGAACTTTGACTTGTTGACTCTTTGAGAACTCGAATACCACTTTGACTTGTTGACTTCTTGAGTTCTCGAATAGAGCATTTAGACATGTCGAATCTCTGAGATATCGAATAGTTCATTCAGAAATATCGAATAATGTCTTCTCCGATATCGAATCTCTGACTTCTCGAATGCTAGACTTCTCGAATAGACAAATGTACTTCTTGAATTGGTACTTAGGCAAATTCTTCATTTCTCCAAATCCCAACTGTGATTATTTGACGGTCTTTATCTTCTTGCTTGAGGCATGAACCTTGGAACTTCTTTCAAGCATTAATCTTGACTATATAAGTACAGTTACTGTTTGCACTAAATCACGCAAGCGCACGTGGTCACAAGTAATATAGATATAAGTCAAGTTCGTTCCCAAAAAGATCTTGGTTTTCAATTCAGTTTAGTACCTATGCAACAATGTATGGTTTTAATTCACTGCTAAGACAAATAACAAGATTGGGTTTTGATTAACTAAAATTAACTAAGGAAGTAAATTAACAACTAAGAATTAAATTAACTAATGAGAATTGAAATCGGATTACTTATATGAGAATAAACTTGGAATCCTAGTTTCATTATCTACTTCACTTAGAGTTGCAGCCTTTAATTAATACATGCGATGGTTTTGATATCTGATCGAATAACACGAAGTAAGTAAAAGTTACCTCTCGGTATACTAGTACCAAACTACGCATACATCCACAAAAGAGATAGAAGATGAGTAGACACCTATCATGTTTAGACCCTATATCTCTATAGAATTTGAAAACATAAAGGTTTAAGCACAAGTTATCCATTTAGATCACAGAGGGTAGCATAATATCTCTATTTACGGGACAAATTGTTATGCTATAATTACGCAAGCGCACGTAGTCACAAGTAATACAATTAAAGTTCGTTCCACAGAGATCTGGTTAAGTTTTACTCAGTAAATATGCCTATGCAACAATGTATGGTTTTAATTCACTGCTAGGAAAAGTAACAAATTGGGGTTTGATTAACTAATTATACTAAGATGCAAAAGATTAAACTAAGAATTAAATTAACTAAGAGATTTGAATCGAATTACTAATATGAGAATAAACATGGGATCCTAACTTCATTAAATACTTCCCTTAGATCTGACGCCCTTAATCACTATATGCAGTGGTTTTGATATCTGATCGGATAACACGAAACAGGTATACGCTACCTGTCAGTATATGATAAGTGGATTTATATCCACTTGGATCGCTTCAATTCGGCTTAAATTGGTGTCTTGATCTCAAGTAATTGGTGTGTTTTGATCTGTTGTGTGAGAATTGTGCAGGGTGTATTTCTAGGTGTAGATATAGAGTTTTCAGTGAGTATATGATGTTTTTGAAGTCAAGAGAACAAGTGGTTGGAGTTGCAATCAAAAGCGGAAGTTAATCAGCAATTTGAAGAAAATCAGCTGCAAGCACAATAGATTTGGCGCGGCCGTGCCTGGATAACACAGGAGGGCGCGCGGGCGTGCGGGCGCGCGCAGGAGTAAGAACAGAGAAATCAGCGCGGGCGCGCGAGGATTATGCTTGTGGTGCGCGCGAGCGCGCGGGGTGCTGGCAGAAACTTCCTGGAATTCCATTTAAACTAGGAAACTGATACGATTTCTTCTCCTAATCATTATGGAAGATGTTTGGACGGTTATAAACTTCTGGAATTCAATTCAAACATGGCAATTGCAATTCTATTTCATTCAAGAAAGGAAAATTACCGGAATTCTATCCTAAATCAAAGACGGTAATTACTTGGTTGAGGAGGCACTTGGGCTATAAATACACCTCTTGGGACACAAAAAGTGGACCACGACGAACACAACACACACCAGAGATTTATATCATTGTATTTGTTTTACATCATGTTTTCATTAGACCCCGTGACGATGAGAAGTTCGATCATGAGCTAATCGTTGGCATGGGGTCCTAACGGATTTATTTATGGAATTTAGTAGTCGATTGCTTATTTGATATGTGTGTGATGAATTATTGATATCCTTGTATGGTTGTGTTTCATGTGTTTAGATGCGTTATGAACATCTAATTTGTTAATCTCTTGCGAAACGAGAGTGGATCTTGAGATTTAGAACTTTCCATGCTAGCATAGGATAGGTTGATGTTTTAACATCATGATTTGTGGCGTAAATAGAGATATTATGCTACCCTATATGATCTATGTGGATAACATGTTCTTCAACCTTTATGTTTTCAAATTCTATAGAGATATAGGGTCTAAACATAATTTGTGTCTACCCATCTTCTATCTCTTTTGTGGATGCATGCGTAGTTCAGTACTAGTATACCGAGAGGTAACTTTTACTTGTTTCGTGTTATCCGATCAGATATCAAAACCATCACATATATTGATTAAGGCATGATCTCTAAAGGAAGTATTTAATGAAGTTAGGATACCATATTTTCTCTTATAGAAGTAATTCGATTTTAATTCTCATTAGTTAATTAATTCTTAGTTTATTAATTTGCATCTTAGTTTAATTTAGTTAATTAAAAATCCCAATTTGATATTTGTCTTAGCAGTGAATTAAAACCATACATTGTTGCATAGGTACTAAACTGAATTAAAAACCAAGATCTTTGTGGGAACGAACTTGACTTATATCTGTATTACTTGTGACCACGTACACTTGCGTGATTTTATGTAACACCCCCAGATCCAGGGTCAGGGATCTGGTCGTTACGGTCTCAATATCCAACCACAAAATCAACATAATTTAAATTACAACCTTGTGATCCAAAACAACAACATAAAACACACCCGTTATAGTCCCAGAGATGAAATCAGAGTAAACGTCAATATTATTAATCACAAGTTTGAGTTCTTACAACCCAAAGAATTACAATTTTACAATTACATGCTCTTTGCCATCCATTGGTATATGCCATATATATAAATACATTTGATGCACAAATACTAACAACTAGCCTACCAGAGGCTGCATCCTTAGCAATGGTAGCTATGACCTCAGCGGTTAATCCTCTGACGGCTGACACCTGCCTATGCTGAGCACGCCTTGCGTGGCCATCTGATCTAGCTGTTGTTGTGATATAAATAAATAAAGCAAGGGTGAGCAATAGCCCACCAAAAATATAATTGAACAGTGATAATATATAACAGTCCAAAATATCTTTGAAACCATATGCCATGCATTAACGATGTAGTGCCAATATAAGGTATGAGATGAAGTTACAAGGTAACTCAAAATATATTTGTTTTGAATAAATATCTGCTATGTCAAAGATGAGCCAGATATTATCAACTTTTCATAATAGAGGAACTTGCAGGAAGAATATTGCAATTCCAATTTAAACACTTTTCAAACCTGCCAATAATGATAAGGTTGCAGGAAATTTCCAACATTGAGAGATGAACTAATACTGGAGTTTGACGTGCCAGGAGACATAGCATTTACACGATGATCAGTCGCATGTTATGCTCTCCACCTCTTGTTTACTACATGTAGAAGGAAGCACCGACGGATTTACTTGTCTACCGCCCTCTGGAACCCCCCGGCCAACGGTTGGGCCATTTGCTGGACCGGCGCCACTGGGTCACTTACGCATCTCCTAGTTCATTTCACATCCATAACTTTGAAACGTGAAGTTCCTCCCCCTTTCCCCAAGTATATTACTTGTTGATAGGACTCCACAAAGTAGTCGTATCTAGTTGGAAAGGAAAAATCACCAATATTTCCCAAGCTGATGCTTGTTAATGGATATAAACTTGTTCCATCAATTCTTACCCCTCGAGCGTTGAGGAGGTAACCAAACAGACTCATATCGATGCTTGAAAGAATCAAGATGTGAGTGACAAGATAGTTTTAGCAAGTATAGGACCGGGCAGCCCAATAAATAACATCTCTCAAATGAGGTCCCCTTATATATTTTTGGAAGTTGAGCGAGTATTTAAATCTTCTTATAAGATAGATTTAAATGGAAATAAAGTTTTGGGAACCTCCCCTTGACAAAAATAGTCATAAAATACTCCGAACTATTTTACACCATATCTGAAGATGAAAGATAATCTTTGAATAATATGAATTATTATAAAAAGAACTTAAAAGAATTTAATTAAATATTCCAAGAATATTTATTAAATCAATAATAATTAAGGAATATGATTAAATCATAATATTGCTCGTAAGTAATCCTCGAATAAATACATAGAATTATTTACTAAATAACTCTCTTCTTTAAATGAATATTCAAAATAATATTCATTAATTAAATAAGCCCAAGTAAATGTTTAAAATAATATTCACTAAATAAATCAAACATTAAATGAATATTTGAAAAAATAATATTCATTTAATAATTAATATTCTAAATAAATATCCAAATAATATTCTTTTAGCAATCAAACTTTTAAGGAATATTCGAAGCAATATTCCTTAAGTAAATAGAACTTCGAATGAATATCTTAAAATAATATTCATCAAGTATATAAAATCTTAAATGAATATTCACGATAATATTCATTTAATAAATAAATTTCCAAGAATACTAAAGTAATTACTCATTGAATATTCCAACTCTAAACGAATATTCGAAACTAATATTCATTTAAGTAATTAAAGCTCGAATGAATATTAAAATAATATTCAGCAAATAAATATACGCGAATGAATATTCAAAATAATATTCATATAGTACCTCTCGATTGAGATAATATCCAAATAGCATTCCTCGAGTAATTTCCAAGTAATCAATACTTTATGAAAATATAAATAATGTTTACTAATAACATTCCTCAAAATGAGTACTACTCTGCCGCTGAAATCCCTCCGGGTTTCCACGGCTATCTATATATCACAAAATACTGACTCCCGGTCTTATATTTAAAGAATGAATATCATACGCCCTTCACTAAGGGTCTTAGCAAAACAATCTTGCTTATAACTGATAATTCATATCTAGTCTATAAGCCAATATCAATTCAGGGAACAAGCATATCAATAGACTTGAAAGTAGGCATGCATGTTATGGCATAGGTATACAACAATCATTATATATATTATCACAATAACAGTTCCAAGTATTGGAAACTTGCCTGGTAATCCTGTAGGGGTAGTGTGTCTCGTATCGATCCAGTGATCTATAAATAGTCACAACAATCGAGGTCAATCACTTAACATTTCGAAGGTTAAGTATAACTTAACTTAAGTCATGTAAGTTTAGTCCAAAACACACCTCGAACCCACCCTTAATGTCAGATTTTTCGTATATCTTACTTAATCAATTATAACCTCGTTCTTTGTACCAATATGTGGTCTTGATAATTCTTAACAAGTTTCGTGTTTTAGTCGACTCGAAATTCCCTTTTTAACTTAGCCAAAAAGGGTGGCCAAATTAGTACCCCTAGGGTTGACTTTTCCGAGAATCACTATTTCGGGACACGTACTTCAACGCTTTTAATAAATCACTGGAAACGTATTTAATTACGAAACCACTTATAAAATCATCTTTGGTATTTGTAATATTTATCATAAAATTTCCAATTCGAAGCCACGAGTCTAAATAGGTGAAATGTATTTTTGAAGTTCAGTCGACTACGGATCTTTACTATTCACACCTCTTTCACTAAAACGTTCATAACTCGGTAACCGTTAACTCAAATGATGCACCGTTTTCGCATACATGATCTAGAGAATGTCTAGAAGGTAGCTAACTCAAAATTGGACTTAGATCAGAAGATTAATTTTTCGGAATTTTGCCAAAACAGGGCAGGAGGTTTTAATGAATAATGTTACCTCCGAAAAGTGGTTTCTTCGCACTTATCCTCGATTCGAACATTTTTATAAAATCGGAAAACGATCCATTTTACTTGTGGTTTTCTCTCACGCCTTCCTTATGACCTCTAATATTTAATTCCCATGATTCGTCACTGACTTAGTCATGTTAAGGGATTCCAATTTCAGTTACGAACTTTCGATTACGGTTTCGAACCTCTTTTACGAATTTAATCATAACTCCTAAACCGTAAGTCCATTTCATATGATCTTTATATCAAAACGAAGCTTATAACATAATCTAGCTTATCATGGAAGAAATCGAAGCTAATCAGTGACTTATACCTACTGTCAGACTCGTGTTCTTAAGGTTAACGAAATTTCGGCATTACGACGGCTATAAATCGGATATTTACCAAATTCCAAAACTCCCAATAATCATGATATCTACTCCAAACAACATATACATGATTTATAACCATGAACTGAGGCCAAGCAATGCCTTTCCGTTCACCTAGGCTATTTTTAACATTTATCAAAACTAAACCATAATCATGCTTGTAATCATGCTTATAACTTACTACTAACATAACTAAGTTTAAATCCATCAAGAACAAGCATATACCCAAAGTAAGATCTAGAGTTCATGAGGTTTATACCTTCCTTGGAGAGTGTTAAAGCCCTTGCTAAGCCTTGTATAGTCCATGCCTATCCTTAACCAAGCTTGGATCATCCAAGAAATCAAGAAAACCAAGATTTGTTCTTGAAAACACTATTCACCCTCCTCTTAAATCATTTTTTTGAAAATGGAAAAAGATGAGTTTGATGCTAAGATTTTGAGGAGATCATTTTTATGAATTATAGGACTCACATAAAAAGTTTCAAGATCAACAAATGGTTGGAAGTGGATTTTTGGTCTTTGAATTAACCAAAAATTCGAATGGTGTTGGTGGAGAGAGTTTGATATTTTTTGCTTGGTTTCTTTGATCAATAATGCATAAAGTGGATGAGTTCTAGATAATATCTCATCTTGTATTACTTTAATAAAGTGATGATGCAAGGAATGATGTATTTTGCAAGCCATGTGTTGATCATTGGATGGTTATAAGCTAAGCATTGGTTTGATTTCTAAGTACTAGTTTGATTCCTAAGTATGCTAGTTGCTTGAGTCATCACTTGGTTACTTAGATATTTTCTAGTACCACATGCATGCACCTTGCCTTCTTGCTTGCTCTTTTGCCCGGTTATTGCTCAATTTGATTGATCGTTTGCAGGAATATCTCAAGATTTCTAGTTAGGGTTTTACCGAAAACCTTCTTAATATTTATTATAACATTCTCCATCTTTCTTAATACTTCTCGAATTTAAATTCCTTAAATCCCTTTTATAAATCCTTAAGTCTGGCAGTGTCCAGGGAATTCTCGGAGAAAATGAAAGTGCTCTTTTTCTGAATCCGACAGCTTTTACATACACTTATTTTCCTCCTGGATCACTAATACGAACTCGGAAATCCCTTCCGAATACCGGATATAGCATTATTATACTAATATTCTAAATTCCATCAAAATCACTATTCATCACTTATTTTTATTTAATTCCTATAATTAGGAAAATGAACCTGGTTTACTCTCGAGTGCTCCTTAACCTTTTTACGGAACCGCTGGACTTATAATAGATATTGATTTGGATGACACAAGAATAATCTTTCTTGGAATAATATAACTTATATCCTTAGGAGATAGATTATTCTTATTTATGCTATCAACCAACAGTATTCTTCATGACATATGATCATTTAAATCTATACCCGTTCACATTCTTTGTTAATACCTTGTAGTCGGAGTCACTGTTCATTCTTTCATCAATACACAGTAAAAGTTTTAATTCTACCCAAAAATCTGGGTTCTTACAGTCTCCCCTCCTTAAAAGGATTCCGTCCCGGAATCAGGTAGAAGACAATTGGGTACTTATTGGTTATTTTGCTTTCCAATTCTCTGGTCGATCTTTACACATTCCAATCTTTCTAAAGCACATCATACTGGTGTTACAATACACCCTTTATCCGTTCTACCAATTCTTTGATACTTTCGCATAACACATCATCCAGTATACGCTCTTGTCCGTTCTTATACTATTAACCTTATTGGTACGTGCAGTGACTTCGGTATCACTAACGCGCTACGAAGTCCGGAGATAACCTCACTCGAAATTTTGCAATTCCTAATCGCTTTAATCTTCGCAATCTCGATGTATATATATTTAGGTGGAAAATTTATCGAGAGATCACTGTGATCAATGAACATTTGTTATATTGCATAGCTAGTACAGAAGGGGGCCAGCCTTTAGTACTTGACAAGCAATTAAACAATTAATGGCATTCCACTTAGACTCCTATCACACAGACAGAGAGTCACGTAGTATTACCTCCCCTCCTTAAAGGGTTGTTCTTCTCAGTTTAGAAGAAGATAAATAAGGGAAAAGAAAAGGAACGAATTTCAAAGAATCATATAAGAAAGTTTTCATGATTGTCAAAATATCATACTTAGAATTTTCCTCTGAACTATAGAGGTTTATTAGAGAAGAAAATAATCATATTCGTATTAAATAATACTTTTTCGTAATCTCGCATATCACATGTCCTTGCTGCTCTGTCCATCATTCTATGGACCTATACTCTTGCTCGATATTAGCACCACTAACTTTTTGGAAAATCCTTCAACCTCTCAGGTTAAATCTTGGATTTCCCGCTTGACATTATTATTACTCACATTTCATGCCCCGACACTGGCTCTTTCATACTCATAATTCTAACACTATCAGGTTGTCATTCCGAGAGCTCGTTAAGAAAACCCATTCATCACTCCATTCATAACATTCCTTGCTTCACATACCATAATTATTTCCCAATATTTTCTTTATCAATCACATCCTTCATATTGTCTAATTCTTATTTACTCTTGTTGTTTAACTCTATCGTCATCTCAGTGTTGAGACACTCGCCACCTTTACTCAATACGTGTTACACGTTTGGGGTCGAATTTTCCTTTGTTCAACCGTCTAGATTTCACTTTCTCATTCCATGAGTCTCTTTATTTCTCAATCAACTATTCCATATTTCCTCGGATTTTCCAAACTTAAAAGGAGTCAATTTGTATGTCATTCATGCTCCTAATTCCAACTTTTCATTTTGGCCAATACCCTTACCTTGCCAATTCCATACTTTTCTCGCTTCATTACTGGAGATTCTCATGAGTACGCCTATCTGACTCTCTTATTAATTCCCAATTCTATTTCCATCTCTATCAGTCTCTTGTTTTTATTTCTACCATAATCATTTATGAACCATCATAACCTAATTCTTCATTTCAAATATCCCGTCGTTCCAGAAATTACACCATCCGAAATAAACCTGGATGATTTCTCTAACTTAGATTCAATTCGACATTTCCACAGTCGTTACCATCTAATTTCTCAGAAGGATCATCATCGCTTATCGTTTACGCAGTGATTGAATAACTAAACGTACGGGTTTCATAATTGTCAATTCAAGATCCTCTAGGAAAACAAAATAATCACTATTCCCTATCCATAGGGAATGCTTCCTGAACTTGACGTAGATATTACATGAAGCAGATAAAATTGCAAAAGAGCTTCCAGCATCGCAGCTGAAACAAGCTGGTGAGATTATTAATCATATATATCCGGTAGAAGACTAAAAGCTTAGCGGTTTGCTTAATCGCTTGCCAACCTCATAATTCTCTATCTTATTTGCACAGAAATACACCAACATAAACTTGCTTGTCATTCATCATCGTGCCATTTGGCTTATCAGTATTTGTACCCTCTCTATTTCTGGTCATTTACTACCAATTCATTGTTACTTAACCTCCCCTCTCTCTTTCCAAAGAAAAGGCGAGTCTCTTGGGGAATTAGGTCTGGTCTGTCGTAGAGCCTCCTAATGTCGGTAATGTGCTACTGGCAACATCAGGAATCGAATCTTTACTTAAACTATTCTTATAGTTGATCCTGGCAAAATCATTAGACGGAATGTAATTTCCTCTACCACATTATGACCATCAAGGTCCTTACATTATCATTCTATTTCTTTGGTCTGAGCATTTATACTTACTCCCCTATACTTAAAGTGTCGGCCACCTCGTTGGCCTTTCCTGATTATAATAATTTCTTGAGATCAATGTTTTCTGGATCTATTCCAACTCAGGGTGGAAGCATTCTCCCTTAAATTCTGCTGAATGAGAGAAAACATCTATCAGTCTTTTCCAAAAGTCATTGCTTCCACCTTTCTAGTGCGATCTTGACTACAGGTACTCCAAATCATACCTAGGATATTTCCTTACTTAACTCCCTTCTTGTTTTTAGGATAATCTCAACCTTATTGGTTCAATCCATACTTTTATATGGTTTCACACATGCTTCATCTGGCCTTATTGTTACTATGTCATACATTCCTTACCAAACTTCCCGTTTGAAGTTTAGAATATTAGCACTTCCCTTATAAGGTTTCTTAGGCCATCCTCATCATTCCTCCTGCATCTCCTGGTTACAGGGTATATCAAACATCATTAGTCAATTCTATAACATCTCTGTCTATGTACTTTTAGAGACTCCTTTCCACAAATCCTTACAGGTTATTGATACTTTGGTCGATTCAACTTATATCGTCTGAATTCACAATGTCTTTGTTAGGGGTGATGCTATCCTTTGTGCATCCCCCAGGGTTCGTATTAATCTATGGACATTCTATCCTCAATTCCATTTTCGAGGAATACTTACATCCTGTACTTGGCAATTTTAATCATATATTCATAATAAGGGTCTCTTTTCAATCATTCCAATCTTGATAATCTATAGGTAGCTTAATGTTACCTCTCCTTTCAAACGAATGTTAGTCTATATGACTTTCCAAAAGACAACATATGTCTATCTGTCTTTCTTACAGAACTTGGTAATGGTAGCAAGGATGTTCTGGAAGATATTGGTCATGATCAACGTGAATTTCTTAGTGCCTAATATATCCAGGGTATTTATAAAATCCATCCTCATGTATCTCAATTCATTTTACATCAAAAGTTCTCGCGGTTGGCGCTTTGTTAGAAGCACCCCGCTTTGTCCTTACATTGTTGGTTCAATCACTTGATAATCCTTAGTGACTTGGCCCCACTGGCCATGCTAAAATATGTGAGTTTAGGGGTCGGCTAATAGCATTACTTTTCTAGCAATTGCTGGCATAGTGCCTTCTACTTGATACCTTTTGATCTTTTCAAAAACTTCACTCCATATAAGTCTCGATCGACTCCTCAGTGATGTATTCAGATAATCCGAAAGACAAGGTTTGCCAAATTTTGTCCAATTCCTTTCCAGGATTAGGGAAACTTCAGTCAATCTATCCACCCACTGGTTACATTAAGAAAATCCATTTCGATACCCAAAGAATATTTCTATGAACATCCGAGCTGGTCGAACCATAAACAGTTACAGTAGCGAAATGATTGACATAAAGCTGGGAGTTTAATCATTAGAAGAAAACCAAATATACATCGTCCTTAGAAGGGGAATCAAAAGTTTCAAACTAAACATGCCATACCTCCCCGATACATGCTTGTCCTAATAGTCGATACTACCAAATACCAGTCTACTTAACAACTAGTCTCCGAAGGAACGGTACCATCGGGGTCAGTCGCTTCCCAGAATTGGCACTACCAAGGTCATCCGAATCTGGTGAACCGTGTTGTCCAATTGTATTCGAAAATTATGTTGTCATGTTGCACAAGCACAACACCTAAACCCGTACGAGGTGCATCCTAATATATTCCAAAATTCTCCTTCTTCCATTAGGTAACGCCAATGCTGGGTCATCACCAGTTTTTATCTTTAACTCCAGGGAGATTTTCCCCCATTTATCTTGTCCATTCAAACTTTTATCCTTACAATAAGTCGGGTTACGGGACTGCACTCTCTATAACGTCCTAAGCAAATATTTGGTAATACCTTGTGAATCTTATGAAATTTCTCACCTTTGCCAGTGTGGTTGGCCAATCTCCATTTGAAACTGTCTTTAACTTGGTAGGGCCGACCAACACTACTCTTATTGATCATGTGTCCTATTGCTGGACTTCATTTTACTAAAACTCTTATTTCGAGAACATGTCCTACACCTGTTCTTTCAGGTTGCATCTAAAAGCATTCTCAATTACATCTCAACCACTGCTTGCCTTGCCTAATCCCTTTATAATTCAGTGTCAGAATAAACTTAAGGTAACTACCATAATCCATTCAAGGAACAGAAAAAATTTAATATTCCTTTGAATCACATGCTTCTAATGTTTCTGGTCCATCCTTCCACTGAATTGAACTAGACTTATACTTGGTTCCTGACAATAGCCTTATTACTAGTTTATCACAGACTCACTGGTCTTCTCCTCTTGTAGGTTCTGAGATCATTGTCTCACTTACTACTTCCTTATATTCTTTATCCATTCAGGCTATCACTTTCCATTATCTTTACTTTCTAGGCTGATCCATTCATAAAATGGACATCTCACTGGTTAAACCACCTCATCAATCTCAATTGACTTTATAAATTATAACCTAGGAAATCTGCCTTCTCATGGCGAATTATCATTAATAAGATTCACACTAATCCATTTATCAAATAATGTGGCACTTGCTACCTCTATCTCAACTGCTCCTGGAGACTCTGCTCCCTGACATATATTGATGCCTTTGATAATCATGCATCATTCTCACTCTTTTCCCTCTGATCTGGAAGTCTCTAAGGATTCTTATCTAACCCCATATAAGATCTCAAGTAATTCCCGAATCCGTTTTGTTTGCTGGTACTTTATCCGGCAGTCCAGCTATAGATCCAATATACCTCTTTAATTCTCTTCATAATATATCAGTTCTTTACGCTCACTTCTCTGAGCACTATATCTAGATTTTTACAGTCTCTCTGGCTGCAGCCCTCATCTCCTCAAGGTAAACTTCCCTGTCTCTAACAGGATTCTCCCCCTCTGTTGGAACCTCTTCCGGGTCCTCAGTAGGGTACTCTATCGCATTCACTATCCGATCGTCAGCATATAATCAGGCATCATCGTGCTGCTGCTCGTATGCCTCAAGGTCTGTCGCCTTACTAGTCGGTACAAGAGCGAGCTAAGTTACTATCATGATACTTAATAGTTCCCATAAGGGTTTTATATGTCAATACTACATTAAGTAGTCCGACTATGAACTTGGCAAGAGTTCTTATTATCTTAATAAATTTATTGTTTTAACGTCGCGTCATCTCTGGGATATATAACGCTCTCTCTGATACCATTTCTGTAACACCCCCAGATCCAGGGTCAGGGATCTGGTCGTTACGGTCTCAATATCCAACCACAAAATCAACATAATTTAAATTACAACCTTGTGACCCAAAACAACAACATAAAACACACCCGTTATAGTCCCAGAGATGAAATCAGAGTAAACGTCAATATTATTAATCACAAGTTTGAGTTCTTACAACCCAAAGAATTACAATTTTACAATTACATGCTCTTTGCCATCCATTGGTATATGCCATATATATAAATACATTTGATGCACAAATACTAACAACTAGCCTACCAGAGGTTGCATCCTTAGCAATGGTAGCTATGACCTCAGCGGTTAATCCTCTGATGGCTGACACCTGCCTATGCTGAGCACGCCTTGTGCGGCCATCTGATCTAGCTGTTGTTGTGATATAAATAAATAAAGCAAGGATGAGCAATAGCCCACCAAAAATATAATTGAACAGTGATAATATATAACAGTCCAAAATATCTTTGAAACCATATGCCATGCATTAACGATGTAGTGCCAATATAAGGTATGAGATGAAGTTACAAGGTAACTCAAAATATATTTGTTTTGAATAAATATCTGCTATGTCAAAGATGAGCCAGATATTATCAACTTTTCATAATAGAGGAACTTGCAGGAAGAATATTGCAATTCCAATTTAAACACTTTTCAAACCTGCCAATAATGATAAGGTTGCAGGAAATTTCCAACATTGAGAGATGAACTAATACTGGAGTTTGACGTGCCAGGAGACATAGCATTTACACGATGATCAGTCGCATGTTATGCTCTCCACCTCTTGTTTACTACATGTAGAAGGAAGCACCGACGGATTTACTTGTCTACCGCCCTCTGGAACCCCCCGGCCAACGGTTGGGCCATTTGCTGGACCGGCGCCACTGGGTCACTTACGCATCTCCTAGTTCATTTCACATCCATAACTTTGAAACGTGAAGTTCCTCCCCCTTTCCCCAAGTATATTACTTGTTGATAGGACTCCACAAAGTAGTCGTATCTAGTTGGAAAGGAAAAATCACCAATATTTCCCAAGCTGATGCTTGTTAATGGATATAAACTTGTTCCATCAATTCTTACCCCTCGAGCGTTGAGGAGGTAACCAAACAGACTCATATCGATGCTTGAAAGAATCAAGATGTGAGTGACAAGATAGTTTTAGCAAGTATAGGACCGGGTAGCCCAATAAATAACATCTCTCAAATGAGGTCCCCTTATATATTTTTGGAAGTTGAGCGAGTATTTAAATCTTCTTATAAGATAGATTTAAATGGAAATAAAGTTTTGGGAACCTCCCCTTGACAAAAATAGTCATAAAATACTCCAAACTATTTTACACCATATCTGAAGATGAAAGATAATCTTTGAATAATATGAATTATTATAAAAAGAACTTAAAAGAATTTAATTAAATATTCCAAGAATATTTATTAAATCAATAATAATTAAGGAATATGATTAAATCATAATATTGCTCGTAAGTAATCCTCGAATAAATACATAGAATTATTTACTAAATAACTCTCTTCTTTAAATGAATATTCAAAATAATATTCATTAATTAAATAAGCCCAAGTAAATGTTTAAAATAATATTCACTAAATAAATCAAACATTAAATGAATATTTGAAAAAATAATATTCATTTAATAATTAATATTCTAAATAAATATCCAAATAATATTCTTTTAGCAATCAAACTTTTAAGGAATATTCGAAGCAATATTCCTTAAGTAAATAGAACTTCGAATGAATATCTTAAAATAATATTCATCAAGTATATAAAATCTTAAATGAATATTCACGATAATATTCATTTAATAAATAAATTTCCAAGAATACTAAAGTAATTACTCATTGAATAATCCAACTCTAAACGAATATTCGAAACTAATATTCATTTAAGTAATTAAAGCTCGAATGAATATTAAAATAATATTCAGCAAATAAATATACGCGAATGAATATTCAAAATAATATTCATATAGTACCTCTCGATTGAGATAATATCCAAATAGCATTCCTCGAGTAATTTCCAAGTAATCAATACTTTATGAAAATATAAATAATGTTTACTAATAACATTCCTCAAAATGAGTACTACTCTGCCGCTGAAATCCCTCCGGGTTTCCACGGCTATCTATATATCACAAAATACTGACTCCCGGTCTTATATTTAAAGAATGAATATCATACGCCCTTCACTAAGGTCTTAGCAAAACAATCTTGCTTATAACTGATAATTCATATCTAGTCTATAAGCCAATATCAATTCAGGGAACAAGCATATCAATAGACTTGAAAGTAGGCATGCATGTTATGACATAGGTATACAACAATCATTATATATATTATCACAACAACAGTTCCAAGTATTGGAAACTTGCCTGGTAATCCTGTAGGGGTAGTGTGTCTCGTGTCGATCCAGTGATCTATAAATAGTCACAACAATCGAGGTCAATCACTTAACATTTCGAAGGTTAAGTATAACTTAACTTAAGTCATGTAAGTTTAGTCCAAAACACACCTCGAACCCACCCTTAATGTCAGATTTTTCGTATATCTTACTTAATCAATTATAACCTCGTTCTTTGCACCAATATGTGGTCTTGATAATTCTTAACAAGTTTCGTGTTTTAGTCGACTCGAAATTCCCTTTTTAACTTAGCCAAAAAGGGTGGCCAAATTAGTACCCCTAGGGTTGACTTTTCCGAGAATCACTATTTCGGGACTCGTACTTCAACACTTTTAATAAATCACTGGAAACGTATTTAATTACGAAACCACTTATAAAATCATCTTTGGTATTTGTAATATTTATCATAAAATTTCCAATTCGAAGCCACGAGTCTAAATAGGTGAAATGTATTTTTGAAGTTCAGTCGACTACGGATCTTTACTATTCACACCTCTTTCACTAAAACGTTCATAACTCGGTAACCGTTAACTCAAATGATGCACCGTTTTCGCATACATGATCTAGAGAATGTCTAGAAGGTAGCTAACTCAAAATTGGACTTAGATCAGAAGATTAATTTTTCAGAATTTTGCCAAAACAGGGCAGGAGGTTTTAATGAATAATGTTACCTCCGAAAAGTGGTTTCTTCGCACTTATCCTCGATTCGAACATTTTTATAAAATCGGAAAACGATCCATTTTACTTGTGGTTTTCTCTCACGCCTTCCTTATGACCTCTAATATTTAATTCCCATGATTCGTCACTGACTTAGTCATGTTAAGGGATTCCAATTTCAGTTACGAACTTTCGATTACGGTTTCGAACCTCTTTTACGAATTTAATCATAACTCCTAAACCGTAAGTCCATTTCATATGATCTTTATATCAAAACGAAGCTTATAACATAATCTAGCTTATCATGGAAGAAATCGAAGCTAATCAGTGACTTATACCTACTGTCAAACTCGTGTTCTTAAGGTTAACGAAATTTCGGCATTACGACGGCTATAAATCGGATATTTACAAAATTCCAAAACTTCCAATAATCATGATATCTACTCCAAACAACATATACATGATTTATAACCATGAAATGAGGCCAAGCAATGCCTTTCCGTTCACCTAGGCTATTTTTAACATTTATCAAAACTAAACCATAATCATGCTTGTAATCATGCTTATAACTTACTACTAACATAACTAAGTTTAAATCCATCAAGAACAAGCATATACCCAAAGTAAGATCTAGAGTTCATGAGGTTTATACCTTCCTTGGAGAGTGTTAAAGCCCTTGCTAAGCCTTGTATAGTCCATGCCTATCCTTAACCAAGCTTGGATCATCCAAGAAATCAAGAAAACCAAGATTTGTTCTTGAAAACACTATTCACCCTCCTCTTAAATCATTTTTTTGAAAATGGAAAAAGATGAGTGTGATGCTAAGATTTTGAGGAGATCATTTTTATGAATTATAGGACTCACATAAAAAGTTTCAAGATCAACAAATGGTTGGAAGTGGATTTTTGGTCTTTGAATTAACCAAAAATTCGAATGGTGTTGGTGGAGAGAGTTTGATATTTTTTGCTTGGTTTCTTTGATCAATAATGCATAAAGTGGATGAGTTCTAGATAATATCTCATCTTGTATTACTTTAATAAAGTGATGATGCAAGGAATGATGTATTTTGCAAGCCATGTGTTGATCATTGGATGGTTATAAGCTAAGCATTGGTTTGATTTCTAAGTACTAGTTTGATTCCTAAGTATGCTAGTTGCTTGAGTCATCACTTGGTTACTTAGATATTTTCTAGTACCACATGCATGCACCTTGCCTTCTTGCTTGCTCTTTTGCCCGGTTATTGCTCAATTTGATTGATCGTTCGCAGGAATATCTCAAGATTTCTAGTTAGGGTTTTACCGAAAACCTTCTTAATATTTATTATAACATTCTCCATCTTTCTTAATACTTCTCGAATTTAAATTCCTTAAATCCCTTTTATAAATCCTTAAGTCTGGCAGTGTCCAGGGAATTCTCGGAGAAAATGAAAGTGCTCTTTTTCTGAATCCGACAGCTTTTACATACACTTATTTTCCTCCTGGATCACTAATACGAACTCGGAAATCCCTTCCGAATACCGGATATAGCATTATTATACTAATATTCTAAATTCCATCAAAATCACTATTCATCACTTATTTTTATTTAATTCCTATAATTAGGAAAATGAACCTGGTTTACTCTCGAGTGCTCCTTAACCTTTTTACGGAACCACTGGACTTATAATAGATATTGATTTGGATGACACAAGAATAATCTTTCTTGGAATAATATAACTTATATCCTTAGGAGATAGATTATTCTTATTTATGCTATCAACCAACAGTATTCTTCATGACATATGATCATTTAAATCTATACCCGTTCACATTCTTTGTTAATACCTTGTAGTCGGAGTCACTGTTCATTCTTTCATCAATACACAGTAAAAATTTTAATTCTACCCAAAAATCTGGGTTCTTACATTTTATGTTAACAAGTTTTTGGCACCGCTGCCGGGGATCATTGGTGTTTTATTTTTGGTTTATGTGCTTGTCAATAGTGGTCGTTAGCGTTCATTGACTCGGATTTCTTTTCCTCATCTATTCTTGTATAGTTCGTTGGTGTTTCAGGTACTTGTCAGAGAGCGTTGACGATGAAGATGGATTTTCTAACTTACTATGGAGTTCAGCAGGTGGCTAGTATTTGTGAGCTATGTGCGGGCGCACATGAGACGTATCAGTGCTGGAGCAACCAAGGTGGTATTCAACAACCTCAGCAATGTGAGCGGTGTTTGGGTGTTCATGATCCCTCACAATATTGTTACTACGAAGGAGTTGATCCATATGTCACTTATGAGGAACAACCATATTTTCAATACCATCCTTAACAGTACCAGCAAGATGTTCCAAATATGTCATATTTCTTTGATAGTGAAGAGTTTCAACATCAGCAACCTACTCCTACTTTTCAGTCAGATGAGGTTGATGCTATGGAGGAGATTAGGATGCTTATAAAGAGTACTGAGGAGTCTATCAATTCTATGGGGACACTAGCTGCTCAAGTTTTGAGTGCCTTGGAACAAGAGAAACATCAATTCATACTAGAGGCAACACCAGAGAATAACGGTGACTTGGAGCAAGGTACTGTATGCTTAATTGAGGAAGACAAATTCCAAGGTGAGGTGAGTGATCGCAAGCCATGTGAGGAATTTGATCATGTTAGGATGGTGGATGATTTGGAAAGGGCACTATTTGGGACAGACGCTGATGAGCTACAGAAATTTCAGGAATTGGTATGTGCGTACCAAGAGGCTGAAGAACATGGGAAAGATGCAGGTCTTCTACTTGTCTCAGAATGTAAAGATGGAGGTAGTGCATTAGAGCCAATGGAGGAAGTTCTCTTTGAGGAACCAAAGGCTTCAACAACTTATATTTACCCTCCTCTATTATATACAAGCGAAGCCCGCGAGTGTATGTTGTTCTACAAATTGATAGATTTTGGGTCAGCAGCTGAAGGCATTGGAATAGGACATAATTGTTATACGAATATGCCAAGCGAGGAGAAAGGGCAGAAAGTGTGCCGCCGTGATGATGATGAAGTATCGCGAAGATATGACCAGACCAATTATTATCATCCTTAATGGAGGCTTTGAAGTAACGTCAAGCTATTGACGTTAAAGAAGCGCTTCGTGGGAGGCAACCTACGCTTTTCGGCATTTTTATTTAGGTATGTTTTCTACTATCCCTCGTATTACTTTCCATTCAATGCGGGCATTGAATATTTCAAGTTTGGGGGTGATTATGGGGGATATTTGTAGTAGTTATTTGTTCATGTAGGATTTCATGCTTTGCATATTAGTAGTAGTAAATTATGCATTTATGTTCGTGTTATCTATGTTTGTTTCATATAGGACATTCCGTTTTTATGTTCGTATGTCACGTGAGTTCATAATAGTTGCATTTGCACCCATGCTTGATAGGAATTTTGTGTTGTTGACGCTTTTGATTGAGAAGTGATATGCTTTGTTCTTGTGCACACACATACACTAGTAAGTTGAAGCTAGTAGACTTATTGAATGTTGTAAGTGATTAGAAGGACATGAATATGTGCAAGATGATTTAGTTGCATGATTTGAATACAAGTAGGTGCATTAGAGAGATTTTTGCTTGGGATTGAGTATGTTTTTCCACCAAGTGAATTTTTGAGCCTTATTGCATATTTGCAATTTATTCATTTGCTTGAGTGTCCACGGATTGTTTGCATTGCTAGCAGTTGTTTGAGATCTTTCTTGAAACGCATGACATTATTTGACGATTAAAATGATAAAGGCATTTAGGAATAACCACATATTTTCCCATATTACCACACCATATTTACATGATCAATTAGTTAACCTGTTGAGCTTAATCTTATTTTTCGGTGACATACCACATTACTTGCCTAGACCTTTTCTTGTATTGGCCGTACATTAATTTGAACCCACATTATCAAAGGCTAGTAGAGTGCTTAAGGGAGTAATAAGGTGTGCAAGGAGGGGTTTATTGTTGGTCTTACTTTTGGGGGAAATATTGAAAATTGGGTTTGTTTATTTGATAGTCGGCATATGTAATAAATTCATGGGATCATTGTTATTTGTTATATTATTGTTTTATCTAGCTCTTGAAAAAAAAAAGAAAAAAAAAAATATATATATATATATATATATATATTATGAGAGCATGTTTGTGTTTGTTGTGATCCTACTTTAGTCGACTAGTCGATTGTTTTTGTTGGAAGAAAAATAGAAAAATTATGTGGGGGAAAAATAGTGTGTTGTGTATGATTTATTATGGTACTACTAGCTTTTGACACTTCACCTGATTTGGCTTATTTGACATACCTTGTCCCTAGCCCCATTACAACCCAATTAAAGACCTTTTGATTATCGTCATTGATGTATGTTGTATTAAGAGTTAGATTGATACCAAATGTCAAGCATGCTTATGATTTTGTTGGAATTGAGTGATACACTTACCCTTGTTCTTGAGTGAATATTCTTTTGTGAGTAGATTGTGAGTGTTTGCTTGTTTTTGCGTATGAGATCCCGAGTTTTGTCTCAAAGATGTACTCTTGTAGGCTTAGCATGATTTTTAACTTATTCTTACATTTGACATGGGCTTGTGAGAACTTATGCATGTTCATTGAGTAGACTATGTGAATACTTGCACTTTCAACACCAAGACATTGCGTATTTACTTTGATTCTTAAGTTGATATGACATGAGAGGATTTGAAGCTATGGTAGGATATTAGTACTAGATTAATTGCATTTTCATTTAGTTGCATTCATGCATTGCATTGCATTGGATTTTGTGGGTACATTCGCTATAGGCCCTCACGAGACCTTACTCGTCCACTAGGGCTGCCTAGGGGTTTAAAGGGGTTGTTGCATATGCCAAATGCAACCGTGATCACCTACGGAAGTGGTACTAATTAGTTGTAAATAGTTGTAATTGTTTATGCTTGAGGACAAGCAATGGTTTAAGTTTGGGGGTGTGATAAGTGGATTTATATCCACGTGGATCGCTTCAATTCGGCTTAAATTGGTGTCTTGATCTCAAGTAATTGGTGTGTTTTGATCTGTTGTGTGAGAATTGTGCAGGGTATATTTCTAGGTGAAGATATAGAGTTTTCAGTGAGTATATGATGTTTTTAAAGTCAAGAAAACAAGTGGTTGGAGTTGCAATCAAAAGCGGAAGTTAATCAGCAATTTGAAGAAAATCAGCTGCAAGCACAATAGATTTGGTGCGGCCGTGCCTGGATAACACAGGAGGGCGCGCGGGCGCGCGCAGCAGTAAGAACAGAGAAATCAGCGCGGGCGCGCGAGGATTATGCTTGTGGTGCGCGGGCGCGCGAGGATTATGCTTGTGGTGTGCGCGGGCGCGCGGGGTGCTGGCAGAAACTTCCTGGAATTCCATTTAAACTAGGAAACTGATACGATTTCTTCTCCTAATCATTATGGAAGATGTTTAGACGGTTATAAACTTCTGGAATTCAATTCAAACATGACAATTATAATTCTATTTCATTCAAGAAAGGAAAATTACCGGAATTCTATCCTAAATCAAAGATGGTAATTACTTGGTTAAGGAGGCACTTGGGGCTATAAATACACCTCTTGGGGACACAAAAAGTGGACCATGACGAACACAACACACACCAGATATTTATATCATTGTATTTGTTTTACATCATGTTTTCATTAGACCCCGTGACGATGAGAAGTTCGATCATGAGCTAATCGTTGTCATGGGGTCCTAACGAATTTATTTATGGAATTTAGTAGTTGATTGCTTATTTGATATGTGTGAGATGAATTATTGATATCCTTGTATGGTTGTGTTTCATGTGTTTAGATGCGTCCTGAACATCTAATTTGTTAATCTCTTGCGAAACGAGAGTGGATCTTAAGATTTAGAACTTGCCATGCTAGCATAGGATAGGTTGATGTTTTAACATCATGATTTGTGGCGTAAATAGAGATATTATGCTACCCTATGTGATCTATGTGGATAGCTTGTTCTTCAACCTTTATGTTTTTAAATTCAATAGAAATATAGGGTCTAAACATAATTGGTGTCTACCCATCTTTTATCTCTTTTGTGGATGCATGCGTAGTTCAGTACTAGTATACCGAGAGGTAACTTTTACTTGTTTCGTGTTGTCCGATCAGATATCATAACCATCACATATATTGATTAAGGCATGATCTCTAAAGGAAGTATTTAATGAAGTTAGAATACCATATTTTCTCTTGTAGAAGTAATTCGATTTTAATTCTCATTAGTTAATTAATTCTTAGTTTATTAATTTCCATCTTAGTTTAATTTAGTTAATTAAAAATCCCAATTTGATATTTGTCTTAGCAGTGAATTAAAACCATACATTGTTGCATAGGTACTAAACTGAATTAAAAACCAAGATCTCTGTGGGAACGAACTTGACTTATATCTGTATTACTTGTGACCACGTACGCTTGCGTGATTTTGTGTTAACAGTATACGCATACCAAACTAAACATACATCCATAAAAGAGATAGAAGATGAATAGACACCAATTATGCTTAGACCCTATATGTCTATAGAATTTGAAAACATAACGGTTGAAGAGCAAGTTATCCATTAAGATCACATAGGGTAGTATAAGTATTTTCATCTCACACCATGAATCATATTGATAAACAATTATGAACCTATGCTAGCATGGCAAGTTCTAAATCTCAAGATCCACTTTCACTTCACAAGAGATTAACAAATTAGATGTTCGCGATGCATCTATCTATTAAGCATAACCATACGAGGATATCAATTATACACCACACACAGATCTTTAAAGCATCAAGATACTAAGCTCCATAAATAAATTCGTTAGAATCCCATGACAACGATTAGCTCATAATTGAACCGTTCATCGTCATGGGATTTGATGAAAGCATGGTATTAAACAAGATAATGAAGATGAATAAATCAATAATATAACAAGGTTTAGCGAATAAATCCAGAAAAGTAACAAGCATCCAAAAGATACGCCTAAGAAAGGAATAAAAGAAAACTATGTCTAGATCTTCTTGTCATCACAATCCTCGCCTTAGTTCTTTCTCTCGTGCTCTGAACGAATTATGGTGTGTAGATGTAGATTTTGATGTGCCCCAAGGTGTGTATTTATAGCCCCAAGTGCCCTCTTGTCCAAGCAATAACCGTCTTTGAATTAGAATAGAATTCCGGAAATTTCCCATCTTGATTGGAATAGAATTGTAATTCCCTTGTTTAAAACAGATTCTGGAAGCTTCTGGTCGTCCAAAACAATCTCCATATGGATTAGGAGAAGATTTGAGGCAGTTTCCTATTAGAAATTGAGTTTCAGGATGTTTCTGTCGAAGCCCCGCGTGGCCGCGCGCTCCACAGGCTTAATACCAGCGCGCCCGCGCCTACAACACTCATGTACTGATTTAAGCACGCCCGCGCGCAATTTTAGGTAATTCTGGCCGTGCCCGCACGCAATTCCTTCTTACAGACTGATTTTTACTGAAGCTGATTTTCTCCTCCACTTTCGAATGCAACTCCAAACCCTTGCTTCTTTGACACTAAAAACACCATATTACCACTGAATGCAATACCTACACCTGGAGATACACCCTGCACGAATCTCACAAAAACACATTAAAACACACAAATACTTGAGATACAATACACCAATTCAAGCCGAAATGGAACGATCCAAGTGGATAAAAATCCACTTATCACACCCCCAAACTTAAACCGATGCTTGTCCTCAAGCATAAACAGACAAAAATATATACAACTAACTAATACCACTTCCGTAGGTGATCACGGTTGCATTTGGCATATGCAACAAGCCCTTTAAACCCCTAAGCAGCCCTAGTGGACGAGTAAGGTCTCGTGAGGGCCTATAGTGAATGTACCCACAAAATTCATTTAACCTAATGCAATGCAATGCATGAATGCAACTATTATGAAAAATGCAAAATCCCCTTCAAACTCACCAAAACCAACTAACAAGCAAATATCTCAAAGAATGCAACAAATCCAAGCAGAGCTCGACTAAGTCCACGTATACTAACAGTACATGACAGAAACGTGCGTGTGTGCAATGCTCATCAGAAATACTCCCAACACTAGGTCAAAAATCGTACATGCTTTCCTCCAAGACAATCACAGGTTTATAACTAAAATAGACTGTAGACACTCCATAACCTAGGAACACCTCCACCCTTATCCAAGGTAGACAGAAACTCATGCTTTATTACTATGACACATAATACTATATACAATACGCATGCTTATTTAACCGTGCAATGAATGAGACCCCAAAAGGCTTATGCAATAATACCCATGTAGCGAGTGTTAGGTCAGCAATCCCAAACCACAAGGGCTTTAGGTTACTAGGATTAAGTCCCTTCAGACTTAATTACTCGAGTATTAAAGAGCTCACTCTGGTTAATTTTGCATATAAACAAATAAAAATTGGATTTTTTTTTTCTTTTTATTCAATCTGGAATGAGCCTTTCTCATTTCCAACCATAGACTACTCATATAAATATGAGCCGGCTACTAGCCATTTGACACCTAGCCATTATTGACAATTATTACAACTAGCATGAAATTTCTGTTTTCCCCCAACTTAGATTTAGTGTTCCTACGCTATAGAGGGAATAACGAAAATTCTAAGAATAAACAAGTGATTAAATCTCAAAAAATCAAACAGGCATGACCCTGACCTAGCCCAAAAGCACCCAATGAGACTATCTAATTAATTTTTGTTCCCATAACATGCAAGTCAATTCCTAGAAACTATAAATTAGCCCTCTACTCATCATCACCACACTCAATTAAACATCTACCTATCAATCAGAATTAGCTCGTCCTAAGGGATCATGAAAAATGCATGCCATGAAAATGCAACTAATATGAACTCACATGGTAAAATAAAAAAAATTTACAAAATGTCCTATATGAAACACACGTAGATAATACGAACATATATGCATGACTTACGACTAATATGCAAAGCATGATATCCTACATGAACACAATGATACACTAATACTACATATACAATACTTTTCCCCCAAACCACCCCCAAACTTAAGATATTCAATGACCTCATTGAATGGAAGTAAATACGAGGGAAAGTAGAAACATACTATAACACCCCCAGATTCGGGGTCAGGGATCTGGTCGTTACGGTCTCAATATCCATCCACAAAACCAACATAATCTAAATTACAACCTTGTGACCCAAAACAACAACATAAAACATACCCGTTATAGTCCCAGAGATAAAATCAGAGTAACCATCAATATTATTAAACACAAGTTTGAGTTCTTACAACCCAAAGAATTACAATTGACCCTTACATACTCTTTGCCATCCACTTGTATATGCCATATAATAAATACATTTGATACTCAAATGCTAATAACTAGCCTACCAGTAGCTGCCTCTTCAGCAATGGTAGCTATGACCTCAGTGATTATTCCTCTGACTGCTGTCACCTGCTTACGCTGAGTGCGCCTTGCGCGGCCATCTGATCTAGCTGTTGTTGTGATATAGATAAATAAAGCAAGGGTGAGCAATAGCCCACCTAAAAGAATATAACTGAACAGTAATAAAATATAACAGTTCAAAATATATTTGATACCATATGCCATGCATTAACGATGTAGTACCAATATAAGGTATGAGATGAAGTTACAAGGTAACTCAAAATATATTTGTTTTGAATAAATATCTGCTATGTCAAAGATGAGCCAGATATTATCAACTTTTCATAATAGAGGAACTTGCAGGAAGAATATTGCAATTCCAATTCAAACACTTTTCAAACCTGCCAATAATGATAAGGTTGCAGGAAATTTCCAACATTGAGAGATGAACTAATACTGGAGTTTGACGCGCCAGGAGACATAGCATTTACACGATGATCAGTCGCATGTTATGCTCCCCACCTCTTGTTTACTACATGTAGAAGGAAGCACCGACGGATTTACTTGTCTACCGCCCTCTGGAACCCCCCGGCCAACGGTTGGGCCATTTGCTGGACCGACGCCACTGGGTCACTTACGCATCTCCTAGTTCATTTCACATCCATAACTTTGAAACGTGAAGTTCCTCCCCCTTTCCCCAAGTATATTACTTGTTGATAGGACTCCACAAAGTAGTCGTATCTAGTTGGAAAGGAAAAATCACCAATATTTCCCAAGCTGATGCTTGTTAATGGATATAAACTTGTTCCATCAATTCTTACCCCTCGAGCGTTGAGGAGGTAACCAAACAGACTCATATCGATGCTTGAAAGAATCAAGATGTGAGTGACAAGATAGTTTTAGCAAGTATAGGACCGGGCAGTCCAATAAATAACATCTCTCAAGTGAGGTCCCCTTATATATGGTTGAAAGTTGAGCGAGTAGTTAAATCTTCTTTAAGATAGATTTAAATGAAATAAAGTTTGGGAACCTCCCCTTGATAAAAATAGTCATAAGATATTCCGAAATATTTTACACCATATCTGAAGGTGAAAGATAATCTTTGAGTAATATGAATTATTATAAAAAGAACTTAAAAGGATTTAAATAAATATTCCAAGAATATTTATTAAATCAATAATAATTAAGGAATATGATTAAATCATAATATTTCTCGTAAGTAATCCTCGAATAAATACATAGAATTATTTACTAAATAACTCTCTTCTTTAAATGAATATTCAATATAATATTCATTAATTAAATAAACTCAAATAAATATTTAAAATAATATTCACTAAATAAATCAAACCTTAAATGAATATTTGAAAATAATATTCATTTAATAAATAATATACTAAATGAATAGCCAAATAATATTCTTTTCGTAATCAAAACTTTAAAGGAATATTCGAAACAATATTCCTTAAGTAAATAAAACTCCAAATGAATATTTTAAAATAATATTCATCAAGTACATAAAATCTTAAATGAATATTCAAAATAATATTCATTTAATAAATAAATCCCAAATGAATATTCAATTGATATTCATTAAACAAATAATGTTCTAAATGAATATCCAAATAATTTTCATTTAACAAATAATATTCTAAATAAATATCCAAATGATATTCATTTAGTAATCAAAACCTTAATATTCGAAATAATATTCCTTGAGTAATTAGAACTTCCAAAGAATACTTTTAAAATAATATTTATCAAATACATAAAACTTAAATGAATATCCGAAAGTGGTATTCATTTAGTGAATAAAATCCCAATGAATATCAAAGTAATTATTCATTAATAATCAACTCTAATGAATATTCAAAAATAATATTCATTTAATATTTCTCGACTGAAATAATACTCAAATAACGTTTCTCGAAAGATTTCCAAGTATTTGATACTTTTATGGAAATATAAATAATGTTTAATAATAACATTCCTAAAAATGAATACTACTCTGTCGCTGGAATCCCTCCGGGTTTCCACGACTATCTATATAACACAAAATACCGACTCCCGGTCTCATATTTAAAGAATAAATATCATATGCCCTTCACTAAGGGTCCTAGCAACACAATCCTGCTTATAACTGATAATCCATATCTAGTCTATAAGCCAATATTAATTCAGGGAACAAGTATTCCAATATACTTTAAAAACAAGCATGCATGCTATGGCATATGTATAACAACAATCATATATATTATCACAACAACAGTTCCAAGGTATTGGAAACTTGCCTGGTAATCCTGTAGGGGTAGTGTGCCTCGTGTCAATCCAATGATCTATAAATAGTCACAATAACCGAGGTCAATCACTTAACATTTCGAAGGTTAAGTATAACTTAACTTAAGTCATGTAAGTTTAGTCCAAAACACACCTCGAACCCATCCTTAATGTCGGATTTTTCGTATATCTTACTTAATCAATTTTAACCTCGTTCTTTGCACCAATATGTGGTCTTGATAATTCTTAACAAGTTTCGTGTTTTAGTCGACTCGAAATTCCCTTTTTAACTTAGCCAAAAAGGGTGGCCAAAGTAGTATCCCTAGAGGTGATTTTTCTGAGAATCACTATTCAGTGACTCGCACTTCAACACTTTTAATAAATCACTGGAAACGTATTTAATTACGAAACCACTTCTAAACTCATCTTTGGTATTTGTAATATTTATCATAAAATTTCCAATTCGAAGCCACGGGTCTAGATAGGTGAAATGTATTTTCGAAGTTCGGTCGACTACGGATCTTTACTAATCACACCTCTTTCACTAAAACGTTCATAACTCGGTAACCGTTAACTCAAATGACGCACCGTTTTCGCGTACATGATCTAGAGAATATCTAGAAGGTAGCTAACTCAAAATTGGACTTAGATCAGAAGATTAATTTTTCGGATTTTTGCCAAAACAGGGCAGGAGCTTCTAGTGAATAGTGTTACCTCCGAAAAGTGGTTTCTTCGCACTTAACCTCGATTCGAACATTTTTATAAAATCGTAAAATGATCCATTTTACTTGTGGTTTTCTCTCACGCCTTCCTTATGACCTCTAATATTTAATTACCATGATTCGTCACTGACTTAGTCATGTTAAGGGATTCCAATTTCAGTTACGAACTTTCGATTACGGTTTCGAACCACTTTTACGAATTAAACCATAACTCCTAAACCGTAAGTCCGTTTCTCATGATCTTTATATCAAAACGAAGCTTATAACATACTCTATCCAAAACTGGCAGGATATGAAGCTAGAAATGGAGTTCATGCTACTTTCAAACACGGTTTCTTAAGGTTAAAAACAATCGGGCATTACGACGGCTATAACTCGGACATTTCAAAACTCGAATCAATCCAACCAAGCCACCCCGGGCATCTAAACAACTTATCATCATATAACTCATCTCATAAGTCCAATAGCTACTGATTTTACCACCAATATCAACATGCTTCTTAAATCACATAACTAACTACATAATCATGCTTATAACCATCATCAATATCATACTAATCTAAACCCAATCAAGACAATCATAAATCTCAAATTACAAGCTAGGGTTTTGGTGAGATATACCTTCCATGATGTGTGTAAGACCTTGCTAAGCCTTGTATAGTCCATGAACATCCTTAACCAAGCTTAGATCATCCAAAAATCAAGATCCAAGAATTTTGTTCTTGAAAATCACTATTCACCCTCATCTTCAAGGATTTATTTGAAAATGGAAAAAGTGGTGTTTGAGGCTAAGATTTCTAGGGTATCATTTTCTTGAAATATAGGATCTATGATAAAAGTTTGGAGATCAAATAATGGTGGGAAGATGGACTTTGATTCTTGAATTATCAAGAAAACCGAATGTCTTGTTCTTGAGAGAGAATGAGTTGGTTGCTTGGTTCTTTGCTCCTTTTTGCATTATTGTGTTGTTTAGAAAATATCTTGGTCATAAAGCTACTTTAATAAAGTAGTGTGGTCATCCATGATGCATTTCAAGTGGACACATGTTGTGATTTTGTGGTTGGATGAGAAGATGATGCTAGTACTTGGTTTAATCTTCTAAGTATGCTAGTTACTTATGTAACTACTTGGTTACTAGATATTTTCCACTAGCACATGATTGCATCTTGCCTTCCTGCTTGTTTCTTTGTCCGGTTATTGCTTAATTCGACTGATTGTTCGAGAGAATAACTCATTTGTTTCTAGTTAGGGTTTTACCGAAAACCTTCTTAATATTTGTTATACCAATCTCCATCTTTCTTAATACCTCTCGAATTTAAATTCCTTAAATATTAAATATTAAATCCTTAATCTATCAGTGTCTAGGGAAAATCTCGGAGAAAATGAAAGTGTTGTTTTTCAGAATCCGACAGTCTTTACATACACTTATTTTCCCATCGGATCACTAATACGAACTCAGAAATTCATTCCGGGTACTTCTATATAGTGTCGTCTCATAATATTCTTATTTCCATAAAAAACACTATTCATCACTTATTCTATTTTTAGTCCAGGAACTTAGAAAATATCTTTGTGCTTTCTCGAGCGTTCCTTAACTCTTTCATGGAACCTCCGTACTTGTAACCGATATTGATCTGGATGACATGAGGGTGTAAGAACCCAGATTTTTGGTAGAATTAAAACTTTTATTATGTAATAATGTGGGAATGAAAAGTGGTTATGACTGCGATGTAATGAAGATCTATTAAATGAATGGAATGGATTTGAATTCAACTATTTATATGTCATGCAGAATACTTTTGGTTGACGGCATAGATAAGAATGATCTATCTCCTGAGAATATAAGTATATTACTTCAAGTAAGATTATTCTTGTGCCATCCAAATCAATATCTATTATAAGTCCAGCGGTTCCGTAAAAAGGTTAAGAAGCACCCGAGAGTGAACCAGGTTCGTTTTCCTAATTATAGGAATTAAATAAAAATAAGTGATGAATAGTGATTTTGGTGGAATTTGGAATATTATTATAATAATGTTATACCCGGTATTCGGAACGGATTTCTGAGTTCGTATTAGTGATCCAGGAAGAAAATAAGTGTATGTAAAAGCTGTCGGATTCAGAAAAAGAGCACTTTTATTTTCTCCGAGATTTCCCTGGACACTGCAAGACTTAAGGATTTATAAAAGGGAATTAAGGAATTTAAATTTGAGAAGTATTAAGAAAGATGAGGAATAGTATTATAAATATTAAGAAGGTTTTCGGTAAAACCTAACTAGAAACGAATGAGTTATTCCTACGAACGATCAATCGAATCGAGCAATAACCGGACAAAAGAGCAAGCAGAGAGCAAGATGCATGCATGTGCAAGAAAGGAAAATATCTAGGGACCAAACTAGTTAGCAAGTAACTAGCATGTTTAGAGATTAAACTAAGTACTTAGCATCCTTTCTCATCCAACCACACAAAATCAACACATGTCCTCCTAATTGCATCATCCATTGCATAATCACTTTAATAAAGTGGCTTTATGCCAAGATATTATTCTAGCATCAATAATAATTCATTTCATCACAAATCAACCAAGAGACAAGCCAAGCAACTCTCCCCCCCCCCATTTACACTCCATTCGGCATTCCTTTAATTCCAAAACACAAATCAAGCTTCCAACCATCACTTGACCTTGTAATTTTTATGGTGAGTTCCATAATTCATAAAAGTGATCTCCTAAAAATTTCAAAGCCAAACACCTTTGTTTCCATTTTCAAAGAATTCATCCAAGAGGAGGGTGAATAGTGATTCTATGAACTAATCTTGTTTTTTCTTGTTTTTCATGGTTGATTTAGCAAGCTTAAGCACTTCTAAGGACCATACCAAGCATAGTGAGGCTAGATCATACTCCAAGGAAGGTATAACAACTTGAAACCCTAGGCTTTACCTTGAGATTTTGCATGCTCTTGATGAGTTTTAGTATAAGATGTGATATTAGCATGATTATAAGCATGATTGTGATTTAGATTTGATAAATGTTAAAAATAGTTTAGTTGAACGGAAAGGCATTGCTTGGCCTCAGTTCATGGTGATATATCATGTATATGTTGGTTGGGATGGATACCTTGATTATTGGAAGGTTTGGAATTTAGAAATATTCGATTTATAGCCGTCGTAATGCCAAAATTTCGTTAACATTAAGGACACGAATTTGACAGAAGCTATAACTCACTGATTAGCTTCGACTTTTGCCATGATTAGCTAGATTATGTTATGAGCTTCGTTTTGATATAAAGATCGCATGAAACGGACTTACGGTTTAGGAGTTATGATTAAATTCGTAAAAGTGGTTCGGAACCGTAATCAAAAGTTCGTAATTGAAATTGATTCCCTTTAATGTTGTTTAATCAGTGGCGAATCGTGATAATTAAATAATAGAGATAAAAAGGAAGGTGTGGGAGAAGACCGCATGTCAAAAGGATCGTTTTCCGATTTTATAAAAATGTTCGAATCATGGTTAAGTACGAAAGTACCCCTAAGAGGTATACTTGGTTATAACTTCGGTAAACCACTTAGAAAACGATCGATAAATATCGAGGTCTAATCTTTCGACTTTAAAACTTATACGATTTAAATACTTACCATATGTAAGTGTAATGTCATGCTTTAGTAACGAACAAGTATCGGGTAATAAAAGCAATAGTAAGAGTGAATTAAAGGGGTATAACGAAACGACTTGAAAACGTGTTTCGATTTAAGTTAAGTTTATACGTAACCTTTTGAAAGGTGTTTAGTGATTAATCCCGAATGCCTTGGCTAATTATAGATCATCAGGCTGACCCGGGACACGCTACTACTACCCCTACTCGTACTCGATTTCCAGGCAAGTTTTCGAGCCTTTCTTTTTAAAGGCTGTTGTTGTGAATATATATATATGTATGTGTTTTCAGTATACATATGCCATAGCATGCATGCCTGTTCTCGAATTATTTTGAAAATGCTTGTTCCCTGTATTATTGTTGGCTTATAAGTTAGACAGTTATTATATCAATTATAAGCCGGAAATTACTAAGACCCTTAAGCGAAGGGCATCTTAATCTCATTCTTTGACTATAGACCGGGAGTCGTTATTCCTTGATATATTGATATTATTTTCAGAGGAAAATAACTAAGTAAATATTTTCCATTTATTATCTGGCGAATATTATTGGAATATTCCCTTGAGATTATTTGATAAATATTATTCGGATTATCCATCAGATGTTTATTTATTCGAGTAATATTATATATTTAATATTCATCTAAAGTCGATTAAATATTCGAATATTATTTCGAACTCTCAGTTAAGTTATTTAATTAGAGAATATTCATTCTTATTTACTCGATAAATATTATTTTGAATATTCATTCGAGTTTATTTATTTAATGAAGATTATTTTAATATTCATTCAAGCCTTATTTATTTAAATGAATATTAATTCGAATATTCATTCAATCTCTATTTACTTTATAAATATCAGTTGAACATTGATTCGAACTCCAGTTATTCGATAAATATTACTTTGAATATTCCCTTGAGATAAGGAATATTATCTTCGACCTTTATTTAAATTCGATTCAATTATTGAACATAATTTCAAATATTCATTCGATAATCATTTCTTCGATAAATATCATTAAGTTAAATATTCATTATTTATTCAATGAATATTGTCCCAAATATTAAGTCGATAATTATTTCATCAATATGTATCTTTCTTGAGTTGAATATTCTCTATTGATTCAATAAATATTATCTCCAATGTCCATCTGACGGTTACTCCATCAATAAACATTGTTATTATTTTGAATATTCATTATTTGTTCAATGAATATTATTCTGAATATTTATTCAAAGATTATTCCGAGCAACCCTTTTTCAATATCTATGACTTAATAAATATTCTTGGAATATTTATTTAATTCTTCTAACTCGTTTCTAAGATACTTGGTTTCATTCACATAGTATCATCAACCCTCGAATATTATATAAATTATTTCAGAGTCCAATTATTATTATTATTATATTATCAAGGAAGGTTCTCAGTGATTCCATTCTCCCTTCGATTCTATTGTAAGGGAACCCTACTTGAGGAATGTTATTTATCTTGTGACTGCCCGGTCATAAATTATTCGTTCACTCGCAACTTGGTTGCTGTTATTCATGGTATTACGTGTACCCACTCATTATTCGAGGGGTAAGAATGTTGGAACAAGTCATTATCCATTAACAAGCAACAGCTTGGGAAATATTGGTAAATTTTCCTTTCCATTTAGATATGACTACCTTGTGGAGTTTTATCAACAAGTATTATACTTGGGGAAAGGGGGACGAACTTTACGTTTCAAAGTTATGGATGTGGAATTAACTAGGAGACGCGTAAGTGGCCGAGTAGCGCCGGTCCAGCAATAGCCCAACCGTTGGCTTAGGGGTTCCAGAGGGCGGTAGTCAAGTAAATCCGTCGGAGCTACCTTCTACATGTAGAGAACGACTGATGAGATGCATGACATACGGCTGATCCCCGTAAACGTCAGGGCATCTGGCGCGGCAATGCTCCCGTATTAGTTCATCACTCAATGTTGGAAATTTTCTACAACATCATCATAGTTGGCAGAGTTGAAAAGTATTTCAAACTGGAATTGCAATATCATTCTGCAAGTTCATATTTTTATGAAAATGATGCTATCTTGCTTATTTTGGCATAGCATATGCTTCCACAAAATATACACCTATTGAGTTACCTTGTAACTTCATCCTTTATATTAAACTGGCAATATTTTCTCTAATGCATGGCATATGATTTCAAACATATCTTTGAACTGTCTTATATATTACTGCACAGTTATATATTGTTGGTGGGCTGTTGCTCACCCTTGCTTATTTATTATGTCACAACAACAGCTAGGTCACATGGCCCGCGTCAGGCGCACTCGGCGCAAGCAGGTTACCCGCCCCGCAGGGCTCCCCGTTGATATCATCGCTGCCATTGCTGAGGTAGCATAGCTCAGCAGCCTTGATTTCCAGTTTACTTATATGTATCAATAATGATTAATCAACGGCAAAACTTTTAAACTTATGATGTTATCCTTTTGGCTTGTAATAACTTTTATTCGTAAACCAGTAATGCAAGACTTATTTCAATTTCATCTCTGGGACTATAACTGTGTGTGTGTGAGTGGTTATTATTGTGGGGTCACAGCAGGTGATTTATTTATTGTGGACTCAAGTAAAGTATTAATCATGGAAAATAAGACCGTAACGACCCGATCCCGGACCCCGGATCTGGGGGTGTTACAGAAATGGTATCAGAGAGAGAGTTATAAATCCCAAGAGATGATGCGACGCTATACAATAATAAATTCACTAAGATAATAAGAACTCTTGCCAAGTTCACTTAAAACCCTTTTAGGAACTTTTAAGTATCATGATAGTAATATAATTCGTCATTGTGTAGGCGAGCGACATCTCGGATCCGGAGGAGTATGAGAGACAGCACGATGATGCGATCCAGGCCGCCGAGGGCTCGGCGATGGTAGATTCAGATACTGATGTTGTTGAGTCAGAGGAGGAGGACCCTGAGGAGGTCCAGGTGGATGCTGATACTGATGTCATGGAGTCAGAGGAGGAGGTCCAGGCCGTAGGGGATGCTGAGTTAGTTGCTGAGGATGTTGATGATGAGGACCCTGAGGAGGACCAGCTTATACCTGAGGGTAGAGAGATTGGGGAGGACTTTTGGGTTGTGACTCAGATTAGGACTTTGGAGGAGGATACTGACATGACCACAGAGCAGGTGATGACTGCTGTTTTAGGCCAGGATGTAGATGAGGGTGCCGAGGGAGATGTGGATGAGCCCGTGGCTGATGTTGTAGGGAGTTCCGGACTTCTTGTGCCACTCCTCTCTGATGAGAGAGCCCCTACCCCGCCACCACTACCTATGAGCCCATTGTCAGATGAGTTTGAGGCATTGACCCCAGAGCCACAGCAGGCAGAGGCTGCCCTTCCAGCAGATCCAGCCCCTCCACCCCATGGTCCGACAGGGGACGTCCTAGCATGTTTTCACCACTATGTTGTGGGCAGACTTACTTCTGAGGTAGCCGTGGCTGAGGCCAGGCTGGCAGAGTCCCGCAGAGAGCTAGCCGCAGAGCGAGAGGCCCGGTTGAGGTACCTAGGTGGTAGGCGTGCCAGAGCTAGAGATATGTATAGGCAGGTGACCGGCATAGAGCTGAGGGCCCGTGTGAGGGTGCGACAGTTACCCAGTGATGGGCATGGCATGGTATCCAGGGCTGATGCAGAGGAGATTTTCCGCCTTGCTATGAGGAGGGTTCTAGATTTGACCCGCCGTCGTGGCTGACTGCAGGGATAGTGATGTATTGGTCTAGTCGTCTAGTCTTGTACGGTCATAGTAGTGCCGATTTTTGGTAGGGATAGTTTCAGCTTGTAGATCCCTGTTGCAGACTAGACAGATAGACAGCTTATTTCACTTTTGACTAGTTGTTATTCGGATGGTTGTATTTCTTTTAAAACTGTTGTTGTATGTCGGATGTGGTACCGTTTGGTACTTGGTATATATTTATTTCCCTTTTCAGTCATTTCAGTTTTCTTATGACGCGATCACTAGTTTATTATATTATATCTGTCCGTACTGCTTTCGGCTAAAACTGCCATGATATATAGAACTGTGGGATCCTAAATCCATTTATGCATCGATATTGTGAGGAAAACCCTCTGAAATAGGTAAATGAACCTAATGTATATTGTCCAAATTTCAGTAAAATGCCTCCGAGAAGAATGGGTACTAGGGCTAACCCTCACGAATCTACTGACCAAGAAAGTCACAATCAACATGAGGAAAATTTTGAGTATAATGAAGAACAGGATCAGGACTATAATAAGCAGGAGGATTCCCATTATGGGATGGGGGATGAAACTTTCTATACTGCAGAGTTTGAAGAGGAAATAGAAGAAGGGGAAACTGAAGTCGAACATCAGGGGGAGAACCAGGGCGGAAACCCCATGGGACAATTTATGGATCTGCTCAGGCAGAATTTGAACCAACACCCCCAACCAGCCCAAGGAAACAATACCACTGTGGCCAATTCCTTTAGGGCCTTCAAGTCCCTCAAACCCCCAGAGTTTCACGGATCGGCTGACCCCGTAGAGGCAAGGGCCTGGGTCAAGGAAATGGAGAAATCTTTCAAGATTCTGAGTATTGGGGAAGCCCAAAAGACTGTCTTTGCTACCTACTTGCTAAAAGGAGAGGCCAACTATTGGTGGGAAGCTAAGAAGAATATGGAAACCGATGCTATTGTAACCTGGGATAGGTTTAAACAATTGTTTCTAGAGAAGTATTTCCCAAAGTTTATGAAAACCCAGATGGAACTTAAGTTTTTGGAACTGAAGCAGAACAATATGACAGTGGCTGATTATGAAGCCAAGTTTACTGAGTTATCACGATTTGTACCAGAGTTTGTGGACACTGAAGAAAAGAAAGCTAACAGGTTTCAGCAAGGGCTGAAGCAGTGGATTCAGAACAGAGTGGCCGTTTTAGAGATTACTGATTATGCCACCTTGGTGCAAAAGGCAACCATTGTGGAAGCAGGGAGCGATCAGATGCAAAGGGAGAGAGAGAAGGGGGGATTAAAAAGAAAGCATGCCAGCATGGGCGGAGGTTCCGCAGGGGGAAGGCCCCCGAATAGGTTCAACCGAGGAGCAGTTTCCCTACCTGGGAGGAATGTTGGGTTTAAACCATCTGGGAGTGCAACTGTGAGCCAGGGCGGCCAACTAGCTGGAGTGTCCCGTTCCCATCATTCCAGACCTCCACTACCAGTATGTGCCACTTGTGGGAAGAGACATTCCGGGGTGTGTACTCAGAAACAGACGGTCTGTTATAAGTGTGGGCGAGCAGGCCACTATGCCCATCAGTGTACCGCGATTGCTCCTACTGCCAGCAAAGGCACTACTTATTTTCAGTGTGGTCGTCCAGGTCATATGAGGAGGGATTGCCCAATGAACAAACCAGCAGCCTCAGGGGCAAGCAGAGCTGCCTCCAACAGGCCACCAACTGCTAGAACTTTTAACATGACAGTACAAGATGCCGTGAGGAACACGGATGTGATAGCAGGTACATTTTCCCTCAATTCAGTCAGTGCAAATGTTTTATTTGATTCTGGGGCAACTAAGTCTTTTATATCTAGAGATTTTGCACATAAATTGAAACTTAAAACTCAACCACTAAGGGAGTCTTTTCAAGTAGAGATAGCTAATCAGGAAGTCGTTCCAGTTAATCAGATTCACTCAGATTGCAAATTAGAAATAGGAGGACGATCCTTCTGTGTTGATTTGATCCCTTTTAAGCTAGGGGAATTCGATGTTATTTTGGGAATGGACTGGTTGTCTCGTAATAATGCGCAAATAGATTGTAAAGGGAAAAAGGTTAAGTTGAAAACCCCAGGAAATAAGGAAATAGTGTTTAAAGGGTTACGACAGACCCAGACCATTCTAACCATGGCACAGACCAAGAGACTGCTACGAAAAGGAAACGAAGCTTATTTAGCTTACGTTATCGACACCCAGAAAGAGGCGCCCAAGATACAAGACATTCCGGTGGTTAACGAATTTGAAGATGTGTTTCCTGAAGATCTTCCTGGATTACCACCAGATAGAGTGATTGAGTTTGCTATCGAGTTAGCCCCGGGGACGGCGCCAGTTTCAAAGGCCCCATACCGATTAGCACCAGTGGAAATGAAAGAGCTAGCAAAGCAATTACAGGAATTGTTGGATAAGGGTATGATAAGACCCAGTGTGTCGCCTTGGGGCGCACCAGTATTGTTCGTCAAGAAAAAGGACGGGAGTATGAGGTTATGCATCGACTATCGAGAGTTGAACAAGCTAACAATAAAGAATAAGTACCCGTTGCCCAGAATTGATGATTTGTTTGACCAGCTAAGAGGAGCTGTGTATTTCTCCAAGATTGACTTGAGAACCGGATATCACCAGCTGAAGATTAAACCTGAAGATATTCCAAAGACTGCATTCCGTACTAGGTATGGACATTATGAGTTCTTGGTGATGTCATTCGGATTGACCAACGCCCCAGCAGCTTTCATGGATTTAATGAATAGGGTGTTCAAGGAATATTTGGACCAGTTTGTTATAGTTTTTATTGATGATATTTTGATCTACTCAAAGACAGAGGAAGAACACGCTGAACATTTGAGGATAACCTTAGAGACGCTCCGGAAAGAGAAATTATATGCCAAATTCTCAAAGTGTGAATTCTGGAAAAGTGAAGTACAATTTTTAGGGCACGTAATCAACAAAGAAGGAGTGCTAGTTGACCCCTCCAAGATAGAGGCAGTTTCAAATTGGGAGCGACCAACCACTCCAACAGAGGTAAGGAGTTTCATAGGGTTAGCAGGATATTATAGACGATTTGTTCAAGATTTTGCAAAGATTGCAGCCCCGTTAACTCGACTTACCCGGAAAACTGAGAAATTTGAATGGACTGAAAAATGCGAGAAGAGTTTTCAAGAGCTGAAGAAGAGGTTGGTAACGGCCCCAGTATTGGCGTTGCCTGATGGAAAAGGAGATTTCGTGATTTACAGTGATGCTTCGCATAAAGGATTGGGATGCGTGCTTATGCAGCACGGCAAGGTAATAGCATATGCGTCAAGACAATTGAAGGATTACGAGATCCGATACCCCACCCATGATCTGGAATTAGTAGCAATTGTTTTTGCCTTAAAAATTTGGAGGCACTACTTGTATGGAGAGAAGTGTGAGATTTACACTGACCATAAGAACCTCAAGTACATTTTTACGCAGAAAGAGCTTAACATGCGCCAGAGAAGATGGCTAGAGCTAATCAAGGATTACGACTGTGAGATTCGTTATCACCCGGGCAAAGCCAATGTGGTGGCTGACGCCCTTAGTAGGAAAGAGAAGCTCAAAATGATAACTACAGAAAAAGAATTGATAAAAGACTTTGAGAGGCTGGAAATTGAGATTAAGATACCTGAAGAAGGTCAAGAAAAGTTGATGGAAATTCGGATCCAGCCTCTACTATTGGAAAAGATTAGGTTATGCCAAGAACAAATGATGGAAGCAGAAAAGAACTCGACAGAGGAATTAATGACTGGGGAAGAAATCAAGTGTGAAAAAGATAAAGGAGGAATCATGAGATATATGTGGAGGATATGGGTCCCAAACGATCAGGAACTCAAGGAAGAAATTCTATATGAGGCACACAACTCAGGATACTCAGTGCACCCCGGTAGCACCAAGATGTATAGAGATTTGAAAGAGTACTACTGGTGGCCCAACATGAAAAAGGACGTGGTAGAATGGGTAAGCAAATGCTTGACTTGCCAGAAAGTGAAAGCAGAGCACCAGAGGCCTAGTGGACTTCTACACCCCTTGGAGATTCCCGAATGGAAATGGGAACATATAGCTATGGACTTCGTAGTAGGTTTGCCAAGGACCAAAGCGAATCATGATGCCATATTGGTGATTATAGACCGACTAACAAAGTCAGCTCACTTCCTACCGATCAACGAAAGGTACACGGTTGATAGGCTTGTAGACCTCTACCTCAAAGAAATAGTGGCGCGACATGGAGTCCCAATCGCCATAGTATCTGACAGAGATCCCAGATTTAACTCCAGGTTTTGGAGGAGCTTTCAGGAATGTGTGGGAACCAGGCTAAACATGAGTACAGCTTACCATCCCCAGACAGACGGGCAAAGTGAAAGGACCATCCAGACACTAGAAGATATGTTGAGAGTCTGTGCTATAGACTTTAAAGGAAATTGGGATGATCACTTGCCATTGATTGAGTTCTCCTACAACAATAGCTTTCATTCAAGCATAGGGATGCCGCCTTACGAGGCCCTTTATGGAAGGAAATGCCGATCTCCCTTATATTGGGATGAAGTTGGAGAGCGAAAGATGCTCGGGCCTGAGATGGTCCAACGGACTAAAGATGCAGTGGATTTAATAAGAGGACGGCTGGTAGCAGCCCAAGACCGACAAAAGAAATATGCCGACTTAGCTCGGAAAGGAAAAGAATATGAGGTGGGAGACCTAGTGTTCTTGAAGGTGTCTCCTTGGAAGGGATTAATGAGGTTTGGAAAGAAAGGGAAGCTGAGCCCTAGATATATTGGGCCATTTGAGATCTTAAGACGTATTGGGGAGCAAGCTTATGAACTGGCATTACCCCCAAACCTGCAGCAAGTGCACAATGTGTTCCATGTCTCAATGCTAAGGAAATATAACCCAGATGCCAAGCACATAGTGGAATATGAGCACGTGGACATGCAACCAGATTTGACCTACGTAGAGCAACCTGTGGAAATCATAGACAGAAAAGATCAAGTGCTCTGAAACAAGGTCATCAAGCTTGTCAGAGTTTTATGGCAAAATCACAACATAGAAGAATCAACCTGGGAGCTAGAAAGTGCAATGATGGAAAAGTACCCCCATTTATTTTCAAGCTGATTCCGGGACGGAATCCTTTTAAGGAGGGGAGACTGTAAGAACCCAGATTTGTGGTAGAATTAAAACTTTTATTATGTAATAATGTGGGAATGAAAAGTGGTTATGACTGCGATGTAATGAAGATCTATTAAATGAATGGAATGGATTTGAATTCAACTATTTATATGTCATGCAGAATACTTTTGGTTGACGGCATAGATAAGAATGATCTATCTCCTGAGAATATAAGTATATTACTTCAAGTAAGATTATTCTTGTGCCATCCAAATCAATATCTATTATAAGTCCAGCGGTTCCGTAAAAAGGTTAAGAAGCACCCGAGAGTGAACCAGGTTCGTTTTCCTAATTATAGGAATTAAATAAAAATAAGTGATGAATAGTGATTTTGGTGGAATTTGGAATATTATTATAATAATGTTATACCCGGTATTCGGAACGTATTTCTGAGTTCGTATTAGTGATCCAGGAAGAAAATAAGTGTATGTAAAAGCTGTCGGATTCAGAAAAAGAGCACTTTTATTTTCTCCGAGATTTCCCTGGACACTGCAAGACTTAAGGATTTATAAAATGGAATTAAGGAATTTAAATTTGAGAAGTATTAAGAAAGATGAGGAATAGTATTATAAATATTAAGAAGGTTTTCGGTAAAACCCTAACTAGAAACGAATGAGTTATTCCTACGAACGATCAATCGAATCGAGCAATAACCGGACAAAAGAGCAAGCAGAGAGCAAGATGCATGCATGTGCAAGAAAGGAAAATATCTAGGGACCAAACTAGTTAGCAAGTAACTAGCATGTTTAGAGATTAAACTAAGTACTTAGCATCCTTTCTCATCCAACCACACAAAATCAACACATGTCCTCCTAATTGCATCATCCATTGCATAATCACTTTAATAAAGTGGCTTTATGCCAAGATATTATTCTAGCATCAATAATAATTCATTTCATCACAAATCAACCAAGAGACAAGCCAAGCAACTCTCCCCCCCCCCATTTACACTCCATTCGGCATTCCTTTAATTCCAAAACACAAATCAAGCTTCCAACCATCACTTGACCTTGTAATTTTTATGGTGAGTTCCATAATTCATAAAAGTGATCTCCTAAAAATTTCAAAGCCAAACACCTTTGTTTCCATTTTCAAAGAATTCATCCAAGAGGAGGGTGAATAGTGATTCTATGAACTAATCTTGTTTTTTCTTGTTTTTCATGGTTGATTTAGCAAGCTTAAGCACTTCTAAGGACCATACCAAGCATAGTGAGGCTAGATCATACTCCAAGGAAGGTATAACAACTTGAAACCCTAGGCTTTACCTTGAGATTTTGCATGCTCTTGATGAGTTTTAGTATAAGATGTGATATTAGCATGATTATAAGCATGATTGTGATTTAGATTTGATAAATGTTAAAAATAGTTTAGTTGAACGGAAAGGCATTGCTTGGCCTCAGTTCATGGTGATATATCATGTATATGTTGGTTGGGATGGATACCTTGATTATTGGAAGGTTTGGAATTTAGAAATATTCGATTTATAGCCGTCGTAATGCCAAAATTTCGTTAACATTAAGGACACGAATTTGACAGAAGCTATAACTCACTGATTAGCTTCGACTTTTGCCATGATTAGCTAGATTATGTTATGAGCTTCGTTTTGATATAAAGATCGCATGAAACGGACTTACGGTTTAGGAGTTATGATTAAATTCGTAAAAGTGGTTCGGAACCGTAATCAAAAGTTCGTAATTGAAATTGATTCCCTTTAATGTTGTTTAATCAGTGGCGAATCGTGATAATTAAATAATAGAGATAAAAAGGAAGGTGTGGGAGAAGACCGCATGTCAAAAGGATCGTTTTCCGATTTTATAAAAATGTTCGAATCATGGTTAAGTACGAAAGTACCCCTAAGAGGTATACTTGGTTATAACTTCGGTAAACCACTTAGAAAACGATCGATAAATATCGAGGTCTAATCTTTCGACTTTAAAACTTATACGATTTAAATACTTACCATATGTAAGTGTAATGTCATGCTTTAGTAACGAACAAGTATCGGGTAATAAAAGCAATAGTAAGAGTGAATTAAAGGGGTATAACGAAACGACTTGAAAACGTGTTTCGATTTAAGTTAAGTTTATACGTAACCTTTTGAAAGGTGTTTAGTGATTAATCCCGAATGCCTTGGCTAATTATAGATCATCAGGCTGACCCGGGACACGCTACTACTACCCCTACTCGTACTCGATTTCCAGGCAAGTTTTCGAACCTTTCTTTTTAAAGGCTGTTGTTGTGAATATATATATATGTATGTGTTTTCAGTATACATATGCCATAGCATGCATGCCTGTTCTCGAATTATTTTGAAAATGCTTGTTCCCTGTATTATTGTTGGCTTATAAGTTAGACAGTTATTATATCAATTATAAGCCGGAAATTACTAAGACCCTTAAGCGAAGGGCATCTTAATCTCATTCTTTGACTATAGACCGGGAGTCGTTATTCCTTGATATATTGATATTATTTTCAGAGGAAAATAACTAAGTAAATATTTTCCATTTATTATCTGGCGAATATTATTGGAATATTCCCTTGAGATTATTTGATAAATATTATTCGGATTATCCATCAGATGTTTATTTATTCGAGTAATATTATATATTTAATATTCATCTAAAGTCGATTAAATATTCGAATATTATTTCGAACTCTCAGTTAAGTTATTTAATTAGAGAATATTCATTCTTATTTACTCGATAAATATTATTTTGAATATTCATTCGAGTTTATTTATTTAATGAAGATTATTTTAATATTCATTCAAGCCTTATTTATTTAAATGAATATTAATTCGAATATTCATTCAATCTCTATTTACTTTATAAATATCAGTTGAACATTGATTCGAACTCCAGTTATTCGATAAATATTACTTTGAATATTCCCTTGAGATAAGGAATATTATCTTCGACCTTTATTTAAATTCGATTCAATTATTGAACATAATTTCAAATATTCATTCGATAATCATTTCTTCGATAAATATCATTAAGTTAAATATTCATTATTTATTCAATGAATATTGTCCCAAATATTAAGTCGATAATTATTTCATCAATATGTATCTTTCTTGAGTTGAATATTCTCTATTGATTCAATAAATATTATCTCCAATGTCCATCTGACGGTTACTCCATCAATAAACATTGTTATTATTTTGAATATTCATTATTTGTTCAATGAATATTATTCTGAATATTTATTCAAAGATTATTCCGAGCAACCCTTTTTCAATATCTATGACTTAATAAATATTCTTGGAATATTTATTTAATTCTTCTAACTCGTTTCTAAGATACTTGGTTTCATTCACATAGTATCATCAACCCTCGAATATTATATAAATTATTTCAGAGTCCAATTATTATTATTATTATATTATTTCAGATTTTTGGGTAGAATTAAAACTTTTTATTATGTAATAATATAGGAATGAATAGTGGTTATGACTGCGATGTAGCGACTGTCTATTTAATGAATGGAATGGATTTGGATTCAATTATTATATGTCATGCAGAATACCTTTGGTTGACAACATAGATAAGAATGATCTATCTCCTAAGAATATGAGAAGATTACTCCAAGTAAGATTATTCTTGTGTCATCCAAATCAATATCTATTATAAGCCCAGCGGTTCCGTAAAAAGGTTAAGGAACACTCGAGGGTGAACCAGGTTCATTTTCCTAATTATAGGAATTAAATAAAAATAAGTGATGAATAGTGATTTTGGTGGAATTTGGAATATTATTATAATAATGTTATACCCGGTATTCGGAACGGATTTCTGAGTTCGTATTAGTGATCCAGGAGGAAAATAAGTGTATGTAAAAGCTGTCGGATTCAGAAAAAGAGCACTTTTATTTTCTCCGAGATTTCCCTAGACACGGCAAGACTTAAGGATTTATAAAAGGGAATTAAGGAATTTAAATTCGAGAAGTATTAAGAAAGATGAAGAATAGTATTAGAATTATTAAGAAGGTTTTCGGTAAAACCCTAACTAGAAACGAATGAGTTATTCCCTCGAACGATCAACGAATTAAGCAATAAACGGACAAAGAAACAAGCAGAGGGAGCAAGAGTCTTGTGCAAGCTACTAGAAAATATCTAGTAACCAACATAGTTACAAGAGTGACTAGAATCAAGTGGATCAACCAAGGACTTAGCAATCTAACAACTAGTTACATGAAAACCATCCAATCATCAACACTTGTCCTCCCAAAAGCATCATCTAGTGCATCATCACTTTAATAAAGGTGCTTTACATGAGATATTATCTAAAAACACTTCACTTTATGCATTATTCAAGCAAGAGACCAAGCAAAAACATCAAACTCTCCACCTTTGCTCCATTCGGCTATTAGCATTAATTCAAGATCCAAAATCCAACTTCCAACCATCATTTGATCTCCAAATTTTTATGGTGAGTCCTATATTTCATAAAACTAATCTCCAAGAAATCTTAGCTTCAATCTCCATGTTTTCCATTTTCAAATAAATCATCAAAGTCTAGGGTGAATAGTGATTTCAAGAACTAACTTTGATTTTCATGATTCTTTGGTTGATCTTAGGTTCATTAAGGCTAGGCAAGGACCACACAAAGCTTTGTAAGGCCATATCACACTCTACAAGGAAGGTATAAACCTCATGAAACCCTAGTTTGACTTTGAGTTTTAATGATGTTCTTGATAGTTTTGAATTAGTATAGTTATGGTGATGATTAAAGCATGATTATGTAGTTAGTTTTGTTGATTAAGAGATTCAATGATTATGATGGTTAAGTAAGATGTTCTTGGACATTTTGGGATGAGAAATCATGTGAATAAGTTGTATGGATGCCCGGTGTGGCTTGGTTTTAGTGTTACGATTAGTAGAACGTTCGATTTATAGCCGTCGTAATGCCCGATTTTCATTAACACTAAGAACCCGAACTGGACAGTAGCCATAACTCTCTGTTCTTGGCAAGATAATGAACCCTACTGCTAGATTTTTGAACATAGATCACTTTGGCGAAAGAATCGAAGCATTTCAATTTACGGTTTAGGAATTATGATTAAATTCGTAAAAGTGGTTCGAAACCGTAAACGAAAGTTCGTAATTGAAATTGATTCCCTTAAATGTCGTTTAATCAGTGGCGAATCTTATTAATTAAATATTAGAGGTAAAAAGGAAGGTGTGGGAGAAAACCACATGTCGAATGGATCGTTTTCCGATTTTATAAAAATGTTTGAATCGAGGTTAAACGCGAACGAACCCCTTAAAGGTATGACTTTGGTTATAACTTAGAAAACGGGCGATAACACTCGAGGTATAATCTTGATTCGTAAACGACCAACCTTAGAACTTATACGACTTAAGTATATACCAAGTATAAGCATGATGACATGTCTTGATAACGAACGAATGTCGAATCGTATCGGTGATAAAAAGAGTTACACTAAAAGAGACGTACCGAGATAACTCGAAAACATGTTTCGATTTAAGTGGAGTTTATACTTAGCCTTTTAATAAGAGTTAAGTGGTTAATCTTAAATATTCTGATTGTTTATAGATTGTCGAGCTGACCCGGGACACATTACCCCTACCCGCACTCGATTCTCAGGCAAGTTTCCAATACTTGGAACTGTTGTTGTGATAATATATATATGATGATTGTTGTATACATATGCCATAGCATGCATGTCTACTTTCAAGTATATTGGAATACTTGTTCCCTGAATTAATATTCGCTTATAGACTAGATATGGATTATCAGATATAAGCATGATTGTTTTGGTAGGACCCTTAGTGAAGGGCATATGATATGTATCCTTTAAATATAGACCGGGAGTCGGTATTTTGAGATATAGATGTAGTCGTGGAAACCCGGAGGGATTCCAGCGACAGATTAGTATTCCTTTTGAGGAATGTTATTATTAAACATTATTTATATTTCCATAAAAGTATCAAATACTTGGAAATCTTTCGAGAAATGTTAGTTGAGTATTATCTCAGTCGAGAAATATTAATTGAATATTATTTTTGAATATTCATTAGATTTGATTATTAATGAATAATTACTTTGATATTCATTGGAATTTTATTCATTAAATGAATATCACTTTCGAATATTCATTTAAGATATTATGTACTTGATGAATTTTATGTTAAAATATTCATTTGAAATTCTATTTACTTAAGGAATATTGCTTCGAATATTCCTTTAAAGTTTTGATTACTAAGAACATTATTTGGGTATTCATTTAGAAAATTTATTTATTAAATGAATATTATTTTGAATATTCATTTAAGATATTATGTACTTGATGAATATTATTTTGAATATTCATTTAAGATATTATGTACTTGATGAATATTATGTTAAAATATTCATTTGAAATTCTATTTACTTAAGGAATATTGCTTCGAATATTCCTTTAAAGTTTTGATTACTAAGAATATTATTTGGGTATTCATTTAGAATATTATTTATTAAATGAATATTATTTTTAAATATTCATTTAAGGTTTGATTTATTTAGTAATATTATTTTAAATATTTACTTGAGTTTTATTTAATTAATGAATATTATATTGAATATTCATTTAAAGAAGAGAATTATTTAGTAAACGATTCTATATATTTATTTGAGGATTACTTACGAGAAATATTATGATTTAATCATATCCCTTAATTATTATTGATAAATAAATATTCTTGGAATATTTATTTAAATTCTTTTAAGTTCTTTCTATAATAATTCATATTACTCAAAGATTATCTTTCACCTTCAGATATGGTGTAAAATATTTCGGAATATCTTATGACTATTTATATCAAGGGGAGGTTCCTAAACTTTAATTTCATTTAAATCTATCTTAAAGAAGATTTAAATACTCGCTCAACTTCCAAACGTATATAAGGGGACCTCACTTGAGCAATGTTATTTATTGGACTGCCCGGTCCTATACTTGCTAAAACTATCTTGTCACTCACATCTTGATTCTTTCAAGCATCGATATGAGTCTTTTGGTTACCTCCTCAACGCTCGAGGGGTATGATTGATGTAACAAGTTTATATCCATTAACAAGCATCAGCTTGGGAAATATTGGTGAATTTTCCGTTCCAATTAGATACGACTACTTTGTGGAGTCCTATCAACAAGTGTTACACTTGGGGAAAAGGGGAACGAACTTTACGTTTCAGAGTCATGGATGATATTCGAACTAGGAGACGCGTAAGTGGCCGAGTGGCGCCGGTCCAGCAATAGCCCAACCATTGGCTGAGGAGTTCCAGAGGGCGGTAGATAAGTAAATCCGTCGGAGCTACCTTCTACATGTAGAGAACGACTGATGAGATGCATGACATACGACTGATCATCGTAAACGTCAGGGCATCTGGCGCGGCAATGCTCCCGTATTAGTTCATCTTCTAAAAATGAGAAATTTCTGCAACACTGTTGGTGTTGGCAAGGTGAAAAAGTGTTGAAACCGGAATTGCAATATTTTTCCTGCAAGTTCCTCTTTTATGATAATTGAGAATATCTTGCTTATCTTTTGCATAGCGGATATTTATTCAAAACAAATATATTTTTGAGTTACCTTGTAACTTCATCTCATACCTTATATTGGTACTACACCGTTAATGCATGGCATATGGTTTCAAAGATATGTTGGACTGTTATATATTATCACTGTTCAATTATATTTCTGGTGGGCTATTGCTCACCCTTGCTTTATTTATTTATATCACAACAACAGCTAGATCAGATGGCCGCGCAAGGCGCACACAGCGTAAGCAGGTGTCAACCGTCAGAGGTTTACCGCTAAGGTCTTGGCTACCTTTGTTGAGGATGCAACTACTGGTAGGCTAGTTGTTAGCAATTGAGCCTCAAATGTATTTATATTATGGTATCTATCAATGGATGGCAAAGAGTATGTAATTGTACAATTGTAATTCTTTGGGTTGTAAGAACTCAAACTTGTGATTAATAATATTGTTGGTTACTCTGATTTCATCTCTGGGACTATAACGGGTGTGTTTTATGTTGTTGTTTTGGGTCACAAGGTTGTAATTTAAATTATGTTGGTTTCGTGGTTGGATATTGAGACCGTAACGACCAGATCCCTGACCCTGGATCTGGGGGTGTTACAAACCGCGCTGTCTAAATGTATTCAAAATTACGCGGTCATGCTGCATAAGCGCAGACCTATACCTGTATGAGTTACATCATAATATCTCCTAAAGTTTCCTTCTTCCATTAGGCAACGCCAACCCTGGTCATCACCAACTTTACCTTTAGCTCCAGGAAGATCTTCTCGCGTTTATATTGTCCATTCAAACTTTTATTCTTACAATAAGTCGGGTTACGGGACTGCACTCTCTGTAAAGTCCTGAGCAAATCTTTGGTAATACCTTGTGAATCTTATGAAATTTCTCACCTTTGCCAGTGTGGTTGGCCAATCTCCATTAGAAATTGTCTTTAACTTGGTAGGGTCGACCAACACTACTCTTATTGATCATGTGTCCTATTACTGGACTTCATTTTGCCAAAACTCTTATTTCGAGAACATGTCCTACACCTGTTTTTTTTTTCAGGTTGCATCTAAAAGCATTCTCAATTACATCTTAACCACTGCTCACCTTACCTAATCCATTTACGATTCAGTATCGTAATAACTTAAGATAACTACCATAATCCATTCGAGGAAAAGAAAGAATTTAATATTCCTTCGAATCACATGCATCTAATGTTTCTGGTTCATCATTCCACTGAATTGAACTAAACTTATACTTGGTTCCTGACAATAGCCTTATTACTAGTTTATCACAGACTCACTGGTCTTCTCCTCTTGTAGGTTCTGAGATCATTGTCTCACTTACTACTTCCTTATATTCTTTATCCATTCAGGCTATCACTTTCCATTATCTTTACTTTCTAAGCTGATCCATTCATAAAATGAACATCTCACTGAATAAAGCCACCTTATCAATCTCATTTTGGTTTTATAAATTATAACCTATGAAATCTTCCTTCTCATGGCAAATTACTGTTGACAATATTCAAACTTAACCCATTTATCAAATGATATGACACTTCTTGCCTCTATCCCCATTGTTCCTGGGACTCTACTTCCCAACATATATCGATGTCTTTGATAATCATGCATCATTCTTACTCCTTTCCCCTCACTCTAGAAGTCTCTAAGGATTCTTATCTAACCTCTTATAAGATCTCAAGTAATTCCTCAAATCCATCTTACTTGCTGGTACTTCATCTGACAGTCCAGCTATGAATCCAATATGCCTATTTAACTCTCTTCATAATTCAGTTCTCTACGCCCACTTCTCTGAACACTATATCTAGATTCTTACAGTCTCTCTGGCTGCAGCCCTCATCTCCTCAAGGTAAACTTCCCTGTCTCTAACAAGATTCTCCCCCTCTGCTTGAACCTCTTCCGGGTCCTCAGTAGGGTACTCTATCGAATCCACCATCCGATCGTCAGCATATAATCAGGCATCATCGTGCTGCTGCTCGTATGCCTCAAGGTCTGTCGCCTTACTAGTCGGTACAAGAACGAGCTAAGTTACTATCATGATACTTAATAGTTCCCATAAGGGTTTTATATGTCAATACTACATTAAGTAGTCCGACTATGAACTTGGCAAGAGTTCTTATTATCTTAATAAATTTATTGTTTTAACGTCGCGTCATCTCTGGGATATATAACGCTCTCTCTGATACCATTTCTGTAACACCCCCAGATCCGGGGTCAGGGATCTGGTCGTTACGGTCTCAATATCCATCCACAAAACCAACAAAATCTAAATTACAACCTTGTGACCCAAAACAACAACATAAAACACACCCGTTATAGTCCCAGAGATAAAATCAGAGTAACCATCAATATTATTAAACACAAGTTTGAGTTCTTACAACCCAAAGAATTACAATTGACCCTTACATACTCTTTGCCATCCACTTGTATATGCCATATAATAAATACATTTGATACTCAAATGCTAATAACTAGCCTACCAGTAGCTGCCTCTTCAGCAATGGTAGCTATGACCTCAGCGATTATTCCTCTCACTGCTATCACCTGCTTACGCTGAGTGCGCCTTGCGCGGCCATCTGATCTAGCTGTTGTTGTGATATAGATAAATAAAGCAAGGGTGAGCAATAGCCCACCTAAAAGAATATAACTGAACAATAATAAAATATAACAGTTCAAAATATATTTGATACAATATGCCATGCATTAACGATGTAGTACCAATATAAGGTATGAGATGAAGTTACAAGGTAACTCAAAATATATTTGTTTTGAATAAATATCTGCTATGTCAAAGATGAGCCAGATATTATCAACTTTTCATAATAGAGGAACTTGCAGGAAGAATATTGCAATTCCAATTCAAACACTTTTCAAACCTGCCAATAATGATAAGGTTGCAGGAAATTTCCAACATTGAGAGATGAACTAATACTGGAGTTTGACGCGCCAGGAGACATAGCATTTACACGATGATCAGTCGCATGTTATGCTCCCCACCTCTTGTTTACTACATGTAGAAGGAAGCACCGACGGATTTAGTTGTCTACCGCCCTCTGGAACCCCCCGGCCAACGATTGGGCCATTTGCTGGACCATCGCCACTGGGTCACTTACGCATCTCCTAGTTCATTTCACATCCATAACTTTGAAACGTGAAGTTCCTCCCCCTTTTCCCAAGTATATTACTTGTTGATAGGACTCCACAAAGTAGTCGTATCTAGTTGGAAAGGAAAAATCACCAATATTTCCCAAGCTGATGCTTGTTAATGGATATAAACTTGTTCCATCAATTCTTACCCCTCGAGCGTTGAGGAGGTAACCAAACAGACTCATATCGATGCTTGAAAGAATCAAGATGTGAGTGACAAGATAGTTTTAGCAAGTATAGGACCGGGCAGTCCAATAAATAACATCTCTCAAGTGAGGTCCCCTTATATATGGTTGGAAGTTGAGCGAGTAGTTAAATCTTCTTTAAGATAGATTTAAATGAAATAAAGTTTGGGAACCTCCCCTTGATAAAAATAGTCATAAGATATTCCGAAATATTTTACACCATATCTGAAGGTGAAAGATAATCTTTGAGTAATATGAATTATTATAAAAAGAACTTAAAAGGATTTAAATAAATATTCCAAGAATATTTATTAAATCAATAATAATTAAGGAATATGATTAAATCATAATATTGCTCGTAAGTAATCCTCGAATAAATACATAGAATTATTTACTAAATAACTCTCTTCTTTAAATGAATATTCAATATAATATTCATTAATTAAATAAACTCAAATAAATATTTAAAATAATATTCACTAAATAAATCAAACCTTAAATGAATATTTGAAAATAATATTCATTTAATAAATAATATACTAAATGAATAGCCAAATAATATTCTTTTCGTAATCAAAACTTTAAAGGAATATTCGAAACAATATTCCTTAAGTAAATAAAACTCCAAATGAATATTTTAAAATAATATTCATCAAGTACATAAAATCTTAAATGAATATTCAAAATAATATTCATTTAATAAATAAATCCCAAATGAATATTCAATTGATATTCATTAAACAAATAATGTTCTAAATGAATATCCAAATAATTTTCATTTAACAAATAATATTCTAAATAAATATCCAAATGATATTCATTTAGTAATCAAAACCTTAATATTCGAAATAATATTCCTTGAGTAATTAGAACTTTCAAAGAATACTTTTAAAATAATATTTATCAAATACATAAAACTTAAATGAATATCCGAAAGTGGTATTCATTTAGTGAATAAAATCCCAATGAATATCAAAGTAATTATTCATTAATAATCAACTCTAATGAATATTCAAAAATAATATTCATTTAATATTTCTCGACTGAAATAATACTCAAATAACGTTTCTCGAAAGATTTCCAAGTATTTGATACTTTTATGGAAATATAAATAATGTTTAATAATAACATTCCTAAAAATGAATACTACTCTGTCGCTGGAATCCCTCCGGGTTTCCACGACTATCTATATAACACAAAATACCGACTCCCGGTCTCATATTTAAAGAATAAATATCATATGCCCTTCACTAAGGGTCCTAGCAACACAATCCTGCTTATAACTGATAATCCATATCTAGTCTATAAGCCAATATTAATTCAGGGAACAAGTATTCCTATATACTTTGAAAACAAGCATGCATGCTATGGCATATGTATAACAACAATCATATATATTATCACAACAACAGTTCCAAGGTATTGGAAACTTGCCTGGTAATCCTGTAGGGGTAGTGTGCCTCGTGTCAATCCAATGATCTATAAATAGTCACAATAACCGAGGTCAATCACTTAACATTTCGAAGGTTAAGTATAACTTAACTTAAGTCATGTAAGTTTAGTCCAAAACACACCTCGAACCCATCCTTAATGTTGGATTTTTCGTATATCTTACTTAATCAATTATAACCTCGTTCTTTGCACCAATATGTGGTCTTGATAATTCTTAACAAGTTTCGTGTTTTAGTCGACTCGAAATTCCCTTTTTAACTTAGCCAAAAAGGGTGGCCAAAGTAGTATCCCTAGAGGTGATTTTTCTGAGAATCACTATTCAGTGACTCGCACTTCAACACTTTTAATAAATCACTGGAAACGTATTTAATTACGAAACCACTTCTAAACTCATCTTTGGTATTTGTAATATTTATCATAAAATTTCCAATTCGAAGCCACGGGTCTAGATAGGTGAAATGTATTTTCGAAGTTCGGTCGACTACGGATCTTTACTAATCACACCTCTTTCACTAAAACGTTCATAACTCGGTAACCGTTAACTCAAATGACGCACCGTTTTCGCGTACATGATCTAGAGAATATCTAGAAGGTAGCTAACTCAAAATTGGACTTAGATCAGAAGATTAATTTTTCGGATTTTTGCCAAAACAAGGCAGGAGCTTCTAGTGAATAGTGTTACCTCCGAAAAGTGGTTTCTTCGCACTTAACCTCGATTCGAACATTTTTATAAAATCGGAAAACGATCCATTTTACTTGTGGTTTTCTCTCACGCCTTCCTTATGACCTCTAATATTTAATTACCATGATTCGTCACTGACTTAGTCATGTTAAGGGATTCCAATTTCAGTTACGAACTTTCGATTACGGTTTCAAACCACTTTTACGAATTAAACCATAACTCCTAAACCGTAAGTCCGTTTCTCATGATCTTTATATCAAAACGAAGCTTATAACATACTCTATCCAAAACTGGCAGGATATGAAGCTAGACATGGAGTTCATGCTACTGTCAAACACGGTTTATTAAGGTTAAAAACAATCGGGCATTACGACGGCTATAACTCGGACATTTCAAAACTCGAATCAATCCAACCAAGCCACCCCGGGCATCTAAACAACTTATCATCATACAACTCATCTCATAAGTCCAATAGCTACTGATTTTACCACCAATATCAACATGCTTCTTAAATCACATAACTAACTACATAATCATGCTTATAATCATCATCAATATCATACTAATCTAAACCCAATCAAGACAATCATAAATCTCAAATTACAAGCTAGGGTTTTGGTTAGATATACCTTCCATGATGTGTGTAAGACCTTGCTAAGCCTTGTATAGTCCATGAACATCCTTAACCAAGCTTAGATCATCCAAAAATCAAGATCCAAGAATTTTGTTCTTGAAAATCACTATTCACCCTCATCTTCAAGGATTTATTTGAAAATGGAAAAAGTGGTGTTTGAGGCTAAGATTTCTAGGGTATCATTTTCTTGAAATATAGGATCTATGATAAAAGTTTGGAGATCAAATAATGGTGGGAAGATGGACTTTGATTCTTGAATTATCAAGAAAACCGAATGTCTTGTTCTTGAGAGAGAATGAGTTGGTTGCTTGGTTCTTTGCTCCTTTTTGCATTATTGTGTTGTTTAGAAAATATCTTGGTCATAAAGCTACTTTAATAAAGTAGTGTGGTCATCCATGATGCATTTCAAGTGGACACATGTTGTGATTTTGTGGTTGGATGAGAAGATGATGCTAGTACTTGGTTTAATCTTCTAAGTATGCTAGTTACTTATGTAACTACTTGGTTACTAGATATTTTCCACTAGCACATGATTGCATCTTGCCTTCCTGCTTGTTTCTTTGTCCGGTTATTGCTTAATTCGACTGATTGTTCGAGAGAATAACTCATTCGTTTCTAGTTAGGGTTTTACCGAAAACCTTCTTAATATTTGTTATACCAATCTCCATCTTTCTTAATACCTCTCGAATTTAAATTCCTTAAATATTAAATATTAAATCCTTAATCTATCAGTGTCTAGGGAAAATCTCGGAGAAAATGAAAGTGTTGTTTTTCAGAATCCGACAGTCTTTACATACACTTATTTTCCCATCGGATCACTAATACGAACTCAGAAATTCATTCCGGGTACTTCTATATAGTGTCGTCTCATAATATTCTTATTTCCATAAAAAACACTATTCATCACTTATTCTATTTTTAGTCCAGGAACTTAGAAAATATCTTTGTGCTTTCTCGAGCGTTCCTTAACTCTTTCATGGAACCTCCGTACTTGTAACCGATATTGATCTGGATGACATGAGGGTATCTATTTCTCTCTAGGGAAGCTTATCTAAACTTTCTAGGAGATAGATTATTCTAATCTAAGTTATCACCCAATAGCATCCTTCAGGACATATAACCTTGGAATCTTTTATCCTCTCACTATTCATTCATTAGAACCAGTGTTATATTGTAGTTGTAACCACTGTTCACTCTTACATCAATGCATAATAAAAAGTTTTAATTCTACCCAAAAATCTGGGTTCTTACACATACCTACGCCGCAGCATCATCACCCTCCTCGGGTGGAGAATCTGGAGGTGGATACACAGTGTCTGATCCAAAGACTGGCCACACAACCTGGATACCACTAGCTCCAAAAGCAGTACTGAAAGCCTGTGTCAATCTCGCTGAAAAACGGCTCTGACTCTCATACAAGGCATCCATACGCCTCATCATCCGTCTATCATATGAAGCACTCGAGACTGCTACAGGAGCCTGCTGAACCGGAGGAGCATCAACAATCTCATAACCCAAACCCCCAGGATGAGGAATGCCGCCAGGCCATTCCACCAAATTCGACACATCAATGGGTCCAGTCGACATCTGAATCTGCTCCTCGAAAGACCATGTAACCCCAGCAATGGAGCACAACCTCGTCACAATAGAGCCATGGGGAATCGCTCCTTTCGAACTCCTTAAAAACTGGAGAATATTCTGATTAACCAGATATCCAACATCTATATAATGCCCATTCAGAATACCCCACAACAAGATAGCTCTCTCTACCATCACCTTATGAGTATGCGTAGTAGGCAACAGATTAGCACAAATGAATGAGTTCCAAGCCCTAGCATACCTGTTCATAGTAGCAGCTGAGAAAGTAGCCTTCTCCGTCGACCCTACCTTCAGCTTCCAAGATGTACCTGGCACACACAGACGTGCCATAATCTCATCCAAATCAACCTTAGATCTGGACTTAAAAGTCCAGTCCTCCGCCCCATCAGGTCTATCTGGCAAACCAAGAAAAAGTCGAATAGCACGTGCCGTATAATCCACAGTAACCCCTCTAACAATCGAATAACCATCCCTAGTCTCCTTGGCATTAGCATAAAATTCCTGGACTATGCTCAACGGGACCGCGGATGCCATCTCACACAGACACTGCCAACCCCTAGTCTGGACCATACCCAAAATCTCACCATCCTCAGCAGTAACCAACCAAATCCTATCCTTCGCTACAGACCGAGTCATCAATTTACTATACTCAGTCTGAGCCTCAACAAACCGAAACTTATTCATATCATCATCCGAACTGGAATCAGAATCCGACAATGACCGACCACGGGAACTACTACCCACCAACCGAGCTCTCTTCGGGGCCATAGCAATCAAGAACAACAACAAAAATCATACCACAAATGCCCAAATTCGACACCAAAAATCTGCCCAAAATCCACAACACAAAAATCCCCAAAAATACAAGCACTACAATTCGAAAAATCAAAATACGAGAACAAAAGATTACCAATTCGAACCGTAGAGGTAGTACTCGCAATAACAGTCCCCCAAACTCGAAATTTGCAGCTCCTTGAAGTCCAATTAGGGTTTGAGATTTGTAAGGAATATGGGTATATGTGTATGTATAGGTGAAAATATGAGATATGGTAAGGAGATATAAGATGGGGAATTAAAATTGGGTGATAACTGAATGAAGAGAGACAAAGAGATTAGGGTTCGAATTTTTGGGGAAAAAATAGGGTTTGGGGAATTAAAATATCATCTGCCTCTGTTCGAATTTTTTTCTGTTTCAGACCTCCTCGCGCCCGCGCCCCACTCCAGGCTTTTCTCCGCGCGCCCGCGCCTGAACAAAATTTCCAGAAATTTTCTACTTTTTTTTTCACCATAAGTCCTACCTACTGAATACTAAAAAAAAATACATGACACCATGGGTTGCCTCCCAAGAAGCGCTCATTTAATGTCATTAGCTTGACATTCTTCCGAAACTTCACGTAGACGCCAAAATGGCGGAAACCTTCTCACGTTCAAACGAACCTCCATAATAATGCTTCAACCTCTGTACATTCACTTTGAAAGCATGATCCGGTGTGGTTTCATAAATTTCAATTACACCATGTGGATACACCGTTTTGACAATAAATGGACCCGACCACCTCGACTTGAGTTTTCCCGGAAAAAGCTTGAGGCGAGAATTAAATAACAACACTTGTTGACCCGATACAAATGCCTTGGGCGTCAACCTCTTATCATGCCACCTCTTGACCTTCTCCTTGTACATTTTATTATTTTCATAAGCTTGCTCACGAAATTCCTCAAGTTCATTCAATTGAAGCAACCGTTTTGCACCCGCAGCCTTAATATCCAAATTTAACTTCTTCAACGCCCAATATGCCTTGTGTTCCAATTCTGCAGGCAAATGACAAGCTTTCCCAGAAACCAACTGAAATGGAGACATACCTAAAGGAGTCTTGTAAGCAGTCCTGTACGCCCACACAGCTTCATCCAACTTCAACAACCAATCTTTACGAGACGGATTCACCACTTTCTCCAGAATTCTCTTGATCTCTCTGTTAGACACTTCCACTTGACCATTAGTTTGAGGATGATAAGCAGTGGCAACATGATGCGTCACATTATATTTCGCCATCAACGTAGTAAACTAACGATTACAGAAGTGTGTCCCCTCATCACTAATTATAGCACGTGGTGTCCCAAAACGTGTAAAAATTTGCTTATGCAAGAAATTCAATACCACCTTAGCATCATTGGTCGGCAATGCTTTAACCTCGACCCATTTAGACACGTAATCTACAGCTAGCAATATGTATTGATTATTGCATGAAGAAACAAAAGGTCCCATGAAGTCAATTCCCCATACATCAAAGATCTCTACCTCAAGAAGCATGTCCAGAGGCATCTCGTTCCTTCTAGATATATTGCCAACCCTTTGACATCGATCACAACTCATTACAAACTGATGAGCATAAACAAGGTAGGCCAATAAAAACTTGCTTGAAGCACACGAGCTACTGTCTTTTCTCCACCATAATGACCACCATAAACAGTTGAGTGGCAATATCGCAATACACTCTCAGTCTCACTATACGGAATGCATCGTCTGATCATCTGGTCTGCTCCCTGCCTAAACAAAAACGACTCATCCCAACGATACCACTTCACATCATGTAGAAACTTCTTTTTTTGAGCACTCGAAAGATCTGGAGGAATAACATTGCTCACCAGGTATTTCACATAATCAGCAAACCATGGCTCTTCATCTTGCACTCCAAAAAGCTACTCATCTGGAAAAGATTCATTAATGAGAGAATTGTTATGCGAATCCTTACCATGATCCTCCAAGCGTGAGAGATGATCTTCTACTTGATTTTCTATGCCTTTTTTATCCTTGATTTCCACATCAAACTCTTGCAAAAGAAGCACACAACGAATCAATCTAGGCTTAGAATCCTTCTTCGACATGAGATATCGAATAGTTGCATGGTCCGTATACACAATCACTTTCGTTCCAAGCAAATAAGATCTGAATTTCTCAAAAACATAGAAAACAACTACCAACTCATTTTCAGTAGTGGTGTATTTAAGTTGTGCATAATTAAGGGTTTTACTAGCATAGTAAACCACATGAAAATTCTTATCCTTTCGTTGCCCAAGCACAACTCCAATAGCATAATCTAACATTTGATCAATGAATGGAAGAGGAAAGTGGTCTTTTCTTGTGGCTTTGTTGAGCTTTCGATAGTCCATGCAAACTCTCCACCCCGTGACTGTTCGAGTAGGGATGAGCTCATTCTTCTCATTAGCAACAACTGTCATGCCTCCTTTCTTCGGCACACATTGAACCGGACTCACCCAAGAACTGTCTGAGATAGGATAGATAATACCAGCATCTAACCACTTTAGAATTTCCTTCTTCACCACCTCTTTCATAATAGGATTAAGTCATTGCTGATGTTCAACAGTAGGCTTAGCTCCTTCCTCTAGCAGAATTTTGTGCATGCAATAAGAAGGGCTGATTCTCTTGATATCTGCTATGGTCCAACCAATTGCTGACTTGAACTCCCTCAGAATTCACAAAAGCTTTTCTTCCGCACTAGTTGACAAGTTAGAAGCAATAATAACAGGTAATGTAGATGCATCACCAAGAAAAGCATACCTCAAGTGCTCAGGAAGTGGTTTAAGTTCAAGTATAGGAGCCTCCTCAATAGATGGTTTAAGACGTCCCTCCGAATTTTTCAACTCTGCTAAACCAAGAGATTCAAAAGGCATGTCAACTCTCCTTCTCCACGGAGCTTAATTCAACTATTGTAACTGCTCGGCTATATCTTCTTCAAAATCAGAATCACCAACTAGAACTTTTTCCAAAGAATTAGACTTAAGCAACTGCTCAATCTCCATAGTAACTGCAGAATTGACCAAATCCACCTTCAAGCATTCTTCTTCATCTGTAGGAAATTTCATTGCATTGAACACATTAAAAGTGACATTCTGGTCTTGCACCCTCATGGTGAGTTCCCCTTTCTGCACATCAATCAAAGTACGGCCCGTAGCCAAGAATGGTCTTCCCAAGATTATAGGAATCCTCTTATCTTCCTCGAAATCCAAAATAACAAAATCAGCAGGGAAGATGAGCTTATCAACTTTCACCAAGACATCCTCCACTATGCCTCTAGGATATGTGATAGAACGATCAGCCAACTACAAAGAGATGTTAGTTGGCTTTTGTTCCAGTAGACCAAGTTGCATGTAGACTGACAAGGGCATGAGATTGATGCTAGCTCCCAAATCATACAAACACTTTCTGAAAGAAAGGTTGCCAATAGTACACGGAATGGTGAAACTTCCTGGATCTTTAAGGTTAGGTGGCAACTTCTGTTGCAGAACGGCACTACACTCCTCTGTTAGAGCAACGATCTCTAATTCATCGAGCTTCAATTTACGAGAAAGAATACCCTTCATGAACTTGGCATAGCTCGGCATCTGTTCAAGAGCTTTCCCAAAAGGAATGTTAATCTGTAACTTCTTGAACACCTCTAAAAACTTAGCAAACTTCTTATCCAAATTTTGCTTCTGGAGTCTTCTAGGATATGGAGGAGGAGGATAGATCTGAGCAGACTGCTCCACAGAAGCTTTAACAGGTTCCTTACTCTTCTCTACTTCACCATCTACCTCATCATCTACTAAGTCAGATTTCTCAATTTCGGGCATTGTAGATTTTTCAACTTGCTGATTCTTCACTTCTTCATCTTCTTTAGCGGCTGATTTCGGATCTGATGTAACCTTTCCTAATCTCAAAGTCATAGATTTCACCTATTCTTTGTTGTCCCTCCTGCCTGGATTTGTCTCTGTATCGTTAGGAAGAGTTCCTTGTTGCCTATTAAGTAAGGCACTTACAATCTGTCCCACCTGGCTCTCCAATATCTTTTGAGAAGCTTGCAGGTTCTTCATCATCATCCTCAAATCATCCATCTCTGATTTTTCATTAGAAGATTGCCCCGCATGAGCCTGAGGCTGTTGCTGCTAAAATCCAGGAGGTTGATATGGTACCCTCGAAGCATAAGGCTGTTGATAGCCTTGATTGAATGGCTTCGCTTGCTGATAAGGTTGTTGTGCACTTTGATTGTTACTTCAGCTGAAGTTGGGATGATTCCTGTTGCTAGGATGATAAGTGGCTGGCACTAGTGCAGCAGGTCTCTGGAAATTACTCACGAACTATGCTGATTCAGGAGAGATATTCGTCTCATGTGCGCCCGCACATAGCTCACAAACACTAGCCACCTGCTGAACTCCATAATTTGCAAGAGAATCCACCTTCATAGTTAACGCCTTCAACTGAGTTGCAATATCTGAAGCCGTATCCACCTCAAACAAACCTGCTACCTTGCCTTGAGAAAGCCTATGGGTTGGATTCTGATATTCATTAGCAGCCATATTCTCAATAAGATCATAAGCTTCATCGTAGTTCTTAGCCCATAGAGCTCCACCTAATGCTGCATCTAGCATAGGTCTAGACTGTGCTCCCAACCCATTGTAGAAACTATTGATAACCATCCAGTCAGGCATACCATAATGTGGACACCTACGAAGCATCTCCTTGTAACGTTCCCAAGCCTCACACAAAGATTCTCCAGATTGATGCTGAAACTGAGTTAGCTGGTTCCTCATTGCTGCAGTTTTCGCCATAGGGAAGAATTTAGTAAGAAACTTCTGAGCAAGATCCTCCCATGTAGTAATGGAACTAGCTGGTAGAGAATGTAACCAGCCCTTAGCCTTATCCCTCAGAGAGAATGGGAAAAGTCTTAACTTAATAGCATCATCTGACACACCATTGAACTTGAAAGTATCACAGATCTCGATAAAGCCCCGAAAATGCATGTTAGGATCCTCCGTAGGAGCACCCCCAAACTGAACCGAATTTTGTAGCATCTAAATAGTGCCCGGCTTGATTTCGAAGTTATTAGCCGTGATGGCCGGCCTGATGATACTAGACTGAATATCATTGATCTTTGGCTGAGAATACTCCTTCAAAGCCTTAGCTAATGCTGCATCACCCATCTCGACTGTTGTTTCAGTTTCCTCGTTCTTATTCTCAAAATCCTCTACACGATCGTCTTCCGCCAGTGCTTCTAACCGAGCTTGTAAGCGTGTTCGCATACAAACCTAAGTACCTGAAAGAAACACAAAACAAACAAGCTAAGTAAGAAATCTGAGTCAGTGAGCGCTAACGACCACTATTGACAAGCACATAAACTAAAAAATAAAACACCGATGATCCCCGGTAGCGGTGCCAAAAACTTGTTATGCTATAATTACGCAAGCGCACGTAGTCACAAGTAATACAATTAAAGTTCGTTCCACAGAGATCTGGTTAAGTTTTACTCAGTAAATATGTCTATGCAACAATGTATGGTTTTAATTCACTGCTAGGAAAAGTAACAAATTGGGGTTTGATTAACTAATTATACTAAGATGCAAAAGATTAAACTAAGAATAAAATTAACTAAGAGATTTGAATCGAATTACTAATATGAGAATAAACATGGGATCCTAAATTGATTAAATACTTCCCTTAGATCTGACGCCCTTAATCACTATGTGCAGTGGGTTTGATATCTGATCGGATAACACGAAACAAGTATACGCTACCTGTCAGTATACGCATACCAAACTAAACATACATCCACAAAAGAGATAGAAGATGAATAGACACCAATTATGCTTAAACCCTATATGTCTATAGAATTTGAAAACATAACAGTTGAAGAGTAAGTTATCCATTAAGATCACATAGGGTAGTATAAGTATTTTCATCTCACACCACGAATCATATTGATAAACAATTATGAACCTATGCTAGCATGGCAAGTTCTAAATCTCAAGATCCACTTTCACTTCACAAGAGATTAACAAATTAGATGTTTGTGACGCATCTATCTATTAAGCATAACCATACGAGGATATCAATTATACACCACACACAGATCTTTAAAGCATCAAGATACTAAGCTCCATAAATAAATTCGTTAGAATCCCATGACAACGATTAGCTCATAATTGAACCGTTCATCGTCATGGGATTTGATGAAAGCATGGTATTAAACAAGATAATGAAGATGAATAAATCAATAATATAACAAGGTTTAGAGAATAAATCCGGAAAAGCAACATGCATCCAAAAGATACGCCTAACAAAGGAATACAAGAAAACTATGTCTAGATCATCTTGTCATCACAATCCTCGCCTTGGCTTCTCTCTCTCGTGCTCTGAACGAATTATGGTGTGTAGATGTAGATTTTGATGTGCCCCAAGGTGTGTATTTATAGCCCCAAGTGCCCTCTTGTCCAAGCAATTACCGTCTTTGAATTAGAATAGAATTCCGGCAATTTCCCGTCTTGATTGGAATAGAATTGCAATTCCCATGTTTAAAATAGATTCTGGAAGCTTCTGGTCGTCCAAAACAATCTCCATATGGATTAGGAGAAGATTTGAGGCAGTTTCCTATTAGAAATTGAGTTTCAGGATGTTTCTGTTGAAGCCCCGCGCGGCCGCGCGCTCCACAGGCTTAATACCAGCGCGCCCGCACCTGCAACACTCCTGTACTGATTTAAGCGCACCCGCGCATAATTCTAGTTAATTCTGGCCGCGCCCGCTTGCAATTCCTTCTGCACAGACTGATTTTTACTTAAGCTGATTTTCTCCTCCACTTTCAAATGCAACTCCAAACCCTTGCTTCTTTGACACTAAAAACACCATATTACCACTGAATGCAATACCTACACCTGGAGATACACCCTGCACGAATCTCATAAAAACACATTAAAACACACAAATACTTGAGATACAAGACACCAATTCAAGCCGAAATGGAACGATCCAAGTGGATAAAAATCCACTTATCACAAATCATGATGTTAAAACATCAACCTATCCTATGCTAGCATGGCAAGTTCTAAATCTCAAGATCCACTCTCGTTTAGCAAGAGATTAACAAATTAGATGTTAGCTACGCATCTAAATACGTGAAACACAACCATACGAGGATATCAAGAATTCACCACACATAAATCTTTAAGGCATGCAAACTACTAAGCTACATATATAAATCCGCTAGGATCCCATGACAACGATTAGTTCATAATTGAACCTTTCGTCACCATGGAATTTGATGAAAACATGGTAACGAACAAGATAACAAAGATGAATAAATCAATAATGTAACAAGGTTTAGAGAACAAATCCGTGAATGTAACAAGCATCCAAAAGATACGCATAACAAAGGAATCCAAGAAAACTATGTCTAGATCTTCTTGTTGTCACAATCCTCGCCTTGGCTTCTCGATCTCGTGCTATGAACGAATTGGACTGAACTCTGGTGTGTAGATGGTGATTTTGATGTCCCCGAAGGTGTGTATTTATAGCCCCAAGTGTCCTCTTTTCCAAGTAATTATCGTCTTTGAATTAGAATAGAATTCCGGCAATTTTCGTTCTTGAATGGATTAGAATTGCAATTCCCATGTATAAAACAGATTCTGGAATGTTCTAGCCATCCAAAACAATTGCCATATTAATTAGGAAAAGATTTGAGCAACTTTCCCTATTTGAAATTGAAATCAGAATCTAGAGACTTGTCAAGCACACCCGCGCGCATTCAATTTCTAGAGACTTGTCAAGCACACCTGCGCGCCGTTTCAGTGTGACTTGAGCGCGCCCGCGCTCCACTACTGCATGCTTACTGTTTATTTTTTTCTTGCTGATTTCTTCTCCATTTTCTTTTACAACTTCAACACTTGTTCTCTTGAGCTTGAAACCTCCACACCTACATAGAAACAGTGACCTGCACACTCTTCACAAAATTACATTAAAACACACAAATACTTGAGTCCAAAGCGATCAATTCAAGCTATAATGAAGCAATCCAAGTGGATATAAATCCACTTATCACACCCCCAAACTTAAACTGATGCTTGTCCTCAAGCATAAACAAATAAAACTATCTACACTAACTAGTACCACTTCCGTAGGTGATCACAGTTGCATTTGGCATATGCAACAAGCCCTTTAAACCCCTAGGCAGCCCTAGTGGATGAGTAAGGTCTCGTGAGGGCCTATAGTGAATGTACCCACAAAATCCATTTAACCTAATGCAATGCAATGCATGAATGCAACTAATATGAATATGCAAGGATCCCCTCAAACTCACCAAAACCAACTATCAAGCAAATATCTCAAAGAATGCAACAAATCCAAGTAGAGCTCGACTAAGTCCCCGTATACTAACAATACATGAACAGAAACGTGCGTGTGTGCGATGCTCATCAGAAATACTCCCAACACTAGGTCAAAAATCATACCTATTCTTCGCTAAGACAATCACATGTTTATAAATAGAATAGACTATAGACACTTCATAACTTAGAAACACCTTCATCCTCATTCAAGTTAGACAGGAATTCATGCTTTTTTATTACTATATACAATACGCATGCTTATTTAACCGTGCAATGAATGAGACCCCAAAAGGCTTATACAATAATACCCATATAGCGAGTGTTAGGTCAGCAATCCCAAACCTCAAGACTTTAGGTTACTAGGACTAAGTCCCCTCAAACTTAATTACTCAAGTATTAAAGAGCTCACTCGTGGTTAATTTTGCATTTAAACAAATAAAAATTTGACTCTTTTTTTATGCAATCTGGAATGAGAATTCTCAATTCCAACCCTAGACTACTCATATAAATATGAGCCGGCTACTAGCCATTTGACACCTAGCCAACAACTAGCATGAAATCCCTGGTTTCCTCCAAACTTAGACTTAAGTGCTCCTACGCCATCAATGGAATAACGAAAATTCTAAATATAATCAAGTGATTAAATCTCAAAACATCCAAACAAGCATGACCCTAACCTAGCCCAAAAGCACCCAATGAGACTGTGTAAAAGTTTTGTTCCCGTAACATGCAAACCAATTTCGTAGGGACTATAAATCAACCATCTACTCATCATTACCACACTCAATTAAACATCTACCTACCAATCAGAATCAGCTCGTCCTATGGGATCATGAAATATGCATGCCATGAAAATGCAACTAACATGAACTCACATGGTATACGAAACAAAAACAGAATGTCCTATATGAAACAAACATAAATATATAATACGAACATACATGCATGAATTACTACTAATATGCAAAACATGATATCTATATGAACACAATGACACACAAATAACTAATAAACACTACTTATCCCCCAAAGTACCCCCAAACTTAAAGATTCAATGTCCGCATTGAATGGAAAGTAATACAAGGGATAGTAGGAAACATGCCTAACAATACCGAAACACATGGGTTGCCTCCCACGAAGCGTTGTCATTAACGTCATTTAGCCAGACAATTATGATTCAAATCATGGTGGCTCGAAGATCGCATTCGACTTGTCCTTAGCAGAAGGACCATTCACCCATTGTTTGACAACCTTCTTGCTATCTTCCCACATCTTTTCTAAATCAAACTTCACTTTGCCTCTTCCTCCAATTGACTTCTTCTTTTTCTTTTTCTTTCTTACCCCTCTAAGATGTTTATCCCTTTCAACCGATTGAATAGAACTCTCTTCTACCTCATCAACAACTAACCACCTTCTTAACACATTATCATGACCCTCTTCAAAACTCACTAACTCATCATTCAAAAGGACATATCTCAAATGTGGTGGAAGTTTTCCAAGCTTGACATTCGAGAGATCTCGAATTGAAGAACTGTCAATGGACTCACTGATGTGCTGCTTTAGCATGTGCATGTCCGATTTTTCACTCGATAACTGTTCAAACTTCTCTCTCTGACCCGTATCAACCATCTCCACACTGCAACATTATAACGCCTTAGAAATTTCGTAATTATAAATATTATTATTTAATATTAAATGTGGAATATATGGTGTGAAATTTTTTCTTTTGGTTAAATATATGTGACATCATGTTTATATGTTTATATGGTGATGTATGTGTCATGTGCAGGTCGGTATATTTTTATTTGAATCTTTATGATTAAAAATATATTTAAATTATGCGTTATTGATCTTTGAAAATCCTTATAAATTCATCGGAGTATGTAAAAATCCCAAAATCTTTTGCAATATCATAATTGTATATTTATTTAGTTTTTAAAATTATTGGGTGAATTATTTTGAGTATTTAAGCATTTTAAAATGATTGTAAGATTTTTATTCCATTTAAAGGATCTTATCTCGTAAAATTCATATTTAATTCGTTTCTAATTCTAAAAATATTTTAAAAATATGTGGATGTTTGTAATTTCGTCTTCTTTATTTTAAAATTTTAAAGTTTATTTTTTTACCAAGTTTTTATTTTATTACGATTTTTTTTAGAAGTGATTTAAATTGGATTCTTTTTATTTGTTTGTTTTCAGCATTAGAAAATTTCAAAATTTCCCCTTTCTGTTCTTAATCTCACAACTGGACTTCCCCAGATTCTTCTAGGTGTTCTTCCAATCTCTCGAATCCTCTCTACGACTCTACCTCGACAACAAACTCTCGAACTCTTGGTGTCTCTCTCTAACCATATCCAAATCTCTCTCCCTCTCTCTCCCGTAACTCCCCTCTGTCCCGAGCCCCTCCTCCTCCCTTTTTGTTCTAAACAGTGTGTATATCGTATGTGTGTGCAGTTGCGCGAGTCTCTCTTTAGCCTCAGCCCTCCAACGCCTTTGTAAGCTGCAATTCGAGTTTGTATAGATGATGCTTGTACAAATTGATCCCTTCCTCTCCCCTGGCCATCTCTGTAATCTATACTTACGGTGTGTGTGTGTGATTGATTCATCGGTGTTGAAATATTGGTGGTTTGAGATTATAAGGTCGTGATGGTGATTATTGTTTAGTAATCGGCTGAGTTGTGTGCGTATACTTTGTGTGTGTGTGAGTCCGAAATAGTGTACGTGTGTATGTGTTTAGTAGATGGGTGAGTCAAATTCAAGCTTAAACTACTACTATGGGTCTGTTTTGAGCTGGAAATGATGTTACGGGTGTGTAGAGGATGGGTGTGCGTGCGTGGGTGTGTTTGTGGTTGGGTTGTGGGAGGCAGATTGAGAGAGAGATGATGTTGGGATGTTGATGGTGGCAGCAAGAGAGGTGAGGAGAAACAGGGGAGTGAGGTATATGTCATGTGGTAAGTGTTAGTGTGCCAAGGAGGGGAGATGCCTCTGTTGTGTTATCGGAGAATAATGGAACAGGACAGGGGGTGTTGTAGTTGTCATGCTAGTTGAGTGTGTAAATGGAGTGTATGAGTTGGACAGGAACGATGAAGGGGTGAGTGTATATAACTGTGGTGTATGTATGTGCTGGTGGTGCTGCGTTGATGTGGAAAGAAAGAGACAGGCCGAGAGCATTGGGGAGTAAGGGGAAAACGTGAAAGAGTGACAAGAGAGGCAGGAGATTCCATTGGTGTGCGTGTGGTGTTGAGTCCTTAGGTAACATGGATTGAAGTGTGGGTTTTGGAAGGGTCGAGTGTGAGGGGAGACAGAGGAGGTCCGATAACCAAATGTTATGAATTTGTGTAAAGGTAAGAAATCAGGGAAGCATGATGTAGTCTGTTGGGTCTTGTGATGATTATCATGTTATTATATTCTAGTTTTTGTTTGGCCGGAATTCGAGTTTTGTAGTTTTAACCGAAGAGATTTTAAACATTAAATTCCTATGATTTATTTTTGAAAAATGCTAGAGGTACCAAAATTAGGTACCAAAAATTGTTACCAAATGATGTGGCTTGTTTTAATTGGTTATAGTTATAGTGGGCCCGCCAGGGCTCTCCAATCAAAATATTTTAAATTGACAAGTGTCAGTTGCCATGTCATTTGGTACCCAATTTTGGTACCCAATTTGGTACCTGTAGCACTACTCTTTATTTTTAGGTACTAATTGAAATGAATTCGTGGTATTATGGGTGGTGATATCAATTGGTATTAACAGTTTGAGATTGTGTATCAAGGATTATGTATGTGCAGATTTTTGAAGCTTGGTTATATACATAAATGTAATCCTTTCAAAATTTTTGTTAGAATTATTTTATAAACCATATAGTAATTTGGAAGGAATTATTTGTACACTGATATGATGTACGGATATAAAAGTGTGTTAATATTATGTGATAAATGTTATGTGGTTATATATTACTACTTTAAGAATATGATCAGTGTGTGCTTTATGTGTTAAGTTATAAAGCATAATAGGAAACGCTTGGGTAGAACATAATTAGTCAGTTCTGGTTATTGGCGTACTGAAATAGTACTATACCTGTATATATAGGTGCGAATAGGAGGTCAGCCAAAAGTCAGCGCATGTGTGGATGGAATATAGAGGAAAGAGAGAATTATCGAGATTGACAAGTGATAAAGAGAAAATGGATGTGTGATCGAAGAAAGGTCAAGTAGAGACAGATGTAAAGTGAATAACGAGTTAGTGTATTGGAATTGGAAACTCCGTATATTGAGGCAAGTTACTATCTCTCACTTATTGTTCAAGTGATGTGAAACCTTTTGTGTTATTTATTTGTTCTTTCGAATTTCTTTCTTGCAATCAATTATATTCTTCATATTTATTCTGAATAATGTGAACCTATTCTGTTAATTATGCGATGTTCCTTTCAAATCATTTTGTTAGTGCATATACCTTTCATTTTTATTCCAGTAACATTCTTCTTCTATTAATTTACAGACATTCATTTTCAAATTATTTTGTCATTGTTTATTTTCAGCACCTATCGTTCAGGTGTTAATTTCTTTTAAAATTATTTTATATCAATATTCATCGTCTCTATTAATTTTCCTCAAAGAACGTTTTTCTTCGAATTGTTGTAAATTAATTCGAGATTTATACTGTTGTTGAAGCATGTGTTGCTCAGTGATGGTTAAAATCGAGAATGAATTGAGATCTTCTTAATTATTCAAACTCATTATTGTCAGGCCGGTTCTGGCAGCTAAAACCTATGGGTTCTTAGCCGACAAGAGTGAGACTTTGTGTAGTTGAGAATTTCTTAAATCTTCTCTTGAATTCAGATTTCCCCGATTCCATGATTCCTTATAAATTGCGGTGAATTTATAAAATCTTGACAATTGATTTGTTCCTTAAATTATTAAAGTTTCCCCTGTTGATATTTGATTCTGCTTTGCTGTATCATAACATGCTTAGTTTAGTCTTATTGCTTTGTCGTTTATGAACCCTTATATCACCTGCTTCCCTGAATCTTAATTTTATTGATGTGTTGTTCATGATTCCTTATATCGATTGCTTCCCTGATTCTTAATCTTTTATTACTGCTCATTAAAATGGATTAATTAAAGATGATTTTTAAATTTCCTTATACTGGGCTGGTCTTTTGCCAGTGAGTTTAAGGACTGAAAAATGTTTTAAAATGTTTTTAAAGGTTTAATAGATTGGAGAAGCGTAAGAGGCTGGGGGAGTGCCCAGTCCAGCATTTTTAGCGTAAGAGGCTGGGGGAGTGCCCAGTCCAGCATTTGAAAGGCCAATGTGTTGCCTAATTGGGAACCCAATTTCAAAGGAAAGGGGACTTTACGTGGCTGATCACCCGTATTGTCCGATGTTAAAGGGAAAAAAAAACTCCAATCAATTTAAATGTTTTTAAAAAGGTTTTATGGAAAGTATGTTTCAAAGATGAAAGGGTTTTAAAGAAATGAATGTTTTGATGAGAAGTATATGTTTCAAGGTAAATGGTCATTAGTTTCGAAATAGTGGATATTTGAGTCGATCAGTTGTTTCCTATCTTGATCAAAATTGAGAACTCAGTAAAACAATGAGATTAAGGATGAATAGAGGTTTTCCTAGTTATTCCCTTCTCGAGTAACATTGTACGTGAAAGGGGAGTAAGAATGATTGGGGGATTTCTTGATATTCTTTTTCTCAAAGTTTTATCTGAGGCAGTATGATTGAAAGAAACGAAAGTTTAATTCTATGATGAAATCGAATTATTTTCCTTGAGATAAGTTGGTCATTGATATTGTTCATCAATGAATCATTGAAATATTGTTATTTCACTATACTATATACTTGCTGAGCGTTTTTGGCTCATTCTTGTTTTATTTTTTTCCCTAACCTTTCAGTTAGGATTAAAGAAGGATGTCTACAGCGTGCAAATCATACGAGAGCTATGAGGCATTATATTCAGGGTAGAATTCGACGCCAGAGCGGGTAAGCACGGATTTAGATTAAGTTACAGATTAGATGGTATAGTAAATTTTATTCAAAGTAGTGATAGAAGTTGTAATAATTGGTATAGTTTAGATTCTTGTTTCATACCATAACCTGGAATCGATCCTCGGTGAGGAATCGTTGGTGTATTAAGGTTTATTGTATTTTTCAAATTAGAATTTGGTTTGGGTTGAAGTACAGGTGGATAGTCCGATTTACGAATACTTCATGCCGAAATTTTCTAAAATTCCCCTGTTATCTGGTTTATTTTATTACAAAAAGTATATTTTCAATGTTGGGAAGTTGGGACGTTACAGGTTGGTATCAGAGCGACAGGTTATGGTCAATGAAACAAGTTATAGGATGATAAATATACGTATTTAAGTGGGACGTTAGATAAAACGATTTAGGATAAGATTCGCTTTAGGTTATTACGACAACGGTTGCGACGTTATTTTGTATTTCGACATATCGCGTGAGCAGAAATCTGATTCATCCGGAGTCTCAATTTAGGACGAGGCAGATAATTCGGAACAGCATACGCTAAATAGACGACCGAAGCTATCAGCTTGGAAGACGCTACGTGCAGACCTTCGAATACCTTCTATAGTTTCTTTTGCGACTTTAGTTACCCCGCGAGCGATATAGAAAGTGGGAAATGATTATAAACAATATGAGAAATGCGATTGTTGGCATGAGTTGGAGGATGGCGTAGTTATTCATTACTAGCCATTGATTTCATTTAATTTATTGATTAATTAGATTTAACCTTAAGCTGTTTCTTCTTATTTTGATAATGTCCCATCACCTTTGATAATCAACCATATTTCTATTGATTACGGATTTTTCAAATTCATTTAAACACATTTCTATTTTTGAAAGATACCTCTATTTTTCAGGGGATCACTTGATTCAACATGATGCATACAAATTATTAGGACCCTTGAATTCTTTTTAATTTCCCCAAATAATTGTTATTCCTTATTCAACATTGCATATCTATAAACTTTTTGAAACTTTTGAATTCTTTTTGTTTCTCTTTGAGTACTTAACCTTATTTAATCTGATTGGGATGAACAACCCTATGTATATAGGGGATTAAGGGACATCTTATCTATGTGATAGAAGTCTGGTGGGACGCCACTAATTGTGTTTGTCATGAAAGTACAGAAGGCTAGCCCCCTTCTTGTGCTATGGTGGTTGACCTAAATGACAAATGCAACCTGAAATTAGTTCAATGATCATATTGATCTCTCAGTAAAAAAAAATCTTTTATTAAATCCTTTTTCAACACCTGTCCATTTTATTGATTTCTTTCATTATAAACCCGTATGATTTCTTAAGTCATCAGTGATTGAAAGCGGTAAGATGGAGACGATGCATATTTAGTGGTTCAAGCTACATTTATGTCGATAGAGAATTGCCTGATCGGGTTTGAGAATTGAGGTTAAAGCAGAGATTGAATATCAAGTTAGATTACGCAGTGGATTGACAACACACGTACAAGATTCGATAATACGGAGAGACTGATTTTGGTTAAGGAGCAAATGACAAGGACATAAGAAGAGCATATATACGATTTCTAAGTATGAGCTTTGCGATTGGAAGAACTATAATTTTCAGGATATGACGAGAAGATCGAAGTGAATGTCGTGACGACGAAATAGTAATGAATCGGAAAAGGCCTAAGGCACCTGCAGAGATCGAAAACTTTGAAGTACCAGCTAAGAATTATAAGGTTGTCAAAGATTTTACCAAGATAGCTACAGTAGTGGACAAGCCTACCAATCAGGAAACGAAGGGATAAAGGTGGAGAAAGCTTTCAGGAGTCAGTGAAGAGATTGAAAACCGTCCTAGAGTCAGTGCAATCGGATGGACAAAGAAAGGATGAGTATGGTTATGAGTAGGAGCGTGGAAGTGGTATCAATTGTTAGTCGCGTGGATTTCGTTTTAAAGATTTTAATTATTTACCTGATTATTTCAAGTCAAGGTCGATTTCTTCGTTTATACTGCAAGTCAAGGCAGGTTTTGTTGTAGTATTGTAAATGAATGAATTATTATGGATGATTGGGTCAGTAATGGAGGCGTAGTGTGCAGGACATAGTCCATTATACGAATATGTCATGTCCGATTTTCGGTAGACCAGGATCGTCACGTACGAGTGGTAAGTATCTAGATTTAACGAGACATGCCAACCAAAGGTTTAAGTTATGATGAAATTTACGGGTTTACAAGACGAGCCTAGCGAGATATGAATTGATATAAAGGAATTCTAGAATGAAAGAAATGTCTTGGAAAATTGAAATAGAAATGTTTGAGATACCGTCATATGTTTTGTTACAGTCGATTCTGAGGACAGAATTCTATTAAGGGGGGAAGGATATAACTCCTTAGAAATTTCGTAATTATAAATATTATTATTTAATATTAAATGTGGAATATATGGTGTGAAATTTTTTCTTTTGGTTAAATATATGTGACATCATGTTTATATGTTTATATGGTGATGTATGTGTCATGTGCAGGTCGGTATATTTTTATTTGAATCTTTATGATTAAAAATATATTTAAATTATGCGTTATTGATCTTTGAAAATCCTTATAAATTCATGGGAGTATGTAAAAATCCCAAAATCTTTTACAATATCATAATTGTATATTTATTTAGTTTTTAAAATTATTTGGTGAATTATTTTGAGTATTTAAGCATTTTAAAATGATTGTAAGAGTTTTATTCCATTTAAAGGATCTTATCTCGTAAAATTCATATTTAATTCGTTTCTAATTCTAAAAATATTTTAAAAATATGTGGATGTTTGTAATTTCGTCTTCTTTATTTTAAAATTTTAAAGTTTATTTTTTTACCAAGTTTTTATTTTATTACGATTTTTTTTAGAAGTGATTTAAATTGGATTCTTTTTATTTGTTTGTTTTCAGCATTAGAAAATTTCAAAATTTCCCCTTTCTGTTCTTAATCTCACAACTGGACTTCCCCATATTCTTCTAGGTGTTCTTCCAATCTCTCGAATCCTCTCTACGACTCTACCTCGACAACAAACTCTCGAACTCTTGGTGTCTCTCTCTAACCATATCCAAATCTCTCTCCCTCTCTCTCCCGTAATTCCCCTCTGTCCCGAGCCCCTCCTCCTCCCTTTTTGTTCTAAACAGTGTGTATATCGTATGTGTGTGCAGTTGCGCGAGTCTCTCTTTAGCCTCAGCCCTCCAACGCCTTTGTAAGCTGCAATTCGAGTTTGTATAGATGATACTTGTACGAATTGATCCCTTCCTCTCCCCTGGCCATCTCTGTAATCTATACTTACGGTGTGTGTGTGTGTGATTGATTCATCGGTGTTGAAATATTGGGGGTTTGAGATTATACGGTCGTGATGGTGATTATTGTTTAGTAATTGGCTGAGTTGTGTGCGTATACTTTGTGTGTGTGTGAGTCCGAAATAGTGTACGTGTGTATGTGTTTAGTAGATGGGTTAGTCAAATTCAAGCTTAAACTACTACTATGGGTCTGTTTTGAGCTGGAAATGATGCTGCGGGTGTGCAGAGGATGGGTGTGCGTGCGTGGGTGTGTTTGTGGTTGGGTTGTGGGAGGCAGATTGAGAGAGAGATGATGTTGGGATGTTGATGGTGGCAGCAAGAGAGGTGAGGAGAAACAGGGGAGTGAGGTATATGTTATGTGGTAAGTGTTAGTGTGCCGAAGAGGGGAGATGCCTCTGTTGTGTTATCAGAGAATAATGGAACAGGATAGGGGGTGTTGTAGTTGTCATGCTAGTTGAGTGTGTAAATGGAGTGTATGGGTTGGACAGGAACGATGAAGGGGTGAGTGTATATAACTGTGGTGTATGTATGTGCTGGTGGTGCTGCGTTGATGTGGAAAGGAAGAGACAGGCCGAGAGCATTGGGGAGTAAGGGGAAAACGTGAAAGAGTGACAAGAGAGGCAGGAGATTCCATTGGTGTGCGTGTGGTGTTGAGTCCTTAGGTAACATGGATTGAAGTGTGGGTTTTGGAAGGGTGCGAGTGTGAGGGGAGACAGAGGAGGTCCGATAACCAAATGTTATGAATTTGTGTAAAGGTAAGAAATCAGGGAAGCATGATGTAGTCTGTTGGGTCTTGTGATGATTATCATGTTATTATATTCTAGTTTTTGTTTGGCCGGAATTCGAGTTTTGTAGTTTTAACCGAAGAGATTTTAAACATTAAATTCCTATGATTTATTTTTAGGTACTAATTGAAATGAATTAGTGGTATTATGGGTGGTGATATCAATTGGTATTAACAGTTTGAGATTGTGTGTCAAGGATTATGTATGTGCAGATTTTTGAAGCTTGGTTATATACATAAATGTAATCCTTTCAAAATTTTTGTTAGAATTATTTTATAAACCATATAGTAATTTGGAAGGAATTATTTGTACACTGATATGATGTATGGATATAAAAGTGTGTTAATATTATGTGATAAATGTTATGTGGTTATAAATTACTACTTTAAGAATATGATCAGTGTGTGCTTTATGTGTTAAGTTATAAAGCATAATAGGAAACGCTTGGGTAGAACATAATTAGTCAGTTCTGGTTATTGGCGTACTGAAATAGTACTATACCTGTATATATAGGTGCGAATAGGAGGTCAGCCAAAAGTCAGCGCATGTGTGGATGGAATATAGAGGAAAGAGAGAATTATCGAGATTGACAAGTGATAAAGAGAAAATGGATGTGTAATCGAAGAAAGGTCAAGTAGAGACAGATGTAAAGTGAATAACGAGTTAGTGTGTTGGAATTGGAAACTCCGTATATTGAGGCAAGTTACTATCTCTCACTTATTGTTCAAGTGATGTGAAACCTTTTGTGTTATTTATTTGTTCTTTCGAAATTCTTTCTTGCAATCAATTATATTCTTCATATTTATTCTGAATAATGTGAACCTGTTCTGTTAATTATGCGATGTTCCTTTCAAATCATTTTGTTAGTGCATATACCTTTCATTTTTATTCCAGTAACATTCTTCTTCTATTAATTTACAGACATTCATTTTCAAATTATTTTGTCATTGTTTATTTTCAGCACCTATCGTTCAGGTGTTAATTTCTTTTAAAATTATTTTATATCAATATTCATCGTCTCTATTAATTTTCCTCAAAGAACGTTTTTCTTCGAATTGTTGTAAATTAATTCGAGATTTATTCTGTTGTTGAAGCATGTGTTGCTCAGTGATGGTTAAAATCGAGAATGAATTGAGATCTTCTTAATTATTCAAACTCATTATTGTCAGGCCGGTTCTGGCAGCTAAAACCTATGGGTTCTTAGCCGACAAGAGTGAGACTTTGTGTAGTTGAGAATTTCTTAAATCTTCTCTTGAATTCAGATTTCCCCGATTCCATGATTCCTTATAAATTGCGGTGAATTTATAAAATCTTGACAATTGATTTGTTCCTTAAATTATTAAAGTTTCCCCTGTTGATATTTGATTCTGCTTTGCTGTATCATAACATGCTTAGTTTAGTCTTATTGCTTTGTCGTTTATGAACCCTTATATCACCTGCTTCCCTGAATCTTAATTTTATTGATGTGTTGTTCATGATTCCTTATATCGATTGCTTCCCTGATTCTTAATCTTTTATTACTGCTCATTAAAATGGATTAATTAAAGATGATTTTTAAATTTCCTTATACTGGGCTGGTCTTTTGCCAGTGAGTTTAAGGACTGAAAAATGTTTTAAAATGTTTTTAAAGGTTTAATAGATTGGAGAAGCGTAAGAGGCTGGGGGAGTGCCCAGTCCAGCATTTTTAGCGTAAGAGGCTGGGGGAGTGCCCAGTCCAGCATTTGAAAGGCCAATGTGTTGCCTAATTGGGAACCCAATTTCAAAGGAAAGGGGACTTTACGTGGCTGATCACCCGTATTGTCCGATGTTAAAGGGAAAAAAAAAAACTCCAATCAATTTAAATGTTTTTAAAAAGGTTTTATGGAAAGTATGTTTCAAAGATGAAAGGGTTTTAAAGAAATGAATGTTTTGATGAGAAGTATATGTTTCAAGGTAAATGGTCATTAGTTTCGAAATAGTGGATATTTGAGTCGATCAGTTGTTTCCTATCTTGATCAAAATTGAGAACTCAGTAAAACAATGAGATTAAGGATGAATAGAGGTTTTCCTAGTTATTCCCTTCTCGAGTAACATTGTACGTGAAAGGGGAGTAAGAATGATTGGGGGATTTCTTGATATTCTTTTTCTCAAAGTTTTATCTGAGGCAGTATGATTGAAAGAAATGAAAGTTTAATTCTATGATGGAAATCGAATTATTTTCCTTGAGATAAGTTGGTCATTGATATTGTTCATCAATGAATCATTGAAATATTGTTATTTCACTATACTATATACTTGCTGAGCGTTTTTGGCTCATTCTTGTTTTATTTTTTTCCCTAACCTTTCAGTTAGGATTAAAGAAGGATGTCTATAGCGTGCAAATCATACGAGAGCTATGAGGCATTATATTCAGGGTAGAATTCGATGCCAGAGCGGGTAAGCACGGATTTAGATTAAGTTACAGATTAGATGGTATAGTAAATTTTATTCAAAGTAGTGATAGAAGTTGTAATAATTGGTATAGTTTAGATTCTTGTTTCATACCATAACCTGGAATCGATCCTCGGTGAGGAATCGTTGGTGTATTAAGGTTTATTGTATTTTTCAAATTGGAATTTTGTTTGGGTTGAAGTACAGGTGGATAGTCCGATTTACGAATACTTCATGCCGAAATTTTCTAAAATTCCCCTGTATCCAGGTTTATTTTATTATAAAAAGTATATTTTCAATGTTGGGAAGTTGGGGCGTTACAAACACTCTTCATTCTCTGTCAGAAATTTCATGGCCTTGAACACATTGAAGGTGACATTCTGATCTTGCACCCTCATTTTAAGCTCTCCTTTTTGCACATCGATCAAAGTACGACCCGTAGCCAAGAATGGTCTTCCCAAGATTATGGGAATCTTCTTGTCTTCTTCGAAATCCAGAATCAAAAAATCGGCAGGAAATATGAGCTTATCAACCTTCACCAAGACATCCTCTACTATACCCTCGGATAAGTGATTGACCTATCAGCCAACTGCAAAGAGATGTTAGTTGGTTTCGGTTCCGGTAGACCAAGTTGCTTGAAAATAGACAAGGGCATGAGATTAATACTAGCTCCCAAATTACATAAGCATTTGTCAAAAGACAACTTCCCAATGGTGCATGGAATTGTGAAACTTCCCGGATCTTTCAATTTAGGTGGCAACTTCTGTTGCAGAACCGCACTACACTCCTCCATCAAAGCCACTGTTTCAAAATCTTCCAACCTTCTCTTTTGTGACAAAATATCCTTCATGAACTTTGCATATCTCGGCATCTGCTCCAATTCTTCAATAAAAGGAATGTTAATGGATAGTTTCTTGAAAACATCCATAAACTTTTGAAACTGTTTCTCTTGACTATTCTACACCCGTCGAGGAAATGGAGGAGGCGGATAGATCTGATTACTTTTCATAGACTGCTCTGGAGTAGACTTTACAACAGATTTCTTGCTCTTTTCCACTTCATTATCTAGCTGATCAGCCACCAAATCAGATTTCTCAATTTTGGGCACTGCAGATTTTTCAACCTGCTAATTCTGAACATCTTCTTCAGCTTCCTTAGTTGCTGATTTTGGATCTGTTGTAACCTTTCCCGATCTCAAAGTCACCGCCTTAACCTGCTCATGGACCTCCCTCTTGCCTGGATTAACCTCTGTATCACTAGGAAGAGTTCCTTGTTGCCTACTAAGTAAGGCACTTGCAAGCTATCCCATCTGGTTTTCCAAGGTCCAAAAACTTGTTTGCACTAAATCACGCAAGCGTACGTGGTCACAAGTAATAAGATAGAAGTCAAGTTCATTCCCACAGAGATCTGGTTATGGTTTTAATTCAGTAGATGTACCTATGCAACAATGTATGATTAATATTCACTGCTAAGACAAATAACAATTTTTGGGTTTTGATTAACTAAGATTAACTAAAAAAAAATTAACAAACTATGAATTAACTAACTAACTAACGAGAATTTAAATCAAATTACTTCTGCAAGAGAAAACATGGAATCCTAACTTCATTAAATACTTCACTTAGATCTGACGCCTTTAATCACTATATGCAATGGTTATGATATCTGATCGGATAACACGAAACAAGTATACGCTACTTCTCAGTATACGAATACCAAACTAAACATACATCCATAAAAGAGATAGAAGATGAATAGACACCAATTATGCTTAGACCCTATATCTCTATAGAATTTGAAAACATAACGGTTGAAGAACAAGTTATCCACATTGATCACATAGGGCAGCATAATATCTCTATTTACGCCACAAATCATGATGTTAAAACATCAACCTATCCTATGCTAGCATGGCAAGTTCTAAATCTCAAGATCCACTCTCGCTTCACAAGAGATTAACAAATTAGATGTTAGCTACGTGTAACACCCCCAGATCCGGGGTCAGGGATCTGGTCGTTACGGTCTCAATATCCATCCACAAAACCAACAAAATCTAAATTACAACCTTGTGACCCAAAACAACAACATAAAACACACCCGTTATAGTCCCAGAGATGAAATCAGAGTAACCAACAATATTATTAATCACAAGTTTGAGTTCTTACAACCAAAAGAATTACAATTAACCATTACAAACTCCTTGCCATCCATTTGTATATGCCATATAATAAATACACTTGATACTCAAATGCTAACAACTAGACTACCAGTAGCTGCCTCTTCAGCAATGGTAGCTATGACCTCAGCGATCATTCCTCTGACGGCTATCACCTGCTTACGCTGAGTGCACCTTGTGCGGCCATCTGATCTAGCTGTTGTTGTGATATAAATAAATAAAGCAAGGGTGAGCAATAGCCCACCTAAAAGAATATAACTGAACAGTAATAATATATAACAGTTCAAAATATCTTTGATACCATATGCCATGCATTAACGACCGTATTACCAATATAAGGTATGAGATGTAGTTACAAAGTAACTTAAAATATAATTGATCCGAAGAAATATCTGCTATGGCAAAGATAAGCAAGATATTATCAAATTTTCATGATAGAGGAACTTGCTGGAAGAATATTGCAATTCCAGTTCAAGTACTTTTCAAACCTGCCAACAATGATAATGTCGCAGAAAATTTCCCAATTTGGAAGATGAACTAATACGGGAGCTTTGCCGCGCCAGGAGCCACAACATTTACGATGATCAGTCGCATGTCATGCTCCCCATCATTTGTTCTCTACATGTAGAAGGAAGCACCGACGGATCGCCCACCCTCTGGAACCCCCCGGCCAACGGTTGGGCCATTTATTGCTGGATCGGCGCCACTCGGCCACTTACGCGTCTCCTAGTTCGAATAACATCTATAACTCTGAAACATAAAGTTCGTCCCCCTTTCCCCAAGTATAGTACTTGTTGATAGGACTCCACAAAGTAGTCGTATCTAATTGGAAAGGAAAATTTCACCAATATTTCCCAAGCTGTAACACCCCCAGATCCAGGGTCAGGGATCTGGTCGTTACGGTCTCAATATCAAACCACAAAATCAACATAATTTAAATTACAACCTTGTGACCCAAAACAACAACATAAAACACACCCGTTATAGTCCCAGAGATGAAATCAGAGTAATCGTCAATATTATTAATCACAAGTTTGAGTTCTTACAACCCATAGAATTACAATTAACCATTATAAACTCCTTGCCATCCACTTGTATATGCCATATAATAAATACATTTGATACTCAAATGCTAATAACTAGCCTACCAGTAGCTGCCTCTTCAGCAATGGTAGCTATGACCTCAGCGATTATTCCTCTGACTGCTGTCACCTGCTTACGCTGAGTGCGCCTTGCGCGGCCATCTGATCTAGTTGTTGTTGTGATATAGATAAATAAAGCAAGGGTGAGCAATAGCCCACCTAAAAGAATATAACTGAACAGTAATAAAATATAACAGTTCAAAATATATTTGATACCATATGCCATGCATTAACGATGTAGTACCAATATAAGGTATGAGATGAAGTTACAAGGTAACTCAAAATATATTTGTTTTGAATAAATATCTGCTATGTCAAAGATGAGCCAGATATTATCAACTTTTCATAATAGAGGAACTTGCAGGAAGAATATTGCAATTCCAATTCAAACACTTTTCAAACCTGCTAATAATGATAAGGTTGCAGGAAATTTCCAACATTGAGTGATGAACTAATACTGGAGTTTGACGCGCCAGGAGACATAGCATTTACACGATGATCAGTCGCATGTTATGCTCCCCACCTCTTGTTTACTACATGTAGAAGGAAGCACCGACGAATTTACTTGTCTACCGCCCTCTGGAACCCCCCGGCCAACGGTTGGGCCATTTGCTGGACCGGCGCCACTGGGTCACTTACGCATCTCCTAGTTCATTTCACATCCATAACTTTGAAACGTGAAGTTCCTCCCCCTTTCCCCAAGTATATTACTTGTTGATAGAACTCCACAAAGTAGTCGTATCTAGTTGGAAAGGAAAAATCACCAATATTTCCCAAGCTGATGCTTGTTAATGGATATAAACTTGTTCCATCAATTCTTACCCCTCGAGCGTTGAGGAGGTAACCAAACAGACTCATATCGATGCTTGAAAGAATCAAGATGTGAGTGACAAGATAGTTTTAGCAAGTATAGGACCGGGCAGTCCAATAAATAACATCTCCAAGTGAGGTCCCCTTATATATTTTTGGAAGTTGAGCGAGTATTTAAATCTTCTTATAAGATAGATTTAAATGGAAATAAAGTTTTGGGGACCTCCCCTTGATAAAAATAGTCATAAAATACTCCGAACTATTTTACACCATATCTGAAGATGAAAGATAATCTTTGAATAATATGAATTATTATAAAAAGAACTTAAAAGAAGTTAAATAAATATTCCAAGAATATTTATTAAATCAATAATAATTAAGGAATATGATTAAATCATAATATTGCTCGTAAGTAATTCTCGAATAAATACATAGAATTATTTACTAAATAACTCTCTTCTTTAAATGAATATTCAATATAATATTCATTAATTAAATAAACTCAAATAAATATTTAAAATAATATTCATAAATAAATCAAACCTTAAATGAATATTTGAAAATAATATTCATTTAATAAATAATATACTAAATGAATAGCCAAATAATATTCTTTTCGTAATCAAAACTTTAAAGGAATATTCGAAACAATATTCCTTAAGTAAATAAAACTCCAAATGAATATTTTAAAATAATATTCATCAAGTACATAAAATCTTAAATGAATATTTGAAATAATATTCATTTAATAAATAAATCCCAAATGAATATTCAATTGATATTCATTAAACAAATAATGTTCTAAATGAATATCCAAATAATTTTCATTTAACAATTAATATTCTAAATAAATATCCAAATGATATTCATTTAGTAATCAAAACCTTAATATTCGAAATAATATTCCTTGAGTAATTAGAACTTCCAAAGAATACTTTTAAAATAATATTTATCAAATACATAAAACTTAAATGAATATCCGAAAGTGATATTCATTTAGTGAATGAAATCCCAATGAATATCAAAGTAATTATTCATTAATAATCAACTCTAATGAATATTCAAAAATAATATTCATTTAAGTAATTAAAGCTCGAATGAATATTAAAATAATATTCAGCAAATAAATATACGCTAATGAATATTCAAAATAATATTCATATAGTACCTCTCGATTGAGATAATATCCAAATAGCATTCCTCGAGTAATTTCCAAGTAATCAATACTTTATGAAAATATAAATAATGTTTACTAATAACATTCCTCAAAATGAGTACTACTCTGCCGCTGGAATCCCTCCGGTTTCCACGGCTATCTATATATCACAAAATACTGACTCCCGGTCTTATATTTAAAGAATGAATATCATACGCCCTTCACTAAGGGTCTTAGCAAAACAATCTTGCTTATAACTGATAATTCATATCTAGTCTATAAGCCAATATCAATTCAGGGAACAAGCATACCAATAGACTTGAAAGTAGGCATGCATGTTATGGCATAGGTATACAACAATCATTATATATATTATCACAACAACAGTTCCAAGTATTGGAAACTTGCCTGGTAATCCTGTAGGGGTAGTGTGTCTCGTGTCGATCCAGTGATCTATAAATAGTCACAACAACCGAGGTCAATCACTTAACATTTCGAAGGTTAAATATAACTTAACTTAAGTCATGTAAGTTTAGTCCAAAACACACCTCGAACCCACCCTTAATGTCAGATTTTTCGTATATCTTACTTAATCAATTATAACCTCGTTCTTTGCACCAATACGTGGTCTTGATAATTCTTAACAAGTTTCGTGTTTTAGTCGACTCGAAATTCCCTTTTTAACTTAGCCAAAAAGGGTGGCCAAATTAGTACCCCTAGGGTTGACTTTTCCGAGAATCACTATTTCGAGACTCGTACTTCAACACTTTTAATAAATCACTGGAAGCGTATTTAATTATGAAACCACTTATAAAATCATCTTTAGTATTTGTAATATTTATCATAAAATTTCCAATTCGAAGCCACGAGTCTAAATAGGTGAAATGTATTTTTGAAGTTCAGTCGACTACGGATCTTTACTATTCACACCTCTTTCACTAAAACGTTCATAACTCGGTAACCGTTAACTCAAATGACGCACCGTTTTCGCATACATGATCTAGAGAATGTCTAGAAGGTAGCTAACTCAAAATTGGACTTAGATCAGAAGATTAATTTTTCGGAATTTTGCCAAAACAGGGCAGGAGGTTTTAATGAATAATGTTACCTCCGAAAAGTGGTTTCTTCGCACTTATCCTTGATTCGAACATTTTTATAAAATCGGAAAACGATCCATTTTACTTGTGGTTTTCTCTCACGCCTTCCTTATGACCTCTAATATTTAATTACCATGATTCGTCACTGACTTAGTCATGTTAAGGGATTCCAATTTCAGTTACGAACTTTCGATTACGGTTTCGAACCTCTTTTACGAATTTAATCATAACTCCTAAACCGTAAGTCCATTTCATACGATCTTTATATCAAAACGAAGCTTATAACATAATCTAGCTTATCATGGAAGAAATCGAAGCTAATCAGTGACTTATACCTACTGTCAAACTCGTGTTCTTAAGGTTAACGAAATTTCGGCATTACGACGGCTATAAATCGGATATTTACCAAATTCCAAAACTCCCAATAATCATGATATCTACTCCAAACAACATATACATGATTTATAACCATGAACTGAGGCCAAGCAATGCCTTTCCGTTCACCTAGGCTATTTTTAACATTTATCAAAACTAAACCATAATCATGCTTGTAATCATGCTTATAACTTACTACTAACATAACTAAGTTTAAATCCATCAAGAACAAGCATATACCCAAAGTAAGATCTAGGGTTCATGAGGTTTATACCTTCCTTGGAGAGTGTTAAAGCCCTTGCTAAGCCTTGTATAGTCCATGCCTATCCTTAACCAAGCTTGGATCATCCAAGAAATCAAGAAAACCAAGATTTGTTCTTGAAAACACTATTCACCCTCCTCTTAAATCATTTTTTTGAAAATGGAAAAAGATGAGTTTGATGCTAAGATTTTGAGGAGATCATTTTTATGAATTATAGGACTCACATAAAAAGTTTCAAGATCAACAAATGATTGGAAGTGGATTTTTGGTCTTTGAATTAACCAAAAATTCGAATGGTGTTGGTGGAGAGAGTTTGATATTTTTTTGCTTGGTTTCTTTGATCAATAATGCATAAAGTGGATGAGTTCTAGATAATATCTCATCTTGTATTACTTTAATAAAGTGATGATGCAAGGAATGATGTATTTTGTAAGCCATGTGTTGATCATTGGATGGTTATAAGCTAAGCATTGGTTTGATTTCTAAGTACTAGTTTGATTCCTAAGTATGCTAGTTGCTTGAGTCATCACTTGGTTATTTGGATATTTTCTAGTACCACATGCATGCACCTTGCCTTCTAGCTTGCTCTTTTGCCCGGTTATTGCGCAATTTGATTGATCGTTCGCAGGAATATCTCAAGATTTCTAGTTAGGGTTTTACCGAAAACCTTCTTAATATTTATAATAACATTCTCCATCTTTCTTAATACTTCTCGAATTTAAATTCCTTAAATCCCTTTTATAAATCCTTAAGTCTGGCAGTGTCCAGGGAATTCTCGGAGAAAATGAAAGTGCTCTTTTTCTGAATCCGACAGCTTTTACATACACTTATTTTCCTCCTGGATCACTAATACGAACTCGGAAATCCCTTCCGAATACCGGATATAGCATTATTATACTAATATTCTAAATTCCACCAAAATCACTATTCATCACTTATTTTTATTTAATTCCTATAATTAGGAAAATGAACCTGGTTTACTCTCGAGTGCTCCTTAACCTTTTTACGGAACCGCTGGACTTATAATAGATATTGATTTGGATGACACAAGAATAATCTTTCTTGGAATAATATAACTTATATCCTTAGGAGATAGATTATTCTTATTTATGCTATCAACCAACAGTATTCTTCATGACATATGATCATTTAAATCTATACCCGTTCACATTCTTTGTTAATACCTTGTAGTCGGAGTCACTGTTCATTCTTTCATCAATACACAGTAAAAGTTTTAATTCTACCCAAAAATCTGGGTTCTTACAGTCTCCCCTCCTTAAAAGGATTCCGTCCCGGAATCAGGTAGAAGACAATTGGGTACTTGTTGGTTATTTCACTTTCCAGTTCCCCGGTCAATCCTTAATCATTCCAATACTCTTACGGCACACCTCACTAGTGCTATAATATATCTTTTATCCTTTTTCATCAACTTTGCTACTTTTCGTACAACACACTATCCGGGTTATGCTCTTACTCAATCATATACTACTTTCTTTATTGGTATCGGTAGTGACTTCGGTATAACTATCGCGCTGCGAATTTCGGAGATAACCTCACTCCTAATTATGCAATTCCTGATCGCTTTAATCTTCGCAATCTCGATCAATACATAGAATTAGAAGAATTTATTGAGAGATCACTATGATCAATGAACATTTGTCCTATTGCATAGTTAGTACAGAAGGTGGCCAGCCTTTAGTACTTAACAAGCAATTTAGACAAGCTATGGTATTCCACTTAGACTCCTATCACATAGACAGGTAGTCACGTAGCAGTACCTCCCCTCTTTAAAAGGTTGTTCTTCTCAATTTAGAAGAAGATAAATAAGGGATAAGAAAAGGAAAGAATTTCAAAGAATTATATAAGAAAATTTTCATGATTGTCAAAATATCATACTTAGAATTTTCCTCTGAACTATAGAGGTTTATTAGAGAAGAAAATAATCATATTCGTATTAAATACTACTTTTTCGTAATCTCACATATCACAGGTCCTTGCTGCTCTGTCCATCATTCTATGGACCTATACTCTTGCTCGATATTAGCACCACTAACTTTTTGGAAAATCCTTCAACCTCTCAGGTTAAATCTTGGATTTCCCGCTTGACATTATTATTACTCACATTTCATGCCCCGACACTGGCTCTTTCATACTCATAATTCTAACACTATCAGGTTGTCATTCCGAGAGCTCGTTAAGAAAACCCATTCATCACTCCATTCATAACATTCCTTGCTTCACATTCCATAATTATTTCCCAATCTTTTCTTTATCAATCACATCCTTCATATTGTCTAATTCTTATTTACTCTTGTTGTTTAACTCTATCATCATCTCAGTGTTGAGACACTCGCCACCTTTACTCAATACGTGTTACACGTTTGGGGTCGAATTTTCCTTTGTTCAACCGTCTAGATTTCACTTTCTCATTCCATGAGTCTCTTTATTTCTCAATCAACTATTCCATATTTCCTCGGATTTTCCAAACTTAAAAGGAGTCAATTTGTATGTCATTCATGCTCCTAATTCCAACTTTCCGTTTTGGCCAATACCCTTACCTTGCCAATTCCATACTTTTCTCGCTTCATTACCGGAGATTCTCATGAGTACGCCTATCTGACTCTCTTATAAATTCCCAATTCTATTTCCATCTCTATCAGTCTCTTGTTTTTATTTCTACCATAATCATTTATGAACCATCATAACCTAATTCTTCATTTCAAATATCCCGTCATTCCAGAAATTACACCATCCGAAATAAACCTGGATGATTTCTATAACTTAGATTCAATTCGACATTTCCACAGTCGTTACCACCTAATTTCTCAGAAGGATCACCATCGCTTATCGTTTACGCAGTGATTGAATAACTAAACGTACGGGTTTCATAATTGTCAATTCAAGATCCTCTAGGAAAACAAAATAATCACTATTCCCTATCCATAGGGAATGCTTCCTGAACTTGACGTAGATATTACATGAAGTAGATAAAATTGCAAAAGAGCTTCCAGCATCGCAGCTGAAACAAGCTGGTGAGATTATTAATCATATATCTCCGGTAGAAGACTAAAAGCTTAGCGGTTTGCTTAATCGTTTGCCAACCTCATAATTCTCTATCTTGTTTGCACAGAAATACACCAACATAAACTTGCTTGTCATTCATCATCGTGCCATTTGGCTTATCAGTATTTGTACCCTCTCTATTTCTGGTCATTTACTACTAATTCATTGTTACTTAACCTCCCCTCTCTCTTTCCAAAGAAAAGGCGAGTCTCTTGGGGAATTTGGTCTGGTCTGTCGTAGAGCCTCCTAATGTCGGTAATGTGCTACTGGCAACATCAGGAATCGAATCTTTACTTAAACTATTCTTATAGTTGATCCTGACAAAATCATTAGACGGAATGTAACTTCCTCTACCACATTATGACCATCAAGGTCCTTACATTATCATTCTATTTCTTTGGTCTGAGCATTTATACTTACTCCCCTATACTTAAAGTGTCGGCCACCTCGTTGGCCTTTCCTGATTATAATAATTTCTTGAGATCAATGTTTTCTGGATCTATTCCAACTCAGGGTGGAAGTATTCTCCCTTAAATTCTGCTGAATGAGAGAAAGCATCTATCAGTCTCTTCCAAAAGTCATTGCTTCCACCTTTCTAGTGCGATCTTGACTACAGGTACTCCAAATCATACCTAGGATATTTCCTTACTTAACTCCCTTCTTGTTTTTAGGATAATCTCAACCTTATTGGTTCAATCCATACTTTTACATGGTTTCACACATGCTTCATCTGGCCTTATTGTTACTATGCCATACATTCCTTACCAAACTTCCCGTTTGAAGTTTAGAATATTAGCACTTCCCTTATAAGGTTTCTTAGGCCGTCCTCATCATTCCTCCTGCATCTCCTGGTTACAGGGTGTAACACCCCCAGATCCAGGGTCAGGGATCTGGTCGTTACGGTTTCAATATCCAACCACAAAACCAACATAATTAAAATTACAACCTTGTGACCCAAAACAACAACATAAAACACACCCGTTATAGTCCCAGAGATGAAATCAGAGTAACCAACAATATTATTAATCACAAGTTTGAGTTCTTACAACCCAAAGAATTACAATTGTACAATTACATATTCTTTGCCATCCATTAATAGATACCATAATATAAATACATTTGAGGCTCAAATGCTAACAACTAGCCTACCAGTAGTTGCATCCTCAACAAAGGTAGCCAAGACCTTAGCGGTAAACCTTTGACGGTTGACACCTGCCTACGCTGCGTGCGCCTTGCGCGGCCATCTGATCTAGCTGTTGTTGTGATATAAATAAATAAAGCAAGGGTGAGCAATAGCCCACCAAAAATATAATTGAACGACGATAATATATGACGGTTCAAAATATCTTTGAAACCATATGCCATGCATTAACGATGTAGTACCAATATAAGGTATGAGATGAAGTTACAAGGTAACTCAAAAATATATTTGTTTTGAATAAATATCTGCTATGCAAAAGATAAGCAAGATATTCTCAATTATCATAAAAGAGGAACTTGCAGGAAAATATTGCAATTCCGGTTTCAACACTTTTTCACCTTGCCAACACCAACAGTGTTGCAGAAATTTCTTACTTTTAGAAGATGAACTAATACGGGAGCATTGCCGCGCCAGATGCCCTGACGTTTACGATGATCAGTCGTATGTCATGCATCTCATCAGTCGTTCTCTACATGTAGAAGGTAGCTCCGACGGAATTACTTATCTACCGCCCTCTGGAACTCCTCAGCCAACGGTGGGGCTATTGCTGGACCGGCGCCACTCGGCCACTTACGCGTCTCCTAGTTCGAATATCATCCATGACTCTGAAACGTAAAGTTCGTTCCCCTTTTTCCCCAAGTGTAACACTTGTTGATAGGACTCCACAAAGTAGTCGTATCTAATTGGAAAGGAAAATTCACCAATATTTCCCAAGCTGATGCTTGTTAATGGATATAAACTTGTTACATCAATCATACCCCTCGAGCGTTGAGGAGGTAACCAAAAGACTCATATCGATGCTTGAAAGAATCAAGATGTGAGTGACAAGATAGTTTTAGCAAGTATAGGACCGGGCAGTCCAATAAATAACATCGCTCAAGTGAGGTCCCCTTATATACGTTTGGAAGTTGAGCGAGTATTTAAATCTTCTTTAAGATAGATTTAAATGAAATTAAAGTTTTGGGAACCTCCCCTTGATAAAATAGTCATAAAAGACTCCGAAATATTTTACATAATATTTGAAGGTGAAGGATAGCCTTCGAATAATATAAATCATTATAAAAAGAATTCAAAAGAATTTTATTAAACATTCCAAGAATGTTTATTAAATCAATAATAATTAAGGAATATGAATAAATCATAATATTGCTCGTAAGTAATCCTCGAATGAATATATAGAATTATTTATTAAATAAGTCTCTTCTTAAATGAATATTTAAAATAATATTCCTTGAATAAATAAACTTAAATAAATATTTAAAATAATATTTACTGAATAAACCAAACCTTAAATGAATATTTGAAAATAATATTCATTTAATCAATAACATTCCAAATGAATATCCAAATAATATTCATTTAGTAATCAAAACTTTAATGGAATATTCGAAGTAATATTCCTTGAGTAAATAGAACTTCCAATGAATATTTTAAAATAATATTCATTAAGTAAATCAAACCTTAAATGAATATTCGAAAGTAATATTCATTAAATAAATAAAGATCAAATGAATATTCAAGATGATATTCGATAAGTAGATAAACTCAAATAAATATTTCAAATAATGATTATTAAGTAAATAAAACCTTAAATGAATATTCGAAAGTAATATTCATTTAATAAACAATATACTAAATGAATCTTGAAATAATATTCATGAAATAATCAAACTCTAAATGAATATTCGAAATAATATTCATTTAATATTTCTCGACTGAGATAATGCTCAAATAACATTTCTCGAAAGATTTCCAAGTAAATAATACTTTATGGAAATATAATTAATGTTTAATAATAACATTCCTCAAAAGGAGTACTAATCTGTCGTTGGAATCCCTCCGGGTTTCCAAGACTACATCTATATCTCAAAATACCGACTCCCGGTCTACATTTAAAGAATGAATATCACATGCCCTTCACTAAGGGTCTTAACCAAAAATCCGGCTTATACTGATATATCGTATCTAGTCTATAAGCCAATATCAATTCAGGGAACAAGTATTGCAATATAACTTGAAAGTAGACATGCATGCTATGGCATATGTATATGAAAGGCAGAGTGTATTAACTTGTAACACTATAACTAATGTAACTCAATTAAACGAAAAGATACTTAACCAGAAGACAATCAAGAACAAGAAGTCACAAGGAATCAACACTAAATGAAGACAAGGTAATTGATACAATTGAACATGTTAACTATGATCAAGCCAAGAAGAAATCATTGAGAGAAGTTCAAGTCAAAGTTGTTCAGGCCTCAGTGATTTGAGAATTCGAGAATCAAGATCATAACTATCAGTATCAACAAGACCAATTGATTTCAAGTGAACAAGAAGGAAAGCAAATATTGGAAAGCCAAGTTACTAAGTGAATATGGTAATTTATTCAAGAAGCAGAAACACTATCAAGACTAGTCACTTATGAACCAGACCAGTGCATCAAGTGTCAGGACATTGATAGCAAGTTTATGTCAGTAATAAAGATCCATGTTCAAGAGCTTGTAGAAGAACAAAGAAGATATGAAGAAATCACAAGCTCAAGATGTGCATTGAAGTTTCAAGTTGAAGACCAGAATATTTTCTAAGTAAGAAATGTTCTAGATGGCTAAGTCGAAATTCTCAAGTAGAAGTTCTACTTAGAATTTCGAGTTGGCTAAGTAGAAATTCTCAAGTAGAAGTTCTACTTAGAGTGCAGCTTCAACATGACACATGGCATCTTCTGATTGGCAGATTTCCAAGCTTTCAAGATAAGACAAGATTTATGTGGACATCATTGGGCCACGTACATCTTAGTCTTTGAAGACTACAGGTCATAGATTACATGTAGTATAAATAGAAGCACTTGTGTAATGTTTTAGTTAGTGAGCAATATTGAGAAAAACACAAGAAAAAGAGAGAGAGTATTCACAGAGCTTAGAATCATTCACTTCTCTCTCAACTTCTGTTATACTTTGTAATGAATGTTGTAGCAACCTTTTCAAGTTATATATAAAAGAAATATATTCCTTGAATCTGTGTGTTCATTTATTGCATCGTATTTATTGCTACTCATAATCGAAAAGTTGTATTCACCCCCCCTCTACAACACATTTGGACCTAACAATTGGTATCAGAGCGGTTGTTTGACATACAAAACATAGATCCTTGTGTTTAGAAGAAGAATCGTGAGTTTTCATTTTCTAGATCTACTTTTCATTTTTTTCGAAAAGTGAGCTTTAATTTGGTTCCAGTGAAAACTCATCCGGGAAAAATTATTTAAATACTCCAGGTGTGATTATTTGGCTTGGGTGTATTTTAATTAATTTTTGTGAATTAATCTGGGTTCATTAATATTTGGTGTTCTTGAGTGTTCATCATTTGTTCTTATCAAGAATATAACCCAGCAACTTTTCAATTTCCTTTTCAAAGAAATTATAGTCAAAAAGGTGTTTTTGTTACTTTTGATTTGATTATTATTTCTTAGCCGAAAGCAAAAGAAAGTGTACTCAGTGCTTAGCAGGTGGGTTAGTCACTTTCGGTGTGTAAAGCAATCAAAAGTCAAAAAGGTGTTTTAGTGGTGATATTGTTTATTCAATATTAAAGTAATCTGCAGAAGAAAATTATTCTAAGGACAAAAGTTCTACATAGAATTTCTACTTGAGATTTTCTACATAGAATTTCGACTTGGACAATTTCTACTTGGTGAATTTCGACTTGGACAATTTCTACTTAAGAGAAATTTCGACTTGAGCAAAAATTTCTACTTAGAGAAATTTCGACTTGGCAGAAGTTCTACATAGATATTCTACATAAGCCTAGTCTTGGGTACTTAGAGATTTTTAGTGACAAGATTTGAAATGGCTCCTAAAAATTCTTTCAAGATCCCAATGTTCAACCGAGATCACTATGAAGAATGGGTTTTCAGAATGAGACTCTACTTGGAGAGTATTAACCCTGAGTATCTGGAAGTCCTTGAAAAAGGTAAATTCGTTCCAATGAAAGCTATTCCTGAGCGTACGGAAGGAGAGGAGGTTATACCTGCTCGGTCTGAGCCCAAAAAGGCAGCGGACTTTACGGATGCCGACAAGGAGCAAATAGCTTATGATACTGCAGTAAGACAAACCTTGATGGAATCTCTTGATCATGAAATGTTCAACATAGTCAAAGGTTTGAATACAGCAAAGAAGATTTGGGACAAAATAGAAGTTGTTATGGAAGGATCTGCAGAGGTCAGAAGCAACAAGACACTTATACTCAAGATGGAGTATGACACCTTTAGAATACGAAAAGGAGAGAGCATAACAGATGTCTATCTACGATTCAGTCAGTTGGTATTGGATTTGAATCTGAGAGGTGTAACTCTCCCCATGGTTGAAACTAATACGAGATATCTGAGGAACCAGCCAAAGAGCATTGAACATAGAGTCTACGCAATCAGAGAAACCAGAGATTTGCATACAACTTCTCTGGAAGAATATTATGGAATTCTGAAGACCTATGAGCTGGAAACTCTTCAAGATCAAGCATGGGACAATGATTCAAAGGGAAAAGAAACAGCATCAGGATTAGTTGCTGATGAGGAAGAGCCTAAGAAGGCAATGGTTGCAGCAAAGCCTAAATCATCACCTGCACCGCATCAAGTTGATAATGATGACGAGTGCGCATCCAACAGTGATGATGACTACTTCACCCAAGAAGAGCTGGACAACATGGACGATAGTGTCGTGGCATACATGGCAAGGAAGTTCAGCAATATGAGATTCAGAAAGAGCAACCGACCACAGAGAAATTCTTCATCTTATTATCGGGCTGCTAAGGGTGGAGGTAGTTCGTCAGGCTACCAAGGTAAAGGCAAGAGTACCAGCTACAAATCTCCCTTGGATTTCAAAATGAAGTTCAAATGCTATAACTGTGGAAAACCTGGACACTTTGCCTCGGATTGCAAAAAGCCTAAACAGACTTATCCAAAAGAGACATTTGAAGCCCTCAAAAGCAAGTATGAATCGCTGATTAAAGAAAAACATGGTAAAAGAGCTTTAGTAGTAACAGAAGGAAGAGCTTGGGATGATTCAGATGAGGAAGAGGTTACTCATGTAGCAAACTTTGCGCTCATGGCTGAGACATCAGAGGAACCAGAGGTACCAGTTCTAACCCTTAAAGTAGAAATGTCTATTGATGATTATAAGGAACAGAACGGGGCTCTTAGCGAAGAGATCTACATGTTGTGCAAAAGCCTAGACACTTCTCAAAAGGAACAGAAAACACTTGTCGCCAAAAGCAGAATGCTTGAGGCAAAAGTGGAAGAGTTAGAGGCTGCTTGCACTGTAGATACTTCTCTAAGAGATTTTATTAAATCTTTGGAACACAAGCTCGTCCTTAAGGAGGAAATAGAATCATGTTTAAGGAACAAACTAGCTGAGTTAGAAACTAAATGTGAAGCTTACAAACTAGCTGCTAGTAAAGTGTATGTAGATAATGATGTGTTTAAAAAGATAACTGGAGTAGGTGTAGGACTTGATTATTCTAATCTTTCTAAGAAAGATGGGAAGAGACCTATAGACACTAGTTCCAGTGACCTTAAAAATGATATACCTAGCATTTTTAAACCTTCTGTCAAACCAATCTACAAACACCTTGTTCCTAGAATAGAAGAAGAAGAGACTGAATTGATAGCTAGATATGAGATTGAAATGGAAGATCGTCAGAAAGCACAACCTATAACTCCTATTAAACAAGTTAAAATCAATTTTCCTAGAGATGAATCTAGACTAGGAATAGGAGCTAAGGCTGTTAAACAACAAGGGAAGAAAGGCATAAAAGAGGTTAAGGCTGAACGAATAAAGAAAGCTTGTTATCACTGTAAATCTACTGAACATCTTTCTTATGCATGCACTGCTACACATGCCATGCCTGTCACACATACAATGAATAATTTGCATCAGAATCATGCACAGTGTGGTCAACCTAATTGTATGCCATGCACTTTTAACGTCATGCAAACTTTTGTGAATTTAATGAATGCATCTAGCCAGTCATGCTCAAATACTGTTGCTAGTTCAAACATCAAAAAGAAGTTTGGGAGAGCTAAGACTGTAAGTCCTCCTAAAGTTAGGAGTGACAAACCTTCTCCTAGGACTGATAAATATGTCAAGTCTGAGAAAGGAAAGGAGGAAGTCGAAAGCTCTAGTTATGTTAAGAAAAGTGCATCTCCAGTTGTTAAATCTGTTGATTATCAATCTTATCGAAAAGCCGGGCCCAATCAAAGTTGGGTTCCGAAGAAAGTCTAACCAATCTGTCATTGCAGGGCATTAAGCAAAAGAGAAATAAAGTTATATGGGTGCTAGATAGTGGAGCATCGAGGCATATGACTGGAGACAAGTCCCTGCTTACAGAGTTGGTTATGAAAGCTGGCCCTTATGTTACCTTTGGAGATGACAGCAGAGGTGTGACAAAGGGATATGGCAAACTGAAAACTGGCAATGTCATCATTGAAGATATTTCCTATGTTGAGGGATTAAAGCATAATTTGTTGAGTATAAGTCAATTCTGTGACAAAGGTTACGAAATTGTCTTCAACAAGAAAGGTGTATCAATCACTCACATCAAGGAAGGCAAACTGGCTTTGAGAGGAGTTCGAAAGGCAGATCTTTTTGTTGCAGACATGGATTCAGCAAATCAGAATCAAGTTACCTGTTTCTACAGCAAAGCTTCGGATGATGAAAGCTGGTTATGGCACAAAAAGTTATCTCACTTAAACTTCAAAACGATGAATGCTCTCGCGAGGCGAGAATTGGTGAGAGATCTACCTCAAATGGAGTTCGCTCCGAAAGGACTCTGTGAAGCCTGTGAAATGGGAAAGTCGAAGCGAGCCACGCATAAAAGCAAAGAAATTTCTAGTATCACTGAGCCTCTGCAACTTCTTCATATGGATTTGTTTGGCCCAGTGAATGTCCTATCTTTATCTAGGAAAAGATATGCATTGGTAATCGTGGATGACTTCTCCAAGTATACATGGGTATTGTTCGCAATGACGAAAGACGAAGTACCTTTCCTAATCATTGATCACATCACTCAAATTGAGAATGTTTCAACACTTACTGTGAAGACGATTAGATCAGACAATGGCACTGAATTCAAAAACGCAGTGCTAAATGACTTCTGTGTATCTAAAGGAATACGTCGTCAGTACTCAGCCCCGAGAACTCCACAACAGAATGGAGTAGTTGAAAGGAAGAATAGAACATTGGTTGAAGCAGCAAGAACTTTGTTGTGTGATTCGAAACTTCCTCTGTATTTCTGGGCAGAAGCAGTGAGTACCGTGTGTTACACTCAAAATCGATCCTTGATCATAAAAGATAAAGAAAAGACACCATGTGAGCTAATGAACGGCAGAAGACCAACAATCAAATATTTTCATGTATTCGGAGCAAAATGCTATGTACTTATAGATGATGAAAATCTAGGTAAGTTTGCGGCAAAAGCTCGTGAAGGAATCTTTGTTGGTTACTCCACAGATGTGGTAGCAGCTTATAGGGTGTTCTTAGTAAATGATCGAAAAGTGACTGAAAGCTACAACGTCAGATTCGACGATACCAAACTCTCATCAATTTCAAGAGATTCTAGTGAACCTGAGTCCCTAAAATTTCAGAATCTGGACTTAGAAGATCTTGAAGATGAACCTGAGTTGGTTGTCCCATTAAATGTTCCAAGTGTACGTGAAGAACCTGAGTCTAGTGAACAAGCTAATTCTACAAGATCAGGAGAGACTTCTTCAGTACGAACCGGCAACAACTCAGGGGGAGTAAATAGCAGCTCAAGGACTACTGTTCAAGGCTCGAACCGAGTTGACTCTAGTTCTGTAGGAGCTGGCACTAACTCAGGGGGAGTTAGTGAAAGTATTCAAAGTAGTCAGCACCACAATTCAGAAAGTCATGCTGAATCATCAAGACAATTTCCAAGAGAACGAGTATGGAATAGAGACCATCCGTTTGAATTGATTATTGGTGATCCAGATGCTGGTGTGTCTACTAGAAGAAATACAAGAGCTGACCTGGCTAATATTTGCTTATTTTCTGGGTTCTTATCCAAGCTTGAACCTAAAGAAATAGAAGAAGCTCTTGGTGATGCTGATTGGGTGATTGCAATGCAAGAGGAACTCAATCAGTTTGAAAGGCAGAAAGTTTGGAAGCTGGTACCCCGACCAAAGAACAAATCAGTAATTGGAGCAAGGTGGGTATTCAGAAATAAAATGGATGAAAACGGACTTGTAACACGAAACAAGGCTCGTTTGGTTGCAAAAGGTTATTCTCAGCGTGAAGGAATTGATTATGATGAGACCTATGCACCAGTTGCAAGACTTGAGGCAGTCAGGATGTTTTTGGCATTTGCAGCACATAAGAACTTCAAGGTTTTCCAGATGGATGTGAAAAGTGCCTTCCTGAACGGAGAGTTAGAAGAAGAAGTGTATCTGGAACAGCCGCCTGGCTTCATTGATCCAGAACTTGAAGATTTTGTGTACCTTCTCTTCAAATCAGTCTATGGCCTCAGGCAATCCCCAAGATGTTGGTATGAAACCCTATCGGTATTCTTAATTGAAAGTGGTTTTACTAGGGGAGTAATTGACAAAACATTGTTCTATAAGAATGTGAAGAATGATCTAATACTTGTTCAAGTATATGTGGACGATATTATCTTTGGGTCATCGAATGAGCGCTTGTGCGAGAAATTTGCTAAGCTAATGCAAGACAAATACGAGATGAGCATGATGGGAGAGCTGTCTTTCTTCCTTGGATTACAGATCAGTCAGAGAAAAGATGGTATCTTTATCAGTCAATCCAAGTACGTCAGAGATTTACTCAAGAAGTATAATCTAGAAGATGCATCAGCAGCCAAGACTCCCATGGCAACAGCCACGAAGCTTGATGAAGACAAATCAGGTAAATCAGTTGACATCACAAGCTATCGAGGTATGATTGGCTCACTTCTCTATTTAACTGCAAGCAGACCCGATATAATGTTCGCGACTTGTTTATGTGCAAGGTTCCAAGCGGATCCTAGAGAATCACATCTCATAGCCGTCAAAAGAATTTTTAGGTATCTCAAGGGCACACCAAATCTAGGAATTTGGTACCCAAGAGATACAGGTTTTAATCTAATTGGCTATACGGATTCAGATTATGCAGGTTGCAGGATTGATAGGAAAAGCACATCTGGTGCTTGTCAATTTCTTGGCAGAAGATTGGTGTCCTGGCAAAGTAAAAAACAACATACAGTATCTACTTCTACTGCTGAAGCTGAGTACATTGCTGCTGGAAGCTGTGTATCTCAAATACTGTGGATGAGGAACCAATTGAAGGATTATGGCATGGAGCACAAGAAAATTCCAATTATGTGTGACAACACAAGTGCCATTGCCATAACCAACAATCCTGTAGATCACTCAAGAACAAAGCACATCGACATCAGGTATCACTTCATAAGAGAACATGTCGAGGAGGGGACTGTGGAGCTACATTTTGTGCCCACAATGCAACAAATTGCAGATATATTCACCAAACCTCTTGATGAAGTAACATTCAATAGGTTGGTTGGTGAATTGGGAATGCTTAACACAAGTTAGTAAAGCCTTCTATCTGTAAAATCCATGGTTATGTTGGTATATGCAAGATATTTAATCATTAAGTGTTTAGACTTTAAAATGCCTAATTAATGATTATTATAGGATGCATATAGTGTGATTTTGCATGAATTCAGTGTGTTTTAAGTGTCTTTTATAGCACAAATCTGTGAATTTATGCTTATTAGATTGCATGATCATAGGGGGAGTTAAATTCATAATATTCTAAATATTGCATGATTTTTAGATGAATTTACCTGTGTTTTTCATGTAATTAGAGGCCTTAGAATTGTCAAGGAATGTTTTAATTATGTCATATATTAAAATCCTTGAATTGATATTTATATTAATTTGACAAAATTAATTGTTGAGTTTTTCAAAGAAAAATTGTCAAATTATTCTAAGTATCTTCAAAATTTCGAGTTAGTCACTATCTCGAAACTCATCTTGAAATTCTAGTTGAATTTCGATTTGAGCTTTCTGAGGGAAGTTTTGAAAATTCTAAGTCTGGGAAGAATTTCGAGTTAGACTCTATCTCGAAATTTATCTCGAAATTCGACTTAAGGTTCGAATTAGAGTTACCAGTGTGCCTAATTATTATCTTCAAAATATTCGAGATACAGTCTATCTCGAACTCTATCTCGAAATTCAGATGAGAGTTCCATTTTTGGGGATATTTTGAAAAGAATTGAGAATAACTTCGAGTTAAACTCTATCTCGAAGTTCAACTCGAAGTTCGACTTAGAGTCCAACTCGAAGTTCGACTTAGAGTTCGACTTAGAGGTTTGACTTGGAGTGAATTCTCAATTGGTTGAAGGAAATTTTCGAGTTAACTCCTAACTCGAACTATATCTCGAATTTCGACTTAGAATTTCGAGATAGATTTCCTTGTTGGTTGTGTGCTGTTTACATGGTCATTTACAAGATAAATGGTAAAAGTTTTTCGAGTTAACTGCTAACTCGAACTTTATCTCGAATTTCGAGTTAAGTGCTAAAATTTCGAGTTACAGCTATCTCGAACTCTATCTCGAAGTTCGACTTAAGAAAGTTCGAGATAGACTTCGAGATAGACTTCGAGATAGAGTTCTCCCTGTGTGTACTTAGAGTTTTCATGATTTTTAACAGGGACAAGTTAGTCATTTCACAGTCCTGTCTATATATACATCCTTAACTCGATGTTTTCTTTCACTTTTACCTAATTTGAGTTTTACAGCCGCACCATATATACAGGCGATTTCATACATTCAATCACTGATTCGTGATTTTTGTGACAAATCTCTTACGGACAACGAATTAATGCCCGATTTTTGACTGATATCTTCTGTGTGTCATCATTAATCATTGTTCTTGTGTTTGTGTAACTGTTCATCTCCATTGATATATATATACACACGTATATACACACAAAAGTTAACAAATCTGTTCAAAACCGAGATTTCACACAAACACTTCACTGTAAAGCAGATTTAATTAGTGGTTCGAAATTTGCCATCCTTCAACTGTTAATTGCATCCCGTAGTTTGATTTCTCAAAAAGGAACTTTTGTGTTCTTGATAAATTAAAAGGGATTTAACAGTTTGTTCTAAAATTACTTGTTTTAATCCCGTAGTTTGATTTTTCTAAAAAGGGACTATTGTTGTTCTTGTTAAATTAAAAGGGATAAAACTGTTTATTATAAATTAATTGTTTTTCAGAAATTAAAATTGAAATTTCACATCTTTTTCAAGAAAAACTTTTAATTAAAATGGCTCACCAATTTTCACTTGCCAAAAACAATTTTTATAATATTTCTACGGAAATTGGTGATCAACTCCCGCGCTTTAAGTCTTGGATACGATTTCTAAATTTGTATTCCAAAGCTAGCACTGCTTTTACGGCTAAACCTACACTAGTGCATGATGCTTTACAGCAATTATGGACTAGTGCGGTTTCTTTTGGGAGCAAATCAACCCCCTTTGGTTTCAGGTTTACCTTAGCGGGTCAGGAATATGTGGTGACTGAACAAATTGTCAACAAGGTTCTTGGATTCCCTGTTAAAGATGCTTATGATCCAGAATCTACAGCTGCAGATCGCCTCAAATTCTTTGAAGAAATAGGGTGTTATCCTCCGACTGGCCGGATCACTGGAAACATCCAAAAACAATTTCTTCATGTGGAATGGAATTACTTTTTCGAGGCCATCACAAGATGTTTTCGGGCACGAGAAAGCGATTACCATCAAATTTCCATTCCCATGCAAAACCTCGGAATTGCCCTAGCAAGAGAGCTGGATATCAATTATGGACGAATAGTTCTCTCTGAGATAGTGGCTGTGATGGGATCTCCTGCAAGCAGAGACCTCAACACCACAGATGTTGTCTGCTGGTTTCCTCGGTTCCTACAGATGCTGATAAATGGTTTAGTACCGAAGGATGCTCTTGCAGTTAGACGGAGCTTTGCCAGTGGTTCATCATCTGCACCGCTAGGGATGGGCACTAAGTCACTTTCAACAGTTGAACATCAGGATAAACATCATGGAAAACCGATGTCTATTCCTGATACCTTACAAGTGTGGCTTACATATGATGAGGGAGTTACTACTTTGATGGATTTCTCACAAGCTTCATCACATGCTCAGAATCGGTCTGCTCATGCTGAGGCATTTGAAGCGATTCCTGATGAACAAAGCGGTGATGAACAAGGTAATGAATCAGGTAATCTCTCTCCACACTCTACTCATTCCTTTTCCCATGTTTCTGATTCCATGACCCAAGAGACTGCTAGCCCGCAGAATCTATCCCAGGGTAAGAGCCATATTTCTAATTCCTTGTCATCCAAGTCACCGGAAATCAGACAGCCAGCACATATAGATGTAGGAAATGATGAGGAGAGTGACCCTGAAGAGCAGCCTCTTATTCGCAAGAAAGCCAAAATTTCCCATGCTGCTACTTCTAAATCTCAGTCAAACCCTAGAGTGTCACACGCAACCACTCCACCTCACGAGAGTGGTTCACCCCATGAACAATCTGCACATAGGGATTTTGATTTTGGTGATGAATATGTACCTTTTGAAGATGCTGTTACTTCAAAAGGGCATGAAGCTTTAAAAACTTCAGCCGTACCTTCACCGGTACGTACTGATGCTACAAAGAGGATCGGTTCTGATGTCGTACAAGAACACTTTGTAGCCTCTCAGCCTGAGATTCCAACTCAGGAACAAACAGTATTTGATCCCGTAACTGCAAATTATATTTCTTATCAAGTTTCTGCAGGTACTTCTTCATATTTTGGATCAATTATTGAAGACATACACGAGCGTGAGACAGGGAGTGTGTGTGAGAGGTTAGGGAGAGAGGGACCTTCATTTTTAAGGCCCGAAACCGAGCGCCAAATACCAACAGAACGAGAATTAGAGCGAGGTCACCTAAACCAAACACCGTCCCTTTATGCTGAAAATCTTGAATCTCGTATGTCTTCTATGGAAAATCAAATGAAGGAGTTTGGGCAGTCAATGGGGCAGTTAGGGATGAATGTTGGAGATAATCAAAGGGCACTTGACGACTACGCAGCACGAATGGCACTTCAAGCTTCAGCTTTTACTGAATTGAAAAATCAAGTAAATGACATGGGCCATGCTGCTGGTGTCTTGGGAAACACCCTGAATGACAGGATGGGAGCAATGGAGTTTACAATGGATAATCTGGCTGTGGAAATAAGCAGAGTTATGTACGCAATCAGAAGTTTTGTGCCCCCAGAATGTTTCGCGCCGCAACAACCTCCCCCTGATGCTGGTACAGGTGGTGCTAGTGGAGCAGGAGCCTATGGTTCCGGGTTTGAAGATTTTGATACAGCGGGTGGATCTGGAGACCAGGGTGGAGTTCAGGATAACTCACCTAAGGGGGAGAATATAAAGGAGACGAGACAGCAGGGAGGAGTTCAAATCGAAGAAATTCACGAACATGCTGATCTTGTAAAAGAAATGGAAGTTGAGCCGTCCATTGATGAAGAGGCTCTAAGAAGGAAAAAGGGTAAGGCAATAGCGATTGAGCCAGATGAGCCATTCGTTGATCTGAGTTATCAAGAAAAAGTACAGGAGGTACTTGACTCAGATTCCGATATGGAAGACGCACCGTTGAAACATGCTATAAAGAGATCATTGAAGGATCAAGGTGGAGGTGCTGGAATGTCTTTCGGATTGCCTGAAGAAATTACTGTCGATAAGGAAACCCTTGAAGCTCAACAGTTAGCCTTGGATCAAGCTGAGTTCTTTAAAATGAAGCAAATGCAAGGTCGTGCTGCGTTTCAGGAAAAGAAAGCGGAGCTACAAGGAAAGCAGTACGACTATGAGCTTGCAAGGCTAGCTGATCCTCAAATCGATCTGGACAATAGAAGGATAGGGAAGAAGTGGGATGACGCAAGAAAGATTTTGATGGGACCATGTACAAAAGGAGAGCATAACAAGGAAGCAGATGATCTGTTCTACCGACTAAATTTGCAGAATCCAATGGCTGCTGACTACATAAATGCTTTAAAGAGATTAATCTCTAAAGTCAGGGTTGGATACAATTCAGCGCAAAAGGAGTGGCAGGTTATTTTGTCTTTCACAGAAGGAGTCCCGATGTCTTTCATGTACGTGGATGATCAATTCATGACGAGAAGATCTGCATCAGAGTTGTTCTTGCTAGCAACAAAAATTCAATACTCTCATTCTGAGAATCTAAGCATTCTGTATAGGGATCAGTTAATGCGGCTAGCAGAGGACAAAGGTCCAGAATTCTCAGCATACCCAAATGTTGTCCGGATGGTGGTTGACAGTAAAATGAAGAGGGTGAGCCTGGAGGAAAAGGAATTAATGGAACTTTCAGTGGAATCTCTTAAGGCCGTCTGTAGGCAGATGATGGGTAAGGGATTCGCTTCTGTGCTTAAAGATAATGCAGTGAAGACCATTGAAAGTGTCATACTACAGAAGAGCAATGAGGTGTGGAAGTGTGATGTCATTGCTCCGAACCCTCTTGATAATGTGAAGATTGAACCAGAGCTGATAGAGAGGAATTGGAATATTCTTCAAGCAAGGAAGAATGTTGATGAAGCTCTGAATCTTCCTACTGGAGAACTGGAACAAGGAGAGATAAGGGAGGCAGTTGGTGTTCCAGGAAGAGACAGCGTATACTGGATACATTCTTTTACTGATAATGCAGCTGATGCCTTAGTATTCATAGATGCAGACCAGAAGCAAACACTCTTGCATATGAGTAGAGACTGGCTGAAGCAGACTCAAGATGCTGCATTTCTAGAGAAAGTGTTATATGTGTTCAAATGGGAAGATGTGGAAGTTAAGTATGTGACAGAAAAGCAGAGACTCGTGGGTTACCTATCTGATGTAGTAGTGGAAATGAAGCGATTGGAGCGAGATGCGGCTAGTGTCCACAATACTAACCGTGTCATAGGCTATCCCAAAATGATCTACTGTCAGTTTAAATCTGATAAAACTCATAGGAAACCTCGGCTTATCATGAAGAAATTTGAGGAAATTCCAGAGATCAGAACTACTCAGGAGGTGGACAAACTCAGAAGGCTTTTCAAACATCCTTACCCAGAACCCAGGAACCCTCTAGAGATGGAAGAAGTAAGTTTGTTGAATACTAGGTGGACGCAACTTCGTGATCCAGTATATAAGAAACAAAAGCAGCAGGAGGAGAAACGCAGAAGGCAGAAAGAAGAAAAAGAGCAAGCTGCTGAAGCTAGGAAGAGGAAACGGAATTAGGGTTAAAGGTCAGAGTGGTGTGAACTTGAAGTTGGAAAACCTTCATGTCTTTCGGTTGCTTTAACTCACTTGAGGAAAATTCATCTTAGAATGAATCCAATAAGGTGATATAAGTTTGACTAAAAGATATGAAATAATCCAGGTGATAGGAATCATTCAAATGATCTTTAATTCGAGGTTCGAATTCTGTTTCTAGTTTAAGTTCTTTGTATTGTTTTCATGTACTTGTAATTGTATATTTTTCAAGACTGTAATGTTAATTATCTTTTCTCGTCTCATTGTTTAGTTGAGTTATCCTTCATTAATTTGAATGTCATTGTTAGACAATCAAATTGGGGGAGATTGAAAGGCAGAGTGTATTAACTTGTAACACTATAACTAATGTAACTCAATTAAACGAAAAGATACTTAACCAGAAGACAATCAAGAACAAGAAGTCACAAGGAATCAACACTAAATGAAGACAAGGTAATTGATACAATTGAACATGTTAACTATGATCAAGCCAAGAAGAAATCATTGAGAGAAGTTCAAGTCAAAGTTGTTCAGGCCTCAGTGATTTGAGAATTCGAGAATCAAGATCATAACTATCAGTATCAACAAGACCAATTGATTTCAAGTGAACAAGAAGGAAAGCAAATATTGGAAAGCCAAGTTACTAAGTGAATATGGTAATTTATTCAAGAAGCAGAAACACTATCAAGACTAGTCACTTATGAACCAGACCAGTGCATCAAGTGTCAGGACATTGATAGCAAGTTTATGTCAGTAATAAAGATCCATGTTCAAGAGCTTGTAGAAGAACAAAGAAGATATGAAGAAATCACAAGCTCAAGATGTGCATTGAAGTTTCAAGTTGAAGACCAGAATATTTTCTAAGTAAGAAATGTTCTAGATGGCTAAGTCGAAATTCTCAAGTAGAAGTTCTACTTAGAATTTCGAGTTGGCTAAGTAGAAATTCTCAAGTAGAAGTTCTACTTAGAGTGCAGCTTCAACATGACACATGGCATCTTCTGATTGGCAGATTTCCAAGCTTTCAAGATAAGACAAGATTTATGTGGACATCATTGGGCCACGTACATCTTAGTCTTTGAAGACTACAGGTCATAGATTACATGTAGTATAAATAGAAGCACTTGTGTAATGTTTTAGTTAGTGAGCAATATTGAGAAAAACACAAGAAAAAGAGAGAGAGTATTCACAGAGCTTAGAATCATTCACTTCTCTCTCAACTTCTGTTATACTTTGTAATGAATGTTGTAGCAACCTTTTCAAGTTATATATAAAAGAAATATATTCCTTGAATCTGTGTGTTCATTTATTGCATCGTATTTATTGCTACTCATAATCGAAAAGTTGTATTCACCCCCCCTCTACAACACATTTGGACCTAACAGTATACAACAATCATCATATATATATTATCACAACAACAGTTCCAAGTATTGGAAACTTGCCTGAGAATCGAGTGCGAGTAGGGGTAATGTGTCCCGGGTCAGCTCGACAATCTATAAACAATCAGAATACTTAAGATTAACCACTTAACGCTTATAAAAAGGCTAAGTATAAACTCCACTTAAATCGAAACATGTTTTCGAGTTATCTCGTTACGTCTCTTTTAGTGTATCTCTTTTTATCACCGATACGATCCGACATTCGTTCGTTAACAAGACATGTCATCATGCTTATACTGGGTATACACTTAAGTCGTATAAGTTCTAAGGTTGGTCGTTTACGAATCAAGATTATACCTCGGGTGTTATCGCCCGTTTCCTAAGTTATAACCAAAGTCAGACCTTTAAGGGGTTCGTTCGCGTTTAACCTCGATTCAAACATTTTTATGAAATCGGAAAACGATCCATTCGACATGTGGTCTTCTCCCACACCTTTATTTTTACCTCTAATATTTAATTATTAAGATTCGCCACTGATTTCGCAATATTAAAGGGATCCAATTTCGGTTACGAACTTTTGATTACGGTTCCGAACCACTTTTACGAATTTAATCATAACTCCTAAACCGTAAGTCCGTTTCATGCGATCTTTATATCAAAACGAAGCTTGTAACATGATCTAGCTAATCATGGCATAAGTCGAAGCTATTCAGTGAGTTAAAGCTACTGTGATGCATGGTTACTTAAGGTTTAACGAAAATCGGGCATTACGACGGCTATAAATCGAACGTTCTACTAATCGTAACACTAAAACCAAGCCACACCGGGCATCCAAACAACTTATCATCACATAACTCATCTCATAAGCCCAATAGCTACTGATTTTACCACCAATATCAACATGCTTCTTAAATCACATAACTAACTACATAATCATGCTTATAATCATCATCAATATCATACTAATCTAAACCCAATCAAGACAATCATAAATCTTAAATTACAAGCTAGGGTTTTGGTGATATATACCTTCCATGATGTGTGTGAGACCTTGCTAAGCCTTGTATAGTCCTTGTATACCATTAACCAAGCTTAGATCATCCAAAAAATCAAGATCCAAGAATTTGTTCTTGAAAATCACTATTCACCCTCATCTTCAAGGATTTATTTGAAAATGGAAACAAAGGAGATTGAAGCTAGGATTTTGAGGAGATAATTTTTATGAATTATAGGACTCACATAAAAAGTTTCAAGATCAAACAATGGTTGGAAGTGGGATTTTGGTTCTTGAATTAGAGCAAAAGCCGAATGCTTTAAAAATGGGAGAGATGGAGTTGTTTTTGCTTTTCTCTCTTTCTTTCTTGTTTGACTAGTTGTTGGAAAGTGTTTGTATGATATTTTGGTGTTGTATAGCAGCTATGTCACTCTCTAATACATGTGTTAATCACTTGTGGTTTGTAGGAAATAAGATGACAAAGAGCCTTGTTGTTTACTTCTTAATCACACACCTCATTCTTTCCTTTTCCTTTTCTTTTCTCATTTCTTTTCCACCAATCTAATATTAGTAAACCCTAGATGATCATGTGGTGTTTCTCATCTCATTATATATTTAATTCGTAATTCGCTTCGCGTTCGCTTTATCGCTTAATCTCGTTATAAAGTTCTAGCGATTTCCAAAACGCTTATCATTCTAACTCGAGGATTTTCATTCTAATTTCTCAAATCATAATTAAATAAAATCCTTAATTCCTTGACATAATAAATCTCTTATCTACTAGCACATGGTTGCCCCTTGGCCCTCTGCTTGATTCTTTGTCCGTTTATTGCTTGATTCGATGATCGTTCGAGGGAATAACTCATTCGTTTCTAGTTAGGGTTTTACCGAAAACCTTCTTAATATTTATAATACTATTCCTCATCTTTCTTAATACTTCTTGAATTTAAATTCCTTAAATCCCTTTAAATAAATCCTTAAGTTTGGCAGTGTCCAGGGAATTCTCGGAGAAAATGAAAGTGCTCTGTTTCTGAATCCGACAGCTTTTACATACACTTATTTTCCTCCTGGATCACTAATACGAACTCAGAAATCCGTTCCGAATACCGGGTATAACATTATTATAATAATATTCCAAATTCCACCAAAATCACTATTCATCACTTATTTTTATTTAATTCCTATAGTTAGGAAAATGAACCTGGTTCACCCTCGAGTGTTCCTTAACCTTTTTACGGAACCGCTGGGCTTATAATAGATATTGATTTGGATGACATGAGGGTATCTATTTCTCTCTAGGGAATCTTATCTTAACTTTCTAGGAGATAGATTATTCTAATCTAAGTCATCACCCAATAGCATCCTTCAGGTCATATAACCTTGGAATATATATCCTTCCATTATTCATCCCTTAAGGCCAGTATTACTTTCTAGTTGTAACCACTGTTCACTCTTACATCAATACATAATAAAAGTTTTAATTCTACCCAAAAATCTGGGTTCTTACAGTCTCCCCTCCTTAAAAGGATTCCGTCCCGGAATCAGGTAGAAGACAATTGGGTACTTGTTGGTTATTTCGCTTTCCAATTCTCTGGTCGATCCTTACACATTCCAATCTTTCTAAAGCACATCGTACTGGTGTTACAATACACCCTTTATCCGTTCTACCAATTCTTTGATACTTTCGCATAACACATTATCCGGTATACGCTCTTGTCTGGTCTTATACTATTAACCTTATTGGTACGTGTAGTGACTTCGGTATCACTAAGGCGCTACGAATTCCGGAGATAACCTCACTCGTAACTTGCAATTTCCTGATCGCTTTAATCTTCGCAATCTCGATGTATATATATTTAGGTGGAAAAATTTATCGAGAGATCACTGAGATCAATGAACATTTGTTATATTGCATAGTTAGTACAAAAAAGGGGCCAGCCTTTAGTACTTGACAATCAATTAAACAATTAATGGCATTCCACTTAGACTCCTATCACACAGACAGAGAGTCACGTAGTATTACCTCCCCTCCTTAAAGGGTTGTTCTTCTCAATTTAGAAGAAGATAAATAAGGGAGAAGAAAAGAACGAATTTCAAAGAATCATATAAGAAAGTTTTCATGATTGTCAAAATATCATACTTAGAATTTACCTCTGAACTATAGAGGTTTATTAGAGAAGAAAATAATCATATTCGTATCAAATTCCACTTTTTCGTATTCTCACACATCACATGTCCTTGTTACTCTGTCCATCATTCTGTGGACCTATACTCTTGTTCGATATTAGCATCAACTACTTTTGGAAAATCCTTCAACCTCTCAGGTTAAAATCATGGATTTCTCGCTTGACATTATTAATACTGGCATTTCATGCCACGACACTAGCCATTTCATATTCATAATTCTAACACCACTAGGTTGTCATTCCGATAGCTCATTAGGAAAACCCATTCATCAATCCATTCATAACATTCCTTGCTTCGCTTCCGTAGTTATTCCCCAATCTTATCCGTATTTCCTCGAATTTTCCAAACTTAAAAGGAGTCAATTTGTATGTCATTCATGCTCCTAATTCCAACTTTCCGCTTTGGCCAATACCCTTACCTTGCCAATTCCATACTCTTCTCGCTCCATTACTGGAGCTTCCCATGAGTCTGCCTATCTGACTCTCTTATTAATTCCCAATTCTATTTCCATCTTTATCAGTCTCTTGTCTTTATTTCTACTATAATCATTTTATGATCCATCATAACCTAATTCTTCATTTCAAATATCCCGTCGTTCCAGAAATTACACCATCCGAAATAAACCTGGATGATTTCTCTAACTTAGATTCAATTCGACATTTCCACCGTCGTTACCACCTAATTTCTCAGAAGGATCACCATCGCTTATCGTTTACGCAGTGCTTTAATAACTAAGCATCATAATTGTCAGCTCAAGATCCTCTAGGAAAACAAAATAATCACTATTTCCTATCCATAAGGAACGCTTCCTGAACCTGACGTAGATATTACATGAAGCAGATAAAATTGCAGGAAAGCTTCCAGCATTGCAGCTGGAACTGGCTGGTGAGATTATTAACTATATATCTCCGGTAGAAGACTAAAAGCTTAGCGGTTTGCTTAATCGCTTGCCAACCTCATAATTCTCTATCTTGTTTGCACAGAAATACACCAACATAAACTTGCTTGTCATTCATCATCGTGCCATTTGGCTTATCAGTATTTGTACCCTTTCTATTTCTGGTCATTTACTACCAATTCATTGTTACTTAACCTCCCCTCTCTCTTTCCAAAGAAAAGGCGAGTCTCTTGGGGAATTTGGTCTGGTCTGTCGTAGAGCCTCCTAATGTCGGCAATGTGCTACTGGCAACATCAGGAATCGAATCTTTACTTAAACTATTCTTATAGTTGATCCTGGCAAAATCATTAGACGGAATGTAACTTTCTCTACCACATTATGACCATCAAGGTCCTTACATTATCATTCTATTTCTTTGGTCTGAGCATTTATACTTACTCCCCCATACTTAAAGTGTCGGCCATCTCGTTGGCCTTTCCCGATTCTAATAATTTCTTGGGGTCAATGTTTTCTAGATCTATTCCAACTCAGGGTGGAAGCATTCTCCCTTAAATTCTGTTGAATGAGAGAAAGCATCTATCAGTCTCTTCCAAAAGTCATTGCTTCCACCTTTCTAGTGCGATCTTGACTACAGGTACTCCAAATCATACCTAGGATATTTCCTTACTTAACTCCCTTCTTGTTTTTAGGATAATCTCAACCTTATTGGTTCAATCCATACTTTTTCATGATTTCACACATGCTTCCTCTGGCCTTATTGTTACTATGTCATACATTCCTTACCAAACTTCCCTTTTGAAGTTCAGAATATTACCTCTTCCCTTGTAAGGTTTCTTAGGCCATCCTCATCATTCCTCCTGCATCTCCTGGTTACAGGGTATACCAAACATCATTAGTCAATTCTATAACATCTCTGTCTATGTACTTTTGGAGACTCCTTTCCACAAATCCTTACAGGTTATTGATACTTTGGTCGATTCAACTTATATCGTCTGAATTCACAATGTCTTTGTTAGGGGTGATGCTATCCTTTGTGCATCCCCCAGGGTTCGTATTAATCTATGGACATTCTATCCTCAATTCCATTTTCAAGGAATACTTATATCTTGTACTTGGCAATTCAATCATATATCCTTAATAAGGGTCTCTTTTAATCATTCTCATCTTGATAATCTATAGGTAGACTAATGCTAACCTCTTCTTTCAAACGAATGTTAGTCTATATGACCTTCCAAAAGACAACACATGTCTATCTGCTCTTTCTTACAGAACTTGGTAATGGTAGCAAGGATGTTCTGGAAGATATTGGTCGTGTTCAACGTGAATCTCTTAATGCCTAATGCTATTTTTGTGGACACTAAGCTTCAGATAACATTTATGCATCACAGTACACTACTTTGGTAATTTTCGTAACTTTTCCGTGGTCACTACCCTCAATCCTGATACGTCCATGGTATATATAAATCCATCATCCTGTATCTCAATTCATTTTATATCAAAAGCCCTCGCGGTTGGCACTTGATTAGAAGCACCTCGCTTTGTCCTTACATTGTTGATTCAGTCACTTGATAATCCTTAGTGACTTGGCCCCAATGGCCATGCTAAAATATGTGAGTTTAGGGGTCGGCTAATGGCATTACTTTTCTAGCAATTGCTGGCATAGTGCCTTCTACTTTGATACCTTTTGATCTTTTCAAAATTTTACTCCATATAAGTCTCACTTGACTTCTCGGTACCGTCTCCGGTCACCTTTCCTTTATTTTTATCATTTCAACTTCTCTTATCAATTTCACGTACCACGTAAGCTTAACACTTCTAGCATAACAACCTTTTCATTTCAGTCAATCCCGGAATTTCTCAGTCCGGCCTGTTTCTTAATTACATTTCCCTTTTTCCTTCAAATCTCAACTTCATAATTTTATCCCTATAATCAGTCATAATAATCGGGGTCTGTCTACCAGCCTGCATAGCGGCTATCCTACCCAATCCATAGGGTTCGCTCCAGTTTCCATTCTCTTCGGTGACGTATTCAGATAATCCGAAAGACAAGGTTTGCCAGAATTCGTCGAATTCCTTTCCAGGATTAGGGAAATTTCAGTTAATCTATTCACCCACTAGTAACATGCCACATCTTCCCTATACATTTTCGTCCTATTAGTTGATACTACCAAATACCAGTCTTCTTAACAACTAGTCTCAGAAGGAACACTACCGTCGGGGTTAGTCGTTCCTCAACATTGGCACTACCAAGGCCATCCGAATCCGATGAACTGCGCTGTCTAAATGTATTCGAAATTACGCTGTCGTGCTGCATAAGCGCAGACCTATACCTGTATGAGTTGCATCATAATATTTCCCAAAGTTTCCTTCTTCCATTAGGCAACGCCAACCCTGGTCATTACCAACTTTATCTTTAGCTCCAGGAAGATCTTCTCACGTTTATCTTGTCCATTCAAACTTTTATTCTTATAATAATTCGGGTTACGGGACTACACTTTCTGTAAAGTCCTGAGTAAATCCTTGGTAATACCTTGTGAATTTTATGAAATTTCTCACCTTTGCCAGTGTGGTTGGCCAATCTCTATTTGAAACTATCTTTAACTTGGTAGGGCCGACTAACACTACTCTTATTGATCATGTGTCCTATTGCTGGACTTCATTTTGCCAAAACTCTTATTTCGAGAACATGTCCTACGCCTGTTCTTTCAGGTTGCATCTAGAAGCATTCTCAATTACATCTCGACCACTGCTCGCCTTGCCTAATCCATTTATGATTCAGTGTCAGAATAAACTTAAGGTAACTACCATAATCCATTCAAGGAAAAGAAAGAATTTAATACTCTTCTGAATCACATGCAACTAATGTTTCTGGTTCATCATTTCACTGAATTGAACTGAACTTATACTTGGTTTCTTGGCGATAGCCTCATTACTAGTTTATCATAGACTCACTGGTCTTTTAGTCTTGTAGGTTCTGAGATCATTGTCCTGCTTACTATTTCCTTAAATACTTTATCCGTTCAGGCCATCACTTTCCAATGTCTTTTCTTTCTAAGTTGATCCATTTATAAGATGGGCATTTCCCTGAATAAAATCACCTTAACAATCTCAATTTGGTTTCATACATTAAAACCTATGAAATCTGTCTTCTCACGGCGAATTACCATTGACAATATTCACACTAAACCATCTATCTGAAGATATGGCACTTGCCACCTATGTCTTAACTGTTCCTAGGGACTCTGCTCCCCGTCCTATATCAATGTCTTTAATAATCATGCATCATTCTAATTCCTTTCTCATTAATCTGAAAGTCTCCAAGGATTCTTATCTATCCTTACATAAGATCTTGAGTAAATCCTCAAATCCATCTTACTTGCTGGCACTTCATTCGGTAGTCCGGCTATGAATCCAATATGCCTCTTTAATTCTCTTAATAATATCTCAATTCTTTAAGCTCGCTTCTCTGAGCACTATATCTAGATTCTTACAATCTCTCTGGCTGCAGCCCTCATCTCCTCAAGGTAAACTTCCCTGTCTCTAACAGGATTCTCCCCTCTGCTGGAACCTCTTCCGGGTCCTCAGTAGGGTACTCTATCGCATCCACCATCCAATCGTCAGCATATAATCAGGCATCATCGTGCTGCTACTCGTATGCCTCAAGGTATGTCGCCTTACTAGTCGGTACAAGAACGAGCTAAGTTACTACCATGATACTTAATAGTTCCCATAAGGGTTTTATATGTCAATACTACCTTAAGTAGTCCGACTATGAACTTGGCAAGAGTTCTTATTATCTTAATGAATTTATTGTTTTAACGTCGCATCATCTCTGGGATATATAACGCTCTCTCTGATACCATTACTGTAACACCCCCAGATCCAGGGTCAGGGATCTGGTCGTTACGGTTTCAATATCCAACCACAAAACCAACATAATTAAAATTACAACCTTGTGACCCAAAACAACAACATAAAACACACCCGTTATAGTCCCAGAGATGAAATCAGAGTAACCAACAATATTATTAATCACAAGTTTGAGTTCTTACAACCCAAAGAATTACAATTGTACAATTACATATTCTTTGCCATCCATTAATAGATACCATAATATAAATACATTTGAGGCTCAAATGCTAACAACTAGCCTACCAGTAGTTGCATCCTCAACAAAGGTAGCCAAGACCTTAGCGGTAAACCTCTGACGGTTGACACCTGCCTACGCTGCGTGCGCCTTGCGCGGCCATCTGATCTAGCTGTTGTTGTGATATAAATAAATAAAGCAAGGGTGAGCAATAGCCCACCAAAAATATAATTGAACGACGATAATATATGACAGTTCAAAATATCTTTGAAACCATATGCCATGCATTAACGATGTAGTACCAATATAAGGTATGAGATGAAGTTACAAGGTAACTCAAAAATATATTTGTTTTGAATAAATATCTGCTATGCAAAAGATAAGCAAGATATTCTCAATTATCATAAAAGAGGAACTTGCAGGAAAATATTGCAATTCCGGTTTCAACACTTTTTCACCTTGCCAACACCAACAGTGTTGCAGAAATTTCTTACTTTTAGAAGATGAACTAATACGGGAGCATTGCCGCGCCAGATGCCCTGACGTTTACGATGATCAGTCGTATGTCATGCATCTCATCAGTCGTTCTCTACATGTAGAAGGTAGCTCCGACGGAATTACTTATCTACCGCCCTCTGGAACTCCTCAGCCAACGGTGGGGCTATTGCTGGACCGGCGCCACTCGGCCACTTACGCGTCTCCTAGTTCGAATATCATCCATGACTCTGAAACGTAAAGTTCGTTCCCCTTTTTCCCCAAGTGTAACACTTGTTGATAGGACTCCACAAAGTAGTCGTATCTAATTGGAAAGGAAAATTCACCAATATTTCCCAAGCTGATGCTTGTTAATGGATATAAACTTGTTACATCAATCATACCCCTCGAGCGTTGAGGAGGTAACCAAAAGACTCATATCGATGCTTGAAAGAATCAAGATGTGAGTGACAAGATAGTTTTAGCAAGTATAGGACCGGGCAGTCCAATAAATAACATCGCTCAAGTGAGGTCCCCTTATATACGTTTGGAAGTTGAGCGAGTATTTAAATCTTCTTTAAGATAGATTTAAATGAAATTAAAGTTTTGGGAACCTCCCCTTGATAAAATAGTCATAAAAGACTCCGAAATATTTTACATAATATTTGAAGGTGAAGGATAGCCTTCGAATAATATAAATCATTATAAAAAGAATTCAAAAGAATTTTATTAAACATTCCAAGAATGTTTATTAAATCAATAATAATTAAGGAATATGAATAAATCATAATATTGCTCGTAAGTAATCCTCGAATGAATATATAGAATTATTTATTAAATAAGTCTCTTCTTAAATGAATATTTAAAATAATATTCCTTGAATAAATAAACTTAAATAAATATTTAAAATAATATTTACTGAATAAACCAAACCTTAAATGAATATTTGAAAATAATATTCATTTAATCAATAACATTCCAAATGAATATCCAAATAATATTCATTTAGTAATCAAAACTTTAATGGAATATTCGAAGTAATATTCCTTGAGTAAATAGAACTTCCAATGAATATTTTAAAATAATATTCATTAAGTAAATCAAACCTTAAATGAATATTCGAAAGTAATATTCATTAAATAAATAAAGATCAAATGAATATTCAAGATGATATTCGATAAGTAGATAAACTCAAATAAATATTTCAAATAATGATTATTAAGTAAATAAAACCTTAAATGAATATTCGAAAGTAATATTCATTTAATAAACAATATACTAAATGAATCTTGAAATAATATTCATGAAATAATCAAACTCTAAATGAATATTCGAAATAATATTCATTTAATATTTCTCGACTGAGATAATGCTCAAATAACATTTCTCGAAAGATTTCCAAGTAAATAATACTTTATGGAAATATAATTAATGTTTAATAATAACATTCCTCAAAAGGAGTACTAATCTGTCGTTGGAATCCCTCCGGGTTTCCAAGACTACATCTATATCTCAAAATACCGACTCCCGGTCTACATTTAAAGAATGAATATCACATGCCCTTCACTAAGGGTCTTAACCAAAAATCCGGCTTATACTGATATATCGTATCTAGTCTATAAGCCAATATCAATTCAGGGAACAAGTATTGCAATATAACTTGAAAGTAGACATGCATGCTATGGCATATGTATACAACAATCATCACATATATATTATCACAACAACAGTTCCAAGTATTGGAAACTTGCCTGAGAATCGAGTGCGGGTAGGGGTAATGTGTCCCGGGTCAGCTCGACAATCTATAAACAATCAGAATACTTAAGATTAACCACTTAACGCTTATAAAAAGGCTAAGTATAAACTCCACTTAAATCGAAACATGTTTTCGAGTTATCTCGTTACGTCTCTTTTAGTGTATCTCTTTTTATCACCGATACGATCCGACATTCGTTCGTTAACAAGACATGTCATCATGCTTATACTGGGTATACACTTAAGTCGTATAAGTTCTAAGGTTGGTCGTTTACGAATCAAGATTATACCTCGGGTGTTATCGCCCGTTTCCTAAGTTATAACCAAAGTCAGACCTTTAAGGGGTTCGTTCGCGTTTAACCTCGATTCAAACATTTTTATAAAATCGGAAAACGATCCATTCGACATGTGGTCTTCTCCCACACCTTTATTTTTACCTCTAATATTTAATTATTAAGATTCGCCACTGATTTCGCAATATTAAAGGGATCCAATTTCGGTTACGAACTTTTGATTACGGTTCCGAACCACTTTTACGAATTTAATCATAACTCCTAAACCGTAAGTCCGTTTCATGCGATCTTTATATCAAAACGAAGCTTGTAACATGATCTAGCTAATCATGGCATAAGTCGAAGCTATTCAGTGAGTTAAAGCTACTGTGATGCATGGTTACTTAAGGTTTAACGAAAATCGGGCATTACGACGGCTATAAATCGAACGTTCTACTAATCGTAACACTAAAACCAAGCCACACCGGGCATCCAAACAACTTATCATCACATAACTCATCTCATAAGCCCAATAGCTACTGATTTTACCACCAATATCAACATGCTTCTTAAATCACATAACTAACTACATAATCATGCTTATAATCATCATCAATATCATACTAATCTAAACCCAATCAAGACAATCATAAATCTTAAATTACAAGCTAGGGTTTTGGTGATATATACCTTCCATGATGTGTGTGAGACCTTGCTAAGCCTTGTATAGTCCTTGTATACCATTAACCAAGCTTAGATCATCCAAAAAATCAAGATCCAAGAATTTGTTCTTGAAAATCACTATTCACCCTCATCTTCAAGGATTTATTTGAAAATGGAAACAAAGGAGATTGAAGCTAGGATTTTGAGGAGATCATTTTTATGAATTATAGGACTCACATAAAAAGTTTCAAGATCAAACAATGGTTGGAAGTGGGATTTTGGTTCTTGAATTAGAGCAAAAGCCGAATGCTTTAAAAATGGGAGAGATGGAGTTGTTTTTGCTTTTCTCTCTTTCTTTCTTGTTTGACTAGTTGTTGGAAAGTGTTTGTATGATATTTTGGTGTTGTATAGCAGCTATGTCACTCTCTAATACATGTGTTAATCACTTGTGGTTTGTAGGAAATAAGATGACAAAGAGCCTTGTTGTTTACTTCTTAATCACACACCTCATTCTTTCCTTTTCCTTTTCTTTTCTCATTTCTTTTCCACCAATCTAATATTAGTAAACCCTAGATGATCATGTGGTGTTTCTCATCTCATTATATATTTAATTCGTAATTCGCTTCGCGTTCGCTTTATCGCTTAATCTCGTTATAAAGTTCTAGCGATTTCCAAAACGCTTATCATTCTAACTCGAGGATTTTCATTCTAATTTCTCAAATCATAATTAAATAAAATCCTTAATTCCTTGACATAATAAATCTCTTATCTACTAGCACATGGTTGCCCCTTGGCCCTCTGCTTGATTCTTTGTCCGTTTATTGCTTGATTCGATGATCGTTCAAGGGAATAACTCATTCGTTTCTAGTTAGGGTTTTACCGAAAACCTTCTTAATATTTATAATACTATTCCTCATCTTTCTTAATACTTCTTGAATTTAAATTCCTTAAATCCCTTTAAATAAATCCTTAAGTTTGGCAGTGTCCAGGGAATTCTCGGAGAAAATGAAAGTGCTCTGTTTCTGAATCCGACAGCTTTTACATACACTTATTTTCCTCCTGGATCACTAATACGAACTCAGAAATCCGTTCCGAATACCGGGTATAACATTATTATAATAATATTCCAAATTCCACCAAAATCACTATTCATCACTTATTTTTATTTAATTCCTATAGTTAGGAAAATGAACCTGGTTCACCCTCGAGTGTTCCTTAACCTTTTTACGGAACCGCTGGGCTTATAATAGATATTGATTTGGATGACATGAGGGTATCTATTTCTCTCTAGGGAATCTTATCTTAACTTTCTAGGAGATAGATTATTCTAATCTAAGTCATCACCCAATAGCATCCTTCAGGTCATATAACCTTGGAATATATATCCTTCCATTATTCATCCCTTAAGGCCAGTATTACTTTCTAGTTGTAACCACTGTTCACTCTTACATCAATACATAATAAAAGTTTTAATTCTACCCAAAAATCTGGGTTCTTACACAGGGTATATCAAACATCATTAGTCAATTCTATAACATCTCTGTCTATGTACTTTTGGAGACTCCTTTCCACAAATCCTTACAGGTTATTGATACTTTGGTCGATTCAACTTATATCGTCTGAATTCACAATGTCTTTGTTAGGGGTGATGATATCCTTTGTGCATCCCCCAGGGTTCGTATTAATCTATGGACATTCTATCCTCAATTCCATTTTCGAGGAATACTTACATCCTGTACTTGGCAATTTTAATCATATATCCATAATAAGGGTCTCTTTTCAATCATTCCAATCTTGATAATCTATAGGTAGCTTAATGTTATAAGACTCTTTTGTGAAGGTGCTCCTGGCAGGGCCTTAGAATAAATGAAATATAATATATTTTGTGTTGGTTTATAGTTCTCATTTTAAGAGTGGTTTATATTTAAGCATATATATATATATATATATATATATATATATATATATATATATATATATATATATATATATATATATATGGGTTAGGCTCCAGAGAGAACACCCTTAAAAAGAGAACGAGAGAACACATCATCTAACCATTGAATCTATTAGATTTAATGGTCCCGCCAACAACACCCAATATGTAAGAACCCAGATTTTTGGTAGAATTAAAACTTTTTATTATGTAATAATATGGGAATGAATAGTGGTTATGACTGCGATGTAACGAATGTCTATTAAATGAATGGAATGGGTTTGAATTCAATTATTTATATGTCATGCAGAATACTTTTGGTTGACAGCATAGATAAGAATGATCTATCTCCTAGGGATATAAGTATATTACTTCAAGTAAGATTATTCTTGTGTCATCCAAATCAATATCTATTATAAGTCCAACGGTTCCGTAAAAAGGTTAAGGAACACTCGAGAGTGAACCAGGTTCATTTTCCTAATTATAGGAATTAAATAAAAATAAGTGATGAATAGTGATTTTGGTGGAATTTGGAATATTATTATAATAATGTTATACCCGGTATTCGGAACGGATTTCTGAGTTCGTATTAGTGATCCAGGAAGAAAATAAGTGTGTGTAAAAGCTGTCGGATTCAGAAAAAGAGCACTTTTATTTTCTCCGAGAATTCCCTGGACACTGCAAGACATAAGGAATTATAAAAGGGATTTAAGGAATTTAAATTCGAGAAGTATTAAGTAAGATGAAGAATAGTATTAGAAATATTAAGAAGGTTTTCGGTAAAACCCTAACTAGAAATGAATGAGTTATTCCTACGAACGATCAATCGAATCGAGCAATAACCGGACAAAAGAGCAAGCAGAGACTAAGATGCATGCATGTGCTATGTATAAAATATCTACTAACCAAACTAGAATCAAGGAACTAGAACCTTAGAGCATGCAACCAAGTACTTAGCAAGTAACTAACTAGTAAGCTCTAAACCACCATAAACTCAACACTTGTCATGGTGTTTCCTCATCCAACACTTCACAACTTTATTAAAGTAGCTTTATACAAAGATATTATGTGTAAGTGGATGAGAGTGGATGAGAATTAAATCATAGAAAATCAAATAAACCAAACAAAAACTCTCCCCACAAGAAAGCATCCATTCGGCCTTCACCATAATTCCAAAATCAAAACCCCTCTTCCCACCATCTTTTGATCTTGCAAAAATTATGGTGAGTCTTACATTTCCTAAAAGTGATCCCATAAAAATTTCAAAGCCAATCTCACTTGTTTCCATTTTCAATTAATTCATCAAAGAGGAGGATGAATAGTGGTTTTAAGAACTAATCTTGTTTTTTTCTTGTATTCATGGTGGATTAAGCTAGCTTAGGATCATCCAAGGATATATCAAGGCTTAGGAAGGATTTACTACTCTCTAAGGAAGGTATAAATCATTTGAAACCCTAAGCTTTACTTGAGTTTATGCATGATTCTTGGTGATATTGGCTTAAGTAATGTTAGTAGTATTATTACCACCATGTTAGCATGATCTTGTGGATAGTTTAGCTTTATGATGATATGATGATGAAGCATGGTGTTCTTCAGCTTGTTGAGATAAGAATCATATGTATAAGCCGTATTGGTGCCCGGTGTGGCTTGGTTTTAGTGTTACGATTAGTAGAACGTTCGATTTATAGCCGTCGTAATCCCCGATTTTCGTTTAACCTTGAAATTCGAACTTGACAGTAGGTATAACTCACTGCATAGCTTCGACTTATGCCATGATTAGCTAGATTATGTTATGAGCTTCGTTTTGATATAAAGATCGCATGAAACGGACTTACGGTTTAGGAGTTATGATTAAATTCGTAAAAGTGGTTCGGAACCGTAATCAAAAGTTCGTAACCGAAATTGGATCCCTTTAATATTGCGAAATCAGTGGCGAATCATGATAATTAAATAATAGAGATAAAAAGGAAGGTGTGGGAGAAGACCGCATGTCGAATGGATCGTTTTCCGATTTTATAAAAATGTTCGAATCATGGTTAAGTACGAAAGTACCCCTAAGAGGTATACTTGGTTATAACTTCGGTAAACCACTTAGAAAACGATCTATAAATATCGAGGTCTAATATTTCGACTTAAAAACTTATACGATTTAAATACTTACCATATGTAAGTGTAATGTCATGCTTTAGTAACGAACAAGTATCGGGTAATAAAAGCAATAATAAGAGTGAATTAGAGGGGTATAACGAAACGACTTGAAAACGTGTTTCGATTTAAGTTAAGTTTATACTTAACCTTTTGAAAGGTGTTAAGTGATTAATACCGAATGCCTTGGCTAATTATAGATCATCAGGCTGACCCGGGACACGCTACTACTACCCCTACTCGTACTCGATTTCCAGGCAAGTTTCAAATCCTTTTTATAAGGCTGTTGTTGTGAATATATATATATGCTTTCTGTTATACATATGCCATAGCATGCATGCCTACTTTCAAAGTCAAATTGATATACTTGTTCCTAGAATTTATTGTTAGCTTATAAGCTAGATAGTAATATATCAGTTATAAGCCAGATATCACTGAGACCCTTAAGCAAAAAGGGCAGATGAATCTCATTATTTGATTATAGACCGGGAGTTGATATTCCTTGATATATTGATATTATTTTCAGAGGAAAATATTTAAGTAAATATCTTCCATTTGTTATCTGGTGAATATTGTTGGGATATTCCTTGAGATTATTTGATAAATATTATTCGGATTATTCATCAGATGTTTGTTTATTCGAGGAATATTATATGTTTAATATTCATCTAAAGTCGATTAAATATTCGAATATTATTTCGAACTCTCAGTTAAGTTATTTAATTAGAGAATATTCATTTTTATTTACTCGATAAATATTATTTTGAATATTCATTCGAGTTTATTTATTTAATGAATATTATTTTAATATTCATTCGAGCCTTATTTATTTAAATGAATATTAATTCGAATATTCATTCAATCTCTATTTATTTTATAAATATCAGTTGAACATTGATTCGAACTCCAGTTATTCGGTAAATATTACTTTGAATATTCCCTTGAGATAAGGAATATTATCTTCGACCTTTATTTAAATTCGATTCAATTATTGAACATAATTTCAAATATTCATTCGATAATCATTTCTTCGATAAATATTATTAAGTTGAATATTCATTATTTATTCGATGAATATTGTCCCAAATATTAAGTCGATAATTATTCCATCAATATGTATCCTTCTTGAGTTGAATATTCACTATTGATTCAATAAATAATTCTCAAATATCCATTTGATGATTACTCCATCAATAAACATTGTCATTAATTTGAATATTCATTATTTGTTCAATGAATATTATTCTGAATATTTATTCAAAGATTACTCCGAGTAACACTGTTCCAATATCTATGAATCAATAAATATTCTTGGAATAGTTAGTTAATTCTTCGAACTCGTTTCAAAGATAATTTACATCATTCGCATAGTATCATCGACCTTCGAATATTATATAAATTATTTCAGAGTCCTATTATTATTATATTATCAAGGAAGGTTCTCAGTGATTCCATTCTCCCTTCGATTCTATTGTAAGGGAACCTTACTTGAGGAATGTTATTTATCTTGTGACTGCCCGGTCATAAATTATTCGCTTCACTCGCAACTTGGTTGCTATTATTCATGGTATTGTGTGTACCCACTCATTATTCGAGGGGTAAGAATGTTGGAACAAGTCAGTATCTATTAACAAGCAGCAGCTTGGGAAATATTGGTAAATTTTCCTTTCCATTTAGATATGACTACCTTGTGGAGTCTTATCAACAAGTATTATACTTGGGGAAAGGGGGACGAACTTTACGTTTCAAAGTTATGGATGTGGAATGAACTAGGAGATGCGTAAGTGACCCAGTGGCGCTGGTCCAGCAAATGGCCCAACCGTTGGCCGAGGGGGTTCCAGAGGGCGGTAGACAATTAAATCCGTCGGTGCTTCCTTCTACATGTAGTAAACAAGAGGTGGGGAGCATAACATGCGACTGATCATCGTGTATATGCTATGTCTCCTGGCGCGTCAAACTCCAGTATTAGTTCATCACTCAATGTTGGAAATTTTTTGCAACACCATCATAGTTGGCAGAATTGAAAAGTATTTCAAACTGGAATTGCAATATCATTCTGCAAGTTCCTATTTTTATGAAAATGATGCTATCTTGCTTATTTTGGCATAGCATATGCTTCCACGAAATATATATCTGTTGAGTTACCCTGTAACTTCATCCTTTATATTAAACTGGCAATATTTTCTCTAATGCATGGCATATGATTTCAAAACATATCTTTGAACTGTCTTATATATTACTGCACAGTTATATATTGTTGGTGGGCTGTTGCTCACCCTTGCTTATTTATTACGTCACAACAACAGCTAGGTCACATGGCCCGCGTCAGGCGCACTCGGCGCAAGCAGGTTACCCGCCCCACAGGGCTACCCGTTGATATCATCGCTGCCATTGCTGAGGTAGCATAGCTCAGCAGCCTTTGATTACCAGTTTAATTATATGTATCAATAATGATTAATCAACGGCAAAACTTTTAAACTTATGATGTTATCCCTTTGGCTTGTAATAACTTTTATTCGTAAGCCAGTAATGCAAGACTTATTTCAATTTCATCTCTGGGACTATAACTGTGTGTGTGTGTGTGAGTGGTTATTATTGTGGGGTCACAGCAGGTGATTTATTTATTGTGGACTCAAGTAAAGTATTAATCATGGAAAATAAGACCGTAACGACCCGATCCCGGACCCCGGATCTGGGGGTGTTACACAATACAAAAAAGTCTTATAATTTTACCCTCTATCAATTGATTAAAAAAAATATATAAAAAAATTTAAAAAAATAATAATAATGATGATGTCACTGTGACGTCACAAGAGGTTTTTAAATTTTAAAATTTTTTTTTCTTTTATGAATGGATAGAGACTAGAATTATAAGACTTTTTTGTATTGGGTGCCCCTGGCGGGGCCATTAGATTTAATAGATTCAATGGTTAGATGATGTGTTCTCTCGTTCTCTTTTTAAGGGTGTTCTCTCTAGAACATTGGCCTATATATATATATATATGGTGCTTCTATATGGATAACCAGTTAAAGTAAGTAACTTAGGAACTTTAATCCTAACCGTCCAATATTAAATTAGTGCATCATTATCATGCACCTGCAATACACACCCACACCAACCAACCAGGGACCGTTACTTTTTTAGTTTCAATACATTTGTTTTAGAATAGTTAAATTTCATAATATCAAAACAACGTAATTATTTTATTATAATTTATAATTTATTTTATTATAATTTGTTCTAGTTAATCATTTGTATTATAATTTATTCAATTTTGGTTATTTTATTTTTTCATCTTAATGTAATATTAATGTCTTTTTAGTTAATTTTATTTTTCACTTAATTTTTAATTAGAGGTCTAACCAAAGGGATCCCCTTTGGTTAGATTATTTTTATATTTATTTTATTAATATCTTATCACCGAAAATAGAATTTATTATTAAATATTATAATATTATATTTTTTTTGTTTTATCTCAAAGTTATGTCTATGTTTTAACTTAGTTTTTCTTGTTTTGTATCTTGTTTGGTTGACCTTTCAGATTTACTTGGATGAAAAGAAGATGGTTAAGGTGATAGTTGAAGTCGGGAATGGGATTGCTATAGCGGAAGAATCAAGAAGAGTCTATCCTTTTATTTATTTTAGGCAAGATGTAAAATGATGTTTTGTCGATCGTTGTAGTGTGGACACTCTTTTTCCCCCTTAGTTTTTTTTCCATAGGGTTTTACTCTTTGTGGGGTTTTAACGAGGCCTACTTTTGCCGTGAGTCTTCTTCTTTGATATGAATGTTTTATTGTCTAAACGTCCGGAGGAATCTCTTTCTCATGTCAGTCGTAATCTAGGTTACGACCCATGGATTGGTTAAGCATATCTTTCGGTTAGATGATAAGTTTTCGTGGATGTCTTTCTCCAATCCTGTCTTGGATTGTGTAAACTCTATCATTGATAAATGAAAATTATTTTTCATTTTGCAAAAAAAAAAAAAACAACGTGAATTTTATTCAATATTAGTTCTATTACTAATATTAAATACATAACACATTTATCATAAATATAAAAAAGTACAAAACATATTTATACTATATAGTTAAGAATTACTTATATGTAAATGTTTCATATATATTTTGAAATGACATGGTTATGTACTTTTAAAGGTAGTACACATGAATTACTAATAACAAAAGGATATATACAGTACACTTCTTTTTTTATCTTTAATGCTAAAATTAGTTGACGAAATGGGTAGTGCTCTTTCTGTATTATTTTTCAAAATGGTGCATACAGCTTTACAAACAAAAACACATATATACAGAATCCTAGGTGTTCTATATTTTTCATAAAATCTTGTTTTAAAAGTATTTATTTGTGTTCTGTATTTTCTTTGCCTTCATTTAATTTTTCTTATTTTATATTTTTTAATTTAGGATATGTATTTTAATTTTGTTATGTATTTTTTTAGTTTCATATGCCTCATACAATTTTTTTATATTTTATATTATCTTTTAAAATTCTTATGTTCAATTATTTTTATCATGTCTATTTATTTAAAAATGTTTATGGGTAATGATGATATTGATTTAGATTATTCAATTTCACTTTAACAAAACTGTTACTTTTCTTCTTTTTACCCACGTTTGCCTATCATCTATATCACCATTCCATTTTTTTCTCATTACAAAGCAAAAACGTGTCTTGTGAACAAATGTAGTATTTTCTAATAGTAACGTACATTTTTTATTCTATTAAAATGATTTTTATAAATCAATTTTTTATTTTTAGTAATGTTCAAAATATAAATATGTTATTTTTTGTAATTTGTTAAACTAAATAGCTAACTTATTTAATTATCAAATATTTTAAACATGTGTTTTATTAAAAAAAATTCTATTGTATATATTTTAATAAATAAAATTTTTAATGTTCTATAATTAAATAAATTAAAATTTTATATTCTGTATTTTAATGAACTGAATTTTGTATTATATGTTTTATTAAATTTTTCATGTTCTGTATTTTTATTTCTATGTTCTGTAGTTTAATAAACTAAAATTTGAAGTTATGTATTTTGTTAGGTCAAATACACAATATATAATCAAGTACTATACGAGTAATTAACAAGAACACAAGTTTTTAACACTTAAAAACTGTTTGGAATTAACAATTCCTCTCTCAGTGATGTAAAATATCAAAGAGAGCTGCTTAGGTTACAATCAATGATAATCTCTCTCCTTTCGACACCCTTCTAGGGTTAACCTAAATGTATTTATAAAACATACAGCTTCGTACAATCAGTAATTGATTCTCCTATAATTAAGCTATACAATTGATATCAATCACGATTGCTACACGTCTTCTAAGTCAACTCAATCTCTTTGATAGCTATCCAATCTTCAAAGATATTGCTTCCATATTTATCTTGTATCAATCTTCAAACACTGTTGACTCTCAGACGCTTCCGCTACAGAGTTTAACAACCTCTGTTGCGCTTCCAGTCAGTGTTTAACTAAACTCTGACGACTTCTAGTTAAACTCTGTTTTGTTACTTTAGCTTCCAAACACTGTTCTCATCAATCATTTCTAACAATCTCCCCCAACTTGTTCATTAGCAAGAATGTACAAGTTTACAGTAAATGATGATGTCAAAACAAATACAAAGTCTACAGTGTTTAACATACAAACAGAGTTTAAGCTATTACTTAACAAATTCTACAGAAAATAAGAAAATTCTTACAGACTTCAATTTCTAATCTCTTGAAGATCTGGCATTGTTCTGAGATAGTCTATAAGCAATCTTCTTTCAGCATTTTCAAGCTCTATCTGCATGGCTTCCTTGATTTCTCTCAACTGAGGATCATTCTCATCAGTCTGATAGATAGCAGCTCTAAGATCGTAGATTTTGTTTCTTCTCATTTCATTTCCCAACCTGATATATTTCACTTCCTCAGACTTCACATTAAAATCCAGAACAGTAATTCCAAGATCTGTCTTCAGCTTTGTAGTCCCCTTCTCCATTTCTATCAGATTGCCATTCCAATCTCTGTACTTAGGAACATACTTGCTGATGAATTTCATACTTCTTCTTGCAAGATTTTGAATCATCTTTTGTCTGAGTACATTTGCAACTGACTGAGCTCTTTGATTTCTTACTCTGAAAATATACAGAACATATTCTAGTTCTTCCCAGTATTTTAAATCAATATCCTTCTCATCAACCTTAAACACTGTTCCATCAGCCATGAAATATAGCAGAAAATCCTTCTCTAAACTCTTCTGATATACAAGCTGTACTGACTCCAGTCTGTCTAAATTCTCTTGGGTGACACCACGACCTGGAACAGCCAATCATTCCTCTGTAGCTTGTCATATCTACTGATGACCCTGTATCTTTGTCCAATTTAGTTACAGTTCCCATGGGAGTTGTTGCAGATGAGCAGTCAAGCATGCCAAATTTCTTGAGAAGATTTCTGGTATATTTTGCTTGATTAATAAAGATTCCATCATCTGTTTGCTTCACCTGTAGACCTAGAAAATAACTAAGCTCTCCCATCATACTCATTTGATACCTTGACTGCATGAGCTTGGCAAACTTTTTACAGAGTTTATCATTAGTAGATCCAAAAATAATGTCATCAACATATATCTGCACTAAGAGCAAGTCACTACCAGATTGAAAGTAAAACAGAGTTTTGTCAATAGTACCTCTGTGAAATCCACTTTCTAGTAGAAATTTAGCAAGAGTTTCATACCATGCCCTTGGTGCCTGCTTAAGTCCATAGAGTGCCTTGTCTAACCTGTAGACATGGTCTGGATATTTTGGATCTACAAAACCTGGTGGTTGTTCTACAAACACTTCCTCTTCAAGTTTTCCATTTAAAAATGCACTTTTCACATCCATCTGAAACACTTTGAATTTCTTATGAGAGGCATATGCTAGAAAGATTCTGATTGCCTCCAATCGTGCAACTGGAGCAAATGTTTCATCATAGTCTATTCCTTCCTGCTGTGAATAGCCTTTTGCTACCAGTCTTGCTTTGTTCCTTGTGATAACACCCTCACTGTCAGTTTTATTTCTGAAAACCCATTTAGTACCAACAATGGATCTGTTCTTGGGCCTTGGTACAAGGGTCCAAACTTCATTTCTCTCAAATTCATTTAGCTCTTCTTGCATTGCTGTTATCCAGTCAGCATCTTTAAGAGCTTCTTCTACTTTCTTTGGCTCAAGTTGTGACAAGAATGCATGAAACAGACATTCATTTGTTGTTGCACTTCTTGTCCTTACTCTTGCATCTGGATCACCAATAATCAAATCAGGTGTGTGTGACTTAGTCCATTTTCTTGCAGAAGGCAGATTGCTCCTGTCATCATGTGATCCTCCCCCTTGATCCATGCTCTCCTGATTTTCTTGGTGCCTTTCTTCATTTTCTGATGTTCCCCCTGAATGTGACTGCTCAGAATTTGAACTATCAGATTTTGAACTACCAGAGTTTGAGTCAACAGAGTTTGATTCAGAATTATCAACTGAATCACTATCAGTATTTGAATTATCACTTTGATGTGATTCTTCATGCTCCCCCTCAACTGGTTCTTCCCTTGTTTCTGATTGAAGAGTCTCTTCAGCATTTACCAGTAGAGGTTCAGAGTTTAGCTCAACAGAGTTTGTCAGATTAGTCTCATCAGAGTTTACTTTGTCAGAGAATAAATCTTCATTTTCAAAGTGCAGTTGATCATGTTCATTAACATCTTCAAGTCCAATTATTTTCTTGTCATCAAATGACACATGAATTGATTCATCCCTTAGTTGACAGTGGATAGCCAACAAAAATTCCTTCATCTGCCTTTAGGTCAAATTTGGTCAACTTTTCAGGATGAGTCTTCAACACAAAGCACTTGCATCCAAAAATATGAAAATATTTTAGATTTGGCTTCTTCTTTTTCACCATTTCATATGGTGTTTTACCATGCTTGTTGATCAGTGTTGCATTTTGAGTAAAACAAGCAGTTTGAACTGCTTCTGCCCAGAAATATGTTGGCAACTTTGCTTCATCTAGCATGGTTCTTGCAGCTTCTATCAAGGTTCTGTTCTTCCTCTCCACTACACCATTTTGTTGTGGAGTGCCAGGTGCAGAAAACTCTTGTTTGATTCCTTTACTCTTCCAAAATTCTTCCATTGTTGAATTCCTGAATTCAGTTCCATTGTCACTTCTGATAATCTTCACTTGATTCTCTGACCCTTTGTCCAGTTGTATTATATGTTCTGTCAGTGTTAATGCAGTTTCATCCTTCTTTGCAAGAAAATATACCCATGTGTATCTGGTATATTCATCAACAATGACTAGAGCATATTTCTTCTTTCCAATAGACATAACATTCACTAGTCCAAAAAGATCAACATGTAGGAGATGATAAGGATCAACAATTGAAGACTCAGATTTGCTTTTGAAAGAGGCTTTTCTCTGTTTGGCCTTTTGACAAGAATCACACAGGCCTTCTACATTCAACAAAGACTTTGGTAGTCCTCTTACAAGATCATTCTTTATTAGCTCATTGATGTTGTTCAGGTTCAAATGAGAGAGTTTCTTGTGCCAATTCCAACTCTCTTCACTGGACATTCTTGTTGACAGACACACTGCTTTGCCATCAGAGTTTGTTGACAATTTTATTTCATAGATGTTATTGTGTCTGTTTCCAAATAGAGCAACTTTCCCTGTAGATTTACTGATGACTTGACAATATTCAGGCTGAAAATCTACATGATATCCTCTGTCACAGATTTGACTCACAGATAGTAGATCATGCTTGAGTCCTGGAACCAGAGCTACATTTGTGATGATGACACTCCCAAGATTAATATTGCCATATCCCAGAGTATGTCCTATGTTGCCATCTCCATAGGAAACTTTTGGGCCAGCCTTCTCCACATACTCTGATAGCAGGGCTTTATTTCCAGTCATGTGTCCTGAACATCCACTGTCCATGACTAGGGTACTCTCCCTTATGCCCTGCAATCACAAACAATCACTGATTATTAGTTTTAAGGATCCAGACTTGCTTGGATCCTTTGGCTTTCTTAATTCTGTTAGCTTTTGCAGCGGAATTCACATTATCAGAGTTTAAGCTAACTTTTTCAGAGTTTACATTTGCAGAGTTTACTTTAACCCATTTCAAATTTGGCTTGGGTTCATAGTAATTATAGTAAATAGCATGATAATCTCTGCAAGTATAAATAGAATGCCAAGTACTTCCACAGTGTTTGCATAAAGTCTGTGGTCTAGTTCTCACATAATCATTCTTTACTACAGTTTTAGAGGGCAAAGAATTAATGTTCTTATTCTTATTGCAGAAACTAGCAAGATGATTAGTGCTACCACAATTAAAGCATGTTTTTCTTGGAGCTACTGTAGCAAGCATTGGCTTAAGTCCTGATGTTATGCCTACCTTTCCATTTCTGTTTTTCCTAGGCATTCTCTGTTTGTTGACAGATTTTATCTCTTTAAGCTTATTCTTAAGTTGTTTATCTGTCATTAAACCAATGTTTACCTCTTTAACAAAAGTCTTAGCATATGATTCTTTAACAGCCTTTTTCTCAGCTTCAGTCTTAGGTCCACCTGTTCCCATAACATTACCTTCAGATGGACGATGTGGTCTAACTTTTACCAAATTTTCAAATCTAAGTTCATCTCCCTCAGAGTAACCTAGACCTACTATGTCTGACTGAAACACTTCTTGAGTGTCTTTACCAGAATGTGTCCAAGTTTTAATAATGTTCTTAGTATCCTCCATTTCAGATTCTAGTTGCTTATACTTACCTAGCAACTCCTGTTCAATAAACACAGCATCATCTCTCTCTTTCTGAATTTTATTCATGTTTTCAAGCTGTTCCTCAACAAATTTGTTTCTATCTTTGAGTTGAGAGCACTCATTCTTGATCCTCTCATTTTCTAAAGTCTGATCCCTATAACTGATATGTAGTGCTTTAAGATAAATTCTCAATTCAGTTATATTATCAATACTATAAGCATAGGTAGTTGGGGGTACCTTTAGATCATCATCTTCATTCTGAGTAGTAGCCATGAGAGCATAGTTGATTTCCTCATCAGAATCTGAAGTGTCTGCCCAATATCTGCCTTTTGTGTAGAGTGCCTTTTCAGTTTTACCCTTCTTGCACTCAGGAGCATAGTGACCCATTTCCTTACACTTGTAGCATTGAATCTCAGACTTGTCTTTCTTTCCTGATTTAGTATCCCTTCTATCAGAATTTCTGAAATTCTTCCTGTCAGAGTTTGAATCTTTCTTAGAAAATCTGTTTCCCTTCTTAAAGTTCCTGAAACCCATCTTCTTAAAAGTCTTTACCATCAAGACAGCCATTTGCTTCAACTCTTCTTCATCATCCTCAGAATCAGATAATGCATCAGTGTTTGAGTCATCATCAGAGTTTGATGACTCACTATCAGACTTTATGACTAAAGCTTTTCCCTTAGCTTTCTTCTCAACCTTAAGAGCAACAGACTTTGACTTCCTACTTGATCTTTTGTTTCTCTGCTCCAATTCCAATTCATAGGTTTTGAGCAGTCCATATATTTCATCAATCTCTGTTTCAGCAAGTTCATAGTTATCTCTTATAGTGGTTGTTTTCACATCCCACTTTTCAGGTAGAGAGAGAAGAAACTTGAGATTTGAGTCTTCTAAATCATACTCTTTGTTAACCAATGACAAATCATTGAGCAGTTTACAGAATCTGTCTAATGTTTCTGTCATGGTTTCTTCAGACTTTGCCTCAAAATGCTCATACTCCTGAGTGAGTATGTTTCTTCTATTTTTCTTGATTGCAGGAGTTCCTTGACACCTAACCTCAAGTGCATCCCATATTTCCTTTGCAGTTGTGCAATTAATCACTTTATTAGACATAACATTGTCTAAAGCACTGTGAAGTAAATGCCTTACTTTTGCATCCTTTGCAATAAATGAAAGATCCTCAGTAGTTAGATCTTTCTTTTCTTTTGGAATCACCTTTGATTCCTCACCAGCAGCAACAGCAGATAACTTTGTAGGTTTGTGAGGACCTTCATAAATTCTATCAAGATATTCTGGATCTGTAGCCTCCAGAAACATGGTCATCTTCACCTTCCAAATTGCATACTCTGATGGCCTAAGTATAGGAACCCTAATCGTTTCATACCTACTAACAGTAGTAGGGACTTTCTCAGAACTTGATGGAGGAGGTATCTCTGCCATTGATTACTATTGTGTTTCGATCTTAAACTGTAATAAAGTAACAGATTGGCTCTGATACCACTTGTTAGGTCAAATACACAATATATAATCAAGTACTATACGAGTAATTAACAAGAACACACGTTTTTAACACTTAAAAACTATTTGGAATTAACAATTCCTCTCTCAGTGATGTAAAATATCAAAGAGAGCTGCTTAGGTTACAATCAATGATAATCTCTCTCCTTTCGACACCCTTCTAGGGTTAACCTAACTGTATTTATAAAACATACAGCTTCGTACAATCAGTAATTGATTCTCCTATAATTAAGCTATACAATTGATATCAATCACGATTGCTACACGTCTTCTAAGTCAACTCAATCTCTTTGATAGCTATCCAATCTTCAAAGATATTGCTTCCATATTTATCTTGTATCAATCTTCAAACGCTGTTGACTCTCAGACGCTTCCGCTACAGAGTTTAACAACCTCTGTTGCGCTTCCAGTCAGTGTTTAACTAAACTCTGACGACTTCCAGTTAAACTCTGTTTTGTTACTTTAGCTTCCAAACACTGTTCTCATCAATCATTTCTAACATATTTAATAAACTAAAATTTTATGTCTTGTATTTTAGTAAAAAAAAAAAATTATATATATTATGTATTTCAGTAAATCATTTTAAATGAATGCAGTTTGAAAATATCTTATATACTTCTATAAAATAAATTTTAGTTCTGTATTTAGTAAAATAAATTTTATGTTCTGTTTTTAAAACTAAATTAGTAATCAGGAAAAAGGAATACATATTTTATATTTTAAAACAATATTCAATTTTATTTTGTATTCCTCATTTTTTGGTTTGAACTTTTCTTTAAAATATATTTACAAAATTGCATGTCCTTAATTTATAAATTAGCATGGTACAGGTCCTGTATTTCTCAAAAGAGGAAAAAGAATAATAATATACTTATAATGTTATTTTAAAAAAATGTTAAGGTTAACGGTCTTCCAGCCTTTGTTCTAAAAGTCGGCGATTAATCGATATTCGGTAAGACACCGTACTGATTTTACAAAAATCGGCCAAAAAATCGTTTTTTCGAAAAATCGGGATTAATCGGTCAATAATCGGATTAATCGGTCAAAAATCGGCATTATTGATAAAAAATTGAAAAATGTGTAGAAAAATTAAAAAATTCAAAAAGTATAAAATTGAATAAATCTTAAGAAAAATATTATTCTCATATACGAAACTAATATTTTAAACGGTTAAATCATGAATTTTATCAATTTTTTCTCTCATATTGACCATAATTCAAAAATTAGATTTTAAAATTTATATTTACTAATAATGCTATATATTTTAAATATATTTGTATAAATATATGATAATTATTTAAATAAGTCCGATTACCACTTTTTACAACACTGCTTCGAGCACGTTCAGTGTTTTACGTTGCATGTGTACATTAATAGTTGCATGTGTACATTAATAGTTGCCAAGCTCATGCAGTCTAGATATCAAATGAGTATGATGGGAGAGTTAAGCTATTTTCTAGGCTTACAGGTGAAGCAAACAGATGATGGAATTTTCATTAATCAAGCAAAATATACAAGAAATCTACTTAAGAAATTTGGCATGCTTGACTGTTCATCTGCAACAACTCCAATGGCAACTGCAACAAAGCTAGACAAAGATACAGGTTCATCAGTGGATATGACAAGCTACAGAGGGATGATTGGTTCTCTACTTTATTTAACAGCTAGTAGACCTGATATCATGTATGCCACCTGTTTGTGTGCAAGATTTCAGGCAGATCCAAGGGAACCACATTTAACAGCTGTGAAGAGAATTTTCAAATATCTCAAGGGCACTGTAACCCTAGGACTGTGGTACCCAAGAGAATCAGATTTTAAGCTACTTGGTTACTCTGATGCAGATTTTGCTGGCTGTAAGATTGACAGAAAAAGCACAAGTGGAAGTTGTCAATTTCTTGGTGACAGACTAGTGTCTTGGTACAGCAAGAAACAGAAGTCAATATCTACATCTACAGCTGAAGCAGAGTATATTGCTGCTGGTAGTTGCTGTGCACAGATTTTATGGATGAAGAATCAACTACTGGATTATGGCTTGAGGTATAGTAAAATACCTATTTTCTGTGATAATCAAAGTGCTATTGCAATGACAGGTAATCCAGTACAACACTCAATGACCAAGCACATCAGCATAAGGTATCACTTTATCAGAGAGCATGTAGAGGAAGGCAATATTGAGCTTCACTTTGTACCTACAGATCAACAACTAGCAGATGTTTTCACAAAGCCTCTAAGTGAAGCAACATTTACAAGACTGGTCAATGAACTAGGGATGGTATCTGGTTTTGACTAAACATGTTGGTTAGACTCAAACTCTTCCAAATAAAATGTGTTGCTCATATTTCTGTAAATTGTTAAAGTGCTATGTGAACCTTATTAGTTAAACTCTGTTAGCATGATTGTTGATCATACACTGTTAATACGTTTGTTAAACTCTGTGAATTCTGAGTTGATTTTTGTCTGAATGAAGATACCGATGAAGAAAAATGTATAGAGCATGATTTTCAGTGATAAATCAATATTCTTTTTGAGTCACTGTAATCTAATCAGAAATTGCACAGTAAGTTAACACAGCATGATACTGTTTCATATTTAGAGCATCTATTAGTTTATTAGATCCTAAACTCTGAATCTATGAATACAGTATGCATTGCCTCTCATGAATAATACTGATATTGATGAACTCTAAACTCTGATTAGTGACACTCTGTTTACAAGTCATACTTGATTCTTGATGATTCTGTGTTTGCACTTGTGAAAATTTTAAAACTTGAGATGTGTCATTGTTCATTTTGGTGAGAAACAGTTCATGTCTGAACCCTGTGAGATTTTGAGCCAAATCAGTGATTGATACATTTTATATCAATCAGAGTTTATTGTTGTGCGATATTCATCAGTAAGTATGTTGCTCTAGAACTTGCATTAAACCATTTTGGGACTACATGATATATGTGTGCATGAAGATGATAAAGGCATTAGGATTAACCATTTTTCTTCAAACACTGTTCACAACATCTTTGAACACTGTTCATAAACTCTGTTCATAAACATGACCCGTAGTAAACCCTTTTGAGCCTAATTAACTGCTCATTTTCTTGTATACTGAAGTATTAAGAGCAGTTATCTTCTTTTGTTAAATCTGATTCAAGCAAGTGAGTATTTCTCAAGAAAAGATATCTTACTCAGTATATATATATATGTCAATAAAAATAAAAAAAAAAAAAAACAAAAAAAAAACAAAAAAAAAAAAAAGAGAGAAAATAAAAAATGTATATATACTGATCATCTTGTACAAAAATGTACTAACCGTTTGACTGAACAATTTGGTCAAATACATTGTTCAGTTAGAAATTCTCATTCGAAACACATCTCTTCTCATCTGTTTGATTTCACTCAGTTACTACCCTGTATAAAGTCCTTTTGATTTGTGCATATATGTAATCGAAGTGGTGTAAATTTGGTGGACATTCAAGCTTATGGTAGTATCTGCTTTTATTGATTGAATCTGAGAGTAAACACTTCACCTAAACACTTGTGTGATGTGAGAGTTTGTGAGGAAATACTTGACATGTAACTCACTGAATGATGCTTTGATGTTTATCTCCTGATCTTTTTGTCTTTAATGACTGTGTGCTTACGTGGATAATCATGATCATAAATTGGAACAGGGATATTCAGATTTCTGTAATTAAGGAACTACAGAGTTTAGCATTCATCATATACTCTGTGTTTAATATGAGAGTTTGTGCATTCAGTGTTTATTGTTTATGATTTATGGATTTTATGAAATATTAGATGCTATAAAAATTGATTTGGTAAACTCTGCTACTCACACACGTAAATCACGACTGTGCGTTTTTGAAAGGGTTTTTGTGATAAAGATTGAAAATTTGTTAAACACTGATTGATTGTGCTATGTACTCTAAGGTATATTTTCATTAAGGTAATTTGAAAATTTTGGAGTAAATGGAGTAGTTGACAACTGTTAATTAGTGTCATTAGTGGTAACGTGTCTTGATAAACGGAACGACAGCGGTAATAATGGCTTTTACTGCGCCTGTATTAAGTGCACCGTTGCATGTGTGACACCTGTCCCACTCACTCATCATTATGTCTCCCTTTTACACTTTTCAAGGGAACAGTTGCGTGTTTTCAAGTAAAAACGTTTGAGTTTAGTTTTTAACTACAACTCAAATTACTTTTTGCCACAATTATTTTTATCCACACGTATTCACTTTACCAAAAACAGAGAACATCTTTGTTTTTCACCTTGGCATTTTCACAAACACCTTTCTTGCAAAACATTTTCACAGTCATTTTCTTGCTTATTTCTTGATTCAATGGCGACTAAACCTTTCACTGTCTTTGGTCTACGTTTTGTGCCTAACAACTATGCAGCGTTACTTGAGAATGACCGGGCACCAGAGGCATTTCATCTTATGCAGAATTTTCTTCGAGATTCTGAAATTGGGCAAGCGCTGGTTGAACCAGCTACTCTATCTGCTTCCCAAGTCGTTAATTTCTGGCAAAACTCGAGATATATAGAAGGAGGAGAGAATGGAACTCCATCTATCATTTTCTCTCATGAAGAACAAGAGTTTGTGATCACTCCACAAACTGTTCGCGAAGTCATGGATTTTGACACACATACTTCGTATGCTGTTGTTTCTGAGCAAAATCTGAGGGAAATGCTCACAGAGATTGGGTACATGGAATCACTTGCCAAGCTGGGCAGTGTGAGGAGGCCAAATCTGAGAAAAGAGTGGAACTTTTTCTTCGATTGCATTACAAGGACATTTCAGAAAAAGGTCACCAATTGGGATGCAATTCCGATGGACAGTCTTCAAATTGGGTATTCTCTACTCTATGGTAGTAATTTTGATTTTGGTAGATATGTCTTAATGAATTTGGGTGATAAGTTGTCAGAGTCTACTACTGTGTACTTTGCTAGATTTTGTCAATTATTGTTCAATGCATGTGTTCCTGGTTTAACTGTTGATGAAGCTGATGAGATTCAACCGTTTCGAGTCACAAAGAGAATTTTTACTGATATGTCAAACAAAGATGTTGGAAAAGACTTACCTCCTTTAGCATTGCCACTTGCTTTGCAAAATTTTGTTAATCAGCCACAAGACAATGATACACATCAACCACAACAACCAGAACCACAGCCTATGCCTGAACCCTTAGCCACTGATCGTACAGAAAACATACCATCTCAACCTACTCAAACACCTGAGCCCAGACCAACAACCACTGAACAACCCATATCACCACCAACACAAACAGAACCTCAAACACAACCTGACCAAATGAACACTGAACAAACAAACCCTGTCTCCAATACTCATCCACAACCACCACCAAAGCCAAAGAGGAAGAAGCATACTGCAATCAACACTGAACGTGCTAAGGCTAAACAGTCAACTCCAAAGGCTGTTTATTCTAGAAAAGCAAAACAAAGGGCAAACAGACCTTCACCACCATTGGTTGAGGAAAGTTCCAGTGAGAGTTCTAATGAAGATGCAGAACAGGTTGCAGTACCTCAAGCTAAGAGGAGGAGGCTAATTTTGACTGATTCTGATGATGAGCATGTGGAGGAGGCTCAAGAGAAAATCTCATTTGATATTCCTACTGGTGAGCCAGAGGTTATCATTGTACCTATAATACCAGAATCTGAAGTCAAGCTTTCTGAACCAGCAGTTGATAAGGTTCAAGAAAATGAAGCTGTTAGAGATGTTTTATCTCCAATGGAAGAGTTTGCTGAAACTCCGATGTCTTTCAATCATGAAGCATCTACTCCACCACTCATGGAAGTTACACTTTCAATTGATACTGGTGTTGCTGATGGGCCTACAGTTGTTCTTGAAGACACTGTGGTTGCATCACACACTGAGTTAAACTCTGATGCAAATCATACTTCTGCTCATGGTGAGGAGGTTGATAAACCAGAAAAGGTTCTTTCTTCAGAGCAAACTCCAGTTGATAAAGGAAAGAAGGTTGCTCAAGAACCAATTTCTGCTCAAGAACCTATTGCTTCTGTTGCCTCTGCTAGTGAATCTATGAGTGATTCAGTTGAAGCTCATAGTACAGGAGTTGACCAACCACAAAATCAGCCTGATGGTCAGAAAACAGGAGAAAAACCAGATTTTGCTGGGCCTTCTGTAAATGAAATTGATGATGGTTATTTGGCCAAGCAAACTGCTGAATGGTATAAGTCAGAGTGTATTTTTCCACCTGGCAGGGCTGCAATGTTTCTTGAGGTTAATTCCAAGAAGATTACAAATCCAGAGATTTTCACTTGTTTGCAAGGCACAGTGATACAGATCAAAACTTTGAATAATAGATTTGATGACACTCAGAAATCTATTGTTGATCTTCGCACAGAAGTTGCCACTCATGAGGAAAAAGCTCAACTAGCTAATGCTAAACTCTTTCAACAATTTGCCAAAGCTCAATCCAATCTAAATGACAGACTGAGTACAGTTGAAAAGAATCAGACTTTACTGGCTGAGAAAGTTGATTCTATAGCAAATTCTCTTGAGTTAATCACCTCCATACTGATTCAAGACAGTGATGATGTCAAAAAGGGGGAGAGAGTTTCTAAAACCAAGTGTAAGAAAGATCAAACTCTGTCAAAGAAAGATCAAAATGATGATGAAGAAGCCAATGCTGATAAGGGCGGCTTGAGAAATGCAAATCTCAGACAAGGACATGGAAGGTCTTCAAGGTCAAAGCCGAATTTGGTGATAGATTCAAATGTTCAGAGTACTTCAGGTTCAAAGCCAAAGGATTTGTTATTCTCTGACAATCCACAAACTGATGAAGAATTGGCTGCAAAACTTTTTCGAGAAGAGAATGCTGAAGCTACACTTGAGGATATTCAAGCTGAAGAAAAGCTGTTGCAGAAAGAACATTTAAAAGCTGTGAAGTCCAAGAAAGTTAAGAAAGTTGTTAAAGCTTCAAAGCCTGCAAAGCCTGTGATGAAAGGAATCGTAATTAAAGAAAAACAATCTGGTATTCAAGAAGAAGAAGAAGATACTGGAAAGCTGATTAGAAAATCTTCTCTTGATGCTAATTTGAAGTTAAAAGGGAAAGTTGATGAAGAGAGCAAGGGTAAAATGATAATTGCAACCTCTGTTGCTACACAAGTTGTGACTACACCAATACTGTCTTCTCAGCTGAAATCAAAATTTGGAAAAGGTGTTCTTCATGACTCAAGTCTAGCAGCTACAGTTCCAGCTACAGCTTCAATGGATTTTACTGATGGAAGAGCTTTATCTGGTAAAATCGCATACAACAAAGGAGGCATTGGCTCACATAGAGATAAAAGACAGAACATTGCTCCCAGAGATCCTTCTTCATTGTCTGTTCCAGGTCGTGGTGTCACTCAAGAGAGTTTAGACAGACTGGAGTCAGTACAGATTGTTCATCAGAAAAGTTTAGGAAAGGATTTCTTGTTATACTTCATGGCTGATGGAACGGTATTCAAGATTGCTGAGAATGATATTGATATGAAATTCTGGGAAGAATTAGAGTATGTTCTGTACATCTTCAGAGTAAGAAATCAAAGGGCTCAATCAGTTGCAAATGTGCTTAGACAGAAGATGATACAGAATCTTGCAAATAGACATATGAAATACAGCAAGTATGTTCCAAAGTACAGAGACTGGAATGGGAATCTGATTGAAATGAAGAAAGGAACTACAAAGCTGAAGACAGATCTTGGAATTACAGTTCTGGATTTCAATGTGAAGTCTGAAGAATTGAAGTATATCAGATTGGGTAATGAAATGAGAAGAAATACGATCTATGATCTCAGGGCTGCTATTTTTCAAACGGATGAGAATGATCCAGAGTTAAGAGAGATCAAGCAAGCTATGGAGATTGAGCTTGAAAATGCTGAAAGGAGGTTGTTAATTGATTATCTCAGAACAACTCCAGATCTTGAGGAGGTTAGGTAGACAGAATTTGTAAGTAATTCGAATTTTCTGTAAATTTTGCTAAGTCAAGTTTAAACTCTGATTATATGTTAAACACTGTGTTTTTATTTGTTCGTTTTGACATCATCAATTATTGTGAACTTGTGCATTTTTTCTAATGAACAAGTTGGGGGAGATTGTTAGATATAATTGATGTGATTTAATGTCAGTGTTTAAGTGTTTCAGGTAAAGAGAGTTTAACTTGTTATTGAAAGCAGTGTTTGAGTATACGCTGATTGCTGGAAGCGCAAACGCTGACAGAGGAAAGCGTAAACACTGATAGCTGAATACATGGAAGCGCAAACACTGTTAGCGTGTAGAGAACAGAGTTTGCTAAAGTCTGTCTACTGGGAGCGTCTACGAGTCAACAGAGTTTGAAGATTAATTTAATATTAATATGGAAGCGATATCTTTGAAGATTGGATAGCTGTCAAAGAGATCGAGTTGACTTAGAAGACGTGTAGCAATCGTAATTGATATCAATTGTATAGCTTAATTTAAGGAGAATCAATTTACGATTGTACGTAGCTGTATATCTTATAAATACAGTTAGGTTAACCCTAAAAGGGTATCCATCGTGAACGAATATCATTCTTGTAACCTAAGCAGCTCTCCGTGATACTTTACATCACTGAGAGAGGAATTATTAATTCCAAAACAGTTTTAAAGAGTTAAAACGTGTGTTCTTATTACTTATTCATACAGCAATTGATTATATATTGTGTATTCGACCTAACAAAATAAATTTATCCTTACACTTTGAATATAATTTTTTGAATCTAAAGCTTAAATTGTAACTTGACAATTATTTAAATGTTTTTCTTACTCTAGAGCATGTTAATAAAATTAATTTTGGTCTATAACTTTTTAAATTCGGGAGCAAGTTAGCGAAAATTTTACTTCTTCTTTCAATTATTTTCTCTTACATCCATTTACTTTTTTCTCTTAAAAAAATCGAAGACAAGGCCCGACTAAAAGTAAAATCCCTCGCATCTTAATTCAAATGTTGTCAAAGCAATTCCAACCCTCCCATCCTCCTCAATAGCTAAAAGAACATGTCAAAAATCTCAAAAAAAAAGTGTGAAAAAATTCATCGTTACAAAAATGTGTGAAAAAGTTTGTGTTATATTTAATTTGTAAAATTATGCTGAGATTATATTCTAGGTTCAATACGTTAAGCTTGTTTTTGGATGTTGGCTCTATATATCACAATTTGAAAAGAAATGGTCCCAAATATCACAGTTCAAAAACTTGGCCCCAAATATCACTCCAAAACACATTGCGTATAGCGTTTTCAATTTTTATACAAAAACGCTACTTCGTGAGTTCGTGTAGCGTCTCATATTTTTTTTCTTTTTTTTATTCAAAAACGCTATTGCGTTTATCGTTTTGTGGAGGAAGGAAATTTTTTTTCTTATTAACGCTAGATAGTACTGTGTTTAGGGGGGAAACGCGGGATAAAGTGTTGTTTTATGTGATGCAACGCTATTTTATGTGGCGTTTCCACCATTCAGATTAAATCTTTTTTTTGGGTTTTATTTACTTTTCCGCCAGTATGTTCCACACTTCCACCACTTAGCACTTTTCCACCACTTAGCACATTTCCACCACTTAGCACATTTCTACCATTTAAATCCTAAGTTCGTATACGGTTTATTCGTCATTCCGAATATTTCTAAAACCCAAAATGGAAATATTGAACCCCAAAAGTTAATTGTTGAACCCCTAAATTTAATTAAATTGTACTTTTTATATTTAAAAAATTCAATTTTAACTAAAAATTAAAAAAAAAATGCACCAAAACGCCACATAAAGTGGCGTTTGAACTGAAAACACTGGATGAACCAGCATCTCAACACAAAAAAAAAAAAAAAAAGTCCCAAAACGCTAGACGCATTGGCGTTCTAGGGAGAAAAACAGAAACGCTACATTATAATGTGTTTTGGAGTGATATTTGGGACCAAGCTTTTGAGGTGTGATATTTGGGGCCATTTACTTTCAAATTGTGATATTGGGGGCCTTTATTCCTTGTTTTTCGTTAATTTTTGTGATCCTAGTTTAAACAATTCAATTTTTTTAAAAAAAAAATGAAGTGTTTTGATATTATTTTTCTGTGTTTTATATGCAAGTTGTTTTTTTATTTAAGCATCTATGACCTTTATTAATAAGCGAAACCCTCTTTTAAAGGTACCTAAAATTTGGATCGCACTACATTTTGGTTTCACGGTTCGTACTATATTTTGGTTTGATCCTTAAAATCTTATTTTCCCTAGAATTAATTCTATGTTGTTTTTTAAAAAATAGAATAAAATTAGAAATCCTATTATAATTATAATTCTTTTATTTGTAATTTGTTTTAATAGAATCATATTTTCCCTAGAATACTACTCCCTCCGTCCTTTTTGATTCTTAACACTTTTTTTTTCACTTTCTGCCACGCATTTTAAGGATAATTCCATAACCTTTATTAAAAAAATTCTTTTTTTGTATACAAATTTAATTTAAAGAGAATTAAAAATGTAATTCTTATGATAATTATAATTCTTTTGTTTATAATTTTTTTTTTTAGAAAAAGCCAACGATTAAAAACCACCAACAAATAAATGGTAAAACCCAACGAATACTTGTATCTAGGATTACTTGATATAATTTTTTGTAAAATACCAACGAATACATAATCTGATCGTATAACATTTCATAAAACACTAACGAATCTATTATCTTTATTAATAAATCCCTGTTTAATGGTATTTCGGTACCAAATTTGGTTCCACCCCTAAAATTCCTATTTCTCTAAGAATTCTATATTATTTTTTAATAAAATTGTTAATACTATTATAATTGTAATTTTTTATTATAAATCTATTCAGTTCACAAATAACATATTTATCATAATCATTTACATTTTTACGTATATATCGGAATCATTTAATTTTTTTCTCGATTTTCTTAAATAAACTTAAATAAATAATATATAAAATGACCTTTATTAATAAGCAAATTCTTTGTATATAACGTATTTTTTTTATAATACATTAATGATCAATTTAATTAAATTTTCTCGGGACCTTATTCTCTAATATCTTATTAATAAGCCAAATCCCGTTTTAATAGGATTTCCTTCTATATTGGAATTATTGAAATTCCGATGTAATTACAATTATTTTATTATAAACTACTGAGTTGCATAAATAACGTTCTTTTTTTGTTCATTTTTAAAAAAAAATTTAATAATAAATAAAATATATAATTCTTATAAAGATTTAATTAAAAAAATGATCAATTTTAATTTATTATCTCGACCCGTGCTTCGCACGGGCTATCATCTAGTATAGTTAAATCGTTGAGAGTCCGCTTTCTTTAAGTCCAGGAGATCGTGCTTTTCATCTATTACTATCACGTATCCCCAATTTCAGCCTCTTAAAAGATTATGTGCCGCCTAGTTAATTAGTTATCCTCACTTGGAACATACTTCTTCCGGCCATAAAAAAAAAAATGCTATGTTTTAGACCTTATATATGTCCAAGGACCAAAACAACTACCAATGAAGAAATTCACTCACCAAAATTCACTCCTAAAAAAGACAATTTGACATGACAAAGAGGACTTGCATTTCGGTTGACAAAAAAATAAAAGAAAAACAAGCGCAAGTAACATTGACATAATTGTAAGCCCAATGACATGTACACATAAATATAGTATCCATCCTAAACATATCGAGGGAGACTAACAATAAACTAATATCTCGATATACAGAAATGGGTTGCTTCCATAATATGATTATTCTCAAAACTTTAGCAAGAAAGAACTAGAGTTTTCTTTTTCCCCTGGTTCCAATGTCTACATCCATCAACCGTGCAGATGACCGCCTAGTTGATGGTGACAGACCCACCGACTCTGGGATATCAAGATTATTTACTCTAGAAGCACCTGCAGGCCCTGGCTTCATGTCAAAATCATTCAGTTTGTGAACTTCAACCTTTACTTTTACTTTCTCAGCCTGCAGAGAAAATAACATATGAAACTGGGTGTCCATGCATCCAATATCTTCCACAAAAGAGTCAATGTACATCAGCAATTTTCTCACCAGTTCAATATGATGGATGGAACCATGCGCATCGGCAATTCTCTTCTCCAAATCATTCTCTTTCTTCCTTTGATATTCAGAATTTTCTATCTCATTACCTTTTTCATCTAATTGCTGATACAAAGCTGCACTTTAGGAAAAAGGTATAAACTAAAGAAGTAATGCCATACCAACCAAATAATTGCATCAGAGTCAGCAATGAGATAGACCAGTAGCAATAGGGAACATGTAAGAAAACCTAAAACCCAACACGTAGCTGGCATCAATTTACAGCTTCGCTACATCTTGGGTGTCAACAAATTAAGGGACTTGAGTTTATGATGGAAAAGTGAGTCACATTCAAAACCCTCAAAGAAATAGCAAAAGAATATTTACCAGTCATGTTTGATAGAACCCAGATCTGAGTAGGGATATCATAGAGCTTCTTTGCCAATGTAAGGGAGGACCTCAAGATCTCCTTTGCTTGTCCAGTATCATGAAGAGAAAGTGCCAAGTTCCCAAGGACTGTCAAATACTGTGCAACAAGTTGAAGATTCCCCAGAGTAACATGGGTCGTCTGCAAGCCATTGGCTAGCCGAAGTCTACACATTAAATAAGAAACTTTGGATCAATTGCGTTGAAAATATAAAATTTTCAGGTGATGATTCTCTTTGCATCCAGACATGCTGGTAACATGTACCCGTAGTGGTACATTCAGATCTTATTCCGTTTCCTTTTGTGCTCCGAATCCGACATAAAAGCAATTCAAGATTGAAGGCTGAAGTACTTTTACTGTAGCAAAGCTCAGGTACAAAATCTGACAACAAAGTCATTCTGTCCAAGTTAAAGATTAACAGTTTATACCTTGCTTCTTGTAGATTCTGCTGTTTCATCAACAAGAACCCATAAGCAAAAAGGACAGCGGTTTTTTCCCGAACTCCAACAAAAGAATCAACCATGCTGTAAACTGGTCCGATCAAATCAAGTGCCTGCACTTGTAACACTCGAGTCAGAAACTAGACGGACACGGAGATGCAACCACCGAGTATTTTAACACATTATGGAAGGAAATTAGTGTACCTGGGAAGAAGATTCAGCATCGCCAATGCAAATATAAGAGACTGCTGCATAAACATGGCACATGGCTTGCAAAGATTTGCTCTCCGTTAACTACAAATTCACCAAAACATATTTGCTTTAAAGTTCCACGAGTTAAATGGCTATTTGGTCACTGAACTGAAGACCAACTTGCAAGTGGGTCATTAAACTGAAAAAACTTGGCAGTCCAATACTTAAAACTAAAAAAAACTTTCAATTAGGTAAGTGACATTAAACACATTCACAGAGTTGACAGAAATCGGATGTGGAAAGTGATGTGGCAAGCATTAATACACTAATCCGACCCAATTTACTATCCGATCCATTTTTTTGACCCGATTTCTTCTTCCACCTCCATCTTCATCAACCCCTCATACACTTCAATACATTCACTCATCTTCATCTTCTTCACTCTTTTACAATCTTTAAAAGAAAATACACTTCTTTAATGTATGCATACATCCATAGCGTAATCTGGACTCATTAATGGCAACTCCAATACTCTTCTAAAAATCTCACCATAAAATCAATAACTAACAATAATTTTAACACTTCCCACTCAACCAACACTTTCAATGATTGTATATACATTAAACTTTCACATCTAACCTGAACCTAAAATCAAATACATTCATTCAATTATACAAGATCTCATCTAATAAATTAAAGGCTACTAAATACAGCAAACATTTATGCAAGTTTACATGTAATAGCTATGTAAATAAAAAACCTACTATAGCAAGTGGGTCAATTTACCCAACAACGGAAAGGGTCTCCATCCCAATTTTTCTTTGGACTCGAACTACCGTGTCATTACCTTCAATCCCGACATCCAAACCATTCTTAATTGCGTCAACAATCCAGATTCAAATAATAAAGATTAATATGCACATCAAACAATCCATACATATTACTCTTATATTATATATCAAAGAGGTTCCAAGGGAAGTAAGATTGAAGACAAATGGTAAGAGATGTGACTAGCTACGACCTTGAAAAAAAAATAAGACTGCATACATGTTACTCTTATATTATATATCAATGTAGTCATTTTATCAAAAACATAATGCTTTTTTGATGAACTTATAACAAAAAATGAGATAGTTGGGTAGGATTTTTGTTATGGGTCAGGTAATATTTCTTAATTGGAGTGAGTTAGGTGGAGTTAATATGGCAGCAGAGGTGGACTTGATGTGGCAGCTGAGGTGGACTCAAGGTGGCACTATCTAATGATAATCGTTTAAAATTAACTCGACTTAACAATCGTGAAAATTTCATTCAAGTTAAATGCCTCAATTGCAAGCTCATTTGCATTTAATCACTCTTATGAGTTTTTCCGGTTTGATGACCCAGTTGCAAGCTATGTTACCCTCCCCGACTCTTCATTTTGCCTCAAATACCCGTGTCGGGAAATGGACACTCGGACATGGGTATGAACACTCGGACATGAATTTTAGGTCAAAAACATGTATTTTTTCAAAATATTGCCGAGTCCGACACTTGGATACGTATCCATGTTGGATACTTCCAGCCGAGTCCGGGTAACATAGGTTGCAAGTGGGCACCATTTTCATGACCAAATAGCCATTTAAGCCAAAGTTCCACACGAATAACAACTTTTCTTTGTGACCCAAGCTTGAAAGTTAGCTTCCAACTTCAAAGAGAAAGATGAAACACACGTACAAACACAGATAGGTACACAAGCACAATGATGGGGAATGAACATAAAAAGGATCTCTTTAATTTACTAGTAACTAATTTAGGTATTTTTAATAGTAGTTTTAAGTTGATCAGGTTTAGTGTGTATCATGTTTGGGTTTTATATTGACTTATATAGTTGAGATAATTATTTCAATTGTGTGCTTGACTTTGTTGTAGTGTAATTTCAATTGTGTGCTTGTAATTTTAATTGTGTGCTTGACTTTGTTTGCTGAATTATTATTGTACCCAGCTGTTTGGGTTTGTAAACAGCCTATATATATCCTTGTATTAGGCTTCTTATGAAGGAGACTTTGATTATATACATAAAACTTTTCTCTAAATATTGATTATATATCAATTTGGGGTTGGCTTGGGGTAGAGATTGTTCTGCGGTTCAATCTCCCAAGGGTTTATAATCATTGTTCTTGTTGTGTTCACTATAATCTTGTTTAATTGTTATTGTGCTGCATCAAATTGGCATCAGAGCTAAAATTCTGGTTGTTATCATTAATTCATTATAGTTCATCCTATTGTTACTATCTATTCGCTGCTATATTCACCCTAATTTCCATCCAAACCTGATCATTGCTAAATCATCCAGAAACCTGGTTTGTCACAGAAACTCAGACCATACTTCTCATCACCAATTACAAACTTAATCACCACCACCAGGTGCCATTTTCCATTTTTATTCTCTGCCCAGAAACCTACAAAACTGCACCCTTTTGAACCCTCAGTTATAGCCCTAAACTACCAGCCACAAGATAAAAATCAACTTCTGGTTAACTGCCAGAAAAGCTACTGTTCATCACTGGGAAAAGTTACTGTTCACCTCTGCAAAGTTACTGTTCAGAGCCCGAAACACTGTTCACTGCCTTTTCATCCTGAAGTTACTGTTAACAGCAAAGGTAAAAGACAGATTTGGAGAAGAAAGTGAAAGAGAGGCCGCTTCTTTTCTACACGGCTGCTGCTGAGTTATAACTTATAAGTGGTAAAAACCTAGGATGCTCGGACTCTTTTGGAAGGATCCGACACGGACACATATCGGTGTGTCCGATCCTTCAAACTCTAAATTTATAGACTCGGGGACACGTTTAAAAAGGATCCGACACTGGGATATGGACACGGCAATTTTATTTTTTTAAAATTTTATGTTTTTCTTAAAATATAAGTTACATTCTATAAACTCTATTTCTATTTTTTTTTCAAAGAATTACTTTCACAACAAAAAATTCGTTACATTATTTAAATTTAAAATCGTTACAAAAATGGTGCAATTAATATAATTATAAATCATTAATTTTGTGATATAAAGAAATTATTTTATATCTTGGGATATTTAAAAATTTTAAGACAAATTTTATAAATATTTAAGTGTTTTATTAAATTTAATTAGAAAATTAAAATATAAATTCATATCTAAATTGAAACTACTCATTGTTTTAAATAATTAAAGTATTAAACAATCAAACATGTTTACAAATCAACGTTAAAAATAATCGGGCTTGTGTGACTAAGGCCCAAATTTGTTTGGGCTTTGTTAACCCTAGTTCCCTTTTTTATCAGCAGCCACATATAGATACACATAGATACGTGCTTCTCTCTTCTTCTTTTTCACTTTCTTCCTCTTTTCTTCTTCTTCTTCACTCCTGCAATCAACACTGTTGTTAATACTGTTCCTTGTATCTATGCTTTAATCTATGCCCATGGAACGTCGGAAGTTTGAATCGCCGGATTTAGTCGCCGGCGGTGACGAGTCCATTTTCCACCGGACGGATCCGATCCGGATTCCGTGTCGGTATCCGTGTCGTGTCGTGTCGACACGGGTGCGGCGGGGTCTAGAGGCGAGTCCGAGCATCACAGGTAAAAACACTAATATTTATCTCTATATAATTTGCAAAACTGCAGTTGAGTACCTCAGACTTTATGAAATCCTGAATCCGATCCCTTAGCTTTTCAGAATTTAAAATCAAGTCCCTGACCTTTATAAAAGTAACAGTTCTGCCCTGGGTTTCTTAAACTTACCAAACAGTCCTTCAACTCTCAGAAAATTACAATTCTGTCCCTTGAACTTCTAGAAACTGCAAACCAGTCCTTAAGATTGCAAAATCTTTCATATCAGCCTTTAATCCTCAGAATTTTGCATTTATGCTATGTTTTAAATCATGTCTCGACACATCCAATCCGATATTGAGCGAGTAAAAGATTACATATGTATTCTTGAGGATGAATGTGATGCATTGTACTACGAAGCCTATGTTTGCTATCGTGAAAGTAAGTTATTAGAATATAAGCTTACATTGATGGAGTTAGATAATCAATATGATGAACTTGAAAGGTTGCAAAAGAAGTACGACATTGAGCTGAGGGAAGAAAGGTACAAACGTGAAAAAGAGGAACTAGATAGGACTGTTAAGATTCTTACATCTCAAGTTGAACGCCTTGTACATTTGGAGAATGCAAAGAAGGTTAAAAGGGATGAAATTTCAATGGAAATTGAGCAGCATGTTGAAGAAGCTTCTATGGAAGACCCATTTGAGGAGGTTAAACAAGTTGAGGATACAAAGATTGCTATTGAGGAGCAAGTAGAAGAAATTTTGCCACAACCCGACTGCTTTAAAATTTTCGATGATTATAAAGTAGTTGATGATATTATTGAGGTTAAACATATTGAATTCATCATTCCAGAATATTCGCTTGAGCCTCCTTTACGTGGTAGTCCATTTTTAGAGTTCTTTGCACCTCGGCCGTTTCCAAAGAAGAGCACAAAGTTCATCCTGGCTCCATCTCATCCTTGCGTGATTCTTGCCTTTTACAAAACTCGTGGCCGAGTTTTCTCTAACAAGGGGAGAATGATGGGGAATGAACATAAAAAGGATCTCTTTAATTTACTAGTAACTAATTTAGGTATTTTTAATAGTAGTTTTAAGTTGATCAGGTTTAGTGTGTATCATGTTTGGGTTTTATCTTGACTTATATAGTTGAGATAATTATTTAAATTGTGTGCTTGACTTTGTTGTAGTGTAATTTCAATTGTGTGCTTGTAATTTCAATTGTGTGCTTGACTTTGTTTGCTGAATTATTATTGTACCCAGCTGTTTGGGTTTGTAAACAGCCTATATATATCCTTGTATTAGCTTCTTATGAAGGAGACTTTGATTATATACATAAAACTTTTCTCTAAATATTGATTATATATCAATTTGGGGTTGGCTTGGGGTAGAGATTGTTCTGCGGTTCAATCTCCCAAGGGTTTATAATCATTGTTCTTGTTGTGTTCACCATAATCTTGTTTAATTGTTATTGTGCTGCATCACACAAGAATACATAGGTTATCAGATACTGGTATATTAAAAACTCCAAAACTATATCCATTCCTAATTTTCAGTTGTTAACAGAAAAATTCTTTAACAAAAACAGGTACAGTTCTCTGAGTGTCAAGTATTTACTCGATCAGTAGTACTATAATGTATCCTTTTTAAATCTATCATTCTACAACATGCACGGATATATAAATGTGCAGGTGTATATAAGAGTATATATTGGACACTGTTATCAGCTTATAATTAACATAAAAAATTACAACACACACAAACACAAAAAAATCAATTTAGAGATTTTTAAGGAATTGTGTGATGCGTGATCAGAGCTCTATCAGACTATCACAGATAAGAAAATTAATTAAAAATACATTGATACTATAAGATATTCATGGGCAGAACAGCTTAGTGATTTTGTTGATGACAGATATATTTGCTCAATAAATAAGTTGATGCTAGAGATACTCCAGATAATAATAACATTATGACAGACAAAAACCTTTGATGCCTCAATGAAATGGTAAGCAGCTTCGCTATAACAGCCAACAGAATGGGAATACTGCCCTCTGAGCATCTCAATAATGCTCCCACAAGCTTGTAATATTGTTGGAAAGCGAACATACCAACTTTTCATCTGCACCAACGCCTGCAAGCAGGAAACAGAATTAATTAAGTAATTAAATACGGCATTTTATAAGCCTCTTTAAAGTATAAAAAATATAATTGGTGGGGATGCATTACCACAGAGCCCAACATGAAACATTAACAGCTTTTAGTTTTGACTTTTAATCACTTACTGAGATCAGCTAACAATCCTATGGCACAAGTTTGCAATTTAATGTCCAGTGTCTCAATAGTCATACACTCATACCTGATCATTATTAGACCCAAATACATTTTGGAACAATGTACATTACTAAGTACTACAATTTCAAAGTTGCAGTACCAACCTTTTGGGCCTCAACAAACTCAGAGCGTGTTAGCTCCACTGCAACTTTGTTTTCTAGAAATTGCATTAAGAGCATCAAATATACCCCAGCCATCCATATGGCTGAATGTTGTATATCCACTTCTGCAAGTCAAGCATCTCAAACATGACATGTAATGAGCATAACACGGTGCTGAATGAAATGTTCTCAGATCATACATAAAATTGGAATAAGTAAACAAAAGGTACAAGAAATATATAGATTAATTAATATTCTCCATAAAGAAATGATTGAATGCAGAATATTGCACTGGAAAATGGAAAAATTACTATTGGGCAGTAGACTGAAGCAATTTAAGAAACGAGATTGTGAAAGTTGCGGCTCACCTCTCATAGTACCATTGACTCCAAGCCTTGATAGCTCTCCTAAATGTGACAGAATAAAAATTAAAGCTGGAAGGTGGGCAGGCATAATCCGTTACAATTGTAATTCAAAGTAAACTCTTTAGTCTATGTTCATTATCTACGCGTTACACGAGCATTTTAAGATTAATTACGCAAAATGTCATTTTCATAACAGCTTTTTTTTTCTTGCATATATGCTAAGAAACGTGTAGCCATAAAATCTTATTTTAGATGAGAGAGTAATAAAATAAATACGGCAACATCAAGTCCACGTAAAAGTTTAAATGAAGTTATGGATTAGCATGTGAAGGTGGGAGCTTCAAACCTAATGCATAAAAAGTCACAGCTACGATAACATACAGAAAGGTAGTACATGGTAAGTTGGGTATCGATATAGTCATATAGCACATCAGGCACTTCTAAGAAGGTCATTCGAGGCCTTGGAGCAAGGTGTGCGTTTCAGTGTGTGCCACTACCATGTTGAACAGTTCATATACTTGCACCTGTTTACTTGTACCTTTACATGCATTCCTTCACATATTTTAAGGACTCCAACAGATATGTTGCACATTAATTATACCCGAGTATTCTTAACACGAAAGTATACGATAGTATAGAAAAAGTCCTATGGGTCTTGCTCCCAACATATTAGTTGCCTAGAGGGCTTAAAATTCTATTTTAAATTGCACTACTAGACACTTACATGTCCAGTTGCAACATGAAGATTCACATTCAAATCCAATACCCCACAAAAAAAGTCATGTCATGACTTTTCCAACATGGTTTGACATAAAAATTCAAAGGAAATTCACAAATCAGAGATAAAAAGAATAGGTAGCAGAAAAACGGAACTGAAAGGATAAAAAGTATATAAGAAATGAACCTTCAATAGTTTGTACTCCAGATTGTATCCGCTTTACACACTCCTTAAAAAGTCCTTTTGGACGACTAAAAACAACCACCATTAGATCCACTAGTGCATAGACCGCACTCTTTGGTAGCCACTCTCCTTCAATAGGAGGTTGTGCCAACTCAAGCTTATCTCCCCATTCCCGTCTCACATTTCCAAAATAAGCTGGATCTAAAGCATCTTTGCCAGTAGAATTATGTCCAGTAAGAGCACTTAGTTGTTCTTCAACCTGAGCTTGTTTTGTGTTTAGTGCTAATCTATCTCTGTAGGGTAGATTATCCGAGCAAGAGAGATCTCGATTGATTACATCAAGCTCTTTGTTAAGAGCCTGAATTTGTTTCATTTTATGTAAATCCGCCTTCATGGCAGCATCTAATTTATCAACATGTTGAGTAGCATTCTTGTAATCGCATATCCGGAGCAAGTAGAATATGTGGAGCAACTCATTATAGAAGAGTAGCCCATGGCAATGTAGTCTCTACATTTAATTAAACAAAAAGTCAGAGAGATGTACAAATTCATGGCATGTCATTATGCATCTACCTGAGTTTGAAAGAAAACATAGAAATTTTGGTGTTACACAGGCAACTGCATAAAGAAGATACACAAGCAACAATTCATACACAAGTTGTAAATAAAAGTTCGCTTTAATGCTGAATTGCTATATCAAACTCAAATGGTAATGGGGGGGTACTTACTTTATCGAGTTCGATAGAGTCCCATACCACATTACATCGATTAACAGCTTGCTCAACCAAGCTAACGTCATCCCATTGCATGAGGTGGACATGCAATATAGAAGTAGCGAAAAACATCTGTGCAGAAGAATAAGCAATAAACATGATATAGTAAGGTTATGAGAGGGAGAGGGAGAGGGGGAGAGAGAGAAGGAAAAGGGGGAGAGTAGGGAAGGGGGGGATGGAAACCTGTAACTCGGGATAATGTATTTCAGTTGCAGACATATAAGCGTGCTCCAAAGAGGAGAGTGAAGCTTGGTAATCTCCTTGAATGATGAGAGCATTCGCAAGCTGGGAGTTGAAGTTGCAAGACCATAATTTGGCAGCAAAGCTTTGAAAAATGAGGGAAAGGGAATGAAGAAATTAGGGCAATTATTATAATAACAGACAGTAGTAAGGGGCCGTTTCCGTTTGGATAAAGGGATTTCAATCTGTTGTTTCCCATGATCCAAACGGGGGGGCACTAAGTAAGTAAGTAATTATAAATCTGAATACGAATAAGGACCCACCCTTGAGCCTGGGCGGAAAGAGTCAAAGCCTTGTTGAGAATTTGTTTCTGGGAAGGAATAGCACCAACAAGATGGTAACACTGGCTCAACAAGCTGTAACATCGAAACTTCAAATCAAAACAGGACGGAATTGATTTCAAAAGCAACTGAGATCTCTCCAGATGAGACTTAGCGTGGTTGACGTTGTGAGAATGTTTGAGAAGAAGAGTTGCTATTCGTAGTCTTGTCTTTACAAGTACAATCGGGAGAAATGAAACGCTACTACTCTGACAAATTGCTTCTAAGCATTTCAAGGCTTTACTTACTTCTCCTTTCTTCTCTGCTAAATCTGCCAATTCCCACAGCCCTTCTGCCACTCCTTCCATCCGATCTCACCTGCCCTTTACCTCCCCTCCATCCCCTTTCTTTCACCCAATTTCTCTAATCTTTCTTCCAACCAAAATAAGATTATATTCACTTTTGTATTTTTTTTTTTAAAGAAAATAAGTAAATAACACATGTATTACAACAAGTCAACAACTAAGATAACTTATCCGCGCGATTCATTAACTTTTATTTTAAATATTAAAAACAACTAAATTTATTCGTATTATTATAAAACAAATTGCAATTGAAAAGTTTTTTATGAATTTTTTTAAAAAAAATTATATTTTTTATTAGTTTGAAGAATATTCTCATTATATATCTAAAAATTTATTAATTTAAACAAAAATTATAAATATGAAAATTGCAATTACAATATATACAAAATTTTATGATAAAAAATTATAAATATCAAATAAAAATAAATAACATTCTTTAAAGCCGACGGTCCCTTCATAACACACATGTTTAGTAATATTATAAGAAATGATTTAAGTTAGAATATTAATTTGCTTTGGCACAGTACATTAAAATAACGTATGTCAACATCTTTTTTCGATTTAATCGATCCAAAAAAGAGTTAAATTTCAATTTAATCGAGTTTATCACAACTCGTACGTAATTTGTTCATGTGCAAAAATTAAAACCTATTCATAATACTTATATATGAATTATACATGTAGATCAAAAAATCTATATACAATCATAACTTATCGACCATTAACACAATATAAATAATTAAATCATCTTTTCACTTAAAAAGAATCTTACTTTTAGATAGATTATTATTATTTTCTATGAAAATAATATTTATAATACTAAAATAAGTTTGATATAGATAAATTAAAATAAATTTAATATATATATATTGAATAGATGTAATTAATAACTAATTAAGATGCTATTAAATGCATAAGAAAATACTTTTATAAAAAAATTAAAAATTGTAATGTATATTCGATAGATATAATTAATGAGTAATTAAGATGTTATTAAATGTACAATTGTTTTTAATAAAAAATTCAAAAATTGGAAATGCATGAAAAATGTTTTAGAAGTTTTTGAGGACACTCCAATCCGATCTCCTGGCATTATAATATATATAGATATATAGATATATAGATATAGATTAAAAGTCTTATAATTCTATCCTTTATTTATTCATCAAGAAAAAATTAAAAAAAATTAAAAAATTTGTTGCTCATTTTTTTAATTTTTTTTTGATGAATGGATAGAGGGTAAAATTATAAACCTTTCTCGTATTGGATGTCCATGACGGAACCCTTTAGATTACATATTTATAATTTAAATTTTTACATGTCAATAATAAAATTATTAATTTAAAAAATACCTTAAATATTTATTTAGATGAAGACATGATAAATATTCAAATGTTTTAACGCAAACACAACTATCCACTTAAAAGTTAACTAAAAACATTCTTAAAATTTCTTTGAACCATGTAAGTAAAAAAAGAATCAGAACAGGCACCCCACACTATAACAACAACTGCCAACTAAATAACACAAAGAAGCCCAGCTTATGACACCTAATGCAAACGAGGAAGTCAAAGAAGCTGTTTTCTCCATGCATGCAGAAAAGGCACCGGGTTTTGATGGGTTAAATCCTTGTTTCTATCAGACCTACTGGAGGGTGGTTGAGAAGGACGTAGTGGCTTTCTGTCAGGATTTCTTTCACACGGGCGAACTACAGGAGGAAGTAAATCGTACGATAGTATGTTTGATACCGAAAGTTAAGCATCCACAGCAAATGAATGAATTGCGTCCTATATCCTTATGTAATGTCCTTATCAGAATCTTGTCAAAAGTGTTAGCAAATCGTCTTAAGAAATGCTTGCCAACATTGATCTCTCCAAACCAAAGTGCCTTCATAGAGGGTCGTCTGTTAACAGATAATGCATTGATTGCTTTCGAAGTCAATCATTATATCAAACGGCGTTCTCAAGGGGTGAATGGAGTGGCTGGGCTTAAGATTGATGTGTCTAAAGCGTATGACAGGTTGCAGTGGAGTTTTATTGAGGGGATGATGACAAAATTTGACTTTCACAATACTTGGATTCAACGAATCATGACATGCATTAGGACAGTCAAGTACAATTTCCTGCAACAAGGGGCAGTTTTTGGTGAAGTTAGACCGCAGAAAGGAATTAGACAAGGGGATCCTATATCCCCATATATCTATATTCTTTGCGCGGAGGGACTTAGCTCAATCATTAAGCGGCATGAAGATATGAGGCTGTTGCATGGATGTAGTATTGCTAGAAGAGCACCACCAATATCACACTTATTATTTGCCGATGATTGTTACTTTTTCTTTAAAGCGGTTGAATCAGAGGCAAGAGTGATGAAGGGAATTATCAAGAGATACGAAGAGTTGTCTGGGCAAGCTGTGAATTTCACTAAATCCACAATCACTTTCACTCCAAGCACATCTGCCGAAAATCGAGAATTAGTTTGTGGAATTCTAGAAGTTCAAGAAAGTGCAGTGCCAGGCAAATACCTGGGAATTCCAATGGTGGTAGGAAGAAAGAAGAATGAGGTGTTTAGTTTCTTGGCTGATAGAGTTCGTCAGAAGTTGCAAGGATGGCAAAATCAAACTCTCTCAAAGGCAGGTAAGTGTACCCTGTTAAAAAATGCAGCACAGTCAATTCCAAATTTTTGGATGAACTTAATGCTTATCCCGGACGAGATATGCAATACAATACAACGCCAAATGAATGGATTCTGGTGGGGTGGTGGTAATGATAACAAAGGAATTCGATGGATGAGTTGGGATAGAAACTGTGATGTCAAAGAAGCGGGAGGGTTGGGATTCAAAAATCTGCATAAGTTCAATATTGCAATGCTAGCAAGACAAGGGTGGAGATTACTGAATGACTCGAATCCGTTAGTAACAAGCATTATGAAAGCTCGGTATTTCCCGAATACAGACTTTCTGAATGCCAACTTGGGTGAAAACCCGAGCTACATGTGGAGAAGTATTCATGCAGCACATGAGGTGGTTCGTCAAGGTAGCAGAAAAAATATTGGCACGGGAGAAGATACTTATGTATGGAAAATACCTTGGTTGCCATGTGTTGACAATGGCTACGCTACATCAAGCATGCCCCCAGAGCTAGAAAGCATAAAGGTTTGCCAGTTAATGGAAACCCAGGAGAGGAGATGGAACGATGAAATGCTAAATGAGCTTTTCAATGCTAGGGATATTAGACTGATCAAAAGTATCCCTCTGACTTCGAATGACAGGAAGGATAGTTGGATGTGGTGTTTGGATGGAAAAGGCGATTTCACAGTTAGTAGTTGTTATCGAAAGTTGGTTGGAGAATGTACTGCGCCTGATAGGATTTTCTGGAAAAAAATCTGGAGGCTCGAACTACCAGGGAAGGTGAGGTTCTTCATGTGGCGCACGTGCAGACTGTGCTTACCAACAGCTATGGATTTGAGAATCAAGAGAGTGAATATCGACATCAAATGCTCGTGGTGTAGACTGGAAAATGAAGATGCCAAGCATGTCCTTTTCGAGTGCAGTTTTGCAAGGTCTGTGTGGAATGCAGTGGGCATGGCAAACTGGGTGCAAACAAATCAAGGAGAGACAATCTTTGATCAATTCAAAAGGCTGTTTAGAAGTGGAACGAATGAACAGTGTGCATTACTAGCACTGTTTTGTTGGAATATCTGGAACAGGCGCAATAAATGGGTGTGGAGTAGAGTCGAAATATCTGTGTTTGGTACAACGAGCACTGCATTAAACATGTTAACAGCCTGGAAGATAGCTCAGGTGGAGTATAGTAGATCAACAACGGCAGCACACCCAAATACGAGGCGATGGCAAGCTCCACAGAGGCAATGGGTGAAAGTGAATATTGATGCAGCTACGTTTGAGGATATTGGAGCCATAGGGATTGGAGGAGTAATTCGGGATGAAAAGGGGAGGATGTTGAGGGCAATGTGTAGACAGGAATCAGGGTCGTGGTCACCTAGGGAAGCCGAAGCTCTAAGTCTCAAGGAAGTGCTCTCCTGGACAAAAAGACATGATTTTCCAAACTGCGTGTTTGAGACAGACTCAAAGTTAGTAGTTGATGCTTGTAATGGTGAACCAGGACGCTCTTATTTCCATTCTATTGTTCGTAGTTGCGTCGAATTATTTAATCACTTTGAAAATGTGATAGTGCGCTTTGTGCATAGGTCTGCGAATGCGGTCGCTCACTTGTTAGCAAGGGTGTCCCGTTCTATGTCAGGCTTACAGGAGTGGGAGAATGTTCCTAACTTCTTATCGGATGTAATCTCGTTTGATTTGTCTTAATGCAAGTTCGTTTTTCGTCAAAAAATAAAAATAAAAAATAACACAACGTTATTATGAACAAGATCTGTGCACATACACAACGATATTCAGACAAAATTTTATTAAACATTTAATTTATTCAAAAACAACCACCCAAATAGTTTAGAGAAGATGATTAAAATAACACAAAAACACAACTCAGCTACCTAAAATAACGATTTGCACGAATAGTATCCAAAATAATCACGAAATACGTATTGTCGGTCTGCGCATCCTATGATACGCATGTTGAACATGCGCATCTAGGATCACGCATCTCCAAGATGCGTGATGACGTCATATGACGTCATTATCACCAAAACCGCTCTGGCGTGTTCTGAAGCTCAAAATCGCCACACAAATTGCTGTTAGACAATTTGTGAAAATAGTACAGATTAGTAGATCGTGTGTGTGTGTGTGAATAACAGAATAACAAAACGAATAAAAGAGGAGACAAGAATGTAAAAATCCGAGTACAGTGCGTGACTGTCTCCTTAAAGCGTATTTGCCCTCACCATATGTGCGAGCGAAACGCCTCCCAGGATAAAACGGATTGCAGTGAGGCTACAGTAGCGTCACTCTCGGCGAGCTTGAACCGAGCAATAATCACTGAAGGAAGAGAAGAGACTGTGTATGAGAAGAGGATGTATTTTTGAATGAATAATCCTAAGGCTCTACAAGAGTTTATATAGGATAGGAAATCTTGTGCGTTACTCAATTAACCTAATTAATTAGCTGTGCCAATTAAAAAGTCGGTGGTAATTTTCCTTTATTAATTAACCGCGTTAATTAAGTAAGGTAAGGCGATGGCAAAAAATTCGTTATAAAAACGGATTTGATTTGACCACAAGTTCCATTCCATAATTTCCACTTCTAAGGGACCAACTCCTTTTCCATTTCAATGTGAGACTTCAAGTTCCATTCTATAATTTCCACTTCTAAGGGACCAACTTTGAGTAATCATAACTCATCCATTCCTTAGTCGTTTTGAGTGTTCAAATATGCATTGGAAAGCTCCCGCGGAGGAGAACACTCTCCAAGCACGACTTGTTGCAAACAAGCACACAAGACACACTCAAATCGGAGCTCAAAATTACTCAACAATGTGGGTCTAAAACCCACATTTTCTAACAATCGCCTCAACCCGTTCTTGACAATCCTACAACCTCCATAAAAATTGAGGATATCAAAATGATGCTCACTGATCCCTTTACATCTTGCCATATTTATTTGTTGATTTCTGGCCCCGCAGGGGCGTGAACGAGCAAGTCGAAAAATCAAATCGGAAAATGGAGCTCGATTTGGATCTTTTTAATCCGGCGAAACAAACGAAAATTGATTGATACATGCATGTAGAGGGTGAGAAGACGATTGTTTTGGTATATAGAACTGAGTGCTGAAATCTTGTAGGGAGAGAACGAAACGATCGAAGTTTTGTCGAAAAACCGATGTCGGCGGGAGCTGGAAAACGATGAACAGTGACTGTACATACACATGTTGGACATGTGTGTCTTGGGTAACACATGCTCAACATGCGTAACCCAGGCACCATTCACGAGCCCAGAATTGATTTTAACAAAGTCCACGCAGTGTGCATATGCGTGGTTGCCCTCGCACCCCACAAATGCATAATTCCTTGATCAATTTGGGCATTTTTTCTGACAAATGTCATTTTGGGCATTATTATTTAAATTTGGGTTATTGGGGGCTTTCACCCAATAGTTTACGGGTGAATGTCAATTTTAACTTTTTTTTATATAAAATAAATAAAAATAATTATTTTTAAAATTTTGATCAATTTTAATCCATGAAATATTCAATTGTCAGTGAAATATCCACTTTATAGGGGATATAATATACGGGACACTAATTTTGTTAGTGGACTATCTATATTCAATATTTAGGATACCAATTATCAGTGGAGTATCTTACTCATTCTGTTTTTTTATACAGGTCGTTTGATTTATCTGCACTCATTTTTAGGTGCATTGACCACAAAGCTAAAATAATTATTTTTGAAATACTCTTTTTTTGAATAAAAATATGTAATCAAAATTTTAATTCACAAAAAAACTTAATTGAAAAAATTATTTTTAATTATGTAGTCAAAACACTTAAAAGTATGTGAAAAAAAGTCAAGCGACTTATATGAAAAAACAGATGGAGTATACAAATTGAAATACCCAACTGTGGAGTATCTAAAAGATTAAAATTGATCATTTTTTCAGAATAATTATTTTTATAAAAAATTGATTTTTTAATAATTTTTTCATAATTTAGTTTTTGATGGAGCACAATGTATATAAACAAATTTAGATCATTCCGTATTCAATTTAAATTCTGAATACCTCATGTCTTCTAATCACAAACAATAATATTTGCAGTGAATATAACAAATTCAAAAATTTTCTATCAAATAAATAGCTTCTGAAATTTACGATCATGTTTGTTTCGAGACATTATAATTCCGAGATAATCATCTGTATATAATAATTTCATCATTTATAATCCAAAATCTAAAAAATTATAATTCCTTAAATTATCATATTACATGTTTGTTTTGACGTATTAAATTTAGGATTGGACTATAATTTTTATAAAAAATTAATCCGTTAAATTATCTTATCCAATACTTGTTTTGAATAACCTATAAATTGGATTATTATGCTTTTCTTATCTTATGATTGTTTTAGAACTAATATCAGGTGCGGGAGGCATGGATTGGGTCAACATTGATGAAACAAAAAAACAACGGGGCTTGTAAATATGGGCTCTAACCCATTTTCAACTATCCACGCAATCCCCTCTTTTAATTTAACTAAGATTTTGTCCTTCATAAATTTTTCCACCAAGAGTTAAGGGAATAGGCTTGTAAGAGCAACTCTAAGAGACTAGCTATATGAGCTCCTACCTTAAAAATATAAGGATTTTGGTAAAATATGTCACTCCAACAGTTTTCGAGTTGTCCCTTAAAAATTTAGGATGTTTCTCTCCTTCCTTATTTATAAGATGCTCCTAGTCATTCCTTATCTCATTTTTCATTAATAAAATATTCACTTCCTTCCATTTCTAATACAATTTTATTTCTCTTTCACCTTTTTTCCTCTTTTTTAATATTATTATAATAACAAGGTGTAAATATGAGGAACATTGTTGGAGTTGCCATGCCTTATTATCCTAAATCACTAGGAGCCTAATTATTTATAATATTTATAAGGAACATGCTAGGAGACTATTGGAATTGCTCTAAGATATCTGAATGGTTAATTTCTTTAAAAATTCTTTATGTGATCTATCTAAACAATCATCAGTAAAATGTCTTAAATAAAGGACTTTAATAATTTGAAATTATTTTTCATAGTCTTAGGGGGGTGTATTCAACTGGGATTTTGAAGGATTTTCGATAATCTATGGATTTTAAAGAATTTCTAAAATCTACGGATTGTTTAAAATCTACAAAGATTCTACAAAGAATTTGTAAATTTGATGTAGAGTCTTTGAGATTTGAAAAGTTTTTTTAGAAATCCATCAAAATCTCATTGATTTTTGCAAGATTTCAAAACTTACAAAAACAACTAGCAAATCCACCAAAATCCATGGATTTTAATAAATCTAAAAAATCCATGGATTTTTGAATACCATCAAATTTAAATGGATTGTTTTAAATCCAGATTGAATACACCCAGATTTTAAAAGACTTTTTGAAATCCTAATTGAATACCCTCAGATTTCAGATGACATTTTGAAATCCAAATTGAATACCTCAAAATTTTAATGGATTTTAAAAAATCCAAATTGAATACTCCTAGATTTCTAAAATTCCTCAAAATCCTTCAAAATCCCAATTGAATACACCCCTCTTAGATTTTTGGTTTATTATTTAACACGTAAAAAAGTACTTACTGCGGATACTCCAAAGATTTATTCCCTCCAAACCAAGTAAAGATAGTAAACTTTCACTACAGGAGGAGATTGGAGGACTACAATTATTCTCCAAGAGATACATATATACCCAAGTAACTAGATAATCAAGTATATATATAGCTTATGGCTACAAAAACTGAATGTCATAAAAGCCATGGGAGGAAGAATTGCTGAAGAAACTAAAAACTAGTTTGCAAATTAAAAGACCTTAACCTCACTCCAGGCAGCAAGTTATTAGCGATGAAAAAGATCTTGCGTTTCCAATTTGACCCCGCCTACCATCCGATATTTTGCATTACCAGGGACATCCTTGCATTGTGTTTGCAATTCCGTGAATCTTCCAATATCAAAACTATGCTTCTTGATCAGTTTCCTCTGCCTCCTCAGAAATAACCTCTTCATCATATCTTGGTATGATGGGTCCCTCGAAGTGAACAGGAAGTAGGCATAACCTATAATTACGCCAGTTGTTGTGGTGAAGAATGTAATTGGTTCCATTACATCCCATGAGAACTCCCAGAATGTGAGGCGAAAGAAGAGCCCAACCTGTAACAGGGAGAAACCCAGTCCGCTCCAAAGAATGTGTCTAACCTGCTTATGGGCCATTGTATCCAGCTCATCCTTTTTCTCCTGCAGCTTCTTCAGCTCATCTAGTCTGGGATCTTCGTCACTGGGTAATAAAGCAACAGGCATTGCCCTTCTAACCAGATCCACAACCTGGGCACATAATATGTGTGGTCAGGCTAAGCCCAAAACAAGGACTAACAAGTCCTCAATATAATCTCCATCCATATATATTACTAATTCATAAATTGAGGGATGATAAAGTTAGCTTGTAAGAAGCAACAGGCCGGAATAAAAACTTCATCACAATATTTAACATGAGTTTGGATAAAACTATACAAGGATGACAAAGAAATGAACTTAATCAATATACATGCAATTAGTTGCATCCTTTACATTTGATTATAATTAATTAAATTAGCTCCTTGGGTAAAAATATGTATCAAACAATTTTCATAGCTAGATAGGCTCCTTACGTTGCACTGACCTGCATGACAATATGTGGTCGATCAGTTATTTTGTCATGCCAGACAATGGAAATAAGAGCAGAAACTAACACCTTCATGATACAAGCATCTTTAACAACAAAGAAGTAATAATCTGAGATATCCACAGTAAGCTGCATTTTGGTGTACATTGTCACAACTTACTAATTTTAGGTATAAATGATATAAATGTGAGTATATGATATAAATGTGAGTGTATACATAATATATAACATGATGAGTCCCACTCTATGGAGAACCATCTTACGTGGAGAACCGTGGAGAACCACTTAAAATGCATTAAAATTGTCCTTTATATAAGGCCCATGGCGGGGCCCCTTTACAAAAAAGTCTTATAATTCTACCCTCTATCAATTTGTCAAAGAAAAAAAAAGAAAAAAAAAAATTCACTGTTCACGTGATGACGTGGCAGTGGATTTCACTGGTTAACGGTGCTTCGCACCTTCTTGTACGGCGCTTCGCGCCTTTATCATTCTAAAGTTGTAAGGAATGGCAATCAATGGTAAAGGCAATAGACGATTGACGGGTGTGTCGAGGACCTTCGGCCCTCATGACTACCTAACTCATCCGTTTACTGTCTTAAATGCTTCGCATTTCCACGGCAGGGATTTTTTTTTTTTTTTTGATTTTTTTTTTATTTTTTTGTTGGATAGAGCCAATTATTTTAAGCATCTTTCGTGAAGGTACCCTTGGCGGGGTCCTTATATATAAAGCAATTTTAATGCATTTTAAGTGGTTCTCCACGGTTCTCCACGTAACATGGTTCTCCATGGAACAATGGTCATAACATGATATATGAAGATCTCCAATGGAAAATGTATATCTATTCGTCAAACCGGCTGGACATCAAAATTTTTGATTGGGTTAAGTAAATCACAAAGAAATTAATGTTCAAATGGGAAGGGAATAGAATACAATAGACTAATGAATGCAAGTAAAAAAATAAGGTGAAAAAGGACAAAAGGAGATGGGGGAAAGCACCTTGTGAGGATGAAGGAAAACCTTATCTCTGAAGAGAAGGACAACACCGGCATCATCAAGAACACGGGCAAAAATAGCAGCCTCATGGGGAGATTTAGCAACCCCAAAGCCCTGACAGACTTCCAGAAAATCTGTGTAGGTAATCACCTCTCTACCACCTTCCTGATCAGTACCTCCCAGCAACTTCATCTTCAGAGCCTCAACATCCACCAATCTCATCAACTTTCGAGCTTCTGAAGAACTTATTGTCGTAGTAGTGTTGTTACTGGCATCAGTGCCTTTCACTTTATCCCCAGAAGACGAGGAAGAAGAAGAAGTGGAAAATGGGGAAGAAATAAAACTGGCACCATTATCTTTGAGGTTATAATTATTAATAAACCTAACCTTCGGCGATGCCCTTTGTCTCAACAAATGACTACACCGAGATCTCCACATCGTCGTAATCAATTTCTCCACCGCCCCCTTGTTGTAGATATGTAACCGTTAAGACCATAAAGTTGTATATTATGTATTCGTATAACGTATTCCCAAAACGTAAATGGTCGGAAAGGAAAGAAAGAAATAGGGAACTAGAGAGTGTAAATTAATGAAATGTGTACGTATATATTTGTAGGAAGATGTCAATTAAGATCGGATGTATGTGCATGAAAATGTAAAAGGAAGCTAGATACATATGTTTATGTTAAATGATGTATGTATTATATATACTAGTGGGTGGCCGAGAAGGGTGGGCGGAAGATAGATGTCCGTTATGACCCTGGTGTGGTTATGCATGTATTGATGAATATTGTATGGATATGAGGACCCTGCGGACACGCTGCTCAACTCCTCCATCCTACAAATTACTACTACCGACTACTACTTCTTTTAACATTTTTCTATATTTAACTTGTTAATTAATACTAGCCGATAACCCGTACTAAGCACGGGTATAGATTGAACACAAGTCGAGATTTAATATTAATATATTATTTAATTATGTAGTTATAAAGAATCGAATCCGAGATAAAGTTAAAAAAATTAAAGTAAATAAATCTTTATGATTATGTCAGGAATTGAATCCCTTATAGAAAATCGAACATGCGATGAAATTAAAGAAATTAAATTAAATAATAAATCTTGTATAATTATGTAGTTGCAAAGAATCGAACCCTGAGTTAAGTGATAACCGTCAAACCCCTTAATCAAACCCCTTATAGGAAATCGAACATGGGGTGAAATTAAATAATAAATCTTGTATAATTATGTAGTTGGAAGGGATCGAACCCCGAGTTAAGTGATAACCAAATTTGGTACTTTTGGTACTTTGGTACTATTATGTACCATTAAAACATGGTTTTGCACATTAATATAGAGTATAGATTAGCTTAAAACCCGTGCGATGCATGAAATTTTTTTAATATTATATAATTTTTTTTTAAATACGAATTTTGGAGGCTCAAATATTTAAATGAGATGATGATCATAATTATATAAATGTTATCTGTGATATTTCTAGAAAAGGTATGATTTTAGTTAAAAAATATAGGAAATGTGATAGGTTTTAGTTGAAAAGGTAATAAGTTATTTATTAGTAATTATAAAATTATTATTTTGTTTTATTAAAAAGAATGCCCGGTGATATAATTGGAAAAAGAGAGCATTTAGTTAGAGAAAATTAAAAAGGTAATACTTATGTTTTAGGTGAAAAAGGTAATTGATTAGTTTATTAGTAGTAATTATAATTTAGTTATGTTATTTTACAAAATAAAATTGCTCGTGATGTTTTTTGAAAATGAAAAATTAATGTTGCCTGTAATATTTCTAAAGAGGAATTTTAGTTAGATAATATAGGAAAAAGATGATGCGTTTTAACTAAAAAGGATAATCGGTAATACTAGTATTATAATATTATTATTTAATTTTATTAAATAGAAACGTCCGTGATATAATTGGAAAAAGAGAGATTTTAGTTTGAAAAAATAAAAAAAGATAACGTAAAAATTAAAAGGTGACATACTTTAGGTGAAAAAGGTAATTGATTAGTTTATAGTAATTATAATTCAATTGTTATTTTAATAAATAAACTTCCTGGTAGTATTTTTAGAAAATAAGAAATTAATGTTAACCATGATATTTCTAAAAAAAGGAATTTAATTAGAAAAAATAAAAAAAGATGATACGTTATTAGCTGAAAAGGTAATCGGTTAATTAATAGCATTATAATATTATGATTTTATTTTTATTAAATAAAATCGCCCGTGATATAATTTGAAAAGGAGAGGTTTTAGTTATAGAAAATAAAAAAAGTAACTTGTTTTGGCTGAAAAAGGTAGACCACGATATAGTTGTGAAAAAAAATATTTTAGTTAGAGATAAGAGAAAAGATAAAAAATTAATTTATTAGTTAACTGTAATTATAATTTGTTTTTTAATTAGATAAAATATAAAAGATATTATATTTTACCTGAAAAAAGAAACTGCTTAGTTATTAAAAAAAGAGGTGGTAACATGTTTAACTTGAAAAATGAGATTGATTAGTAAAGTAAAAATTTTAGTTAAATAAAATATAATAGAAGATTTTTAAAAGGTAACCCGTGATATAATTGGAAAAAGAGATATTTTAGTTAGAGAAAAGAGAAAAGATAATTTGAATAAAAATATTAATTAATTAGTTAATAGTAATTATAATATGCTTTTTAGTTAGATAAAATATAAAAGATATTATATTTTACCTGAAAAAGGAAACCGCTTAGTTTTGAAAAAGAAAAGAAATTGTAACTTGTTTAACCTGAAAAAGAAAATTGATTAGTAAAGAAAAATTTTAGTTAGATAAAAGATAAAAAAGATTTTATCTGTAATGTAATTAAATAAAGGTAAATAAGTAAAATCAACAGGTATCGACCAACCAAACTTATAAAAGATATTATATTTTACCCGAAAAAGGAAACTGCTTAGTTATTAAAAAGAAAAGAAAATGTAACTTGTTTAACTTGAAAAAGAATTTTGATTAGTAAAGCAAAAATTTAGTTAGATAAAATAAAAAAAAAATTAATTGTAATGTAATTAAATAAGGGTAAATAAGTAAAATCAACAGGTACCGACCAACCAAACTTTTAATGTTTCGATTTTTATATAATAGTATAGACTTTTAATATGTAATCGAAAAATTAACCACGACCATACAAATATTTTCAATGAATTAATATAATAAATATTTTAAGGATTCGATATTGAATAAATAAACCGAATTCTCAGAATATGGATGGAAAATTTGTTAACATGATACGTAGAAATATTCTCTAACAAAGAGAGAGATAAAATGAAAGCTAAATTTTGTAAAAAAATATAAATAGGGATTTTAAAATTTTCAATGGGGATTGTATTTGTTTTGATAATTGGTTCACAATATTAATATCAAGGTTGTAAAAATTGGAAATCGGTCCGATTCGGTTTTGGTCAAGAAAAATGAGTAATCGAAAACTCGGTGAGTACTTGGACTATTAATTGGATATTGTTTTTTCAACTTTTTTTTCTCATTATATATATATATATATATATATATATATATATATATATATATATATATATATATATATATATATATGGAGGTGCTCAAATGAGACCCTTCCTTATAATGAGTCCCCCTCATATTTCATCTAATCTAAAGGGCCCCGCCAGGAGCACCCAATACGAAAAAGTCTTATAATTATATTCTCTATTCATTCATCAAAAAAAAATTTGAAAAAATAAATTTTAAAAAATAAATAAAACTGCCGCCACGTCATTAATTTTTTTTTGTAAAAAAAATTATTTTTTTAAAATTATTTTTTTTGATGAATGGATAGAGGATAGAATTTTAAGCCTTTTTCGTATTGGGTGCCCCTGGCGGGGCCCTTTAGAATAAAAGATATATGAGGGGGACTCATTATAAGGGAGGGTCTCATTATAAGAGGGGTCTCATTTGAGCAGCCCCCTATATATATATAGAGAGAGAGAGAGAGAGAGAAAACCCCTTTAAAAGGAGAACTTAGAAAACTAAATTAAAATATAGCACATATGGTATTCAAACTGATCGTTGGGAGATGGAGAAAAATGTGGTGAAATTAGATTTTAAAAAAATATCACCGATTGACGGGAAAAATCAAATTAAAAACGGAGGGGATTAGGTGGGATTGTGTGTGAGGGTGTATTTGATTAGTGTGTGGGTGCCCCTGGCGGGGCCATTGATTATAATACATCCAATGGTTAGGATTAGTACCTTAGTTTTCTTCAAAAAAAGAGTTCTCTTTTGAGCCACACCATATATATATATATATATATATATATATATATTCTAATTTTAGTGTACATGTATTAAACTTAAAATTTAACAATAATATTAATATTACTAATAGTATTATTGCAACCCTGTCATGCTACTCTCAAGGTTTGCAATTGTTAGTATATTCCCACAGTTCCCAGAAACACTGGGGGTGTTTGGGGCAGAGCCGGTCCTGAGATTTTGGATGCCCTGTGCAAAACAAAAAAAAGTGTCCTAAGACTAATAATTTTTTTTATAACAACTACATAAAATATTGAACATTAATTGAAATTTGTAAAAAAACATAACAAATTCATAAAATAACTTTAAAACATAACTGAAAATTGTAAAAAAAATTGTAACAAGTACATAAATAGTACAAATTAATCTAAAATAAATAAATTATATATGTAGAATATTAATATATTATGTTTAAATGAAAGAATACAAATTAATAATAAATAAAAACAAATACAATACTAAAATAGAAAATTTCATTTTTATGTATTTAAATTAATATATAAATATTTTATAATTTATTTTTAGTTTTAAATTGACTTGGTTCATTTAATATGTAAATTAATTAAAATAGATGTGATTTCAAATCACTTAATCACCTATAAAATGAATAATTGATAAACTGAACTATTACCTTGTAATTGTAAAAATATACTTATATGTAGGTTGTCAACCAAAAACATTTAATCAACTTTAATGACAATTATAGTCTACACGGTTAACAACAAAAGTAATTAGTATTACTAGAAATTTGAAAGCCAAATTGTGTGTAATTATAATATTTTCTTATTTTGCTCAACATAATAATTTTTTTAATTATTTTGACAACACCATTTTCAACCATTTTCTCATTTACAAATTTTTTAATCTTTAAAATTAAAATTAATTTTTTTATTTTTAAATAAAATATACATACATATACACACCTACCTAAAAAATGGGCCCTAGTAAAATGGAGTGCCCTGTGCGATCGAGCATGTCGCACATGCTCAGGGCCGGCTCTGGTTTGGGGGAACTTTTTTTCAGAATAAGTCAGCTTATTTTAAGATAAGTTAGAGATTCCTAACTTTCCAACTTATTTTGCAACTTATTTTTGAAACTGATTGAATCTCAAACATACATTAAATATTTGTATAAAAAAAACAATTTCAAAATATTAAATTTTTACCCGAAAATAAATCGATAAGCCATTAAAATAAGGTGTTCCAAACGGGCACAGTATCTTCACTAGTTTCAAACAACTACATATAAGTCTGTTCCTTTTTTCTAAGCATAAAGTTTAGCAACAGAGTTCTACTCCAAAGTATCATAAGATCAACAAATTACTAGTAAAATCTGAATTAATTAAATAAGAGTCTACTGATGGTTCTGACCTGGTGAATCTAGGTTATAAGTTATTCAATGAAAAAATATATTTTTAGTCAAGCCCGAGTTTGACTTCGATTACTCGGAGTCAACCCGAGGCTTGGCCGAGTTATACCAAAAATCGGTTTTTGGTCCGATTAGTCACTATTCGGATCGGTTTAGGGGTCCAAAACTAGTACTCGGCCGAGTTGACAGATTTTTACAACCCTGAATAATATTAATTCAATTGGTTTGAATTCACGGATAAGTAATTTTATAATTAAGTTAATTAACATTCCAATAAAATTATATATTTTTCTAAATAAAAATAAAAATTATATATTTATATTAATTTATTAATACAATTTATCAATCGGTGCGTAGCACGGGTAGAGCGCTAGTTAGAAGTATAATATGTGTTCGAATTTGTAAAGTTGAAACGTTCGAATTTATAGAAAAGACATATAATTATTATTTATATTATAAATAAAATAGGTGTTTGCAAGGCATATAATTAAAACTTTTCTTAGAAGTAGAATATGAGTTCGAATTTATAAAGAATAAGAATTTGAATTTATAGAAAAAACACATAATTAAAAGTTCTATTGGAAGTAGATTAGGTGTTTGTAAGGCATATAATTAAATGTTCTATTGGAAGTTGAATATGATTTCAAATTTATAAAACATAAAAATTCGAATTTATAAAAAAAACATATAATTAAAAGTTTTACTAAAAGTAGAATGAAAGTAGAATAGGTGTTTAAATATATAGAGGGGACATATAATTATATGTTATTGGAAGTACAATACAAGGACGATGTTGATATCATTTATAATCTTATAAATCAAATATCATTTATTTTTAAACTATTATATAAGCTAATTATACTTGGATTACAAAAATATATTCACAAATCCAATACTATTCTCATAATAAAAAGTTTTCGTATTTAAAAAAAATTGATGTGTTAACAAAATAGAAGGGCATTCTCATGTGGGAACCGTAAATAAATACAAGAGTATTTATAATATATAGAAAAAATAAGATGTATTTTCATTTTCAAAACTACATAAATTTTAGAAAGTTTAGAGAAAGTAATAATTAGAATTCACTCTTTTATTAGGTTTTTATTTTATGGAAAAAAGTAATTCTTTAAGATAAGTATCATCAATAATATCTAAAGAAGTTGGAACTTCGATTCCAAAAGAGAGCGGCTCGAAACGTATCTAGCGGGAAGACGACTCACTAGGAAGGATCTTATTAATTATTAGAATTTGATAATGATGTTATAAATTTTATTTCATTTTTAGGATTCGATTTATATATATATATATATATATATATATATATATATATTATTATTATAAAAGTAATATATATTTAAAACTTGGGGTTTCGACTTTAAAGAGAAAGTGGCTCAATGGAAAGAACCGTGTTTAATGAAAAATTGTTTCATTAAAGAAGATCGTGTTAACTATTAAAATTAATATTCAATATATATATATATATATATATATATATATATATATATATATATTGGTGGCTCTAATATCTTTTAGCATATTAGAAGTAGAATAGGTGTTCGAATTTATAGAGGAGAAGAGTTCGAATTTATATGAAAGACATATAATTAGATATTCTATTGAAAGTAGAATATGTATTTATTAAAAAATTGATCACTAATTAATGATAAGTGATAACCCTGATCATATAGTTCTTGCTTCCTTTTTCTTTCTTTTAGGTGAAAGTAGAATTTTATATACATTTGATACTTTTTTTTATTATTATACAAAATTATTAAATTGATGAAAGTTTTTGAACATACGGTCAAATCGAATCGAATCAAAGATCAAAGTGAACCATGATCATGGTAAGTATACCTCTTTCTATTAATTTTTAAGTGTTAATTCTTTTTTTTTTGACAAATAAGTGTTAATTCTTTTGGTTTAACATGAACATTCATTGTTTTCGTATCGATCATCTTATGTACTACATGTTTTCATAACATTTGCACAGGTGTTACGTGAAATTAGGCCCGGTCATTAAAGGAATCTATACATAACACAAGGTAAAATCTTTTTGTAGTAATTAATGGAATATTTGTATGTTAATAAATATGTTGGCCATCGTTCTATAGAAAATCATCTTATTTGGAGAATTGAAGAATTGGAGAGAACTAATAATTTTTTATTCTATGATAGAATCAAAATTTTAATTTGTAGTTCCATAAAAAAACCAATTTTTTTTGGTTCTATAGTAAAAAAAGATCAATTTTTTGGTTTTGTGATAGAATCAAATATTGATGTGACATCATTGCTGACGTGTCACTGCTGATGTCACTACCACGTCATCACTAAATAACATTATAAAATAACATTCTAATGCGGGAACCCTAAATAAATACAAGAATATCTATAATATAAAAAAAATAAAATGTTTTTTCATTTTTTAAAACTTCATAAATTTTAGAAAGCTTGGAGAAAATAAACATTGGAATTCATTCTATTTTTAGGTTTTGATTTTAAGGAAAAAAGTTGTATAAGATAAGTATCATCAATAATATGTAATGAAGTTGAAATTTCGATTCCAAAGGAGAGTCGCTCAAAACGTGTTTAAAGGAAAGACGACTCACTAGAAAAGATTGTATCAGCTATTAGAATTTGATATTGACGTTATAAATTTTATTTCATTTTTAGGATTCGATTTTTATAATAAACATTGTTATACAAGTAATATACGTAAAAGTTTGGGTTTTGATCTTAACGAGAGAGCGGTACCGAAAATGTAAGATGTATTTTCATCTTTTAAAATTTGATAAATATTAGAAAGTTTAAAGAATGTACAAATTGGAATTTACTCTCTTTTAAGGTTTTAATTTTATTAAAAAAAATTATTTCATCAAATAAGTGTCATCAATAATAAGTAATGAAGTTAAAATTTCGATTCCAAATAAGAACGACTCAAAACATGTTTTAACGGGAAGACGTCTCATTAGAAAAGATGAATCCCACTCTAGGAAGACTCACCTTATATAGAGAATTGTGGAGACCCATAATCTAACCCTTCATTTGATCTCTATTAATCTAACGGTTATGATTTAATTAAAAATAGTAATTAAAAACAAAAATATTATTACAATCACACCCAACAGTTAGTTACACAATACACAAAAACGCAATCATAGAGAGAGTAGAGAGTAGAGAGAGAGAGAGACAGTGGAGATATCAATTATCGCGTATTTGAGCATCGATTCTCAGATTTCAACTTGTGATTTACGTGTATTTGACTGGTAATTCTCCGATTTCGACTTGTGATTTACGTGTATTTGAGCATCGATTCTACTAATTTCGACTTGTGATTAATTGTTTAGGTTAATTACAGCTGAAGATGTTTCAGAAAAGAGGTACTAATTAGTATTTCTTCCTCGTTATTGCTCAATATATGCATGAGTTTTACTAGATCCGGCTTTTTGATCATGTATGTGTGTATGTATTGTAGTTTTTGATTCTACAGTAGAGACATTATTTTTTTATTTTTTATTGTTGTGTGTAGATTGTAATTCTACTATAGAAGCATATTTTTTTTGTTAGAAGCATAATTTTATGTGTGTAGATTTTGATTCTACAGTAGAAGCATTTTTTGTATTTTTTATTATTGTGTGTAGATTGTGATTCTAGTATAGAAGCATAATTTCATGTGTAGTTTTTGATTCTACTGTGGAAGCATATTTGTAATGGTTCTTCAGGATGTTTCTTGTGGTGGAAATATAAAGCAGTTTCTAATGGTATACATATTATTTTGCAACTCTTATATTTTTTTGAATATTCTGCAACTCTTATCTTTGGTTAGTTTTGTCAGCAGTATGTTTATATATCATAAATGATAACTTTTATGTCCGATTGAACTACACCTTCATTCCTGCCCCAGCGAAACACTGTAAATTAATGATGTATGTAATATGACTAATATGCCATTTATTAATGAATCAACTGAAAATAATGTCGACTATTGGCCTGTGTACCTTCATCTTTCCTTTGATACCAGTACAAGTAAGAAAGAGTGTTATGTCCGGTTGCTAGTGATAATAAGATGCTTGTCTTTGCTTTCCTTATGTTCATTCTCTTTACTTTATATATTTACTTTATATGATGTATCTATCTTCTTCATGTTTTGTTTATCCCTGAAACTATCAAGTATTATAGCTCTCAAGGATCCTCGTTTCTCTTGCTTAGTTTTAATCCCAACTGACAGTGTTTGTAGTTTCTAGTTTCTGTAATGTTTACTTGTCAGATTAAAGAGATTGTTTTGAACAAGTTTCTATGCTTCATAACTTTTAATATATATGGGTGTGGATAACTAATTAGTTATAAATATTTAATGTATCTTCAACCGGGATTTCATTATCTATTTTGTTTTTCATTATTGTTGGAATATTGCCTAATAGATAGGGAGTTAAATTCCATTTTGTTTTATGGTGGAGATTCTTGACATTTCGATTTTCATTCTTAGGTTGTAGCAAGCTTGGGGGCCGCTGTTGTCGAAAGCTGCTGCAATTTTCTGATTGTTATTTATATCGGTAAAATTGTCATTATGAAAACAAAACAATAATGTAGGTTGGTGAGTTTGAGATCCAAGAGACAGCAAGGAGGATGTACAAAATGGTTTCTCAGATGAGGTTCTAGTCGATGATGAAAATGACACTGAGGTATAAAAATGTAAGTAACTTACCTGTTAAAATTGTTCTTTCATTTTTTCACTTTTTTCCACTACATTATAGCTTAACTACAATGTAATTATAGAATGATTTGATTCCACATTAGAACTAAAAATTATGATGCATTACAATTTAAAAAATGGACTAGAAACTAATATGGTTCCCTAGTATAAACAAGAAGTTAGAAAAACAGTATACATAGGAAAATGAGCAAATTACTAACTTGGTTCCCTAGTAGAACCAAGAAATGTCTTTTTTTTAGTTTACTAAGTTTCGATGAAAAATAGTAAATAGTAGAATAAAAAATTAAATTATGCTACATCACTATTAAAAAATGAACTAAAAACTAATATGGCTTCATTGTAGAACCAAGAAATTTAGGAAAACGGTATACATGGGAAAATGAGCAAAATACTAACTTGGTTCCCTAGTAGAACCAAGAAGTGTCTTCTTTTTAGTTTAGTATTTTTTGATGAAAAATAGTATGTAGTAGAATCAAAAATTATGTTGCATTACTATTAAGAAATGAACTAAAAACTAATATGGTTCCATAGTAGAACGGGAAAATTTAGGAAAACAATATACATAGGGAAATGAGCAAAATACTAACTTGGTTCCCTAGTAGAACCAAGAAGGGGTCTTTTTTTAGTTTAGTAATATTTATAATTTTTGTGTAAGGTTCTATAGTGGCATCATTTGTAATATTTGTGTGGATTTAAGGTTCTATATTAGAGTTTATATATTTTATGAAATTTGATTATTAATGAGTTTATTCAAGGTTCTGTAATATAATCAAATTTGTAAAGTTAATCAGTTTTTTTATGTTAGTATATGACACCTGCAATCGCCTTCTTTATATAGTTGTTGAGCAAGTTACTGGGAATGATCAAGTTATTAGTTTTGTCAGCAATATGTTTATAGTTGTTGAATATTATATCTTTATAATACAGATTGCACAAGCATGTAGGCAACATGTGAAATGGTTGGGAATGTGGGGATCTGTGAAAGCTCTAGCAAGAGCATACGAGTATCTCATGGGGCATATGGTATTTATTCATGTTTGCCTTGCTAGCTTCGTTTCCGTTTGTCTCAGAGTTTCAAACCAGGCTTCCTTTCAACCAAGCTTTGAGCAAAGGGCTCCAGATACGTCGAATTCTTGCTGGTGGAATGAAGAACAATTGATTTCCTAGAATTGTTGCTAGTGGAAAGAACAAGTGAGAGTGCCACAAAGAACATTCAGAATTTTTTCAGTAGAAACTGAGCTTGTTTAGAGATTCTAAATCAAAGCAGAGAATATAGTAACAGTCTCCTAATGTCATTACAACTTTAGGACCAAAATATCCATTGGTGCCTGAACATTGTGTAATAAGTACATACATTTGTCATATGGTGATTTCTTCTGTGATACAATACGTTAATCAACCCTATGCAAAGAAATCCATCTATAGACTACTACAATCATATTATTCTAGTAACTGACGAGAACATCCTTGATCAGTTGATCCTTGTATATATCTTGCTTTTTTTTTTCTTCTCAATTTTCAACTATACTGGGTACAACCTTTGCTCTTTGATTTTAACATTATACTTACATTTGCAATATTGGGCTGTGAGTTGCTTTATAATTCTCACCTAAGTTTACCATTACAAATTGTTTATGGAATTAATATGTGGTTCTATAATCTCACATGTTACTCCCTGCTTTAATCGAATTAAAACGTATTTAATACATGCATTATAATGCATTACTAAATTGTTTTACCACGCTAGAGCAGAGCAACTCTTACAATTGTTTTATTCAGTTCTTGGATTGAGCTATATAGGAAAAGCACCAAACCATGAATTGGGCTGCAAATTAAATATAGTTAAAGTATTAGAGATTCTCAATTATTTCTTATTGCTTTAGATCTTCTTAAAACGTACTGGTTAAGATGCTATCAAAGATAAAAAAAACAAACACCAAGTTAGGAATCCGAATTAATAGTTTCAACGTCTTAGGTTCTATTCAGAGTTTAAACTACACATGCGTTTATATGTACACCTTTTACCCCCTTAAAGAATCTGACAAAACAATAATTGGGAAAGAAGAATTAGCCAATTAATTATTATACCAATCAAATATTTTTGTGTGCATATGTAATTTTAATTTTATATTTGAACATCTGGAACAACAGGAAAAGGCTCGAAACATAAGATCTCAGTTCAAGATTAAAACTCGAGAGGATTACAAATATTAATTTGCAGGACTCTTGAATTTAAAAATCACTGAAGCAGATAAATATAAACAAAGGTAAAGTTTAATTTGAAACAGGTGGTTTCTCCAGCTCATCTCCATGAATATCTATACTCGACCCTTGACATTCTGGATAAAACACCGACTATATTTTCTTTTCAATAAATTTTGCATCTCCATCCTTTACTAGTTCTTTCTTATTCACTCCAACCTTTATCCGACTTCTCTGTTTCACTTCAGGTTCATAATTTTTCCGAAATGCCAAATTCCCATAAAAGTGCCAGATTCATAATTTTCGAAGTTCTGCATATCAGGTCCCTGCACAAGGCAATTAAATAGGCCTATTCAATCAGAAAAGCTAGTATTTATATGCACTACACTATCACTGACAAATGACAATAAGCTAAACCCAAAAAAATTACAGATTAGGAAGTGCACGGTAATGATAACGTACTTAATTAGAGTTAACCTGCTGCACCATACGGTCTTATCTCTTTGTGCTCTCTTTCTTGATTGCAATAAACCAGTGGCTTTATATGGATTTCACCAAGTTAAAAGTACTTCATTCTTCCCTGTACCATTTACTAATTCAATAACCAATATATTTATAAAATATATATGATTCTATTGTAGAAACACTATTATATATACAACAAAACTACTCATTAAAGATATTTATTATTTTGATTGTATAGCAGAACCAAGTTACATACATTGTCGCTTTGCAACTATTCCCGATTCTAGAGTGGAACCAAAACCTATAGATCAAAATTGCATTACAAGACTACTCATTTAAAGATATCGAATATTACGATTCTATAATAGAACCAAATGAAATGCATAATTTTAAAAAAGGCTGTTTATGAGCGTAACCTCCTCCAACGGAAATCATTTGGTTCCCCAGTAGAACCAAAACTATAAAACAGAACCACTTTACAAAATTACATATTTGAGGAGTATATTGTTTTGGTTTTATGGTTCTATAATAGAGAAAACTACATGATTCATACTGTAAATAACAAGATTATTGTTCAATGTAAAATACATACAATTAAACAACAAACACCTACATCAACCATAAATTACAATTAAAAAACTTAAAAACAAGACAAATTGCTTATAAATTAAACCTGAGAGGGATAGGAGGTCAACATAATCACAGATTTGAACTTGATTTGAGGAACAATCGGCTTGATTCGAAGAACACGAAACTAGATTTGTCGAAGATGCCATCTCAGATTAATTGTAATTACATGGAGAGAGTTAGAAAAAGAGTACGATGGATATGTGGGAGAGATTGAGAGAGAGAGACTTCGAGAGAGAGATCAGAGAGATATCGGCGAGAGAGATGATTTAAGTGTGAGAAAGTCATGACCTTTAACTAACCATATAATTTCTGTTTGTATTTTTTTTTAATTTTGAATTATCATAAGCCGCTGGATTTGATTTAGATCTAATGGTTCAGATTAATGGAGAGGGTTCTCCATATAAAATGGTTCTCCATGGAATAATGGCCTAGAAAAGATTATATTAACTATTATAATTTGTTACTGATGTCATAATTTTTTATTTTATTTTTAGGGTTCAATTTTTATGGATAAAAATTATAATATAAGTCTTTATAATATATATGTTGAAGTTGGGATTTCGGTTTAACGAGAAAGTGGCTCAATCGAATGAATCGTGTTTAACAAGAAATTGGTTTATTAGAAAAAATATATAATTATTAAAATTTAATATTGATAATATAACATAAATATGTATTGAATTTTTTTGAAAAGATTGTAATGCCGCCGCGAAGCGCGGCTTCATCGACTAGTTACTATATAATTTTAAAAAAAAAATGATTACACATTTATATTAAATATTAAAAATTGACATATATCTATATATTATAAATTGTTGGATAACCCTTTCCTCAGGTTCGGGATCCATATTCAGGTTTGATAAATATCCATGACCCATTATAGTAGTAAATTATATGCTTAGGATTAGGTTCGGGATCCGTTTATATTACCCATCCAATTATATGATATGATACATATTTTAAAATATATTGACCCGATATTATATAAAATACACATTTATTTTTGTTAACAAATGATTTTGATTGATTATAATTATAATGAGATCCATTTATATTACCCATCCAGTTATATGATATAATCCATATTTTAAAATATATTGACCCGATATTATATAAAATACACATCATGACAAACCACAAATTATTTTCTTGCCAAAAATTATTTCCTTGATAATACCAAAAATTGTTAACAAATGATTTTGATTGGTTATAATTATAATGGGCCCAATTAAAATATTCCAAAATGCCAAATAATTATTTCCTTCATAAAACACAAATTATTTTCTTGCCAAACATTATTTCCTTTCTAAAAATTGTCAATTTTTCTGGGCAGTTGTTATTATTAATGCCAAATAATTGGTTATAATTATAATCCATATTTTAAAATATGTTGACCCGATATTATATAAAATACACATCATGACAAATCACAAATTATTTTCTTGCCAAAAATTATTTCCTTGATAAGGTTCGGGACATCCAGTTATATGATATGATCCATATTTTAAAATATATTGACCCGATATTATATAAAATACACATCATGACAAACCACAAATTATTTTCTTGCCAAAAATTATTTCCTTGATAATACCAGCCAAAAATTATTTCCTTGATAATACCAAAAATTGTTAACAAATGATTTTGATTGATTATAATTATAATGGGCCCGCCAGGGCCATCTAATTAAAATATTCCAAAATGCCAAATAATTATTTCCTTCACAAAACACAAATTATTTTCTTGCCAAACTTTATTTCCTTTCTAACAATTGTCAATTTTTCTTGGCAGTTGTTATTTTCTGATTTTGATTGGTTAATAAATTATTTAATGATTTTGATTTTAATGATTAAAATTATTTTCTGATTTTGATTGGTTAATAAATTATTTTGTGAAAAATTATCAAAACACCTCATGTTCTTCAAGAAATTAAAATATTTAACTATTAAAATAGACAACTTTTTAGTATTTCTATCATTTTTCATTTCTACATTATAAAACTACACAGAATTTATTAAAATTTAAAATAAAATTTATTTAAAATATGAACTCCCGTGTGCGAAGCACGGGCATTAAACTAGTTATGAGATAAAAAATTATCTCAAGAAAAATTATTATTATGAGAGGGGTAGTATTATTATTAAATTTTTTTAGGTCTAATTAAATCTACGAATCTCTTTTATTTTATTTTTTCTTAATAATTTATTTATTATAATTAGAGTAGATTATTATAAATATCGAACACAACACAACCCTTATTTTATTAGAACAATAGAACCTGTCTAGTTGACAGTTTAGTTGGTACTAAATACTACTGTAAGTAAAATAACTGGGAGCGCCGCCTTGATTTTGTACACTCTATGGTCTGCTGCTGCTGCTGAATTATAGTATTTGGTGTTTCTTCTAACATCATCTTGCTGTTTCTCCACACTCACACGTCAGGTAATTGTTTGTTCTCTTTTTGTTTCTTTCCGTTTGAGTCACCATGCCTTTGCTTTTCCTCTGCTTTCTCTTTCTAGTTGGGTTTGTAATCAGCAATCATATTATTTATATATAAATCACACAGGGTTTCTGATGATTTAGGGTTTTATTTATATTTGTTGGATTGATTGTTATTCGTAGTACTAACCCCTTAAAAACGACAACCTTAACCTTGTTTTGGGTTTAAGGAAATAGCTGCTCTTCCCTGTCTGTGGTGGACATGAATTTCCCTCTTGGCTTTACCAATAATACAACATCTGCTTATGCTACTCCCACCAAAGAGTTTGCTTGCCTCTTTTCTGTTCTTGCCGGCATTCTTATCTGCAAAATTGTAAGCTCCCTTCATTCGTATTCACCCCTATATTATTATTATTATTATTATTCGATTTCATAACCAACCGAATTCCTGTACTTGCTTTTCAAGGTTTATGAAGCCACAGGTGTAGTTAGCCTTTCCCTGTTTAAGGGATATGCCAAACTCAGCAGCCCACAGAAACTTGAATGGAACAACAGGTGCTGCTCGTGCTTCTTACTTTCCTTGATTGTTATAATTTTATTTGAATGCTCATTCTTATTATGCTTGCTTGGCTCCCTAGGGGTTTCTCTACTTTCCACGCCTTCTTTGTGGCTGTTGCTTCCATTTATATTTTGTTTCTATCGGATCTTTTTAAAGACACTTCTGAAGATGTTCCTATCACATATAGGACATCTACCTTTTCCGATGCAGCACTGGGGGTACGCTGTTGAAACTTAATTATGTAATTACTATCGCTTATGTTATTTGACTTGGTAAAGAATCTAGCCTAGTGAATATTAATGATTTTATTGATGTTTTGATAACTAAATTTAAAGTTCCATGATAAACAAACATTGTATTAGCAGAAACATTTATAAATACAGAAAATATTTAAAAGTATCCTGTTAGAACGACATCTTTTTCACACAACATAACTGGTTATCTCACTTTGGTAATCAGCATTACCGCTGAAGATATGAGTTAAGAATGAGATAGCATTGTTCCTCCAGCATATTTCTTTTCCAATACCGTCTTTTGCTATTTTTGTTTTTGGCAATGTATATCATTTGAAAATACGGTAAAATAGTAAAATTAGTCAGATTAGAGATACTCTCTAAATATGTAATCCACATTACCATAAAAACAGAGCAAGAACTATGAGTTTATGACTAGTGTCAATCTGTACAGGTTTCTCCTTTTTTGTCAGGATTTGCTAAGAGTCCGTTATTTGATGTCTCTGCTTTCTGCATCGAGAAGACGTTATTTCATTTCCGACTAGTTAGTCATGATAAAACGATATCATAAAGAATGCCATCTTTAGATAAATCTAGAGTCTCTGGTTTAACGATTTTTATGACGGTATGTGACAAGACAACCAGAAATGAGATATGTCTGGAACATTAGTTTTTTTTTTTTTTTTGGGCATAAGTACGGAACTGTTATTTTGCATGGGAAATAAATTACTTGCTAGGGCTTTCCTGAATTCTGAATAATATGTTGATGTTGTTGGCATCACTCCTTGTTGTTCTTTGGAATTTCAAGAAAGAAGATTTAGCTATCTGTGTCCAAAGAAACTGGTAAAGGAGCCTCTAGCTAGGGCGTTGAGTACTTCTGAAAGGGTGTTGATAGATTTCTTCGCTTTGTCTGATTTAGTAATTATATTAAATTATATGGTTCTTGATCAAGGCTGCTGGATATCAAATTGTTTAGAAAAAAATAAGGGTAGAAATTTCATAAATCTAAATTTTCTGGAGAATAAGATCAAGCAGATGGAATCTATAATGTCCTCATGCTGATTTCAGTGAAAAGTTAATCAGATTAGCTTACCGATTATCTTTATCTACTAACCTATCGTCGTGTAGTGACATTATGTTCTCACAGGTTCTTACTTTTCTTTTCTCATGTTGATACAGATATCCCTTGGTTATTTTTTATCGGACTTGGCAATGATACTATGGAATTTTCCAGCTTTAGGTGGTATGGAGTATGTAAGTATACAGAATCATGCTGGATAGAGTGATAATGGACTATATATGTAGTTTTTCCATTCTTTATCCTTTTCAGATTTGTTTTCCAAACCTCTGCAGTCTGGCAGTCTATTAGATCTATTCACGTTTCGTTCATTTCAGTTGGTATATTTTAACAGGTTTTGCACCATGGACTCTCCATGTTTTCAATTATTCAGTCCATTGTAAGTGGTCAAGCGCAATTTTACATACTAATGGTTCTCTTTACTGAGACCACAACTCCCTTCGTGAACCTAAGATGGTAAAGACGGCATATAAATAAATCCTCTCTCAACACTACTATACTAAAGATTCAACTCCATTTGATTTATCTTTATTCATGTGCAGGTATCTGGATGTTGCGGGTCAGAAGAAATCTAAACTTTATACCTGCAATGGCATTGCATTGTTCCTGGGGTGGTTGGTACAGTCTACAACCTTGAAACCTCTCTTTTTATTTTTCTCTATGTCCTAGAATTCCAGAAAGTACTCTGTGGTTGGCTGCATGCTGTAATAGAGCCTAGCTACTATAGATATAAAAATAATATAAAAAGTACAAATAAAGCGAGTAATACCGTGTCATATTTAATTCACCAGTTTTTGTGAGTTTGGAAGTTTCTTTTTATTGTGATGCTTGCATTTTCACCAGTCAGTTAGAGTGACAACCTTTAATTCCTCATTATGTGAATATCTCAATCACGGGCCTTTTCATGTTATATGCAACTTATTTGTACTTCTGCCGAATCCCTTTTTAGTGGATGCTTCAACAAAAATATAAATTGATTATGACATGTTAAACCATCTGATGTCCTTCAGGGTGCCAGGATCCTTTGGTTCGTCTTCTTTTTCTACCACATGTTTAACCATTTTGAACAGGTGAGCCAGATCAATCAGAAGCACTGCCTATGTTAAAATGCAAAGTATTACTTTGTCTTTACGGAATAGGGCTTAAATATTATTATTTGTAAACATTTACAGGTTCAGAAAATGTATCCTTTGGGCTTCTACAGCATGCTTACTGTACCTCCTGTGTTGGCAATGATGAATGTGTTCTGGTTCTGGAAAATCACCAAAGGAATGATAAAGACGCTTACGAAAGCAAGACATAGTGTGTAGTCGTTTTCAATTATCATAAAAGATGATTGTTTCCTGTAGTTTAACTTAGCAATGTACATTCTGCACATCTGTAAATTTTGCCATCGGCTTTTTTAGATATCAGAAGACTGGGGGTTAATTGTTAAGGTTCAATGAAATTTCTCAATTGGGTCGCTAAATATGAAAAAGCTTGTGGCACCATGGCGATACTTGAACACATACACTAGTGCTGACAACAATATTTAGGAGTTTGGTGCCGTATAATATTAGGGCCGAGCAAAAAACTGAATTAAAACCAAAACTGGATTGGAATTGATAAAAAGTTGAACCAATTCGAAACCGGAAACTTAAAAAACCGATCCTTTCCTAATATATTGGTTCCAGTTTTAGGTTCAACTAGCATGATAGCCCGTGCAAAGCACGGGTCACATTTTAATTCGTATAATTTTTTCCAAATGTTGTCATAAAGTCTTTCATTTCTTATCTGTTTCACGTTTCTCGGTCTATCAGTAATCAGTGGTTGATCACCGTTCTAATTTCAAAATATTAGTATACTCTAATTCCTAAATACCATATGTACAGCGTTGTTTGTTCAATGTGTGAACGATGACCGATAAATTCGGTAAATAAAAGTTAATCATCAGCTGTCGCGTATTACAACAATAATAGTGTGCCCTGTAGTCTGTTTTTATGACAACCCGGGTCAAACCCGAGCCTTTTTCCAAAATCGGGTCAATTCCCGTTTCCGAATTCGAAATCAATTAAAGTACACTGGTACAAATGTAACATCTTGGATTATCTACAAGTCCACCACAGACCCCTTAAAAATCATGATTTGTTGGTGCAATTGGTAATAGTACTTTGCCTTATATAGTCAACTAAAGTCTCCAACCTCCTCGATGTTGGAATGTTACAAAACTTATAAACAAGATTTACAATGTAACAATATTTTTACCGAATCGAGCACAAAATTTCAAACTAAGTACAATTTTATTTTAAATTTAACAATGAAACATTTTCCATTATAATCCTGTATACTCGTTTAGTAGGATAAAAATACAATATTTTTTTATGTGTTAACTATGTTGAATTCCTTAAGTACAAGAAATATTTTAAAATTGTTACATTTTTTTTTTTTTTTTTTTTTTTTTTTTTTTGACAAAATGCAAATTTCATATCATTAAATTAAAACAAGTCTAGCCGGGACAAATCCCCAACTGACAATGCAATCAGGTTGATAAACAATAAAACGAGCTAAACAAATAGCCGCATTGTTTCCAGACTGCTTAACATACTGAATCCATGGATTCTTGAAATTGAAAATGAATACAAAGGCTTCTCGAGTAATCCAGCCAACATCGGTTCCGAAAATGGTAGCTTCACAATTGACCTTCACAATAGTTCCACGGCTGTTGCGGTGTTCAGGCGACTCAGTTGCAAAAACTAAGCAATGAGAAACAATAGTCCTCGAATAATGAACAACTATAATTTGTGAAAGGTGAGCACATGCGGTCACAACCATTCCAAACAAACCCCAGCTATCTACATGCCGGGATCCAGCTATAGACATGCCGAAAGTTCCAAGCATACCCCAGCTATCTACATGCCAGAATCCAGCTATAGACATGCCGAAAGTATAACTGATGTAGTAATCCAGATCTCCCAAAATTCCATCAAAATCATTCTCACTGATAACACACAAACTCACATAAAGTGAGACACACGCATAAAGCGAGAAAACACGCATAAAGCGAGACGAAAACAAAACACACATAGATCGATACGAAAGCAAAGCTAATCGATTTTATTGAATCTGGAAAAACAAGATCGAAAGAAAATGAGGGAGAAGGGAGGAGAGAGGCGGAGGAAGAGAAAGGAGAGAGGCGGAGGGAAGAAAGAGTAGAGAGGCGTGGGGAGAGGGAGGGGGAAGGAGAGAGGCGGGAGGGGGGAGAAGGGAGAAGGGAGAAGGGGGGGGAGTCAGACGACTCTCATAGGATTCTCCCCATCTACTTAATTACCGGTACATTAATGAGAATTTTAAAATTGTTACATAATTAACTCATATTTAACAAAATTTAGAGACTAAATAGGTGCTCTCTTTGTAATTGAGGTTGCTTCGAAAAAATTATCCTTTAATTTATAAAGTATATTATGATAGTTTGCATTATATTACACTCATAGAGTTTGTCATTTAAAAAGTTTATATTTGAACACAGTATCATATATCTATATTATTTATACTATTATATTAAAGACGAATTTAAGATAATCCATTGATCAATATAATAAATTCAACTATTTTGAATCGTAGGCACAGTAATTTTAATAGATCAATTATCACTTTTACCCATCTTCCCACCTTATATATACTACAACTTATTCCCTTCTCCTCCCTCTGACCACGTCGGCATTCATCTTCCCCCGACCACCTCTCTTTTATTTTTGACAACCTTAAATTTGTTCATTTTTCCTTCGTCCGACCATCTCTAATTCATATTTAGTAACCTCTCTTCAAATTGTATTTTCAACATTCCTCAAATTTGACTGATTTCAGAGAGTGATGATTGTCACAATGATGGTGTATACGACATTATTTTCTTCAAATATGAATTATTATTTTCTTTTCTTTTAAAATTTTAGTTAGTTACATATTGCACTATAATCTAATTACATATTTGATCTAATTATTTTAAAATTTGATTTTTTCAGCCTGCTCATATATTTTAATGGATGTCAATCAAAATATCTTGTTTAATGTATATGTAGTTAATATGAAATATTATATAAATATTAACGAAATCTATGTTATTCACTTTATTTTATTTTTTTTCGTATAAATCGAATCATAATCATTCTAATCATTTGTATGATATACATCTTTAATTATTAAAAGAGAAAATTATTCCTGAGGTTATCTCAGAAGACTTACATGAGGTTATAGTGTAAATAGTTATGGCAGTTTTGTAAATATTGGTAACTTTTTTAAAAATCCTGAAATTACAATTGTACCCTCGTGCATTAATATGGAGAATTTTAGTTATCTCAGGGAATTTTCCTGAGGTAACCTCAGGAACATCAAACCCTTACTAAAATGGGAAAATATTTTCATCATTTTATTATGAATAAATTTTAAAATAGATATAGTGAGGAGGTTATTCATGAATGTGGTTAATGATTTGAAGATATGTATTAAAAATTGAGCTGGTTTAATGGTTGTGGGTGTGAATAAATTTTAATGGTTGTGGGTGTGATTAAATTTTAAAATAAATATAATGAGGAGGTTATTCATGAATGTGATTAATGATTTAAAAATATGTATCAAAAGTTGAGTTGGTTCAACGGTTGTGGGGGTGAGTATAAATTCTTGTGCACAATGGGGTCATGGGTTCAATTCCCATGAAAAGCAAAATTTTTAACATTAATATGATTTCAAGGGCATAAAGGTAAATTACTAAATAGGATGAAAAACCATGTTCCCCTAATAATGGAATGGATGGATGAATATGAATTAAGGGCATAAAGGTAAATTACTAAATAGGATGAAAAACCATGTTCCCCTAATAATGGAATGGATGGATGAATATGAATTATTATTTTATTTTCTTTTAAAATTTTATTTTTTTCCGGTGTAGTTACATATTGCACTCTAAATCTAATTACATATTTTATCTAGTTATTTTAGAATTTTATTTTTTCGGCTTACTCATATATTTTAATGGATGTCAATCAAAATATCTTGTTTAATGTATATGTAGTTAATATGAAATATTATATAAATATTAACAAAATCTATGTTATTCACTTTATTTTATTTTTTTCGTATAAATCGAACCATAAATATTTTATTTGATTTTATTTTAAAATAGAGATAGTGAGGAGGTTATTCATGAATATGGTTAATGATTTGAAGATATGTATCAAAAGTAAGTTGAGTTGATTCATGGTTGTGGGTGTGATTATAAACTCTTGTGCACAATGGGGTCATGGGTTCAATTCCACTGAGAAGAAAATTTTTTAACATTAATATAATTTGAAGGGCATAAAGGTAAATTACTAAATATGATGAAAAACCATTTGTAGAGATGAAATCTCAAATATGAATTATTTTTTTATTTTCTTTTAAAATTTTAATTTTTTCCGGTGTAGTTACATATTGCACTCTAATCTAATTACATACTTTATCTAATTATTTTTAAATTTTATTTTCTCGGCCTACTCATATATTTTAATGGATGTCAATCAAAATATCTTGTTTAATGTATATGTAGTTATGTGAAATATTATATAAATATTAACAAAATCTATGTCATTCACTTTATTTTTTTTCGTATAAATCGAACCATAAATATTTTATTTTATTTTATTTTAAAATAGAGATAGTGAGGAGGTTATTCATGAATGTGATTTAATGGTGTGTATCAAAAGTTGAGCTAGTTTAATGGTTGTGGGTGTGAATAAATTTTAAAACAGATATAGTGAGAAGGTTTTCATGAATGTGATTTATGATTTAAAATTATGTATCAAAAGTTGAGTTGGTGCAATGGTTGTGGGGGTGAGTATAAACTATTGTGAACAATGAGGTCATGGGTTCAATTCCCATTAAAAACAATTTTTTTAACATTATTATAATTTGAAGGATATAAAAGTAAATTACTAAATAGGATGAAAATGAATTTTCCCCTATAATAGATATAATAGAAGAGAATCTAAAAAAATCGAAATCGAAACGATTACTTAAATAAATGAATAGATTTTTTTATAGTTTATATAAATTTATATAAAGTTGAAAAATTTGTACACACATACATATATTCAAAAGTATAGAAGCAGTGAAATAAAAAAAAGATACTACCTTCAAAATAAATGTGTCATCCAACTGATCAGTCCTGTTAATTAGCAGCTATCTTGTTATCTTGTTAATTACTCCGTAGCATTTATATATGTGTAGATTTTCACCACTAAAAATATTTGGTGCCTATTCTTTTCCTTTCTAGAATCACTTGTATTAACCTGCTTTACTCCTTCTGTTTTTTGCCATGTTTACTACTTTACTCCATTTGAGTCTCCATCTGTTGGTGGAACCAATGGACCAGTGTAATAACCTGTAGCTCCCCGTTATGTAGGTTCATAGCTAGGTTGGCTTGTTGATAAAATATTACTCTTACTGATTCGATAACCAGTGACGGAGCCAGAACAAAATGTGAGGGGGGTCCCAAAATTTCTGAAAATTTAAACTGCGCGAAGCCAGGATTTTTTTCCCACTAAATCATGCAAAAAATGAAAAAATTTCACTAAATCATGCAAAAAATGGATATTTTTCCACTAAATCATACAAACATGGATATAAAAGAAGACAAATAGACCATCTAGGAAGGGCCAAGAACAAGTAAATGATAGAATATATATATATTTTTCAAAAAAAAAATTTTTTTTTTAAAAAAAAATCCCCCAACCTAGGAGGGGCCAGGGACCCCCTGGACCCCCCAGCTCCGTCACTGTCGATAACTATCATTCAATAACTTGTGTCAAACAATAAATTAGCCACTTTATCGGATTATAAACCACATTGTCTCTTCCTACATCTCTTCGTTTGTACGAGCTCATACAAAATTTACTATCTGAATCTGTAAATTACATTCTTTTGGTGTGTAGATTGCTTCTAAGTTCTAACAATACCTCCAAGTGTCGGATATCAGCGAAGTCCAGTGAGTGTGTACTACTACTGCTAATCTACTACTACCATCTTTGCATTTTGTTTAATTTCTATCCTGGAGATTATCTATCAGTTGTTTTTGTACAACTTTTAATAGGGGTTAAATATCCTGGAGACTGTCTCAAATGATAAAGAGACTGCCTCTTTAGTGATAGAGCTTGTCCCAATTAACTAACAGAATAAATACGCAGCAAAAATAAATAACAGAATTAAAACAAGAACACCAGGAATTTTCACTTGGTTCGGCCCCTACCCAATCTATGGCCTACGTCCAAGTCCCTATGCCAACTAGCACAGAGATTATATTATTAAAACAATAATATAAAGCTTACAGTTTTCCCCGATTACAAATTTAAAGCCTCTTGGAAGAACCCTTCCCTTTGACACAACTGTCGCCTAGCAAACCTACTACCTAGCCCAGTGGCTACCTTGGCTTATGATTTGTAATCCTAACTAATTGCCACAACCCGGCACAAGTATGTATAGAATAAATAAACGATTACAACTCAATGGAAACTTCTGAACTCAGTATATAAGCTTGAATGTCTTTGTAAAGAAGTTGTATTGCAGATGTGTGTTGAGTTGTTTTTCTTCTTGCCAAATGATCGACTTTATATAGCATTAGAAGATGTAGCCGTTAGAGATTTGTATTCCTGAAAATATAGCTGTTGAGACATGAATCAATCAAGAGTAATTCAGTGATAGCAATTAACAAGATTATTACAACGGCTCCATTCGAGTAAATTTAGGAATTTGAATGAGAATCAAATCTCACAATATTCATGAAATATCTCCTGAGATATATAATCTGCAATCACATAGATATAGCATTCGAGAAATATGGTAACTACCAGATTATGTGCAAGATAAACGTTAAGCTTAGAGAATCAAACCACAAGGATTTAATTCAAAGACAATTCAAAGTATCATCCTAAAAACATGGGAATAACAAAATTGGCCACTGAATACTTTGAAATATCTCAAATACATCACCGATACATTCGGGATCTCATTTAAAATACTTTTAAAGACATAAATATCAAACAGATACCTTTAAAATGTACTCGGGAAGTAAAAATAATTTTTCATTAAGTTCTACACATTTTTCTTGAATGCTATCATAACCAAAGGAAAGTTCAATAATTCTAATATTTTTTATAATATATTTAGATTTTAAGAAATCTTTATACTATTTATTTTTAATTTTATAGTTAGTTTCTTTGATTTAATTAAAATTAAATAGTAAATAAATTTTTAAAATCTAAATATATAATAAAAAATACTAGAATTCATAAACTTTCATTTGGATACAGTAGCATTTAATACAAATGTGTGGAACTCGATGAAAAATTACTTTTACTTTCTGAGTACATATATAGAAGTATTTGTTTGATATTTATGCCTTTAAAAGTGTTTTAAATGAGTCTCCGAATTTATCAGTGGTGTATTTGAGATATGTCAAGTTATTCAGTGACCAATTTAATACTTAATCCCTTTTAATAGTGTGAGAGAAAATGTCATCATGTGAAGTTATGTTTTATTTTTTACTGCTGGTGCAGCATGTAGGACTTGGAAATGCATACTGGAGTCAGTGGACTGTTGCCTTCAGGGTCACTGGTCAGATTATGTTGCTAGGTTGTAACTGATACTCCTTCGATTTTGATGATCACAGCAAGCTAAAAGACTTGATATTAGATACTCCCTCTGTCCCCCTTGGTTCTTTACCTTGGGGGACGTAATTCTGGCACGGATTTTAAGGTGCAATTTGCGGATAGTTTCATAACTTATTTTTTAAATTTTCTTTTTTTATATAAAAATAGAATTGTTCTATTTTTATACAAAAAAGGAAAATTTAAAAAATAAGTTATGGAACTATATTTTTTAGGAGCCTTAAAATGCGTGTCGAGTAGTGAAAAAGAAATGTAAAGAAATGGGAGGGACAGAGGGAGTATAAAACATCGTGCTATTTCTGTATGCACTAAATTGGTTTTGCAGGGTAAAGTAGCTTATTGATTGCCAAATCAGTCTTCCAAATCAGCAAGCCAAAGTTAGAATACTGTTACAGTCCAGCATGCCATTTGCATAGAGACAGACTACAATCAGCATGCCGTTTGCAACGGTCCAGAAATTCCATGATTGCAAATTTTGTGGAGATTTTATAGGAATCATATCTAATATATATAATACGTATATTATATATATCTGAGCTCTTTTTAAACGTATCCTTATGTACTAAAATGTGTTTCCTAAATTATAGGAAGTTGTTTTTGATTAAAACTTTTTATTCAAACTTCCTTATACGTTTTCTGTCCTATTATTTTTAGAAGAACAAGTCGTATATCTCAGTATCTTTCTTTCTTCTCCTATCAAACGTTCACATAACGTTTATAAACAACTCTAACAACTTGAACGTTGGAATTGGATCCAAAATGTTGCAAAATTCCAATTTTTTTTTTTCCAATCCTCACTTCTCTCTCCCCGCTTTTCTTTCCCGCGTGTTGTGTGTTTTTCTTTTCTAAAATGGGCTTGGCCCAAGACATATGTACTAATTAATAATAATTCCTTTCGGCCCAAATAAAACACAACTTATTCCTTTTTCTCTCCTTTTTATTCCACTTGTAATTGTTTTATCAAAACAATTACCTCCCAAATTTCCAACATAATTATACTCTTTAACCTTATAAAATAAAGTCATCAAATCTCTAAAAGTCTCGTATTTAAATAATTACGAGTCCACTCGCAAATTTCCCGGAAATAAATCCTAAAAATAATCTGACGTAAAATAAATAATATTTGACATAATAATTTCATCCTTAACAAGAAAATAATTTATTCCTCAAAATCTACAATTTATCATCTCGATCTCTACATTATTTATTATATCTCAACCAGTTCAAAATTTAACCGTAATAAATCTTACTCCAAATAAAATAATCAAAATTAATATTTTCGGGATCAGGGTGTTACATAGAACATGTCGGAAGTTATCATTTCGTCCTCATCCCAATGCTTATGATTATGAATATAAAGTACTCGTATTGGTGGATGTTGAGGAAATCGGTTTTCGATACCGATGAGATGTTGGTCTGACGGTACATGATTTCTGAAGTGCATGACATCAAAATCGTCATCCCAACGATCATATTGTGGACCGAAGTGGTGATAGTGCATGTGTATATAATGGTGTTCTTCACAAAAAAGTTGTCAAGGCTCAGGTTCTTCTTGAATTTGATTTGGTAAGGGTTGGGTACGAAAAGCAAAGTGGTTATGAGTGAACATGTTGTTTGGAGTTACAATTGGTATATCATGGGCTTGAATAATGATCATATCTTGCAGCGATATTTTAGTTACAACATGATCATCCCCACGTAGCAAATGTATGTTGTAATGGTAATATCGAAAAGCAGGTGGCGAGGGCGGTGGCGAGGGCGAGGGCGAGGGCGAGGGCGGGGGCGGGGAGAGGGGGACGGAAAGGGGTTTCATTTTGAGGCATCGTGGAAGTTGATGATGATTGGTGGCGAATGGTTATGTACTTATATGTAGATTGTAGTATAGACATTAACTACATTACTTCTGGTGGTATATGTATTTTGAAAAATAAAATGTACCGTTGCACTTTGCAGTTGCAGTACGTATGAAGCGTTTATTGGTAACCTAACTTGAAGTGTCTGAGTTACTAAATGATTTTCCACGTTGGAAAAATTCCTATTTTAGGAATTTCAGAGAAAAACAGAGTAAAGAAATATGGGTGTTTAATGAATTTCAGAAAAAAACAGAGTAAAGAAATATATGGGTGTTTAATGTTGTGCAGTTGTATTGGGAGTAGGCTCTGTTTGTTTTGACTTTAGGGGATATTACATAGCATTGAAATACTTTGGGATTAAATTGTTAAGCTAATATTGTGTTGTCCATTTATATATTTATTTTAATCCATGCCATGCGACTTCATGGTTGATTGACATGATTTATTTAAATTAAATTAAAATCAAATCGAATTGAAATAGACAAAAATCAAACTGATTTCCATTATAAATTTCAATCGAATCGGAAAAAATTGAGTCAAACTTATTAAAAATAGAAATAATTTATGTAATCTACATTTTTAATAAATACATAAAATTATGTTTTATGGATACGTACTAATATCAAAGTACTAAAATACAAATTTTATTATCATCAAATTTGGATTTGACTCCTTATAATTATGTAATTACAAAAAAAAATTATTATTTTAATTTTTTAAGCTTCATTTCGGGTCCGAGTTTTTCAAGTTTCTATGAATGTTTTGAGTTAAATAAATTATTCAATTTAAATTTACTTAACCTATATTCGTACTTTGCATAGATTATCGGTTATTTTATATGGACCATTAACTTAGCTGTTAATTTTTAGCAGTTAGCGGATGGAATTAGTTGTTTTTGACTAGCGGATTAAGTTAACTATTTTAATTAGTTTCAAAACAAAAAGTTAACTATTTTAATTAGCGGATTAAGTTAGTTTTTTGTATATTAACCAGACATAATACAAATCATTAACGGAAAAACTCTTCCAAGTTTTCAAAATTGATTAGCCAAAAAACTATTTCAATAAGCTAATTACCGAACACTAACATTAATTTCATCTTATCAAATCTCTAATTTAATTTAAATCTTTTATGTTTTCTCAAAATTCTAACTTCCAAGCACACATGTGAATATCTAAAGACTAAAGCTAATAAATATATTCTATCTACTATCCAGCTGGTGTGCATTACTTTGGGTGTTTGGTGAAATTTATTTTTCAGAATAAATTAACTTATTTTAAGACAAAGTTAAAGATTCCTAACGTTTTTCTGAAAAAGTTAATTATTTTTTGCAACTTATGGAATCTCAAACATATATTAAATACTTGTATAATTTTTTTTCAAAATTTAAAATTTTTACCCGAAAATAAGGATTTATTTTAAATCGCGGCTAAACATGCCCTTTCTGTGGTGGCTACAGTTAGAAGTAAGTGACCTATCTTACTCTTGTCCTTGAGTTAGGCAGTTGCATCTTGCAAATTTATCTAGTACCACAAGTCCACAATGCCACCAGCCCTCCAATTTTGTGAGTATTGCAAAGGAGAAAAAATGACAAATACAACCTATTTGTTATTAAATTATACGAAAATGAAAAACAAATTAATACATAGAAAACAAGCCAACAGGCACTTACAAAAGCAGGTTACAGTTACATCCAACAGTAACCAGAACACAGGGAATCCTATGATACTAATACATAGGTAGCTACATATAGATAGAAGATCATGACGGCCAAAGCAAATCAGGCCAAAATTCGATGAAACTTGCTAATCATCCAAGGTAATAGCTTCACTCGCAGCGTGAGAAGGGCCTCCTACTTCGAAAGTAGCCGAAGAGATACCTCTCGAAGCTGCATAAAAGTGTGCATCCTCAGAACCATGGATACCAGTAGAAGTAACACCTATCGTGCTAGGAGGCATGCATACAACCTCAGAGGCTTTCTTTTTGCCTTTATCATTTGGGTCTTGAGACAGAGAAGTCATAGGAGTCATCGATGTCACTGAAGTAACAGGCTCATTAATAACTATACCACGATTGGATTGACCCATGAGAGGATCACGAGAGGGAACAGCACAAGAACGAGATGATAGATTATCCCAAGTAAATTGGCCTTGATCTGAAATCCAGGGAAAAGGGATCGATGACAGCTCTGGAATCGAGCCCCTCCTGTCAGAGGGAAACAACAGAACAGATTGACTAGAAAGTCCAGGCCATGGGATAGTTGTAGATGGAGTCGTAGCAATAGATGGGTTAGCCTCAGGTTCAAGTTGACTCAATTCGCCAAAGCCTAGATTGGGAAGGATATCAAATGCAGGCAAGTGTGGTCCCAGACCATTGTTCATATCTATTAGATCTAATGATTAAATTTATTTACTAATTGCATACCCAAAAATATGACATCATATCTTTTAACCACTAAAAAATATAATAAAAATTCGTATACAACGAATAATATCCGTTAGATTTTTAGTTAAAATTAGAACTTTTAGATCTAATGATTAAATATGTTATATGATTAAATTTATTTACTAAAATTTCAAGGTTCGAATTCCGTCAACGATAATATTATCCTTCATTTTCTTAATCTTCTTTATTTCTTTGATGCCCCTTTTTACCATTACACAGCATTTGGAGCGACCCAATTTAGATTGGATCGATCAAAATCTAAACATCTACTATTTTTTGTCATTACACAACATTTGGAGTAACCCAATTGGATCGACCCAAATCTAAACCTCTACTATTATCCTTTTTTTTATCTTTCTTTATTTCTTTGATTCTCCTTTTTGTCATTACTCAAATCTATCTCTATCATTTTTCACCTTCAAGTCCATGCCGCTGAAATCTTCACACTGCTGGATTTTGACGCATGTTTGCACTTTTCAGATTTGAAAGCTGGGTTTTTCACCAAATTAACATCTCAACCCCCTAAAGTAGGGTTAAGGTATGTGTACTAGACCTCCGTACGGGTCATATATGTTTGGTTCCGGTTTTTAGTTTGGTCATATTAGACAGGATAATATTTGTTTGGTTTTGATTTTGGTTTGGAAGTTAAGAATTAAAGTTTTAATGAATTACCAGATGTTATAATAATATACAGGACACCAGAAAGTTACCTTTAAAATATTTGCTTGGCCTTTCAATTTTCGATTTTACATGTCATAATAACAAAGGTAGTTGGAAAGATTACCAGTTAATAACATTGACACAGTACAAACCATGTTATTTATAAATAATCTTGGGACTCAATTTGATACTTATAGACATTATTTTGTTTTCAAGTAAGTTTATGTTCTTTATGGATTTGTTTAACTTAAGGTTCATGGGATAGACATGCTACGTACCAGAAGGTCTTATGGAATATCATACTTTTTATCGGATGTCTCCGAAGGGACTATGGAATAGCATACTTAGAAGCTCAGACCCACGTCACAAGCCTCAACCTCTGGGTCAGGCAACATTGCTCTTATTTATGCTCTAAATATCTTCTTTACTCGCGTTCAATTTCACTTCATATATGACCTCATATTTAGCACTTTCACTTGAGCTCCATATTAAAATATAAAAGCACTAACTTTTCTCTTTTTCAGTTTAGTTAGCTTTTTGAGAGAGAATAGGTAGTGGAAAATGTGATTGTTATAATTTGTAATCATACATTATTCGAAGATAAAAGTGAATAAGTGAGCTTCTTGCGGAGACCTGTGTTATTGGTAAACAGTATTATCCTTCATTTTTTTAATCTTCTTTATTTCTTTAGTGCCCCTTTTTGCCATTACACAGCATTTGGAGCGACCCAATTTAGATTGGAACAAAAAATTCTATTATGATATTGAACTTATTTTCAGTAATGTTGTAGTACTACGATTGCACCTCCAGCCTTTCTCTTATCCTCCAGCTACATAATTTTAAATATTGAAAACAAAATACAATACAAGAAGAAGTTTGCATTTATAAATATAGATTACAAGCAGAGAGAGATGTTTAGTTACAGATAGACTACATAGCAACAACATAAGTGATAAAGAGAAAGATGTTAGTTACAGATAGACTACATAGCAGCAACATAAGTGATAAAAAGAAAGATGGTCCACATGATGATCAAGCTAATGATGTATTGAAGTAATTAACAAGCCTGAACCACATAAGCAACTTCCATTTTATAGGTATTGTTTATCATAACGTGAGTAATGGGTTTATGTATTCCCATTAATTTTATTTTTGGTCACCCCTCTAAGTTGATCACAAAAAAATTAACAACCCATCAAAATAAGTAGTTTAAAAATATATTCAAATTCAAATTATTATATTCATTTTAATAAGAACATATAATATAATAAAGTAAATAAAATAAAAATTCAACAATTTCAGAAAGCGAGAGCCATGGTGAAAGACCTTAATTCGAACATAAACTATAAATCTACTAGAATATTTATCTGATATTTTGGCTTACTTATTTAATTGTATAATTTACTTATTTTTAATAAAAGAATCTATATTAATAATATATATACACTGTATTTTCATACATGAATTTACTAATACAGTTTAATGGTCACGCTCCGGTGAGAATGAGAATAGTGTGAACACACATATTCACTACATTTCAAGCTATTTTAAAGGGCCCCGCTAGGGGCATCTTCATAAAAAAAGTCTTATAATTCTGCCCTCTATCCATTCATAAAAAAAAATTAAAATGAGAACAATGAGAACACACATATTCGCTACATTTCAAGCTATTTTAAAGGGCCCCGCTAGGGGCATCTTCACACAAAAGTCTTATAATTCTACCCTCTATCCATTCATAAAAAAAATTAACAAAAAAATTTAAAAATTGTTTGAAATGTGGCCTCATTGTTTTCCAACATTTACATATTATATTAACTATGAGGTCTCATAGTTAATATAATATGTTCTTGATATTATATGAGGTTTAATGTTTTGGAGCCATTTAATGTTTTGGAGCCATTGGGGGTGAAGGGATTATCATTTCCGCATTTGAATAATGAAGACAATTTATTATTGTTTTCAATTAGAGAACAATATTTATAAAAATATTTATTACTTTTATTGCAGATTTTGATGGATTAAATAAATTTTCAACATTGTTAAAATAGAATTGTATGCTACTTTTTTATATAAATTTTAGCATATCATTATTTTATTAAATACTTATATAACTATATATAATATCTTTCTAAGAATTGATTATTTATATAATTGCATACAATATCTTTTAAAGAAATCAATCAAATTTGTTAAATTTTTGGTATTGTCAATTTAAATTAAATAAGATGTTTTAAGAAATCAATCAAATTTGTTAAATTTTTAGTATTTTCATTTTAAATTAAATAAGATGCCGTGTACGAAGTATGGGCAAAATGCTAGTTTTACAAATATATGGAAAAAAGTTCCCTCAAACACCCCCAATATGTAATTTACAAATACTAGCTTATAACCCGTACGATGCACGGATTTTTGTTGATATGTAATAAATTTTATTTTATGTTATAATTATATTTTGATATAATCATTATTTAAAATATTTAATTTTAATATTAATAATTTAATATAAATTTAATTAATGATATGCATGGTTTAAAACTTATATTATGAAATTTAAAATAAATATGTCGTGAATAAAATGTGAAACTTGAAATTTTAGTAAATTAATTTAATCATATAATCTATACTATTATATAAATTCCGAAACATTAAAAGTTTGGTTGGTCGGTTGGTTGGTACCTGTTGAATTTACCTAATTACCCTTACTTAATTACAGATAAAATCTTTTTTTATATTTTATCTAACTAAAATTTTTGTTTTACTAATCAATTTCCTTTTTCAGGTTAAACACGTTACCTTTAAAATTTTTGTTTTTCCTTTTTCAGGTTAAACATGTTACCTTTAAAATTTTTGTTTTACTAATCAATTTCATTTTTCAGGTTAAACATGTTACCTTCTCTTTTCTTTTTAATAACTAAACAGTTTCCTTTTTCAGTTAAAATATAATATCTTTTATATTTTATCTAACTAAAAAGCATATTATAATTACTATTAACTAATTAATTAATTTTTTCATTCAAATTATCTTTTCTCTTTTCTCTAACTAAAATATCTCTTTTTCCAATTATATCACGAGTTACCTTTTAAAAATCTTCTTTTATATTTTATTTAACTAAAATTTCTACATTACAAATCAACCTACTTTTTCAGGTTAAACGTGTTACATTTTTTTTAATAACTAAGCAGTTTCCTTTTTCAGGTGGTACCTATTGAATTTACCTAATTACCCTTACTTAATTACAGATAAAATCTTTTTTTATATTTTATCTAACTAAAATTTTTGTTTTACTAATCAATTTCCTTTTTCAGGTTAAACATGTTACCTTTAAAATTTTTGCTTTACTAATCAATTTCCTTTTTCAGGTTAAGCATGTTACCTTTTCTTTTCTTTTTAATAACTAAGCAGTTTCCTTTTTCAGTTAAAATATAATATTTTTTATATTTTATCTAACTAAAAAGCATATTATAATTACTATTAACTAATTAATTAATTTTTTCGTTCAAATTATCTTTTCTTTTTTCTCTAACTAAAATATCTCTTTTTCCAATTATATCACGAGTTACCTTTTAAAAATCTTCTTTTATATTTTATTTAACTAAAATTTTTACTTTACAAATCAACCTACTTTTAAGGTTAAACGTGTTACCTTTTTTTCTAATAACTAAGCAGTTTCCTTTTTCAGGTAAAATATAATATCTTTTATATTTTATCTAATTAAAAAAAATTATAATTACTGTTAACTAATAAATTTTTTTCTTTTCTCTTTTCTCTAACTAAAATATTTTTTTCCAATTATATAACGGGTTACCTTTTTCAGCCAAAACAAGTTACCTTTTTTATTTTCTCTAACTAAAACCTCTATTTTTCAAATTATATCACGGGCGATTCTATTTAATAAAAATAAAATCATAATATTATAATACTATTAATTAACCGATTACCTTTTCAGCTAAAAACGTATCATCTTTTTTATTTTTTCTAATTAAATTCCTTTTTTTTAGAAATATCACGGTAACATTAATTTCTCATTTTCTAAAAATATTACCTGCAATTTTATTTAGTAAAATAACAATTAAATTATAATTACTATAAATTAATCAATTACCATTTTCACCCTAAAGTATGTCACCTTTTAATTTTCACGTTATCTTTTTCTATTTTTTCAAACTAAAATCTCTCTTTTTCCAATTATATCACGGACGGTTCTATTTAATAAAATTAAATATTATACACTCAAAAATATCTCACCATATATTCAAATTATTATTTTTAGTAATAAATAAGAATCGTTAGATCTAATTTACATGATTAAATTAATTTACTAAAAATTCAAAATTCATAATTATAATGTTAAATAAATTTTATAACCTATCAAAAGAAACCCGTGCGAAGCACGGGTTATAAGCTAGTATTATAAATTAGTGGATACCCCTTAGCTAAGGTTTGGTATCCATATTTAGGTTTGTACAAGATTTTGTATTGATTTTAACCCACTGGATAATCCATTTTTAGGTTTGGTATCCATATTACGTTTGGGAAAGATCCAAATTCATTATTTGACCCATTGTTAATTAAAGAAAGTTTGTATACAAATTTAAATACTATTTATATACTCTTTTAATATTTATGGTAAGATTATTAATTAAAATTTGAATAAATCTTTTAGTTTTGGTAAGCTTATTAATACATATTATCACATAACAGATATAGAAAATCTAAATAATTTTATCTTTGATTGCATTTGTTATAATATAGAAAAATAATATTTTATTAATATTATTTCTTTCAATATTAATTTATTTGATCTTAAATATAAAGTTATTTTCTTTATTTAATCGTTATTATTATATATAATAATTATTATAAAATTTAAATTTAAACTACCGTGTGCGTAGCACGGGCTATAAATGCCCCCATGTTTTCATATAAAAAATCTACTATTCACCATACCGCAAAAAGTTTATGTAGTACGTGAATAGTGGAGACATTTTGGTAATTATTCCGTACCACATAAAATTTATGTGGTATGATGTTGTTTTTTTTTTAAATCAGAATCGCTGAATCGTTGATCCAACGGCTTAAAAGCCGTATGCTCAATAACCCGTTCCTGACATGCGTTTGCCAGGGACCGGGACCCAATCTATACTATTATATAAAAGCCGAAACATTAAAAGTTTGGTTCAACGGTACCTATATATTGAATTTACCTAATTACCCTTACTCAATTACAGATTTACTAACTAATCAATTTCCTTTTTCTTTTTCAGGTTACACATATTATCTTTTCTCAAGAACTAAATAATTTCCTTTTCCAGATAAAATACAATATCTTTTATATTTTACCTAACTAAAATTTCTCATTTATTAATCAATTTCCTTTTTCAATTTAAACACATAATTTTTTTTCTATTTTTCAATAACTAAATAATTTTCTTTCTCATTTAAAATAGAATATCTTTTATACCTATTGAATTTACCTAATTACCCTTACTCAATTACAGATCTTCTAACTAATCAATTTCCTTTTTCAGGTTACACATATTATCTTTTCTATTTTCAAGAACTAAATAATTTCCTTTTCCAGATAAAATACAGTATCTTTTATATTTTATCTAACTAAAATTTCTCATTTATTAATCAATTTCCTTTTTCAGTTTAAACATATAACCTTTTCTATTTTTCAATAACTAAATAATTTCCTTTTTCATTTAAAATAGAATATCTTTTACATTTTATCTAACTAAAATTTCTCCTTTTTAAAAACACTGCGAGCAATTTTGTTTAATAAAATAACATAATTATATATAATTACTATTAACTAATCAATTACCTTTTTTAGTCAAAACACATTACCTTTTCTCTTTTCTCAAACTAAAATATCTCTTTTTCCAATTATATCATGGACGATTACCTTTTTCAGCAAAACACGTTACCTTTTTTCTTTCTTCTTACTAAAACCTCCATTTTTCTAATTATATTACAGGCGTTTCTATTTAATAAAAATAATAATATAATACTAATAATTAAACAATTACCTTTTCAGCTAAAAATAACATAATTATATATAATTATTATTAACTAATCAATTACCTTTTTCAGTCAAAACACTTTACCTTTTCTCTTTTTTTCTAACTAAAATCTCTCTTTTTCCAATTATATCATGGACGGTTACCTTTTTTCAGCAAAACATGTTATCTTTTTTCTTTCTTCTTACTAAAACCTCCATTTTTCTAAATATATTACAAGCGTTTCTATTTAATACAAATAAAATAATAATATTATAATACTAATAATTAACAGATTACCTTTTCAGCAAAAATATATCATCTTTTCTATTTTTTCTAATTACATTCCCTTTTTTATGTAAATATAACAGGTAGCGTTAATTTCTCATTTTCTAAAAACTATGAATAATTTTATTTCGTAAAATAACATAATTAAATTATAAATACTATAAACTAATCAATTACTTTTTTCACATAAATTATGCACGTTACTTTTCTATTTTCTCTAACTAAAATCTCTTTTTTTTTCAATTATATCACGGACGATTCTATTTAATTAATAAAATAAACTATTATAATTATAATATTATTAATTAACCGATTACCTTTTTCAGCTAAAACATATCATCTTTTCTAACTAAAATCACTTTTATAATAGAAATACCACGGACAATATTATTTTCTCATTTTCTAAAAACATTACGACCAATTGTATTTAGTAAAATAACGTAATTCAATTATAATTACTATAAATTAATCAATTACCTTTTTCACATAGAACATATAACCTTTTTAATTTTCACTAATTAATTTCTCTATTTTTCTATTCAAACCACGACCATTCTATTTAATAAAATGAAGTAATAATTTTATAATTACTAATAATTAATTGATTATTCTTTTTAACTAAAACCTATCAATTGTATTTAGTAAAATAACGCAATTCAATTATAATTACTATAAACTAATCAATTACCTTTTTCACCTAGAACATATAATCTTTTTAATTTTCACTAATTAATTTCTCTATTTTTCTATTCATACCACGACCATTCTATTTAATAAAATGAAGTAATAATTTTATAATTACTAATAATTAATTGATTATTCTTTTTAACTAAAACCTATCATTTTTTCTATATTTTTTTAACTAAATCCCTCCTTTTCTATAAATATCACGAATAACATTTATATATTTATTATCAAATCATCTCATATAAAAAAGTAAGACTCCAAAATTTATGTTTTAAAAAAATTAATTTTAATTAATGAATTGTTTTTTATAATATTAAAAAAAACCGTGTGCATCGCACGGGGTTTAAGCTAGTATATTTAATAATTAGATCTAATGATTCTGATTTTTTACTAAAAATTTAATAGTCATTATTCGTAATACGAATTTCTATTATATTTTGTTACTGTTTACATGATATGGTGTGATATTTTTGGGTATATATTAATTACTGCTAGATAAGAATTGATTGGAAAATATGATATGATTGAGGTTTTTAGGTGTTTATAAAAGGTAATATCTTCAACTAAAAGTAAATGTGAAAAAGGCAATCGAGTAATTACCTTTAATTGTATTATGTTATTATTTATTTTGGGTGTTTTAATAGTATAGATATCATATATATTTTTCTTTATAATGAAGGGTAAATAAGTAAATTCACGAAATACCAAAAAACTTATACCAAAAAATAGGTACCAAAATTTTTAATGTTTCGGCTTTTATATAATAGTATAGATTAATTAATTTTAATTTAATATAATTTTAATATACTCATATTTACGGATTATACTAATGTTTCTTTATTATAAACACGTATGCAGATTTTTAATATATTTTATTAACAATTGAAAAATATGGTGTGATATTTTCGGGTATCTATATTAATGATTGCAAAATTAGTTTTAAATTAAAAAGGTAACGTGTTTTAATTCGAAAGAAAATATTAATGAAGATTAGTTTTAAATTAAAAAGGTAACGTGTTTTAATTCGAAAGGAAATATTAATGATTGGAAGATACATTGATGTTTTTAGGTGTTTATAAAAAGGTAATATCTTCAATTAAAAGTAAATGTGAAAAAAGGCAAGCGACTACTTATCATTAATTATATTATGTTATTATTTATTGTAGGTGTTTTAAAAGTATAAATATCATATATTTATTTTTCTTTTTAATAAAGGGTAAATAAGTAAATTCACGAAGTACCTAAAAACTGGTACCAAAACTTTTAATGTTCCGGAATTTATATAATAGTAAAATATTAATGAAGATTAGTTTTAAATTAAAAAGGTGACGTGTTCGAAAAGAAATTTTAATAATTGGAAGATACATTGAAGTTTTTAGGTGTTTATAAAAAGGTAATATCTTCAATTAAAAGTAAATGTGAAAAAAGGCAAGGGACTACTTACCATTAATTATATTATGTTATTATTTATTATATCATATATTTATTTTTCTTTTTAATAAAGGGTAAATAAGTAAATTCACGAAGTACCAAAAAACTGATACAAAAAAAATAGGTACCAAAACTTTTAATGTTCCGGAATTTATATAATAGTATAGATTTGTCAGTATGGTATACTTGTATTATTATCTTACCACAATAATCTTGACTTATACAATTGTTATGATATTTTTGTTTATTTAGACAACACTTTCTACAATGCCTTCAAGGTGTGTTAAACAAGCATTATGAAAAATTGATTCAGTGTGATATGCATCTTAAATGCCTTAGCCAACAATTAGAGATAGTTCTGCATAAATCGTATTTTATATCACGAGCTTGTGGTTGTGAAGAAGATGTATCAAGAAGCCAGATGGCTAATGAGCACTCTTGGCATTGACCTTCTGCATCAGTACGTCAAAAACAACTTATTCACCAAGTTCAGGTAAATGTTACTACTAACTAATAGTATAAAACTTTTCTAGACAATTATAATGCTCGCATCACAGATCTGTATCGATTATTAGCTTTTCAAAAGATGAAATAATTTTTTCAAATTATGTTTCACTAATTTGAATGAGATGTTTATAATTTGAGTGTTATGATCACTTGTGAAGGGAAATATAGTTGTTTGGACATAATATATAGTTCACACTTTTGATGTGGTTGTATGACTTCATATAATACTGGTCCGGTGTGTATCATTTACCAGTTAGAGTGTCAATATCTAGGGCATGATATAAAACTATGAGCTCCATGTTGTCCACAATAAAGCAACTATATAGTCGCCTTGTGAGTTATGTATGTCCTCTAAAAAACTCTTCAATTTTATTTTGGTGGTCGCAGGTGCAACTGAAACAAATGAACTTTGTTGTGGACACAATTTTTTGGGCCTGAAGTATCAGGAACCAAAAGTTCTGGATATGCATAAATCTATGTCTGTGAACGATCTTCTGAACCACACAGGGCATCACATTTCGAAGCAAATGACCTGCATGTGGAGAAACATCTGAATGCAAAGACATGTTGAATAACATTTCTAGTCTTTTGCCTAATGACACTCATATGATAACCGTGTGCGATGAAAAATCTCTTGTTTCAAGGGTTGATTCTCTCGGCTGCCTCCTACAAGACCCTCTCATAAATTTTAACGATCCACCTGGTTGAGAAACAAGCATGAGCGGACATAATGAGTTTGAAACGAAAAGTATATGTAATTCAACACTTGCTGGTATGTTCAAAATCGATACCACGGGTCATGAAAAGGATATTACAGTACTTATTACTTCATATATACCACAACCAAATTTGTCTAGGAGAGACTCCTTTGAGGACTTGACATATGCTTCATCTCCACAAGATTGGCTCTACCACCAATGTTGTACTTAACTCAGAAGACAGTGATAATCATACCCGAGGGTGAGATTTATTCTTGTTGCATGGGGTATCCTGATTTTCTGCAAACTTATGCTTTTAGCTAGCCATTTTAGCCATCAAATTAAGAAAATAGTCAATATCATGACATGTTTCAAAAGATGTAGTCAGCTACTTGAAGCTTTGGACCATAGTATCGGTGATGTAAGACCGCTATAATTTGGAACCTTATTTTGTGCCTCCTAAATCAGATGTATAATTGTTTCTTTAATACAAAGCAGCTTGTACCTAAACTTAATTCGAGTCTAGGTTTGTTCGTCAATGTACGTTGTAGCTTTCTAGTAATTAAATCAATTTCATTTCTAGCTATTAACACAAGTTGACCAAACGAACACAAACTTTTATATATAAGTAGGTTGCTGATTCAGTTATGGGGAAAGAGATACAAGACCTCCTGATTGGTATATTTGCGCTTTGCAATAAGGAACATGTTTGATGCGGCCAACGGTCTAGTGTAAGCTTTCACACTATTGATCACGATGTGTGATTTCCATGTCTGTAACGTGGAATAACGTACAATAGCTGTAAATTTCTAATCCAACAAACTCAAATGATCATATGTATGATATGATATTGTTTAAAGTCGAAACTATCCCAGATTCCCAGTGTAATTCAGGGCTACTTCAGAGTGCATGCAGAACAACGTTATAAATGTTATAATCTACTAAGGTCTTGTGGGCTTGGAGGTGGGAGGCGCGCTATATAAAAGTGTAGCTTTTGATCTAGGGGAGAATAGTATCATTTCTATCAAATGCATATAAATTGTTTTGATATAATGGTGGGAAATTAAAGTTAAATAATTCTGATTATAATTAACGACTTATTTTTTTAAGAAAAATTAATTCAATAATGAAAAGTCATACGGTATCCAAAAAACAATTGAGTCGAACAGACATAAAATAGATCATATCGCTGATTAGTTCGGTGACAATCAAGTTATTTGTTGAATTTAATATATGTACATGTAACCACTTCGTCAATCCCATAAAAAGTTTTATTATTGAATCAAAACCTTAAAAATTCTGCAAATCACTACAAGAAATTCGGCTAATTTCGACCGTTCTGAAATGATCGAAATTAGCTAATTTCGACCATATTTGGTCGAATTTAGCTAATTTCGACCGCAGCAAAGATGGTCGTTTTTAGCTTGGTCGAAATTAACATTAACAGTCGAAAATAGCTAATTTCGACCGAATAAATTCGACCAACTAAATTCGACCGCATTTGGTCGAAATTATAAATTTGGCAAAACATATTGAAAATTTTAAATTTTGAAAATTTCGAATTTTGGAACCTAAAATGTACTAAATTCGACCAAATATGGTTGAATTTAATATGCTAAATTCGACCAAATATGATTGAATTTATTATGCTAAATTCGACCAAATATGATTGAATTTATTATGCTAAATTCGACCAAATATGGTCGAAGTTAATTTTTCAATGGGCGGGAACTTTCCCCCTACTTTTGGTGGGAAGTTAATTTTTCAATGGGCGGGAACTTTCCCCCTACTTTTGGTGGGAACTAACTTGCTAAATTCAACTAAATATGATCGAAATATTGCTAAATTCGACCGATTATTTTCGACAACTACTAACTTCGACCGTATTTGGTCTAAATTAGCCGAGCGACTAAATTCGATCAAATATGATCAAAATTAGTCGCAGTCGAAAATATTTGGTCAAAATTAACCTTACTTTCTTGTAGTAAATCTAACATCCCATACATTAAATTACACCAAACACACCAAGCTCTCTTTTTGAGAGGATAACTCGATAAGCAAAATCCAAATAAAGTGGGAACAAAACTCACCAATAAGAGATTTTATTAAACATGCAACAATCTAAATGGACAAATCTAAAAGGACTTTAAGAACAAATCAAAGAAATTAAATGATTTGGGGCTTTCCACCTCTAATAGGAAGCTAGGGTTTTAGTCAAGAATGATAATGTTATACTTTTAGTACTTGTACATTTCTTGCTCTCAGACGACTTAATCATATGTTCATTATTTTTTCAAATAACACCTAAAATTTTAACGACTTGTTTTGTTCTAAGTTTTAACATACATGTAGATAGACTTATATGGCTTTCCAAATCCATCCATTATATCTATTATAAGGCAACATGTTCTTTCCATCTATTTAGTAATTTACTAAATTACCCCTAAAATAATGTTAATGTTAATAAATAATGACTTTCAAGGGATTTGAACCCATGACCTCCAAGTTCTAAAGTTTTTATGTTTGCATGTATTACCACTACACTAGAACATTTGATGATACATCTTTTCAAATCAATGATTGCATACATATACAAACCATTTGCTAAATTTTTTTTAGTATGACCTCCATGTACCAAAATTTTTATGTTGACATGTATTAGTACTACACTAGAACATTTAATGATACATTTCTTATAATCAATATAATTGCATACATAGACAATTGACTTGCTAATTTTTTCTAATATTTATTTTCAAATTTATTCATAATAAAATTAATTAAAATGATAAGAACATGTAAACTATTTTTAATTGAATGTACGTGTATTTAATATAAAATTTTAAATATATAATTCACATGCTACACGAAATAACATAAATTTTAATTTCTGATACATGTATATTAATATTTTTATCCGAACACCAATTGTAATATTTATTTATGTTTGTTACGTGGTACACATATGAATGAGCATTTCACCATATCTACCCAAACTGATTTCCTTTTCCATTTGGATTGTGGATTCGGGAAATTTTTCGGGTCAACATGAAATATTATAGAATAAAAATTCGTGCAAAGGTAATAGGCTCGGGGATTAAGATATGCCGGCACGATCCCCGCTTCCGTTCCCCGACTGATTATCATATTTAGAAAAAAAAAATTAAACACATATTTACTAGATTATTAAAGAGATTGGAAGTATGTGTATTTAATATAAAATTTTAAATATATAGGACTCGAATTTGATTTTTTGGTACGTGTATATTAGTTTTATTTTGTAAAATTATAAATTATATTAGTTATCTATGTTTGTTATTCTCATAACAAAATGAAACTAATTCGCGTGTAACACGTAAGGATGAGCATTTCATCATGTGACCTCGATCTGATCCGTTTCCCATTTTTCTTAGGTATTTGACAAATTTTTTGGGACAACATGAAATATTATAGAAAAAAAATTGAAGAAAGGAAACGACCTCAGAGATTAATGTATCTTAGTCTGATCCCTGATTTCGTTCCCCAAATGATTATCATATTTATGAAGAATAATTTTTTAAAATATATGTTTACTAGATTATTAAAAATAATATAATTCAAAAATTCAAAATTTTTATAAACTTAGAATTTCTGATATAAAATTTAACAAACTAAAATAGAATTTTAATACTATATTTCATCTTTTTTAACAAAAAATTAATTCAAATCTCCATTTATAATATAATAATAATTTTATCATGATTTATCAAATTAATTTTATTATCTGATATATTCAAGAATATATACATTTTAAATAAAAAATTAAGTATTTCCCATTTTTTGCAGGGATCCTCGTTCCCCGTCCGTGCTAAGAATCATGAAGCAAAATAATCCTCATTCGGGGATCGATACGGGTTCAACGATTATGTTCAAAATTTTAACTAAAAAAAATTTAAAATCCACGATTTCTCGCGGGAATCCCTATTTCCCTTTCGGGGCAGAAATCTAAGAACATAATGATCCTCGTTCGAAAACCGGGACGGGTTCAATAATTATGTTCGAATTCGGGGAGTGCGATGGGTATAAAACTACCCGACCCTGAATTGACCGACCTGATGTCCATCCCCAAGTATACATACAATATGAATTCGTTTATTGTTAAATTTGGGCATCTAGATACGAAATACACTCAACTAAATACCAGCAAAAGAATAGGTACATCAATTTTTTTAATCTAATTTTAAAAAAAAATAATACAACTAAATACGGTACAATAAAATGTTAATCCAATTTGTTGACAAATATTAAAAGAGTTTAATTGAAATTCAAAAAAAATAATGTTACCAAAATAACATTCGAAAAACGTATACATGTTTAATGTGCGAGAGATATAACAATTAACTATTTTATTATAATAACACCTATTCAGCTCGTAAAGACAACAATAGTAATTTTATATAAACATGGAAACGCAAGTCGATGAGAGATTATCAAAGATGAATGGGAGATGATTGGAGAGAGAAAAGACGAACAAACTTAAGGTTGTTAAAGACAAAAGAAAGGTGGCAGGGTAAGATAAATGTGCATATATGATGTCGTTGGAGGAAAGAGAGGATCGTAGAGGTATAATGAGGTGGCTGGATAGTGATCGTAAAAAGGCCGAAGTGAGAGTGCACATGATCAGTAATAAATTGGAGTAGATACGAGGTAGACATATGAGTAGAAGAGAAAATAGATATTCAAAAAATGTTGCGCTAAGATCAAAAGTAGTTAAAAGAAGACTTAATGACCTTTTGGTCTTTCAAGTTTGCACAGTTATACTCGTAAACCCCTACAGTTTTAAAGTGTTCCTTTTCGCCATTCTAACTTAAAAAATGTACCTTTTAGCCACAAAACCGTTGTCTTTTTGACACAAAACCGTCATCTTTTAGAACGAATAGATGACGGTTTGTGGCAAAAGGTACATTCTAAAGTTAGAGGGGCGAAAATGAGCGCTTTAAACTATAGAGTTTTATGGGTATAAATGTGCAAACTTGAAGGGCCAAAAGGTCATTAAGCCTAAAAATAACTACTATCATGGTAATTCTTTTAGGATTTTACTGAAAAACAAATTAAAGGTCACTATTATCGTGGTAATACTTGATAGCTAACGATTAACTCTTCTTATATACCACTTTTGTCGGTTATCCTTCTCACATTCAATAAGCATCACTATAAATATGATCCTCAAAATTTAGAGTATGCTAATAATTTGAATTTAGAACGATTATTAACAATTGAATCTTAGTGAACTGTTGAAGTCAAAGGTAAAACACACTGACAAGAGGATATAACGAACTCCATCCCAAATTTGAAAAATATTATATGAATTAAAATGTGGCCTGTGCCTTGCACGGGGTATCATGCTAGTTTTTATAATTTTACATCACATACATGCATGCATGTAAATACATAGAAGATATGAAAAAACAAAAAAAGAAAAGAAAAAAGCGTTACATAAAAACCATGAATTTATACAATACAGATCTATATGTAGGATGGTGTGCTTGTTGCATTTAAATCCCAAATCTATTAAGAATGATGAATTGATTTATCAAGAGTATGTCCGAAGGGGAAGATGAAGGGTCGTTGGAATACACACCCACATGGGTTGTTGCCGCCGTTTGTACTGTCATCGTCACCATTTCTCTTGCCGTCGAGAGACTCATCCATTACACCGGAAAGGTTCTCTCTCTCTCTCTCTCTCTCTCCCCCCCCCTCTCCCGTCCATTTTTACGTATGCCGGCTATATATATATGCAGTATCTCAAGAAAAAAAGACAAAAGCCTCTGTATGAAGCACTGGAGAAAGTTAAAGAAGGTATTCTTTTTCCATTTCTTTCTTTAATTAAATTTGATCATCACTTTTACTTAATAGAATGCATGCATGTATGTATGGATATGCAGAATTGATGCTGTTAGGATTCATCTCACTACTTCTTACTGTATTCCAAAGCACTATTGTTAAAATTTGTGTGCCTCGAGATATAACAGACCACCTCCTTCCCTGTCCATTATCTGGTAAGCCTAGTGACGACAAATCAACATCTCCACATACTACGTCTCATCTTGGCCGCTTACTCGATGCTCAAGAATCAGCGGATGAAGGTTTCTGTGCTGCAAAGGTAATTTCCTTTATTTACTTGCTTCTTCTCATCTCATTAATATGCTAATGCTCATGAATGAGTATTATCCATTTTTCATAATAATACTACCTGGTATTTACCACAAGTTACAGGGTACATCCTACAGCTGTTGAACACAGAAAGTATTTGTGCAATGACTCAACATTTTTTCTCTCCTCTTTTATGTCTGCAGGGTAAAGTTCCGCTGTTGCCCCTTGAAGCTCTTCATCAACTGCATATCTTTATCTTCGTCCTGGCCATCGTGCATGTTACATTTTCTGTTCTGACCATTTTATTTGGAGGTGTAAAGGTAGTTCTCACTCGTAAATTTGACTTGCTTTTTGGAGAAATAAACTCTTAATTCTTACGGATTTTTAGTTCCTCTGTTTGTATTTTTTATCATAATAAAGATACGTCAATGGAAGGCGTGGGAGGAATCCATTTCACAAGAGAGTTTTGACACAGAAGAAGGTATAAAAACTGACGCTAATGGTCCTTTTGTCCGATCAAATTTCTACACTAACCTATATCCTAATGAACAATTAATTGACTTGATTGATGCATTCATGTAATACAGTTGTTGGTCTGCAACTAATTAAAATTATGACACATCATTTCATATGACTGCATTTGACTTCCTATCACACTCAATTAATTGCTAACGAAAGTATTTAACTTAATAACTTTCCGTCTTTGGTTGCTACATCCAATGGTTCATAATTTTTTCGCAGTTCTACGGCCAAAGGTTACTAATGTCCAAGAACACGATTTTATCAGGGGACGTTTCTTGGGTTTTGGTAAACGCTCGATCATTAAGGGTTGGCTGGTAAGTATTCTCTTCGTTCAGTGCACATACATCAAATATTATTTTGACAACAGAAAATCGAATTTTCTAACTTAGATTTGCTCTGGCTTTGCAATGCTCGGTTTTTGAGAAATGTGGATGTCTTTTTGTATGCAATATTTCAGGATTGTCAATTTGTGCATTGGGGTTTCTATATAAATGTTTATCAGTAAATTTCAGGTAATTAGGAAGATGGAGTCCTAATCATTAGTTGTTGACGTTACCATGTCGACAGAGTATAGCATTTGTTAAATTCCCCAAAAAGTTGCATATGCTGTTCTTGTGAAAGACATATATACTGGGCAGAGCGTAATAGATATTCATTACTGGCAACTGTTGTTTGTTTTGGTATATTTTGCGTTTGCGAGGCATCTTCAATTCGGAAAGTAAATTGCTTTTTTATATAATGATGCAAAGGTTCACAACTCACAAGCATAGGAGGCTGCATCTAATCAATGATACTTGGAGGATTTCTTTAGTACATTTTAGAATATTTGGTTTATATGTCAATAAGAAGGTTTTTAAGATTTACTTGATACATTACATAATGGATTTTCCTTAGATTCAAAGTAAGCCAGTGGGTATTGGAGATAATACTAATATGGGATTCCGGTCGTATTCAGGGCCAATGAAAGAACAATTTGTTACAAGTTAGAAGTTACGATGTCCTAAACTGAGTGCAAAAGAAGTCTAAATCTGTAGGAAACAAAAGTATGAACAAATAGTTTTAATTTGAGCAGCTAGGCAGACATCTGAACCAAACCTCAGGGATATATTTTCCAAACTCCATAACTAGATGAATTAATTACTACTGACTGATCCCTAAATTGAATTTATTGGTTACTAAGACTGAACTAATACAACCGTGATAATCTTTTAGATGTTTATCCGACTTTGTTGCTTACTGAAAGAACTAAAATCACTTTAAAATGTCAAATATCTACTATATTTTTGCTGATTTTTAAGCCTTCTAGTTATTGTCGTAATACCTTTATGTATTTACTGTTATAGACTATCGTTATGGTGAATTTTCATGCGTGCCAGGGCTATCACTGAATACATTCCTTGTTGAATGTTGCAGCATTCATTTTTTAAACAATTTTATGGATCTGTCACCAAATCAGATTATGTATCACTTCGACTTGGTTTCATCACTGTAAGTACACTTCCCCACTTACTTGGTAATCAGAGGTTCAAGACTCGCTGTAGGCATGTGTGGATGTGTATTCAAATTCCTGTAATCAATATTGACCATAACCAGAAAAAGAGTAGGTGTATCCTGCCTTTTGATTTCGCTAGAAGAAGCAATACAATGATATTTGTACAGCTAGACTCGCTGTATCTTCTTTTTCAAATTTCAAGCTTCAACTAAAATGTGTTGTCGGGCAAAGATGTTAATCAAATTTTGTTTAAGTCGTTTTATGTACATGCAAAGTATGTCAGACAGAGGAGCATTGTTTTAATTCCTTCTGCCTGGAGGTGGTAGGTACACTGCGGGTTCCCTTTATAATTATCTCCATTTCTCATACTTTTTTTTAGCTTAATTATACTCCTTTTTTTTTTTTTTGCACATTCGTGCTGCAGACACATTGCAGGGGAAACCCGAAATTTAATTTTCACAAATACATGATACGGGCACTGGAAGACGATTTTAAGAAAGTTGTAGGCATAAGGTAAGTATCTAACTGAATCAAAATCTTTTACACATTCCTTCTACTTGATCTGTGGCTAACATCTCATTTTATCTATTACAGTTGGTACTTGTGGGTTTTTGTGGTATTATTCTTATTGCTCAATATTAATGGTATACACTCACCTCTTTATTTTTGAAAAGATTGTCGTCGTTTATAGGTTTCTTTCCCCTTCCTTTTCAATTAAGTATTGCACTTGGAATTTGTATTTAAGTTTGTGTTTATATAGTCTCATCTTGTTGACAGGTTGGCACACATATTTTTGGTTAGCCTTCATCCCGTTTGCTGTAAGTGGTCCTATTAGAATCCTTCTGTGTATTTATTTTAATCTGGATACCAGCTTACTTGAAAATGCATGCGCAAAGTGCTTGCTTGGTGAAACCATACTTCTCCAATTTTTTTGTTGGGACAGCTCTTTTTCTTTCTTTTACTTTTTAAAAATTCGGAACTGTGATTATTGTTCTGTTATTCTATGTTCAGTAATACACCCTTAACAACAACACTAGGGTAAAAGTTCTAGATGAATTATACTGTAATTAGATGAATCCATATTATGATTCAGCTTTAAAAGAAAAGATGAATTCTTATTATGAAATAGGCATTTTTGCAATTATATAGTAGTTCGTACAATCTTATAAACTGGTCGTACTTAATTCACTCTGCAAGTTGTGCACTGGGAACACGTAAACTGATTTTGGTTGTATTTTTTTTTTTTATGTTCATGATTCAATCAGCTACTACTAGCTCTTGGGACTAAGCTAGAGCACATAATATCTCAGTTGGCTCATGAAGTCGCTGAGAAACATATAGCTATTGAGGGGGAGCTGGCAGTGCAACCGTCAGATGATCACTTTTGGTTCCACAGGCCCAAGATTGTTCTTTTCTTGATACACTTTATACTCTTTCAGAATGCTTTCGAGATAGCATTTATCTTCTGGATCTGGGTGAGCTGATTTTGTACATACTCACTTCATTAGGTTGTTTTTCTTTGTAATGCTAATAATATGCAGTTAACCGCCATGTAGGTTCAATATGGGTTTAACTCCTGCATTATGGGACAGGTCAGATTTATAGTTCCAAGACTTGTTATAGGGTAAGTCAAATAATCCTGGGTACCAAATGCACTAGCAGAGTTGGTAATGTCAGGATGCTGGTCCAGTGGTCAGGCTGTGTGATATATGTAATGAAATGCATTTGTTTGATTGTCGGTTCTTTGATCTTTTCTTAATGGCGTGTATTTCACGATTTAGGGTATTAATTCAAGTACTCTGCAGTTATAGTACTCTTCCGCTGTATGCTGTAGTCACACAGGTGAGGTTTATAGTTGTTGTATATCCTTTTGCCAGTCCGTAGATGATGGGTGATAAATATCTGTTTTTTGTTTTCTATGTCGGGTGATACAAATGAAAATGAAGATGGGAACACATTTCAAAAAGTCAATATTCGATGAGCATATACAAGCAGGACTTGTTGGCTGGGCTCTGAAGGCAAAGAAGAGGAAAAAAATGATGAAAATGGCAGCATCTAATACTCCTGGCCAAGAGAGCACGAGTAGTACAGGTCCTTCTCCGGGAAATCAACTTGTTGAAAAAGAATGTAATCAGGAGGAAATTCAGGCTTCGAATAAAATCGAACCCTCCAATGAAATCGAACCCTCCAATGAAATCAAACCCTCCAATGAGATAGAACCCTCCAACAGTGCTGATGCCTCAGATAATGTTTAGTTAAAATTGGGGTTCTGTCAAGAGGCTATTTGGGGAGTATGAGTGAGTGTATAGCAGCAGGAACTGGAGGCTAATATGAAGAGATAATGTTGGACTGCACCAACATTTGCAGCATCTATGATCATGAGCCTATTCGTATTGTAGGTGATTGGAGTGCTTATGTTGCACAAAGCATGGGAAATTTTTGACTGCAGTTCATTTTGTTTGAAAGGAGCGCAAAAACCGTATCCATTTCTTGAGGCTGGGCAAGTGCTGAGGGATGGTAAAGGAAATATTCAGAGCTTGAATTTTTTCCAATGGGAAATTTAGAAACTAGCAAGTAGGGATCACGTGTTACGTTGTAGTTTGTGTTAGAGGATGCTTAATGCCCATTGCTTATTGATTCTACTCTGTTAGTTTGAGCTTTTAGCTTATTTGGGAGCTGGTGAGGGTGTTCCTTTGTTGTTCAGTGCCCGGGGCAATGGGGTTTGCATAGTGTTCTTTCATGTTGGTTAAAAGAAAAAAATTGTTTAGCAATGGGGCAATCGGGCAGGTATCTTTGTTTTTGGGTGTTACTAAATGTAGTTTGCATTTACTCAATGCACACTAGTATTTTACTAATTAGATTAATTAAAAAATATAAATTAATGTATTGAAAAAATATGAATATAAAATATATTATCAAGTACATTGTATTAAATATGGAAAATCTAATTATAATTAATTAAATTAATCTAGAAAATATAAATATAAATATAAATATATTATTAAATACTTGTATTATGTAGATAGGATATAAATGATTAAAAATAAATTAAATGTATATGAGTAGGTGAAGTTATTAAATGTGAATATATTAATTGTTTACAAAAAAACTATGACTGCACCTAGAATTCACACAAAAGGGTAAAAAGGACAATATCCAAACTGCATTGAGTAATCATGAACTGCATTTAGCACTCATGTTGTTTTTTGAATAACCAAAATAACAGTGTTTGGGTGGTTGAAGAATAATCGGAGATTATGCAGAAAAATATGAAGAAGAGAAAGAATTGGTGAATATATATAGTATTTATTAATGAGTAAATTACAAAATTTTGGATGAACCTTATTCAATTATATATTTTAGTGATCAAATTTTAAAAATTTTAATTTATTGGTAAAATATTATTGGATATTTATCAAAAATACCATTTTTCTAATTATTATTTTTTTACGATTTTACCATCTTTACAAAATATTTGCAAAAATATTTTTTTTAAAATACATTTTACAAATACCAACTTATTTGCAAAAATACGGTCTGCAACCAATTACACCTATTTGCATTTTGTTCCTTAATACTTCATTGTTATGGAGCTTTATCTACTACATATGTCAGTTTTATAATATGTAGTAGATAAAGCTCCATAACAATGAAGTATTAATGAAGAAGAAGAAGAAGAAATCATAACAGTGTTTAATATGAAGCACTATAAGGCTACATCTTGAATATAGAAGTTAGTTACAACTGAATGTGAAACAATGTATTTATAGACTAGGCTAGATAGTAGAGTTTTCTGTAGTGGCAGCACAGTGTATGGTAGTGTATGATGCATAGTATATTGTAGCATTCCCCCTCAAGTTGAAGGTGGGAATACAATGGAAACCTTCAACTTGAAGCTTGAAAGTAGCAAAACAGCATGAAATCCTGGTTGGTTGTAGGTAGTAGACTCTTTTGTAGACTCCAGTTGTAGTTGTGTACGACTCCGGTTAAACAAGCAACACAAAGGGGCATATAAACTCAGTATGTAAACAGTGGCACAAGCCACAACAAGGCAATCAGTAGATAAGCTACAATCTGAGGTATTGGATCAGCAATACGCCATGACAGAAGGGCAAGACATCAGTATCAACAACCACAAAGTGGTAAATAAACGCAGTAGGCAGCAGTATGAAGTTCACATCACATTTGCAGAGAGAAACCAATACGGCAACAAGAAACAACTCACAATGGAGTAAGGACAGTAACTCATATCAACATTTCTCTTGACAGCACTGGTAAACTTGTGGTAGGGGTAACATGTGGACAGTATTAATCATGCACAAGCCACAATGGCAAGGAAGATTTTCATCTTTCAACTTGTAGCACAAACCGTAATAAATGAGACCTGTTGTTTGACCAAGGAGCATCAATGGTAGCAATGGTAGCAAGGTAACAATGATTATGGTGTACCACCCCAGCTATTTACTTGCCAACAGCTATAGACTTGCCGAAATCCAGCTATCTACTTACCAATAATAGCTTTAAACTTGCCGTAAGTGGACACAAAGGTAACAAAACTGAAACTCAGTATTTCGAGCACAGCACAGGGTAATTTTGCTTCCATTTTCTGGATAGCAATGGTAGATAAGATGACTTCCATTTACTGGAAAATCAACACAGCATGTGTGATTCTTATGATCACATCATGTGCAGGTAGCAATTTCTGGACAATGAGCAAGCACTGAACAAACTCAAGGCAACAATGAATGTAAGTAGCATGTGATAAACCACACCATGACAAATAACAACACACTTAACATCAATGCTAGTAACCGAAGTCTATGAGTTTCAAGGTGCAACTGGAGTCTAAAGGCTATGAGTAGCAAGAAAATTTTCATTTACTGTAAAGTAGCAGCAACAAACGCAATCTCTCGTTGAGTTAACAGTTGAACATCAGTAGACGCAATATGCACTGGAAGTGCATAGTACATTGAGTAACAACCATGATAGTTGACAGGCTGGACATCTCTAACTGACTCGGTTAGAGATAGAGATATAGACATTTGTGTGTATAGGCAAGAACAACAACAAGTACAGATGAGGATACACGATGAGGATAGATGAGTGTTTTTTTATTATCGAAATTGATCACATAACAACGACGATGAATGCACAATGATGACAGGACAGATGTATATAGAAATGATGACAAACTTTGCAAGATAAAATCAATAAAACTCATTGAGGAGTTTCATCGAACAGATAGAATGCAAGTTGGTAGAGAACAAATCGTAGAGTACAAAACATGAGAATGACGCCATGAATTCTCAACGATATACACAACAACAATAAGAACGAAAACAGATATGTTTTTGATAATGATCGATCAATAACGATCAGAGACAGAACAATCAGAGACAAATGATAACAGTGATTTTTATGAACGAAACACAAACAGAGATGAACAGAATTGAGCTTACGAAATCGAAGCCTTAATGGCAGAGTGAAGTAGTTACAGTAATCGCAAGTTAACAAGACACAAACACGATGAACACGAACAGTGCATCCTCTATAGCGATCGAAAGAACAATTTGATGCCTTGAAGATCAGGCTCGTTATAGCAGCGGAGAGAATAAATCGATGTGTAAGAAATCAACAAAGGCAGTAACCGCCATTAACAAGCACAGATAAAGATTGAACACAGCAGCGGAATAACAATCGTAAGCAGCGGAAAATGACGCCTCGAAGATTGGAGGCTCTGATACCATGTCAGTTTGATAATATGTAGTAGATAAAGCTCCATAACAATGGAGTATTAATGAAGAAGAAGAAGAAGAAATCATAACAGTGCTTAGTATATACAAACTGGCAGTTAGATACAATAGAGAGAAAAACAGTATAAGCACTATAAGGCTACATCTTAAATATAGAAGTTAGTTACAACTGAATGTGAAACAATGTATTTATAGACTAGGCTGGATAGTAGAGTTCTTCTGTAGTGGCAGCACAGTGTATGGTAGTGTATGATGCATAGTATATTGTAACACATCAGTTTCTTAAATTGACTGATGTTATACAACTGATGTCTATTGACCATTGACCTGCTCCAATCATAGCTATATGTAATATAAATGCACCTAAAAATACCAAATCCATAACAAAAAATAAACCAAAACAAATACCAAACTTCAATTATCATAAGAAAACCAATCCAGTATACAAGGACGAAATTGAAATCATAATTCTTAAAGCTAATATTCTTAAAGCTAATAAAGATAAATTAACACAACAACAGTCTGTGTTTACATATATGCTATACAAAAATGCATATATATATATATATATATATATATATATATATATATATATATATACAGAACAATAACTTACTTTGTAGATGACCAACTCAAGAATCCACCAAATCTATAAAAAGAAAACCTAATAATATATATATATATATATATATAGAACAATCTATATATACAGAACAATAACTTACTTTGCTATTTGGAGTGTACCATTTTATACGAATTTTGTAGAGGTTAAATGTTTTTCATTTTGATTTTTCTTGTAATAATTGATTTCTTTTAACAGGTTAAATGCTAATTATGCCTTGATTGATGGCTACTTTGTACCATTTTTGGGTGGCCATATATGATGGCATATATTTTGGCCTTGTGGAGGCAATTGTTAAGTGCCATTTTGTTGGCTTGTCTGTAAGAACCCAGATTTTTGATAGAATTAAAACTTTTCTTATGTAATGATGTAAGAACGAATAGTGGTTACGACTACGATGTAACGGTTGTTCTAATAAATAAATAGAATGGATGTGGATTCAAATATTTATATGTCATGAAGAATACCTTTGGTTGACAACATAGATAAGAATGATCTATCTCCTAAGGATATAAGTATATTACTTCAAGTAAGATTATTCTTGTGTCTTCCAAATCAATATCTATTATAAGTCCAGCGGTTCCATAAAAAGGTTAAGGAACACTCGAGGATGAACCAGGTTCATTTTCCTAATTATAGGAATTAAATAAAAATAAGTGATGAATAGTGATTTTGGTGGAATTTGGAATATTATTATAATAATGCTATATCCGATATTCGGAACGGATTTCTGAGTTCGTATTAGTGATCCAGGAGGAAAATAAGTGTATGTAAAGGCTGTCGGATTCAGAAAATTAGCACTTTTATTTTCTCCGAGAATTCCCTGGACACTGCAAGACATAAGGAATTATAAAAGGGATTTAAGGAATTTAAATTCGAGAAGTATTAAGAAATATGAGGAATAGTATTATAAATATTAAGAAGGTTTTCGGTAAAAACCCTAGCTAGAAACGAATGAGTTATTCCCTCGAACGATCAACGAATTAAGCTATAAACGGACAAAGAAACAAGCAGAGGGAGCAAGAGTCTTGTGCAAGCCACTAGAAAATATCTAGTAACCAATATAGTTACAAAGGTAACTAGAATCAAGTGATCAACCAAGTACTTAGCAAATCCAACTACAAGTTTGCCTTAAACCATCAAATCTTCAACACTTGTCCTCCCATTTTCATCATCTAGTGCATCACACTCCACTAACACCACTTGGATGAGATATTATCTACAACAATTCACTTTATGCATTTTATCAAAACAACAAAGCAAAACAACATTTTCTCTCCATTTATTCCATAAAAATCTGCCCATTCTTAGCTAATTGGAAGTCCAACTTCCAACCATCACTTGTTCTTCAAATTTTTATGGTAAGTACTACATATCATGGTGATGATCTCCTAGAAATTTCAGCTTCAAATTCATCTTTTTCCATTTTCAAATAAATCATCAAAGTGCTGATGAATAGTAACTTTTATGAACTAATCTTGATTTCTTGAATTCTTATGGTGGATCTAGCAACTCTAAGGCCATACAAGGATAGATCAAGGCTTAGTGAGGCTCTAGGACACTCCAAGGAAGGTAATCATCACTTGAAACCCTAGGTCTTACTTTGAGATTTGTTAAGTTCTTGATGGATTTAGTGTAAGTGATGTAGTAGTATGATTATAAGCATGATTATGAAGTTTGTTAGTGGATCTAAACATGATTGTGATATGTTGGTCAAGATGATGTTCTTGGACAGTAGGAGATGTATAATATGTGTATAACTTGTATTGATGCCCGATGTGGCTTGGTATTGACGACATGATTTTCGGAACGTTCGATATATAGCCGTTATAATGACGAAATTTCGTTAACACTTAAAATCCGTTTTTGACAGTAAGATTGAACCTCTGATCTTGATGAATAATTAACCCAACCTTATAGATCTCGAGCCATAGATCATTTTGGAAAAAGAATCGAAATATTCTGACTTACGGTTTAGGAGTTATGATTAAATTCGTAAAAGTGGTTCGAAACCAAGAATGCGAATTCGTAATTGAAATTGAACCGTGTAAAATAAGTATCACAGTGGCGAATCTTGGTAATTAAATATTAGAGATCATAAGGGTGGTGTGAGAGAAGACCTCGTATTAAAAAGATCGTTTTTCGATTTTATAAAAATGTTCGAACCAAGGTTAAGTACGAAAGTACCCCTAAAGAGTATACTTGGATATAACTACGGTAAACCACTTAGCAAACGATTGATAAATCTCGAGGTATAATCTTTCGACTTTAAAACTTTTACAGATCGAATGCTTACCATATGTAAGGGTAATGACATGCTTTATTAACGAACAAGTGTCAGATAATAAAAGCAATAATAAGAGTGAATTAGAGGGGTATAACGAAACGACTTGAAAACGTGTTTCAATTTAAGTTAAGTTTATACTTAACCTTTGAAAGGAGTTCAGTGATTAATCCCGAATGCCTTGGCTATTTATAGATCATCAGGCTGACCCGGGACACGCTACCACTACCCCTACCCGTACTCGATTTCCAGGCAAGTTTCAAATCCTCCTTTAAGGCTGTTGTTGTGAATATATATATATATGTTTCTGTTACAGTACATATGCCATAGCATGCATGCCTACTTTTAAAGTCATATTGATATACTTGTTCCCTGAATTATTGTTGGCTTATAAGCTAGATAGTTATTATATCAGTTATAAGCCGGAAATTTCTAAGACCTTTAAGCGAAGGGCATCTGAATCTCATTCTTTGACTATAGACCGGGAGTCGTTATTCCTTGATATATTGATATTATTTTCAGAGGAAAATAACTAAGTAAATATTTTCCATTTATTATCTGACGAATATTATTGGAATATTCCCTTGAGATTATTTGATAAATATTATTCGGATTATCCATCAGATGTTTATTTATTCGAGTAATATTATATATTTAATATTCATCTAAAGTCGATTAAATATTCGAATATTATTTCGAACTCTCAGTTAAGTTATTTAATTAGAGAATATTCATTCTTATTTACTCGATAAATATTATTTTGAATATTCATTCGAGTTTATTTATTTAATGAATATTATCTTAATATTCATTCGAGCCTTATTTATTTAAATGAATATCGAATATTCATTCAATCTCTATTTATTTTATAAATATCAGTTGAACATTGATTCGAACTCCAGTTATTCGATAAATATTACTGTGAATATTCCCTTGAGATAAGGAATATTATCTTCGACCTTTATTTAAATTCGATTCAATTATTGAACATAATTTCAAATATTCATTCGATAATCATTTCTTCGATAAATATTATTAAGTTGAATATTCATTATTTATTCAATGAATATTGTCCCAAATATTAAGTCGATAATTATTTCATCAATATGTATCTTTCTTGAGTTGAATATTCACTATTGATTCAATAAATATTATCTCCAATGTCCATCTGACGGTTACTCCATCAATAAACATTGTTATTGATTTGAATATTCATTAATTGTTCAATGAATATTATTCTGAATATTTATTCAAAGATTATTCCGAGCAACCCTTTTTCAATATCTATGACTTAATAAATATTCTTGGAATATTTATTTAATTCTTCTAACTCGTTTCAAAGATACTTGGTTTCATTCACATAGTATCATCAACCCTCGAATATTATATAAATTATTTTAGAGTCCTATTATTATTATTATATTATCAAGGAAGGTTCTCAGTGATTCCATTCTCCCTTCGATTCTATTGTAAGGGAACCTTACTTGAGGAATGTTATTTATCTTGTGACTACCCGGTCATAAATAATTCATTTCACTCGTAACTTGGTTGCTATTATTCATGGAATTGTGTGTACCCTCTCATCATTCGAGGGGTAGAATGTTGGAACAAGTTGGTATCCATTAACAAGCAACAGCTTGGGAAATATTGGTAAATTTTCCTTTCCACATTAGATACGACTACCTTGTGGAGTCTTATCAACAGGTATCATACCTGGGGAAAAGGGGAACGAACAATACATTTCAAAATGATGGATGTTAAATGAACTAGGAGACGCGTAAGTGGCCGAGTGGCGCCGGTCCAGCAATAGCCCAACCGTTGGCTTAGGAGTTCCAGATGGCGATAGATAAGTAAATCCGTCGGAGCTACCTTCTACATGTAGAGAACGACTGATGAGATGCATGACATACGACTGATCCCCGTAAACGTCAGGGCATCTGGCGCGGCAATGCTCCCGTATTAGTTCATCACTCAATGTTGGAAATTTTCTGCAACATCATCATAGTTGGCAGAGTTGAAAAGTATTTCAAACTGGAATTACAATATCTTTCTTGCAAGTTCCTATTTTATGAAAATGATGCTATCTTGCTTATTTTGGCATAGCATATGCTTCCACGCAATATATACCTGTTGAGTTACCTTGTAACTTCATCCTTTATATTAAACTGGCAATATTTTCTCTAATGCATGGCATATGATTTCAAAACATATCTTTGAACTGTCTTATATATTACTGCACAGTTATATATTGTTGGTGGGCTATTGCTCACCCTTGCTTATTTATTATGTCACAACAACAGCTAGGTCACATGGCCCGCGTCAGGCGCACTCGGCGCAAGCAGGTTACCCGCCCCGCAGGGCTTCCCGTTGATATCATCGCTGCCATTGCTGAGGTAGCATAGATCAGCAGCCTTTGATTACCAGTTTAATTATATGTATCAATAATGATTAATCAACGGCAAAACTCTTAAACTTGTGATGTTATCCTTTTGGCTTGTAATAACTTTTATTCGTAAACCCGTAATGTGAGACTTATTTCAATTTCATCTCTGGGACTATAACTGTGTGTGTGTGAGTGGATATTATTGTGGGGTCACAGTATGTGATTTATTTATTGTAGACTTAAGTGAAGTATCAATCATGGAAAATAAGACCGTAACGACCCGATCCCAGACCCCGGATCTGGGGGTGTTACAGAAATGGTATCAGAGAGAGAGTTATATATCCCAAGAGATGATGCGACGTTATATAATAATAAATTCACTAATATAATAAGAACTCTTGCCAAGTTCACCTAAAACCCTTATGGGAACTTTTAAGTATCATGATAGTAATATAGTTCGTCTTGTGTAGGCGAGCGATATGGCTGCCCAGGAGGCATCTGCTAGACAGCATGATGAGGACATGCTCCGGACCAGAGACCCATACTATGAGCACTTGCCTGCTGATGAGGCAGAGGAGGAGGACCCTGAGGTCCAGATTGATGCCGACACTGATGTTGTTGAGTCTGAGGAGGAGGAGGACCCGAAGGAGGTCCAGGCAGGACAGGACGCTGAGTTAGTTGTTGAGGATGTTGATGAGAAGGACCCTGAGGAGGACCAGCTAGCATCTGATGGTAGAGGGATGGAGGATGACTTTTGGGTTGTGACTCAGATTAGGACTTTGGGAGAGGATACTGACATGACCACGGAACAGATGATGACAGTAGATGAGGGTGCAGAGGGAGATGTTGATGAGCCCGCGGATGATGTTGTAGGGAGTTCTGGACTTTATGTGCCACCCCTCTCTGGTGAGAGAGCCCCTACCTCGCCACCACTACCTGTGAGCCCAGTATCAGATGAGTTTGAGGCGTTGACCCCAGAGCCGCAGCAGACAGAGGCTGCCCTTCCAGCAGATCCAGCCCCTCCACCCCATGTTCCGACTGAGGGAGTCCCAGCATGTTTACACCACTATGTTATGGCCAGACTTACTACTGAGGTAGCCGTGGCTGAGGCCAGGCTGGTAGAGTCCCGCAGAGAGCTAGCAGCGGAGAGAGAGGCCCGGTTGAGGCACCTGGGTGGTAGGCGTGCCAGAGCTAGGGAGATGTATAGGCAGGTGACCCGCATAGAGCTGAGGGCCCGTGTGAGGGTGCGACAGTTACCCACTGATGGGCATGACATGGTACCCAGGGCTGATGCAGAGGAGATTTTCCGCCTTGCTATGAGGAGGGTTCGAGCTTTGGCCCACCGTCGTGGCTGACTGCAGGGATAGTGATGTGTTGGTCTAGTTGTCTAGTCTTGTACGGCATAGTAGCGCCGATTTTTGGTAGGGATAGTTCCAGCTTGTAGTTCCCTGTTGCAGACTAGACAGATAGATAGCTTATTTCACTTCTGACTAGTTTTTATTTGGATGGTTATAAAACTGTTGTTGTATGTCGGATGTTGTACCGTTTGGTACTTGGTATATATTTATTTCCCTTTCAGTCATTTCAGTATCTCTGCGACGCAATTCACTAGCTTGTTATATTATAATTGCATATACTACGTTCGATTAAAACCTGCCATGATATATAGAATTGTGGGGTCCTAAATCCAATTATGCATCGATATTGTGAGGAGAAACCCTCTTAAATAGGTATATAAACCTAATGTATATTGTCCAAATTTTCAGTAAAATGCCTCCGAGAAGGATGGGTACTAGGGCTAACCCCCATGAGTCTACTGACCAAGAAAGTCACAATCAACCTGAGGAAAACCTTGAGTATAATGAAGAACAGGACCAGGATTACAATGAACAAGAAGATTCCCAGTATGGGATGTGGGATGAAACTTTCTACACAGTGGAGTTCGAAGAGGAGGTAGAAGAAGGGGAAACTGAAGTTGAACAGCATGGGGAGAACCAGGGCGGAAACCCCATGGGACCCTTTATGGATCTGCTAAGGCAGAATTTGAACCAATATCCCCAACCACCCCAGGGAAACAATACCACTGTGGCCAATTCCTTTAGGGCCTTCAAGTCTCTCAAACCCCCAGAGTTTCTCGGATCGGCTGATCCCGTTGAGGCAAGGGCATGGATCAAGGAAATGGAGAAATCTTTTGAGATTTTAAGCGTTGATGAGGCCCAGAAGACTGTCTTTGCCACCTACTTACTAAAGGGAGAGGCAAATTATTGGTGGGAGGCCAAGAAGAATATGGAGACAGATGCTATAGTAACCTGGGATAGGTTTAAACAATTGTTTCTTGAGAAGTACTTTCCGAGGTTCATGAAAACCCAGATGGAACTTACGTTTTTGGAACTGAAGCAGAACAATATGACAGTGGCTGATTATGAAGCCAAGTTTACTGAGTTATCACGATTTGTACCAGAGTTTGTGGACACTGAAGAAAAGAAAGCTAACAGGTTTCAGCAAGGGCTGAAACAGTGGATTCAGAACAGAGTGGCAGTTTTAGAGATTACTGATTATGCCACCTTGGTGCAAAAGGCAACCATTGTGGAAGCAGGGAGCGATCAGATGCAAAGAGAGAGAGAGAAGGGGGGATTAAAGAGAAAGCATGCTAGCATGGGCGGAGGTTCCGCAGGGGGAAGGCCCCCGAATAGGTTCAACCGAGGAGCAGTTTCCCTACCTGGGAGGAGTGTTGGGTTTAAACCATCTGGGAGTGTAACTGTGAGCCAGGGCGGCCAACAAGCAGGAGTGTCCCGTTCCCATCATTCCAGACCTCCACTACCAGTATGTGCCACTTGTGGGAAGAGACATTCCGGGGTGTGTACTCAGAAAGAGAAGGTCTGTTATAAGTGTGGGCGAGCAGGCCACTATGCCCACCAGTGTACCGCGATTGCTCCTACTGCCAGTAAAGGCACTACTTGTTTTCAGTGTGGTCGTCCAGGTCACATGAGGAGGGATTGCCCGATGAACAAGCCAGCAGCATCAGGGGCAAGCAGAGCTGCCTCCAACAGGCCACCAACTGCTAGAACTTTTAACATGACAGTACAAGATGCCGTGAGGAACACGGATGTTATAGCAGGTACATTTTCCCTCAATTCAGTCAGTGCAAATATTTTGTTTGATTCTGGAGCAACTAAGTCTTTTATATCTAGAGATTTTGCGCATAAATTGAAACTTAAAACTCAACCGCTAAGGGAGTCTTTGCAAGTAGAAATAGCTAATCAAGAAGTTGTCCCAGTTAATCAGATCCACCCCGATTGCAAAATAGAAATAGGAGGACGATCCTTCTGTGTTGATTTGATCCCTTTTAAGTTAGGGGAATTCGATGTTATTCTGGGAATGGACTGGTTGTCTCATAATAATGCACAAATAGATTGTAAAGGGAAAAAGGTTAAGTTGAAAACCCCAGGAAAGAAGGAAATAGTGTTTAAAGGGCTACGACAGACCCAGACCATTCTGACCATGGCACAGACCAAGAGGCTGCTACGAAAAGGGAACGAAGCTTATTTAGCTTACGTTATAGACACTCAGAAAGAGGCGCCCAAGGTACAAGATATTTCGGTAGTTAACGAATTTTAAGACGTGTTTCCTCAAGATCTTCCCGGACTACCACCAGATAGAGTGATTGAGTTTGCTATCGAATTAGCCCCGGGGACGGTGCCAGTTTCCAAGGCCCCGTACCGATTAGCGCCAGTTGAAATGAAAGAGCTAGCAAAGCAATTGCAGGAATTGTTGGATAAGGGTATGATAAGACCCAGTGTGTCGCCTTGGGGCGCACCTGTGTTGTTCGTCAAGAAAAAGGACGGAAGTATGAGGTTATGCATCGACTATCGGGAGTTGAACAAGCTAACCATAAAGAACAAGTACATGTTACCCAGAATTGATGACTTGCTTGACCAGCTAAGGGGAGCTGTGTATTTCTCCAAGATTGACTTGAGAACCGGATATAACCAACTAAAGATTAAACCTGAAGATATTCCAAAGACTGCATTCCGTACTAGGTATGGACATTATGAGTTCTTGGTGATGTCATTCGGATTGACCAACGCCCCAGCAGCTTTCATGGATTTAATGAATAGAGTGTTCAAGGAATATTTGGACCAGTTTGTTATAGTTTTTATTGATGATATTTTGATCTACTCAAAGACAGAGGAAGAACACACTGAACATTTGAGGATAACCTTAGAGACGCTCCGGAAGGAGCAATTATATGCCAAATTCTCAAAGGGTGAGTTCTAGAAAAACGAAGTGCAATTTTTAGGGCACGTGATCAACAGAGAAGGAGTGCTAGTTGACCCCTCCAAGATAGAGGTAGTTTCAAACTGGGAACGACCAACCACTCCAACAGAGGTAAGAAGTTTCATAGGGTTAGCAGGATATTATAGACGATTTGTTCAAGATTTTGCAAAGATTGCAGCCCCGTTAACTCGACTTACCCGTAAAACTGAGAAATTTGAATGGACTGAAAAATGCGAGAAGAGTTTTCAAGAGCTGAAGAAGAGGTTGGTAACGGCCCCAGTATTGGTGTTGCCTGATGGAAAAGGAGATTTCGTGATTTACAGTGATGCTTCGCATAAAGGATTGGGATGCGTGCTTATGCAGCACGGTAAGGTGATAGCATATGCGTCAAGGCAATTAAAGGATTACGAGATCTGATACCCCACCCATGATCTGGAATTGGCAGCAATTGTTTTCGCCTTAAAGATTTGGAGGCACTACTTGTATGGGGAAAAGTGCGAGATCTACACTGACCATAAGAGCCTCAAGTATATTTTTACACAGAAAGAGCTTAACATGCGCCAGAGAAGATGGCTAGAGCTAATCAAGGATTACGACTGTGAGATTCGTTATCACCCGGGCAAAGCCAATGTGGTGGCTGACGCCCTTAGTCGGAAAGAGAAGCTCAAGATGATAACTACAGAGGAAGAATTGATAAAAGACTTTGAGAAGTTGGAAATTGAGATTAAGATGCCTGAAGAAGGCCAAGAAAAGTTGATGGAAATTCGAATTCAGCCTCCATTGTTGGAAAAGATTAGGCTATGCCAAGAAAGGGTAATGGAAGAAGAAAAGAACTCAGCTAAGGAGTTAATGACTGGTGAAGAAATCAAGTGTGAAAAAGATAAAGATGGGATCATGAGATACATGTGGAGGATATGGATCCCAAATGATCAGGAACTCAAGGATGAAATTTTATATGAGGCACACAGCTCAAGGTACTCAGTGCACCCCGGTAGCACCAAGATGTATAGGGATTTGAAAGAGTACTATTGGTGGCCCAACATGAAAAAGGACGTTGTAGAGTGGGTTAGTAAATGCTTGACCTGCCAGAAGGTGAAAGCAGAGCACCAGAGGCCCAGCGGACTTCTACACCCCTTGGAGATTCCCGAATGGAAATGGGAACATATAGCTATGGACTTCGTAGTAAGTTTGCCAAGGACTAAAGCAAACCATGACGCCATATGGGTGATTATAGATCGACTAACAAAGTCAGCTCACTTTCTACCGATCAACGAGAGGTATACGGTCGACAGGCTGGTAGATATCTACTTGAAAGAGATAGTGGCGCGACATGGAGTTCCAGTCACCATAGTATCCGACAGAGATCCCAGATTTAACTCCAGGTTTTGGAGGAGTTTTCAAGAATGTGTGGGAACCAGGCTAAACATGAGTACAGCTTACCATCCCCAGACGGACGGGCAAAGTGAAAGGACCATCCAGACACTAGAAGATATGTTGAGAGTCTGTGCTATAGACTTTAAAGGAAATTGGGATGATCACTTAGCCTTGATTGAGTTTTCCTACAACAATAGCTTTCATTCAAGCATAGGAATGCCGCCTTACGAGGCCCTTTATGGAAGAAAATGCCGATCTCCCCTATATTGGGATGAAGTTGGAGAGCGAAAGATGCTCGGGCCTGAGATGGTCCAACGGACAAAGGATGCAGTGGATTTAATCAGAGGACGGCTGGTAGCAGCCAAGGATCGACAAAAGAAATATGCCGACTTAGCTCGGAAAGGAAAAGAATACGAAGTAGGAGACCTAGTGTTCCTGAAAGTGTCTCCTTGGAAAGGTTTAATGAGGTTTGGAAAGAAAGGGAAGCTGAGCCCTAGATATATTGGCCCATTTGAGATCTTAAGACGAATTGGGGAGCTAGCTTATGAACTGGCATTGCCCCCGAACCTACAGCAAGTGCACAATGTGTTCCATGTCTCAATGCTGAGGAAGTATAATCCAGATGCCAAGCCAAGCACATAGTGGAATATGAGCACGTGGATATGCAACCAGACTTGACCTATGTAGAACAACCTGTGGAAATCATAGACAGAAAGGATCAAGTGCTCCGAAACAAGGTCATCAAGCTTGTCAGAGTTTTGTGGCAGAACCACAACATTGAAGAATCAACCTGGGAGCTAGAAAGTGCAATGATGGAAAAGTACCCCCATTTGTTTTCAAACTGATTCCGGGACGGAATCCTTTTAAGGAGGGGAGACTGTAAGAACCCAGATTTTTGATAGAATTAAAACTTTTCCTATGTAATGATGTAAGAACGAATAGTGGTTACGACTACGATGTAACGGTTGTTCTAATAAATAAATAGAATGGATGTGGATTCAAATATTTATATGTCATGAAGAATACCTTTGGTTGACGACATAGATAAGAATGATCTATCTCCTAAGGATATAAGTATATTACTTCAAGTAAGATTATTCTTGTGTCATCCAAATCAATATCTATTATAAGTCCAGCGGTTCCATAAAAAGGTTAAGGAACACTCGAGGATGAACCAGGTTCATTTTCCTAATTATAGGAATTAAATAAAAATAAGTGATGAATAGTGATTTTGGTGGAATTTGGAATATTATTATAATAATGCTATATCCGATATTCGGAACGGATTTCTGAGTTCGTATTAGTGATCCAGGAGGAAAATAAGTGTATGTAAAGGCTGTCGGATTCAGAAAATTAGCACTTTTATTTTCTCCGAGAATTCCCTGGACACTGCAAGACATAAGGAATTATAAAAGGGATTTAAGGAATTTAAATTCGAGAAGTATTAAGAAATATGAGGAATAGTATTATAAATATTAAGAAGGTTTTCGGTAAAAACCCTAGCTAGAAACGAATGAGTTATTCCCTCGAACGATCAACGAATTAAGCTATAAACGGACAAAGAAACAAGCAGAGGGAGCAAGAGTCTTGTGCAAGCCACTAGAAAATATCTAGTAACCAATATAGTTACAAAGGTAACTAGAATCAAGTGATCAACCAAGTACTTAGCAAATCCAACTACAAGTTTGCCTTAAACCATCAAATCTTCAACACTTGTCCTCCCATTTTCATCATCTAGTGCATCACACTCCACTAACACCACTTGGATGAGATATTATCTACAACAATTCACTTTATGCATTTTATCAAAACAACAAAGCAAAACAACATTTTCTCTCCATTTATTCCATAAAAATCTGCCCATTCTTAGCTAATTGGAAGTCCAACTTCCAACCATCACTTGTTCTTCAAATTTTTATGGTAAGTACTACATATCATGGTGATGATCTCCTAGAAATTTCAGCTTCAAATTCATCTTTTTCCATTTTCAAATAAATCATCAAAGTGCTGATGAATAGTAACTTTTATGAACTAATCTTGATTTCTTGAATTCTTATGGTGGATCTAGCAACTCTAAGGCCATACAAGGATAGATCAAGGCTTAGTGAGGCTCTAGGACACTCCAAGGAAGGTAATCATCACTTGAAACCCTAGGTCTTACTTTGAGATTTGTTAAGTTCTTGATGGATTTAGTGTAAGTGATGTAGTAGTATGATTATAAGCATGATTATGAAGTTTGTTAGTGGATCTAAACATGATTGTGATATGTTGGTCAAGATGATGTTCTTGGACAGTAGGAGATGTATAATATGTGTATAACTTGTATTGATGCCCGATGTGGCTTGGTATTGACGACATGATTTTCGGAACGTTCGATATATAGCCGTTATAATGACGAAATTTCGTTAACACTTAAAATCCGTTTTTGACAGTAAGATTGAACCTCTGATCTTGATGAATAATTAACCCAACCTTATAGATCTCGAGCCATAGATCATTTTGGAAAAAGAATCGAAACATTCTGACTTACGGTTTAGGAGTTATGATTAAATTCGTAAAAGTGGTTCGAAACCAAGAATGCGAATTCGTAATTGAAATTGAACCGTGTAAAATAAGTATCACAGTGGCGAATCTTGGTAATTAAATATTAGAGATCATAAGGGTGGTGTGAGAGAAGACCTCGTATTAAAAAGATCGTTTTTCGATTTTATAAAAATGTTCGAACCAAGGTTAAGTACGAAAGTACCCCTAAAGAGTATACTTGGATATAACTACGGTAAACCACTTAGCAAACGATCGATAAATCTCGAGGTATAATCTATCGACTTTAAAACTTTTACAGATCGAATGCTTACCATATGTAAGGGTAATGACATGCTTTATTAACGAACAAGTGTCAGATAATAAAAGCAATAATAAGAGTGAATTAGAGGGGTATAACGAAACGACTTGAAAACGTGTTTCAATTTAAGTTAAGTTTATACTTAACCTTTGAAAGGAGTTCAGTGATTAATCCCGAATGCCTTGGCTATTTATAGATCATCAGGCTGACCCGGGACACGCTACCACTACCCCTACCCGTACTCGATTTCCAGGCAAGTTTCAAATCCTCCTTTAAGGCTGTTGTTGTGAATATATATATATATATATATATGTTTCTGTTACAGTACATATGCCATAGCATGCATGCCTACTTTTAAAGTCATATTGATATACTTGTTCCCTGAATTATTGTTGGCTTATAAGCTAGATAGTTATTATATCAGTTATAAGCCGGAAATTTCTAAGACCCTTAAGCGAAGGGCATCTGAATCTCATTCTTTGACTATAGACCGGGAGTCGTTATTCCTTGATATATTGATATTATTTTCAGAGGAAAATAACTAAGTAAATATTTTCCATTTATTATCTGACGAATATTATTGGAATATTCCCTTGAGATTATTTGATAAATATTATTCGGATTATCCATCAGATGTTTATTTATTCGAGTAATATTATATATTTAATATTCATCTAAAGTCGATTAAATATTCGAATATTATTTCGAACTCTCAGTTAATTTATTTAATTAGAGAATATTCATTCTTATTTACTCGATAAATATTATTTTGAATATTCATTCGAGTTTATTTATTTAATGAATATTATCTTAATATTCATTCGAGCCTTATTTATTTAAATGAATATTAATTCGAATATTCATTCAATCTCTATTTATTTTATAAATATCAGTTGAACATTGATTCGAACTCCAGTTATTCGATAAATATTACTGTGAATATTCCCTTGAGATAAGGAATATTATCTTCGACCTTTATTTAAATTCGATTCAATTATTGAACATAATTTCAAATATTCATTCGATAATCATTTCTTCGATAAATATTATTAAGTTGAATATTCATTATTTATTCAATGAATATTGTCCCAAATATTAAGTCGATAATTATTTCATCAATATGTATCTTTCTTGAGTTGAATATTCACTATTGATTCAATAAATATTATCTCCAATGTCCATCTGACGGTTACTCCATCAATAAACATTGTTATTGATTTGAATATTCATTAATTGTTCAATGAATATTATTCTGAATATTTATTCAAAGATTATTCCGAGCAACCCTTTTTCAATATCTATGACTTAATAAATATTCTTGGAATATTTATTTAATTCTTCTAACTCGTTTCAAAGATACTTGGTTTCATTCACATAGTATCATCAACCCTCGAATATTATATAAATTATTTTAGAGTCCTATTATTATTATTATATTATCAAGGAAGGTTCTCAGTGATTCCATTCTCCCTTCGATTCTATTGTAAGGGAACCTTACTTGAGGAATGTTATTTATCTTGTGACTGCCCGGTCATAAATAATTCATTTCACTCGCAACTTGGTTGCTATTATTCATGGAATTGTGTGTACCCTCTCATCATTCGAGGGGTAGAATGTTGGAACAAGTTGGTATCCATTAACAAGCAACAGCTTGGGAAATATTGGTAAATTTTCCTTTCCACATTAGATACGACTACCTTGTGGAGTCTTATCAACAGGTATCATACCTGGGGAAAAGGGGAACGAACAATACATTTCAAAATGATGGATGTTAAATGAACTAGGAGACGCGTAAGTGGCCGAGTGGCGCCGGTCCAGCAATAGCCCAACCGTTGGCTTAGGAGTTCCAGATGGCGATAGATAAGTAAATCCGTCGGAGCTACCTTCTACATGTAGAGAACGACTGATGAGATGCATGACATACGACTGATCCCCGTAAACGTCAGGGCATCTGGCGCGGCAATGCTCCCGTATTAGTTCATCACTCAATGTTGGAAATTTTCTGCAACATCATCATAGTTGGCAGAGTTGAAAAGTATTTCAAACTGGAATTACAATATCTTTCTTGCAAGTTCCTATTTTATGAAAATGATGCTATCTTGCTTATTTTGGCATAGCATATGCTTCCACGCAATATATACCTGTTGAGTTACCTTGTAACTTCATCCTTTATATTAAACTGGCAATATTTTCTCTAATGCATGGCATATGATTTCAAAACATATCTTTGAACTGTCTTATATATTACTGCACAGTTATATATTGTTGGTGGGCTATTGCTCACCCTTGCTTATTTATTATGTCACAACAACAGCTAGGTCACATGGCCCGCGTCGGCGCAAGCAGGTTACCCGCCCCGCAGGGCTTCCCGTTGATATCATCGCTGCCATTGCTGAGGTAGCATAGATCAGCAGCCTTTGATTACCAGTTTAATTATATGTATCAATAATGATTAATCAACGGCAAAACTCTTAAACTTGTGATGTTATCCTTTTGGCTTGTAATAACTTTTATTCGTAAACCCGTAATGTGAGACTTATTTCAATTTCATCTCTGGGACTATAACTGTGTGTGTGTGAGTGGATATTATTGTGGGGTCACAGTATGTGATTTATTTATTGTAGACTTAAGTGAAGTATCAATCATGGAAAATAAGACCGTAACGACCCGATCCCAGACCCCGGATCTGGGGGTGTTACATTGTCTATTTCCTTTAAGTCACATTTTCTATATATGATTTCATTTTAGTGTAACCAAAGATTTTATTGGTTAGACTTTATTTTATTTCTTTTTTTATGAAATGTGCACACACACGTTTTTCAATAATATTTTATTATTGGATATACTTTCCTTTATTATTTTTATAACATATATAATATTTTTATATATTAACTAATTATGTTCTCTTTGTTTCGTTTGTTCTTTTTTCAGGATTTTATGGATTTTCTGTTATAAGACATTAAAGGCTTATTCTAAATAGTATGCTACAAAGGCAGAGGTGGTGACCTGCAATAATGAAGTAGTCAAGATGAGGAGGAAAATAAAGCAAGTATGCGGATAACTGATGGCAATTGGGACTCATATAAGAAACAATTAGTTCTAATTATTTTTTGGATAATTTGTAAAATAATGTATTTATATATTTTGAGGGCACTCTTTTTCCCACTTGAATTTTTTCCCACGGGATTTTCCTCTTGAGGTTTTTTAACGAGGCCTTTCTATTGTGGGGTTCTTTCTTTCAGACTTGAAGATTTTATTGTCTAAACGTCCGGAGGCAACATGCGTGCTTTTCGGTTAGATGATGAATTTTCTTGAATGAATAAATCCCCTTGTACGATTATTGTATTTCGATACAATTCTTGACCGTGGCCACTTGGCCATTTAAAAAAACGGGGGGGGGGGGGGGGGGAACTAAGCCGCGTGTTTTGATTTTCTTAAAAACTAAAAAAGTCATCGGTTGTTTTAAGATCTGATGTCTGAGAAAGAAATAACATCGCTTTTTGAAAAACTGATGTTAAAATTATCATTAACATCGTGGTTTTTTCTACCAATGTTAAAGGTCCGATGTCTATTTCGGTTTTTCTAGTAGATCACCATGCACTTCTACCATTTCCCTGATAAGGGAGAGACGGGCTTGACGTCTTCTCCCATCCTTATTCGGTTGGCCTTTTCTCTAACACCTTAAATTTTTAGGTGAACTGGTTCCTTAACACAAACTCCAACATCTCTTCCAGTGAAGTAAAACACCCTTCCCGTTCACTTAAGGTTGTCAAACCACATAAACTGTTGTGGTTGAGAACTGTGTGATGAGTTTTTTTTGTGCAGAATCGCCAATGGAGGACCCTACTTGGCAAAAATTTACCTTTTACTTTTTGCCAAAAAAGAAAAAAAAAATATATGTGAGTATGTGACAATATGTGAAATCCTTATATTCCTACTCCGCCTTACTTCTCAGGCGTTCTTGCAGTCTGTGAGAACTACGTTTTTTTTTAAAATTTTGTGGATGCATGAAGGGGTGGTGTCAAGAATCATTTGTAATTTCATGATCAACTTGCAGGTTGTGAAATAATGATTTTCCAAATCGTCTAGAAAAAGAAAATTATAGTATTATTATGTTTAGTAAAGACTAGCTTAGAACCCGTGCGATGCACAGATGTTTTTAGTATGATATAATTTTATTTAATTAGTCATTAAAAACTTTAAGATATGAATCTTGTGGATTTAAAATTTTTAACTAATATGATTTAATTATAATATTTATATATATGTTGCCCATGATATTATTAGAAAAATAGATATTTTAGTTAGAAAATATAAAAAAAAATTACGTTTTAAAGTTTGTTGAAAAAGGTAATCAGTTAATTATTGGTAATAATAATATAATTAGTTTATTTTATTAAATAAAACGATTCGTGATCCGTGATATTAGACTATTTTTCTTCTCAATTTTGTTCGCATTGCTCCTTTGAGTATAAGTTTTCTAATAAATCGTACGGTAGTTATAAGTTTTAATTTTTAAACTCATAATATAAATATTGTGCTAATAATTTTAAGACTTATAATTTGTATTTTATATTTAGTAGGTTGTTGTTAGGCTCATTATAATGTTTTTGGGTGTTATTGGTGTTTTTTTAATATCATTTCTTGATGGTCTTTTTGTCTCTTGCTGGATGTTTTGTTTTCGTGGTTCAGTTTCGTATATCTGCTTTTAATTAACGAAAGATTTTTCTTGTAAAAAAATACTTGTTTATTATTTATTTTATTCTAAATATAATAAGATATATTTATACATTGTTTTATTATGTAGTTCGTAAGAGTCGAACCCTTGACATATGGTAGTACTCGCTTATTATCCCTATTACTCTTATTATATAATACTAGCTGATAACCCGTGCGACGTACGGCTACTTTTCCAATACCTATAATTATTTTATTTATTTTAATATTTACATATAATTAATTTACATATCAAATTGTTGATAAAAATTGATAAATATATAGGGTCTTGCTCAGGTGAGAACCACCTATTATTGTGAAAACTGAGATCTAATCCCAGCCCCACAAATTTTAGCTAACTTTAAATCACATCCACACAAATTAAACACACTCACCCACCCACACAACACACGCATACACACACAAAACACACGCACTCCACACAACACCCACCTGCCCCCACAATCATTTCTCTCTCCCCCAACTTAACATCTCCCCTGCTATACAAACACAATCTTATCTCTAATTCTTTCCACAACACACATACACAAATTGATCTCACTGAGTTACGGCAGCAGAGACGATGTTTTAATCATCGGAAAAGTGGTGAAATTCCGATCGGACGACTGAGAGAACCGGAGTTTGAACGGCGAGGATCGAGTAAGAAAGTGAAGAGAGATGACGATGGAATTGAAGCGGGGGAGAAGCTGATGGTTGATCTCAAAACGACGACGTTTAATTTTAGAAATTTGAGTTTAATTTTGGTGATTTCAATTTTTTTCTAGTGCTTTTGATGTGATGGTGTTATTGTGTGATTAAAATTTATGTGATTTGACTTTTAAGGATAACAAATCTGCAGTTAAATACATAAAGTGATTGTAATTTTTCTTGCTGTTGTCATGGATTTCGTGGTGATTTTTGGACTTCCGGTGGTGATTTTTGGTGGTGGTAGTAGGTGGTGGCGAAGATGGGGTGATTTGTAATGCTTTTGGTTGTGGTGATTTTCGTTATTTGGTGGTGATTTTTGTTGGTGGTGGCGGCAGTGCGGTAGCCGGAGGTGGCGGAATGTGATGATTTTCTGTTCACATGCGGTGATTTTTGTTGGTGGTGACCGGAGGTGGCGATTAGTGCGGTGATTTTCTGTTTACCGGTGGTGATTTTCTGGGTTGGCCGGAATTTGTCGTCGGAGATGGTGACCGGAGTATGAAAGAAATGATTGTGGAAGATGATGTTGAATTAAATGAATAATAATAAAAAAAAATTAAATATTAATTGTGGGGCTAGGATTTAATTTAGATAAAAAAAATGTATGGGTAGGATTAGATCTCATATCTCACCATAAGTGAGGGTTCTCATTTGCGCAAGACCCTATATATATAAGATTTTACACGTTCAATTTAATATTTATGCTCTATCTTGAATTCTTAAAATTTTATTTTGACGATTTTACAACCCACATGAAATTAACAAAATAATCTTTAATTTATTGATTATTTAACAATTATTTTCCAATTAAAACTACGCAAAAACAAAAGAGAGGAGTTAAAACTACGCAGAAACAAAAGAGAGAAGAAATTGACGATTTTTTACGTTGAAAATTCTGTTTGATTTATGAAATCTACTAATATTTCGTTTTAATTATCAAAATACCTTTCTTATTATTTGAAGATAGTTCCACTAACAACCAAATATAGTTTTAATAATAAGTGTAAGAGTGATTTTGTCCAAAATTTTGGCAGTCAGGTCTTCAGTACGACAAAATAAATAAGAACTTTTACATCATAAAATAAATAGATGAAAAACGATGGATCTAGCATAGAAAATATTTTATTTTTTAACATGTAAACTAGAAAATGTATTTATAATGAAATACGGAATTTCAATGATTTAAATCATATAATTTGGTTTTCTACATTGAATAGAATTTTCAATGTAGGTCTTCTACACTGAATAGGATTAATGTAAATATTTGTAATTATATTTTCTCTTGAGATCTGAATGTTTCATTACGATAATAATTGTTAAATCGTCACTAAATTAAAGACAATTTTGTGAGCTTCGCGTGACCTGTAAAATCATCCAAATATGATTTCTAGATCTCGAGATAGAGGTCAAATGGTAAATATGAATTTTTCAATATTAATAAAAAAATTATTGAAATTGAATTATATCCTTTTTAAATTATATTCTTTTCATATTATAATTTTGTTTTTAAAATTCAATTCTAATACAACCTCATTTAATTATATCCTTTTTAGATTATAATTTTCTTTTTAATATGATATTACCTTGATCGTCTATTTTAAAAAATATTAGCTTCGACGGTTGAAATTATTTTGACGGTATAGTGACCAAATCAAAATTATGGATAATATCCCTATTGCGCTTATTATATATAAGTTATATAAGGATATAATGAGCATTTTACTTAGAAGCGCATTAGTCAAAAAATTATTATAATATAATGTCTAAAATATGTAATAATTTAAATTTTTTTCCGAGCAAATACTTTATTGATTACAATAATAATAATAAATATAATTTTAATTTTACTTAACAATATTATTATGTAGGATTGTAAATAAATATAGATGTTCGTGAATAAAACTCGTTTAAGTGAGCTGGCCTATGGTCATTTACTAGAGTAGAGATAAAGCTGTTACAATTTGGAGGCAAAATTATTACTACCATAATTGTATATGCGATTTTATAAAATAAGAATGAAAATCGAACCAAACATTATGCAGGTTAAGTATCAAAGTGGTCACCGAAGTGTAAACCATATATTAATTCGTTCATCGATTTTTATGGGGTATCATTTGAATCATTAAAGTCATAATAAATATCAAATGGATATCTTTAAAATGTACTCGAAAAGCAAAAATAATTTTTCATTGAGTTCTACACATTTTTCTTGAATGCTTCCATAACCAAACGAAAGGTTAATAATTCTAGTATTTCTGATAATATATATAGATTTCTAAAAATTCAATTACTATTTATTTTTAATTTTATTGTCATTTTCCTTGTTTTAATTAAAAATAAATAGTAAATAAACTTTTTAAATTCTGAATATAATATCAAAAATACTGGAATTCATAATCTTTCATTCTTTCATTTGATTATAATAGCATTTAAGAAAAATGTGTAGAACTCAATGAAAAAATACTTTTACTTCCCGGGTACATATATACAAGTATTTGTTCGATATTTATTATGATTTTAATGACTCAAATGATACCCCGTAAAGATCAGTGAACAAATTGATATTTGGCTTCCATTTCAGTGACCATTTTTTTTTTGAAACAAAAAGAAATCAATCCATTAATCAAAAGCCATACGGCATCTACAAATACAATCGTAAGAACAGACGCTTAAGGGGATCGCTGTTGAATCCTTCCTAGAGGCAACCAAGCGATTTGAAAATAATTGATATATACATGTTTTTACTGTAACAACTATCATCGAACTGTTCTGGACCGACGACCATATATGCGATTCCATAGTAACCTTCGTCTCTGAATCAAAATCATGAAAAACTTGCCGATCTATAACCTCGGCCATGGAAAACTCCCAAATCCAATCCGAACAAAAAACCAAACTCTCACAAGGAGAGACTAACACAACCCAAATAAATTGGGAATTATCGAAACCCAAATAAATTGGGAACTTTATTGAAAGAAAAACAGAAGAAAGCAAGGAAAATGAAAAATGAATTGGGGCTTTCCACCGGTGAAACCCGATGGAAGCCCCCTCAAAGATCTTTAATGGAGGCTAGGGTTAGAAGGGAGAGAGAAAGATAGAGAGACTTATTTATTTGTGTGTCTGTTGAAACGTATTGAGATCATTTCAGTGACCATTTTGATACTTAATCCCACTATGCAGGAACTAAAAGACAATTTTTAAGTTATTTATAAGTTAAATTAAATATATTTTTTCATTTTCTTTTTTTTTAAGTTTGTTTTAGGTTGGGTGGGGTTTATAACAAAAAAACCGACCCATCATGTTGGTATTCCTAGTTGTCTCTGCTTTGGTCTGTGTTTAACCCCAAAACAAAAGGGAAGAGAAGAGAAGAGAAGAGAAGAGAGAATTCACAGGAGCAGCAGAAGGGTAAGAAAGATGGGAGGAGGGGGCGGCGACGAAGATGAATCAAGGGCGGCGCCGGCGCCACGAGAATGTTTGAAAAATTTGTCAAATTATTCCAATTGGAAACACAAGGTAGGTAGCTGCTTGTTAATTACTCCTCCATACATACACTTAGTAGTTACATACATACATACATACCTGTCTAATTAATTATTCTGGCTGGTTGTAGCTGAGGGAAAACTGCTGCAGAAGGATCCGTGATGATCGCAACCGCCTGCTTTGGAAGATGAGACGTCATCCCAACAACAACAACAATGTCAGTCATTCATTCATTCTTCTTTTACTCATCCCTTAACTTCCTAATTCATCTTTTTCGATATTAGAATTGTTTATTTTAGGAGCTTATTTTCGTATTTATTATCCCCCAAATCAATTTTCATTTTCCAGGAGGCCACCTTCATCCAATCAGCTTTACAGGACATTGTTTCCGATGAACTTACTAAAATTAACCACCACGACCACGATTTATTATGGGAATATGATGGTCTTCATTCCCAACCCGAATGTGAAGATATTCTTTTAGAAATGCAAAATATCTTCTATCAAGATCTCCAACCTACACAACTAACCTCCTCTTGGGAAGATGAGGAGGATGACTACTTGGCACGTGCCGTTTTTAACCATATGCACCTCAATGATCACCAGGTATCCTATCATCCAATTATTATCTTTCATTATGCTTTCCTTCAACTATGGCCTCACTGAATGCCATCCTACCAAATAACTCTACTGTTATAAACAATTCAATTAACTGTTTACTCTGTTTTAAAGTAAAGAATCTACATATATGCTTCTGCCGCTACCTAGATGTATATTTTTCTAGTATCGTCCAGTTGCGTTGTCGTATGTTTATGCTTTGAAATTGTTGCCGGAGTCTACTATTTTCCTCCCACCCTTTTTGCTTCCACTACAAAGGTAAAATTGAGGAGAAATATGCTAGTAAGAGCACCTAGTACTATTCTTCTGCACGAAAGTTTAGCGACATACTGAGATTTCTGACTAATGGAAACCTTTGTAACCGTAAAATCTGTTCCGAGGAATAGAAAGCATTTAAAGTAGATGTATCTTCATGTTTTATGCTTTATGATTACTGTTTTGTTGAGGTACTCATTCAATCATATTCTGTTGTATTTCACTTGCCTTACTTCCACAAGCACATGTGAAAGATAAGATGTTTCCACTTAATTTTATGGTCTTTCTACTAGGTGCAGAAGACAGTTTGGTGTCCCATCTGCAAACAGGGAGAGTTGCAAGAGAACTACTGTCATGTTTATTGCACTGCTTGTGAACTTAGACTACTCCGAGGGGAAGAGGTCCCGTTGCTGTTCTTTTTCTTCTAACTATTTCTATCCCTGCTTTTTTTTTTTATGCCTAGATTGGTAAGATTAGTTAAAGTAACTTATGTCCTCTGTTGTCCGACATTTGTGTTATTTTGGATTAGTCAGATCCCGTATTTTGCCTTAGGAGAGATTCTGTTATGCCTCTTCTTCCTCTAATTATTTACACTGAGGGAGTTGGATCTGGGAGCTCGTTCTTGTCGTTACATTACAGAACAAGATAGATGCTTTTGGTTCTTGAACGTACACTGAGTTTTCATTTTAGTTTTTTTTAATTATCTTCATATTGCTAGCAGTAGTACTGTTTGGTGGCATTTGTATATGTTTTTTATATTAGGAAAGGGCGACGAACCACTGTAGGGATAACCGAAGCATCAAAATTTTCAATTTTGCATATTTGAATTAGCATATCCACCCAAGTGAGATCTGGCTATTATGAAGTTAACAATGTTTCTAACAATTGTGGCAACATCAAACATAGTGAAGTTATTTGAGGTTGGATTCTGACATCTACATTGCTTGGCCATTCATTTATAGGTTACTTTGGAGTTAATCCGGAATCGGCTAGCTGAAGCTCATGCAGAACATCTTGACAAGGGATGCAAACTGACACCGAAGATTCGCATGGAATCAAGATTCAACCTATCTGTTCTGTACATAGAATGTTCTGGTTGTGATACATTTGAGGTTGTAATTTAGATAAGTTTACTTGATATCACAGATCCACTTCAATTTTAAAGAGATTTTTTGTATAAACTTTTGAGGCTTATTTAAACTTAATTAATAACGATATTTGTGTACTTGATTCAGTTATAGCAGAACTTGCATTCAAATGCATTTAACTCAATCTGGAAAAACTAATACACACCTGCAAAGCCATCGCCAGTGTGCACTGTGGGGATGTCTAGCATACAATTATTCGAAATTTGATGAACTTTTAAGACCTATTTAAATTTTTAAGATTTTCAAGGTTAGATCCTTAAAGGCGAGTACAAATACAGGCAACTAACACCAGCTAGAAGAGTTTTCTTTATTTGCATGTTATTGCCTTGTTGTTTAATGTCATACATACGGACATACTTTATCAATTCAAATTATCTAATTTGTTTAATACGAGTACATTTTATATGTCCTCATTCCAACATTGTAATATCACCCGAAGCCTAACATATGTCTGTATGCTTTGCCAGTGGGTTGCACTCAGATTCCAAACAGACCTTTCGAAACTCATTCACCAAGTTTTCAAAATCGATTCGAGTTAGACAAGTCTGATGGAGAAGCTCGGTTTTAAGATTTTTATCAAATTCAGGCATAACGAGATCAAGAAAGGGGAGTTTATTATGCTAAGTTCTCAAACCAAAATAATTTTTTATTTTTTGAAAATTTGAAAACAACAATAAATTTGATATATGTTGACAAATGCGACCCGAATCAAATTTTCCTGCATCCAAACAAAATCCGATCCGAAATAATAAATATCTTAAAAAGAACGGAACCCAATTTGATCCGATCTTAATCCAAAATTTATACGATTTTAATCCGAATTTGACCCGATCCAAACCGAACAATCCCAAAATATACCTTAACCGAAAATGGATCCGAACCGAACGGCTCTAAATATACATAATCGAAAGTGGATCCGATCCGAAACAGATCCGATCCGAAACCGACCCGTTTACCCGATTTGCCAGGTTTATTTGCCAGTGGGTTGCACTCAGATTCCAAACAGACCATTCTAAACTCATTCTCCAAGTTTTCAAAATCGATTCGAGTTAGACAAGTCTGATGGAGAAGCTCGATTTTAAGATTTTTATCAAATTCAGGCATAACGGGATCAAGAAAGGGGAGTTTATTATGCATAGTCTTTGCGCATCCGTTAAGCTATTATGGATGTATTCAACCATGTTTATTCAACCATGTTAGGTAGCCACCATATTAGGTAGCCACATTTGATAAATCAACAATGTAGGCTAGTCAAATATAGACTACAATGATGTAAGCCATGATGTATTGGTTGGTGAAATTAAGTCTATAAATAGGCTTGCATATTTCATTTGTAAAACATTCAATAATTCAATAAACAATATTTAGAATCAAATATTTGTGTAATTCTTCATGGTATCAGAGCCTCTGATCTTTGAGGCAATCTTTGAGGCCTTCTTTCGCATTTTTATCTCTATTTTCTGCAAAATTTTCCGGCAAGTTACTATTCCGGCAATTTACTATTCCGGCGATTGTTGAAGACGATGAACAGTTGCAAATGTTGAAGACGATGAACAGTTGCAAATAGTACTTCACTGTTCACTATTCACTGTTCACTGTTCACTGTTCACTGTTCACTATTCATTTTTTCCTGTATCTCAAACCATGGTGGACGACGGAGAAACACCACCACCACCACCTACTAAAATCGAGTCTAATTCTCCTTTTTACCTTGGACCGCAAGATCGGCCAGGGGATTTTATCACCTCCCAAAGGCTCAAACTTGACAATTTCGATGATTGGTCTCATGCGATTTTCATAGCTCTGCCCTCTAGGAGGAAATTCGGATTTCTAAATGGTACAATCAAAAGTTTTGCTCTTCCATGTACGAAGGATGATTGGGTAACAATTCACTGTATGCTTGTCTCTTGCCTTATGAACACCATCGACCCGGAGGTAAAGTCTATGCTTTCTAATTATGTTGATGCTAAAAAATTGTGGGATGATTTATACAAAAGATTTTGTCTTATTAATGGACCTCGTATTCAACAAATTAAATATGACATTAATCGATGTGAGCAGTCCAAAACCATGTCGGTTGCGGTTTATTTTAGCAAACTCTCTGTTTTATGGGATGAACTTGTTAAACATGAGCCTTTAATTAATTGTGAGTGTGGAAAGTGTACCTGTAATATAGGCAAGAAGCATGCTGATAAGCATGAAGGGGATCGTCTACAACAATTTTTGCTTGGCCTGAACTCTGATTATTATGCTCCTCTCCGATCCACGCTGCTATCTCAAGATCCTTTGCCTTCATTAAACAGGACATTTCAAACAATTGCTCAAGAAGAACGTGTTCGAGGGATTGCTCACATCAAAGAGGAGACACCCCCGGCCCTCGGATTTACCGTTCATACTGGCACAGGGAGGGGTCGTGGCGGGCCTGAAAGGCTGGTTTGTGATAAGTGTAAGAAATCGGGCCATGAGACCTCTCGTTGTTGGTCTGATAAAAACTGCATCCATTGTAAAAAAAAAGGGTCATGACGAGAGCCGCTGTTATCAGATTCACGGTTTTCCAGAAGTATGGACAGGCGACAGTAAAGGGGGGAAACCTTCGGTTGGGCGTGGTCGAGGTTTTGTAAGGGCTAATGCAGCTTCAGGTAACAACTTTGGCTCTAGTTTGAATGATGCAATTACTCCTTCTCCTGGTCAATTATTCACAAGTGAACAATGGAAAGCACTTACAGGTTTGATGGGTAATGTCTAGATTGCCGAAAACCGCTTGAATGGTAAGTTTGACGTTACTTCTTGGATTGTTGACACTGGAGCCACACATCATGTTACAGGAGTAAAATATTGGTTATTTGACACAAAGAGTTTTATATGTCCCGTAGGATTGCCAAACGGTGAAATTGTGTTGGCCTCTTTAGTGGGATCTGTTCGTTTATCGGACAAGATCACTTTAACTGGGGTCCTTTATGTTCCTAATTTGAGTTGTAATTTACTTTCTGTTTCACAGCTTAATGATGAACTTAATTGTGTTGTCCAATTTACTTCTTATATGTGTGCTATACAGAACCACACGAAGGAGCTGATTGGAACGGGAACTAGGAGGGATGGATTGTACTATTTTAGCAAACCGGATTCGGTGCCCCATATGGGAGCTATTGAAGCAAGGTCTAACTTGGAGTTGTGGCACCGTCGTATGGGGCATCCTTCCGAGAAAGCAGTTAAGTTGCTTCCTCATGTAAGTAATAAAGACAGTCTAGATAAGGGTGTGAAGTATGTATGCGTGCTAAACATCCTAGAAACATATTTCCCTTAAGTAATAATAAAGCTTCTAGAATTTTTGAAAAAATACATTGTGATTTGTGGGGTCCGTATCGGCATGTTTCATCGAGTGGAGCCCGTTATTTTTTGACAATTGTTGATGACTATTCTAGAACAGTTTGGATTTGTTTGTTGGTTAATAAAATTGAAGTATTTCGTGTATTCTTGGGCTTTATTGCTATGGTTGATAGACAATTTTCACAAACAATTCAAGTTGTGCAAAGTGACAATAGTACACAGTTTCAATGTTTGCTTGATTATTTTACCGCAATTGGGATTGTTTTTCAAACCTCTTGCGTGGGAACACCGCAACAAAACGGGAGGGTTGAGAGAAAACATAAACATATATTAACAGTTGGGAGAGCTTTGAGATTTCAAGCAAAATTGCCAATTTATTTTTGGGGGGAGTGTGTTCTTGCTGCAGCCCATTTAATTAATCGTACACCAACTCCTTTGCTTCAAAATATAACTCCATTTGAAATTCTTTTTAAAAAACCACCTATCTTTGATGCAATTCGTACATTTGGGTGTTTGTGCTTTGCTCATAATCAAAAAACATATGGAGACAAATTTGCTAGTAGAAGTCAAAAATATGTTTTTGTAGGCTATCCGTTTGGAAAGAAAGGGTGGAGATTGTATGACCTCGATTCAAAAGTTTTCTTTGTTTCTCGGGATGTTAAATTTGTTGAGAATGTGTTTCCTTTTAGTTGTCCAGAAGACGAGAATATTATGTTAGATGCCAATGAAACGAGTGGTGACATTCATGATGATTTTGTTGGATCCGAGTTGGGGGATGAAAATACTGAAATTTTTGATGATAATGGTGGGGAAAATATTGAGGAGCAGGTAGACAACCCCCCACGTACATAACCAGCAGGCACTGGCGAAGCTAGTCACACAGCAACCACAGAACAACAACAATCCTCGGAGCCTGGAGCCTGTGGGTCGTGGATTTCGGGAAAAATATCCCTCGGTCTTGCTTTGAGATTTTGTGACTCATTCGGTGTTTGCTAATAGTACGTCCCCCTACATTCCGTCTTCTGATCCTCCTTCAGGTACTCCTTATCCTTTAGCACATTGTATAAATTGTGAGAATTATTCTGTAAATTATAGAAAATTTATTGCGGTAACTATGATTACAAAAGATCCAAGATCATTTAAGGAGGCCATGACACATGAGGGTTGGCGTCAATCCATGAAAGAAGAAATAAAAGCCTTGGAAGACAATGGGACATGGACTTTGGAGCATCTTCCTCCTGGAAAACGTGCTCTTGGTTGTCAATGGGTATACAAAACAAAATTTCAGTCCAATGGGGAAGTTGAGCGTTTAAAATCTCATTTGGTTGTGTTGGGTAATCATCAAAAGTCAGGAATAGATTACAACGAGACTTTTGCTCCAGTTGCAAAAATGACCACAAAACGAGTCTTTCTTGCTATTGTGGTATCAAAAAACTGAGAACTTCATCAGATGGATATTCACAATGCTTTTTTGCACGGAGATCTTGATGAAGAGGTGTACATGAAATTACCTTCCGGATTTTCTGGTTCGGATTCTTTTTTGGTGTGCCGATTGAGAAAATCATTGTATGGCCTGAAACAAGCTCCGAGATGTTGGTTTGCGAAGTTAGCTGCTGCTTTGAAAGGGTACGGTTTTCTTCAGTCTTATTCCGATTATTCTCTTTTCACATATACTAATGGCAATGTTCAAATAAATGTCTTAGTCTATGTGGACGATCTTATTATTTCTGGGAATGATTCCGCTGCTGTAATATCCCGTAATTTTTAGAATTAGTCTATGTGGACGATCTTATTATTTCTGGGAATGATTCCGCTGCTGTAATATCACGTAATTTTTAGAATAATAATAATAATAGAACAATATTAATAAAAAGGATTAAAATTAGATAATAAATAGGATTTAAAATTGGTATAACTTGTAGGTTTAGACATAGGGTTTTGTAACATTATAAATACATCATATTCTCTTTCTTCATCTTTATTATCAAAATTCATAGGTCTATTCTTCACACACATCAGCAGTCTTCTAAAATTCGTAGAAAATTCATCGTAAGTCGGAATTCGTTGATTCTGGACTTTTCGGAAAGGTCTTTTCGTGCTCTACAACTTTCATTCTTTGAGTTTTTCAAGAAAACATCGTTTAGAGGGTCCAATAGTCAAAATACAGTTCTGATCAGTAGTGGTTACATGTTTTGGATTCTTGTTTTTCCGTTTAGAGGTAAGTTTCTGATTGATTTTTCTAGTGTTTTCAAAATTATGTGTTATGTGTACGTATTTGTTATCAAAATTTGGGCTAAGTGATTATATTCTGAAGTTAAATGTATTATTGTTATTTGCTATGTGTAAACGATAATTTTGGGACCCTGATTTATGTCATGGTTTGCGAAAATAAGAATAAGGACCGAGTCATCAGGCTGTTACAGTTGGTATCAAGAGCAAGCTGTCCTTCGGAGTGTATTAGGTATGGGACTAGTACATTCTCTAGGATGCGATCCTTTAGACTATCGTTAGGACTAGACTTTAGGAAGATGTATCACGAACTTTTTGGAGTTTAGGATTGTTGGAGAATTTGGGGACCAAATTCTTTTTAAGGAGGGAAGTATGTAATATCCCGTAATTTTTAGAATAATAATAATAATAGAACAATATTAATAAAAAGGATTAAAATTAGATAATAAATAGGATTTAAAATTGGTTTAGCTTAATTGGGCCTAAAATATGGATCAGATTTGAATACAGATAACTTGTAGGTTTAGACATAGGGTTTTGTAACATTATAAATACATCATATTCTCTTTCTTCATCTTTATTATCAAAATTCGTAGGTCTATTCTTCACACAAATCAGCAGTTTTCTAAAATTCGTAGAAAATTCATCGTAAGTCGGAATTCGTTGATTCTGGACTTTTCGGAAAGGTCTTTTCGTGCTCTACAATTTTCATTCTTTGAGTTTTTTAAGAAAACATCGTTTAGAGGGTCCAATAGTCAAAATACAGTTCTGATCAGTAGTGGTTACATGTTTTGGATTCTTGTTTTTCCGTTTAGAGGTAAGTCTCTGATTGATTTTTCTAGTGTTTTCAAAATTATGTGTTATGTGTACGTATTTATTATCAAAACTTGGGCTAAGTGATTATATTTTGAAGTTATATGTATTATTGTTATTTGCTATGTGTAAACGATAATTTTGGGACCCTGATTTATGCCATGGTTTGCAAAAATAAGAATAAGGACCGAGTCGTCAGGCTGTTTCAGCTGCACTTGTTGTTTTTAAAGCGTATCTCAGTGATTGTTTCAAAATGAAAGATCTTGGCACTTTGAAGTATTTTCTGGGTATTGAGGTTGCTCGTAGCTCAGCAAGCTTGTTTTTGTGTCAACGAAAGTATACTTTGGATATTATCTCTGAATCAGGTTTGTTGGGTGCAAAGCCGAGTGGTTTTCCTATTGAGCAAAATCACAAACTGGGTCTTGCCAACGGAGACTTTCTTCCAGATCCCGAGTCCTACCGACGGCTGGTCGGTCGATTAATCTATCTTGCGGTCACAAGGCCAGATTTAGCATATTCGGTTCACATTCTTTCTCAATTTATGCAGGCGCCCCGCCGTGAGCATTGGGAAGGGGCTTTGCGTGTAGTTTGTTATTTAAAAGGCACACCAGGTCAGGGCATTTTGCTGCATGCAGATAGTAAGATAACCTTACAGGGTTGGTGTGATTCCGATTGGGCGGCTTGTCCGCTTACTCGTGGTTCATTGACTGGTTGGCTGGTATTTCTGGGTTACTCTCCTATTTCTTGGAAAATAAAGAAGCAACATACTGTGTCACGGCCCTCTGCGGAGGCTGAATATAGATCTATGTCTGCTATCACGTGTGAGTTGAAGTGGCTTAAAGGTTTGCTGTCGAGCTTAGGAATCCAACATCCTAAAGCGATCAAGTTGTTTTGTGATAGTGAGTCTGCGTTACATATTGCAAAAAATCCTGTCTTTCACGAACGCACGAAGCACATAGAAGTTGATTGTCACTTCGTTCGTGATGCGATTAATGATGGTTTGCTATCTCCGTCACATGTTTCAACATCTTCGCAATTGGCGGATATTTTTACTAAGGCTCTCGGGAAGTCTCGTTTTGATTTCCTTCTTTCCAAGTTAGGCATTTTTGAACCCCAAGCTCCAACTTGAGGGGGCCGGGGGTATTATGGATGTATTCAACCATGTTTATTCAACCATGTTAGGTAGCCACATTTGATAAATCAACAATGTAGGCTAGTCAAATATAGACTACAATGATGTAAGCCATGATGTATTGGTTGGTGAAATGAAACCTATAAATAGGATTGCATATTTCATTTGTAAAACATTCAGTCATTCAATAAACAATGTTTAGAATCAAATATTTGTGTAATTCTTCATAAGCCTTTCTAAAGCCACCTCAGCCTCACCCCATAAGCACTCTAGTAGCTTTTTCTTTGAAGATCCTTCCTCCATGTAGTAACCATATGCATAAGTCCATTTTAACACTCGCCTACATTCAACAATTTGTTCCCAAGCTGCTATAAGATATTTCAAGTCTCCTGACCAGAAGTTTTCCAGTTTCCATCTGATCTCGTACATCTGTTAATGCTTCGATTGCCTGCACTAATTTCAACTTGTAATTCGCAGCCCACCTTTCAAAATAATGAACATATTTCATGTTGTATCTCTTGGCCCTGTCTCTAAGCCTCTCCTCGTAACTTTTTTCCATGTAACTTTTGTGAGCCTTGTGATCCTTGTATGGCCCGAGGCATGTCCAACAAAACTCATAGCCACATAGACAAGTCATGTGACTACACCTCTCCCCAATTCTCTCAATTGGGACATTATAGAAAGGACATGGCTTACAATTAGCAAGTATCCAAGTCACATTTTCTGACTCAGAACTATTCTTTAGCTTCCACTTTGCTACAGTCTCACAGTCCAATGGACGATGAGAATCCTCAAGACAATTCCAACAAAAACTTAACGAACAATCACAAGTAACATGATAACTCTCACTCCCAAATTCGTACTCAATCACATGTTGGCAATCCAGGGCAGGACACCATTTAAATTTTTTATTACTAGCAACGTATGACCTAAACAAAAACTCATTGTACTTGGTCTTAGCTTCAACAGACACCAAAAGATTAACCATATCTTCTCCAATAACAGCACGACAAGTTGGATCCGGACAACGTAAACACAAACATCCAGGACCATCATCAATAGCTTTACTAACAAAAGTCTCCAAACATGCAGTACAAAAACTATGACCACAAAAACCCACACTAGTCTCAAACTTGGGATCAAAAACATAATCGTCCACACAAATAGCTAGCACATACCATTAATTCTCCAGATTTACGGAACCCGACAGCAGGATTATTGTGTAAACCAACAGATTTTCGTACACCGTCTTCATCATCAATTAAATCATGCATCTTGCAACTTAAAGATATTCCATGCATAATGGTGTAGCAAAATAGCAGCGGCAGATGTTGATATGGATAGAGTAGTAGAAACTAGTACAATATCATCTCGTTGATATTTCTGTACATCACCTTTCTTCAAAACTCAATAGCTCCTCTCAATTGACATTGTTTCATCATCACTGTTCTCGGTACACATCATAAACTCTTGATTCTATTATTGTAAATCAAGTTTATAAACCTAGTTGTTAATAGGGTGAAGGCCAATTTTAACTTTTTTTATACAAAATACACAAAAGTAACCATTTTCAAAATTTTGACCAATTTTAACCCATGGGATACCAAGTATCCACTTTTATGTGAGATAGTCAGTGGAGTAAAATTGGTCACTTTTTTCAACATGATTATTTTTGTTATTTTTACTCAAAAAATGGTTATTTTTATAATTTTTTCCTGTTAATAATGTAAAAACCTTGATTCACTTATATTATATTAGATAATAGATACCATACCAAGGTATATATAAGCCATTATAAGGAGCAAAATACATCAAAGTCCTTCTCGGAAACCGATTATGGTTTACGCTAATTACTTCTTCTTTTTCCTAATTCTTTCAAGATTTACTTGATTATATCCGTTTTCCAAATATATACTAAGTAAAAGGGGTATAATTTGTAGTTGATTACCCCTTTTTTGGTTATCCCCATTTTTGGTTATCCCTCATTTATCACTGTTAGATCAACAACTCAAATAGATCATGACCGTTAGATATAATAATACTAAAAGTTGTTATATGCAAAGGCTCAAGGTTCGATTCCCGCCAATAACATATTAATTTATATTTAATACTAAAAAATATTATCTATACTTACTATATTATAATAAGCAAAAGGGGTATAATTTGTAGTTGGTTACCCCTTTTTTGGTTATCCCCATTTTTGGTTATCCCTCATTTATTACCGTTAGATCAGCAACTCAAATAGATTATGACCATTAGATATAACAATACTAAAAGTTGTTATATGTAGAGGTTAAAGATTCGATTCCCGCCAATAACATATTAATTTATATTTAATACTAAAAATTATTATATATAAAGATGTAAGGTTCGAATCAATAACATATTTAAATTAATATTTATAATATTATATTATAAATAAATTAAAAAAAATTAAAAGTAACCCGTGCTTTGCACGGGCTATAAGCTAGTAAAAGTAAGATATGAAGATGTGTTTAAATTTAAATTTTTTTTTATGTGTTTTAATTATAAGATGTTTATGATATTTTTTAGAACATGTTTTTGAGATTATAAGGTCGCAGCTTTTTATTTGAATACCTTCTTGGCCTTAAATGGGTGTAAATCAAATTGATTATTATATAATTTTTTAATTAGAATAAGTTTTTAAATCAATTGTGTCACTTATAAAAACACACCTTATCTATACTTTACAAAAATAGATATATTTTATTTATTTCAAAAATGAAATATATTATTTAATCTAAGCAATCGTATATATATTGATAAAAAAATTCAAGAACTATATAAATAAGGGTTTGATGTTCCTGACGTAACCTCAGGAAAATTATCTAAGGCAACTAAATTTTCCATATTAATGCACGAGGGTATAATTGTAATTACATGATTTTTTTAGATAGTTTTCAGTATTTACAAAAATGCCACCATGTATATACACGGCAACCTCAGGTAACTCTCCTGAGGTAACCTCAGGGCTTTTTTCTCTATAAATAAATATTTTTTGATTTGGTATTAGAATGAAAATGTATTAAAAATTGTTGCATAGCTACTCCCTCATCATTCCTCAATTTCGTCGGATAAAATGTTTAACTTTATTTTGAATTAAAAATTATTTATTTCAAATTTTGTACCCATATTTAGATATGTAATATCAATTTCTTTGATTTGTTTATAATTATGATGCGTACTCAGTCATAAGTCCAACAGTTAAAAAGAAAGTTACAGTAGTTGGTAAAAAGACTCAGAATATGGAGGGTAATGATATGTCAAATGATGGAAAAGATGCTCAAAAGAATATCCCCACAGGGGGCAAAACTGTTATGAAAAAAGAGTGAGAGACAACTTGGGACCACCTACAGGAAATGGCCACAGAGACTGTCAAGTCACCTTTCATTTCGTTTACTATTTGTTAGTCATTTCATTTGAGTTTGTATGGAACAATATATAAGACAGACAAAGACAATTGTAAGGGTATCTCTGAGAATAATTATGAAAACAATGTCTCTTTCTCTCTCGTTCAGTCTCATTTAAATTCCATCTTAAAGTTAATTCTTAACAGGATTACCCTTCTTTCTGGTTAATCCTCTGAGAGTTCACTACTGGTTTCATCTCTATTTCTAGGGGTCTGACTAGTTAATTATCGTATTTGTATCACTGGTATAGTGTTGATGCATACTCAGTCATAAGTCCAACAGTTAAAAAGAAAGTTACAGTAGCTGGTAAAAAGACTCAGAATATGGAGGATAATGATATGTCAAATGATGGAAAAGATGCTCAGAAGAATATCCCCACAGGGGGCAAAACCGTTATGAGAAAAGAGTGAGAGACAACTTGGGACCACCTGCAGGAAATGGCCACAGAGACTGTCAAGTCACCTTTCATTTCGTTTACTATTTGTTAGTCATTTCATTTGAGTTTGTATGGGACAATATATAAGACAGACAAAGACAATTGTAAGGGTATCTCTGAGAATTATTATGAAAACAATGTCTCTTTCTCTCTCGTTCAGTCTCATTTAAATTCCATCTTAAAGTTAATTCTTAACAGGATTACCCTTCTTTCTGGTTAATCCTCTGAGAGTTCACTACTGGTTTCATCTCTATTTTTGGGGTTTGACTAGTTAATTATCGTATTTGTATCACTGGTATCAGAGCCAAACGAACCTTGGAGCTATGGGTCAAGGGAGAAACACCAGATCTGGGTTATCTGACGATGAAGGAGGGGAACATTCAGATCTCAGCAGGATGGAGGCAAATCTGAGAACCCTGTTTGATGCTCAAAACCAACGGTTAGTGCAAACCTGTAATAACAATAATCTCAATATAGAACAAAATGCTAAATCTATTGCTGAGATCAATGAATTATTGTTGGGTTTGTCTGTTCAAGTTGCTAAACTAGTAGCCTCAGAGTCTAAGGGTGTAGAGAATGTTAACCCTAGTAGTGGAACAGATAAGGAATCACCCCATAATGACAACCGAACCAACCACCCCACCTTTTCAGCTAGAATGACTAAAGTAAAGTTTCCTAAGTTTGGTGGTAGTGAGCTTCACTCTTGGTTGTATAAGTGTAATCAGTTCTTTCAACTGGATGCCATTCCTGACCATCAAAAGGTTAGATTAGCTGCTATTCATATGGAAGGTAAGGCTCTTTTATGGCATCAGACTTATATGCAAAGATGTAATAATGTCATGCCTACTTGGAGTCAGTACACTGATGACATTAATGTCCATTTTGGAGATTTATATGATGATCCTATGGCAGACTTAAAGGCACTGAAACAAACAGGTTCAGTTCAAGATTATCATGATTCTTTTGATGCTCTTACTAGCAGACTGAATTTGTCTGAAGAATACTTGTTGAGTTGCTAACTAGGGGGATTAGAGGATGAGATTCAATTGTCGGTAAGAATGTTTACTCCTAAGTCTATACAACAAGCTCTCTGCCTGGCAAAATTACAGGAAGCCTCCTCTAAAATTAAGAAGTCTAGATCATCTATTAAAGCCCCCCTTCTACCCACTCCTGCAACCACTATATCTCTTGCTAATCCTACAGCCAACAACCCTAAACCCTATACCACACTTACAACTAAAGCAAACACCACCAGGTCCCTTACTCCTACCAAACCACCTTTCACCAGGAAAACAATTACCCATGCAGAACTAAGTGAGAAAAGGGCAAAGAACTTGTGTTTTTGGTGTGATGAGCATTATGCACCAGGACACAAATGTAAGCTCTTTCATATTGAGGTGGAGGAGGAGGAAGAGTGGTTAGAATCAGAAGAGACACTTCCCACAGAGCCAGATACAACTGAGAAACAGTGTGCACATATCTCCCTAGAGGCAATGGAAGGAGTAACTGCTTACCAAACTATGAGAGTCACAGGGCACCATAGGAAGAAAAGTCTACACATTTTGCTAGATAGTGGTAGTACACACAACTTCATTGATGCTTCTTCAGCACTCAAAATGGACTGTAAAGTGGAGGTTATATCTCATATGGCAGTAAGGGTTGCAGATGGAGGTCAGTTGCATTGTGATAAGATGATTAGAGATTTTTCTTGGAAGTTTCAAGGAGTGGAATTTCGAGCTGATGTCCTACTTATTCCACTCAGTGGTAGTGATATAGTATTAGGAGTCCACTGGTTTACTCAACTGGGACCAGTGCTATGGGATTTTTCACAACTTACTATGCAATTCACCTACAAGGATGAAAAAGTGAAGCTTAGAGGTATGACTGGGAAAAAGTTGAAAAACGTTCAGTCTCAAAGGTTTGAGAAGATCATGCAGAATTCTGGTGAACTATCAATGTTGCAGTTAATTCCTGTAGCTGTAGGAAACACCCCTCTGTTGGAATCAAGGGAAGGTGTCCCAACTCACCAAAATGATCCAACATTAATCGCTATATTGGATCAGTACCCTGGGGTTTTTGCAGAACCTCAAGAATTGCCCCCTACCAGAGAAGCTTTTGACCACAACATCCAACTAAAAGAAGGGACAGATGCTATTAACTTGCGACCCTACAGATATTCTACTGTTCAGAAGACAATAATAGAAGAAATGGTGCAAGAAATGCTAGATCAAGGAATTATAAGGCATAGTAACAGCCCTTTTGCAACACCTATTGTTTTGGTTAAAAAAAGGGATGGGGGCTGGAGGATGTGTATTGACTACAGGAATTTGAATAATGCTACTGTAAAGGATAAATTCCATATCCCTCTAATAGAAGAGTTACTAGATGAGTTATATGGGACTAAGTTCTTCTCCAAGTTAGACCTCAAATCTGGCTATCATCAAATCAGGATGGCTGAACAAGATATCCATAAGACTGCTTTTAAAACCCATTTTGGTCACTTTGAGTACATGGTCATGCCATTTGGGCTAACCAATGCACCATCCAATTTTCAGTCACTGATGAACCAGGTGTTTAAACCAATGTTAAGGAAGGGAGTGTTGGTGTTCTTCGATGATATTCTCATCTATAGTGCTACTTGGGATGAGCACATGTCTCACTTGCAGATGGTGCTACAACTGATGTAGGACAACTCTTTACATGTTAATCTAAAGAAATGTTCATTTGGGGCCTCAGAAATTCACTACCTGGGTCATATAATTTCTGCAGATGGGGTTCACACTGAGAAGGATAAAATTGCTGCAATCTTGGATTGGCCTGTACCTACCATCTTGAAGCAATTAAGAGGGTTTCTTGGGCTGACAGGTTACTACAGGAGGTTCATTAAAGATTATGGTAAGATTTGTAAACCCCTCACACTGCTTCTCAAAAAAGATGCATTCCTATGAAGTGAGGAATCTCAATTAGCCTTTCAAGAACTCAAGCATATTATGACCACTCCCCCAGTGCTGGCTTTACCAAACTTCCACAAACCTTTTATCATTGTGACTGATGCTTCTTGCAAGGGCATGGGGGCAGTTCTTATGCAAGAATGCCACCCAATAGCATATATCAGCAAGGCTTTTTCTGAAAGAAATGCACTACTGTCAGCATATGAAAGAGAGCTCCTGGCTGTAGTATTTGCAGTGACAAAATGGCAACATTATTTGATGGTTTTGCCATTCATAATCAGGACTATCCAGAAGAGCCTCAAATTTTGTTTGAACATAAACTAGCCACTCATTTTCAACAGAAATGGTTATCTAAGTTAGCTGGCTTTGACTTCACAGTTGAGTATAAATGTGGAACAGAGAACAGGGCTGCTGATGCTCTCTCTAGAGTACCTGGAATACAACTACTGACTATAGCTGTATCAACAGTACACTCTTAGCTGATGGATGATATTAAGGCACACTGGGAAATTGAGGCAAATTTACGGCAAATCATAGCAGATTTGCAACAAGATGCCTCATCTCACCCCCACTTTACATGGAATCAGCAAGGGTTGATGAGAAAGGGGAAGTTAGTGATTGGTAATGACCCTACCATAAGACAAACTATTCTCAACTGGATGCACAGTTCGAATCAAGGAGGTCATTCAGGTATTACTGCTACCTTGAAGAGAGTTCAAACCCTCTTTTACTGGTCTAATATGAGACAATCTGTGACAAACTTCATTAAGTATTGTCAAGTCTGTCAGAAGTGTAAGTATGATAATAGTGCTCTGCCAAGGCTGCTACAACCCCTGCTTATTCCAACTGTGGACAATCCGAAGTCCTAAATAGATGTTTGGAGGGATATTTAAGATGCATGTGCCATGCTTTACCACATGACTGGGCAAAATGGTTACCATTGGCTCAATTCTGGTATAACACAAATTTTCATTCAGCTACACAAAAGACCCCTTATGAAGTAATGTATGGACAACCTCCTCCAATTCACAGACCTTACTTAACTGGTTCAAGTCAAGTGGATGCAGTAGATAGAAGCCTCCAGGGGAGAGAACACACTATCAACCTCTTGAAACAGAATCTTTGTAAAGCTCAAAACGGGATGAAGTAAATGGCTGATGCTAAAAGAAGTGAAAGAGAATTCCAGGTGGGAGATTGGGTCTATCTCAAACTACATCCATACAGACAAACCTCAGTAGCCAATAGAGGAAATCAGAAATTGGCCACCAAATACTTTGGCCCTTATCTGGTTCTGAAAAAAATGGGAGTTGTAGCATATACTCTTCAACTCCCCAGCAATGCAAGAATTCACCCTACGTTTCATGTTTCCCTGTTGAAGAAGCATTTTGGACCTGCTCCTGATGCACTAGATCAATCTCTCCCTCATGATTATGGCACCACTAGTACCTCTGTCCCTAAAATCCCTCTCAAGGTACTAGAGTTAAGAACTGTAAAGAAAAACAATGCCGCCCAAGTTCAGTAGTTGGTACAATGGAGTCAGATGCCTGTAGAGGAAGCCACCTGGGAAGATGCTAAGGGGATCATGCATAAGTTTCCAGCTTTTGATCCTTGGGGTCAAGGATCTTCAAATGGAGGGAGTGTTGATGCATACTCAGTCATAAGTCCAACAGTTAAAAAGAAAGTTACATTAGCTGGTAAAAAGACTCAGAATATGGAGGATAATGATATGTCAAATGATGGAAAAGATGCTCAGAACCGTTATGAGAAAAGAGTGAGAGACAACTTGGGACCACCTGCAGGAAATGGCCACAGTGACTAGTGACTGTCAAGTCACCTTTCATTTCGTTTACTATTTGTTAGTCATTTCATTTGAGTTTGTATGGGACAATATATAAGACAGACAAAGACAATTGTAAGGGTATCTCTGAGAATTATTATCAAAACAATGTCTCTTTCTCTCTCGTTCAGTCTCGTTTAAATTCCATCTTAAAGTTAATTCTTAACAGGATTACCTTCTTTTTGGTTAATCCTCTGAGAGTTCACTACTGGTTTCATCTCTATTTCTAGGGGTCTGACTAGTTAATTATCGTATTTGTATCAAATTATAGAATGTTTGTATATAGATTTTAAATATCATTAACATAATATATAAAAATTATAGTAGACAGATTAATAATAATTTCAGTTGTTTTAATAATAATTTGTTTATATTATGCATATTTATTACATAATATATATAATAAATGTTCAATTAAATAAAAATTTTAATATGTTTATTATAATGCAAAAAACATTTTTAAATATATATACTTTTTCTTTAATGAACAGAATAAAGAAGATAGATTTTAAAGATAATGTATGACATTTTAATCAATTATATTGAATACAATTCGATTCAACTCTCTCCTATGTCAAATTATATTGAAAAGATACTGATGATGATTGATGAGTGTCTTAAAATTTGATTAAAAAAACAAAAACAAAACAGGGGGTAGTGTATGCCTTAAAATGGTGCTCATATTATAATAAAACTGAAAGGGCATGCGACTTTGAACATAAAAATGAAAAATCTAAGCAGTTGTAGCCTTGTAGGAGGTTATCTGTTGGGCTAGATCAGATGTAGTATGAAAAAAATACATAATAGTGCTATAATGTTGGGAGTAGGAATTTTTCTTTTCTGCTTTTTGCTAATTGGACTCAAAGTGATGAGAATTCTGGCAACTGGCAGTGATGATTCAGTTCTGATAACCGTTTTTATGTCCCATCTGCACATAATTATTTATGAACACTAGCTACCAATCAAATTACAAAGAATGCAGTTACTAAATAGCCAGCCAGAGGCAAGAGTATAATGAAACTTGTGAAGCATGAAATGCATTACTAGCTAGGCTCTAGCTAGTTATTTACAACAAATTATGAATCATAAGTAAAATACTAGTCTTTTATCCATAAGCGCAGCTCTAGAATGAAAGCAACAACAAACAAAAGACAGACAACAACAGCATAACCTGCCTTCCATCCAGAACCAGCATCGCCTAGATGAATGCCGTAGAAAACATTGGCTACTGCCAAAATTATTAAAACCCTTCCAAGACCATAGTGATACCAGTTCCAATATTTCCTCACTTTCGATTCTTTCTCCGGCCTCACCAAGAATGCAATAACCTGTCGAACACAACAAAGTAATTAAGTAGCTATATGGAAAACAAAACAAGGAGTGATCGAGTAGAATAAGGAGTGAGAAGAAGTAGAAATAACCTGGAGGCATCCAAGAGTAAGGATGATGACACCGAGGCTCTTGTGTTTATCAACATCAACACCAAGACGATTCTCTAACACAAAACCACATACAATGCCTGAAACTCCAAATAGAAAACCCAGCGATTGAACGAGTGAATGTGAATAAAACCAGACTGGATCCCATGGCTTCATATATCTAGCAACCATAGCACCTATTGGTAATATTATTCCCCATCCCAACATGTTCAATATTCCATGGCTCTTCTTCAGCTTTGAAGAGGAACTTCCTTTTGTTTTACTTTCACCTGCATCCCAAAACTACAAATTTTCACTCTTTACACATTACTTGCATGATTCATTTAACCAGACACAAGTCATATTATCGATCCAATTGCAAGTCTTCTCATGCCCACTGCTGGTTTATCATTAACAAGGGGTATTCGTTTCTGTTTGTAAAAAATAATCTGACTACAGTGTATTGTCACAGTAATTATTCTTGATACACTTAAGTAATTGTTCTTGGTTATAAGACTATTGACTTGTATCAGAGCTTATCAACATATTTCAAAAGCTAATGTTGATTGCTTCAAAGTCAAACATGCACAATGTAGCTTTCGACTAACCACCTTTTATTTAAATTTTAAATTCGGGCTTTAGTTGACAACAGATTTTTTATATATTTTATATGTATGTATATATTTAAAGTTACGAAAGAAGTGGGATGTTTTAATGTTAAAACGTGGTGGCATGGAATTTTAACACAAGCACCTACACTTGTTCTTTGGTTAAAAATAGCTTAATATCATAGATTCATTCTATTTCAGTTAATAAAATTACAAGTTGTAATTGAGTACTCACCGGAGGCATAATCCAAAATAGTAGAAACCTTCTGATCATGTTCTGTCAACTGAAACCCAGGTCGAACGGGCAATCTTCCAGCCGGCCCAACGGAGTATAAAATTTGATTATCCGGCAGGCTGGTGTTGAGCTGAAAGGTAATATAGAGACGTCCAGATAGAGAAATAAGAGAAGATGAAGTTGCTACTATTTGTAAGTTTCCTTCATCGGGCACAACTTGTCTTGGTGTTTGTCCAGTCAGATGATATCTCTTGATCATACTCCCACCATCAGCCCCTATCCACCCTACGATTGCGCTGGACCCGATCATCTTACCGTTGGACGAAAACCCCATTCCTATATATGAATTAGTGTTTGGTGCTGACAGTATGAAGCTCCATAAATTTGGTGATGTTTCTTCATACTGCTCCATACATAGAAATTACATAAACCATATTATATAGTTGAAGTCCTATCTACAATTAAAAAAGAATATAAGAGACTTGTACATTTCTGCCAGATTTTGGTGTGTGTGTGTGTGTGTATCACTTACTCTAAGGATGAAACCTTGAGCATCCCAAACAGAGCGGCAGACGAGCGAAGTGGTTTCAAAGAGAAGTTGCTTCCCAAGGTCAAAAGTAGAGGAGGCACATGAATCTTTGGCTGCAGCTTGAGAATTCACTCCAATTCTTGGTGATGAATCCCAGACAATGAAAAAGAGGATATTAATGAGCAAAAATGAAGATGTTTTCATTTCTCTAGCTCTTTGTTTCTTGGAGCGAAAAATACCAAACTTGTGGCCTGCCTATTATTTTATACCCCCTATTATTCTAAATACAACTAACCAACTTTGTAATAATACTTGGTAGGGTAGATTGGCTTTTAAGGCTTTTTACACCACCATCATGGGCGGCAACCTGCTATTTATTTTTCCATCGTATCTTTACCAACATACCTAACTTTTGATTATGACACAAACTGTTTCCCAAACTAATGAATTCCCGCAACTAGATGAAAACAAGAAACTAATCCACAAACAACAAAACATGTACAGATCTGGAGGGGTAGATTATATGTAAAATTTAAGAGATGTAATCAACCCCGGAATACCTGCATCAGTTAGCAGATTATGCAGGAACCAAAGGCCTATGGTGGGAGAAAACCCTCCCATTTGATACAGACTTTTACAGTTGCAGATACAAGAGTACGATGACTTCCCCACACTATAATCACCTATTATCGATATAGCTAGTTGACACAATCATGACATAGGTATATCCTATTATCTACATAGTTTATGGGTGCATGTACATCATCTTACAAACAAGCATGGACTTGCTTCTTTTATCCAGGAACACTATACTTCAGACAATATTTCTGTTGGGAGGATACATTGTTGTCATCTGCGGAAGATTGTGCTCATTTGCTCAGAGGTATTATCAGTTTTCACCCTCCTGTAAAATAGGACATATGCAGCACCTGAACATACTTCATCTTCGCTGATGGGTGATACGTCGGAATCATCAAAGTTATACCACTGATTTTCGTCAGGCAGCTACAAAACCAAAAAAACGCATAAGAACTGATATCGAGTCTGTGACGTCCAACTAGAAAACCAAACAAACGTCAGATCTAGAATTACCACAAAGATCCCATATTTGAGATTCCAAAAAAAGATAAACACTTTATGCTTTTCTAAATAGTCAAAATGCTTCTCTTACACTGTTCCATCACATGATATTCCAGGTAGTGTAGAATAACGTAAAAAGTAATCTGATTATCTGATAGGTACAAGCAACAAATCTCGGAATTACCATTATTAACATTTTGCTGTCTGAGAAAAGCATATTATCATGCCAAGTGAAGCAAAGAGCTACTCCGAATTAACATTCACAATGTATTCCTAACTTTATTTTTTGAAAGAGAAAGGAATGGGAAGGGGAGAGGGGTATTTTCTTTTTGTAGCATCTTCCCAAGTTTTTTCCAAAAAGAAAGAGAGGGAACAGAGGGGTTCCTTTCTATTTTCTTCTGAGGCATGAAGAAGATTTGGAGAGAAAGGGACAAGAGCAAGTATAGGTTGTCATCATGATTCCACTAGTATCCCTTTCAATCTTTGTAACGTTTTATTTATATGTAGTCAAGTTATATAGCATATATATTATCTAGGTCGTGTCCTACTTTTTTTTCTTCTACAGAAACTCATGAACAGACTAATAAAACTATTTAAAAATCCTCTTTGTATATTCTCTTTCATACTCACAAGTGTTAACACGAGCTAATGTACATAACGAATTGACAGCCAAAACTCATCCTTAAACAAACTAAAACTATGCAAAGTAATGGCCCGGGACTAAGGCGGACAAGACCTACACCTAGAACCCCTAAATTTATGGGCCCCAATATTTTAAAAATCCCTATTATAAACATACACCAATACATATGTAGAGAGAGTTTTGGGATGCCATGTATCAAATTCATCTAGAACTTCTTATAACTCAGACCAGTCCTAATTTTGCACCTGAAAAGAGGTACAAAAGGCAAAACTAAGGAATTCAGCTCACCTTGATATGTGCTGTGTAGTGACCACTTCCCATGCCACCATTGTGATTTAATAGGGCATAAAGTACATATAGTTGTTGCATCGAATTCCTACTGTTGGCCGCATAATTTGTCAAGTCAAAGTTATGTATGGGGAAGTGGATGAAGGTCTCCAGCTTATGTTTCATTGATCTACTATATGAGAACCTCTTCAGATGGATAACTAGGACTTCAGGAAGCCTCCAAAGATCAAGTTTCTTACTTGCTTGCCTTTGCTTTTTGCACCGAGGACAGTACCTGCGCCATGCATGCCAAGCAAATTGCAATTCTACGTTAGTAGTAAACATCAGAGACAATTTTACATTCAAAACATAAATCATTTTCTTCATTTTTTATTTACTGTCCTTTACATGATTGCAAAGCCACCAATGGAATCTTGCAATGCTATGGGTGGTGGGAATCAAATCAATTGTAAACATTAAAATAGGATTTGAATCCTTAATATTCGGAATCAACCTATCTCAGATACAATTTTCACAAATGATAACTATACTTAAACGTACATGAAATCTAACCACATGGGAGCCTACAGCAAACAATGAAAATAAATAAAGAAGCTAACCACATGTCTTCAGGTACCAAAGGCTCTTCACGCAAAAAAGCTTCCAAGCAAGTGTACAGGGAAAGCGGCTCATTGCGACTTCTTTTAGTTACTACGCCATTTTTAACTACTGGTAAGTTTTCCAGGTAAGTGGTCTCATAATAATCCAAAAGCTTTTGAGACCAATCAACATAAACAAGTATCGATCTCGAAGATGAGGCAATTTGAACAGCCTTTTCTTCTCCAACTGAGAGATCAATACAAGCAGTGTTTTCGTCCACTAGTAGTAAAGAAAGTTTCCTTAATGTATTCACATTAGAACTGCCACTCTCCTGCTCTGATTCACCTAAAATGGAATAAGTACTTGCCCCTGTACAATTGACAGCTCGGGGTGGATCTGATGCTGTTGTGCTTGTATCAAAGACATCTACATGTCTCAAGTTCTCAGTTCTTAGCAGAGGAGAGAGCATTGTATGAACTATTGACTGTATATCACCTCTTGTAACGGTATCATCGCACAAGATTGGTGAAACAAGAGGTGTTCCAAAAGGCAAATAGCCAGAGTTTCATATTAATTCTCAACACATACAATGTTAAAAAACATAACTGAAAATATATCAATCCTGCTAGGAAAGTCACTCTTACACTTAATATGCTATATTTTCCTTTTGGTGCTACGGTTTAAGGGGAAAGTTGTGCAGATGTGCAGTAAGAAAGAAACAGGAAATAAGCATAATTTAAAAGGACCAAGTAACCCTGACAAAAAAAGGACCAAGTAACTAATTGAGAGTGTTGCGCCAAATATACGTACTCTTCTTCCCGACGGTGTATCAACTGAAGAAACTTAAATTTTTTCACAAACTTTGAAATCTTGTAGGCTACCAGATGGTCATCATCTTTGATGAAAGACAATGGAACTAAAGGATCCTCCAAAAAGTAGTTAATAAGGTGGTTTCCTATCTGTTAATCACACTTTCAAATTATCGTCACAGAAACATTGCAGAAAGTATATAAAGACAGACACACATACACAGCCATTCAGATAACTGATGTTTCTCACCTCTACAAGTAAAATCTTCTCGTCGTCTTTTAAGGAACAAGCACTGCTGAGTGCCAGGAGTAAATCCCTGCAAAGTCCTCGCTTTGGAACATTTATAGTGAAAGCAGCTGGTAGTGCACTACCATCACAAGTGAAAACTGTAACTGTCATACTTCAAATGGAAGTGAACTGGAGAGGCAGGGAAAGATACATAACGGGGTCGAATGTCACAGACATTTGATTACAGGAAGGACAAACTAAAGTTGACTTGTACTGCCCCTGTAAATAGCCACCATTTGTGCTTGAATTAAACAGATGCACATATAAAAATCAATAACTAATATGACTAAGATGAAAAGGAAGTAGGGAAACCCAATCAACTAAAGACTTAAGCAGTAATACACGATGTCTTTCTCATGCAGGACTTGATTACTTACTACCATAAATAATAACATAAACAATTCAATATTTATCTACTGGCCAAACTTTTTAAATGACATAAGCCTAGCCAAATCATAACAACTGTATCAGAGTTAAGGGGGACTGCAATATCTTTAACAGCCAAATCATAACAATTATATCAGAGTTAAAGGAGACTGCAATCATCTTTAACAAATGAAAGGAAAAAACTAGAAACTAGAAAAAGAAATCACCATGAACTATCTGATGCCCATTACAAATTAATGGACGCAATTGAATGCATACAAACATAATACGATGAACATGTAAAGAAACAGTGCATACATAGAGTGGCTGATGCAGAATGCATTAACATTCAGCAGGACTTAGCATCACATCTCATTGCATGTGAAAACGTTACATGTTACCACACATCCACTTAAATAAAACATTAGACTCATCTCTTGTTGCTTAAAAAAATATTACTCCAACTCATAAGTATTACTAATTTCTAGAATAAACATTATTCACTCTGAAGTAATTTTGGTTGATAGCATATACTAATAGAATCTCTGAGATGTTACTCAGAAGTAATTGTGGTTCATAACATAAAATAGAATCTCTGAGATATTATAGAGATTATATATACTAACTTGGAAATTATCCACAATTACAGAATCGTTATGAGCAATGTGATTTGACCAATACTCATCCGCAACTTCCTCATCAGGTCGACCATCAGCGTCTCTAGATTGAATGTTTGCTATATGTTTAACACGGTTCAGATCTTCATGAAGCCCATCCAACAGAAAAGCTAGAAGTTCCTGAAAAAACATGAAATATTAGTACATTACTAATTGCATTCAATCCATTACGAGATAATCCTCAATTAATTTTATGTAGCACAGTCAACCTGGGAATCATGCTGATTATATCCACTAAATTGCGGAGCAAAACAATCAAGCTTTAGCTTAAATGGACGAGGAATGACTGAATTCCAACCCGGTGCCCACAATTTCCTAAGCAAGTCGCCGAAGGCTAAAGCTAGCTCACCCTGCATATTGACAATTCGCACATCAGTGCTATGCTTTAGTATTAACGACCGGATATTGTACCTAAACAGAATTAGAAAAATCACCGAGCTATATTAAATTTCCCAAGACACTCGGCTTCTTGACTGGTTTTTGACACTAAAAAACTGTGATGCAGTGGACAAACATAGATTTAATCATGAAGATTTAAACTTACAGCATTGCCAAGAGGATTCTGCCTGTTTATATCTTGATGGTAATCATCTAGAAAATATGAAACTAACTCTGGTGTATGAACAAGGCACTGTATTGCACTATTCATATAACAAGTATTTCTAAGATTTGATAACCCAGCAAGACCCCAGGAAGACCCCCTTGTACAAACAACAGGCATCCCATGTAATTGTGGCAATTCTGGATTAAAGTTCCTAAAGAAACACTTGCTCATAGATCTCATTTTAGAAGGGTCCAGAAAAACCATTTGTTCACCAGGCCCGGAGGCCGGATCCGTCTTCCTGAACAGATCTCATGTAACCAAAATTGTCATTGATGTCAACTAGAATCTGTTTGAATCACAAGAAAGTATTATTAGTCGAAGGTTGATTGCTGTGCAGCACTGAAGAACACTGAAGAATATAAACATGGTGCGAGCGGTAAGCAATGAATACTAGATACTAATGAACTTTTACTGCTAGGAGCATCGAGACTAAAATTAGAAAATAAGGATACAGCAAACTGGTGTGGATAATTCTGTAGCTTGATTCGATTCTTTTGAAAAAATCAATATAACTAGCATTCTCTTAACCTCAATACTGTACACACACTGCACACACATTAGAAAAAAAAACTAAAATAACTAGACACAAGAACACCCACATCCTGATCCATTTGTATGTTGACATCCTCAAGAGATTTGTCCATATCATTTATCAAAGCATGTTTATGCTGGCCAAAATGATCCCAAATGCATGCCTGAAAAAATGAGGGCAAGGGAAGACACAGGTAAATATATGCATGAGGAAAGGGGGAAAATCAAAACACTTAAACAAGAACTTTACTTGCTCAGACTCAAGACCAAATATCGCACAAGCTCTTCTGTGTAGTTCTCCAACAGTTTCCTGTTCCAAGAATCCATATGCGGCATCAGCTCAATTCACATGTAGAGGATTCGGGAGAGATCATAGATGGAGGTTGATCAATTAGGAAAAAAAAATTAGAATATTATGGAGTTAGTTAATCGCACCTTTTTGCTAATTCTTATGGTACATCGATCTCCTGTCGGGATCAAATGTAAGTGCAGTCGCAGACGATATACCTCCACAGACAGTTCATTTTGCATTAAGCCAGAACTTATGACTTTCCGTGCCAATGTAGGACCCCCTCCATACCTGCATCAAGAGCTGAAGTTCTTACCGATCCCAGCTAAAATATATCTTTCGTACAAAACTAACTAAGAAAGTGTTTAGCATCTATTTCTACTAATATTACCTGTAAAATATCACATTAATAATCAACACAGAGTTAGTCAATAATCAACAAAAGAAAGATCATACTTTTCTATAAAGAGGACTGTGGACTATTAATATCAATCTCCGATATTCACGATGTTTGATGCATTCATCTCTTGCCAAGTGAGAATTGGGAATGGATGATAATTTATGTCCCAACTGATAGATCTTTCTACCCCCTTTTTTACCTCATCTACTTTCTCTCACATGTGGAGCTTCTAGTTGCCTTCATAATTTTAATATCAACCTATATAACCTAGTTTCAGAAGTACATCCTTACGTTTGTTTCCACTTTGAACAGGTGATCAAAATCAGTACATGACTTTGTTGTTACGTTTATAAGGTTTGTAATAATTTTGTTGCACTCGACCTATATTATATTTTATTAACATATTAAAAAAAGGGATATTTCTGGACGTTTGAGTTAACCACAACATATAGACCTGGATCTTACTCTCCTCGCAGCCATGGTCCCCTACCTCCAACTAGGTTATTTTGGGAAAGAAATTACCTGCCCAAAGGTCTAAGGATTAATGGCACTCTCAACAATCTTAAAAAACAAAAACAAAAAATCAATCTAGTCTTGGGTTCAAAGGTCCATTGAAATGTGCGCGTATAACATCTCTGTCTAGTCTTTGATTGATAATAAGCCCAATATTATCTATGCAAACTTGGGCCTAATATCGACATCTAGGTTCCCCTAATTAACCCCCCCCCCCAGTGGTTGTTCAATCTTTATCATCTATAGTTGATTATACATCACTAATGAAAACTTAAGCCTAATATCAAGGACTGCGTTTCGCTAATCTCTGTCTTTGAAGATGAATTGTCAAACCTTACCACCTTCAGCATTCATTTTGATGGTTCAAACTAATCTTTTTATATAGTTTACTCTACTGCCATTAATGAAAACTTAGGCCCAAACCAAAAGATCAAGCGTTATTCAAAGAAAACCAATTGGGTCGTCCAGGCCCACTGGAAGAAAATAACAAAGGCCAAATTCAGCATATTGTTGTTACGCTTACGCATGGTAGTATAATAAAGACCTTACGTAAAATTATATTAAAATCCACAAGTTTCAATGTGGACAAGGTATCACATACAATATATCATAAATTTAATATCTGCTTGTTATTGATATGTTCCCACTTTGGTTTAATTAAAAGATTTTACCACCTAGCCTTTTGGATTACTGTACATGAACTTTTCATATCTAAGGACAAATTTTAGATACATTACATATTTTATGTAACTATATACTCTACTTTCCATATGTCACTGTCTCAAACTTCCAATAACTCATGTGACATGAACGAAATGAAATTACAATATCTCAAGTAAGCTAAATGAGCTTGAATCACAAGTAATGTGCAAGCCAAATTAATCCTAATTCAGTCTACCTAAATCCTGGCATTTATCCAACTCAACTGAGCCTTTTCTCCAGAAACATTCAGAGCATATTAGCCTCATTGGGTCCACAAAATTCCAGATCATAAGAGTTCAAGATTAAATTGTTGTTTAACCTCATCTATACACATTTAGGAGTTATCAAACAGCCCGCAATACTTCTGTTACGGACTCCAGAATTGGTACGAAAGATTGTTATATACATGTATTCAGTTATAAAAGACAAATTTTACATGTTACAATGCATTATGTGTTATTCTAGACAGAGCTATAACTAATGTGTTTAGGAACTTAAATATTGGAATAATATTTCCTATATTGGTCGCAACGAGCGATCTTAGTTTGCTTACGTCATTTTTTTCAACCCTAACAATGTAATACTTACTCTTTAGTGCTGTTGCTGAATTTTTGCTTGATTACAAACATGAATATAGTTCAAATTTCAAAACACTTACAAACTTGAAAGAACATAGATAAAGACAAGATAAAACATATATGCACGTACAGTAATCAAGACAGAAAAAATCTTGCAAATTACAATTGTACACGTATCCCGTAATAATCACTCAAAGACTCATAACATTAACTTTACATATATGAGATTTGGAGATATTACGGTGAATGATGATAAGTTTACCATCTAACTCACCATGCATGTAATTGATTCCGGATTTGTTCCGGAAGCAATACAAAGTGAGTCCCGTCAACCAAATTGTCACGGAGCTCAAACCCTATAGCAGCACCAATTTCATCTGACAGCTTAATCAAATCCAGATTATCGATTGCAGAGGGTCTCTTAAAGATAGTTGAAGTCCTCAATTTCCAATGCTTGGAAAATGATCTATCATTAGGTGTAGCTGATGGGGTTTGGCCAAGTTTGCCACCATCTATTAGGTCACAAAGGCAGATTCATGAGAACTAATAACAGCAACATCATGACAGACCAATAGCTAGCATTGTTGAAAGAGAATAACAAAAAACCATAAATCAAATATAACTAGCATTAAAGTTGTAGAAAAGAATTTTAAAAATGGATATAAAGAAACAAAATCCATGATGATAAAAAGATGAGCAACATTTCACATAAGCTAATTCAAAAGATCATCATAAGAAATCAATAGAATTAAAGAGTAGTAAAATGAAGGGCGCCCATGAAAAAACATAAAGATGAGAAGTTTAGATTTATAGATACATTAATCGACATACAGATACGCATGAAAAAGGGAGGAGGAGGGGGGAGAGGTGAAAAAAGAACCTGTAAGCAATGAGATAAAACACATCACCCAGTTTAGCAAGGGGGGTCGGTTCATTTGACACAAATAACTCTTGGACACCAACCATTTCTTGCTCCGGCGACATCTCCGGTGACTGTTCCGTATTAATCTTCTCCGACATTTGTTTTAGTGTCTGTCTATGTGGGCTACTCTCAAACGGGCCCATTATAAGTTATCGTTTTTATTTTCAAATTTCACGCTTTCTTTTTACTGGACGCACGAGTCCAGAAGCATCAGTTTTATACAAGTAAAATGTTTTCTTTTGAATAAGAATAACTAACGTAACTTATGTATTTTATATTGACAATATTTTATAGTTTCATGACTTTTCTGGTATACAATCGTTTCTAAATTTTACACAAATTTTGATGTTGAAAAACTAAATTATAATATGCAAAATTTTACATTTTCACTTCATATTATGAATAAGAAATTAAAAACCACCTTTTTATGTTTGAAATTAAATCTATCTATCTATCTATTCTATTATATTAAAGCCGAAACATTAAAAGTTTGGTTGGTTGGTTGGTTGGTTGGTACCTATTGAATTTACCTAATTACCCTTACTTAACTATTAACTAAATACATAATTTCCTTTTTCTTATTAAACATATTACCTTTTCTATTTGTCACTAACTAATTAATTTCCCTTTTCAGGTAAAGCACAATATCTTTATTATTTTATCTAACTAAAATTTCTCCTTTCTTATAAACACTACAAGCAATTTTGAAAATAACATAATTATATTATAATTACTATTAACCAATCAATTACCTTTTTTAGCCAAAACATGTTACCTTTTCTCTATTCTATAACTAAAATATCTCTTTAACTAAAATATTTTTTTTTACAAATATATCACGGGGTTCTATTTAATAAATAATAATATTATAATACTAATTATATTAAAGCCGAAACATTAAAAGTTTGGTTGGTTGGTTGGTTGGTTGGTACCTATTGAATTTACCTAATTACCCTTACTTAACTATTAACTAAATACATAATTTCCTTTTTCATATTAAACATATTACCTTTTCTATTTGTCACTAACTAATTAATTTCCCTTTTCAGGTAAAGCACAATATCTTTATTATTTTATCTAACTAAAATTTCTCCTTTCTTATAAACACTACAAGCAATTTTGAAAATAACATAATTATATTATAATTACTATTAACCAATCAATTACCTTTTTTAGCCAAAACATGTTACCTTTTCTCTATTCTATAACTAAAATATCTCTTTAACTAAAATATTTTTTTTTACAAATATATCACGGGGTTCTATTTAATAAATAATAATATTATAATACTAATAATTGTCAATTACCCTTTTCAACTAAAACATATCATCTTTTCCGTATTTTATAATTCAAATTCCTTTTTTCTAGAAATATCATGGGCAACATTAATTTCTCAATATCTAAAAACACTACAAACAATTTAATTTAGTGAAATAACATAAATTAAATTATAATTACTATAAACTAATTAATTACCTTTTCCACCTAAAACATGTTTCTTTTTTAATTTTCTCTAACTAACACCTCACTTTTTTCAGTTAAATCACGACATTCTAAATTATATATAGATAAGTACTTATAATTAAACGATTACCTTTTTGAATACCTTTTTCACCTAAAACGTATCATATTTTCCATATTTTATAATTCAAATTCCTTTTTTCTAGAAATATCAAGGGCAACATTAATTTCTCACAATCTAAAGACATTACAAACAATTTAATTTAGTGAAATAACATAAATTAAATTATAATTATTATAAACTAATCAATTACCTTTTTCACCTAAAACATGTCATCTTTTTAATTTTCACATTACATTTTCTATTTTCTCTAAATAAAATCAATCTTTTTTCAATTATATCACGGACGGTTCTATTTAATAAAATAAAATAACAATATTATAATGTTAATAATTAACCGATTAAGTTTAAGCTAAAATTTATCATCTTTTCTATATTTTCTAACTAAAATATCTCTATTCTTTAAAATATCACGGGCAACACTAATTTTTCCTTTTCTTAAAACTTTACGAGCAATTTTATTTAGAAAAATAACATAATTGAATTATAATTACTATAAACTAATCAATTACCTTTTTCACCTAAAACATGTTTCCTTTTTAATTTTCTATAACTAACACCTCACTTTTTTCAGTTAAATCACAGCATTCTATTTAATAAAATAAAATTATAATTTTATAAGTACTTATAATTAACCGATTACCTTTTTGAACTAAGATGTATTATCTTTTCAATATTTTCAAACTAAAATCCATCTTTTCATAGAAATATTACGGATAACATTTATAATTTTTTTTTGCTAATTAACATTTATATAATTATTATCAAATCATCTCATTTAAAAATTTAAACCTCCAAAATTCATATTTTAAAAAAAGTAAATCGAATTAATAAAGCATATCATATAATATTAAAAGAAATCCGTGCATCGCACGGGTTTTAAGCTTACTATTATATAAAAGCCGAAACATTAAAAGTTTTGGTACCTGTTTTTTGGTTCTTAGTGAATTTACTTATTTACCATTCATTAAAAAAAATATTTAATATCTATACTATTAAAATAGTAAAATAAATTATAACATAAAATAATTAATGGTAATTACTAATTAGTCGAATGCCTTTTTTCACATTTACTTTTAGTTGAAGATATTACATTTTATAAACACCTAAAAAATTAATCGTATAATATCTTCCAATCATTAATATTTCCTTTCGAATTAAAACACGTTACCTTTTTGTTTTATAAAGAAACATTAGTATAATTCTTCATTAAAAAGAAAAATATATTCGATATTTATACTATTAAAACAGCTAAAATAAATAATAACATAAAATAATTAATGTTAATTAGTCGATTGCCTTTTTCGCATTTACTTTAATTGAAGATATTACCTTTTATAAATAACTGAAAACATCAATCGTATCATATCTTTCAATCATTAATATTTCCTTTCATATTAAAACACATTACCTTTTTGATTTAAAACTAATATTATCACACCATATTTTTCAATTATTTAATAAAATATATTAAAAATCCCTATACGTTATTTATAACAAGGAAACATTAGTATAATTCGTAAACATGAGTATATTAAATTATATTGAATTAAAATTAAAAAGTCATTAAAAATAATGATTACATAATTGTAATATTGAATAAAATTTATAAAATAATAAAATAAACACCAGATCAATAAATTTTATTTATAACATAATAAAATTTTATTATAATTTTATAAATTTATATCTTCCAATCAGTAATATTTTCTCCTAATTTAAACACTTTGACTTTTAATTTAAAACATAATCTTGCAATAATTAATATATTCCCAAAAATATTACACTATATCTTCTAATCACTAACAAAATATAATAGAAATCCGTATACTACGAATAATGACCGTTAGATTTTTATTAAAAAATCAGAATCGTTAGATATAATGATTAGATATATTATATGATTAAATTAATTTACTAAAATTTCAAGGTTTGAATTCCATCAACTACATATTTATTTTAAAATTTTATAATATAAGTTTTAAGCTATGCATATCATTAATTAATTTTTTATTAAATAATTTAAGTTAAAATTAAAATAAAATATTAATTATTATTATTTAAAAATGTAATGGTAACATAAAATAAAATTTATTGTATATCAAAAGAAATCCGTGCATCGCACGGGTTATAAGCTAGTTCTATTATATTAAAGCCGAAACATTAAAAGTTTGGTTGGTTGGTTGGTTGGTTGGTACCTATTGAATTTACCTAATTACCCTTACTTAACTATTAACTAATTACATAATTTCCTTTTTCATATTAAACATATTACCTTTTCTATTTGTCACTAACTAATTAATTTCCCTTTTCAGGTAAAGCACAATATCTTTTATATTTTATCTAACTAAAATTTCTCATTTCTTATAAACACTACAAGCAATTTTGAAAATAACATAATTATATTATAATTACTATTAACTAATCAATTACCTTTTTCAGCACAAACATGTTACCTTTTCTCTATTCTATAACTAAAATATCTCTTTAACTAAAATATCTTTTTTTACAAATATATCACGGGTGGTTCTATTTAATAAATAATAATATTATACTACTAATAATTATCAATTACCTTTTTCAACTAAAACATATCATCATTTCCTTATTTTATAATTCAAATTCCTTTTTTCTAGAAATATCACGGGCAACATTAATTTCTCACTATCTAAAAACACTAGGAACAATTTAATTTAGTGAAATAACATAAATAAAATTGTAATTACTATAAACTAATTAATTACCTTTTCCACCTAAAACATGTTTCCTTTTTAATTCTCTCTAACTAACACCTCACTTTTTCAGTTAAATCACGGCATTCTAAATTATAATTTTATAAGTACTTATAATTAAACGATTACCTTTTTTAATACCTTTTTCAGCTAAAACCTATCATATTTTTCATATTTTATAATTCAAATATAATATCTTTTATATTTTATCTAACTAAAAAGCATATTATATAATTTTTTCATTCAAATTATCTTTTCTCTTTTCTCTAACTAAAATATTTCTTTTTCCAATTATATCGCGGGTTACCTTTTAAAAATCTTCTTTTATATTTTATTTATCTAAAATTTTTACTTTACTAATCAATCTACCTTTTCAGGTTAAACATGTTACCTTTTTTTTATAACTAAACATTTTCCTTTTTCAAGTAAAATATAATATCTTTTTTATTTTTTTTCTAATTAAAAAACAAATTATAATTACTGTTATCTAATAAATTAATTGTTTATCTTTTATCTTTTCTCTAACTAAATTTTTTTTTTCTCAATTATATCACTATTTAATAAAATATATTAAAAATCCGTATACATTGTTTATAATAAGGAAACATTAGTATAATTCGTAAACATGAGAATATTAAATTATATTAAATTAAAATTAAAAAAATATTAAAAATAATGATTATATAAAAACATAATTGTAATATTAAAGAAAATTTATATAATATAATAAAAGAAACCTGTGCATCACACTGGCATTGAAAGTTTGTCCGTTCGATATTCAGCACGGTCATCCTAACAATTAAAATAAATAGTAAAATAATATAATTAGTGATAATTAGTCGATTGCCTTTTTTTAATAAAAAGATGTTTACTTTTAATTGATTGATGGTATTACCTTTTATAAACACCTAAGATATCGTATCTTTCAATGAATAATATTTCTTTCTAAATAAAACACGTTAACTTTTATATTAAAATATAATCTTACAATAATTAATATATACCCAAAAAAATAACACTATATCGTCTAATCACTAACAAAAGATAATAGACATATATATACAACCAATAATGACCATTATATTTTTAGTAAAAAATCAGAATCATTAGATCTAATGATTAGATATATTATATGTTTAAATTTATTTACTAAAATTTCAAGGTTCGAATTCTATCAGACATATTTTTTTAAAAAAATTTATAATAAAAATTTTAAACCACATAATTTTGCAATCATTATTGTATACCGAAAAATAATAAACCATTTTACTGTTAGATTTTTAGTAGTTAATAAGAACCATTAGATGTAATTATAAGATATATTTTATGATTAAAGTATTTTACTAAAAATTCAAGTTTCAAATTCTGTTAACGACATATTTAACTTAAAATTCTATAATATTGTAAATTTTAAATCATGATTAATTAAATTTATATTAAATTATATTAAAATAATATTAAAATAATTTTTACAAAATAATGATTATATAAAAATATAATTATAACATAAAATAAAATTTATATAACATATTAAAAGAAACCCGTGCATTGCACGGGTTATAAGCTAGTACTATTATATAAAAGCCGAAACATTAAAAGTTTGGTTGGTCGGTCGGTCGGTACGGTACCTGTTAATTTTACTTATTTACCCTTACTCAATTACTACTAACTAATCAATTTCCTTTTTCAGATTTAACATATTATCTTTTCTATTTTCAAGAATTAAATAATTTCCTTTTTCAAGTAAAATACAATACCTTTTATATTTTATCTAACTAAAATTTCTCCTTTATGAATCAATTTCCTTTTTCAGGTTAAATATATTACTTTTTCTATTTTTCAATAATTAAATAATTTCCTTTTTCAATTAAATTAGAATATCTTTTACATTTTATCTAACTAAAATTTCTCTTTTTTAAAAACACTACGTGCAATTTTGTTTAATAAAATAACATAATTATATTATAATTACTATTAACTAATCAATTACCTTCAGTCAAAACTTACCTTTTCTATTTTCTATAACTAAAATCTTTCTTTTTCCAATTTTATCATGGACGGTTACCTGTTTCAGCCAAAACACGTTACCTTTTTTCTTTTCTCTTAATAAAACCTCTTTTTTTCCAATTATATCACGGACGTTTCTATTTAATAAAAATAAAATAATAATATTATAATACTAATAATTAACTGATTACCTTTTCAACTAAAATATATCATTTTTCTATATTTTCTAATTAAATTCATTTTTTTCTAGAAATATAACGGGCAACATTAATTTCTCATTTTCTAAAAACTATGAGCAATTTTATATAGTAAAATAACATAATTAAATTATAATTACTATAAACTAATCAATTGCCATTTTCACATAAATCATGTCATCTTCATGTTACCTTTCTATTTTCTCTAACTAAAATCTCTCTTTTTCCAATTATATCACCGACGGTTGTATTTAACACTATTAGCAATTCTGTTTAATAAAATAAAATAAAATATTATAATTACTACTCCCTCTGTCCCTAAAAACTTTTCCCATTTCCCTCGGGCACGTTTGCCAACGCACACTTTTACTCGTTAATATCTTTAATTTCGTATTATTATTGAATATAAAAACTTCACTGTATTAAATTACTCATAAATACGAATCCAACAAGATCACTCATGACTATATTTGGTCTTATAGAATAGACGTAAATTAGTAATTTGTTTCATGTTATGAACAGTCCCGACATTTCAAATGGGAAGATCAATAAGGGACAGAGGGAGTAATAATTAATCAATTACCTTTTTCAGCTAAAATATGTTACCTTTTATATTTTTCTATTTTTTCAGTTAATTTTATTTATTTACCCTTATTTAATGGTACATGTTATTTAACGTAATTATCCTTACTTAATTATTTATAAATACTAATAACTAATAAATTTCTTTTTTCAGGTAAAACATGTTACCTTTTCTATTTTTCAATAACTAACCTTTTTCCACATAAAATATAAGAAATTCTTTCCTTTTTCAAGTAAAATATGCTACCTTTTCAATTTTTCAATAGCCAATTTTTCTTTTTACGTAAAATACAGTTTATCTAGCTAAAATTTTTCCTTTTCTAAAAAAACTATGAGCAATCATGTTTAATAAAATAAAATATTGTAATTATTAATAATTAATCAATTACCTTTTTCAGCTAAAATACATTACCTTTTCTATTTTTTTATTTTTTCAGAAAAACCTATTTGGTTTGATTTATTTAAGTACAATAAAATAATAACAATATAATAACTAATGACTAACCGATTACGTTTTTCAGCTAAAATATTTCATCTTTTCAATATCTTTTCAATATTTTCAAACTAAAATCCATCATTTTCTAAAAATATCACGGACAACATATATATAATTATATCAGATCATATTTTTAAAAGTTTAAGCCAAGAAATTTTATGTCTTAAATTTCTTAATCCAAATTAAAAAAAAATCTGTTATATTAAAGAAAATCCGTGCATCGCACAGGTTTTAAGCTATCTATACTATTATCTATACTATTATATAAAAGCCGAAACATTAAAAGTTTGGTTCAACGGTACCTATTGAATTTACCTAATTACCCTTACTCAATTACTGATTTACTAATTAATCAATTTCCTTATTCAGGTTACACATATTATCTTTCTATTTTCAAGAACTAAATAATTTCCTTTTCCAGGTAAAATACAAATTTTTTTATATTTTATCTAACTAAAATTTCTCATTTATTAATCAATTTCCTTTTTCAGTTTAAACATATAACCTTTTCTATTTTTCAATAACTAAATAACTTCCTTTTTCATTTAAAATATAATATCTTTTACATTTTATCTAACTAAAATTAAAACAAAATTACTATTAATTACAAAATATTATTTACTAAAACACAATATTATTTTAAAATAAAATATTATTTTATTTTATATTTATAAAAATAAATATTACTTACGGGTTTAATAAAATAACATAATTATATATAATTACTATTAACTAATCAATTACCTTTTTCAGTCAAAACACGTTACCTTTTCCCTTTTCTCTAACTAAAATCTTTCTTTTTCCAATTATATCATGGGCGGTTACCTTTTTCAGCAAAACACGTTACATTTTTTTTTCTTCTTACTAAAACCTTCATTTTTCTAATTATATTATAGGCGTTTCTATTTTAAAAAAATAATATTATAATACTAATAATTAACCAATTACCTTTTTAGCTAAAAATAACATAATTATATATAATTATTATTAACTAATCAATTACCTTTTTCAGTCAAAACACGTTAATTTTCTATTTTCTCTAACTAAAATCTCTGTTTTTCCAATTATATCATCGACGGTTACCTTTTTTCAGCAAAACACGTTACATTTTTTCTTTCTTCTTACTAAAACCTCCATTTTTCTAATTATATTATAGGTGTTTCTATTTAATACAAATAAAATAATAATATAATAATACTAATAATTTTTCTAAAAATATAACGGGTAGCGTTAATTTTTCATGTTCTAAAAACTATGAACAATTTTATGTCGTAAAAAATTATAATTACTATAAAGTAATTAATTACTTTTTCACTTAAATCATGAACGTTATTTTTCTATTTTCTCTAACTAAATTCCCTTTTTTTCAATTATATCACGGACGTTTCTATTTAATAAAATAAACTAATAATATTATAATCTATATATACTATTATATAAAAATCGAAACAGTAAAAGTTTTGTTACCTGTTTTTTGGTATTTCGTAAATTTACTTATTTATCCTTCATTATAAAGAAAAATAAATACACCTAAAATAAATAATAACATAATATAATTAATGGTAATTAGTCGATTGGCTTTTTCATATTTACTTTTAGTTGAAGATATTACCTTTTATAAACACCTTAAAATATATACCCACCATGATTTTCAAGAAAAATATAACACCTAAATTAAATAATAACATAATATAATTAATGGTAATTATCTGATTAACATGATAGAATTAATGGTAATTAGTCGATTGCCGTTTTCACATTAACATAATAAAATTAGTCGATTGTCTTTTTCACATTTACTTTTAGTGGAAGATATCACCTTTTATAAATACATAAAAACATCAATCAATCATTAATATTTCCTTTTGAATTAAAACACGTTACCATTTTAATTTAAAACAAATCTTATAATCATTATTATATACCCGAAAATATCAAACCATAATTTTCAAGAAAAGTATAACATCTAAAAATAAATAAAAACATAATATAATTAATGGTAATTAGTCGATTGTCTTTTTCACATTAACATAATAAAATTAAAGGTAATTAGTTGATTGCTTTTTCCACATTTAATTTTAGTTGAAGATATTACCTTTTATAAATACCTTACCTTTTTCGAATTAAAACATGTTACCTTTTTAATTTAAAACAAATCTTATAATCATTAATATATATACCAAAAAATATAACATCATAATTTTCAAGAAAAATATAGCCCGCAAATATCGCACCATATTTTTCAATTATTAATAAAATACATTAAAAATCATATACGTTGTTTTTAATAAGGAAACATTAGTATAATTCGTAAACATGAGTATATTAAATTATAACAAATTAAAAAAATTATTAAAAATAATGATTATATAAAAATATAATTTTAATATTAAATAAAATTTATAACATATTATAAGAAACCCGTGCATTGCACGGGTTATAAGGTAGTTATCTATACTATTATATAAATTCTGAAACATTAAAAGTTTGGTTGGTCGGTTGGTTGGTACCTATTGAATTTACCTAATTACCCTTGCATCCAATTACTAAAAATTTTCCTTTATTAATCAATTTCCCTTTTCAAGTTAAACATATTACATTTTCTATTTTTCAACAACTAAATAATTTCCTTTTTTCAAGTAAAATAGAATATCTTTTACATTTTATTAAACTAAAATATCTCTACCTATTGATTTTACTTATTTATCCTTCCTCAATTACAGATCTATTAACTAATCAATTTCCTTCTTGAGGTTAAACATATTATCTTTTCTATTTTTCAATAATCAATTTCCCTTTTCAAGTTAAACATATTACATTTTCTATTTTTCAACAACTAAATAATTTCCTTTTTTCAAGTAAAATAGAATATCTTTTACATTTTATTAATCTATACTATTATATAAATTCTGAAACATTAAAAGTTTGGTTGGTCGGTTGGTTGGTACCTATTGAATTTACCTAATTACCCTTGCATCCAATTACTAAAAATTTTCCTTTATTAATCAATTTCCCTTTTCAAGTTAAACATATTACATTTTCTATTTTTCAACAACTAAGTAATTTCCTTTTTTCAAGTAAAATAGAATATCTTTTACATTTTATTAAACTAAAATATCTCTACCTATTGATTTTACTTATTTATCCTTCCTCAATTACAGATCTATTAACTAATCAATTTCCTTCTTGAGGTTAAACATATTATCTTTTCTATTTTTCAATAATCAATTTCCCTTTTCAAGTTAAACATATTACATTATCTATTTTTCAACAACTAAATAATTTCCTTTTTTCAAGTAAAATAGAATATCTTTTACATTTTATTAATACTATTATATAAATTCTGAAACATTAAAAGTTTGGTTGGTCGGTTGGTTGGTACCTATTGAATTTACCTAATTACCCTTGCATCCAATTACTAAAATTTTTCCTTTATTAATCAATTTCCCTTTTCAAGTTAAACATATTACATTTTCTATTTTTCAACAACTAAATAATTTCCTTTTTTCAAGTAAAATAGAATATCTTTTACATTTTATTAAACTAAAATATCTCTACCTATTGATTTTACTTATTTATCCTTCCTCAATTACAGATCTATTAACTAATCAATTTCCTTCTTGAGGTTAAACATATTATCTTTTCTATTTTTCAATAATCAATTTCCCTTTTCAAGTTAAACATATTACATTTTCTATTTTTCAACAACTAAATAATTTCCTTTTTTCAAGTAAAATAGAATATCTTTTACATTTTATTAAACTAAAATTTCTCTACCTATTGATTTTACTTATTTACCCTTGCTCAATTACAGATCTATTAACTAATCAATTTCCTTCTTGAGGTTAAACATATTATCTTTTCTATTTTTCAAGAATTAAATAATTTTCTTTTTCTATACTATTATATAAATTCCGTCGGTGTCAAAGAATTGGAGATTCAGAAGATTCTTAATCACGGCCAGAGGATAGCAGCGAAGGCTGGAGAGTAGGCTAATCGACGGAGATGATTGTCGGATGTCTGAATGTAACGGGGGTAAGAATGTTTTGTAATAAAAATTAGAAATTGTAATTGATAATAGTAATATTAATAATATTAATTGGATATTAGAAATTGTAATTGATAGTAGTAATATTAATTTTTACATTTTATTTAACTAAAATTTCAATAATTTCCTTTTTCAGGTAAAATACAATATTCTTTGATATTTTATCTAACTAAAATTTTTCCATTTATTGATCAATTTCCCTTTTCAAGTTAAACATATTACCTTTTCTATTTTTCAACAACTAAATAATTTTCTTTTTCAGGTAAAATAGAATATCTTTTACATTTTATTTAACTAAAATTTATTTATTTAATAAAATAGTTTGAGCAATTTTGTTTAATAAAATAACATAATTATATTATAATTACTATTAACTAATCAATTACACTTTTCACCCAAAACACGTTCTCTTTTCTCTTTCCTCTAACTAACATATCTCTTTTTCCAATTATATCATGCACGGTTACCTTTTTTCTTTTTGTTTACTAAAACCTTTCTTTTTCCAATTATATCACAGACGTTTTTATTTAAAAAAATCAATAATAATATTATAATTCTAATAATTAAACGATTACCTTTTCTGCTAAAACGGATCTTCTTTCTATTTTTTCTAATTAAATCCCCTTTTTTCTATAAATATCACGGGCAACATTCTAAAAACTATGATCAAATTTATTTAGTAAAATGACATAATTAAATTATAATTATTATAAGCTAATCAATTAACTTTTTTCACATAAATCATGCCATCTTTTTAATTTTTACGTTACCTTTCTATTTTCTCAAACTAAAATCTCACTTTTTCCAATTATATTAAGGACGGTTCTATTTAATAAAATAAAATAATAATATTTAATATTAATAGTTAACCGATTACCTTTTTCAGCTAAAACGTATCATCTTTTCTAACTAAAATCCTTCTTTTATTAGAAATATCACGGGCAACATTAATTTTTTCCTTTTATAAAAATATTACGTGCAATTGTATTTAGTAAAGTAACGTAATTAAATAATAATTACTATAAACTAATCAATTACCTTTTTCACCTAGAACATGTTATCTTTTTAATTTTCTCTAACTAAATCCTATTTTTTCCTAATCATATCATGGACATTCTATTAATAAAATAAAATAATAGTTTTATAATTACCTATATTTAACCGATTACTTTTTCAACTAAAACCTATCATCTTTTCTATATTTTCTAACTAAAATCGCTCCATTTCTAGAAATATCAGGGATAACATTTATACAATTATTATCAAATCATCTCATATAAAAATGTAAGCCTCCAAAATTCATGTTTTAAAAAATTAATTTAAATTCCTTAAAAAAAATTAATTTAAATAAATGAAAAATTCATTTAATATTAAAATAAAAAAATCTGTGCATCGCACGGGTTTTAAGCTAGTAATATTAAAGTTGAAACATTCAAAATTTTATCGGTTTGGTTTAGGTACAGTTATCTTAATTAATAAATAAAAAATAATACAATTAATGTTAACCAACCGATTGCTTTTTCTAATTAAAATACGTATTTACACTACTATATTAAAGTCGAAAGATTGAAAGTTTGTATATTTGGTTATCTTAATTATTAAAATAAATAATAAAATCATATAGTTAATGGTAATTAGCCAACTGCCCTTTTTACATATAATTTTAGTTTAAAAAAAATTACCTTTCATAAATACCTAAAAATATTATCATATTTTTCGATCATTAATATTTTATTTCAAATTAAAACACGTTAACTTTTTAATTTAAAACAAATCTTACAATTATTAATATATACCCAAAAATATCACGCCATAACTTATATAATTAATGATAATTAGTCGATTGCCTTTTTCACATTTACTTTTAGTTGAAGATATTAAATTTTATAAACATCTAAAAAGATCAATTGTAATATTTCCTTTCTAAAATTAAAACACGTTACCTTTTTAATTTATAACAAATCTTACAATATATACCCAAAAATATATTAAAAATCGTATACGTTGTTTATAATAAGTAAACATTATTATAATCTATAAACATGAGTATATTAAATTATATCAAACAAAAATTATTAAAATTATTAAAATTAGAGATTATATAAAAACATAATTATAATATTAAATAAAATTTATTACATAATATAAGAAACCCGTGCATTACACGGGTTATAAGCTACTATATATAAAAAATTATCTTCCTAAACCGCCTTTATCTTGGTATTTACCTGTATTTATTGTCAAATTAAAAAAAAAAATATGCTACATGTGTAACACACTTGGACAAAAAAAAATGGGAGACACTTGGTTCACGGTAATGGAATATATGAGATATATTCCTTCCATGACCATTATTCTAGAGAGGACCTCCTTATATAGAAAATATGAGAGAATTAATTATATTTCATTTATTCTAAGGTTCCCGCCAAGGGTACCTTCACAAAAAATGCTTAAAATAATTGGCTCTATCCATAAAAAAAAAAAAAAAAAACTTGCCGTGGAAATGCGAAGCATTTAAGACAGTAAACGGATGAGTTAGGTAGTCATGAGGGTCGAAGGCCCTCGACACACCCGTCAATCGTCTATTGCCTTTACCATTGATTGTCATTCCTTACAACTTTAGAATGATAAAGGCGCGAAGCGCCGTACAAGAAGGTGCGAAGCACCGTTAACCAGTGAAATCCACTGCCACGTCATCACTTGAACAGTGATTTTTTTTTAAATTTTTTTTTTAATTTTTTTTTGTTGGATAGAGCCAATTATTTTAAGCATTTTTTGTATTGGGGTACCCCTATTTTGGTCATTAGATTAGCTTGAAATATTAGATTTTAATACATTTTAAGTGATTCTCTCATATTCTCTATATAACAAATTCTTTCTGGAAGGGAACCCTTCCTTCCATATTTAAGAATAATAGTTGTTCATTCCCACCTCAAATGCAATTTTATGAACAATTTTTAAAAATTACCTTTTTATTTTTTCATTCTCAATGCAATTAAATAAATAAGAATAAAAATCAGGAACCAACTTTATACAACTAACTTTTGTAATTTTTTGGGAAAAGAACTAATTTGGGACTAATAATACATCCAATTCTTTGTATGGAAATGCCTGAACGGCAATTAAACTTCATCCACCATAAAATCTTTACTGTATTTAGCAGAGTCAAACAGACAAGGGAAACTGTTAGCATTACAATTTACATTGCAGCTTCACAACTCGTCAAGGTCAAGTAATTCTGTTTTAAGATCAGAAGCTAGCTGAGAAGTGTATCCACTATCCATAGCATCTCTAGGGAGCCAGTTAACTCATTATTTCTTAAGCAAGGATGCACGAGGAAGAAGGTTACTAATAAGATCTTCATTAAGCTTTACAGGAAAGGGTGGCATCCGGTTCATTACCTCAAGCTCATTTAAGCTGCAAAATACAAATATCAAATAGTCACTAGTCCGTTCACTAGTCAACATCCTCTTCTACACCAACAATTACAAGACTAAATATCAAATAGTCACTTTGACATCCATATCCAATTTAGATTTATGTCTCCAAACATAAATGTCATGATTTGTGCCCCTTCACAGGGGGGGTCAATTGAGCGGGACAGTGAACATCATACAAGGTTGTTTAGAATGTAAGATAATGAGACTACTTCTTAAAGACGGAAATAAGCATATATAAAAACTATAAACATACTCATTTAGGACTGTTTCAATGTTGTTTCGAGCTTGGCAAAAGAGATTAATGTTATCATGAATCTGCAAAAGAAAATAAAAGAGAAAGATAAATTAGGAAAATGTCAATGCAAGTCCATGTCCAAGAATGACTAATGATGCACGGTTGATCAGGAAAAAAAATGTAAATGAATGTAGGTACGTGTTGACTGGGTTAGTACAACAGCAGACGCTACAAAAGTATGAATCTAAGAACAACTTACATATATTGAAATTAATTTTTATCATCACCCGGAGGATTATGTGTGGTTACTACAGTCAACTGTCCACACAATGGTTTGTTAATATCACATATTCACTATAATTCTTCTGTATAGCAGAAAGGTCTAACTAATTACCAGTATTCATTGAAATATTATAGGACCATATAACCAAGGTCAATTTAGCATATCGCAAAATGACAGCTAGTACTTCAAGAAGCCAAAGGATGCAGATATAACAGATGGCCGCATTCAACATTATGGTTTTAGACTTTTAGCTAAGTAGAGATCCAGGTTTAAGAAAGAGCTCCTCATTTGCATAAGCATGGAACATTTATACTAAAATTTAGCTATCAATATTAAGAGAAATAAGCCAAACATTCAAATATATTTGATACATATATTTTATACAAAATGGAGGTAAAAGAGATACGTGTCTAATGCCAAATGGTAAGACAAATTTAACCTTGAATGCTCTAAAGTTTGCAGAAATTTGATCCATAGCTCGAGCATTTTGTTCAAGAAGTTGACGATTAGCAGCACCGATGGCTGTAATAAAGAACATAACCAATATGTGACTACATTACAGTGAGTAGAATATGATGACACGGACATAATATTTATGACAGAAGGAAAACAGAATCATTGGCTGCTGACGCAACCTCTTGGAGCATGAACATACAGCTACCATCATAAAGGAAATACTAATCTTAAGCAGTAAATGTATGTTAATATTCATCAGACTTTACAATGTAGTACACAGAATGGTGGAATGGGTGTAGATTTTTCAATATCGAACCTTAGATAAAGCAGGACTGTATGTATGAAAGACTAAACCACTAAATCATAGACTCGCCTATGAAGGTGAACCCATATCCTAAATCATTATCATTATTTATATAAGCCATCCCTTGGAGTGAAGATAAAGAATTTTGGTGGCCATCTTGAAAAAAACAACCAGTACTGAACAAAGATACTCTGGCAAATCATGCTGATGGACATATAGAATCAGCAATACGTGAATATCATATCCCCGTGAATGTGAGGGGACTTTCCAAAGTTGATTTTTTTAATTAATTTACTCTCAAGACTAACAAGCAGCTGCTTCCTTATGGATATCGTAACTACAAAGTTTGCACCAAACTGTGACTTCAGCATGTCAAAACCAGAGAAAGGGTGTTGAACCTTTATATGAGATGTCATCATCACTGTCCACAGAGACCACTGTCTGAGCATACAGGGGGCCATTAGATAATGATTTAGCTGAAGGATCCGCAACCTTTTCCTGGAGAGAACAAAATGTAAGAACTAATATGTCAGTGTTAAGAAAGATGATTCGACTACCTTTTTGACGTATAATCTCAACCAGGTCACGAAGGAGATACTTCTCAGATCCTATGAGAAGATGGTATATAACTAGACAACATTCCTTCACGTTGGCTTTCACATATGACATTGTTGGAATATGCATGGCAAATAAATACATTTGTGTGTCCATGCACGTGCATATAGACAGAGATGGAGGAGTAAGTGAACTACTGAACTTCAATTTTACTTTTGGGATCAAGAGATCACAATGTGTGGAATATAGTACCCATGGCCTACCCAGAAGTAATGTCCTTATAAAAGTTGAAGGACATCCTGCCAAGCATTGTAGACCATCGTTAACAGGTCCGAAGCAACTAATAACACATGCCCTCAACCAGCAAAAGCTATATTTTTCATCAAGAAATTATAGTTGAATTGCCATACGGAAAGAACGTACCTTTTTGTCTTTGTTTTTCTTTGATGAATTATCATCATCTTTCCTCCGCTTTCTGTTCTCCTTTTTCTGGAATAAAAAATTTGTAGTCATTACTGCACTAAAAAAACATACAATCAAACTGACACCATGGCAACACTCATGTTATGCTTAATTGCTTATCATCACTCCTCAGATCACAAAGCATTATATATTACTGAGCCCACAATGGGCTTTTCTCTGCTACACTTATTGTGGTATGTAAAAGATGTTTTCCATAAACAACTTATAACTTGAAATTCCAGTCAGAGTAAAGGAGGCCTCGGGCAATTCATTACAACTGGACCTTGAGTATATAACAGTGCTAGAGGAAACTATAAAACAATTTGGTTTATTACTGTACAGAAATTGTAAAGGACCAACTCATAAGTACCTTAAATATAACACTTAGCATAGCCTACTGGAAAATCATAAAGGAGGATGGATAAACACAATAAAACAAAGAACAGTCAATACAATGTCTGAATGCAAAAAAGTAGGGTCTCTCCGCCCCCACTGGCTGCCCAAAACTGCTACAAACTGTTGCAGTTTCCACTTGGCAATAGAACTAAGTAGTATGTATATATGCATATGACACTAGACTAAACCACAAGTTTCCAACATGGGTCTGGGTTACTTGCCACAGCTATGTGTGAATTGAACTGGTATTTGCGTTGGCACTTGTATGATTGTATACTAAATGCTGCTTGGTCTTAACTTAAGATGATGGTAATCAAGATTAATTTACTGCATATGAGATGGTAAAAGAATTCTAGGAAAATTTGACACTTACATTTTCCTTTAACCAGTTTATACGAAGGGAAACATCCACAGCTGTCTTATCATTTAACTGCAGCGCAACTAAAGCATATTTAGTGGCATTGGATACTGAGGCATATCTAAAAAATCAGAAAACAAATTAAGCATCAGATACACATGCACACAGTGAATACAAATTGAATTAAAAAATCAAAGAAATAAGACAAGAACTGTGTATAAAGATTTAATTTTGAATATTAGTATGTTGGGGCATTATTACAGTAGGCTCAATGAAACAGTAACAAATGATAAAATTGAGATTTACCAACAGGTACAAAATTGAAACCCCAGGAAAGAAGCAGAGCAGAATTAGAGAGAGAGAGAGAGAGAGAGAGAGAGAGAGAGAGAGAGAGAGAGAGAGAGAGAGAGAGAGGGAGAGAGAGAGGAGAGAGCGAGAGAGAGCGAGAGAGAGAGCGAGAGAGAGAGCGAGAGAAGAGAGAGAGAGGAGAGAGAGAGAGAAGAGAGAGAGAGAGGGGAGGGAGGGAGGGAGGAGGGAGGAGAGAGAGAGAGAGACATACTTAACAAGCAACTCTTGCATAAGGGAATTCTCTTGGGGGGACCAATTCAAAGTGATACCCGGATTGTGGTTAAGAGCAGCTATGGTCGGACCCAAGGCATATTTGTAGTATTCATCGTCTACTGAAATACCACCACCGCCATCGTTAACATTTCCATTACTCAGCGCCACACCAGTACCTCCTTCATTTTTGTCATGAATATCACTTGCTTTTGCCATTTCACTCTCCGCCATCAACTCGCCAAACCAACAATCCTCCTCTGTATGTATATGTTTGAAATTATACAAATGAAGATCAACACACAAGACGGGAAGGGGGAGTTATTTTCTTGAATTTAAGACAAACAATCTCTCAAACTTTCTGTGTTTATTTATTACTCACATGATGTAATAAAGAAAATGAGCATGGCACGTATTTTACGTTATTTTATTATTTTCTTTCTTTTTTCTTCTCCGGATTTTCTTCCAATTTTTAAGCGCGTTTTTCTTCTGACATTGTTATTTTATATTTCATCTTATCTTTTCTTTATTTTTTTTAGTTCGTTTCACATGAGTTAATATTATTTTTATATGTAGAAAATATTCGCAATATTAATATAAATGTCATAATATTATTTTTGTATGTAGAAAATATTCGTAATAATATTAATATAGATGTCACAATCATAGATATACAAATTTGATCAGACCGAACACTTAAAAACACCAAATATATCCCCTCTACCTACATGCAGAGGGCAGAGTACATGCATATACAAATTCAATAACATATGTATACGTATAAACATATACAATTCCGAGAAAAAGCTAGTAAATTATCTATGTTTTAAGCTCTCAAGCAAAAGAAAAAGAAAAAAATTTAAGTCGAAAGTAAGCATAGATTGATAGGTTAAACAGAAGATACCGAAATTGAGAAACTTGGTAAGGTCGTCCATTGATTTTCTTGAAAGAGGAGGGAGACCATAATCACTAAATATACATTGATTTTCACCATGCTCTTCCATTAGCGTTGAAATTCTTCTCAATGTATCAATCGAAGATCCGTGCGTGTTTGTTATATAAGAGTGTTCTGTATGGAGCAAAGACCTACATATATAAGAATACATATTTTAACAACTTTAATGGGCTAAATGGATTTAATATATCTAAAATGTAAAATTCTAAGCAAGTAGTCAAAAAAATGGTAAATTTCCGTATTTGTATTTATTACTATTAGAAATTTATTCCATAAAGGAAGAAACTATGTCACACTGCTTTTTCAGCGCCACATTTTCTTTTTTTAATTTCTTAACTATTTTGGAATATGCTTGTTTCTTCAAACAATTATATATTTTTATCAGACACTTGTTTTATATTTCACCTTATCTCTATCTTAAAATCTTATCTCTATCTTAAAAGAAAGATTTTATTAAATTATTTAATAAAAAATTGCTTTTAATTTATATGTTATTTTTTTTAGTAAAATATTATTAGTCCACAACTCAATCAACTCTTGTATTCTATCTGAATGACTTGAACAACTATTATTAATGCCATTTGCAAAATTTCTATCTGAATGCCATTTGCAATAATATTTACCATCACTAATCAGCTTCCATATACTTCATAACAGTTAATGTATTTATGTAGCCTGACACAGGCAATATTTATGCAGCTTGACACTGAGAGCACTATGATTTAGTCTAATACGATTATCGTCTCTCATTCAAATTGTACCTTGGCTCTCTGTTGAAAAACAAATTGGTTTTCACTAAGGATGCTTTCCTCTTCTCCCAATATATTGACAAAGAAAAATGATATTGAATCAATAACTTCTTATAAATGGAAGGTTTTGCTAGCTCACAAGCTCTAACGAGAAGTAAGTTTCTAGGAGAGACATCACTTTGAGAGATAAATTTCAGATTCCGGACAGTACAGTTTGGCAAAAGAAATCCCCACACTTCCAACAATTTTCAAATAATAATCTTCACTCTCAAGTCATTATAAGGCCTTGTCGATTGCCATCTGCAAGTTCTCAGAGTGCCCAGCTCTAAAAAGAGTAAAGACAGCATATTGTATGATGCTCCTAGTCATCATCCTCCTGATCAAAATCCCTGATCTTCACGTCAGCATCTTCACCGTACTGAATACAGATGTCAATTTGTGACAAGATGTACTCTATGCTGCATACACAAAGGCAAATTGTGAATCAGGGACTAATCAAAAAACCAATACATGAAACAAGGGGGTTCTTTACTGAGTACAAAACCACCTTTCATCCCATTTTAATCTTCTACAGAGGATATTAATGCAATAGAACATACCTATACATTGGGCGGAGTATGGTAATTGGCTATAATACAACCCTCATATATTAGAATTATTTAGAAGTCAACAAAAAGCTATCAACTATAGATATCCCATAAAGAATTTACAATGACCATGTAAAAGACTACAAACTTGATGTAAAGCTACATATGAAGTGGCAGACAAAAGTTTTACCTCTTCTTTTTCCTCAAATCAAGAGGCACAAAACTCACCATGCTATACTGATCCACCTGGTTTTAAAGAAGACAAAAGTAATTAGAGTTAGTGACACCATTACCAGCCCTGTACTTATGTTCCTAGTTTTCTTTGTACATGTGCAACGGCACCGTTCTTCAAAGATATAATTACGAAACCCAGTTCTTAAAGTGCAGGCTAAGGCCAACTAAGAACATGGAAAAGAGCCAGGAAAGCTAAACTGTGAAAAGAAAAATTGTTCAAAAACTTCACTAGTTGTCCATTGATTACACCCAATAGTAACTATCATGAACTACACTACATGAAGGAAGAAGTAGAAGCAAACTCATGTTCAAATCTATACATACAGTCGTATGTACATCTTAAGATGGTAAGAATGGTATTAAGATAAAACTGACCCATGGGCATGTTCCGTTTGCAGACTCATTCGTATCTTATTTCTTATTTTTAGTCCTGGTTGTGTTTTTATGCAGTCTCGGGCAAGTTAAGGAACCATCGACACAAGCTTCACAATAGTACCAGAAGAACAAGAAAGATAACTCTCTTTCTATTTGATAATACTGCGTGTTCATATATGTGGATCAAGAACTCAAAACACGAAGATGTTCAATTTTCATACCGCCTACAAACAAATTGTGGCTGAATCAGAGTTAATTATGAGTTTTCAATAGCCTCTTGTGCCTAACCTAGTTCTGAGAAATCTAATTGATGGTTTAAAAACTCGTGAACATTTCAAACTTAAAGCTTAGTTAATATGGCTCCTAAGAAACTAATTAAGCATTCAGAATTCTTAGTTTGCAGTGATTTACCAATTCAATCAAAGATTTATTCAGCTTCCCAAACTGTGGAGCCATCCGTTGATTCAACTCTGCCAGCAAAGTCAGAACATTAATATATTGCAAAACGAAACAGCATAATTGCAAAAACATACTACAGAAACTGTGCAAAGACATACTCTTCAATATCCTTTTTATTTCTCACAAGGTCCATCTTGGAGAGGATGTTAACATGAGGCAGTTCAAACTGAACCATTGCAGACAATGAAGCCATGCAGCCACTTATAAACTTAGCAACATCTGTCATGAACTGAAATCCAAAAGAAACTATTTCAGTTCAAGAGGAAATGAAAGATGAACAATTGACCAGACCGGGAAACGTCAACCAACCTGAGAATCAAGCAAGTAAACTACACAGACATTGATATTCTTGCGCTTCAAATGTTCCACAAAGTTCTTAAACACGGGGACATGAGAGTAGAGTTCAATTTGACCTGCAATATTCAATTGTCATAATAAACACACAGCTGATTGAGCCCATTAAAGCAATTCCATCAGTATGAATTATTAGCTACAATGTATTTGGATTTTACATACAATGAAGTAGGTCATTCAAATAATGACAGGACCAGCAGCAAACTAAAAAAGATGATATATAAAATGTCATTACCACTTAACAGATCCCATTAAAACAAAGATATATAAAATGTCCATATCAGATTGTCTATGGTATGAAACCTAGGCATTTAACTTGGCAGAACAGGAGTCATACTAATATGACTTCAGTAAAAACCATGCTATCAGACAGACAGCAGCAATGGTCTCAGAGAATTTTTAGAGATTGCTCAAGGTCGAATGAAGAGCTATGCTCATAATAACAGTATAGAAAGGAAATTTGCAGTTGCTGATTGGGTGTATCTAAAGTTGCAGTCTTATAGATAGGTGACAGTGGCTATAAGGAAGAATTTGAAACTTTATGCTAAATTCTTTGGCCCCTACAACATTCTGGACAAGGTAGGAAAGGTTGCCTATAGATTGGATCTTCCTGAAACTTGAAGAGTACATCCAGTGTTTCATGTTTCTCAACTGAAGAGGGCAGTGGGGCAAGCTAGGGTTCACAGACAACTACCTTAAGTGACAAAACAAGGGACATTTGATCTCAATCCACTCAGGAAGTTGGATAACAGAAGTGTTGTGAAATATCACAAGGTAGCTCATCAGGTGTTGATCCAGTGGAAGGGGTGTAGTCTTGATGAAGCCACCTGGGAAGATGAAGACTTGTTCAAGATTAAATTTCCAGAATTTAATTGAGATACTTGCAGGAGTGAAGGACATCAAGAAAAGGGATATAGACTAAGAGAGCTGTAGTATTAGTAGTATTATTCAATTAATATAACTAAGGGAGTAAGGGGTACTTCAGTCTTTTGCTTAATATCTGGAAATAGAAGTACTATAAATACTATTGTGAACTTTGTATTTCAGTTATGTATGTTATGAAAAGGAATTCTCATTCCACCTAACTATTTCTCTCTCTAAATTCTTTGCTCTTTCTCTCTCTGGAACAAACTCTGTGAAATCATGTCTTCTTCTACAAGAGATCTCTATTCTTCTCTCAATCTCTCTCTGATTATCATCTAAACTAGCTTAATCTCTGTAGATCTTACTTACATTCTGCTGTTTACTTGCATTTCTAATTCCTAAGATCATAAAAAAAAACAAAAACATTCAAATATCAGAAAATCAGGAACCCTAGTTCTTGACATCTTACAGGACAAGCTGAACTTTATTAAATGCCATGCTTTTAACAGGGATAAGAAAGCAATATCTCTGTTTTTTATTAAGAATGTAAGTGAATGGGGAGGATTGTCTTGGAATCAGAAATACAATTAAAATTTAAGATTAAAATGACTGAGCTAATTATTGCCACACATAATAACTGTAATGAAGAGTAGTAACATCTGAAGGCTTGCTCATGCAACCCAAATTTTAAGAAAAAAATATTAAAATTTGCAATTCAATTAAAGAGGTTGGGAAGCAGGCATTTAGTACTTTTCTTGGACATGATAAAGAAGGAACCATTTTTTACATCATCGGAGATAAAAGAAAAACCAGGCAAGCTCATTCGGAAGAGTCAAATCCTTAGCAGTTGCTATTGATAGTTGTATAAGTATGTGGGCATGAGTGTCCAAATTCCAAAGTATGCGGGCTTATTCAATTGAACATTTGAACCACTAGATAACAGGAAATTAATTTGAGCCAAAGAATTGTAACTTTGTAACATACTATCTTATACAGTAGTAAATAGTGGGTAACAAATAACAATTGTGCAATTAATAAAAAGGATACAAGTTTAATCACAAAAATTATACCTGGACAATCAAAAACAATGTAGTCATCATCTGTAAAGTTATCCAACTCTTCCTCTAACCAGTCATCCAAACTTTCTTCGAGGTGTCTGATCATAAAGACTCAAGGACACATAATTCGTCCAAATATGTAAAAAAAAATAATACTTTTTGTTCTTCTTTATATGGTAAAAAATGACACAAGACATAAAACGATCAACTACTCAACTAAAGTAGCAGAAGAAAATATTTTGAGTAAGAAGGATACTCCATGCAGTAGATAAGAGCTCCATTAGGACCCAGTTTAAGTTCTTCCATAACATCATCCAAAGATATAAGTTCCTTAATATCTGCATTGTAATGAATTTCAGAAAACTTACATAAATGGAAGGAGAAGACTTTTTGCAGTAAAAAGAATAAGCAATAGATGAGTTTGAGTTACCCATAGCCACTGGATAGTCGAAATTTTCGGCGGCGGGATCTAAGTTTACTATATGAACTGCTCGACCAATAGTTTTGCAATGTTGATACAAACTTGCACAATAAGTAGACTGCATGTTAAAGTGAGAAAAGTGAGTATATAAATTATAAAATCAAACACTTAATACACAAGCTCCTTATAGACTAGACTTTTGTCGCTGGATAATATTATCATTTAAGGCCATTACAACAATTATTAGTTGTAACAAAGTGTTTCTGTGTTGAAGAGGCAAAAACCACTACATCTCACAAATAGGCAATTGCATTGCCATAACTGTTATCCAATCTACCCCCCCCCCCCCCCCCCCGAATTTTAAACTAAAACATTAGACTTTGGGGTCCCTATTGACTTGTAAGAAAGTTCCTGTTATAACACTGCCAAAGTCCTATACTCGAGTGCTTCTATTCAAAGTAACTGCTTTGAGCTTGACAGTAATGATGAAAATAGAAATACTTATAATATTACTTGAATGAGGTTCTCTGATTTGTTAAATGACCTACAAATGTAGTGTTCAGTTACTTGGAAAGTGCAGGAGCACGACTATATAGAGCAATAGATCATAAACCTTCGAGTAAGTACTTGTACCCATTTAGCAACGGGATTGGCCTTGCATGTGATATTACGATGACAGTATTAAGTGAAGGGTGTTATAAACATCAGACAAATACATGTTTTGTCACACACTGCCTCTACTGAGGCTAACCTTCAACGGCTTGTTACGAAGGGCAGGTGTAGAGGGTGATCCCTTTGATTACAATAATATAGATGAACAAGGAAATAAATTTAATATGATAAGAATAAGAATGCGAGTGCGAGTGAGGGATAGCATTTAAAAGCAATACACAATAATAACGGCATTACCTTTCCGCTGCCAGCAGGACCAATAACTAGCTGTGCGTAACCCATTGTACCTAATTCCCTTTACACTTGCACTTGCACAGAGGTAGTGTATCAATACACAATAGGACTAGAAAAGCACCTAAATATTTGACAGACTCCAACAATAGCAACGAAAGCATAAGTAGCACACCAGACAGCAGCGGAAAACAGAAATTGGAGTACAGAATAAGCCATAGAAAGCAGCAGCAGCAAGAAACGAAGAGCATAACAATACCAGCTCAAACTCCCATCTTAGCAAAACAGAGAAAACTGAGCTTAATTACACCGACCGACCGACAGACATGTTATCTTCCGAAATATCCCTGCTATTTTTTCAAGAAATTTTATAGGAGAAGATAATACAATATTTCATCATCGAAATAAGCAACTAGAGTATAACCTTTGTCCCAACTTGTGAAAGCACTAGGGTATCAGCAGCTCAACATATATAATTGAAAATAATGTTACAAGGTTAATTAACTAAAATATGGTGGTTAGCAAGACATAATTTTGTTTCCAAATATATTACTCATGGATTTGGACAAAACCCATTACCACAACTGAGAGAATTCTTAAGCACTGATCCTAATCATTAAGTAATTTAGAAGAAAAAATAAAGAACAAGCAAGAACTGAGCTCATATTACTCCAACTGTACACAAGAAAACATGTAAGTATGTGTATGTATAGAAGACAAAGCTCATATTACTCCAAGTGTACACAAGAAAACATGTAAGTATGTGTATGTATAGAAGACAGAGAGGGATTCGATTCTTACAGATGAAAAAAGTAATGGAGGAAGACTTTCCAGACGCCTCCTATATGACTTTGGCCTTTACTCCCAAGTCCCAACCACACGCACACTAGTAAACACATCTCCTATATGAAAAAAGTAATGGAAGACTTTAAAATTCTGAACCTTTTTTTTTGTTTTAAATCAATTTTCTGGGACCGATTTATGGGTATATTTATTTTGATACACTTCTAATATCTATTTGTTTGGATCCATTCTACGGATTTCTTTATTTTAAAATATGTTTTCATGATTCCAATTATTTTTAAAAACTATTTATTTATTTTGTTTTTTTATTATATTGTTAAAATGGAAATATAAGGATTTGATAATAATTTAGTATGATAACTTTTTTATACAATAAAATTTGTCGATTAAAATGTTAAAGAAAATGTAGAAATTGCAAATAATATAATAAAGACTAGTGAAATTAGAAAGTAAAAAAAGAACAAGCAATGATCATATTTATGTTAAAAACAAGTGTTGCACGAGCCATGAGTTGTTCAGCTTGATTTTTTTATGCGAGTCATCCAAACATTTTTTAGGTGTCGTCAGATAGATAAATCATGAACTACCAAACAATTTGAACAAGAAGGATGGTTCTCATTCAGATCCATCCATGGGTTAAACAAATGACCTGTTAGCTAAGCGAATTTCTATATTTTGAACCTTTTAAGTATTAATGCATTTCAAGTGTAATTGAAAACATCATTAATCCATTATTGACAGTGTTATGTTCAAAAATATGATTGGAATTGTTATTTAACACATTTTAACTTATTAGATTTTGTAGAAAAATTTATGAAAATATATCACCTTTGAACTTGTTTCGAAAGCTTGTCCTCAAAACTTCTTACTGGTAGAACTTGTTCCAAAAATCCATTTTTAAAAGGCTTATCTTAGAAACGTGTTGAAGTATATTTTTAGAGTTTCTTTCATAGAAAAGGATTGATACCAATACCAATTCCTCATCGGGAGATAAGGACGCGCCTTAAAATTCGAGATAAGTCTTGGTATGGGAAAATTCATGAAGTCTCCAGAATATGGGTGAGCCTTGGTGACTAGGCCTCAACGTTAAAGATAATTCTATACTTTGCACTTGTAAGTTTAGAATCATTTATCTTGTAATTTGGTGGATTATTTTTGAAATAATCATTCACTCTAAAATCTAAAGGTGTTAAAGGAAGAATTTATCCGGATCCTACACTATCATATTATGACAATTATTAATGTAGGACAATATGTAACAAACACTTATATTAAGAGAAGATTACAATTACAGAAAATCAAGCAAAGAGTTATACAATATCCCAAGAATAATGTTAATATTATTCTCAAGAATTTATGTATAAAAAGTCCCCTACAATGGTTGATAAAACTCAGCATATATAGCTGAATTAATCAGCTATAGTGGGCTACACACAAAGCCACCGACAACTGGAAAGTAAACTAATAATGCCTTAAAACAAGGGCATCACTCAATACAATAATTAACACACAATACAATAATTAAAGATACAATAATTGACACATATTACAATAATTAAAATAGATAATGACAGTTGATCCCTTACTCAGCAAATAGACTCTCTCTCACAAATCCCTTACTCAACAACTCCTCAACCTGCCGCCTCATCTCATTCTATTCAGTAGGATTCATCCTATAATGTGGTAAGTTAGGTAACGAAGACCCAGGGGCCAAGTCTATCGCGTGCTGGATATCCCTAAGAGGTGGCAACCCCTGGGGTAGCTCATCGGGCATGACATCCGTAAACTCATCCAGAATTCGCTGAACATCTCTAGAAAGCTCACTACCCTTCTCTACAAGAGCATCTCTCATCTCTCTAGCAACTAGCATATACACAACCTTAGACTCTAAGGCAAATCTCTCAAACTCGCTCTTCTTCAAGATATGGAGAGATTTAGTTGGTTGTGTAGGGACGCTATTGACCTTCACCTCACTACTGGGAATCTCACGGGGCCTACTGGGGCACAAAGTGACCTTCTGCCCGTTGTGCATGAACACATAAGTGTTCTGCCTCCCATAGTGAATCACACTGTGATCAAATATCCATGCTCATCCTAAGAGAATATGAGCAACATCCATAGGAAGGACATCACACCATACGCTCTCCTCATAACCCCCAAGGTGTATAGGTACAAGACATCTGTGAGTCACAGGAATAGATGTCTTATTGACCCAAGCGACACTATAGGGATGTGGATGTGGCTCAGTTTTTAGCTTCAACTGTGCAACTGCGATCTCAGCCACCACATTCAAACAACTCCCCCCGTCAATAATGACCTTAGAGGACACTCCTCCAACTCTGTTATAGATATGGAAGATAGAAGTCCTCCTCCAATCGTCCTCCCTCACTTGAGTATACATGCATCGCTTGACACCAAATTGACGGTCTACCTGCTGCAGGCTTTGCTCAGCCTCATCATCCAATGGGTCATGAGGACTATACAACTCATCATCTATAGGGATGTCATCCTCTACCTCTCCTTCTATAACTCCACCAATAAAGTTCATACTCTTCTTCTTCGGGCACTCAAATGACCTATGCCCTGGTTCATGATAGTAAAAAAACTTCATGGTGGAAGTACCTACGGATTGTTTCGTGGAGGTACTCACAGTGTTACTAGCCCTAGAAGTCCCCTGAGAGGCAGAAACTGTCCGACTCTGGGGTATAACTCGACTCAATGGCTGACTCCGATATGAAGAACTCCTCCGCTGAAAGTTGTCCTTCAACCGATACTCATGCTCTAGTGCAACTTGAAAAATGTCCTCTAAGGTGTTCATTTGATTAATAAGCACATGTTGCTTGATCTCTGGACGCAATTTGTTGTGAAACTTAATGAGGGTCATACGAGCCTCCTCCTTAAGATCGCATCTGTGGACAAGCTCCCTAAATTTGCTGATGTACTGAACAACAGGCATGGTACCCTGATAGAGGTTATCAAACTGCTCCATCAATCTATCCTTATGCCCCCTCGGTAGGTAGTATCGAGACAGGCGCATCTTCATCTCGGTCCAATGCCTAATAGGCGGTTCTCCCACGCGCTCTAGATCTCTCTCAACACTACTCCAGAAGATGTTAGCTTGCTTCACAAGCTTCATCTTCGCGAATCTAATCCTACGCCCATCATCCATATCATGTCAATCAAAGAACTTCTCCATACTGGCTAACCAGTCAGAGAACGCATTAGGGTCAAATCTCCCGTCAAACTCTGGGGCATCTACCTTAATCTTCGACACATCGTTTTGCCTCTGGTCAAACCTATCATGGTCCCTGTAATTACGGTAACCCCCTCCTCATAATCATACAGGTCTACCCTAGGTTCTCTACCACGTCCACCCCTCGCCCCTCGCTCCTGACGTTGAGGCTGAATGACAACCTCTTCGTCTCTATCCTCCACATTGATGACAGGCCTCCGAACCTCTAAAGCGTCTATCCTCTCATGTACCTCACCCAACTTAGTGTTCATTACCCGAGTAAGATTATTAATGCTCTCCACAAGCTGAGCCATAGTTGGCTCAGTAGGTGGGTCAGGGGTAGTGTTGGTACCTCTACGTGTTCCTACCATGATTATTTTAAATGCAAAGCCGAGATATGATAGAAATTAATTAACAACTAAATCATGATTCGACTACAGATATTATCACTAATCTCAAGAGAAAATAATAAAATTGACAGATAATATGCAACTAAGATGGAATAATAATGCAACTAAGAAAACAACTCCACACGAATTAACTAAGAGAATTAATTACTTTTACTACGAATTAAATAACCTACAATATGGATAATGATCCTGGAATTTAAAAAAAATCTAATATATATATATATATATATATTATAAATAAAACAAACTAGGCAAGCAAAATATTAATATAGGAGATTAAACTATCCAAAGGAACAAACAGTGGATTCAGTTTAAAGTCAAAGAAGCAGGAGGTTAAAGTGTGTATATATATGAAGCGTGTATGTATATATAGGTGAGTTCAGATTTATCCCCTTGTATAACAACACCATAGCAAAACATGGATGAACAGTGGATGAGGGGAAGCAATGAACAGTTCTGATGGATGAACAGTGTTTTCTGGCCGTGAACAGTAGCTTCCATGCAGTGAACAGTACTTTTCCAACAGTGAATAGTGGTATCGATGATGAACAGTACTTCAGAAATTTTGGGAATTAGGGAAGATGGGTTCTGGTGGGTGGCAATGGGGGTGTGGTGGTGGTGTGTTGGTTTTTTTGGTGATTAAACGATGGTGGGCAGCGGCTGTGAACAGTAAACGGTGGTGGTGAACAGTAACAATGCTGATGGACAGTAACTCCGGTGAACAGTAGCAGCAAAACCAAGATTTCAGCTCTGATGCCAATTTGATGTAGGACAATATGTAACAAACACTTATATTAAGAGAAGATTACAATTACAGAAAATCAAACAAAGAGTTATACAATATCCCAAGAATAATATTAATATTATTCTCAAGAATTTATGTATAAAAAGTTCCCTAGAATGGTTGATAAAACTCAGCATATATAGCTGAATTAATCAGCTATAGTGGGCTACACACAAAGCCACCAACAACTGGAAAGTAAACTAATAATGCCTTAAAACAAGGGCACCACTCAATACAATAATTAACACACAATACAATAATTAAAGATACAATAATTGACACACAATACAATAATTAAAATAGATAATGACAGCTGATCCCCATCAATTATCCTCATAAGAAGATAAGGATGCGTCTTAACATTTAATGTAGTCATGATCATACCTATGCCTAAATTTTCGGGAGATAGTTGGTAGCGGGAAATTCGTGAATTCTCGAGATTATAGGTGAGCCATGGTGGCTATGCCTCGTCATTAAACATTCTTAAAGCGAGTTAGAGTTTTGTTGGAGTTGGTTCGAATATTCTCTTAGCGGGCCTCGGAGTGGAAAACCTAGTCCATATTGATTTCTTACTCTCCAATAACTAGTACGGTTTTATCCTTTATAAATAAAGATTCGTAAGCACATTGTGAGGGAATGGAAGCAAGAGTTCCGATAGCAATCACCACTAATCTAAGCAATTTCAATCTTTAATTATTCATAATCACGATTTTTTGATAGTTTTTTCAACAAAAAATCATCACAATAGATGTTGATTCTGACGACGAATCTAAAATTTTGTAAAAAATAAATTCTTTCAATAACAAATACTAAACATAAAAACATGTATTGTTGAAACTCTACTATATATATGGAAAAAGCAATATTTATGTTGTATTTTTATCATTTTTCACGAAGTTTAAAACTCTACGATTTTTGTAGGGCAATGTGCTTGATTCGATAAAAACCATGTGTGTTTTTTTTTTTTGAATAAGTAGGTTAATATGTCTTATAATGAGTATCTGTTCTTAATAAATCTCTGGAAAAGTTAGAATCGAACCCAGGAACTGGGACGACAAAAATAAACTCTAACCACTTAAGTTATCTCATCGCGCTCATAAAAATTATATGTTAGTTGGATGTGTTGCAGCTAAATTTGTATAGAATATGCTGAATGTGAGAAATTTTAGTACTTATTTGTAAGTTTTTTTTTCGAATTTTAAGATATTATTATTCAAAATAAGAATAAAGATGATATTAACATTACTGATATGAAAATGCTAGATGTTGTGAAATAATCAAAAGTTCAATTTTATAATTCCTCATGTCCATCTTTAATCACCCAATTTAGTTTTTTACATTTTTGGAGTTATGAAAAATGTATTTCTTTTATACGCTATTTATTAAGCCTTTCACAATTATTGAAATAAGAAGTAGTATAAGTTTATGATATTTGCTATTCTTTTAATTCTTGTGAGATTTTTTCAATAAAGGAAGTTGTCTATCTAAACTTTGAGACATGATGGTGAGTTTTTTTTTTTTGACAAAAGACATTATGGTGAGTTGATTAGGTTTTTTTTTACTTGGCTCTTAAATTGATACTATCTTGTTTATATTATCATCTAAAATTTTTGTGATTTATTTTAAATTCACTTTTGACATAAAATCGTTGATTAATGTACACCATCGCTAAAATCTTAAAATTCATATTTACATTATTTAAAAATAATTAGTAAAGTAATAATTAGTGTTTGTTCTTAGGTAATTTCGATATAAAAAAGAATCAAGCTTAGAATTAATGGGCGATATAAAATAATAACTTACCATTTTATCTATCCAATAGCGCACATTAATATTATAAATTTTGATTGGTTAACATTTTCACCATGAGTAAAATCTTTCATTAAGGTAGAAATAAAACAAAATATAAAACAAGTGTCTGATATTATAAGAATATAAAATTGTTAGAAGAAAGAAGCATACTCCAAAATAGTAAAAAAAAATCAAAAAGAAAGTGTAAAACTGAAACAATCGTGTGACATATAGTTTCTTCCTTTCTAGAATAAACTTGCTAATAGTAATAAATACAAAAACAGAAACTTACCGTTTGTTTGTCTACTTGCTTTGAATTTTACATCTTAGATGTATTAATTATTAAGAAGTCCATTTAGCCCATAAAAATTGTTCCAATATGTACTCTTATATATAATACATATATAATAAAATAATAAACACGCACTCTTCAATTGACATTGAGAAGCATAAATTGATAAAACAATTTGTCCATTTTTTTTAGTGTAATTCAAAATAAAATGGATGTTTCTTTTTAATTGAACCATCAACGATTTAAAGCCAGGCTGATAGAACAATCACAATCAGAAAGAAAACACACCGTCTACACCTTCCTCGGAATCGAGACCTCCACCTTAATGACAAAAAAAAGGATTGATCAAATTCGGTCCCATTCCTCAAGGCATAGGAAGCTTTCCCTAATGACTCTTATATATTCATAGAGGAGCATAGTGAAAATCAATATATATTTAGTGATTATGGTCTTCCTCATCTCTCAAGAAAATCAATGGATGAACTTACCAAGTTTCTCAGTTTCGGTATCTTCTGTTTAACCAATCGATCTATGATTACTTCGAATTCAATTATTTTATATTTTTTTGCTTGAGATCTTAAAACATAGATAGTTTACTAACTTTTTCTCTGAATTAATGTATATGTTTATACGTATACATGTTATTGAATTTATATATGCATGTAGGTGAAAGGGATACATTTGGTATTTTTAAGTGTTTGGTTTCATCAATTTTTAAAGATGTTTGATTTTGATTGGAGTTACATGTAATTGATATAGTACAGTATATCTATGATTGTGACATTTATATTAATATTACGAATATTTTCTACAAACAAAAATAATGTTTGACTCATGTGAAACTAACTAAAAAGAATTAAGAAAAGATAAGATGAAATATAAAAAAATGTAAGAAGAAAAATGCGCTTAAAAATTGGAAGAAAATCCGGAGGAGAACTCTAATTAATAATATCAAATTATTTATAAAATACAATAAATATAAGAATAAAATCATATAAAATACATGTAAATATGTACTTTATCAAAAAGGCTTGTCTTAATTGGTCTTGTACTGAAGCTTCGAACTCGATTTAGAGAGAATGCATTCTAAATGAAAAGAACGCTCCTTTAATGAGTGTGTGACTTAGTACACATCCTGAGTGCTACTTTTCGAAAAGATATAAGAAAAAACTCATTTGAAAAAAGTTATCATTAATTTAAGTCTTGTATGGACGAGCCTTTTCCTAAATGTGTGTCATAAAAGGAAAAAGTTAGAATAATAAAGTATTCAAGATCTTCGAAGATTTGCTTGGATGATTGAAGGTCTCCCCTCTGTATTTCCATAGGTTATCCTTGCAGGGGAATGGTAAGTGTGATTCAATGTGTATTTTTAGAGTTTTGTTCCCATATTCAATGGGTTATCCTCATCATGGAATTTTTGAGGTAATTCTATACCTTGCACTTGTAAGTTTGGAATCATTTATCTTGTAAGTTTGGAATCATGAAGTATTGAGATTATAGGTGAGCCTTGGTGACTATGCCTCGTCGTTAAACATTCCAAAAATGAGTTAGAGTCTTGTTGGAGTTGGTTCGGAAATTCTTGTAACGGGCCTCGGAACGAAAAACCTAGTCCATATTGGTTTTTTACTCTCCAAGAACTAATACGGTTTAATCCTTTATAAATAAATAAAGATACGTAAACACATTGTGAGAGAATGGAAGCGAGAGTTCTAATAGCAATAAACACTAATCGAAGCAATTTTAACATTTAATTATTCATAATCACGATATTTTGATGGTTTTTTCAACAAAAAATCATCACCATAGATTTTTGACTCTAACGACGAATCTAAAATTTTGTAAAAAGTAAATTCTTCCAATAACAAATACTAAACATAAAAACATATATTGCGAAGTTTGAAACTTCACTATATATGGAAAAAATAATATTTATGTTATATTTTATCATTTTTTACGAAGTTTGAAACTCTACGATTATTGTAGAGCAATGTGCTTGATTAGATAAAAATTATATGTGTTTTTTTTTGAATAAATAGGTTTATATGTCTTATAATGAGTATCTATTCTCAATAAATCTCGGGATAAGTTAGAATCGAACCTAGGAACTAGGACGACAAGAAATAAACTCTAATCACTTAATTTATCATATTGCGCTCATAAAAGTTATATGTCAGATGGATGTGTTGCAACTAAATTTGTACAGAATGTGAGAAATTTTAGTACTTATTTGTAAGTTTCTTTTTTCGAATTTTAAGAAATTATTATTAAAAATAAGAATAAAGATGATATTAACATGACTGATATGATAATGCTAGATATCATGAAATAATCAAAAGTTCAATTTTTATAATTCCTCATGTCCATCTTCAATCACCCAATTTAGTTTTTTACATTTTTGGACGAAAAATAAATTATTGCTTTGGAAAATGTATTTCTTTTATATGATATTTATTAAGCCTTTCACAATTATTGAAATAAGAAGTAATACAAGTTTATGATATTTGCTATTCTTTTAATTCTTGTGAAATTTTTTCAATAAAAGGGGTTGTACGTGAAGGTGAGGTTTTTTTCTTTTTTCTTTTTGACAAAAGACACGAGGGTGAGTTGATTAGGTTTTTTTTACTTGGATCTTAAATTGATACTATCATGTTTATAATAATATAAAAGTTTTGTGATTTATTTTAAATTCACTTTTGACATAAAATCATAGTTTAATGTACACTATCGCTAAAATCTTAAAATTCATATTTGTAATTTTAAAAAATAATTAGTAAAGTAATAATTAATTTTTATTTTTAGATAATTCCGATGTAAACAAGAATCAAGCTTAGAAATAATGGGCGATATAAAATAATAACTAACCATTTTATCTATCCAATAGCGCACATTAATATTACAAATTTTGATTGGTTGAAATTTTCATCATGAGAAAAAATTAAAAATTAAATTTATTCAATATTTTTTTATTTCTTTAATATAAAGTGTTTAGTGTACATTTCAGGTAACAATTGGTTGCCTTAAATTAGGTGATTATTCTTTTTAATGATTACTATCTTAAAGCCTTTCGATGCACATATTTTTTTAATATTATATGAATTTTTTTCATTAATTTGATTTAATTTTTTTAAAACATAAATTCCGGAGGTTTAAATTTTTAAATGAAATGATTTAATAATAATTATATAAATGTTATCCATGATATATCTAGAAAATGAGGGATTTTAGTTAGAAAATATAGAAAAGATAATAGATTTTAGTTGAAAAAGGTAATCAGTTAATTATTAGTAAATATAAAATTATTATTTTACTTCATTAAATTGAATGCCCATAATATAATTGGAAAAAGAAATGATTTAGTTAGAGAAAATTAAAAAGGTAACATGTTTTAGGTGAAAAAAGTAATTAATTAGTTTATAATAATTATAATTTAATTATGTTATTTTACTAAATTAAATTGCTCGTAATGTTTTTATAAAAGTAGAAATTAATGTTATCCGTGATATTTCTATAAAAAAAAAAGATTTTAATTAGAAAATATAGAAAAGATGATACGTTTTAGCTGGAAAAGGTAATCGGTTAATTATTAGTATTATTTTATTATTATTTTATTGTATTAAATGGAACCGTTCGTGATATAATTGGAAAATGTGAGATTTTAGTTAGAGAAAATAGAAAAGGTAACGTGAAAATTGAAAAGTTACATGCTTTAGATGAAAAAGGTAATTGATTAGTTTATAGTAATTATAATTAATTAATATAAATATATTATTTTAATTTTTATTTAGAAAAAAAATGTAATTTTATTGAAATGTTAATTAACTTAAGTAAAAAATTACTTATCCGTGAATTCATATCAATTAAATTAATATTAATATTATGAACAAATCATGAAAACAAATACAATCCCGTTGAAAAGTTCAAAATCCCTTTTTATTGTTTTTTTTTAAAATTTAGCTTTTATTTTATTTCTCTCTTTGTTAGAGAATATTGCTATGTACCATGTTAACAAATTATTCATCCATATTCTGAGAATTCTATATATTTATTCAATATCAAATCCTCAAAATCTATACTATTATATTAATTCATTGAAAATATTTGGGATAATGGCCAAAAATGTCATTTTTAAAAAAAATTATTACACAAATACCAATTTTAAATTTTTTGGCAAAAAATACCAGCCTATTACGCATTTTCAAATTGGGTAATGCTATTACGTATTTGAGAAATGAGTATCAAGTAAAAAATTATAAAAAAACGAAAATAAAAAAAAGTAAAATTAAAAATAAATTGTAGAGATACGCATTTTGGAATTGCGTATCAGTCTTATTCTAAAGGTGAAAGTCTAGAGATGCACAAAAAGCCCTTCGGGCCGGGCTTTATCCGGCATTAAAAAGCCCGGGCTTTTTCATAATCGGACCGGGCCGGGATTTCTCTAAAATATGAGGCCCGTTTTAGGCCCTCGGGCCGGGCTGGGCCGGATCGGGCCAGGCTTTTTTCCCCAAATTTATATTGTAATTTTGTCTTTTTTTTGCAAAGCTAAAATATTAATATACAAAAAAAAATCTTATAAAAGAAACAACCTCTAAAGAGTTACGTGCTTGAACTTCTATAATCCAGAATACATAAGAAGAGACACCACGAAACCTAATACTAAAAAATTACTAGCATAATACTTGTTTTATCAAAAAACATCGCTACAACTCAAAGAATTTTTTACTCATAATTTGCTTTATGACTTAAGGTGACCATAAACCATATAAATCTCCTCGTATATGACCATTTCGAGAAACACATCCTCGACACTCAATTAGTCTTCTTGAAAGAAGAGTTTGTCTTGTATATTTTTGATTCTTCTTAGCCTCATGATCATTCACATCCCCTCTATTGCTAAATTTAATATTCTTGAAATTATTAAAAATATTATATATTTCTAGATTTTTTCTATAAAAAATTGAATTTTTTTTCCTGATATTTTAAAAAGGCCGGGCTTTTATCCGGGCCGAACCGGGCTTTTCAAAAGCCCGGGCTTTTAACCGGACTTTTCGGGTTTCGGGCCGGGTCTGATGAAAAATATGAGGCCCATCTTAGGCCCTCGGGCCCGGCCGAGCTTTTTTTGGGCCGAGTTTTTCGGACTTTTTTGCGGATCAGTTCGGACCGGATTTCGGGCTTCAGGCTTTTGAACATCTGTAAGTGATACGCATTTCTAAGATGCGTAACACTAATTTTTTTTTTTGTTACATTCTATGTAATACCCATTTGATAAATACGTAATATTATTACCATTTTGGAAATGCGTAATACACTGTTATTTTTGGCTAAAAAATTCAAAAATGGTATTCTCGTCAAAAAATTAAAATAATATGATATTTTTGACCTTTTTTTAAATATTTGTATGATCATGATTAATTTTTCAATTACATATTAAAAATTATAAAAACTTAATCCTAGCAATTCCATATGTTTTTTATTCTCTTGTATGTTTTGAGTATTGATAAAGAAAAAGCGGATGGTATAAGTTTATAAATTGAATTCATAAAATATAAGACCAATATTCGTTTATTAAAAAGGAGACGAAATATAAGGGAAAGGGGGAAGAAAGGTGAAATCGGTGCTCCCAGTTTGAAACCTCCGACGATATTAGGGTTTACAAACACGACGACGTATCGTATCATCTCCTTCCCCAATTTCTAAAGACAATACAATACAATTCCACTCTAATCACTACCCTTGTCACTTTAATTTCATAATTTAGGGCTACAGTACCCCCCGATCTGGTAACTCATTTCTATTCCAATCCCTAGTTTAATTCTTCAATTATGTTTTACTTACCATGTCCCTTTTCATGCTTATATTCATCACTTGTTTTTGCCTTCATTATTTTCTTAATTGCAACATCAATTTTTGCTTTTTTAATTCAATTAGGGATATGGGATTAGTGATAATAGTATTCCCATAGTTGACATTATCATTCTTGTATGATTTGTTTTATTTTTATATCATCCCATTCTAAGTATACATGAATTTGGTGTCTGTACATCGAGCTCATTGTCTTTCAATTTTTCTCCCCTTATTGGATTAATTTCAAACTTTCATTGACTTGCTACCTACTGTACCAAGTGTAGATTCTCTGTCAATGTACTTAGCCAAGAGTTGTCAATTATTGGCTTGTTAGTTACCTGTAAGACATTATCGAGAACCATAATATTTGATTTTTTGGTTGTTCCATTTTGCTAGTGTTGTAGCTCTGCTAGAATTAAATAAAGATCCTGTAAATAGTTTATAGTTAGATTCAGTATTTCTATTTCACTGTGTTTTTAGTTGAGCTTCTCTACCATTAGCCGACCTTCTTCAAAGGTTTGATGACATTAACCCTTCATTTTAAATTTGTTCACTAACAATGTACAACAAACTTTAAGGATAGGAAATCATGAAAGAATAATTCTTAAAACAAAGAAGTAGTTAGACTTGCATTATTTTACTTATTAGATTATATAGTTTATCAATGAAATATTAGCACCTATTCCCACTCTAATATTCCAGATTAATATGTAATGCATTCTTACTTCTATCATATGTAAAAATCAATTGTAGAATTAGGCAATTAAGATGTGCTTTATTAAATCCCCTGTGGTCATCTTACTTTCGAGGACTTTAATGTGTCTTCTTGTGATTGTGAATACATGTTCTTACAGTTCCATACTCTAATCAATAATTTGTGAGAGAATAAATCAATACTTTTGTTGTATTTGAATATACCATTTATCATTTTGCTGTTGTATGTAACTTTAGAAGTATTTACGCTGCATTTTGGTGGATACGTATTGAATATTCTGCTTTTCTATGGCCATAGTCAGGCTGTAATGGTCTACCCTTGTATAATTCACTGACTGATGGATCACGAGAGCAAAAACTTTGGAAGAGGTAAGGCTTTTTAAGTTGCACTCGGTAGTGTATTCGTTTTGTCAAAATTTCTCTCTTCTGTCAGGAAAACTAATGATATGGTAAGATAATTTCTGGAAACCTAAATCTAAGGCTTGCAAAATTTTACACTTTGTGTCTTTCCATGCAAGATACTTATGTAAGCCCACCTAATGATGAATTATCCAAAAGCATTACGAAGTAATCAAAGCACTAAGAAGCATAGTATTTGATGACTTACTTCTATGTTGTAAGATTCCCTAGCCATTAGATTTTTTCTGTTCATAATTGTGGTCAATGCACCTTATGTGGAAATCAGGGCCAAGAGAACTTACAGGGGCTGTGGATCTTATAAATCATTACAAATTACTGCCTCATTACGAGTTTTTCTGCAAGAGGTCACTTCCTTTGTCAATTTCCGACACACACTATCTTCACAATGTGGTGGGGGACACAGAAATCAGGAAGGGAGAGGGAATGCAGTTGGATCAGCTCATTCAAAGTACATCATATCCAAGAGATTCAAATGTACGCATCCAGCCTTTTGACATCGATGTCCTCAGAGAAGCATTTCAATTAAGGGAAACTGGTCCACTTGATCTGCCTGCCGTAAGAAATCTACTTTCCGGAAGTTTTAATTTAATCTTTTAATTCTTGCTGGATTATGTTATTATTTAATCTTCTAGTTCTTACTGGATCATGTTACCTTTATGGATTACCTTCTTTAGTTCTGTTGTATTGACTAAATACTTCTGTTTGCCTGAAGTAACTCATTTCGATATTATGATTATTAATAGTCTGAAAAGGGAACTCCCACCATAGCTGGAAAGTCCAGAAGCGAGTCCAAGGACAAAGAGAAAAAACATAAAAAGCACAAAGATAAAGACCGGGAGAAGGACAAAGAGCATAAGAAACACAAACATCGTCACAAAGATCGAAGTAAGGACAAGGAAAAGGAGAAGAAAAAAGATAAAGGCAGTCAGCACCATGAGAAGGTTCTACAATTTTTTCTCTTGCAAATATTTGGCATCATCAAAATCGCACTTCACACAAAATCTTATTGGTGAAGTGTGAGTAAGTTTACTTTCACAGCACTGGTTTATAAGCATTGCATTGATTGGAGACTGGACTGTTATTATTCTCCTTTCAGCATCTTAAACATTTGTTCAAAATTCTAGATTGTTCCTTGAAATGGTTTTCCATCATCTTGGACGGTGAATTAGTACAAGTTTATTTTCTTAATACAGAAAAGGAAGCATGACGGAGATGAAGATATTAATGATATTCACAGGCACAAGAAAAGTAAGGTAATTTAATTTTACCAATTCATTTAAGTTGTTTTGGTTCAGTAAACAAATGGAGCTGGCCCAAGTCCACCTTGTTTAGCTTGTTGATCGATGCCATGAACGAGTATCTTACTTCAATCTTTATTGTAATACAATAGGTCTTATCTTCTTTTCTTCTGTAAGTTATCTACTCTTGACTGGAATATGTTGCAGAATAAGAGCTCAAAGATTAATGAGATGGGTGCAATAAGGGTAGCAGGCTGAGGTTTATGTGATATTATTATTTCTTGTCCTCAAAATATTGCTGTTGAAAATTTGGAGGAGCCATTGTTTACCTAACAGATGATATGAGGTATGCTGGATGTGTCCCTAGATAGCATATGCGATTTCTTATATTATGTACTGTTCTTCTTTAAAGTGCTTATGCTAGCTGTTGGGATCAGGGATGGTCACAGGTTCCTGAAGTCTGTCTTGAGTACTCAGTGCGTGTCTGCGTTGGGGGTGGGGGATGTAGGTTCGAGGAGGTCATTTTGTTTGTAGTTTTCCTACTTTTTTCACGAGTATGCATCTCTGTATTGAACAAGAACTGTTGAAAAACATTCTGGTTGGCAAAAAATGCTGGAATCAGACTATTCTTTAGTTGATAAAAGTGTTAATCAATATACTGAATAAATGAATGATTTAACGATGATGTGCGCGAGCATAGTGTAGCGTTTTCTACCCTAAGCACTTTTTATCCTTAGAATCGATATGACATAAGAAAAGGAAATTTTAATACTCAGGTTTGAGAGTTTTGGATTTAGTCCACAGATCTGTTGTCATGCAATAATGCTCTGCTTTACATCATTATGACTTGTACATGATGCGTTCCTTTTTCCATATATGCAGAACCAGTTCTGGACTAACAAGTTTTTATGGAGGTGAACTCACCTGTAGGAATTAAGATTGATGCAAGGTACAAGTCGCTGAGATGAACTTTATTGTGTCATAATGATGGCTCCAATATATTTGCAGCGGCATCCAGACAATTGCCCTTTTAAATTTACAGTGCTTTTCATGTATGATCATATAGTAATATACTGTTCTGCCTCGTCTTGTCTTTTAGAACTGTTGCAAATATTTTTAGGTAGAGTGATTTTAATTCATAGCTTTTGGGTGGTAGGAAGAATTGAAGATTAAGACAAGTAAATTGTGTAATTTTATCTGTGTTTTGTTTAAATAGATTGTGTATATGTATATGTATACAGTAGAAAGTAGAGACGGTCCTTTATAGTTTTGTAGTTTAACATCATCAGCAGAAAAATTGGTCATAGGTTTGGCAATGTTGCATGTATCACAAGTTGAATATTTATACAGAAGTAACAATACTGTGAAGAATGGTTTCTGTCAATAGGACTGCTATAACATGCAAAGGCATGTCGTCGTTTAGAAAATCCATATCCTTGCTCTTTTAGTTTGTTTCTTAGTTCCACTTTGTTCATTTCCTATCTTGACCCATAAGAGAGGCATTGCATACTAACAAAATTAGAATATAATCATAATATATGTAGTTGAAGCATATTTTTGTAAAATATTAGGATAGTTGTTTTTTGGTCAGAATATTAGGATATTTTTGGTATTATCTATTTTGCACTGGAAGTCTAGTTTAAACCTCAATTAACAGCAGTAAACTGATAAGTAATTTATTAACTTATAAGTTGCCTGTAACTGATAGAACAAGTATTATTGATTAATTTTGATGGTGGTATAATGTAGGAGTCAAGACAATTCAAAGAAATAATGTTATTTACCAGATATGATTTTCAGATTTTATAAGAAAAATTAATAGTTAATGGTAGTTATATTGCAAAATTTTGTCGGCCATATATAAGAGGCAATACAAAATTGTTGAATGCATTACTTTTCACAAGAAAACAAGCTTCAAAAGTATGCACCCACTAATCTGTCTTGTCGTGGGAGAGTAATTTATATTCAAGCACAGTCTTGGTGACATACTCTAAAAGGGTTTCTTTCATTGAAATGTTTATGCTAGCAATATTCTTCTCCTTTGATCTTCGAGCTGTCTTTATTATGTTATTAAGAATTCATTTACATATGGTCTTATACTCTGTCGGACAATGTGAAAGGCCGAGTTGTTGAAGTATAAAATGGAGGAAAGTATACGATAGTCAATGGTAGAGGGTTCACTAGTTTGGTATGAGTGTCGTCAATCGTTTCAAATTCATTTATTCATGTTTGGTTAGTATCTGTCTCTTTATTTCACTAACCGTGTCCGGTGATTCTCCTTTTTTCCTTGTGCGAAGTAACTGCTAGCCTATTCAAACATGAATTAAGATAATTTGCACTTTTGTTATCTAACTATTTTAGCATACCATTGTTTCATCTTAGTTTAACTTGCCAATTTAGAGTTTCAGGTGGGGTTATATGTTATAGATGACAATCAGTGGATCGAGAATTGGATCCAATCCCAGCGATATGATTCGCCCTTAGGCTTAGAGCATAAAAGCATACGTATATAACTAGATTCAAGGACAAGGGATCCAAAAAGAGACGACGTTAGGGAAGCAGGAGAGGAAAGTTTGTGGCGAGTTCCAAGTGGGAGAGATTCGTGAAAATGCCATATGGGTCGGTCTTGTTTTTGTATTATGGAGTATAATGGATATAAACATTTATTAATATACATATGCAGAGTCCCACTCTAGGGAGAACCATCTTACGTGGAGAACCGTGGAGAACCACTTAAAATGCATTAAAATAGTCCTTTATATAAGGCCCCTGGCGGGGCCCCTTCACATAAAAGTCTTATAATTCTACCCTCTATCCATTCATCAAAAAAAAAAAATTAAAAAAAAAATCTTTTAAAAAAATTTTAAAAAATGGTGCCACGTCATCATTTTTTGAAATTTTTTTTAAAATGTTTTTTTTTGTAATTTTTTTTTATAAATAGATAGAGTATAGAATTATAAGACTTTTTTGTGAAGATGCCCCTGCGGGGCCCTTATATATAAAGCAATTATAATGTATTTTAAGTGGTTCTCCACGGTTCTCCACGTAAGATGGTTCTCCATGGAACAATGGCCTACATATGCATGAATGTGTACACACCTGTACACTGTACTACGACATAATATGGTCAGTGAGATCAGAGAGAGCCCGTGGTTAACGTACATATATAGTCGTTGCATCATGCATGCTGCATCCACAGGCAGCAGGTTCACGTAGAAAGATTGTACATTACTGTATTTTATACTAAACTCTGCGTTGTGTTTTGGAGGTGTCTGTCGGTGCCTAATATTTTGGGCTCCCTCGCGTAAAAATATACAGTAATCAAGGGGGTTCCCTCTCTACCCACGCCTGGGCCGGGATACATACTCAATTATATTACGGCCTAGTTTTGATTTCATTATCGACCCTGACTCATAGCTCTTGTCGGTATAGTCGTGCTATTCGGTGGCAGATTTAAGAATTCTGAAGAATTTTTAGATGTCAGTCGAAACTTGAAATAAATTTTTAACTAAAAGTCGAAGTTTAGAAAGGGTATCTATAAGTTTCGACATTAGATTAGCCCCCTGGCTCATGATTTGAATAGATTTGATTTTGATACTAGTACTTAATATGATTCTTAATGGACAGTGGTTGTATCATTATTCACAATGTCCATCCGCCATAACAAGAAAGTTCAAGGTGTGGGTTATATTGTCAAATTTATTGAGTGACTGATTGATATAAGCAGCTGAAAGTATACTTTGTTTTACACTTTCTATTATAAAAAAGTGATCATTTCACTACTTTATAATTTATTAAGCATTCTGTGTGTAGTGGACAATTATATTTGAATTGACTGCATTTTGATATAAATGACAAAATATAAACTAAAGTATGGGCCTGTTTGGCTTTTCATTTTGGAGCGAACTTATGGTTTATAAGACCATAAGCATTTATGGAGGGTGTTTGCCAAAATAAGTTTTAGCTCAACTTATAACTTATAAATCCATAAGTTGAATTTTAAGGGGCTGTTTGTTTCCACTTATTCCAGTGGACTTATGCCTTAAAAGGCCATAAGCACTTATGAGGGGTGTTTGCCAAAATAAGTTTTAGCTAAACTTATAACTTATAAGTTCATAAGTTGAATGTTAAGAATTCTTAACTTTCAACTTATAACTTATAACTTATTCTCGATATACGCATCCTTCAAATCTTCAAAACCATATATCTCTCAATCTATTCATTAGAAAATTGATATGTATATATCAAATTTCCCTATTCATCGAGATGTATCCATTGATATCCATTGTTATATATAAAAAACAAATATTTTGAAAATTATAAAAAAAAGAAAGTTAACTTATAAGTTCTGATTTACCCAAACAGTCTACTGATTATAAGTTCTGATTTACCAAACACTCTACTGACTGCTCTACTTATCACTTATATGACATAAGTGCTTATAAGTCATAAGCTAATTATTTTAAGATGCCCCAAACATACACTAAGAATCCTTAACTTTCAACTTATAACTTATAACTTATTCTCGATATACGTAATATATAATATCCTTCAAATCTTCAAAACCATATATCTCTCGATCCATTCATTAGAAAATTGATATGTATATATCAAATTTCCCTATCCATCGAGATCTATCCATTGATATCCATTGTTATATATAAAAAAAAATAATACTTTAAAAATTATAAAAAAAAGTTAACTTATAAGTTCTGATTTACCCATATAAGTTCTAATTTACCAAACACTCTACTGACTGCTCTACTCATCACTTATATGACATAAGTGCTTATAAGTTATAATCTACTTATTTTAAGATATCCCAAACATACACTATGTTGCAAAGTAGCTCTATCATTCGCTCCATATTTTCTTTCTCGGTTTCATAGAATTTGGATAATTCCTCGTTTAATTTTATTAAAATTTGGCTTCTTTGTACTTGAACACAATTTTCCTCTTATTTATTTAACTAAGAGCATCTCCAATGGTATTAGCTAAAAATGATTGGCTAAATCAGATAAAATATTGATTATGTAAAATTTGTTGAACATGTAAAAGGTTGTGGTCCAATGGTATATTGACTATAATGTTGTATATATTGTAAATATAGTATGTAATTATTATTTTAGGTTATTATTAATAGATTCTATTTTTTTAAGGTGATAGGATACTCTGTGTGGGCAACCTGAAATACCGTCCGGACCCACGACAGTTACCGAGTCCGGGACAACACCACCATTAGTCGGTCCGGACCCCTGAAGTAACCCCAGTACGGGATAAGGGAGCACGTGGCATCTCATGGCTCCCGTCACCATCAAAGGATCCCAACAAAAAATGACAGCTAATGATTATCAATAATGGGCATAATCCAAGAACGGGGATGTCACACTAAAAAAGGTGCATGGCACACTTTCCCACAATTATTTTCTTGGACAGGTGTGGGGCATCTAAGCATCCCAAGTGTCCTATCTCCCTTGGATTGAACGTTCATGATTAAGAGCCCGTTTGGCCCCCCTTTTTCTTTTTTTTTTCCACTTAAAGTTTGCATGGAGGTGTTTGCCTCCCCTTAAAGTGGAGCCACTTAAAGTGGAAAGTAGGTTAAAAAAAAAAAGTAGCTTGGAGGTACTTTTTTTCCACTTATTTTTTTTCGTATATCAATTTTTATGTATTTGAGTCACCATTTAACTTGTATTGTATTCTTTTCATATATTTGTATTTTATACTTTCAAAAAAATATAAATTTCTTTTTTTTAAATTAATTTTTTAAAAATAAATTTACTTTAAGTGGAATTAGCCAAACAGATACACCTAACTTTAAGTAAAAATTATCACTTTTCACTTAAAGTGAGTAAGTAGCACTTTAAGTGATAAGTAACATTTTTTAAGTTAAGCCAAACACGCTCTAAAGGTACCAACCCCTAATCCTAGGCCTATAAATAGATCCAGAAAAGAAGGTTTGGGGGTTACATTCTTTTTTACACACACTCATATATACACACCCTCCACAATTAGATACTCTAATTCTTGTCTTTTATCCTCCAACGCCGTCGCTTATTCTCACGCCGGAGGTGCCGCGGGTCCAAACCCACCTCCCGGCATTGTTTTGCAGAGTCCCAACCACCAGTTATACCGCTTTTCTGGCTTGAGGACGGCGGAGGAGGCACCAGATCGGAATATAGAGTTATCATAAGGTAATAGATCGTGTAAAATTTTCCTTACAGGTCTCTAGAGGTTGGCTAAATATAGCCAATGGAAAGAGATTATCTAATTTTTTTGCTAACAGTAATGTTCCATTGGAATGATATTTTTTTTACATAATTTCTAAAAAAATTATTTATGATAATATATTTGTGATTTTGGCTAATGGGTTTTCTCCATTGGAAATGCTCTAATAAAGTTACCTCGCACATTAACATAAAAGTTTTCTCCATTTGTTTCTTAAAGAATTCTCCCATCCTTTTTTGTATGTTCCACTTATTATTCAAAATTTACAAGTAGTAATAAAATCATAATAATGAATGAATTAAATTTACATTTGTAAGTAAATTACGTACGTTGACCTCGGGAGTTATTTGGCCTCTCTTTAGGCCAGACTTAAAATAAGGTTTTATGGATTTATTTTCAGGTAAAAATTTTGTTACGGAGGTGAAGGAGTTTTGGAAGAGCATTCCAGTAGCTCACCTTATTCCTAAGCTTGCTGAGGTTTCAACATATATGGCAAGATGGGGGAGGACATTCTTTCACAAGTTCAAAGAGAAGATCAGAGTTCAGAAAAATATCATGGAGTCTCTGGGGAATAGAACAGATGATGATAGTGTACAAGGTTATTTGGAGGCCAAGGAGGAGTTGAATAATCTGTTTTATAAGGAGGAGGTGTACTGGAAACAAAGGGCGAAGCTCTTTTGGCTTGCTGAGGGGGATGATAATACAAGATTTTTTCACACTAGTGCTTCAGCAAGGAAAAAGTCGAATCATATCACGCACTTAAGGAACGAGAATGGGGACTGTGTACAGGATACTGATGGCATGTGTCAAATAGTCCACCAGTATTTTTCGAATTTATTTGCAGGTGATACTGTTGAGGATGGAGCTTCTGATTTTACTAGCCCGAGACAGGTTACAGATGACGAGAATTTGATGTTATGCGCGGAGTTACAGTTCGAGGAATTTTCCGAAGCCATTAAGCAAATGCACCCTGACAAATCCTCGGGTCCGGATGGTTTAAATCCGGCCTTTTATCAATCTTTCTGGAATGTCATGGGGCGTGAGGTATTTGATTGCTGTAAGCAATGGCTGGACAGTGTTTCTTTCCCTTATGATTTGAATAGTACGAATGTGGTACTAATTCCGAAGAAGGATAATGCTGACAATATGAAGGACCTTCGTCCAATAGCACTCTGCAATGTGTTATATAAAATTTTGGCGAAGGTATTGGCCAACCGAATCAAAAAAGTGTTGCCTAACATTATTTCGGAGAATCAGTCAGCATTTGTGCAAGATCGCAGCATCACTGACAATGTGTTGGTGGCCTTTGAACTTATTCATCATCTTCGACATAAGAACAGGGGAAGTGAGGGTGAAATCGCCCTTAAACTGGACATAAGCAAAGCTTACGATCGTGTGAGTTGGACTTATCTGGAGCATAGATTACGAGTAATGAATTTCTCTCAAAAATGGATTGATTGGATGTTGTTGTGCGTAAAAACGGTTTCCTACCAGTTTTGCATTAATGGTTCCATTGTTGGTCCGGTAATTCCGAAACGAGGGCTTCGCCAAGGAGACCCTCTCTCACCGTACCTCTTCTTGCTTTGTGTGGAAGGAATATCTAATGATCTTGATAATGCTGTGCTTAATGGAACTGTTCTTGGTTGTCAGATTGCTCCTACTGCCCCCTCAATATCACATCTTCTATTTGCAGATGACAGCTTCCTTTTCTTTCGAGGAACTACAGCGGAGGCTCTAGCAATCAAATCAATTCTGACAAATTACGAAAGGTGTTCAGGTCAATCAGTCAACTATCAGAAATCGGGGATATTTTTTAGTGCCAACATTCGTCAACAAAAGAGACAGGAGTTGTCTAATATCTTGGGGGTTCACAACAGTATTGAGGGTTCGAACTATTTGGGTCTTCCGTCGTTAGTGGGCAAATCTAAAACTAGAGTTTTTGGGTACTTGAAGGAGAGATCCAGGAAACGTATCCAAGGGTGGTACAAAAAAACCGTTTCAAGGGCTGGAAAGTCAGTTCTAATTAAGAATGTTGCACAAGCAATTCCAGCGTATACCATGTCCTGCATTCTTTTGCCTAAGTCTCTCTGCCAAGACCTAGAAGTTATGTTTAACAAGTTCTGGTGGAGATCCAGTGGGGACAGTGGTAAGGGTCTTAATTGGTTGGCTTGGAGTGCAATGACTGGTCCGAAAGCGCAAGGTGGTTTGGGTTTTAGAAGCCTCTATGGTTTTAATATTTCGTTATTGGGGAAGCAATGCTGGAATATGCTGAACAATCCTGGTTCTCTGGTATCCAGATTATTCAAGGCCCGGTATTTTTCAAATACCAGTATGTTCGAAGCTCAAAAAGGGCGTAATTCGAGCTATATCTGGCAAGGGTTGAAGACGGCTATGGACTCTCTTCGTTCAGGCTTTAGATGGGTGGTAGGTAATGGGGAAAGTATTTATGCTACTAAGGATCAGTGGATAAGAGGGAAAACAGATTATTGTGTGGTTAATGATCATAGTTATGCCGGCAGGTCAGAAAAGGTTTCGACTTATATTGACGCTGATACTAAGAGTTGGATGACTCATCAAGTTTTTGAGAATTTTCTTCTCGAAGATGCTAGAGCCATTATCTCTATTCCTCTCCCTCGTACTAATACTGAAGACCGTGTTGTTTGGGCTGGTTCATCCTCGGGGATTTACACTGCTAAAGAAGGTTATAAGCATTGGCTTAACCTTAATAATATCGGTCATAATGGTAACCATTCAGATGGGTGGAAGAAGCTTTGGTCTCTGTTTATTCCTAACAAAATTAAAATTTTTATCTGGAGACTTTGCAGGAACACAATCCCTACACGATGGAGACTGAGGGTTAAAGGAGTTCGAGTGCCTATAACGTGCCCAATGTGCAACTCGGATGTAGAGCACCTCTTGCATGTTTTCTTTGACTGCACATTTGCTAAACAGTGTTGGCAGTATGCAGGAATGGCTCTTAATACGGATCACATTGAAGATGCTCCAATCTGGCTGCTCAACAAGTTGGCTACTGGCAAATCAGAAAGTAATATAAAGGTTTGTACGATTCTATGGGGTATCTGGAATTGGAGGAACAAGCGAGTTTGGGAGAGTAAATCTGTCCCAGCAGCTTTAGCCATGGATAACAGTTTTCACCATGTATCTGAGTGGAAATCAGCTCGAACCAGTTTTAAGAGAACTCTTGGTACTAGTGTCCCTCAACCTACTAAGCATGCTGTCAAATGGCAGCCTCCTCTGAATGGGGTATTAAAGTTGAATGTTGATGCCTCGTTCAAGTCGGATAAGGAGAATTTCTCTTTGGGTATGGTCATTAGAGACAGCAATGGAGCTTTTGTGGAGGGCAGAACTATGTGCAAACCTCCTGTTGGTTCAGTGTTTGAAGCGGAAGCAGTAGGGGTTAAGGAGGCTTTGTCCTGGGTGAAAGCTAAAGGTATGACTGAGCAGGTAGTGGAGGTCGAGACAGACTCTATGTTGGTAGTTATCGGTCTCAGGAGTACGTCAAGGAACTTGCTAGAAGTGGGGGAAGTGATCGAGCAATGTAAGATGCTCCAGAGGGAGTTAGTTAACACTTCTGTTCATTTCATTAGGAATCATGCTAATAGGGTAGCTCATGAATTTGCTCGCTTACCCTGTTTAGTTAATTGCCATTCAGTTTTTTTTTCTCTCCCAGCTTGTGTGGAAGAGGCTGTTCTTCGTGATATTTCAGTTTAATGGAAATTTTCCTTTCAAAAAAAAAAAGATAATTTCTTTTTATATAAGTATTTAATTTATATTTGAAATTTTATAAATTGCAAAAACAATTGAAAAAATTAAAAATCTCTAACTTTGTCTTAAAATAAGTTGACTTATTCTCAAAATAAAAGTTGCCAAACACCAAAATATGTGGCTAAATAAAGACTTAATGGTCATTGCAATTTGAAATTGAAGAGTTTGTTATAATGGCTGGATTTGATGCAAGAATTACGGAACACCCATTGGCTGCTATTACTAAACATTAATTAAAGTGAGAAAATGGTTGAATGTATAGTGTGTAGACTGTAGATTATGAGAGAACAGAAGAAGAAATCAAGAAAATGAAGGAAACACCACAGAGAGTCAGATAGTAATAGTAGAAAGAATCTTAGCTGTATCCAAGTAGAAACACACTATCATTATACTCTACCAAATAGACATCTAGTAGTACTGGTACATGATACTGCGTCTGTGCTTTCTCATTTTGACTTTTATTATTATTCATTATAAGCACGGTTATAAAAATTGGTAATTGGTATAAATCGGTTAAAGTACCGATTTAAGATCAATTGGGTAATCGGGGAATAATCGGAATATTAATCGGATATTATAATGATATTTAATATATTAGTCTAATTAACAATTAAAAATATCATTTTAAATAAATTTATAGAATTAATCGGATTTCAAAAATCGAATCGGTTAGCTACCTTACAGAGGATTAATCGGGGATTAATCGGTTAAATCGGGGATTTTTAGAACCATGATTATAAGTGATTGACTATTAATTTACGCATAATTTATAAGACAAAATATAGTCATAAGTGATCTTGTTGGATTCATATGTATAAGTACTTTAATACATTGAAGTTTTTATATTTAGTACTAATATGAAATTTAAGATATTAATGATAAAAAATGTGCGTTGACAAACGTATTTTTATAAACACAAAACATATTATCAAACACAGGAAATAATGTAGTAAAAATCTAGTGCTCTAGTAGTTGCAGCACAAACTTTTCACCATTTCACACCCTCCATTCTCTCCTCTCTCTCTCTTGCACACACATTGATTAATCTCATAGTGACAAAACAGTCCCCACAGTCCACAGGCAGGCAGCTCTATCATCCTCCTCCATTTACACAAACAACTACATACACACCTCACACACACTAAAACACCACAAGGGAAAAAATGGCACATTCTTGAATATGAAAATTTGTTGAGGTTGGCAGTCCCCACAGCTCAGACCACTGCATTTACTCCCCCTCCCTCATCTCTCTCCTCTCTCTCTCGCTCTCTCTCTCCCTCCTTGCTAAAAATGCAAACACACCTCATCTTCCTCCTCCTCTTCCTTCTCTTATCCTCCTCCACACCCAAATCCTCCACCACCACCGCTCACACCCATCACCACCGTCGCATTCTCCACCAACCATTCTTCCCACAAGACTCAATCCCACCATCACAACCTCCTAATCTCCCAACCACTCCTCCAGCAGACCAACTCCCCTTTTTCCCAAACTACCCCTCACCTCCACCACCACCGACACCTGAAACCACCACAACCACCACCTCCTCCTCCGTTCCGGCCAACGTCTCATCCCTCTCACTCCCCAAATCCTCCTCTCCAAAACCCATCTCCAAAAAACTCATCTTTACCGCCGTCGCCGCCGTCATTGCCGCCGTCGTCGTCGTTGCAGTTGTAATACTCCTCCACATCCGTAAACGTAAAAATCAAAACTTTTCAAACACACATGGAAAACCACAAACACCCAGTAATCTTAGCTCTATTTCAAGCATACCCACCAATCCAATTCCAAGAATACCTCCCCGGAAATCACCTCAAACCAGCTCTGAGTTTCTTTATTTAGGCACTCTTGCGAACACCAACAACATTTCGAATAATAACAATGACAGCAGTTCAAGAAAAATGGAATCACCAGACTTGCAACCACTACCACCACTCAAACTCAGTGGCCAACAACCCCAACAACAAAACTTTCAGAATGCAGATTATTCGGGGCCTTTTATTGCAGAGGAAGAAGACGAAAACGATGAGTTTTACTCTCCGAAAGGCTCAATTGGGACTGGATCCAGAAGGACATTGTATGACCCAAAGAATGAGAGAAGGGAAATTGAATCCACAACTTCATCTTCAACTTCGTATACCCCTTCTGATTCGGGTGGTTCGCCAGTTAGGTCTGTTTCTTTGAGCATTTCTCCTCCAGCTAGTTTAAGTCCTAAACACTTTTCAACAACAAAGTCACCTGAATTAGTCCCGCTTCAAATGAATCATCCGAGTAATGTATCGTCTAGAGCTTCTTCACCGCGAGCTTCCACTGAATTATCATCCGTAGATCGACGTACTAGTACATTACATCCACCACACCTTGGTTTTCCAGCTGCATCTTCACCAGCTTCTTCATCACCCGAAAGATACATTAGTAAAAGTCAGAGCTCATCACCAACACCATCTGATGTATCTTCTGATCGGGTTTCCAACTCACCTGCTAGAGTTGACAATTTTGCGGATGTTTCTAGTGCTCCTTCATTGCCTCCACCACCACCGCCTTCATTGCCTCCACCACCACCACCGCCACCCCTACCACCGACAAGGCTCTCTGAAAGTCCGAAAACACCTAGTGCCAAAATTGCTCAGCCGGTGTTGAGGCCACCGGTTTTGGCTGCGCCTTCTAGGCCTGTGAGTTTAGCTACTCCAGCACTAATATCTCCTTTAGAAATGCCTCAGATTACTGACGATGTGGATGAAGATACTCCTAAATTGAAGTTGAAGCCGTTGCATTGGGACAAAGTTAGAGCAAGCTCTGATCGTGAAACCGTGTGGGATCACCTTAGATCAAGCTCATTCAAGTACATTCTTTTTCTCATTCACTTTTCATCAGATTGTGGTAGTTGCTTTATATTATTTTGTTAGTTAAATCATGTATTCTTGGAAGTGAATTTGAAGTTTTGATTTCTGTAGGTTGAATGAGGAGATGATGGAAACATTGTTTGTTGTGAATAAACCGACTCCAACTGTAACTCCAAACGAAACAACTTGGCGTCCAGTTCTTCCCTCATCAGGCCAAGAAAATCGTGTACTAGATCCCAAGAAGTCACAAAATGTTGCCATTTTGTTAAGGGCCCTCAATGTCACGATAGAGGAAGTGTGTGAAGCTCTTTTGGAAGGTATACTTCATTCCCCTACTTGTTGGTCCAACATTATCATAATTAAATGCAATACTTGTGAAATTCAAGTTCTTAAGTCTATCCTGATTTTGCTGGATAATGTATTCATATACAATTAGATTGTATGCCGTGAACATACAAATTTGTATATTCATGTGTGTACTGCATCAATATTAAACTGTCAAATTTTCTCAGTGTCCACAAACCTTTTCAAGTGGATAGGGGAAGTACTATAATAAAATTTGATGAGAAGCTTTTGTTGTATAGGTAGTAACGGAGAAACCTTTTGTGAAATTCAAGTTCTTAAGTCTATCCTGATTTTGCTGGATAATTTATTCATATACAATTAGATTGTATGCCGTGAACATACAAATTTATATATTCATGTGTGTACAGTGTACTGCATCAATATTAAACTGTCAAATTTTCTCAGTGTCCACAAACCTTTTCAAGTGGATAGGGGAAGTACTATAATAAAATTTGACGAGAAGCTTTTGTTGTATAGGTAGTAACGGAGAAACCTTTTGTGAAATTCAAGTTCTTAAGTCTATCCTGATTTTGCTGGATAATGTATTCATATACAATTAAATTGTATGCCGTGAACATACAAATTTGTATATTCATGTGTGTACTGCATCAATATTAAACTGTCAAATTTTCTCAGTGTCCACAAACCTTTTCAAGTGGATAGGGGAAGTACTATAATAAAATTTAACGAGAAGCTTTTGTTGTATAGGTAGTAACGTAGAAAAATGTTATACAACAAGAAAATCACCACTTAATCAATCACAATCAGTAATCACAGAATTCAAGTATCATTATTCATAAAAGATGTCAACATGTTTTTCTTCTTCTATGCAGGCAATGCTGATAACCTCGGAACTGAGCTTCTTGAAAGTTTGTTGAAGATGGCTCCTACGAAAGAGGAAGAACGTAAGCTCAAAGAGTATAAAGATGACTCTCCTTTCAAGCTTGGTCCCGCTGAGAAATTTTTGAAGTCAATGCTTGATATACCTTTTGCATTTAGAAGGGTCGAGGCTATGCTCTACGTGTCCAATTTTGAATCCGAGGTTGAGTACCTCAAAAAGTCATTTGAAACACTGGAGGTAAGCTGTTGTTTTCAAGGACTTGTCATGTTTGTTTTGTGTATTCATTATATCATTTCTCTCATAAGTATTTGACTATGTAAGTGAAACTTTGAAATTCAATTCAAACAGAGCAAGTTACATTATATGTTTATGTATCTGATTGCCTAAGAACTGATAGATCTAGCCTGTATTGCGCGAGAAAGTCAGATTTACTAACTTCCAACATTTAGGTCCCAATGCAAGCAAGTTGATTGTTTTACATTATGTTTCACTTGTGTTTAGAATTAGAATTTTATACAAATTCATGCACAATGTCAACTAGTGCTGTTCATATTAGTTCACTGACAAAAAGTACTCAATTTTGATGTAAGGCTTAATTTATTGTCATAATTCCTCGATCTCATATTGAAGATTTATTAGGATGAACTATTTAAGAACAATTTATTCTTTTATTTTTTATACACTTTAAATATTTTAATTTAACAGGCCGCATGTGAAGAGCTTAGGACCAGCAGGATGTTTCTAAAGCTTTTGGAAGCTGTTCTGAAAACTGGAAACCGTATGAATGTTGGTACAAATCGTGGTGATGCCCAGGCCTTTAAGCTTGATACTCTCCTTAAGCTTGTTGATATAAAGGGTGCAGATGGAAAAACCACTCTTTTGCATTTTGTGGTCCAGGAAATAATAAGAAGTGAAGGTGCTCGCCTTTCTAATGCCAACCAAACTTTGCAACCTTCTGCTGCAGATGATGCCAAATTGAGGAAGCTTGGACTGCAGGTTGTTTCAAGTATCAGCTTGGACCTTACAAATGTGAAGAAAGCTGCATCCATGGATTCAGAGGTGCTTAATGGTGATGTGTTGAAGCTTTCAAGAGGAATTGGAAAAATTGCGGAAATTGTACGGATGATTCAGGCATTGGAATCTGATGAGAACAGTCGAGGATTCTCTAAATCAATGGGCAATTTTGTGAAAATGGCAGAGGTGGAGATCATAAGAACTCAAGCTCAAGAAAGTGTTGCACTTTCTTTGGTGAAAGAGATTACTGAATACTTCCATGGAAATTCCGCCAAGGAAGAAGCTCATCCTTTCAGAATATTCTTGGTTGTTAGAGACTTCTTAACGATTCTTGATCGTGTTTGCAAGGAAGTAGGGTTGATAAATGAGCGAACAATAGTAAGTTCTGCCCACAAATTTCCAGTACCAGTGAATCCAACCATGCCCCCAGGTTTCGTTGGGTTTTCAGAAAGGAGGCAGTACAATTCTTCTTCCGATGAAAGTTCATCTCCTTAGTGGTTACAAATCGTAGGATAAGAGGAGCCTTTTTAGGATGGTCTCCTGCCAGAATATAGGTAAATGTAATCTTATTACTTTGTTGTTTGTTTCCTTGTATTTATATAGATCCATATAAAAGATTTTGAAAATTGTAGTTACCATCGATATATATAGAGAAAATTTGTTGCTATGGAGATGAAAAACACCAGATCGATTCTTAAGTCGTAATAAACTGGATTTGGATGTGGTATGCTCTCATGTTAACTAGGCAGACCCCAGACCGACTCATGGTTATCATTATTTAATAGGACTACTTTTGCAGAACTACCCCTACTTTAGTCTGTTGAAATGAGTAGTTAGTATGATGTAGGACTTAAAACTAATCTTCATTTTAGCTTGAAATCTTCTGCTTCAGAAAACTTGAGAACTTGCACTCTAGGTTTTAATTTTTTTTTTTTGGTAAGTATAACGTGGTTTTTTGTAGTTGACAATTTTTAAGTTAGGAGGGGAGTAGAGAATCAATTTTAGCAGTCCTCTTCTAGCAGTAGGACCGCTCAGGCACCACTCGATTCTCTAGTAGAGCATTTTTTTTTTCTGGGACCAGCATAAAATCTCACCACTCAATTTTACTAGTTTCTCCCTTAAATTCTGATTTGGAGATTGGTATACTGACCCAATTTTCCGGATCCTTGTACAAACATGTTTGGTTGGCCATAATTTAACTGTTGACAAGAAAAGATGCAATGATGATGAAGCCATTGGGACCTTTCTTAGATGGTACTATATTCATAATTTGACTATGTTCTGGTTCAAGAAATGGTACTGGTTGGTGCATGTAAAGGGAATCCATCCCAAGTGGTGGAGTGCAATCAAAATGATGCATAGATCTACTGTGTCCCTAAAGCTCTTACGTTTCAATGTTTTTATCTTTAACTTTAAGAGCGTAGACCGTTGCCTTTTAATTTACATCATAAAGAACTAGTACAAGATAAAAAGGGCTAAATGTTCTCTCAATATGGTAAAGGGGAAAGATACAAACAAAAGCTGAAAGTGATCAATATAGTGGAAGCAGTTTAGATGCTCTCTTTAAAAAAGAAATCGCATCAAAGTTTAGTAATTGAGAACAAAAATATTTGTACAATGATTTGGAAGTTGATAAATGTATTAAGTAACAAAAAGTTAAAAGTTTCACTACTGCTCTCCCCTGTTCTCTCCTATTATCATAAAAAAAAAAAAAAAGCAATCACACAAAAACAAGTGGACAAAGTTAACACTTCATGAGCATGATGATTATTTGATATTCGAGAGCGGAACCAAGGGGCACTAACCGCGCCAGTCCCAATTGAATCGAATAAACGGAAACGAAAAATTTGATTAACCCGAGGTGAATGAGAGGTTGAATAATTGTTATTAATACTTTGCTATTGTTTGAGGCTGGAGTCATTTTAAATTATGGTTCCGTCATGGTCTATCTTTGAAGTTTATTAGGTTCTTTGGAGAAATAAAAGAATATTGTGCAAGGATAGACAAAGCTTTCAGTTGATGAGAGCAATCTAGAACCATATGTTTCAGACTACAGAGATAATGCTTGTGCATGTTAAGAATGGACTTTATAATATTTCATTTGGTTTTTCCTCAAGTTGTCAGTGTCTATACTGTTATACATGGTACAAACTAAAATTCCCGAGCAACATAATATGAAACCCAGTGTTCCTGAAGCATGTGGGTAAAGTTGAGAGATGGCTTTATTCTACCTGTTGGGAGAGGACCCTATGAAGTTGGATCGGTTACCATTTCTGCAATTGATCACACACACACACACATGTGCTTGTGTGTTACTCCATATTTAATAACTTTGGATCCATGCCAATAATGAAGAATGGAATATCAGAATGCAGAAGAAGGATATGCTATCATAACTAGTAATATTAATCGAATAATTTAAACTGACCATGACCACATGTTCCTGAGAACGCAAAATTTTAATACTAGATTACCACTTGGTGAGATCTAAACCTTACATAAAATATATGATGACTTGCTTACCGAACACAGTGTTGAGAAGGTTCAATTTTCGGCTTCTGTAGTGTTCTTCGAGCACGTTATAGCCATGATTAAATTATTGTCTCCCCAGAGATACCAGAAATCTCATTACTTGAATAGTAAACAACTTCTAGTGATAGGGCATTGACTTCCAATTTATTTTGTTAATCAGTTTGTTTATGACGCTAATATGCTGCAGAAAATCAAGCCAAGTGGAAGGAGCGTTGCAAGACACCAACGCAAACATAATAACGTTAAACAAGAAACTCTATAATATTGAAGAACATGGGTTAGCAAGGAGTATATAGCATGTGGCTGCATTCTGCAAACAGCTGAGTCAACTTGAGCCAAGTCTTTTACTTAAAGCTGTAAATTCTGTAATGGTCAGCTAGTAACCACAGCTGCTTTATTCAAATAAACATATGCAAGCCAGTAATGTGAAGGGTAATATAGAAAGGTATTGCAGTTTGCAGCCTTGTACAATTATTGCATATATGAATATCCATTAAAGAAATAAACTAATTTAATCCTTCTCCCAGCACCCATGGTTATACTTTCAGGTTCATTACAAACTTTACAACATTGTTTTCTGGTCTGATCTTATCTAGCACAGCAGATATTCACGTTTATATCTATTCTTTCGTGCATGCCATCAGGTAAGATTCAAAAATTGATATTTAAAATTTCAAGATAATACTTTATTTTAATTTTAAACCGAAACCATATAATAAGACAAAAAGGATCCTGACTTTTTCTAAGATATATGCAAAATATCCTTTAAATCTTGCTGGGCCCGCAGAACTAATTAAAAATCTCTGAATTTACTAAAATACACACCCCATTTTGATATATAACTATCTCAGGGAATTTACCTAAGATATATCTCAGGCTCCCTACTCTCATAATTTTAATAGGATCACTTTGGTAACATATATTTCTACCATTATGAATATTTTATCTAACTATAATTTTATAATATACATTTTTTTTTGTTTTATGAGGATGATACGACAACATAATATCAAAATACATGATATCTAGTACCATATCAATTCATTTAGTATCGAATTTGGAATTCTGGTGCTACATAAAAACAAAATCATGACACGATTCCTTAATTTAATAATAGGATATTTGAATTTTTGATCACTAAATATAAATGAAATTAAGTTCAAAATTCGTATATGTTTTATGTTTTATTTATTTCGAAATCGTAAGAAATCATCTATATTTTGAGGCAATTCAAATAATAATTGTTGAAATAATCTTCTCCTAACAAGCAACTACATAAAATTATCATTTCAGTTGCTCAATTGACTTAAAAAATGAAACTTGAAATCATATTTTTATTTTTGAAAAACTGTATTTAAAAAAAAACCTTTTTATATTTAAGCTAGATTTTTTTACAGACTATACAAAATAAATAAAAAGTGAAATCTATCTAAACTAGCATTTTGCCCGTACTTCGTACACGGCTTCTTATTTAATTTAAAATGATAATACCAAAAATTTAACAAATTTGATTGATTTCTTAAAAAGATATTGTATGCAATTATATAAATAATCAATTCTTAGCAAGATATTATATATAATTATATAAGTATTTAATAAAATAATGATATGCTAAAATTTATATAAAAAAGTAGCATACAATTCTATGTTAACAATGTTGAAAATTTATTTAATCCATCAAAATCTGCAATAAAAATAATAAATATTTTTACAAATATTGTTCTCTAATTGAAAACAATAATAAATTGTCTTCATTATTCAAATGCGGAAATGATAATTCCTTCACCCCCAATGACTCCAAAACATTAAATGGCTCCAAAACATTAAACCTCATATAATATCAAGAACATGTTATATTAACTATGAGACCTCATAGTTAATATAATGTGTAAATGTTGGAGAACAATGAGATCACATTTCAAGCAATTTTTAATTTTTTTGTTAATTTTTTTTATGAATGGATAGAGGGTAGATTTATAAGACTTTTGTGTGAAGATGTCCCTAGCGGGGCCCTTTAAAATAGTTTGAAATGTAGCGAATATGTGTGTTCTCACTGTTCTCATTTTAATTTTTTTTTTTGTTAATTTTTTTATGAATGGATAGAGGGTAGAATTATATGACTTTTTTGGTGAAGATGCCCCTAGCGGGGCCCTTTAAAATAGCTTGAAATGTAGTGAATATGTGTGTTCTCATTGTTCTCATTCTCACTTTAGCGTGACCATTAAACTATATTAGTAAATTCATGTATGAAAAAACAGTGTATATATATTATTATCTTTTATTAAAAATAAGTAAATTATACAATTAAATAAGCAAGCCAAAATATTAGATAAATATTCTAGTAGATTTATTGTTTATGTTCAAATTAAGGTCTTTCACCATGGCTGACTTTATTATATTAAAAATATGTTCTTATTGAAATGAATACAATAATTTGAATTTGAATATATTTTTAAACTACTTATTTTGATGGGTTGTTAATTTTTTTGTGATCAACTTAGAGGGGTAACCAAAAATAAAATTAATTGGAATACACAAACCCATTACCTACGTTATGATAAACAATACCTATAAAATGGAAGTTGCTTATGTGGTTCAGACTTGTTAATTACTTCAATACTTCATTAGCTTGATCATCATATGGACCATCTTTCTTTTTATCACTTATGTTGCTGCTATGTAGTCTATCTGTAACTAACATCTTTCTTTTTATCACTTATGTTGTTGCTATGTAGTCTATCTGTAACTAAATATATCTCTCTGCTTGTAATCTATATTTATAAATGCAAACTTCTTCTTGTATTGTATTTTGTTTTCAATATTTAAAATTATGTAGCTGGAGGAGAAGAGAAAGGCTGGAGGTACAATCGTAGTACTACAACTTTATTTAAAATAAGTACAATATCATATTAGAATTTTTTGTTTCAATCTAAATTGGGTTGCTCCAAATGCTGTGTAATGACAAAAAGGGGCATTAAATAAATAAAGAAGATTAAAAAAATGAAGGATAATTCTCCGCAAGAAGCTCACTTATTCACTTTTATCTTCAAATAATGTATGATTACAAATTATAACAATCACATTTTCCATAACCTATTCTCTCTCAAAAAGTCATCTAAACTGAAAAAGGGAAAAGTTAGTGCTTTTATATTTTAATATGGAGCTCAAGTGAAAGTGCTAAATATGAGATAATATATGAAATGAAATTGAACGCGAGTAAAGAAGATATTTAGAGCATAAATAAGAGCAATGTTACCTGACCCAGAGGGTGAGGCTTGTGACATGGGTCTGAGCTTCTAAGTATGCTATTCCATAGTCCCTTCGGAGACATCCGATAAAAAGTATGTTATTCCATAAGACCTTCTGGTACGTAGCATGTCTATCCTATGAACATTAAGTTGAACAAATCCATAAAGAACATAAACTTGCTTGAAAACAAAACAATGTCTATAAGTATCAAACTGAGTTCCAAGATTATTTACAAATAACATGGTCCGTACTGTGTCAATGTTATTAACTGGTAATCTTTCCAACTACCTTTGTTATTACGACATGTAAAATAAAAAATTGAAAGGCCAAGCAAATATTTTAAAGGTACCTTTCTTGTGTCTTGTATATTATTATAACATCGGGTAATTCATTAAAACTTTAATTCTTAAATTCCAAACCAAAATCAAAACCAAACAAATATTATCCTGTCTAATTTTTAATATTGTGAAATCAATAAAAACTTAACTCTTATGGCCAAACTGAAAACTGGAACCAAACATATATGACCCGTACGGAGGTCTAGTACACATACCTTTGCCTACTTCAGGGGGTTGAGATGTTAATTTGGTGAAAAACCCAGCTTTCAAATATGAAAAGTGCAAACATGCATCAAAATCCAGGAGTTTGAAGATTTGAGCGGCTTGTACTTAAAGGTGAAAAATTACAGAGATAGATTTGAGTAATGACAAAACGGAGAATCAAAAAAATAAAGAAAGATAAAAAAAATAAAGGATAATACTATAGTAGAGGTTTAGATTTGGGTCGATCCAATTGGGTTACTCCAAATGTTGTGTAATGACAAAAAATAGTATATGTTTAGATTTGGGTCGATCCAATCTAATTTGGGTCGCTCCAAATGTCGTGTAATGGTAAAAAGGGGCATCAAAGAAATAAAGAAGATTAAGAAAATGAAGGATAATAGTATCGTTGACAGAATTCGAACCTTGAAATTTTAGTAAATAAATTTAATCAGGTAACATATTTAATCATTAGATCTAACAGTTCTAATTTTAAATAAAATTCTAACGGATATTATTCGTTGTATACGAATTTTTATTATATTTTGTTAGTGGTTAGAAGATATGATGTCATATTTTTGGGTATGCAATTAGTAAATAAATTTAATCATGTAATATATTTAATCATTGAATCTAACAGTTCTAATTTTTAACTAAAAATCTAACGGATATTATCCGTTGTATACGAATTTTTGTTATATTTTGTTAGTGGTTAGAAGATATGAAGTCATATTTTTGGGTATGTATTAATTATCGAAATATTATGTTTTAAATTAAAAGTCAACGTGTTTTAATTAATAGAAAAAAAAATTATTGATTGGAAGATATGGTATTTTAGGTATTTATAAAATGTAATATCATCAATTATAAGTAAAAACATCTTTTAATTGAAAAAGACAATCAGCTAATTATCATTAATTATATTATTAATAAAAAAATGAAGAATAATAGTAGAGGTTTAGATTTGGGTTGATCCAATTGGATCGCTCCAAATGCTGATTAGAGAGAAAAAAATTATTGATTGGAAGATATGATATTTTAGGTATCTATAAAAGGTAATATCATATCAATTATAAGTAAACATCTTTTAATTGAAAAAGGCAATCGACTAATTATCATTAATTATATTATTAATAAAAAAATGAAGGATAATAGTAGAGGTTTAGATCCCCTCGGATCTCCTTTATATATTTATATTATATAAAAGTTCTAATTTTTAACTAAAAATCTGACGGATATTATTCGTTGTATAAAATATTTATTATATTTTGTTAGTGATATTTAATTCCCACTATTAATAAAATTTAAAATGCAATTGAGTAATTTAAAATGCAATTTAGATATTTACTTTACTTCATTAGTAAAGATTTTATAGGTAAAAAATAATGAAACTATATATTTAGTTTCCTCTATTAGTAAAGTTTTAAAATGGAATTGAGATTTTTTTAATCATTGGAATTATTAAATTAAAAATTTGAGAAATTTAACAAAATAGAACCGAGTTTTTTGACCAGCGCCACTTTACCTCCCCTCGTTTCTCCTTTATATAAGTATATAACAGTTCTAATTTTTAACTAAAAATCTAACGGATATTATTCGTTGTATACGAATTTTTATTATACAAGCTTAAAACCCGTGCGATGCACGAATTTTTTTTAATATTATATGAATTTTTCATTAATTTAAGTTAATTTTTTTTAAAATATAAAGTTGGGAGGCTTAAATTTTTATATGAGATTTGATAATAATTATATAAATATTATCCGTGATATTTCTAGAAAATGAGGGATTTTAGTTAGAAAATATAGAAAAAATTATAGGTTTTACTTGAAAAGGGTAATCGGCTAATTTTTAGTTTTTATATAATTATTATTTTATTTCATTAAATAGAAATTGATACGTTTTAGATAAAAAATGCAATCGGTTAATTATGAATATTACAATATTATTAGTTTATTGTATTAAACAGAACCGCCCGTGATAAAATCAGAAAAAAAGAGATTTCAGTTTTAAAAAATAGAAAGGTAACGTGAAAATTAAAAAGATGACATAATTTATGTGAAAAAGGTAATTGATTAGTTTATAGTAATTATAATTTAATTATGTTATTTTACTAAATAAAATTGCTCATAGTTTTTAGAAAATGAGAAATTAATGTTGTCCCTGAAATTTCTAGAAAAAAAAAAGGAATTTAATTAGAAAAATATAAAAGATGATACGTTTTAGTTGAAAAGGTAATCAGTTAATTATTAGTACTATAATATTATTATTTTATTTTTATTAAATAAAATCGCCCGTGATATAATTGGAAAAAGAGAGATTTTCGTAAGAGAAGGGAAAAAAGGTAACGTGTTTGAAAAAGGTAACCGTCCATGATACAATTGGAAAAAGAGAGATTTTAGTTAGAGAAAAGAGAAAAGGTAACGTATTTTGGCTCAAAAAAGTAATTAATTATTTAATACTAATTATAATATAATTATTTTATTTTATTATACAAAATTGATCATAGTTTTTAAAAATGGAGAAATTTTAGTTAGATAAAATGTGAAAGATATTATATTTTACATAAGAAGTAAATTATTTAGTTATTGAAAAATAGAAAAGGTAATATGTTTAACCTGAAAAAGGAAATTGGTTAATAAAGGAGATTTGGGTCGATCCAATCTAAATTGGGTCGCTCCAAATATTGTGTAATGACAAAAAGGGACATCAAAGAAATAAGAGTAAAGAAGATTAAAAACATAAAGGACAAAAGCTGTAATTTTCCTGTGTAATGACAAAAAAGGGCATCAAAGAAATAAAGAAGATTAAAAAAATGAAGGGTAAAAGCAGTAATTTTTAAAATGCAATACTAGCAGACATTAAGAATATATTGATTGATATTGATATTGATATTGATATTGATATTGATTACAACAAGAGAACAAAATTGAACCGTTACCATCCAACGGTTTCCCAACTTTGACAATATGCATCCAGACTCCAGAGAGCCCAGCCCATAGCTGAATACTCATTGGGATAACTTGGGCCTCTCAAAAACCTCTGCATAAATTCTGACTTGCTAAAACATATAGCATCAGTTTTATCATACTCCAATCAAAACAATGACCTTCCAAAATCTTTCAACTTCTAATCAAAAAAGTTGGTGACCAACTTTATCTTTCTTGAAATTTTCTTGACATGGATTCATGTCCTTGTCCTTCAAATGCAATTCCTGTAGTTTCGACCTTGACATCACCATTTGAAAATTGTCCAGATGATAACAAGAAGCCCCTCAGCTTGTGGCCTGGAATGTATCATTCACCTGCCACAAATGCTCTGTGGGAAGCAAGGTCTAGTATTTTCGAAAGACTTCTTGATTTGCCATCTGATGCACCTCCACAAGGTCAGTTGCTTACAAGAACTCCTTCCCAGAGCCGCAGTACTGCAGTTCTTTACAATTTTTCTTCTGATTATGTCCACAGAGAACAATACAAGAGCCGACAACTTTGGTATTCTATGGGAATATAGATTATAAGACTTACAATAATATCCTTTTCCCAACTCAAGCAAGTGAACCCCAACATCATTGTCAAACGCAATGGTGGTATGTGGGGAATCAATGCAAAATTGAGTAAAATATTGCTCAGAGATCAATCTAAGAAATAATTTGCATACACGCCTGCATGCATAGATGGAAGAAATCGGAAGCAACGCTATGATGGACATAAGGAGTGCACTTGGCAGTGCGTCTATCAAATTCAGCTGCTTGACACCTTACCCCAGTTTTACTGCTTTGGCTGTCTTGGTACCTTCACTTGTGGCAGCATTTCCTTGACCAGACATTTTTAAGCTCCTCACATGTTTTTTTTTTTGGATTGGAAAGACAGACAAGTTTCTGGACTAGATAGAAGTCTAATTTATGGTTGAAAAGTTTAATAAAATCTCTTCTAGATTCAATCAGATTTTATTATTTAATCAAAAAGCTGAAACCATTTATGTTGGGTTTTAACCCAATATGGTTATGAATTTGGGTGATTCAAGATATATATATAGGGATTAAGTAATAATTGTATGTGTAGATAATTATTATATATAATATGTCTTTATCACTAAGTTAGGTGTCAAGAATTGGAAGGGCTTGTACAACAAGTATGATAAGACTTGTACAACACGTATGATGAGTTTTGGTGACTAAGTTTTGGATGACTATATAAGGGGCGGAGCCAGACTATATACAGGGGCGGAGCCAGGTTATGGTTCCACGGTGCTCTAAAAATAAAATATTAAGTTGAAGGTTGATAATATTTACTTATTTAGGATGAAAAACAACATATGTCTAAGTTGTTCCAGGGTACATATATTGTGCTAAGAATTGGAGAACAATTGGAGGGGTTGTAATTTTCTTGCCATAACTGAAATCTCAGGGTACGCGGCAACCCCTCGGTTCCATGTAGCTCCGCCCCTTACTATATATACATAATCATATTGTATTTATTTGGTAAGAAAATGAGAAGATGTAATCGTCTTAGGATAACATATAGGATAACTTATTGGGATAACTTGGGCCTCTCATAAATTTTGAATTCCAAAAACATATAGCATCAGTTTTATCATACTCCAAAACAATGACCTTCCAAAATATATGCTGAATTAAAAGATCATACTTGAACAATGAACCCAAGCAGCATCACAAATAAATTCATAAATCTTTGAACTTGTAACCAAAAAGTTGGTGACCAACTTTATCTTCCTTGAAATTTTCTTGAAATGAATTCAAGTTGTTGTCCTTTAAATGCAATTCCTGTAGTTTCCACCTTGACATCACCATTTGAAAATTGTCCAAATGATAACAAGAAGCCTCTGAGTTTGTGGCCTGGAATGTATCATTCACCTGTCACAAATGCTCTGTGGGAAGCAAGGTCTAGTGTCTTTGAAAGACTTCTTTATTTACCGTCTGATGCACCTCCACAAAGTCAGTTGCTTACAAGAACTCCTTCCCAGAGCTGCACTGCAATTCTTTACAATTTTTCTTCAGATTATATCCTCAGAGAACAATACAGGGATCCCTGGAATGCGGTCAGGATTGGTAAACTGCTTGAAGACCTTGATGCTCTTGCTAGCACCATTTCTGTAAAGGTACTATCTTTTTATCCTTTTCCCTTTTTTCCTTTTTTATTATTTGTGCTAGTTTTCGTGATCCAGATGTTTGTTTTGTAAAAGGGGTTTACAATCTGCATCAAATTTTTACATTTTTGTATTTGACTTGGGGTATATTATGTTGAATTAGCATTGTTCTGATGATGATCACATGACAAGGCCTCTGTTGCTGGTTACGGCTTCGGTTGACAAAATGGTTCTTAAGAAGTCTATCAGTGTCGACGTTGATCTGAAAATTGCCGGATCTGTTATCTGGGTTGGGAGATCCTCAATTGAGATTCAACTGGAAGTCACTCAGCTCACAAATGGTAAGCTGTTGACTTTGGCTTGGCAAATTGCAACTAGTAATTCTGCAAGGCTGGTTACTTAGAATGGCTGCCGGTCACTGGCAAACATTTGCCAGTGACATGTTACACAACATATGGTTTGAGATTCAACGGTTCTGATTTTAAAAAAAATTATATCGTACCATAGAAACTTTCCGCGGTACGGAGTAATTACAAAAATGCCCACTGTTTTCACATAAAAAATCTACTGTTCATCGTACCGCGGAAAGTTTCTGTGGTACGTGAACAGTGGGGGTATTTATGTAATTTCTCCGTACCGCGGAAAGTTTCGGCGGTACGGTGTAATTTTTTTTTAAAATCAAACGGTCCTCAAACCATATGTTATGAAACAGTTTTATGAAAAATGTTTGCCTTAGAACGGCCCCACTTAGAATAAACTTAAATTAAACCGTATAGTGTGGAGTTCCCCATTTTTTTAAAACAATGTAAGGTCTTCAATGTGGAGTGTGGACTACTTTCCTACCAATCTGCATTTGACCACAGGGCTATGTGAACTTTTAATACACAATAGTGATTAGTGAACTAGAAAATATTGAAATGATTGATGTATGTATGTTTATAGAGGAACTAAAATTAAGTAAATGTTCCTGACAAAAAAAAAAAAAAAAAAATTAAGTAAATGTTTTTTAGTATGTGATGTGTCTAGAAGGTAACTCACTTGTTGACTGCGGTTGGCTTCCTATCACCCAGTTTCGTTGGATATCCACTAATAATTTATGGGTCCCGTTCTATGGCAAACATTTGCCAAAGTACAATAAATGGTTTCTGGATCGTTGGATATCCAACGATCCTGATTTAAAAAAATATATAAACCGTATCATAGAAACTTTCTGTGGTACGGAAAAATTATCAAAATGACTCCACTGTTCACGTATCGTAGAAATTTTTTGCGGTACGATGAACAGTAGATTTTTTATGTGAAAACAGGGGGGCATTTTAGTAATTTGCCCGTATCGCGGAAAGTTTCTGCGGTACGATACAATTTTTTTTTTAAATTAGGACCGTTGGATCCAGAAATCATTTGTTACAAAGTACTTTGGCAAACAATTGACATTGACCGCCAACCATAATTTATACATAACGGGACAAATATCTAGATATATGGTATTGTACGAACATTGTGAACGTACCTGGAAACAATATCTAGATATATGGTTACTGTAACATTGTGAACATACCTAGAATCTAGATAGAACGTGAAGCGGAATTCTTAGAGTTGCACTAAGAAATCATCAGCTGAATCATATTGTTCTTGCTTCTTATTTGTAGGCTAGTTGCATTAAGCTCAATTATGAAGTGGTCTGGCTTCTTATTTGCTTTTATTTATTTCTCAACCCAGTTTATATGAATGCTAGTATGTCATGGTTGTACTAATGGTCATCTTATATATCTTTTGTTCCTTTTTTGTCAAATGAACTCAAGTTAAAAACTAAACTATGAAGTAATCGATTTGTAATTATCTTATTCTGAATGTTTGCCTTTTGGTTTCCTTAAGTACTTGTAATCTTCCTGGTCACTAGTTCATCTTTCTGTTACTTTATTGTAACTGATTTGATGACCTAGTAGAGCTGTGATTACACCAATTGCATCTCATCATCTCTCGTATATCACCTGAAATCTAAATGGATACAACTGATTTGTTTTTGACATATTGAAAATGTTGGGGCAGGGAGCACTGATACTTTGGAATCAGTAGCTCTTATGGCCAATTTCATATTTGTGGCTCGTGACTCGAAGACAGGGAAAGCTGCTCCAGTGAATCGACTTTCTCCAGAAACTAAAGAAGAGATGTTGCTATATGAAGAAGCAGAAGCAAGGAATGAATTGCGTAAACAGATGAGAGGAGGTGACAGAAAGGATATGGAGAATGGGAATAGACTTAAAGCTTTACTGGGTGAAGGCCGTATCTTCTCTGACATGCCAGCCTTGGCAGATCGAGACAGTATTCTTCTCAGGGATACACGATTGGAGAACTCTTTAATTTGCCAACCACAGCAAAGGAATATCCATGGCCGAATTTTCGGAGGATTTTTAATGCACCGAGCATTTGAATTGGCTTTTTCAACAGCATATGTTTTTGCTGGCATGATGCCATGCTTTCTTGAAGTCGATCACGTTAATTTCTTAAGACCGGTTAGTATTGTTTAAGTCAAGCTAAAATCTATACATTAACTACATTTGTCAACTCCAAAACAACAATGCTTTTTAAATGTTTTAAATGAAGAGTATAACTCCAAGCTCCAACACATTTTCTCCCCTCCTTTTATTTGGCACTACGTCTCCTTTACACATCAAGTCCACTGCATTAGCTGGGAGAGAGAAATGCTCTCCTTTCACTAACCTGGATGATTATCTTTGTCAATGTAAATGTCGATAACTGTGAGACATGCTTCTTCTTTCACATGTCTTTTTACTAGTTGATGAAGGTGCCGAATGGTTAATATGTCCACGTATTCAGATCATTTAACCTCAGTACTTACCTTATCTCTACATGCATTCACGTCTTAACCTCAGTATTTACATTATTAAAATTAGTGATCTCTCTTTCTTCATTGGATCAGGTGGATGTTGGAGATTTCTTACGTTTCAAATCATGTGTTTTGTACACGGAATATGAGAATGCAGATAAACCTTTAATAAACATTGAAGTTGTCGCACATGTTACAAAGCCTGAGCTGAGATCCAGTGAGGTATGTTGTTGTCCCCAGATACATATACAGATACATAAACTGCTACTACTTACTAGAAAAAATAAATGAAATAATAGCAGTTCATTCATCTGATTTCTGTAAAACTAAATAATATCTATTGTCTGCAACAGAGATTGTTATGTTTAACTTTGTGTCTGTACGTGTACCTCTGGAACAGGTGTCGAACAAATTCTACTTCACATTCACTGTTTGTACAGAAGCAAAGGCCAAGTCTAATGGATTTAAGATTCGCAAGGTGGTCCCTGCTACAGAGGAGGAAGCACGTACGATTTTGGAACGCATGGATGCCGAACTAGTTGATAAATAACACGAAAGCATAGATATATACATAAATAACTGTTAGATAAGATCAGACCGGAAAACAAAATTCAATAGTTTGTAATGTATCCGAAAGTATTACCGTGGTCCATGGGTGCAGGGAGAAGGATTTTTGTTTATTTATTTAATATTAATATATGCATCCGAGCGCGATGAGATAGCTCAAGTGCTAAGGGCTTATCTCTTGTCGTTCCAGGTCCTGAGTTTTGAATCCGAGGTTGAGTACCTCAAAAAGTCATTTCACTACAAGAATATCCTATTCTACCAACAGAAATATCCGTTGGCATGGGAAGGAAATCCGTTGCTAAAACAACATACCAACGGAATGCCAACGGAAACAATCTGTTGGTATAAACCTCGTTGGGAAGTCTCTAACAACGGATTTATTTCCGTTACTAAACTTAACAACGGAATGCCAACGGAATTCTTGCTTTCACAAATAACAATGCCCCAACCGACTTCCTAACGGATATTCTGTTGCTATTTCTAGCAACCAAATGCCAACGGAATTTTCATTGCTATATTTAGCAACAGATTGCCAACGGTTAATCTATTGAAAAGCACCCCTAAATCGTAGAACGCTGTCAACATATGATATATCCAACATATGATATGATAACAAGAATAAAGTACTAACAGAGATTTAGGCATAAATAAACCACATCAAATTATATTGTACCAAGACATGTTCCAATTCACATATATACGCAAATAAACTACATGCTCAGGCATATACAAGTTCAGAAAACCAACCAATAGTACTTAACACTTACATAACCAAGTTCAAAAAACCAACATGAAAGAAACCATTCAGTAGCAAGTTCAAATCAAATTAATCCCCAAATGAACCCAATTATCCTAATTACTCCTCAGTCATTAAAAAGAAGTAATCTAGGCATCCAAGTTGTCGTCATCCTCTCCAGACTTCTCCTTGCCTTCACCAACATAACGCCATCTCCTGAAGTCTTCACCGACTGAGCATCGTGATTAGAATTCTGACATGGATCATTATCCTAAGCAACAATATCAACAAGATCATGTATACCAGCAGCAAAAGACGCTCCAACAGTGAGATCACAAAGAAATTTCACTTCATACGAGGAGAATGTGTGTCGCTGCCACGTCCCTAACGTCGACATAGGCATGGACGGAGTTCACATAAGTCTTGGCTGAGCCAGTAAGGTACTTGAAGATAGGAACAATGCTAGCATTTATAGTAGGCGGCAGCAATGGCCCAAGCACCAAAACGGGACTGATCACCACGACACCACCATGTCTACTCCTCTCTGTTTTGCCTCCTCCCACGCAGCCTTTTCTACCACTGGTTTTCCATAGTAGTACCAGTTCTGCAAAGAGCCAAATAATAAAAATCCAACCCAACAAACTAAACCTTACATTAAAAAATAGGGTCGAGACAGAATTTACCAAACGTACATTTGAGGGTAAAAGTTGGTGGGATAATTTACCTTGGTGGATTTACAGAATTCAAGATCACTCTAGCAATCTTCATCAATGACCTTATCAGGGCTTCTGCTAGGGCCCATGTAAACTGTACCAATTGACGAAGTTAAAACAACTCGCCAGACTTTTGTTTCTACGGCTGCAACTATCACATTTTTTGTTTCAATAACAGCTGGTTCCACCATTTGTTCCTTCATACATAATGTCACCACCAAATAAATAACTTTAGCTAGATTTATAAATTATTAACTCTCCATTAATTCGGTTTTTAAAATTAGAAACCAAAACCACACCAAACACTATTGGTGCGGTTCGGTTTTCCCAACTCGGTTTCGGTTTGAAATGGTGCGGTTTCGGTTTTAAAACCAAATTATTAAAAAATTCTTGTAGAATGCAAAAACACAAGTCAATAGCTTCAACTTAATATATATTTAAGGACAAAAAAGCCCTTCCCCCTAACTAAAATACCTAAAAACTAATACAATACTATATAGTCACAATACTAATACCAGTGGCAGTGACAAATCACGCCCATGAATTGTCAACCATGTAACCAAGTACAGAGCACTAGATTCAAGTCCACACCAATACTCATTTTATCTAAGAAGCATATGAAACTAATTACCACAAGTGGACAAAAGGATCATAGAACGAAATAATGTAATATATTCACCCTCTTAACAGGAGATAATACATTCTGATATAAAAAGGGCACAAGTAAATCAGATAGTTTATGCAAATCAATTAAACAAGTTTAAAATCCTCATCTCGATATCTTACAGTTGCAAGAAACATATCAAGTTGGATCAATAATTACTACATGTATATCAGGTTTCTTTCCAGAATAAACCCTATGGCCTATGAACGGAAGAAGACATATGCTTGCCCACTCCATCTGCATTTTCATAAAATAAAGCTCCTAACACAAGCAGACAGTGAAATTATGGATCTTCTCTAAACTCACAGGCCACATTCATTTCCATGTAAGCTGTGCTAGTACTTGATATTGATAGGTCTAGATTGTCATTTACGTTCTTTGCTAATTTAGTATATGCATATAGAGTTCCAGAACAAAATAAATATAATTAGCCAATAGGGGAGAAGGAGAGAAACCTTTTCAAGAACACATGCCAGAAAAACTCCAAGACCATTCATGCCCAATAAAAACAAATAACATTGGTCACACTGTAAACATGATGGCTAAACTGCTAGAATCAGGCCACTGGATGTCAGCCACAGTAGATCGTGCACAACCTAAAACAATGACAAACCAAATTAACTTCTTTAGAATATATAGCAAAACAAGTAGTGTCAATAGTCCTTTTAAACATGTTAAACACATAATAACACTAGAAGAGTCTGCAGAGAAAATATCATCTACGCACCAATATTCTCTCACACGAAGAAACGACCTTCCCAGAGAGACTGCATTTGATATTGTTGTCCTAGTGAAACAATACAGTGTTGTGGTTATACCTCAGAGACAGTCAAGTTTGAACCAATTAATACAGTGTTATTTTTAGCTACTACTGGCTTAAAAACAATCACCTCATCCTCATCATCTCCATCCAGATGCAGCTGTGCCTTTGGCTGCAGGGTTGTGGTTATACTTCCTACCGAAACGGCTTGGCCTATATGTGATATCGACTAATCCAAAGCCCCAATCGAAGAATCCCTGAAATCGGAAATAGAGACCAATTAGTTGAAGCTCAAACCTAATTAGTGAATGAATCGAATTGATTGAACTCAAAACGAAAAACCCCTGATTTGAAAAAGGCCCAATTTGAAGAAGTTTAAGCCTCAAACCGAAGCCACAATCAACCGAGAAGCCATAAATTGAACCCAAATGCGTACAAACAGGAAGAAAATTAGAGGGAATTGATGAAGACAGTTTAGGAGAGAGAGGGAGAGAGTTTTACGAGAGAGGAAGGGAGAGCCGACACGACAGAGAGTGAGATAGTTTGAATGTTATTTTTGTTAGAGACTTAGAGGATTAAGATCGAAATTTTTAGTCTGGGCGCTAGGTTTTGCCGCTCACAAAGGTTTCACCGATCCGCGTGCCTTTCAATATTATTATAAATATATTTATTAATTTTGATCTTTTTAGGATCTTTCATTTTAAATTTAAAAAATAAATATAATCTGAAAAATAATAAATAAATATTTTTAATATTTTAATTTGAAATATTCATTCTTTTTTCAGGTAAAATTTTAAATATTCATTCTTTTTTCAAGTAAAACGTAACAGTTCTAAATTTATCAATTTTAAAATTATTGAAAAATACATTACTCTAAAAAAAAAAAATCAATCCAATTCAAATTCCAAAACAATTAATAAATCATTTTTTAAGAATTTTTATCACTTTTATGTAATATGATTATTTAATTTATATTTTAATACTATATTGACCAGTACTCGTAACTAGTGCTATGTCCCATATTATTATTTTTATTTTTTAAAATATATTTATCGACGATCCAACCGCACAGATGTCAATATATATCTAATTTAATGATAAAAAATAAAAAATTAATTTGGTTCGAGATCTTAGTAGATCACTACTATTCTAACTAGTACTAGTAACTAGTGCTTTGTCACGGATTGTTGTTTCTATTTTTTAAAACATATTTCTCGACGATCCAACCGTACGGATGTCAAGATATATCTAATTTAGTGATATTCCCAAATTTTCAAAAAATAAAAAATTAATTTGGTTCGAGATCTTAGTAGATCACTACTATTCTAACTAGTACTAGTAACTAATGCTTTGTCACGGATTGTTGTTTCTATTTTTTAAAACATATTTATCGACGATCCAACCGTACGGATGTCAAGATATATCTAATTTAGTGCTATTCCCAAAATTTTCAAAAAATAAAAAATTAATTTGGTTCGAGATCTTAGTAGATCACTACTATTCTAACTAGTACTAGTAACTAGTGCTTTGTCACGGATTGTTGTTTCTATTTTTTAAAAAATATTTCTCGACGATCCAACCGTACGGATGTCAAGATATATCTAATTTAGTGATATTCCCAAATTTTCAAAAAATAAAAAAATTAATTTGATTCGAGATCTTAGTACCATTACAATTCTAACTAGTACCAGTAACTAGTGCTTTGTCACGGACTGTTGTTTCTATTTTTTAAAAAATATTTCTCGACGATCCAACCTTACAGATGTCAAGATATATATAATTTAGTGATATTTCCAAATTTTCAAAAAATAAAAAATTAATTTGATTCGAGATCTTAGTAGATCATTACAATTCCAACTAGTACTAGTACCTAGTGCTTTGTCACGGACTGTTGTTTCTATTTTTAAAAAAATATTTTCGACGATCCAACCGTACGGATGTCAAAATATATCTAATTTAGTGATATTCCCAAATTTTCACAAAATAAAAAATTAATTTGGTTCGAGATCTTAGTAGATCACTACTATTCTAACTAGTACTAGTAACTAGTGCTTTGTCACGGATTGTTGTTTCTATTTTTTAAAACATATTTATCGACGATCCAACCGTACGAACTCGATTCGAGTACGAGCCCATATCGAGTCGAGTCGAGTCGAACACTCAAAAAACTCTGCTTGACTCAATAACCTTAACGATCAAATTTTTTTGTTCGAGCTCGTTATCTTATCGAGTCGAGCCAAACGATGAGCTCGGTTCGTTTGCAGCCCTATTTTGAACATAAATTCATACACACCAAAGTAGTCATACTCACTATTTGTGTGATGAATTTTACTCATTTTTCAATAATTTTCTATTTTTTTTTTTCATTTTTTCCCATTTTTAACTAGTTTGTAAAATAATTAAATTAAATTTTATGAGTAATATTACCAACGGAATGGTAACAGAATAAAATTGCAAATTTCGTTGCTATGGGGTTAGTAATCCGTTACTAAACTGTTATTATGTCATTAGTATTCCGTTGGCAAAAAATCCGTTGGTAAACCATTAGCATTTCCGTTGGCATTATTTTTTGGCCTCCATTTTACTAACGGAAATTTCCGTTGGTAAATATCCGTTAGTGATCCGTTAAGGACCCGTTGGCATATTTTTGGTTTTTCGAACTGTTAGCAATCCGTTGGTAATTAACAACATATTAAATTCCGTTGGTAAATTCTGTTGGTATAACAGAGAATTCTTGTAGTGTTTGAAACACTGGAGGTAAGCTGTTGTTTACCAAGGATCATGTTTGTTTTGTGTATTCATTATATCATTCATCTCATAGGTATTGACTATGTAAGTGAAACTTTTACATTATGTTCACTTGTCTTTAGAATTAGAAATCTATACAAATTCATGCAAAATGTCAGCGAGTGCTGATTCATATTAGTTCACTGACAAAAAGTACTCAATTATGTAAGGCTTAATATATTGTCACAATTCCTCGATCTCATATTGAAGTTTTATTAGGGTGAACTAGTTGAGAACAAATTTTTTTTTATACACTTTAAATACAGGCTGCATGTGAAGAGCTTAGGACCAGCAGGATGTTTCTAAAGCTTTTAGAAGCTGTTCTGAAAACTGGAAACCGCATGAATGTTGGTACAAATCGTGGTGATGCCCAGGCTTTTAAGCTTGATATAAAGGGTGCAGATGGAAAAACCACTCTTTTGCATTTTGTGGTCCAGGAAATAATAAGAAGTGAAGGTGCTCGCCTTTCTAATGCCAACCAAACTTTGGCCGCAGATGATGCCAAATTGAGGAAGCTTGGACTGCAGGTTGTTTCATATTATCTGGGCTCTATGTGGAATGAATTTGGAATCTTCGAAAATCTCGATTCTCCAGAAATTTTTACAATATTAAACCCTTTACATGACCATGGTCTAAATAGAAAATTCATTATTATTCTATTCTATACATCATCAATTACTAAATTTATTTTAAACAATCTCTCCTATTAATATGTTACACAATGAAACACAAATTTGAATTGATAATGTCAAAACTGTAAAAAGAAAAATTCTTAACTAGAATAGAATTTATAAAAACACTACTTAAACAAAGAAACTAGTTACTGCTGTACCCAACTCGGTCTTCAGTCTCAAATTTTCTGAATTCTGGATTATTTCTGAAAGTTCTCCCTGATTTCATCTTCTGTTTTGCGCAATGCATTAGCCACTTCTCCTTTAAGATTAGTCAATTCATCATTGTCACATTTGATTCGATTGCAATGCCCTTAACTTGTTAGGCCTGTGCTTGAAATGATTTATGTCATTTATTGACAAAAGATCATTCAACCCCTCCATTACTTGATAATAAACACAAAGATTAAGGACCCTGACTTTATCATATCACATAAAACAAGTCAAACAAAAAACTCCATAATGCAGAAGAACATGGATTATTGGATTAGCAATTTAACACTTGTAAACTGAGTCAACTGGAGCCAAGTCTTTCACTTTAAACCTGTAATTTTGTAATGGTCAGCTATTTATTTCAGCTGTTTTCTACAAATAAACATATGCAAGCCAGTAATGTGAAGGGTAATATAGAAAGGTATCACAGCCTTGTACAATGGATGCATATATTAATATTGAAGAAATAAACTAAAATCCTTCTACTTGCACTCATGGACCATGGTAATACTTTCAGATACATTACCAACTTTTGAACCTTATTTTCCAGTCTGATCTTATCTAACGGTTATTTATGTAATATATCTATTCTTTCGTGTCATTTATCAGCTGGTTTGGCATCCATGCGTTCTAAAATTGTACGTGCTTCCTCCTCTGTAGCAGGGACAACCTTGCGAATCTTAAATCCATTAGACTTGGCCTTTGCTTCTGTACACACGGTGAATGTGAAGTAGAATTTGTTCGACACCTGTTCCAAAGGTACACAGATACAAAGTTAAACATAACGATCTCCTTGCAGAAAGTAGATGTCATTTAGTTTTACGAAAATCAGATGAATGAAAGGCCATTAATTTATTTATTTTTTCTACTAGGTAGCAGTATATGTATCCGAGGACAACTGCATACCTCACTGGACCTCAGCTCAGGCTTTGTAACATGTGCGACAACTTCAATGTTTATTAATGGTTCATCTGCATTCTCATATTCCGTGTACAAAACACATGATTTGAAACGTAAGAAATCTCCAACATCCACCTGATCCAATGAAAAAAGAGAGATCACTAATTTTAAAAATGTAAATATTGAAGTTAAAACGTGAATGTATGTAGAAATATGTTCAACAGCTATTCCGGTGATTTAATGCTGTTTAGGTAACCTCTTGATGCGTGTCTAACATAATCACTACAATGAGGGAAAGCCAATCACCAAACAATATATTGAACATATGAGGAAATGCCACAATTAAAGAGGTTAGTACTGAGGTTAAATGATCAGAATACGTGGACATATTCACCATTCGGCACCTCCATCAACTAGTAAAAAAGACATGTGAATGGGTTAGTGAAAGCATGTCTCCCTCACAGTAAGTAACATTCACATTGACAAAGATAATCTTCCAGGTTAGTGAAAGGAGAGCATTTCACTCTCCCACTAAAGCAGTGGACTTGATGTGTAAAGGAGACTTGGTGCCAAATAAAGGGAGGGGAGAAAATGTGATGGGGCTTAAAGTTATACTCTTCATTTAAAAAGCATTGTTGTTTTGGAGCTGACAAATGTAGATAATGTACAGATTTTAGCTTGACTTAAACAATACTAACCGGTCTTAAGAAATCAACGTGATCGACTTCAAGAAAGCATGGCATCATGCCAGCGAAAACATATGCTGTTGAAAAAGCCAATTCAAATGCTCGGTGCATTAAAAATCCTCCAAAAATTCGGCCGTGGATATTCCTTTGCTGTGGTTGGCAGATCAAAGAGTTCTCCAATCGTGTATCCCTGAGAAGAATACTGTCTCGATCCGCTAAGGCTGGCATGTCAGAGAAGATACGGCCTTCACCCAGTAAAGCTTCAAGTCTATTCCCATTCTCGATATCCTTTCTGTCACCTCCTCTCTTCTGTTTACGCAGTTCATTCCTTGCTTCTGCTTCTTCATAAAGCAATATCTCTTCTTTAGTTTCTGGAGAAAGTCTATTCACTGGAGCAGCTTTCCCTGTCTTCGAGTCACGAGCCACAAATATGAAATTGGCCATAAGAGCTACCGATTCCAAAGTATCAGTGCTCCCTGCCCCAACATTTTCAATATGTCAAAAACAGTTCAGTTGTATCCATTTAGATTTTAGGTAATATACGAGAGATGATGAGTTGCAATTGGAGTAATCACAACTCTAGGTCATTAAATCAGTTACAATAAAGTAACAGAAAGATGAACTAGTGACCGGGAAGATTACAAGTACTTAAGGAAACTATAAAGCAAAAATTCAGAATACGATAATTACAAATCGGTTAGTTCATAGTTTAGTTTTTAACTTTAGTTGATTTGACAACAAAGAACAAAAGATTTGTAAGATGACCTTTAGTATAACCATGGCATAGGAGCGATCAAGAAATTTAAAAATGAAGCAGGAGTCAGCATAAAAAAGCCTACTAATTTACCACGCACCTCTATAACATACTAGCATTCATAAAAACTGGGCTGAGAAATAACTAATAGCAAATAAGAAGCCAGGCCACTTCATGATTGAAGTCATGATCTTTTAGTGCAACTAGCCTACAAATAAGAAGCTAGAACAATATATGATTCAGCTGATAATTTCTTAGTGCAACTCTAAGAATCCCGCTTCACGTTCTATCTAGATTTTAGGTATGTTCACAATGTTGTTACACTAACCATATGTCTAGATATTGTTTCCAGGTATGTTCACAATGTTGGTACAATACTAGATATTGTGTCCCGTTATGTATAAATTATTAGTGGATATCGAACAAAACTGGGTGATAGGAATAGGAAGCCAATCGCAGTCAACAAGTGAGTTACCTTCTAGACACATCACATACAAAAAAACATTTACTTGATTTTTTTTTTTTTTTGCTAAAATTTACTTGATTTTAGTTCGATATCAAGTAAATTTACTTGATTTTTGCCAATCGCAGTCAACAAGTGATTTTTTATTTTTTATTTTTGCTAAAATTTACTTGATTTTAGTTCCTCTATAAACACACATATATCAATTATTTCAATATTTTCTAGTTCACATAACCCTGTGGTCAAATGCAGGTTGGTAGAAAAGTAGTACACACTCAGACCTTACATTTCTTTAAAAAAAAAGAAGGAACAATTCCACTCTATAGAATTGATTTTAAGTTTATTCCAAGTATCCAGCCTTGTACATGTACCAGTTTGCAATTTGCCAAGGCAAAGTCAACAGCTTACCATTTGTGAGCTGAGTGACTTGCAGTTGAATCTCAATTGAGGATCTCCCAACCCAGATAACAGATCCGGCAATTTTCAGATCAACATCGACACTGATAGACTTCTTAAGAACCATTTTGTCAACCGAAGCCGTAACCAGCAACAGAGGCCTTGTCATGTGATCATCATCAGAACAATGCTAATTCAACATAATAGACCCCAAGTCAAAATACAAAAATGTAAAAAATTGATGCAGATTGTAAAACCCTTTTCCAAAACAAACATCTGGATCACGAAAACTAGCACAAATAATAAAACAAGAATAAAAAGATAGTACCTTTACAGAAATGGTGCCAGCAAGAGCATCAAGGTCTTCAAGCAATTTACCAATCCTGACCTCATTCCAGGGATCCCTGTATTGTTCTCTGAGGATATAATCTGAAGAAAAATTGTAAAGAATTGCGGTGCGGCTCTGGGAAGGAGTTCTTGTAAGCAATTGAGTCTGAGGAGGTGCATCAGATGGCAAATCAAGAAGTCTTTCGAAAATACTAGACCTTGCTTCCCACAGAGCATTTGTGACAGGTGAATGATACATTCCAGGCCACAAGCTGAGGGGCTTCTTGTTATCATCTGGACAATTTTCAAATGGTGATGTCAAGGTCGAAACTACAGGAATTGCATTTGAAGGACAAGGACTTGAATTCATTTCAACAAATTTTCAAGAAAGACTCAAGAAATATAAAGTTGGTCACCAACTTTTTTGATTACAAGTAAGGAGTATGATTTAATTCAACATATATTTTGTGATAAAACTGATGCTATATGTATGGTTTTACTGTTCTAAAAATTACCGATTTAGCAGATTAATTCTGGATTAATTTTTTGTAATTTTTTGTAAGGTAATTAGTCGATTCGATTTTTAAAATTCAATTAATTCGATGAATTTATTTAAAATGATATAATGATATGTTTAATTGTAAACTAGACTAATATATTAATATCAAATATTATTATAATATTTAATTAATACTTCGATTAATACTTTCAATTAATCCCTAATTATCCGATTAATATTAAATCGATACCTAAATTATACGGATTACCAATTTTCGCAACCATGTTTACAAGTCAAAATTTATGAGAGGCCCAAGTTATACCAATAAGTATTCAGCTGTGGGCTGGGCCTGGGCTCTCTGGATGCATTTTGTCAAAGTTGGGAAACCGTTGGATGGTAGCGGTTCAATTTTGTTTCCTTCTTATAATTTAGTTAGATTTCACTTTTTATTTATTTTGTAGAGTATATTATGTATATATGTAAACAAATATAGCTGGGAATTCCAGATGGAAGAAGAATTTATGAAAAAGTAAAATTTAAATGGGTTTCATGTGCCTGAGGTTGACCTCAAGTAAAATCCTGAGGTTAAAACAATTCTCATACAAATTGATGGGTATTTATGTAAATTACTGAATAAAAACATACTCCCTCCGTCCCAAAATACATGTCCCTTTTCTAAAACAAATTTGTCCCAAATTACAAGTCCCTTTTCTCCTTTCAATGCAAATTTAAGTGTAGTTTTACAAAACTATCCCTACATTTATTGTATAAAAAAATTGACTTTTTTAAACTTAACTCTATTATCATTTTCCAATGTATTAAATAAGGGTATTAGTTGGAAAAATTTATTCAACTAACTTTATCTTAATATGTGTGCTTTTTAGAAAAGGGACATGTAAATTGGGACGGAGGGAGTAGATAGTTACAAAAATGGGGACCCCTAATTTTATAGTACAAATTACAATACTCATTGTCAAACAAGGATTTAAAATTTATGAAAAAGTGAAATTTAAATACTCATTGTCTAACAAGGATTTGCCGGGAATTCCATACGTTTTACCTCATGAGAACAAATTTTTTTGGAGCTTTGGCCAAGAATACCCAAAAAGCTATATCACATAATAAGAATATCCCAAATCATTGATGATGACCATAAATATTCGTCTATTACGCATTTCATATGAGAATAATATAGTTACGCATTTGACATTGGGATAACTAGTATAAATTTTTCATCTATTACGCATTTGGAGAATGGGTAATAAGGATGACCCATTTTCCAAATGCGTAATAGGCTTCCCTGACAGGTCTATTACCACTCTTCCAAATGCTTAATATGCATAAAATTTATTACTCCTCTCCCAAAATGTGTAATAGAGAGGTATTTATGACCACCATCCGTGATTTGTGTTATTATCGTTAATTTTATTAAAAAATGGGGTATTTATGTCATTCTTTCTTCTTCTTTTTTTTGTTTTATGGTGAGAAAATTATAGTGTAAGAATTGAAAGGAATAAGTAACGGCATAAATTCAGAAAAGCATATGTTAAAGAAGTGCTACGTTTTCCAAAAGTAATATGACTTAGAGGGTGTTTGGGATTGCTTAAAATAAGTTACTTTTGACTTAATGGAGGTGTTTTTAACTTAAAGGAGAAAGTAAAGTTGTTTACTTTAAGTTGAATGAATGTGTTTGGGTAATTTTACTTAAAGTTAAATGGGAATTTAATAATTTTGACTTAAAGTGATATTTGACTTAAAAAAATTTAAAATTCATGATATTTAAGCTTTACAAGAATTTTGAAAAAAAAAATTCATAAGTCATAAGTCAAAAGTACCTAAATGTAACTTCTGACTTAAAGCAGTTTTTTAACTTAAAGCCGGCTTAAAGCCACGTTACACAGACATGCACTTTCTCCTTAAAGCCAAAAGGAAAACGCAATATGCGTTAAACAAACAGGCTCTTAGAGCCTGTTTGGCTAACGCTACTTTAAGCCAAAAGCTCCTTTAAGGAGTTTTTGGTGTGTTTGTGTAACGTGGCTTTAAGCCGGCTTTAAGTTAAAAAACTGCTTTAAGTCAGAAGTTACATTTAGGTACTTTTGACTTATGACTTATGACTTATGGAGTTTTTTTTTTTTTTTTTTTTTTCACAATTCTTGTAAAGCTTAAATATCATGAATTTAAAATTTTTTTAAGTCAAATATCACTTTAAGTCAAATTTATTAAATTCCTATTTAACTTTAAGTAAAATTACCCAAACACATTCATTCAACTTAAAGTAAACAACTTTACTTTCTCCTTTAAGTTAAAAACACCTCCATTAAGTCAAAAGTAACTTATTTTAAGCAATCCCAAACACCCTCTTAAATTTAGAAAAGTATATGTTAAAGAGAAGAACTGCGTTTTCCAAAAAAATTCCCAAAATTTTAACAATATATATTGACATAATAGGTACAGTAAAACTTCTATAAATTAATAATATTGGGATCGGCAAATTTCGGCAAATTTTATTAATTTATCGAGATTATTAATTAATCGAGGTAAAATTTATACTGTTACTAATATGTTGGGATCAAAAATTTGCATTCAAAATTAATTTATCGTGGTATCGAGTATTAATTTAACGAGATTTTACTATGAGGCCGTTTGGGATTGCTTAAAATAAGTTACTTTTGACTTAATGGAGGTGTTTTTAACTTAATGGAGAAAGTAAAGTTGTTTGGTTTAAGTTGAATGAATGTGTTTGGGTAATTTTACTTAAAGTTAAATAGGGATTTAATAATTTTGATTTAAAATGAAATTTGACTTAAAAAAATTTAAAATTCATAATATTTAAACTATACAAGAGTCCTGAAACAAAAACAAAAAAAAAATTGGATAAGTCATAAGTCATAAGTCAAAAGTACCTAAAAGGAACTTATGACTTAATGGAGTTTTTTTAACTTAAAGCTCAGCTTTAAGCAAGTTACACAAACAGAGCAAAAGCTCCTTAAATGAGCTTTCTCCTTTAAGCACAATTAGCCAAACAGGCTCTAATGGAGAAAGTAAAGTTGTTTGCTTTTAGTTGAATGAATGTGTTTGAGTAATTTTACTTAAAGTCAAATAGGGATTTAATAATTTTGACTTAAAAATTTTTTTAATTCATAATATTTAAACTTTTACAAGAGTACTGAAACAAAAAAAATTAAAAAAATTGGATAAGTAATAAGTCATAAGTCAAAAGTACCTAAAGGGAATTTATGACTTAATGAAGTTTTTTAACTTAAAGTCTAGGTTTAAGCAAGTTACACAAACAGAGCAAAAACTCCTTAAAGGAGCTTTCTCCTTTTAAGTCATTGTGGCCAAACAGGCTCTATATCATATTTTCATTTATGGGCACGTATTTATGCATGCCATAGGAAAATATTAAACACAAAACTGTATGTACATGCATGTAATATGAGGTAGCTGTTGAGTATTAAATACAGTAAAAGAATACAGAGGGTTGAATGGATTCTTGAACTTTTCTTGTCTCGAGTCTATGTAGCAGATAAGTGTTTGTGTGTGCAAGGTGTAGGTGCGGATAAAGAACAACACAAGACACAATATCACTTTAATCTAATGTATTATTAGATAAAGGTTGCTACAATCTGTGAATACAAATGATAGTATTCTCAGCTTCGTTTTTCTCAGAGAGATATAGCTTACAGTGTATGAAAAACTTGACTCACAAAAGTTAATGACTAAGGAAGTGAGGCTGTATCCTTATAGAACATGGATACAACCTATTTACTACAAATGAGATAGCTAAAACAATTTACTTTCTAGTCTGTCTATCCTATTTGAGTAAGTGTCCAAACGGTTACAGATTTGACTTTGCAAAGCCTGTTCAGATCCACTTCTTTAGCCCTTTGTCTCTTCTATATCTCTCCAAACTTCCTTGTAGGCTTTCCAGAGCACGTTATAGATTGTGGTCCATAAAGTGCATTGGCTTGTTGCAGGTTTCTGACTTGTACAATTCCTTCAGTATTTTGTCTCCAAGAATGTATTCGAGAAGTGACTAAGTAGATGATTCGAGAACTAGAATTGACTTGATCGATAACTCTGAGTTCTCGAACACTGTTATATTGACATATCGAACCACTTCTCGAATAGCTCTTTTCCATCAGGATTCCTTGAGTTGTCGAATAGAACATTTGACTTATCGAATCCTCGAGATATCGAATAGCTTTCTGAGTCCTTGAGATATCGAATGGAACTTTGACTTGTTGACTCTTTGAGAACTCGAATACCACTTTGATTTGTTGACTTCTTGAGTTCTCAAATAGAGTAGTAGACATATCGAATCTCTGAGATATCGAATGAGATATCGAACAGTGTATTCAGAGATATCGAATAGTGTCTTGAGATATCGAATCCCTGACTTCTCGAATGCTGGACTTCTCGAATAGACAAAACTACTTCTCGAATTGGTACTTAGGCAATTTCTTCACTTTCTTCAATCCCAACTGTGATTATTTGACAGTCTTTATCTTCTTGCTTGAGGCATGAACCTTGGAACTTCTTTCAAGCATTATTCTTGACTTTATAAGTACAGTTACACAACTAGGATTTGGTGCCTATTACAAGTACAAAACAAGTAGAGACTCTACAACTAGAGGTTCCCTCAGTCAAGAGGTCATGTAAGTAATGCAAAGCATTACAAACAATTAGGCTTGTTATTAGATGTATACAGGCATGCCTCTGTGACTAACAGTAGCTAGGTTCATAGAAAAACAAACTTACTCATATTAAATCAATGTAATCTTGTAGATTTACATTTTTTTTGAGGGTTTGTAGATTTACATAATCTTGTTCTTTATTGCAAGATCTGAATAAATGGTTCCAGTTTTTTGGTTAATTAATAAAATCTGATTGAATCTTTAAGAGATTTTCTTAAACTTTTCAACCACATAAATTAAATTTGATTATTTTTTGAGCTATTAGCCAAAAAAATTCAATAAATTTATCTCTTTTTTTTTTGCAGAAAAACTTTTGAACTTTTTTTTTCACCAACTCCAATGAACTTAGTAAATACATAAAAGTAATAAACCATACTTATTTATTTGGTGTCTGTTAGATATTGATTCAAGTGATATCAGGATCTGGATTGTTACTGATCAAGATACTGATGCTGACGTCATCAGGAATACAACGTCAGTATGAAGGTATCGTCAATATTAGAAGCTGGTCAGGATTTCGTAAAGATTCTTATTAGACCAGAGATCAAGGAAGATTGATATGTCGGTTCCTAATTTATAGGAAGGCAGCTATCATACAAGATATGCATTCAGAGATATATGTAATTGATTTAGAATATCTTGTAATTGATAATGTAACTGTGTATGCTATATAAACACAGTTTAGGTTTTACATTATTGTGATTGAATACACGAGTTATTCTGTAACCTAGCAGCTCTTAAGAACACAAGAATTTCTTAAGAGAGTTTGTAACAGTTTTATATCAGAATTAATAAAGCTGTTATTGATTCATACTTGTGTTATTTTTGTTTAAGTCGAAAATCTTAAACAATTGTATTCAACCCCCCTTCTACAATTGTTATTTACTGGGCAACAATTGGTATCAGAGCAAACTGATTAATATTAATCAGGATCGATCTTAAGATGTCGACAAGCAAGTATGAAAGCATGAAAATTCCAATTCTCAAGAAAACTGAGTATCCAACATGGAAGGTGAAAATGCTGATGTATCTGGAAGCAACTGATCCAGACTATCTTGATAGGATTAATGATGGACCATTTCTTCCAACAAGATTAGTTGCAAGAACATAGACTGTTGCTGAACACTATGTCATTAAGGCAAATAGTGAGTGGACGACAGAGGAAAAGGCTCAAGTACTCAAAGATGCAAAGGTAAAAAATATTTTGCATAACAGTCTTGATAATGTCATGTCAAACAGGGTAATAGCATGCAAGACTGCAAAGGAAATTTGGGATACTTTGGAAACTCAATGCCAAGGTACTGAATCTATCAAAAGAAACAGAAGGGCTCTGTTGATTCAGGAGTATGAGCAGTTCGATGCTAAATATGATGAAAGCCTTACTGATATGTATGATAGATTTTTGACATTACTGAACAATCTATCACTAGTTGGCAAAGAGTATGATCCAGAGGACTCAAACACCAAGTTTCTCAGAGCTCTAACTGAGGAGTGGGATACTCAAGCTTCAATCATAAGGCATCAATATGATTTGAAGATGCTGTCTCTTGATGAAGTTTATGGGATGCTTAGAACCTATGATCTTGAGGTTCAACAAAGAAAGAATAAGAAGAATGTCAAGACAAAATCTGTTGCTTTGAATGTTGAATCAAAATCAAAGGGAAAAGCTGAGGAGGTTTCTAGCAGAAAGAGTAGAGTGGTAGAGTCAATTCCTGATGACTCATCATCAGATACTGATACTAAGTCTGATTCTGATACTGATGATGACTCTACTGATTCTGATATAATGGAAATGGTTGCTATGATAGTCAAAGGCTTCAAGAAGATGAAGTTCAGAAAGGCTAGAAAGCAAGGGAAATTTCAGAAGAGAACCTTCAATGCTGACAAAGATAGGTACAAGAAGAAAGAAGAGAAAAGCAGCAAATTTGACAAGTCAAAAGTCAGATGCTATAATTGTGATGGAATGGGTCACTTTGCAACTGAGTGCAAGAAGACCAAAACCAAAGCTCTCATTTCTTCAAGCAAGGATTGGATGGACTCATCATCTGACTCTGAAGAAGAAAAATTGAATTATGCTTTGATGGCTAAAACTGATGAGACTTCTGCTGGTGAAAATAAGGTATCTGAAATTTTGTTTGATTTTGATACTAATAATGTCTCTGAGCTAAGGTCTTTTTTAAAATCTCTGCATATTAGTTTTAGGAGTCAATCTCTTGAAAATACTAGAATAAAATCTGAAATGGCAGAGGTTGTTAAGAGAAATGATCATCTAGAAGCTGAGTTAATTTTCTTGCAGGAAGTTCAAGCAGAATGTGATAATGCTAAACACATGAAACTTGAAATAGAGTTTAAATGTAATGAACTTGAAATGCAACTTAAAGAGGCAAATGAAAAACTCAGAACCTGGACACATTCTGGAACAAAAACTCATTAAATTATTACTGATAAAAACTGGAAAGAGTGTCTAGGTTATAAGCCATAGAATGAGAAAAAGGACAAAGAAAAAGTTGTTTCATCTAATCCAGGAAGAGTTATAGTTGATGACTCAACAAATCCAAAAACCTACAGATATGTTACAGACAGTACTAAAACCAAATTAAAACCTGTTAATTATGTGTATCCAGAAAATCCCAAATCTACTTCAGATAAGGGATCCACTTCTACACATCATTCTGAGACTAGAACTGTCAAAAACAAGAATGTAGGTCTTTTGTCTAAGAAACAATTAAGGGATAGAATCTGTGAAGTAACAGATAGGAAGAAAGTTCCAACTGTCAAAAGGAACAGGAATGGTAAAGTTGGAATAAACAAGGAGAATAATTATAAGTATATTCCAAATGCACCAAGGAAAGTATGCTTTAACTGTGGTAACTCTAATCATCTTGCTATTGATTGCAGGAGGAGTAAAAAGAAGGCTACTGTGGTTCCTAAGTCTGACATTAGGAATAAATCAGTATTTTATAAACCACAGAATCCTTGTTTCCATTGTGGCAGTGAATGACATTCTATTTATACATGTGAAGAATACCATAATTTATACTATAATTATTATGAGCCTTTGCCTAAGTTCAATAAAAGTGCAAATTTTGGAAAAACAAATAACTTGAACACTAAGCATGTATCTGTTAAGAAAAAGACTAATTCTGATGGACTCAATCCTGATGAAGGCGTTTTTTCACAAAAATCTTCTGTTGCTAAAAATGTTAAGTTGCATGAAAAGAGAACCCAACAAGTGTGGGTTCTTAAAAATTCTAACTGAGTTCTTTGTGATTCTGATTGCAGGGTAAAAAGAAAAATGTGTTAGTCATGGATAGTGGATGCTCTGTGCACATGACTGGAGACAAAACCTTGCTATCAGAATTTGAGGAGAAGGCTGGCCCAACTGTGTCTTATGGAGATGGCAACATTGGACAAACTTTGGGATATGGCAGTATTGTAATTGGAAATGTCATCATTGAAAAAGTAGCTCTGGTGAAAGGACTCAAACACAATCTGCTAAGTGTTAGTCAAATCACAGACAGAGGTTATCATGTCAATTTCAATGATACTCATTTTGAAGTAATCAGCAAATCTTCAGGGAAGGTTGCATTAACTGGTCAAAGACATGGTAACATTTATGAAGCCAACATTCATACCAATACTGATGGTCCAGCTACATGCCTCATCAGCAAAGCTTCTGTAGATGAAAGTTGGAATTGGCATAAGAAGCTTTCTCATCTCAAATTCAACAATATAAATGAGTTGGTTAAGAAAGACTTGGTAAGAGGATTACCAAAGGCATTGTATACTCCTGATGGACTCTGTGATGCTTGTCAGAAGGCTAAACAGAGAAGGACATCATTCAAGAATAAATCTGAATCCTCAATTGATGAACCATATCACATGCTTCACCTTGACTTGTTTGGACCAGTGAATATAATGTCTATCAATAAGAAAAGGTATACTCTAGTCATTGTTGATGAATATACTAGATTTACCTGGGTTTATTTTCTGCACAGAAAAGATGAAACAGCTGAGATACTTTTGGACCATGTAAGACTCATCGAGACTGGCACAAAGTATAAAGTCAAGATTTTAAGAAGTGATAATGGAACTGAATTAAAAAATTCAGCAATGGAAGAGTTCTGTAAATACAAAGGAATAGTTCAACAATTCTATGCTCCAGGCACACCCCAGCAAAATGTAGTAGTTGAAAGAAAGAACAGAACTCTTATTGAAGCAGGTAGAACTATGTTGGAGGAAGCTAAACTTCCTACATATTTCTGGGCAGAAGCAGTCAACACAGCATGCTACACTCAGAATATTACATTGATCAACAAACATGGTGTAACTCCTTATCAGATGATCAAGGAGAAGAAGCCAAGTCTGAAGCATTTGCATGTATTTGGCTGTAAGTGCTTTGTTCTAAGACCTCATCCTGAACAGCTTGGAAAATTTGAAACTAAAGCTGATGAGGGCATCTTTATTGGCTATCCATCAACAAGAGCCTTTAAAGTTTACAATCTAAGAACAAAGACAGTCATGGAGTCAATAAATGTATCTTTTGATGATAAAAAGATTACAGGAATTTCTGAAGACTTTCATGATGATTTGATTTTTGCAAATGAAGCCTCCAAGAATTCTGATGAAATCTTGTCAGATACTGAAAATTCCTCAAATACTGATGAACCGTCTATTACTGATGAAATACAGATTACTGATGGAAATGCAAATATTGAGGGGGAGCAACATCAAGAGACCATCAACAATGAAACAAATCAAACATCAGGAAGAGATTCATCAGAAATAGATTCAAGTGACAATTCTGACAGCAGATCAGAAACAGATAGCAATATCTCAGGGGGAGCTTCTAAAAACAATAGTTCTTTTGAAGATAATACCAATCATGGGGAAGCATCAACTTTATGGAATGATCTACCACCAGCAAGGAAATGGACTAAAAGTCATACACCTGATTTAATTATTGGGAATCCTGAAGTAGGTGTTAGAACCAGAAGTGCAACTCAAAATGAATGTCTTTATCATAACTTTCTGTCAAAGGAGGAACCTAAGAAAGTTGAAGATGCACTAAAGGATGCTGATTGGGTAATGGCTATGCAAGAAGAACTAAATGAGTTTGAAAGAAATGAAGTCTTGAAACTTGTACCAAGACCTAAAGGAAGGTCCATTGTAGGTACAAAGTGGGTATTCAGAAACAAGACAGATTCAGATGGCACTATCATCAGAAATAAAGCAAGACTAGTTGCAAAAGGATATTCTCAACAAGAAGGAATAGACTATGATGAGACATTTGCTCCTGTTGCAAGACTGGAAGCTATCAGAATTTTTCTTGCGTATGCAGCTCACAAGAAATTTAAAGTTTTCCAGATGGATGTGAAAAGTGCTTTTCTCAATGGAGAATTAGAGGAGGAAGTTTATGTTGAACAACCTCCTGGCTTCGTTGATTCAAAACATCCAGATTATGTCTACAGACTGGATAAAGCACTTTATGGACTAAAGCAAGCTCCAAGAGCCTGGTATGAGACATTGGCTCAATTCCTACTGGAAAGTGGATTCAAAAGAGGTACAATTGATAAAACCTTGTTTTATTTGAATCATGGTAAGGATTTGCTATTAGTTCAAATTTATGTTGATGATATCATTTTTGGGTCAACTAACTCTAAATTATGTGAGAAGTTTTCAAAGCTAATGCAGTCTAGATATCAAATGAGCATGATGGGAGAAATGAGCTATTTCTTAGGTCTACAAGTTAAACAGACTGATGATGGAATCTTTATCAATCAGTCAAAATACACAAATAACCTATTGAAGAAGTTTAACATGCAAGACAGCTCTACTGCATCAACTCCCATAGCTACAGCTACCAAACTTGATCCTAATCAAGGTAAAGAGGTGGATGTAACTAGTTACAGAGGTACGATTGGCTCACTATTGTATCTAACTACTAGTAGACCAGATATCATGTATGCAACCTGTCTATGTGCAAGATTTCAGGCAGAACCAAGAGAACCACATCTTATAGCTGTCAAAAGGATTTTCAGATACTTGAAGGGCACACCATCACTTGGCCTTTGGTATGCTAGGGAATCTGATTTTAATTTATGTGGTTATTCTGATGCTGATTTTGCAGGCTGTAAGATAGACAGAAAAAGTACTTCAGGCAGTTGTCAGTTTCTTGGAGGAAGACTTGTTTCTTGGTTCAGTAAAAAGTAAAAGTCAATCTCTACATCAACTGCAGAAGCTGAGTACATTGCTGCAGGAAGCTGTTGTGCTCAGATCATGTGGATGAGAAATCAGCTAATGGACTATGGTTTGTCATATTCAAAAATACCTATTTATTGTGATAACCAAAGTGCTATTGCTATGACAGGAAATCCAGTGCAGCATTCTCTTACTAAGCATATCAGTATAAGATATCATTTCATAAGAGAGCAAGTAATGGAAGGAATAATTGAGTTACACTTTGTTCCTACTGATCAACAACTATCTAATATATTCACCAAGCCACTTCCTGAAGCTACATTTACAAAGTTGGTGAATGAACTGGGAATGGTAAACTATGATAGTTTCTGAGAACAGAGAAAGATCAAATACTGATGTTCGTCGAATCCTGATGCATTTCAAATCCAGATGAAAAGTCAATCCTGACTTCAGTCAAACATCAAATACTGATGCGACGTTTCACTTATCAGTAATGTATATCAGTATTTTGTTTTCTGTTCTATTTTCATGATATACTTGTGATTCTTGAACTTGTTAACAGGGTGATTACTTTAATTATTTTTCATGTTTATTTCTTTTATTTAATTATTTGAAGAACAAGTTCAATGCATAAAACAATGAATAAGATTATAGAGAAACAAAAATTTTCATTGATAATAAGAAAGAGATTACATTCAAAGATTACATTTTTTTGTTCTCTATCTATTAATCTATTCAATAGGAAATAAAGTCCAATCCACTCCATTGTTAGTAGCCATCCCAGATCCCATCTTTGCCACTTTGTTTGGGTGGAGGTTGACAGGGATAAGGTTATTTTTGGTGACATATTCATTAACAATGGTTGATGGAGTTGGATGAGGATGCCTTAGATGAAAGCCATGCTAATGTTGCTTGAAGAGCAGCATCGATGTCAATCACTTTTGCAGGTTTTTCCTTCTCGATTTCCTCGAGACCTGCATCCATCTGCAACCAGAGAGTCTTAAGTTGTCTTTCCCAGTCGAAAGTATGAAATTCTTCACGAGTATAACTGAAGATATCTCTTTTCTCGACGAGATGAAGATTCTTTTCTACGATGGTAAGTTTTGCCATCTCTGTACTGAGAAACTTTAAAAGAAAAGCTTTTGGTTTGCAGGAGAGAAGAAGGAGGAGAAGGGTTAAAAATAAATAAATAAGTGGACAAGTCTCTAGGATTAAATAGAGAAGAGTGAAACGAGAATATGAAACGATTCATATTTCTGGTGTAAGTATCAGGTATTTTTTGATTGTGATGTTTTAAATTTCTTTATTTAAAACAAATTACCTTGTTTTATTTTAATCACAATCTTATTTCTCAAATAATACGGGCGCGTGTATTGTACTCACTTGAGTATATACATACAGTTTGAAAATCGTGACGCGTGCGGTTATTACCACTCTTACACGTAATTTTGTCCATTACCTATGTGTGCACGAGTAGATTGCTGACATCTGTCTTTGAGAAAACATTAGTTTTGTTTATAGTTAATTTAGTTTTCTAAATTGATTCCTTGATTCTCGAAGTAATCAGTATTGTATCTTCTTTATCACTTTGTGCGAACACAAACCCTAAATCGAAAATCACAAATTCCTACACATTCAATTTAAAAATGTCTTCATCTGCTTTCATAAACAATAAAGTTGTAATTCATGGTGTTACTTTTGCTCCTAACAACTTTACTGCAGTTCTTGATCATCAGGAACTAGATAATGATTTTCATATCATTCAGGATCTTTTGGCCTCAAGTCCAATCAATAATGCTCTAACTCAACCTGCCAAAGTTTCTTTTAAGAGTGTTATGTAGGTGTGGCTGTTTTTGGTGACTGTATGTCATCAGGAAAGCCGAATATGAGTTTTGAATACAATGGTATTACACATCAAGTCACTCCAGATGTTGTTTGTAAAGCTCTTCAACTACCATCTCTAAATGGTGAGATTCCAGAAAAGTTTACTGATGCTTTTCTTTTGGAGTTTGCTTTAAGGTTGGGCTACAATGGACAACCAAAGAAATTTGGAGATCTATTCAGAACTAAGCTTAAGAAGGAATGGAATTTCTTCTTTGATACCATAAGTAGGTGTTTCCTGAATAAGGTGTCTAACTTTGATGCCTTACCTACTGCCTCAGTTCACATTAGGTACTCTCTAATCTATGAAACTCCTTTTGATTATGGGTCTTTCATATTGCGAGCATTAACTGCTAGAAAGAAAGATAAATGTGGTTTTGTCTGCTATACTAGATTTATTCAGTTAATATTCTCGTACCTATGTCCCAATGTTGAATTTGGTGATGATACAGATTTATCTATCTTTAAGATTTCTACTAATAACATCAGTTCTCTGCTTAAGAGTGATAAGGCAAATGGTTTTGAAGGTATAACTGCATATATTCTTAATGAGGTCAGGCTTCTTTTAACCAAGCGAATGCCTACTCATTATGGATCAATTATTGATGGTCAAGGACCTAGTTCTGATGCTATGAGACAGGACATTATCAATCCTGTTTCTAACCAAAGCACTCAACTCAAACACTCTACCAAATAGTCATCCACCTCTAGTGTCTCCCAAAAGGCATTAGTTGTAAGATCAAAGAAATTAGCTAGGTCTGATGTGTCTGGAAGACAATCAGGATCAAAGGATTTCTCCACTCAAACTCACTCTCAAAAGAAGTTACAAGGGGGTGAACAAGGGGTCCTGGCAAAGGAGAAATCTGTGCTTAAAGTTGATCAATCTTTGATTGACATTGGGGTGTATAAGGAAATAAGAGAAAAGAGGAAATTCAGTCAGAAAATTGATTCTGAGTCTGATTATGATTCTGATGATGACAAAGTTCCTTTATCTGTTGCTTTGAAGAAAAAGGAAGTCATTACTGTAGCTCCCAAAGAAATGGCTATTTCTGAAAAGCCAAAGAAAAGAAGGAGATTACATAAAAAGAGTCCATACTTCATTCCTCTAGAGATACAGAATATTGATGATACTATAGACAATGATCAGAATCTGGTTGTATCATCAGTTCCTGACTCAACTACAAATCCTGATATTTCTACTCCTGATGCTACACCTGTGAAGACTGTTGAAATTTCTGATTCTCCAGAACCTGCATCTCCGAAGAGAAGAGTAATTGAGATGTCTGTTGATGCTGTGAACAAGATTGCAGCACAGCTTGGATTCAAACCTGTCTCACTTCAACAGAAAGATTCTTCTGAGAAAGTTTTTCAGAGACACAAGAAACAGAGGACCACTTCATCTCTGAAATGATCTAGTCCACAAGAACCTGAACTACAAAATAGTTCAGCAGCTACTGCAGATCTAGTCACACAAGAACCATTCATTCAAAGTATGGATGCAGACATTGCTGAAGGAATAGTCCCACAAGAACCACTCTCTCAAAGGGAAAGTGAAGACAAAAATATTCCTGCCACACAAGAACCATCTTCTCAAAGTGAAGATGCAGGCACCGTCACAACAGCAAAGGAGTTTCCTGACAATGCTCAAGGGGCTTCTGAATTTGAAATTGACTTAGTTCAAAGTCTGGCTGATAAAGCTGCACATGTCAAGCATATTGCTGAATGTGATGAAATACTAAAGGACACTGCACTTGAGGGAAGCACACAAGAACTTTAACTCAAAGTGTTGAAGAAGCTTCACAACCTCAGACTACACAAGAACCATCAGTAGTTAATACTGATGAAAGTCATGCTTTAGTTGCAGTTGTCAATCCTGATGTAAGTACTACTGATCCACTTATTCCATTGCTTATCGAGCCAATTTCTGCAAGGCCAATGGATTCTTTAACTACTTCGTCAGGTAACATCTCAATCTCTACTTCTCTTAACACTGATAGTGTAAGAACCCAGATTTTTGGGTAGAATTAAAACTTTTTATTATGTAATAGTATGGGAATGAATAGTGGTTATGACTGCGGTGTAACGAATGTCTATTAAATGAATGGAATGGATTTGAATTCAATTATTTATATGTCATGCAGAATACTTTTGGTTGACAGCATAGATAAGAATGATCTATCTCCTAAGAATATGAGAAGATTACTTCAAGTAAGATTATTCTCGTGTCATCCAAATCAATATCTATTATAAGTCCAGCGGTTCCGTAAAAAGGTTAAGGAACACTCGAGGGTGAACCAGGTTCATTTTCCTAATTATAGGAATTAAATAAAAATAAGTGATGAATAGTGATTTTGGTGGAATTTGGAATATTATTATAATAATGTTATGCCCGGTATTCGGAACGGATTTCTGAGTTCGTATTAGTGATCCAGGAGGAAAATAAGTGTATGTAAAAGCTGTCGGATTCAGAAAAAGAGCACTTTTATTTTCTCCGAGATTTCCCTGGACACTGCAAGACTTAAGGAGTTATAAAAGGGAATTAAGGAATTTAAATTCGAGAAGTATTAAGTAAGATGAAGAATAGTATTAGAAATATTAAGAAGGTTTTCGGTAAAACCTTAACTAGAAACGAATGAGTTATTCCCTCGAACGATCAACGAACAAGCAAGGAAATTGAGTAATACCCGGACAAAGGAACGAATAAATAACCAAGAGACAAACAAGTGCAATTGGTGGGAAAAGGAGAAACCCAAGTAACATCCTTATAAGTCAACTACAAGATGAGTGGTGTAATTGCATTCTTGCAAAAATGGAGTTGTTTGTTGTAGTGCCAACACTTGGCCCAATGAGGAAGCAACAAGTGGCACCATTGGATTGCCAACAACACATTAAAAGAGATGCATCCATTATATATGCAAGGGTTATACATGTATTAGCCATAAATCACCAAAACAAAACAAACCACCACCATTTCTCTCCATTTCTTCATAAAAATCTGCCCATTCTTAGCTAATTGGAAGTCCAACTTCCAACCATCACTTGTTCTTCAAATTTTTATGGTAAGTACTACATATCATGGTAATGATCTCCTAGAAATTTCAGCTTCAAATTCATCTTTTATCATTTTCAAATAAATCATCAAAGATGATGATGAATAGTGTTCTTCATAAACTAACTTTTATTTCTTGATTTCTTTTGATTATTCAAGCTATACTAAGGCTAGATAAGGGCTAAACAAGGCTTGATAAGTTCATACATACACCAAGGAAGGTATACCACTCTTGAAAACCAAGCTCTTAGTTTAAGTTTTGGTATTTTAGATGAGTTATATGGATTTAATGCATGTTTAGGACCTTAAGATTATGATTGGGATTTATTAAATGTGAAATTAGTTTAGATGAACGGAAAGACATTGCTTGGTCTTAGTTCATGGTTGAATAACATGTATATGTTGTTTGGAGTGGAAACTATGATTATTGGATGGTTTGAAATTTGGAAATCATGTAAACATAGCCGTCGTAATGCCCGATTGTCGTTAGCCTTAAGAAACCGTGATTAGAAGTAGCATGAACACACTGTCCAGTCTCGGATTTTGCCATGAAAGGCTAGATTATGTTATAAGCTTCATTTTGATATAAAGATCGCATGAAACGGACTTACGGTTTATGAGTTATGATTAAATTCGTAAAAGTAGTTCGGAACCGTAATCAAAAGTTCGTAACCGAAATTGGATCCCTTTAATATTGCGAAATCAGTGGCGAATCTTAATAATTAAATAATAGAGATAAAAAGGAAGGTGTGGGAGAAGACCGCATGTCAAATGGATCGTTTTCCGATTTTATAAAAATGTTCGAATCTAGGTTAAGTACGAAAGTACCCCTAAAAGGTATACTTGGTTATAACTTCGGTAAACCACTTAGAAAACGATCGATAAATATCGAGGTCTAATCTTTCGACTTTAAAACTTATACGATTTAAATACTTACCATATGTAAGTGTAATGTCATGCTTTAGTAGCGAACAAGTATCGGGTAATAAAAGCCATAATAAGAGTGAATTAGAGGGGTATAACGAAACGACTTGAAAACGTGTTTCGATTTAAGTTAAGTTATACTTAACCTTTTGAAAGGTGTTAAGTGATTAATCCCGAATGTCGTGGCTATTTATAGATCATCAGGCTGACCCGGGACACGCTACCACTACCCCTACCCGCACCCGATTTCCAGGCAAGTTTCAAATCCTTTTTATAAGGCTGTTGTTGTGAATATATATATATGCTTTCTGTTATACATATGCCATAGCATGCATGCCTACTTTCAAAGTCAAATTGATATACTTGTTCCTAGAATTTATTGTTGGCTTATAAGCTAGATAGTAATATATCAGTTATAAGCCGGATATCACTGAGACCCTTAAGCAAAGGGCAGATGAATCTCATTCTTTGATTATAGACCGGGAGTCGATATTCCTTGATATATTGATATTATTTTCAGAGGAAAATAATTAAGTAATTATTTCCCATTTATTATCTGGCGAATATTATTGAGATATTCCTTTGAGATTATTTGATAAATATTATTCGGGTTATTCATCAGATATTTAATTATTCGATGAACATTGTCTTTAATATTTATCTAAAGTCGATTTAATATTCGAATATTATTTCGAACCCTTAGTTAAGTTATTTACTTAGAGAATATTCATTCTTATTTCTTCGATAAATATTATTTTGAATATTCATTCGAGTTATTTATTTAATGAATATTATTTTAATGTTCATTCGAGCCTTATTTATTTAAATGAATATTATTTCGAATATTCATTCAATCTCTATTTATTTTATAAATATTAGTTGAACATTGATTCGAACTTCAGTTCATCGATAAATATTATTTTGAATATTCCCTTGAGACGATAAATGTTATCTTCGACATTCATTTAAAGTCGATTCAATTATTGAACATAATTTCGAATATTCATTCGATAATCATTTCTTCGATAAATATTATTAAGATTGAATATTCATTATTTATTTAATGAATATTGTCTCAAATATTCAGTCGACAATTATTTCATCAATAAAAATCATTTTAAGTTGAATATTCATTATTAATTTAATGAATATTATATCAAATATCCAAGGGGTGTTTATTTCACCAATAAACATTATTATTTTCAAATATCCATTTAAGATTGGATTTATTTAGTGAACATTATTTTAAACATTTATTTGAGTTTATTTAATTAATGAATATTATCTGGAATATTCATATAAAGAAGAGAGTTATTTAGTAAAGAATTCTAAATATTCATTCGAGGATTACTTACGAGTAATATTATGATTTATTCATATTCCTTAATTAATATTGAGTTAATAAATATTCTTGGAATATTTATTTAAATCCTTTTAAGTTCTTTTATAATGATTCATATTATTCAAATATTATATGTCACCGTCAGATATGGTGTAAAATATTTTGGAGTAGTTTATGACTATTTTTATCAAGGGGAGGTTTCCAAAACTCTATTTTTATTTAAATCTATCTTAAAGAAGATTTAAATACTCGCTCAACTTCCAAACGTATATAAGGGGACCTCACTTGAGAGATGTTATTTATTGGGCTGCCCGGTCCTATACTTGCTAAAACTATCTTGTCACTCACATCTTGATTCTTTCAAGCATCGATATGAGTCTGTTTGGTTACCTCCTCAACGCTCGAGGGGTAAGAATTGATGGAACAAGTTTATATCCATTAACAAGCATCAGCTTGGGAAATATTGGTGATTTTTCCTTTCCAACTAGATACGACTACTTTGTGGAGTCCTATAAACAAGTAATATACTTGGGGAAAGGGGGAGGAACTTCACGTTTCAAAGTTATGGATGTGAAATGAACTAGGAGATGCGTAAGTGACCCAGTGGCGCCGGTCCAGCAAATGGCCCAACCGTTGGCCGGGGGGTTCCAGAGGGCGGTAGACAAGTAAATCCGTCGGTGCTTCCTTCTACATGTAGTAAACAAGAGGTGGGGAGCATAACATGCGACTGATCATCGTGTAAATGCTATGTCTCCTGGCGCGTCAAACTCCAGTATTAGTTCATCTCTCAATGTTGGAAACTTCCTGCAACCTTATCATTATTGGCAGGTTTGAAAAGTGTTTGAATTGGAATTGCAATATTCTTCCTGCAAGTTCCTCTATTATAAAAAGTTGATAATATCTGGCTCATCTTTGACATAGCAGATATTTATTCAAAACAAATATATTTTGAGTTACCTTATAACTTCATCTCATACCTTATATTGGTACTACATCGTTAATGCATGGCATATGGTTTCAAAGATATTTGGACTGTTATATATTATCACTGTTCAATTATATTTTTGGTGGGCTATTGCTCACTCTTGCTTTATTTATTTATATCACAACAACAGCTAGATCAGATGGCCGCGCAAGGCATGCCCAACATAAGCAGGTGTCAGCCGTCAGAGGATTAACCGATGAGGTCATAGCTACCATTGCTGAGGATGCAGCTTCTGGTAGGCTAGTTGTTAGCATTTGATCCTCTAATGTATTTATATATATGGCATATATCAATGGATGGCAAAGAGCATGTAATTGTAAAATTGTAATTCTTTGGGTTGTAAGAACTCAAACTTGTGATTAATAATATTGACGATTACTCTGATTTCATCTCTGGGACTATAACGGGTGTGTTTTATGTTGTTGTTTTGGGTCACAAGGTTGTAATTTAGATTATGTTGGTTTTGTGGTTGGATATTGAGACCGTAACGACCAGATCCCTGACCCCGGATCTGGGGGTGTTACAGAAATGGTATCAGAGAGAGCGTTATATATCCCAGAGATGACGCGACGTTAACACAATAAATTTATTAAGATAATAAGAACTCTTGCCAAGTTCATAGTCGGACTACTTAATGTAGTATTGACATATAAAACCCTTATGGGAACTATTAAGTATCATGATAGTAACTTAGCTCGTTCTTGTACCGACTAGTAAGGCGACAGACCTTGAGGCATACGAGCAGCAGCACGATGATGCCTGATTATATGCTGACGATCGGATGGTGGATTCGATAGAGTACCCTACTGAGGACCCGGAAGAGGTTCCAGCAGAGGGGGAGAATCCTGTTAGAGACAGGGAAGTTTACCTTGAGGAGATGAGGGCTGCAGCCAGAGAGACTGTAAGAATCTAGATATAGTGCTCAGAGAAGTGAGCGTAAAGAACTGATATATTATGAAGAGAATTAAAGAGGTATATTGGATCTATAGCTGGACTGCCGGATAAAGTACCAGCAAACAAAACGGATTCAGGGAATTACTTGAGATCTTATATGGGGTTAAATAAGAATCCTTAGAGACTTCCAGATCAGAGGGAAAAGAGTGAGAATGATGCATGATTATCAAAGGCATCAATGTATGTCAGGGAGCAGAGTCTCCAGGAGCAGTTGAGATAGAGGCAACAAGTGCCACATTATTTGATAAATGGATTAGTGCGAATCTTATTAATGATAATTCGCCATGAGAAGGCAGACTTCCTAGGTTATAATTTATAAAGTCGATTGAGATTGATGAGGTGGTTTATCCAGTGAGATGTCCATTTTATGAATGGATCAGCCTAGAAAGTAAAGATAATGGAAAGTGATAGCCTGAATGGATAAAGAATATAAGGAAGTAGTAAGTGAGACAATGATCTCAGAACCTACAAGAGGAGAAGACCAGTGAGTCTGTGATAAACTAGTAATAAGGCTATTGTCAGGAACCAAGTATAAGTCTAGTTCAATTCAGTGGAAGGATGGACCAGAAACATTAGAAGCATGTGATTCAAAGGAATATTAAATTTCTTCTGTTCCTTGAATGGATTATGGTAGTTACCTTAAGTTTATTCTGACACTGAATCATAAAGGGATTAGGCAAGGCAAGCAGTGGTTGAGATGTAATTGAGAATGCTTTTAGATGCAACCTGAAAGAACAGGTGTAGGCCAAGTTCTCGAAGTAAGAGTTTTGGCAAAATGAAGTCAACTTAATAGGACATATGATCAATAGGGGTAGTGTTGGTCGACCCCACCAAGTTAGAGACAGTTTCAAATGGAGAAAGGCCAACCACACCGGCAAGGGTGAGGAATTTCATAAAATTCACGAGGTATTACCAAAGATCTGCTCAGGACTTTACAAAGAGTGCAGTCCCATAACCCGACTTATTGTAAGGATAAAAGTTTGAATGGACAAGATAAATGGGGGAAAATCTCCCTGGAGTTAAAGATAAAAAAAAAAAAAAAAAACTGGTGATGACCCAGCATTGGCGTTACCTAATGGAAGAAGGAGAATTTTGGAAATTTATTAGGATACACCTCGTGCAGGTTTAGGTGCTGTGCTGGTGCAGCACGGTAGGGTGATTGCGGATGCATTGGGTCAGCACGGTTCATCAGATTCGGATGGCTGTGGAACGACTAACTCCGACGGTAGTGTTCCTTCTGAAGCTAGTTGTTATAACGACCGGTATTCGATAGTGTCAATTATTATGACGAATATGTAACGGGAAGATGTGGCATGTTTTAAATTGAAACTTTTGATTACCCTTCCAGGGGAGGTATTTATTTGGCTTCTTTCCAATGGTTAAACTCCCAACTATATGTCAATCATTTCGTTATTATAACTGTTTCTGGTTTCACCCGCTTGGGTATTCCTAGAAATACTCTTCGGGTATCGAAATGGATCTTCTTAGTATCACCAGTGGGTAGATAGATTGACTGAAATTTCCCTAATCCTGGAAAGGAATTTGAAAAATTTTAGTAAACCTTGTCTTTCTGATTATCGGAATACGTCACTAAAGAAAGTGGAAACTGGAGTGAATCCTACGGATTGGGTAAAGTAGCCGCTATACAGGTGGGTAGACATACCCCGATTATTACAGTTGAATGTAGGGATAAAATTATGAAGTTGAATGTAATTAAGAAACAAGCCGGACGGAGAAATTCTGGGATTGACTTAAATGAAAAGGTTGTTATGCCAGAAGTGTTAAGCTTTTGTGGTACGTGGAATTGATAAGATTAACTGAAAGAATAAAAGTGAAGGAAAGGTGACCGGAGACGGTACCGAGAAGTCAAGTGAGACTTATATGGAGTAAAGCTTTGGGAAGATCAAAATGTATCAAAGAAGAAGGCACTATGCCGGCAATTGCTAGAAAAGTAATGCTAGTAGCCAACCCCTAAACTCACATATTTTAGCATGGCCAGATGGGGCCAAGTCACTAAGGATTTTCAAGTGACTGAACCAGCAATGTAAGGACAAAGCGGGGTGCTTCTAATCAAGTGCCAACCGCGAGGACTTTTGATATAAATGAATTGAGATACATGATGATGGATTTTATATATACCATGGACTTATTAGGATTGAGGATAGTGACCAATGAAGAGTCACGAAGATCGTCAAAGATGGTGCAGTATGATGCATAAATGTTATATGAGACTTAGTGTCCTCAAGAGGAGCATTAGGCACTAAGAGATTCACGTTGAACATGACCAATATCTTCCAGAACATCCTTGCTACCATTACCAAGTTCTGCATGAAAGAGTAGATAGACATATGTTGTCTTTTGGAAGGTCATGTAGACCGACATTCGTTTGAAAGAAAGGTTAACATTAAGCTACCTATAGATGATTAAGATGAGAATGATTGAAAAGTGACCTTTATTAAGGATATATGATTGGATTTCCAATTACAGGATATAAGTATTCCTTGAAGATAGAATTGAGGATAGAATGTCCATATATTAAGACGAACCCTGGGGGATGCACAAAGGATAACATCACCCCTAATAAAGACATTATGAAATCAGATGATATAAATGAATCGACCAAAGTATAAAGAACCTGTAAGGATTTGTGGAAAGGAATCTCGAAAAGTACATAGACAGAATTGTTATAAAAATTGATTATTGATGTTCGATATACCCTGTACCCAGAAGATACAGGAGGGATGATGACAATGACCTAAGAAACCCTATAAGGGAAGAGGTAATGTTCTGAACTTCAAAGGGGAAGTTTGATAAGGAATGTATGACATAGTAATAATAAGGCCAGACGAAGCATGTGTGAAACCATGAGGAAGTATGGATTGAACCAATAAGGTTGAGATTATCCTAAAACGAGAAGGGAGTTAAGTAAGGAAATATCCTAGATATGATGGGGAGTACCTGTAGTAAAGTTCACACCAGAAAGGTGGAAGCAATGACTTTTGGAAAAAGACTGATGGATATTTTTCCTTCAGCAGAATTTCAGGAAGAATACTTTCACCCAACAGTGATGGGAATAAGGTAGAAAAAGTTGAGTTGAATAGATCAAGAAAACATTGATTGCAAGAAATTATTATCAGGAAAGGCCAATGAGGTGGCCGACACTTTAAGTATTGAGGAGTAATTATGAATGCTCATACCAAAGAAACGAAATGGTATTGAGAAGGACTTTGAAGGTCAGAATATGGTGGAGGAATTTACATTCCCTCTAATGATTGGGCAAGAATCAACCATAAGAGTAGTTTAAGTAAAGATTCGATTCCTGATGTCGTCTTAAGCATATTACCTGCGTTAGGAGGTCCTATATTGAGGTAAACCAGGACCTCGTACGAAATTGACTAAGTAAACCGTTAGCTTCCAGTCTTCTACTGAAGATATATGATTGATAATTTCATCAACTTGGCATAGCTACGATGCTTGAAGCTCTTCTGCAATTTTATCTGCTTCATGTAATATCTACGTCAAGTTCAGGAAGCATTCCCTATGGATAGGGAATATTGATTATTTTGTTTTCCTAAGAGGATCTTGAATTGACAATTATGAACCCCGCATGTTTAGTGATTCAAACACGACGTAAATGATAAGCAATGATGACCCTTCTGAGAAATTAAGTGTTTACGACTGTGGAAATGTCGAATTGAATCTAAGTTAGAGAAATCATCCAGGTCAGTTTCGGGTGGTTTAATTTTGGAGACGATGGGATATTTGTAATAAATAATCCGGATATGATGGTTCATAGAATGATTATAGTAGAAATGAAGACAAGTGACTGATAGAGATGAAAATCAATAAGAGAGTCAGATAGGACTCATGAGAAGCTCCAGTAATAAAGCGAGAAAAGTATGGAATTGACAGTGCAAGGGTATTGACCAAAACAGAAAGTTGGAATTAGGAGCATGAATGACATACAAATTGACTCCTTTTAAGTTTGGAAAATCCGAGGAAATATGGAATAGTTGATTGAGAAATAAAGAGACTCATGGAATGAGAAAGTGAAATCTAGACGGTTGAACAAAGGAAAATTCGACCCCAAACGTGTAACACGTATTGAGTAAAGGTGGCGAGTGTCTCAACACTGAGGTGACGATAGAGTTAAACAACAAGAGTAAATAAGAATTAGACAATATGAAGGATGTGATTGATAAAGAAAAGATTGGGAAATAATTATGGAATGTGAAGCAAGGAATGTTATGAATGGAGTGATGAATGGGTTTTCTTAACGAGCTCTCGGAATGACAACCTGATGGTGTTAGAATTATGAATATGAAATGGCCAGTGTCATGGCGTGAAATGTCAGTAATAATAATGTCAAGCGAGAAATCTAAGATTTAACCTGAGAGGTTGAAAGATTTGTGATGATGAGTGTTGCTAAGATTGAACAAGAACATAGGTCCATAGAATGATGGGTCGAGCAACGAGGATATGTTGACTTGTGAGATTACGATATAGTGGTATTTGATACGATTACGATTATTTTTCTTCTCTGATAAACCTCTATAGTTCAGAGGAAAATTTTAAGTATGATATTTAACGATCATGAAAAATTTCTATAATTCTCTGAAAATCTTTTCTTTTCTCCACTCCTATTTATCTTCTTCTAAATTGAGAAGAACAACCCTTTAAGGAGGGGAGGTACTACTACGTGACTCTGTGTCTGTGTGATAGAAGTCTAAGTGGAATGCCATTAATTGTTTAATTGCTTGTCAAGTACTAAAGGCTGGCCCCTTCTGTACTAGCTATGCAATATAACAAATGTTCATTGATCACAGTGATCTCTCGATAAATTTTTCCACCTAAATATATATACGACGAGATTGCGAAGATTAAAGCGATTAGGAATTGCAAAATTTCGAGTGAGGTTATCCCCGGACTTCGTAGCGCGTTAGTGATACCGAAGTCACTGCACGTACCAATAAGGTTAATAGTATAAGACCGGACAAGAGCGTATACCGGATAATGTGTCATGCGAAAGTATCAAAGAATTGGTAGAACGGATAAAGGGTGTATTGTAACACCAGTACGATGTGCTTTAGAAAGATTGGAATGTGTAAGGATCGACCAGAGAATTGGAAAGCGAAATAACCAACAAGTACCCAATTGTCTTCTACCTGATTCCGGGACGGAATCCTTTTAAGGAGGGGAGACTGTAAGAACCCAGATTTTTGGGTAGAATTAAAACTTTTTATTATGTAATAGTATGGGAATGAATAGTGGTTATGACTGCGGTGTAACGAATGTCTATTAAATGAATGGAATGGATTTGAATTCAATTATTTATATGTCATGCAGAATACTTTTGGTTGACAGCATAGATAAGAATGATCTATCTCCTAAGAATATGAGAAGATTACTTCAAGTAAGATTATTCTCGTGTCATCCAAATCAATATCTATTATAAGTCCAGCGGTTCCGTAAAAAGGTTAAGGAACACTCGAGGGTGAACCAGGTTCATTTTCCTAATTATAGGAATTAAATAAAAATAAGTGATGAATAGTGATTTTGGTGGAATTTGGAATATTATTATAATAATGTTATGCCCGGTATTCGGAACGGATTTCTGAGTTCGTATTAGTGATCCAGGAGGAAAATAAGTGTATGTAAAAGCTGTCGGATTCAGAAAAAGAGCACTTTTATTTTCTCCGAGATTTCTCTGGACACTGCAAGACTTAAGGAGTTATAAAAGGGAATTAAGGAATTTAAATTCGAGAAGTATTAAGTAAGATGAAGAATAGTATTAGAAATATTAAGAAGGTTTTCGGTAAAACCCTAACTACACTACACCATAAAAGGCCTACGACCACATATAGAGCCTATGTTGCCTTTGGATATGTTGCCTTTGCCTTGCATGTTTTTGGCTATTACAACATTATCATTTTTATGTTGCCTCAGGTAGCAAAAATATGTTGCCATAGAATAAAAGTGTTTGCATGTTGCTGTAGGTATGAAATTGTGTTGCCATGATTTTGCAATGAACAAAATTTTACATTTTCTAGTAAAAATAAAAATTTTAACCATTTTTAACATGAAAATTAATTAATTTAGATAAAAATAATCAAGATTTTTTATAAATATCAAGAAAATTCCGGTAGAAGTGAATATTTCGCTAAAAATACTAAAACATTTTAAGATGTATAATTTTATTTTTATGTTCATTAAATATTATTAAACAAAATTTTTAAAATGAATTTAATCTATATATATTTTAATATATCATGAAAATAAAAAATTCCTATATGATTAATAATATTTGAATATATTACTTCGAATTATGTAAAAGAAATCATTTAGCAAAAAGAAAAAAGAAATTGAATATTTAATGAAAAAACAAATTATATTTCTAAATAAAAAAATAAAAAAAATCTAGGCTAAAAATTGGTGAGCGGCAAAAATACCGCCCAACCAATTTTTAGACCGCTAAATACCTCAGACATATTTCACTTTCCATTTTCATTTTCAGACACACATTCTCCGCTCTCCTCTCTCCGCTCCACTCTCTGGCCTCTCCGGTCTTCACACTCGATAATCACACACACTATACTATCATTTCTTTCCTCTCTCTCTCCTCTCTTACATTCATACTTTCTTTTCTTTCTCTCATCTCTCTCCTCGGTTCAATTGGTTCAATTGGTTCAGTTTGGGGCTTTAATTCACTAATTTGGGGTTTTTTTCTATTTCTCAGGATTAATTTCGAGTTAGGGCTTGAAACAGGTTGGTCAATTTTGGGGCTTCAATCAGGTTCAATTTGGGGCTTTGAAATTAGGGTTTCAGTGAGTTTGATTTGGGGTTTCGACTTTAAGGTATTTCTATATCTAATGTTTTCTGAGTATTTTGACTTAGTATGTTTTGTGAGTACTTGTTTATGTTTATGTTATTAGTGTTTTTAGTCATTTCAATGGGTATTGAAATGTTTTGTCAAAGATTCAATTTTTATTTCTGACTTTAGATTCTTATTGCTATTTTCAAGAAGTTTTCTCATTTCTGATGTAAAGTGTTCGATGGAAGGTCCCCAAGAATTCATTTTCATAGGTAATTTATGACACTTGGTACTAGTACTAACGTAGAAAACACTCTGTCGGAAGTTGCATCCTATTTCAAAGATAGTGTGGTGGATTTGATTAGATGTTGTATCAACGAGGGTTCTCCCTGTAGGGCTACATTCTTAATTAACTAGTTCAGGTAGATAACTATTTCAACTCTCCACCTAGGCTTTATGGTGTTGTTATCTTATTATGTTTTTAGGGTACTTGACATAGCTTTGCCACTGCTGGGCCACTCCCGATTCTCTTTTTTAAGATATTATTTGATCTGCTTGTTTTTTTAATCAGGTGAAGCCTCTTGCAAGAAGAATGTTCTGCTGGTGATTGCCCATCCTAATGATGAGTCAATGTATGTCTAGGCAATTTCTATTATGCTGATCTTTTAGAAATTAACCTGGCTAGTGATTTATTCTCACCCGTGCGACCGTACAATTCTGAAAACATAGGCCTCATTTGTTTTAATGTAACTTGGCTATGTAAGTTCAAGTTCCATGGAAGTAGGTATAACTTGGCTAGTGATGAATCAGGCTTCCCCAATCCTTAAGGTGATGAATTTGTATAATTCTATGTATATGGTTTGCATACCTGCATGGTATACTTACAGTTGAACTCTTTTTTGACATCTTTTCTGAGTAGTGTGATGGATTTGGCACTACAAGAGAGTAGAGACTTCATTTAGCTGCTGTTTTTGTATAAGAGGTTTTCTTGTCTATGTATTGAGTACCAATAAATTTTTAAAATTTTTAGTATTACAAAAATTTGGGGGATTTCGACAGTGGATTTTTTCATTCATTCTCTGGTATGGGATTTTCATATAAATCTATGCAATCTAGTTGTGTTGATAATCATTTTATCATGTCAGTGATAATCATTTTTAATGCACTGTACATAGTTTATACATATTCCTGGAGCACAACTGTTGAAAGTTCATTGACATTGAGAAAATCAATAACTATGTAAAATTTTGTTCATGTTCATATTCCCTCTTGATGCAGTTTGCCGGAGTATTTGATGCAGAAACAATGCATGCATTTGAGGAGCTACGAAATCTTACTCTTGTTCTGAACCAGACGTAATGTAGAAAACGTACAAGGTGTGGATAAAAAGCTACAGATTTGTTTTGTTATCTATAAAACTGTAGAGGATATTCCTTGTGTATCGTAAAGTTGGTTTAGTTCAAGCTTTGTGAATAATATAAATCCTTGTGTATTATCATGTTGCCTAATATTTTCTTTGTTTGATTGACTAGTTATGTTGAAAATAATCAAATTAGAAGCTTCTTATTGTGTCACTAGGATGGATTTGGCAGGGCATCCACAACGAGACCTGACATCTGCTACCTGGAATTTTGTACAAAATGTCTCCATGAGTATCTAATGCTAACTTTGATAACAAGTTGCTAAATGGATACTTGCTCTGCATTATTTTGTAATCTTAAATTCCTTGCTATGTGTGCAGATTATAGCTCGACACCAAGAGTTCTTTTGACTCACATCCCACTGTATCGAAAAATGGGACTTCTTGTGGTCCATATCGTTCTTCAAAAATTATTGACCAGGTAAAGCCTTTCATTTTTTTCTTCCTATGTGTTAGTTGTGGGGTAATATTTTTGAATTGTTCTGGAAAGTCATAAATTTGAAATGTACAAGTCCCGTGTCCTAAATTACATGAAGTTAAACATTGGATATTATTTTCATAAATGTTAGATAATTATGTTTATCACCTGTTTTGGTCTCTGTAGTACTCTTGTCAATTTTTTTGGGTTCTGAATCTTGATGCAAATGCTTGTATCAATAGTAAAACTTATGCATACCTTTGTTTCTTATTCTGAAAGTCCTTTGTTGGTTGCATGGAGTCTGCATCTAAACTAAAGTGGCAGAAAAATGGAAACATGAAGTTGAAACTTCCAGATCGCCAACAAGATGTTGACACTGCATTATTACAACCTAATCATTTGCCTAAAGTGGGTGTTTATTTTGTTTACTTTCAATGGGTTCTTTTAATTTCTTGACCCACCACTGAAAGTTCTCTTTAATTATATCATTTTGATTATAAGTGTTGCCGATTATGTCATAAATTGTTATCATGTGACAGGGAATTAATGCATGCTACGATAAAGGTAAGAGTTGCCTAGAAAATGGCGATGGGTGCTATGACAAGCAACTCTATGGTTGGTGGTATGGAGCCATTCAGAGGCAGCTACAAAGGTCGCAATATCATATGCAATACAGGCGACTAGTTCAAGTTGTCTTCTGGATAGCCCTCTTCCTTTGCATCATTGGTGAGCTTACTTGAACTCCTACTTGTGCATGTCTAATGTGTGCGTTGATTGATTTGATAATTGATATAATTTTGGAAAAGTTAGCTCTTCAACAACAGCTTTTTAGTGGCTGATGTGCATTACTATTGTGACAAGTTTATGATCACTGGTCTGCCTATTTTTCTGCACGAATTTTGGAATGATTGACAATGAGATAAAGTGAATAAAATGTCTTACAAATAATTCTCAGCAACTGTGAATAGTAACATGATTCAACTCTGTATAGGGGCTCGGCCCTCAGTAGTTTTCTTGGCATATATATTAACATGATGCTTCAATAGGTATTTTATGTACTTCTGCTACAATGCTTTTGTACAACACTGAATCTACTTCAAGACTTTTTAAAAATCTAAAACATGAAAAATGGAATTTCCTAGATTTTGGTGGCAAGAAACGTCTTTATGTGGCACTGCAAAGTTCTTAAGGTTTGGTTATCTTAGGTACAATATATTACTGGTTACAAGGTTCTTCAATGGTGGAAATCCTATGAAAAATGTAGATAGATATTGCATGTTTTAATTAAGCAGACATACCATTATTAAATTTTGGTATAGCAAATGCATGTTAGTATTATTTTTAATAGCTATTAATCTCATATCGTAGCAATATTACAAAAAATTACAGAGAAATAACCTAAGCTAATTCTTCTTAAAGACGATAAGGGACTTGATCCAGTTGAGTTTGCATCATCAATAGGCTTTCTGTTACTGTTATCTTTAATTTTCTGCAATGCTGCTGGTTCTTCTGTACTCCAGCAATGTTTCTTTTAATTTTACGAAAACCAGTTTTTTAATCAAGCTATTGGGAGTAATGTTCCGCGATCTCATTTCTTTCCTGTAAATGCGAGTTTAGATTTACTTCTTGTTCAGGTTAACCTCTTAACTTAGATTGAGTTGAAAAATGTTGTTATTTAAGAAGGTTGATATATGCATCATGACCTGAATTTAATAAGGTTGATATATGCATATCTATTAAGTAGTTGAAATGCCAGGTAGGTACCTTTGCACAATTTCTTAACTAGGTGGATCAGAGTTGATTAATATATAACATGTTCAATTATATTAATACATTTGGGTTATTCTGTTATTCACTATGCTGGCAATTATATATTTTTTAATACATTTGGGTTTATAACATGCTTTCTTATTAATCTGTTTCACAGATCGAGCAATAAGCATATCAATAGTCGGTGGACTTTCTGCTGCACAATCTGGAGTGACAATGAAGATGGTACTCCAATGACTAGTGGCATAAGCTCTTAATTTAGTCATAGCATATGTTTATGTTTTAGACCATCTTTTTGTTGTTGTTATGTTAGTCTTATGTACTTAGTAAGATTGTAGTTTATGTACTTATGGCACCAGCTCTTATGTCTTTTGCTCTAAATTTGGGTGGTTGTGATTGTATTGAATATGGTATGGATTATTATGATTGTAAAGTTGGTTGTGTTGATTTGGTTATCTAGGGAATGCATATTTTCATATATATGATTTTTTGTTGGAAATAGAAAAGTGTTGCCATTGATGTTATAAAGTGTTGGCAAAAAGGATTGAAGTGGGCCCCATAGTGGGACCAAAAGTGGGCCCCATAGTGGGTCCCAAAAGTGGGCCCCACTGGTGGGACCCATTATTTTTTAAAAAAATGTTACACAAAGGCAACATAATATTATGTTGCTAAAAACTAATAATAATGTTGCTATAACAAGTCTATGCCAACATTAAAACTGATGTTGCCATAGAGAATAAGAATGTTGCCGTTGACCCCAAAGGCAACGGCAAAAATAGCAACATCAAGAAAATGTTGCCTTTGGGGTTTTTTGGGCCTACAACAACATATTTTGGGTCTACAACAACACTTTTTGGGCGTTGCCGTAGGCCATTTATGGTGTAGTGCTAGAAACGAATGAGTTATTCCCTCGAACGATCAACGAACAAGCAAGGAAATTGAGTAATACCCGGACAAAGGAACGAATAAATAACCAAGAGACAAACAAGTGCAATTGGTGGGAAAAGGAGAAACCCAAGTAACATCCTTATAAGTCAACTACAAGATGAGTGGTGTAATTGCATTCTTGCAAAAATGGAGTTGTTTGTTGTAGTGCCAACACTTGGCCCAATGAGGAAGCAACAAGTGGCACCATTGGATTGCCAACAACACATTAAAAGAGATGCATCCATTATATATGCAAGGGTTATACATGTATTAGCCATAAATCACCAAAACAAAACAAACCACCACCATTTCTCTCCATTTCTTCATAAAAATCTGCCCATTCTTAGCTAATTGGAAGTCCAACTTCCAACCATCACTTGTTCTTCAAATTTTTATGGTAAGTACTACATATCATGGTAATGATCTCCTAGAAATTTCAGCTTCAAATTCATCTTTTATCATTTTCAAATAAATCATCAAAGATGATGATGAATAGTGTTCTTCATAAACTAACTTTTATTTCTTGATTTCTTTTGATTATTCAAGCTATACTAAGGCTAGATAAGGGCTAAACAAGGCTTGATAAGTTCATACATACACCAAGGAAGGTATACCACTCTTGAAAACCAAGCTCTTAGTTTAAGTTTTGGTATTTTAGATGAGTTATATGGATTTAATGCATGTTTAGGACCTTAAGATTATGATTGGGATTTATTAAATGTGAAATTAGTTTAGATGAACGGAAAGACATTGCTTGGTCTTAGTTCATGGTTGAATAACATGTATATGTTGTTTGGAGTGGAAACTATGATTATTGGATGGTTTGAAATTTGGAAATCATGTAAACATAGCCGTCGTAATGCCCGATTGTCGTTAGCCTTAAGAAACCGTGATTAGGAGTAGCATGAACACACTGTCCAGTCTCGGATTTTGCCATGAAAGGCTAGATTATGTTATAAGCTTCATTTTGATATAAAGATCGCATGAAACGGACTTACGGTTTATGAGTTATGATTAAATTCGTAAAAGTGGTTCGGAACCGTAATCAAAAGTTCGTAACCGAAATTGGATCCCTTTAATATTGCGAAATCAGTGGCGAATCTTAATAATTAAATAATAGAGATAAAAAGGAAGGTGTGGGAGAAGACCGCATGTCAAATGGATCGTTTTCCGATTTTATAAAAATGTTCGAATCTAGGTTAAGTACGAAAGTACCCCTAAAAGGTATACTTGGTTATAACTTCGGTAAACCACTTAGAAAACGATCGATAAATATCGAGGTCTAATCTTTCGACTTTAAAACTTATACGATTTAAATACTTACCATATGTAAGTGTAATGTCATGCTTTAGTAGCGAACAAGTATCGGGTAATAAAAGCAATAATAAGAGTGAATTAGAGGGGTATAACGAAACGACTTGAAAACGTGTTTCGATTTAAGTTAAGTTATACTTAACCTTTTGAAAGGTGTTAAGTGATTAATCCCGAATGCCGTGGCTATTTATAGATCATCAGGCTGACCCGGGACACGCTACCACTACCCCTACCCGCACCCGATTTCCAGGCAAGTTTCAAATCCTTTTTATAAGGCTGTTGTTGTGAATATATATATATGTTTTCTGTTATACATATGCCATAGCATGCATGCCTACTTTCAAAGTCCAATTGATATACTTGTTCCTAGAATTTATTGTTGGCTTATAAGCTAGATAGTAGTATATCAGTTATAAGCCGGATATCACTGAGACCCTTAAGCAAAGGGCAAATGAATCTCATTCTTTGATTATAGACCGGGAGTCGATATTCCTTGATATATTGATATTATTTTCAGAGGAAAATAATTAAGTAATTATTTCCCATTTATTATCTGGCGAATATTATTGAGATATTCCTTTGAGATTATTTGATAAATATTATTCGGGTTATTCATCAGATACTTAATTATTCGATGAACATTATCTTTAATATTTATCTAAAGTCGATTTAATATTCGAATATTATTTCGAACCCTCAGTTAAGTTATTTACTTAGAGAATATTCATTCTTATTTCTTCGATAAATATTATTTTGAATATTCATTCGAGTTATTTATTTAATGAATATTATTTTAATGTTCATTCGAGCCTTATTTATTTAAATGAATATTATTTCGAATATTCATTCAATCTCTATTTATTTTATAAATATTAGTTGAACATTGATTCGAACTTCAGTTCATCGATAAATATTATTTTGAATATTCCCTTGAGACGATAAATGTTATCTTCGACATTCATTTAAAGTCGATTAAATTATTGAACATAATTTCGAATATTCATTCGATAATCATTTCTTCGATAAATATTATTAAGATTGAATATTCATTATTTATTTAATGAATATTGTCTCAAATATTCAGTCGATAATTATTTCATCAATAAATATCATTTTAAGTTGAATATTCATTATTAATTTAATGAATATTATATCAAATATCCAAGGGGTGTTTATTTCACCAATAAACATTATTATTTTCAAATATCCATTTAAGATTGGATTTATTTAGTGAACATTATTTTAAACATTTATTTGAGTTTATTTAATTAATGAATATTATCTGGAATATTCATATAAAGAAGAGAGTTATTTAGTAAAGAATTCTAAATATTCATTCGAGGATTACTTACGAGTAATATTATGATTTATTCATATTCCTTAATTAATATTGAGTTAATAAATATTCTTGGAATATTTATTTAAATCCTTTTAAGTTCTTTTATAATGATTCATATTATTCAAAGATTATATGTCACCGTCAGATATGGTGTAAAATATTTTGGAGTAGTTTATGACTATTTTTATCAAGGGGAGGTTTCCAAAACTCTATTTTTATTTAAATCTATCTTAAAGAAGATTTAAATACTCGCTCAACTTCCAAACGTATATAAGGGGACCTCACTTGAGAGATGTTATTTATTGGGCTGCCCGGTCCTATACTTGCTAAAACTATCTTGTCACTCACATCTTGATTCTTTCAAGTATCGATATGAGTCTGTTTGGTTACCTCCTCAACGCTCGAGGGGTAAGAATTGATGGAACAAGTTTATATCCATTAACAAGCATCAGCTTGGGAAATATTGGTGATTTTTCCTTTCCAACTAGATACGACTACTTTGTAGAGTCCTATCAACAAGTAATATACTTGTGATAAGTGGATTTATATCCACTTGGAACATTCTAAATCGGCTTAAATTGATTGTCTTGGACTCAAGTTTCTTGTAGTTTTGATGTGTTTTGCTTAGTTGTGCAGGTTTACGAGAATGTTGATTAAGGTGGATGCTTCTACAATTTTTTGGGAATTAAATGATTAAAATTCGGATTTTCTGGGAAGGCTGCGCAGCTTATACTGTTTTGGCCATATCTGGAGTTCTGTAAGTCCGTTTTTAGCGATCTTACTGCCCACGCGAAGCTTGAGAGATTTTCTACAACCTGGGATAGGAATCACGTGCAAGTAAAGTACTGAGTTAATTCGCGCAGGCAGACTTTGTGAAGCATGGCTGGGAAATTCCTGTTTTGCCCTTTTCGAGTTCTAATTATATTCCGGGCAGGTTTTAGCACCTTAATTAAATTCTAATTGTAATAGAATATTAAATATTTTTATTAGGCAAGAGGGAGAAACGTTTTTTATGTATAAACGTTCTACCCTTGTAATAAAACAGATATATACGTTCATATTATAACCTAGTTTTATACAGAAGAGAGAGAGGAGAAGGAATTCTTCCAAGCTAGTGACAAGCAAGGATTATTCTTGAAACCTTTGTATTCTTCTATTGTGGGAGTTCAATTCTAAACTTTATTCTTCTTCTTTATTTTTACTTGTTGATTTTAGAATTATGTTTTCCATAGAACCCATGATGACAATTAGGTCAATTATGGGCTAATTCGTTATCATGGGGTTTTAATGGATTTTGCTATGGATTCTAGTTATTGAGTGTTTTTATGCCTTGGTGTGTGATTGTATGTATTGATTGCCTAGTATGTTTATGCTTATTCGTTATAAGTGCGTCGCGAACACTTGTAATTGTTTGTTTAATCCTAGTGAATGCGAAAGTGGATCTAGGGTTTAGAACAATTCATGCTAGCATAGGTTTTTGCATGTGAAGAACATGTATTAATTTGTGATGTAATTCTAACCGTCTTGCATCGACTATGTGGTTTAATGGGTGCTTGATTTTCAACCGGTATGTGTTCAATTGCTATAGACATATAGGGACTACACATATTTGGTGACTATTTGACTTCTATCAATTGTGGATGATCAGTAGGATGGTATATGCACAACGAAAGTTGGTATGTATCAGTTTAGTGCATCTAATCAGTAATCAACTCGGTCACATGCTAGGCTAAAGGGCATAAGATTCTAGATGAAGTAGTAATTGAAGTTGAAATCCCATGTTTGTTTATTATAAGGTTTAAGTTAAGTTATTTTCTCGTAATTGGCTTAGTTGGTAATCAATCATTAGTTAAATCAACCCAAAATTGTGATTGTCTTAGCAGTGAGTGTAAATCATTAGCTGGTGCATAAGTGAACATAACGAACAATTTGAGTCTCTGTGGGAACGAATCTTATTTACTCTGTATTACTTGTTGACCACGTTCTCTTGCGTGAATAAGTGCGAACAACTTGGGGAAAGGGGGAGGAACTTCACGTTTCAAAGTTATGGATGTGAAATGAACTAGGAGATGCGTAAGTGACCCAGTGGCGCCGGTCCAGCAAATGGCCCAACCGTTGGCCGGGGGGTTCCAGAGGGCGGTAGACAAGTAAATCCGTCGGTGCTTCCTTCTACATGTAGTAAACAAGAGGTGGGGAGCATAACATGCGACTGATCATCGTGTAAATGCTATGTCTCCTGGCGCGTCAAACTCCAGTATTAGTTCATCTCTCAATGTTGGAAACTTCCTGCAACCTTATCATTATTGGCAGGTTTGAAAAGTGTTTGAATTGGAATTGCAATATTCTTCCTGCAAGTTCCTCTATTATAAAAAGTTGATAATATCTGGCTCATCTTTGACATAGCAGATATTTATTCAAAACAAATATATTTTGAGTTACCTTGTAACTTCATCTCATACCTTATATTGGTACTACATCGTTAATGCATGGCATATGGTTTCAAAGATATTTGGACTGTTATATATTATCACTGTTCAATTATATTTTTGGTGGGCTATTGCTCACCCTTGCTTTATTTATTTATATCACAACAACAGCTAGATCAGATGGCCGCGCAAGGCATGCCCAACATAAGCAGGTGTCAGCCGTCAGAGGATTAACCGATGAGGTCATAGCTACCATTGCTGAGAATGCAGCTTCTGGTAGGCTAGTTGTTAGCATTTGATCCTCTAATGTATTTATATATATGGCATATATCAATGGATGGCAAAGAGCATGTAATTGTAAAATTGTAATTCTTTGGGTTGTAAGAACTCAAACTTGTGATTAATAATATTGACGATTACTCTGATTTCATCTCTGGGACTATAACGGGTGTGTTTTATGTTGTTGTTTTGGGTCCCAAGGTTGTAATTTAGATTATGTTGGTTTTGTGGTTGGATATTGAGACCGTAACGACCAGATCCCTGACCCCGGATCTGGGGGTGTTACAGATAGTATGATTACAGATAGACCTGATACCAGGGATACCTCTATTTGTATGACTTCAGTTCACTCTTCTCAGCCACCTCTTATTTCTTCACAAATAAAACTGAGCCAGAGCTTTTCTAGTGAGGATGCGAGAAAACAATTAGAGAAAAAGAAGAGTGATGAGAGGCAGTCTCCTGAACTGGCAAAAGGAGAGGTAGACATGAGTGAGAAGTTACAAACTTCAAGTGAGGTAGCAGTTGCTATTGAAAGCAACTTAGGTAATGTTGTGAGAAGTGATGAGATCACTTTAAAAGAAAAGAGAGATCTAGGAAATGTTTCTATTCCTATTGCAGGTCTTCAGGAACCAACAGTTCCATCTACTGTTGCTTTGAAATTGAAAGGAGTTATGAATCCTGAAGATAATATGGATAATAAAATTCCTGAGTCTGATGATAGCTCAGATGATGATGATGATCATGTTGACGATGATCCTGAGGCAATTCAAATGCAGGCAGCAATAAAAGCAAGTCTACTATCTACTTATGGGTCTTCGAGTAGATACATGCAGTCTGTTACTCAAGAAGAGTTCAGAGGGGAGTACAGTTCCTTACTTCCTCCTGATACTCAAGCTGCAAGGGGATATGAATGGGATACTGAATGGAATCAGCCGAATGCTGAGATGAATTTTCAAAATGCTCTTTTTCATTCTGGTCATATTGCCACGAGGATGCCTACTCCTGAACTTAAGGCCCTTCTCAAGACTAATGCTCTTCTAGCAAAGGGATTGAAGAGTGAGATTGATTCTATGAAGGGTGTTAATGATAAATTTCAAGCAGGTATTCAAACAACTGTTTCTATATCTGCTACTGCTTCTCAAGCTCGTCTTCTTGCTGATGATGTTAAAGCACTTGCAAAGAAGATGGATTCAAGAATGGCTGTCTTGGAATTGAAAGTTGACAATATTGATGAGACACTCAAGCTTATCTTATCTTTCTTTATTCAAGAAGATGCAGATGTCAAAAAGGGGGAGAAGGTAGTCAAAACAAACTGTACACCTAATCCAGTTGTAAGAAAGGATAATGATGATACTTCTGGAAATGATGGTGGTACTAGTACTCAACAACATCATGGGAAAGGAAAAGAAACCTCTGATGCTGGTTTAGTAAAGGGAAGGAGTTCAACTCAGACTCAAACTAATCAGTCAACTCATGTTTCTGAATCTGGAAAAAGAAGGCAAACTCTGTCTACAATTCCTGAAGGTGATGAAGATATGTTGATTACTGATGTACAAGATGCTCCTCACCTCTTTGAAGAAATAATCACTGAATCAGGTGGAAGTGAACTTGTTTATCGAAACAGTGATAAGTTTCATCAGTATCATGCTAAAAAGGCACTTGAATTAACTTCTGAAGAAAATCCTGATATGACTACTGATGAAATTGTAAAGAAACAAAACAGGATCTTTGAGGAGATTGCAAGACAGAAGAAAGCTCCTACTGCAAGAAGAGGAAGAGGCAGAGGAGGGAGAAACAGAGGCAGAGGAAGGAATACTGTACAGGCAAGAAGAGGAAGAGGCAGAGGAGGGAGAAACAGAGGAAGAGGAATTGTTATCAAGATTCTTGCAGATAAATAATTTCTTTATGAGAATTTCTGAGACTAAGCCTGAAGATTACTAGTAGAATTTTGTTTTGAGTTTTTGACATCATTGAATCAAATAATTTGTGCTTTATTTCATTAAGTACAAATTGGGGGAGATTGTTAGATATTGATTCAAGTGATATCAGGATCTGGATTGTTACTGATCAAGATACTGATGCTGACGTCATCAGGAATACAACGTCAGTATGAAGGTATCGTCAGTATTAGAAGCTGGTCAGGATTTCGTAAAGATTCTTATTAGACCAGAGATCAAGGAAGATTGATATGTCGGTTCCTAATTTATAGGAAGGCAGCTATCATACAAGATATGCATTCAGAGATATATGTAATTGATTTAGAATATCTTGTAATTGATAGTGTAATCGTGTATCACTACAAGAAATCTGGCCATTTACGACGGCAAACTTACGACGGTTTATTTTTTCGCGCCCAACTTACGACGGAAATGAAAAACCGTCGTAAGATATTACGACGGAAAACGAATTCGTCGCAAGTATGAGAGCAGCATGTAACTTACGACGGTTTGTTCGTCGTAATATCGATTTCAAAACAAACTTACGACGGAAAATGTCGTCGCAACTTTAACTTACGACGGAATTATACATACGTCGTAAGTTATACGCCATTTTGACTGAAAAATTACGACGGAAATGGAAAACCGTCGTAAGTTAAATGCCCAGAAAATTCAAATAAAAATATATGTTGATCAATATACAACGATCTATACAACTATACGTAGAGAGTGTAGAAAAAAATGAATCCGTCAGTACTAATCTTGAAAAAAATTCTGGCGTGCACTAACTAAATAAAATATTCAAGCTTTTTTTTTCCCTAAAGTGTACTACTAATCAAGCTTATTGGATCGAGGTCTCAAAAAAAAAGGAACACAAGTCGACAACTGACAAGTACGGAGTAAAATAAAAAAGTAGAATTCCAATACATATATGATGCTTTGTTGAATTTTTAATTTTTATGTTAAAGCTTTAAAAAATCAAAATTTTTAAAGCTCAAATTTTTTTTTAAAAAAAAGAAACAACAATACGTTAATTAATAAATATAAATTAAAAAAATTGTTTGATAATATAACTTATGTAATTGTAAATATTAAAAAAGAATCTGTAATATAAAACTTTAGACACCGTTTTGACAGAAAACTTACGACGGAAATGTAAAACCGTCGTAAGTTAAGTTTCAAATGCCACCTCATCCTCGCATTAACACCTAGCCGTCACGAAATAATATTTTTAAAATGAACTTGCGACGGAAACTTATTTTCCGTCGTAAGTTTTCCTGTGTAAAAATTGAAGCTACTACCCATTCTCTTGCTAGCACGACATTCCTCCCAATTTTTTCTTTTAAACAAAAACACATCTTCATATCATCAAAAACATGACATAGCAACAACGATTACAACAATCATCAATGTAAGGATTCAATTATAATCTCCTCTACTTTATTTTAATGTATTTAAATATATTTGATTTATTTTTAAGTTCATACATGTTCAACATATATATATGGACTTTGTAATTGATTTGCATATTTTTTTTTTTACATTTGTAGATGTCTTACGATACTAGTTGGATCTCTAAGCGAATTATTCCCGGTGGTTATGGTTTTTCGAAAGAATTTATTGATGGAGTTAAATATTTCTTGGTATATGCAAAAAATAATAGCAAGGAACCGGATAATCCGGAACTTTTGATTAGATGCCCGTGTAATAATTGTAGGAATCAACTCTTTCAACTCATTCCCGATGTCGAGTTTCACTTATATGCAACCGGTTTTCTTGAGAGTTACATCATATGGCATTATCATGAAAAAGAAATTCAAGAAATGAATGATCGTCAAGACGTGTATGATGAATATGAAATGTTGAGGGATGCTTTTAGAGGGGAATATTTTGGAGAGGAAATTAGCAACCACGAGGACCCGAACGAGCAAGCATCTAAATTTTTAGACAATGTGAATAATGTCGGAGAACCAATATATCCGGGCAATACCAAGTACACGCAATTGAAGTTTGTTACGAAATTCCTACATTGGAAGAACCATAATAAATGTAGTGATAAGGCATTTGATGAGCTGCTCCTTTTACTTGGAGATGTGTTTCCCGAGGGGCATAAGCTCCCTTTTAATTATTATGCCGTGAAGAAGATAGTCAAGAAGCTAAACATGGGATACGAGAAAATACACGCATGTGAGAATGATTGCATGTTGTTCTACGGTGACGATAAAGATTTGGAAAATTGTAAGTACTGTGAGTTGAGCCGATACAAGGTTGCATCTAATGGCGGGAGCGATACCATTCCGAGAAAGGTCTTAAGATATTTCCCAATCACTCCTCGTCTACAGCGTTTGTACATGTGTACCCACACAGCCAAGCATATGAAGTATCACAAAAACAGAATAGTGAATGAAGGGGTCCTTAGTCATCCTGCAGATGGAGAAGAATGGAAAGAATTTGACAAGAACTATCCGGATTTTGCAGCAGAAATTCGTAATGTTAGACTTGGTCTTGCAACTGATGGATTCCCCCCGTACAGCAATGTTACTTCTACTATATACTCAGTTTGGCCTGTTGTACTACTTGTGTACAACCTTCCACATACCATGTCCATGAAGGAACCATACATGTACATGACACTACTAGTACCTGGGCCGAATGATCCTGGGAGGAATCTTAATGTCTATCTTAGGCCATTAATTGATGAGCTATTTAATTTGTGGCAAGTTGGGGTGCACACATTTGATACTTCTACGAAGACTAATTTCATGATGCGGGGAGCTTTGTTATGGACTATCACTGACTTTCCCGGGTTGGGTATGGTTAGTGGATGGTCAACCCATGGGAAGTTGGCTTGTCATGTTTGTATGGGTGATGTCAAAGCCAAGCAACTACCATACAGCAGGAAGTCCAGTTTTTATGGGTTACATAAGGGATTCCTACTCAAACGTCGAAAAGTTCGGAGAAGAGGTCGAATTGTTCGTAACATGATCGCTGGTATCACTTTTCCACCACCCGGGAAGCCACACAGCAAAGAAAGGGCAGATGGATTTGGGGATTTACACAACTGGACGCATGTCACTAGCTTCTTTAACCTACCATATTGGGATTCATTGCGCCTACGTCACTGTATTGATGTCATGCACACGGAGAAAAATGTATTTGATAATATATTTCATACTATTATCTGTAGTGCCAAAACAAAAGATACCACAAGATCAAGAGATGATTTGAAAGCAATGGGCATCATGCAAGAGCTATGGATGAATGGTAAACAAAGGCCTAAAGCAAGATACGAACTCACCCGAGATCAACTAAAATGGATGATTGCATATTAAAATTAGAGGGCTGGATGGTGCCATGATTAGGCAGGTTTACGATTTAATTTTTGAAGCTGAAAATGGCTGGAAATTTTAAAAACTGCAATTTGTGAATTCTGGAAAATAAACTTACGACGAATGTTCATAATTTAAATTCCGTCGTAAGTTAAATTAGTATTTTTCATTTGTTTGCAATTGAACCTGGTCGGTGGGTAGGTCCCATTCGATATGTTACGACGGTTTTTCCGTCGTAAGAAACTAAAAAACGACGAAACATTCCGTCGTAAGTTTCATTTAATCTGGTTAACAGGTGGGCCCATTCTATAACTTACGACGAAAAAAATCGTCGTAAGTTATCCAAATTACGACGTTTTTTTGTCGCAAGTTTAGTGGTCTCCTTTGCTCAAACTTACGACGAAAAACCTAACTTGCGACGAAAATATAAACTTACGACGAAAATTGAATTTGTGACGAAAACTTGAATTTGTGACGGAAATCTGAACTTCCTACTCGACCAAAAACGACGGAAATTTTCCGTCGTAATTGACCCCATTTACGACGGTTTCAGTTCAAAAAAAACGTCGTAAATACCCTTTTTTCTTGTAGTGTATGCTATATAAACACAGTTTAGGTTTTACATTATTGTGATTGAATACACGAGTTATTCTGTAACCTAGCAGCTCTTAAGAACACAAGAATTTCTTAAGAGAGTTTGTAACAGTTTTATATCAAAATTAATAAAGCTGTTATTGATTCATACTTGTGTTATTTCTGTTTAAGTCGAAAATCTTAAACAATTGTATTCAACCCCCCTTCTACCATTGTTATTTACTGGGCAACAGTGTCAAGGATTGATAATGATTAATCCATATACTACATGGCAGCATGATTAAAGTTAAGAAAATAATAATTACAATAATCAACAATATTTTCTGAGCTATTAACTAACAACCAAATAATTTAGTTTTTGAATTTTTTTTGGCACAAAAAATTTATCACAATTCATGAAGCTGAAAATTAACAAACTTAATACAAGAATTACTCCAGATTGGTAAAGCAATTTGCGTCAAAAATAAAATAATGGGAAATTATGAATTTTTTCAACAAACTCTTAAAATGCATAAAAAATTCAGCTTTACAACACAAATAGGATGTCCTAGATTTATATTAGTAATGCTAAGATAGATAAATATAGGAAGGAATCAGAACAATGGAGCTGAGAAACTCCAGGAAGAAATCGAAACTCCAAACGAGGCAAGCCAGGGTTGGGATCAGAGGCTCTACTCTATCTACAGACTACACATGACTCACTTCAAAAGATGATTGACAATTGACACTCCACTTCTTAGAGAGGAATTTGTGAGTGTGGATGAGGTTCTTCTTGAAATGGCTATGTTGGATGAAATTAAAATGAAACAAGAGGAGGAAGCTAAAAAGAATGATGGTCACTAGGTGGATCTTGTGCTATGTGATATATATAATCAAGTTTATTATGTTCTGTATCCATAGTGGTTTGTCACTAGGTGGAGTAGTTGTTATGTTAACTGTTATGAAGTATAACTTATGTGTGTATCATATCAACTCATGTCACTTGTCTTGCATCATGTATGTCTTGGCCTGACCAGACCATCTTCTAATATATAAGTGTAAGATTTTCATGAAAAAGAGAAAGGTGAAGTAGTACTGATTACGTAGAAAGTACGAGAAGATTAATACTGGTATAATATGAGTGACTACACATAGTTAAATATTGTTTTGTAGAGAGGCAAATGATGAATCTGCATGGTTATTCGTAGGTTTTAAAAATAGTTAAAACAATTTTCTATAATAAAAATAATTAATAATTATAGCTAATCATGTAAGTTGTATGTGTGATTGACAAGTGTACAATAATATGCAAGTTAGATAAATATATTTGATAATTAGTAAGATTCATAAATTTAACCAAGGTTAATTTTGTGCAAAATTTCATAATTTAATGAAGCTTATTAGGGTGGTTGGTGTAAAAAAAAATTGGAAGATTTTTTGGCAAAAAAATAACAAGTTTGTTGGATTTTTTAGCTAATTACTCATTGTTTCTCTATCCAGTCCAGAAAATTATTTGTCTTTCCAGTCTAGAAAAATAACATATGAGGAGCTTTTAAAAATGTCTGGTGGTCAAGGAAATGCTGCCACAAGTGAAGGTAACAAGAAAGCCAAAGCAGTATAACTGGGGAAAGGTGTAAAGCAGCTGAATTTGATAGAAGCACTGCCAACTGCACTCCTTATGTTCATCATAGCATTGCTTCCGATTTCTTCCATCTATGCATGCAGGCTTGTATGCAAATTATTTCTAGCTTCGATTGATCTCGGAACAATATTTTACTCAACTTTCCATTGATTCCCCGTATACCACCATTGTGTTTAAAAATGATGTTGGGGTTCACCTGTCATGGACCCACCTGCCAACATGGCTGGCCATGTGGCGTGGATCCGACCCACGTCATCTAACATTAAGCAAATGTAAACTTACATTGAATATCTTTTTCTTGCTTTTCTTCTTTCTCTTCTTCTTTTCTTAACCAAACAAAATAAAAAGTAAAAAGGTGGATAAGGTTTTACTTTTTGACACAGCAAATTTTCTACTCCTTTTTGTTAGGAAATGGTTAGCATTTCCTACCACAACCAGGTGGTAGGAAATATTTCATTTTCGTGTTGTCAGCGTGCCTTTTAACACAAAATCACGCAAGTGTACATGGTCACAAGTAATATAGATATTATTCAAGTTCGTTCCACAGAGATCTGGTTTAGAGTTCAATTCAGTAGATGTACTCATGCAACAATGTATGGTTTTAACTCACTGCTAAGACAAATAACAATTAGGGGTTTTTGATTATCTAAATTAAACTAAGATGCAAATTATTAAACTAAGAATTAATTAACTAATGAGATTTGAAATCGAATTACTTATATGAGAATAAACATGGGATCCTAACTTCATTAAATACTTCGCTTAGATTTGACGTATTTAATCACTATATATGCAATGGTTATGATATTTGATCGGATAACACGAAACAAGTACACGCTATCTGTCAGCATACGTATACCAAACTACCCATACATCCACAAAAGAGATAGAAGATGAATAGACACCAATTATGCTTAGACCCTATATGTCTATAGAATTTGAAAACATAATGGTTGAAGAGCAAATTATCCATAAAGATCACACAGGGCAGTATAAGTATTTTCATCTTACACTACGAATCATATTGATAAACAATTATGAACCTATGCTAGCATGGCAAGTTCTAAATCTCAAGATCCACTTTCACTTTACAAGAGATTAACAAATTAGATGTTCGCGACGCATCTATCAATTAAGCATAACCATACGAGTATATTAGATATACATCACACACAGATCTTTAAAGCATCAAGATACTAAAGCTCCATAAATAAATCCGTTAGAATCCCATGACAACGATTAGTTCATAATCGAACCGTTCGTCACCATGGGATTTGATGAAAACATGATATAAAACAAGATATGAAAGAAAGTAATAATATTAATAGAACAAAGAGTTGAGAAAACAAATCTATAATCCAAGGTATACAAAAGATGAAGTAGATCTAGATCCGTGCTTGTCACGAGCGATGAATCTTTCTCCGCTTTTCTCCCTTGCAATTCTATATTACAATAATTAATGATACAAATTATAATGGTTCAAGGTGTTTAAATAGGCCCTCGAAGTCTTGCCCAACAAGAAAATACCCTATAATACAATTAGAATTCGAATAAACTACCTAAAATACAATTAGAACTCGAATAAGGGCAAAACAGGCATTTTTCAGGATTTTTCTGGGCGACCGCGCGCTACCAACGCCTCCACAGCACTGCTTGCGCTCCAACTCCTGTCTGGCGCGCTGCCTGCGCCCTCTAGAGCGCTACCAGCGCTCCTGTTGCTGACAACTTGATTTTTCTGCCTCAATTTCTTCGTTTCTTGGCCGTTTTCTTCCGTTCTTTTTGCAATTGCTTCCGTCTTCAATTATATTAACTTAGAATCATAATAAGAACTTAAAGTATGACTCCATTCCTCGTTTCATTGCACAAATCAACTCCAAAATTGACGAAAACTTCAATCCTAATCGACATTTCTACAAACCTGCACATTTAAACAAAACACATCAAAACTACAACAAACTTGAAGCCAAGTGAATCAATTTAAGCCGATATAGAACGCTCTAAATGGATATAAAATCCATTTATCAGTGCCACGTGGCAGAAGCGGGCATACCGAACTCATTTCCTACCAGCTTTGGTAGGAAATGAACTACTCATTTTCCACAAAATAGAATGGTAAAAATTGATTTGACAAAAATGACGTCGTTTTGCCACGCTGACAAAAACAACGTGGCATGTGGGACCCAACAGACTCATTTCCTACCAAGGTTGGTAGGAAATGGACTAATCATTTCCCACCGCAATAGAGTGGTAGGAATTGTTTTTACAAAAACGACGTCATTTTACGATTGCTAGAAACGCTGACAAAAACAACATGACATGTGGGACCCAACAGACTCATTTCCTACCACATGTGGTAGGAAATGAGGTGAACAAAATCGACCAATGTTATGTGGTAGGAAATACTTTGGCAAAAATAACGTCGTTTCTTTGTTGACGTGGACAAGTTGGTCATTCCTCGGTTATTTCCTACCAGCTGTGGTAGGAAATGGGTACATATTTCCTACCAGATCCGTTTTTGGTGACCTGAAATTAGTAGGAAATGGCCGGTAGGAAAAGGGGTGGTAGGAAATATTCTGGTAGGATTTGCTCGTTTTTTTTGTAATGTATTTTGAAGCTCGATTTTGAGTACGTAGGGCCTATTAAGTGTTCGTAATAACATGTTTTTTGAGTACGTTTTTCTACGTGAGATATATCGGATACTAGTAGTACATCGGATATGTACACTGATGTCATTTTTCTGCATTGTGATACTGTTTTTTCATCAATGTTGGTTATATATTGCACATTGTAACTTTTGCTTCATCAACCCATCAATGTCAAGCAGTTTGAGCCACATAAAAGTTGACTACTATGACCGTTAGCTGTAAACGGAAAAATCCAGAATTTCTTACTTCTAAAATGGAAAATCCTCTTTCTTGACTATTTGAAAACGAGATTGAAAAAGGGGCATTTACGACGTTTTTTTTGAACTGAAACCGTCGTAAATGGGGTCAATTACGACGGAATATTTCCGTCATTTTTGGTCGAGTAGGAAGTTCAGATTTCCGTCACAAATTATCATTTTCGTCGCAAATTTAGTTTTTCGTCGTAAGTTCAAATTTCGTCGTAAGTTTGCCGTCGTAAATGGGGTCAATTACGACGGAAATATTTCGTCGTTTTTGCTCGCGTCTTAAGTTCGAATTTTCGTCACAAATTACAATTTTCGTCACAAATTCAATTTTCGTCGTAAATTCAGATTTCGTCGTAAGTTTCAACAAGAGGTCCCACAATCAGCAATAAATTATTAAAGTAAAATATAACTTACGACGCTAGTTCCGTCGTTAGTTAAGTTAACACATTTTAAAAAAAAATAGCACACGGGATTTACACACATACAACACACGGGATTTACACACATACGCACGCACTTGACACACACACGCCACACTCAACACACGCATAACACACGCCACACACACGCCACACACACGCACACACACACGCCACACACGCCACACACACGTACACACACGCACACACACGCGATGATACACACTTACACACGCACAACACAATCGGACACACAGAAGCCGGAAAAACGAACTGAGGGGAGGGGCGACAGACTTCAAAGATTCGGCGTAGAGTGTAGGCGGTGTACGGTGGTAATTGGTTGGAGAGGTGAAGCAGCAGTTGGCGGTGATGGAAGAATTATGGTAGACGTAACGGAGTTAATGAGTGGAGGCTGCACAGTGGAGGAGGAACGGAAGTGGAGGGGAGATTGGGCGGTGAAGGCGCATGTCATGAACGGAGAAGATCGTTCGGTTTTGTGAAGGAGGTAGTACGGAGAAGAGGGGAGGCTGGTCGCTGGTGAGACTGTGAGAGGCAGGGGAGTGTTTATGTTTTGGTAAAGAGAGATGCAACGTGTGTGTATTAGCTATTTGGGTTTAACGAGGACCGTTGGATGTGTGTTTTTTTGTTTTAATCAAGGGCTATAAATTGAATGAAGAAGCACAATCCTAGTGCTATGCTGTCAACCAATACTACATTGACACGTGTCATCAAACAGAATTTTAATTTTCCACTATTAATATAGATTAAAATAAATATTCAAAATTAAAAAATGCTCTAAAAATTATGAATTTTTTTACTAGAACTTGGAAATATTAAGAAAATTGTTCTCTCAAAATCTGTTCAATTTTCGTAGAAGTGTGGTCAACCGTTTGATTTTTAAACGTACGAGTTTTTCGGCTCTAAATTCGAATCCGGAACAAATTCTCAAAAAATTACGTAAATTTTATCATGGATATAAAATATTATTTAAATGATACATTCCAAATTTCAAGTTTTTCTAGCATATGGAATTATTTATTTGAAATTATCGAAGTTAAATAAGGATATTTTGTCCCATTTATTGTTTCTATTTTTAAAAACTATTTATCGATGATCCAATCATACGGATGTCAAGATATATCTAATTTAATGACACTCCAATATTTCTAAAAAATAAAAAATTAATTTGATTGGAGATCTTAGTAGAACACTACATATTGTCTAGTACTTGTAACTAAAACTCTGTCCCATATTATTGTTTCCATTTTTTAAAATATATTTCTCGACGATCCAACCGTTCGGATGTCAAGACATGTCTAATTTAATGATATTGCCAAATTTTCAAAAAATAAAAAATTTATTTGGTTGGAGATCTTAGTAGAACACTACTATATTGTCTAGAACTCGTAACTAGTGCTTTGTCACAGATTATTGTTTCTATTTTTTAAAAAACATTTATCGACGATCCAACCGTACGGATGTCAATATATATCTAAAATAATGATATTCCCAAATTTTTAAAAAATAAAAAATTAATTTGGTTGGAAATCTTAGTAGAACACTACTATATTGTCTAGAACTCGTAACTAGTGCTTTGTCACAGATTATTGTTTCTATTTTTTAAAAAACATTTATCGACGATCCAACCGTACGGATGTCAATATATATCTAAAATAATGATATTCCCAAATTTTTAAAAAATAAAAAATTAATTTGTTTGGAAATCTTAGTAGAACACTACTATATTGTCTAGAACTCGTAACTAGTGCTTTGTCACAGATTATTGTTTCTATTTTTTAAAAAACATTTATCAACGATCCAACCGTACGGATGTCAATATATATCTAAAATAATGATATTCCCAAATTTTTAAAAAATAAAAAATTAATTTGGTTGGAAATCTTAGTAGAACACTACTATCTTGTCTAGAACTCGTAACTAGTGCTTTGTCACAGATTATTGTTTCTATTTTTTAAAAAACATTTATCGACGATCCAACCGTACGGATGTCAATATATATCTAAAATAATGATATTCCCAAATTTTTTAAAAATAAAAAATTAATTTGGTTGGAAATCTTAGTAGAACACTACTATATTGTCTAGAACTCGTAACTAGTGCTTTGTCACAGATTATTGTTTCTATTTTTTAAAAAACATTTATCGACGATCCAACCGTACAGATGTCAATATATATCTAAAATCATGATATTCCCAAATTTTCAAAAAATTAAAAATTAATTTGGTTGGATATCTTAGTAGAACATTACTATATTGTCTAGTACTCGTAACTAGTGCTTCGTCCCATATTATTATTTCTATTTTTTAAAATATATTTCTTGACGATCCAATTGTACGAATGTCAAGACATATCTAATTTAATGATATTCCTAAATTTTCAAAAAAAAGAATTAATTTGGTTAGAGATCTTAGTAGATCAATACTATGTTGACTAGTACTCGTAACTAGTGCTCTATCACATATTATTGTTTCTATTTTTTTAAATATATTTATCGACGATCCAATCGCACGGATGTCAATATATATCTAATTTAATGATATTCCCAAATTTTCAAAAAATAAAAAATTAATTTAATTGGACTAATAAAAGATTTTAAAAAATTAAATGCTAACTTACGACGGAATTCCGTCGTAAGTTATTTGCCGCTTTTTTTTTGCTGAAAAATTTGAATTGACCGCCTATTTTTCGATGAAAAGTTGAATTTGCCGCCTACCAACTTACGACGGAATCCGTCGTAAGTTAGCATCATCATTAAAACTAATTCATTATGCATTTAAATTTAATTGACCGAACTTACGACGATTTTATTGTTTCCGTCGTAAGTTGGGCGCGAAAACGACAACTTAAGACGAATTTCCGTTCCGTCGTAATAACTTACGACGGTTTTGTTGTTTCCGTCGTAAGTTGGACGCGAAAACGACATTGTTACGTCATCATTAAAAATAATTCATTATGCCTTTAAATTTAATTGACCGAACTTACGACGAATTTCCGTTCCGTCGTAATAACTTACGACGGTTTTATTGTTTCGTCGTAAGTTGGGCGCGAAAACGACAACTTACGACTAATTTACTTTCCGTCGTAATAACTTACGACGGTTTTGTTGTTTCCGTCGTAAGTTGGGCGCGAAAAAAAAACCGTCGTAAGTTTGCCGTCGTAAATGGCCAAATTTCTTGTAGTGTGATGAATCTGCATGGTTATTCGTAGGTTTTAAAAATAGTTAAAACAATTTTCTATAATAAAAATAATTAATAATTATAGCTAATCATGTAAGTTGTATGTGTGATTGACAAGTGTACAATAATATGCAAGTTAGATAAATATATTTGATAATTAGTAAGATTCATAAATTTAACCAAGGTTAATTTTGTGCAAAATTTCATAATTTAATGAAGCTTATTAGGGTGGTTGGTGTAAAAAAAAATTGGAAGATTTTTTGGCAAAAAAATAACAAGTTTGTTGGATTTTTTAGCTAATTACTCATTGTTTCTCTATCCAGTCCAGAAAATTATTTGTCTTTCCAGTCTAGAAAAATAACATATGAGGAGCTTTTAAAAATGTCTGGTGGTCAAGGAAATGCTGCCACAAGTGAAGGTAACAAGAAAGCCAAAGCAGTATAACTGGGGAAAGGTGTAAAGCAGCTGAATTTGATAGAAGCACTGCCAACTGCACTCCTTATGTTCATCATAGCATTGCTTCCGATTTCTTCCATCTATGCATGCAGGCTTGTATGCAAATTATTTCTAGCTTCGATTGATCTCGGAACAATATTTTACTCAACTTTCCATTGATTCCCCGTATACCACCATTGTGTTTAAAAATGATGTTGGGGTTCACCTGTCATGGACCCACCTGCCAACATGGCTGGCCATGTGGCGTGGATCCGACCCACGTCATCTAACATTAAGCAAATGTAAACTTACATTGAATATCTTTTTCTTGCTTTTCTTCTTTCTCTTCTTCTTTTCTTAACCAAACAAAATAAAAAGTAAAAAGGTGGATAAGGTTTTACTTTTTGACACAGCAAATTTTCTACTCCTTTTTGTTAGGAAATGGTTAGCATTTCCTACCACAACCAGGTGGTAGGAAATATTTCATTTTCGTGTTGTCAGCGTGCCTTTTAACACAAAATCACGCAAGTGTACATGGTCACAAGTAATATAGATATTATTCAAGTTCGTTCCACAGAGATCTGGTTTAGAGTTCAATTCAGTAGATGTACTCATGCAACAATGTATGGTTTTAACTCACTGCTAAGACAAATAACAATTAGGGGTTTTTGATTATCTAAATTAAACTAAGATGCAAATTATTAAACTAAGAATTAATTAACTAATGAGATTTGAAATCGAATTACTTATATGAGAATAAACATGGGATCCTAACTTCATTAAATACTTCGCTTAGATTTGACGTATTTAATCACTATATATGCAATGGTTATGATATTTGATCGGATAACACGAAACAAGTACACGCTATCTGTCAGCATACGTATACCAAACTACCCATACATCCACAAAAGAGATAGAAGATGAATAGACACCAATTATGCTTAGACCCTATATGTCTATAGAATTTGAAAACATAATGGTTGAAGAGCAAATTATCCATAAAGATCACACAGGGCAGTATAAGTATTTTCATCTTACACTACGAATCATATTGATAAACAATTATGAACCTATGCTAGCATGGCAAGTTCTAAATCTCAAGATCCACTTTCACTTTACAAGAGATTAACAAATTAGATGTTCGCGACGCATCTATCAATTAAGCATAACCATACGAGTATATTAGATATACATCACACACAGATCTTTAAAGCATCAAGATACTAAAGCTCCATAAATAAATCCGTTAGAATCCCATGACAACGATTAGTTCATAATCGAACCGTTCGTCACCATGGGATTTGATGAAAACATGATATAAAACAAGATATGAAAGAAAGTAATAATATTAATAGAACAAAGAGTTGAGAAAACAAATCTATAATCCAAGGTATACAAAAGATGAAGTAGATCTAGATCCGTGCTTGTCACGAGCGATGAATCTTTCTCCGCTTTTCTCCCTTGCAATTCTATATTACAATAATTAATGATACAAATTATAATGGTTCAAGGTGTTTAAATAGGCCCTCGAAGTCTTGCCCAACAAGAAAATACCCTATAATACAATTAGAATTCGAATAAACTACCTAAAATACAATTAGAACTCGAATAAGGGCAAAACAGGCATTTTTCAGGATTTTTCTGGGCGACCGCGCGCTACCAACGCCTCCACAGCACTGCTTGCGCTCCAACTCCTGTCTGGCGCGCTGCCTGCGCCCTCTAGAGCGCTACCAGCGCTCCTGTTGCTGACAACTTGATTTTTCTGCCTCAATTTCTTCGTTTCTTGGCCGTTTTCTTCCGTTCTTTTTGCAATTGCTTCCGTCTTCAATTATATTAACTTAGAATCATAATAAGAACTTAAAGTATGACTCCATTCCTCGTTTCATTGCACAAATCAACTCCAAAATTGACGAAAACTTCAATCCTAATCGACATTTCTACAAACCTGCACATTTAAACAAAACACATCAAAACTACAACAAACTTGAAGCCAAGTGAATCAATTTAAGCCGATATAGAACGCTCTAAATGGATATAAAATCCATTTATCAGTGCCACGTGGCAGAAGCGGGCATACCGAACTCATTTCCTACCAGCTTTGGTAGGAAATGAACTACTCATTTTCCACAAAATAGAATGGTAAAAATTGATTTGACAAAAATGACGTCGTTTTGCCACGCTGACAAAAACAACGTGGCATGTGGGACCCAACAGACTCATTTCCTACCAAGGTTGGTAGGAAATGGACTAATCATTTCCCACCGCAATAGAGTGGTAGGAATTGTTTTTACAAAAACGACGTCATTTTACGATTGCTAGAAACGCTGACAAAAACAACATGACATGTGGGACCCAACAGACTCATTTCCTACCACATGTGGTAGGAAATGAGGTGAACAAAATCGACCAATGTTATGTGGTAGGAAATACTTTGGCAAAAATAACGTCGTTTCTTTGTTGACGTGGACAAGTTGGTCATTCCTCGGTTATTTCCTACCAGCTGTGGTAGGAAATGGGTACATATTTCCTACCAGATCCGTTTTTGGTGACCTGAAATTAGTAGGAAATGGCCGGTAGGAAAAGGGGTGGTAGGAAATATTCTGGTAGGATTTGCTCGTTTTTTTTGTAATGTATTTTGAAGCTCGATTTTGAGTACGTAGGGCCTATTAAGTGTTCGTAATAACATGTTTTTTGAGTACGTTTTTCTACGTGAGATATATCGGATACTAGTAGTACATCGGATATGTACACTGATGTCATTTTTCTGCATTGTGATACTGTTTTTTCATCAATGTTGGTTATATATTGCACATTGTAACTTTTGCTTCATCAACCCATCAATGTCAAGCAGTTTGAGCCACATAAAAGTTGACTACTATGACCGTTAGCTGTAAACGGAAAAATCCAGAATTTCTTACTTCTAAAATGGAAAATCCTCTTTCTTGACTATTTGAAAACGAGATTGAAAATGTATCACATTATATATATACAGTTCTCAGAGACTATATAGTCTGCATAAGGGCGTGTGTGTAGGCATAGATAGATGGAAACAATTGGAAGCAATATTGCTTTTGAAGTTCATCAAGTTAGCATTGCTGCGTGCATCCCTTAAACTCAGCTTCCAAATCAAGACTTCCACATACTTTGAAGTTCGATCAAAGTAGTTGTAGATGAAATTTAAAAAAAAAAATCTTTTTCAAAATAGTAGGTTAACACTGACTTTTATGCCTTTTATGAATTGTTGGAACTCAATAAATGAATATTTTATAAAAGAAAAATCTTGTTAAATAAATATTATTTTTGGCTCAAACACAGGAATAGAAATGATGTTAATATGATCTTAATAAAGAAATAATTACAAAAATAACTCTTTTTTCAAACTTTTTTACGGAACTACCAACTTTCTAACAGTTGGCCTATAATCCCCTTTTCAATACCTCACTGCCAAATGCGTATTGTTGATGCCGAAAGAAAAGGAAAAGATGTAAAAGGTACAGACGTACAGTCATTTAACATGTCGTTTGCAATTCAGATGTTATACACTGAAGTCCGCCAACTACCGCCACAAAATTGTCCCACTTATTTTAACAATTTTTGCAAGATAAGCATATTCTAATTGCATATTCAACCAATACCCATGTATCAATTGCGTATTTCATATAAAATAATATTAAAAAATTATTCAAATAAAATATCACATATTATTCAAATAAAATTATTAGTATATGGCTCAAATAAATATATTATTTTAATTTTATTTGAATTTCCTTAGGGGCTCAACAATTAACCTTTGGGGTTAAACGTTTTTATATTTGGTTTTAGAAATATATGGAATGACAAATAAACCGTATACGAAATTAGGGTTTAGGGTTGTAAACAACCCTAAACCCTAGACCCTAAACCCTAACATATCCTGATTTTTAAACGCGTTAGCGTTTAAAAATACAGGACGCCGAATTCAATTTTTTAATTAAAATTTTTAAATCTAAAAAATACAATTTTAATTAAATTTAGGGTTTCAACAATTAACTTTTGGGGTTCAATGTAATAACCCGGATTTTTCAAGAAATGAATTTATTATTATTTCAATAATAATAATGTTTTCCTAAAATGAGGAGGAATTTTTTTTTATTTTATTATTCAATTATTTAATTATTTTCGGTTAAGTGGAGCCTGGTGCTCCTATTTAAAATTTTATTGACTGAGTAGATACCCCGAGTCAATAGTTTATTTGTGCAAAGATTTAATTTTGGAAAGTGAAATTATTCAGTAAAGATTTTATTTTAAATTATTGAATAATTTAGAGCTTTTAAAATCGTTAGAAAATGATTGTTTTAATTATTTGGGGATTTGCAGAAATTACTTGATTAATATATAAAATCAAGGATTTGAGATTTTACTAAAACAATAATGTTTGTAGTATTTTTATAAAGCCCTTTAAATTGTGATTTATAAATCACAATTATTATTTCTATGAATTGTTTTTATAAATTATTATTGATTTGTAAAATGCATATCAATTCAGAAAAATTAGATTTAATTCTAATTCTTTCTCCGTAAATCTTTAAAAATATTCTAGTATTTAATTATGCTTGAAATTTTATTTTTACAAATTAGAGTTATTAGTTTAAAATATTACTTTAAGGTGTGTAGTATTTAATTGTATTGCTTTTAAAGGTTATTGGGCCAAGCCCATTAGGGTTAAAACACACACAGCACACATAGACATACACACAATACACACACAAAGCCGCACAAACACACACCCATCAGATTTGGAAGAGAAATGAGGGATTTTAAGAGAAGAAGCTTGTGTGTGTATATATGCAATTCGTGTGTGTGTAATAGTGTGTGTGGGTATGTATAATCTGTGCGTGTATGTATGTATGGTCGGGAGTGTGTGTGTGCGAGGGAGGTGGAGCCGCGGAGGGGGAGGCCGGCGGCTGCAGGCGCGGTGCTGGTGGCCTGGTGGTGGCTGTTGCAGATCGAAGACAGAGATGGAAGTGGTAGCAGCTGGGTTCGGGATTAAGGGAGGCTGCCATGAGAGAGAGAGAGATGGTGGGGATTTTCCGGTGGATGGATTTTCGGGCGAGTCGAATCGAAACCGAAATGGTATAATTTCGTGTCTACCTATTTAATTTCCGTATTTTAAATTATTTAATTGTTTTAATTTAGTTAGTTGTAAATTATGAGATGTATGTGTTAATTTTGATAATTAGTGTATATTGAATTTGGAGAAAATGGTTGTGATTTAATTAGTTAAATTGTGAGTATATACCTTAATTGTGGTAGTTTAATTATTAAATTTAATTTGTGAGTTAATGTGTTAATTTTAGTAGTTAGATTAAATTCCGAGATTTAATTCGGAGAGTATATATTTGTTAATTGCAATTAGTGGTATTGATTGCGAGATTATGTGTTAATTGTTAATTGATAAGTGTAATGGTTGGGATTAGTTGTGGTCGTTAGTGGGTAATTATGAATTGTCGGATAATATATTCGGGTTAGTTGTCAAGTAATTGTTAAGTGCTAATTGCTAATTGTTAGTTTCCAATTGAAATTGTTAATTGCTAAGTGCTAGGTGCTAATTGTTATCGCCATATAATGTAGTCATAAGAGTTGGATAACTTGTAAATGTCTATGTGCTAGATGCTATAAATCGAGTCATAATATAGGTTGAAAGTATAAGTGCCAACTACGTGGTGTTGGCTTAAATGTGGATAAACTTAGTTTACTTTTCCTTATGTGCTAGTTGCCGCAAGTCTGGGCGGGTACTTTTCCTTATGTGCTAGTTGCCGCAAGTCTGGGCGGGTACTTTTCCTTATGTGCTAGTTGCCGCATGTCTGGGCGGGTACTTTTCTTATTTGTTTACTTTTATGTTGCTGCAAGTTGAGGCAGCTTTTATTTTATCAAAAACAGGGTTATAAATTGTTTTGTTTGGCATGGAGGGGCTGTGCCCATAGTCCGATTAACGAATACCTCATGCCCAAATTTTCTGAAAATCCCCTGCAATCAAATTTATTTAATTTAGTTAAATACAATGGTCTAGAAGCATGAAATGGATATTAATTGTTATGTGAATATTTGCTAAGTGAACTATTTGAGGGTAATTGTTATTTCGAGGGTTATGTGCTAATTTGCTGATTTGATGTGTCTCGAGGATTAATTATGTTTGAGGACTATCTATATACTAAGTTGATTAAGTGGTATGGTTTGAGGTGTTTAGCACCAGGTATTGTCCACTTTAAAAAGGAGACTTTTCCATTTCATTTTCTTTACTATGATATGTTATGTGCAATGAGTGGTATTAGAATAGTCAACTATAGGGAGGACACCTATAGTTTGACTTTATGTTATTTAGTGATAATCCCGAGTTGTGTCTACTCGATATAAGAGGTAGGACTGACACGCACTCATAACTATTTCAGTACCATTAGGGCGAAATCAAATTGGAGCGACGTGCATCCAAAAAGAAAGATCGAGACGTCAGGTAAGGTCCATGGAATTACTTGGACGAGGTGCGGAGGATTTGTTCGCGGTTTCTATTTTCTGCTAATGACCAGAGGCAAGTTTACTATGCATACTCTATTGTTCAGAGTATATTTATTTTAAACATATGAAATGTGTTAAATAAGTTTTCAATCCATAATCGCGAGTTTTTCCAACCTTGTACTTCTTCTCCCAAATCATTGTATTCCTTGCTTTGCCAACAATATTATATCCTGCTCGTGCAATAACCAAAACCCCATGGCTTATAATACTGTTGATGGGCAGTGGTATTTTTATGACTCTATATCTTGATTTATACGGTATATATATATATATCTATAAACTTTTCGTACTATGGAAGTGGACTATATGTTATGAGGTATATATTTATGTATCGGAATAAGAAAGGCTCAGAGGGTAGGGCATGCATTGAGTTTTAGAACTTAGCCGCGTGTTGGGGCTATTTTGTATTGTATGTTTTCGAAAACCCGGGCAAAGCTTTTAAAAAGAATTTCGCAATAATTAATCTAAAGGCAACATCACCAATAAACCAGTGTTTATTTAATTAATAGATGCTCCTGAAAGCATTTACTAATTAAATAAACCTCATTCGCCTAATTAAATTTATTTAATTAGATGAATATCATTTTCAAAACGCTTTCTTAAAATTACTTTGTCCCGGAGAAATAATAAAACCATTTAATGGAGTGATTCTATCTAGTATATTATTTATCGGAGATAGTTTATTTTCAATACGGATTAAAGATATTCCAATGGTTATAAATTGGTTACTTTCAGCTTAAAACAGCTAGATTGATATCGATATATGTTATTTGAATGCTTATTTAATTCGATGAATATTAATTATAATATTCATTAAGAAACAAAAAAAAAGAAAAAGGAAAGAGAAGAAGGATTTTCATGATTATTAATTATTTCTTATTGACCGAGAGTCAGTAGTAGTTATTTGATAAAGTGGCTAAAGTTTGGAGACTGCTGGAGAGATTGTGTCTTGATTTTGATTAGAAACATTCCAAGAGTTGTATTTGGGTGTTTTGAGGTTATTAAATATTCCAGTATTAATAGTAAATATTATTTGAATATTACTTAATAAATGAATATTAATTTGAGTATTCTTTTAAAAAGGGATTATTGAATATTTATTATTTGTTACATAGTAGTCAAATATTTATTAAATACTCCAAGTGTTTTGAAGGTTATAAAGCACTATTTAAAGGTTGTCTAAGGACTTTCATAGTCATTTAAAATATTATATTTTGAATCTATCTAGGTAAGTTACCTTTCAAGAACTTATATATATATGGAATTACCCTGTTGTGGTTCAAGCTTTATGCGTACCATTTCCCATGTGTGATCACAAAACCCTGTGTCGAGATTGATATCGGGACAAGTGTATATCTATACTTGAACTCTTTTGAACTCAAAACATTTTCGAAAACCCCCGGTCAGGTTTTACTCTCTTGCTCGTTTTTCAAGAAATTATCGGTCGACTGAAGTCGAACTTCAACTACTCAAGTTTTCTATCGAAATGATTTTGACAAGAAAAGAAAAAGGGGACTCTGGCAGGTGTGGGAATCGTTGACGAACGATTCCCGGGATGTGTAAGCGGCCGTGAGCCAGGCGGTCCATCAATTATTATTCCGGCCCAGGTGTTGCCGAAGGATGATTACGGATGTAGTTTTCATCGAGGGTGATTACGGATGTAGTTTTCACCCGAGGATAGTTACGGATGTAGTTTCTATCCTTCTACCGGTAGAGAAGACCCGCGGATTATTGGACTTGGATGTGGCGACTGATCATCGTCAATCCTTGTCAGGTTTTTATGTTTTCTTTAAGTCCCATCCTCCACTTTGGAAAAATACTCAAACACTGCTTCTTAGGCCTAAGTGCCAAGTAGCCGATAGTGTTGTTTTCAATTTTGAAAGATGATGAATTCATGCAGTATCTAGAACTGCAAGATTATTCTAACAATAATGGCACGTGCTTGTGCACTTTTGCAATTATTCAAAAGATGAAAGATGGTTCATCGGTTATTGATGTTAAGTCCCAAATGTTTTGCTTCAAGAGCTTTGACTCTCTTCCTATCAGTTATTTCTGAGTTTAACTTATCAAATGGTTAACGAACTTATATCCTGTACAGAATCTTGAACTGTAAGGTGTTTTGATGATAATGATTTACTCATGTGTATATACTTACAAACTTGAGGAGTATTAAAAAGGGAACTTTATAATGGCTTGGTTTATGAAGGGTGATAATAACTATCTTAGCAGCATATTGAACTGCATATTTTGAAAAGCTCCCTAAGAGGTTATCAATACTATGAGGTATGGTATGTGGATAAGGTATGAGGATTACTATTGTTGACATGAACTTACTTTATTTATCTGATGTTACTCGAAATGTCATATATCCCCTACTGAGGTTTCATTGTTGTAAATATTTCGAAATTGATATTAAGTATCGTTATACTTCGAAAACTCCATGTGTATATTGATAGATATTGTTGTGCTCTATTAATACTTGCTGGGCAATTCTTTCGCTCATACTTGCTTGTTTTAAATATTAACCTTTCAGAGGAAGGTAGATGATTGAGGCTTATCTTCATGGCTCAGAAGAAGCAGGCAGTACGCCCTTATGAAGATGATATGATCCAGAAAAGTTATAGCTGGAATAAGTTATATGTAAGTACATTGATGTGTAATATATATTACTTTGTACTGAGTAGTACTAGTTGCTGGTGTACTTCCCAACGAAGCTATACTAGTAGTATAAGATTTTTAAGACATAGTGCGATGTAATAGAATGGATGTAATAAAGATGTAAAGATTTTAGTTCTTGTTTCTAGCCCTATGACCTAAAAGATGCTTGGTGGTTGGGGTCGCAGAGTTATATTTCAGTTTTAATGATTACAGATGGTTTAATGTTGTTAAACAGGTAATTTAATGTTAAGGATTTCCGCGTGACGACCAAATCCCTGACCCCGGATTTGGGGCGTTACAGAAATGGTATCAGAGCTGAGGTTATAGTAAACTAGAAACGAGAGTGAGTAGGAGTGGGTACAGTTATGTGAGAACGTCAGAACTCATGTAGAGTTCATGTTGGACTATTGGATATAGTACCAATGATTAAGATAAGATTTTGAGGAATATGTTGAGGTAGACTTCACTTCTTGTGGTGATGGATGTCTGCTAAAGAACTCTTAGAGACAAGTGTTGGTTGGCAGGGGCATAGAGCGCCCGAGGCCTAAATTTAAGATGATTTTAGGGGTTCATGGATGAAGTTATGTATTCCCCGAATGATAGGAAAATTCAAAATGATGATGAAGGATGGAAAGCTGGCATCCAGTATTATGACAATGATGAGTTGAGATAGCATCCATACTGTTAAAATTCCAAAAAGGGAAGCAAAAACAAGATCCCTATGAAAGAGTATTAGCCAAAGTTGCGGGTATTTAAAACCCTCTCGAGCTTGATAGAATTTAAGGTAATATTATGAATGGATTGGTGGATAGACACCGATTGTCTCAAAATTATAGAAGTAATAAGGGTGAAGATGAGATTGATCAATAAAGATGAAATGTTTTAAGAATCAAGACGGACTGAGAAAGTCTGAGAGAGACTAGTACGAAGGTTGTTATGCCAAAAAAGGATAAGCTTAAGTTGCACACGGAATTGTCATGAGGACAGGAACATGTGGTATAAATACGGTTATAATGGTGACTAGATCTAAGTATGTATTTCCAGCAATGTTCCAGAATATCGCCCATTCGACACGTGGAATTCGTCGTTGCTAGGGGCGACACCGGTATCAAAGCCTTCTCAAAGAATAGAACGCTTGTGCCGAGTCGAATAGAACTCCTTAATATCGTAAAATGCCGATGGTTGAATCTCTAGCGACTATTACGAGTCAACGATGACGTCGGTTATCGAGCACCTTAGGGTGTGCGTGGAAAAGAAGAGCGCTACAATCGAACAATTATCCGTCAGAGGAGCCGACATGAAAGGCGTTAGTAGAGACCTTGGCAATACCCTCCCAATTGTGAATCATTTTGATTACCTCCCCAATATATGAATTATTTGACATCTCCCCATGCGTAAATTGTTTTGATTACCTCCCTAATCCATTATCTCTCCTGACATCTCTCCAAGAGAGAATTTTGATAAGAGATATACTCCCTCTTCGAAGTTGTTTTATAATACTCATGTTAAACCATATTGGTTTCAATTTTGCTAGAATCTGTCATTATACCTACTTTCAGATTTATGAGGCCCTATCGATTGATGATATTTAAATTCCTACTTTTCTTCAAATATTGGATAATCCTATGGTGCTATAGCACCACTTGCTTATTGTATACCAGTATCTTTCTGGTTATCCTTTTCCTTGGAAATTGCACCTTGGAATCTGATCAATTTTAATCCAGGGTGTCCACTTGAGAATTATTTGTCGAAAGATGATAATTATTATCTTCACTTCGAATTGCTTCCATACTTCTCAGCTTCCACTGAGACGAACAACCCTATACTTATAGGGGACACAAGGGCTATCTGTCTGTGTGATAGAAGTCTGACGGGACGCCGTCACTTGTGAGTTGTGAAATACAAGAAGGCTAACTACCTTTAGTAATGTCTCAACTGAGACACGCAACGTGAGTTCTCTTGATCATATTGATCTCTCGGTAAATTCCCTTATCTCAAATAAGGTTGACTATAACACTCATAACCTTATGATCACCAGTGTGTAACAATTGCCTTGATATGACAGTTGTCTTTTCAAAGGTCCCTGATTCTTATTATCTCTAATAAATTTGAAGGGGATACCAACCAGGTCTGCAAAGTCATAAATTCGCTGATAGAAACTAGATTCGCAACGGAATCGCCAAGAGCAGGAGCGAATTCCAACACGAATAGAATATAAGTGATGTGTAGCTAGAATTGGTTCGTTCTCTCTCTCAAGAATGTTATGCTAATAGAATCAGTGAACTCTCTCTTAAGGATAGTATAATAATAGAAAGTTGGGCAAGACGTATATGTGAAAGGAATAATGGTGGGTTATAAGACTCCAGCGATAATTGTGTCAGATAGAGAATCGAGGTTTGAATTGAGATATTGGAGAAGTTGTTTACGAAGAGACACTATCTCCTGTTTTGCAGAATAAGTGTTGATGATAAAAGAGTTAAGGAACCCCAGTAGTTGCCTTAGCTGATTCCGTGGACGGAATCCTTTTAAGGAGGGTAGACTGTAATAACCCGGATTTTTCAAGAAATGAATTTATTATTATTTCAATAATAATAATGTTTTCCTAAAATGAGGAGGAATTTTTTTTTATTTTATTATTCAATTATTTAATTATTTTCGGTTAAGTGGAGCCTGGTGCTCCTATTTAAAATTTTATTGACTGAGTAGATACCCCGAGTCAATAGTTTATTTGTGCAAAGATTTAATTTTGGAAAGTGAAATTATTCAGTAAAGATTTTATTTTAAATTATTGAATAATTTAGAGCTTTTAAAATCCTTATAAAATGATTGTTTTAATTATTTGGGGATTTGCAGAAATTACTTGATTAATATATAAAATCAAGGATTTGAGATTTTACTAAAACAATAATGTTTGTAGTATTTTTATAAAGCCCTTTAAATTGTGATTTATGAATCACAATTATTATTTCTATGAATTGTTTTTATAAATTATTATTGATTTGTAAAATGCATATCAATTCAGAAAAATTAGATTTAATTCTAATTCTTTCTCCGTAAATCTTTAAAAATATTCTAGTATTTAATTATGCTTGAAATTTTATTTTTACAAATTAGAGTTATTAGTTTAAAATATTACTTTAAGGTGTGTAGTATTTAATTGTATTGCTTTTAAAGGTTATTGGGTCAAGCCCATTAGGGTTGAAACACACACAACACACATAGACATACACACAATACACACACAAAGCCGCACAAACACACACCCATCAGATTTGGAAGAGAAATGAGGGATTTTAAGAGAAGAAGCTTGTGTGTGTATATATGCAATTCGTGTGTGTGTAATAGTGTGTGTGGGTATGTATAATATGTGCGTGTATGTATGTATGGTCGGGAGTGTGTGTGTGCGAGGGAGGTGGAGCCGCGGAGGGGGAGGCCGGCGGCTGCAGGCACGGCGCTGGTGGCCTGGTGGTGGCTGTTGCAGATCGAAGACAGAGATGGAAGTGGTAGCAGCTGGGTTCGGGATTAAGGGAGGCTGCCTTGAGAGAGAGAGAGAGAGAGAGAGAGAGAGAGAGAGAGAGAGAGAGAGAGATGGTGGGGATTTTCCGGTGGATGGATTTTCGGGCGAGTCGAATCGAAACCGAAATGGTATAATTTCGTGTCTACCTAATTAATTTCTGTATTTTAAATTATTTAATTGTTTTAATTTAGTTAGTTGTAAATTATGAGATGTATGTGTTAATTTTGATAATTAGTGTATATTGAATTTGGAGAAAATGGTTGTGATTTAATTAGTTAAATTGTGAGTATATAGCTTAATTGTGGTAGTTTAATTATTAAATTTAATTTGTGAGTTAATGTGTTAATTTTAGTAGTTAGATTAAATTCCGAGATTTAATTCGGAGAGTATATATTTGTTAATTGCAATTAGTGGTATTGATTGCGAGATTATGTGTTAATTGTTAATTGCTAAGTGTAATGGTTGGGATTAGTTGTGGTCGTTAGTGGGTAATTATGAATTGTCGGATAATATATTCGGGTTAGTTGTCAAGTAATTGTTAAGTGCTAATTGCTAATTGTTAGTTTCCAATTGAAATTGTTAATTGCTAAGTGCTAGATGCTAATTGTTATCGCCATATAATGTAGTCATAAGAGTTGGATAACTTGTAAATGTCTATGTGCTAGATGCTATAAATCGAGTCATAATATAGGTTGAAAGTATAAGTGCCAACTACGTGGTGTTGGCTTAAATGTGGATAAACTTAGTTTACTTTTCCTTATGTGCTAGTTGCCGCAAGTCTGGGCGGGTACTTTTCCTTATGTGCTAGTTGCCGCAAGTCTGGGCGGGTACTTTTCCTTATGTGCTAGTTGCCGCATGTCTGGGCGGGTACTTTTATTATTTGTTTACTTTTATGTTGCTGCAAGTTGAGGCAGCTTTTATTTTATCAAAAACAGGGTTATAAATTGTTTTGTTTGGCATGGAGGGGCTGTGCCCATAGTCCGATAAACGAATACCTCATGCCCAAATTTTCTGAAAATCCCCTGCAATCAAATTTATTTAATTTAGTTAAATACAATGGTCTAGAAGCATGAAATGGATATTAATTGTTATGTGAATATTTGCTAAGTGAACTATTTGAGGGTAATTGTTATTTCGAGGGTTATGTGCTAATTTGCTGATTTGATGTGTCTCGAGGATTAATTATGTTTGAGGACTATCTATATACTAAGTTGATTAAGTGGTATGGTTTGAGGTGTTTAGCACCAGGTATTGTCCACTTTAAAAAGGGGACTTTTCCATTTCATTTTCTTTACTATGATATGTTATGTGCAATGAGTGGTATTAGAATAGTCAACTATAGGGAGGACACCTATAGTTTGACTTTATGTTATTTAGTGATAATCCCGAGTTGTGTCTACTCGATATAAGAGGTAGGACTGACACGCACTCATAACTATTTCAGTACCATTAGGGAGAAATCAAATTGGAGCGACGTGCATCCAAAAAGAAAGATCGAGACGTCAGGTAAGGTCCATGGAATTACTTGGACGAGGTGCGGAGGATTTGTTCGCGGTTTCTATTTTCTGCTAATGACCAGAGGCAAGTTTACTATGCATACTCTATTGTTCAGAGTATATTTATTTTAAACATATGAAATGTGTTAAATAAGTTTTCAATCCATAATCGCGAGTTTTTCCAACCTTGTACTTCTTCTCCCAAATCATTGTATTCCTTGCTTTGCCAACAATATTATATCCTGCTCGTGCAATAACCAAAACCCCATGGCTTATAATACTGTTGATGGGCAGTGGTATTTTTATGACTCTATATCTTGATTTATACGGTATATATATATATCTATAAACTTTTCGTACTATGGAAGTGGACTATATGTTATGAGGTATATATTTATGTATCGGAATAAGAAAGGCTCAGAGGGTAGGGCATGCATTGAGTTTTAGAACTTAGCCGCGTGTTGGGGCTATTTTGTATTGTATGTTTTCGAAAATCCGGGCAAAGCTTTTAAAAAGAATTTCGCAATAATTAACCTAAAGGCAACATCACCAATAAACCAGTGTTTATTTAATTAATAGATGCTCCTGAAAGCATTTACTAATTAAATAAACCTCATTCGCCTAATTAAATTTATTTAATTAGATGAATATCATTTTCAAAACGCTTTCTTAAAATTACTTTGTCCCGGAGAAATAATAAAACCATTTAATGGAGTGATTCTATCTAGTATATTATTTATCGGAGATAGTTTATTTTCAATACGGATTAAAGATATTCCAATGGTTATAAATTGGTTACTTTCAGCTTAAAACAGCTAGATTGATATCGATATATGTTATTTGAATGCTTATTTAATTCGATGAATATTAATTATAATATTCATTAAGAAACAAAAAAAAAAGAAAAAGGAAAGAGAAGAAGGATTTTCATGATTATTAATTATTTCTTATTGACCGAGAGTCAGTAGTAGTTATTTGATAAAGTGGCTAAAGTTTGGAGACTGCTGGAGAGATTGTGTCTTGATTTTGATTAGAAACATTCCAAGAGTTGTATTTGGGTGTTTTGAGGTTATTAAATATTCCAGTATTAATAGTAAATATTATTTGAATATTACTTAATAAATGAATATTAATTTGAGTATTCTTTTAAAAAGGGATTATTGAATATTTATTATTTGTTACATAGTAGTCAAATATTTATTAAATACTCCAAGTGTTTTGAAGGTTATAAAGCACTATTTAAAGGTTGTCTAAGGACTTTCATAGTCATTTAAAATATTATATTTTGAATCTATCTAGGTAAGTTACCTTTCAAGAACTTATATATATATGGAATTACCCTGTTGTGGTTCAAGCTTTATGCGTACCATTTCCCATGTGTGATCACAAAACCCTGTGTCAAGATTGATATCGGCACAAGTGTATATCTATACTTGAACTCTTTTGAACTCAAAACATTTTCGAAAACCCCCGGTCAGGTTTTACTCTCTTGCTCGTTTTTCAAGAAATTATCGGTCGACTGAAGTCGAACTTCAACTACTCAAGTTTTCTATCGAAATGATTTTGACAAGAAAAGAAAAAGGGGACTCTGGCAGGTGTGGGAATCGTTGACGAACGATTCCCGGGATGTGTAAGCGGCCGTGAGCCAGGCGGTCCATCAATTATTATTCCGGCCCAGGTGTTGCCGAAGGATGATTACGGATGTAGTTTTCATCGAGGGTGATTACGGATGTAGTTTTCACCCGAGGATAGTTACGGATGTAGTTTCTATCCTTCTACCGGTAGAGAAGACCCGCGGATTATTGGACTTGGATGTGGCGACTGATCATCGTCAATCCTTGTCAGGTTTTTATGTTTTCTTTAAGTCCCATCCTCCACTTTGGAAAAATACTCAAACACTGCTTCTTAGGCCTAAGTACCAAGTAGCCGATAGTGTTGTTTTCAATTTTGAAAGATGATGAATTCATGCAGTATCTAGAACTGCAAGATTATTCTAACAATAATGGCACGTGCTTGTGCACTTTTGCAATTATTTAAAAGATGAAAGATGGTTCATCGGTTATTGATGTTAAGTCCCAAATGTTTTGCTTCAAGAGCTTTGACTCTCTTCCTATCAGTTATTTCTGAGTTTAACTTATCAAATGGTTAACGAACTTATATCCTGTACAGAATCTTGAACTGTAAGGTGTTTTGATGATAATGATTTACTCATGTGTATATACTTACAAACTTGAGGAGTATTAAAAAGGGAACTTTATAATGGCTTGGTTTATGAAGGGTGATAATAACTATCTTAGCAGCATATTGAACTGCATATTTTGAAAAGCTCCCTAAGAGGTTATCAATACTATGAGGTATGGTATGTGGATAAGGTATGAGGATTACTATTGTTGACATGAACTTACTTTATTTATCTGATGTTACTCGAAATGTCATATATCCCCTACTGAGGTTTCATTGTTGTAAATATTTCGAAATTGATATTAAGTATCGTTATACTTCGAAAACTCCATGTGTATATTGATAGATATTGTTGTGCTCTATTAATACTTGTTGGGCAATTCTTTCGCTCATACTTGCTTGTTTTAAATATTAACCTTTCAGAGGAAGGTAGATGATTGAGGCTTATCTTCATGGCTCAGAAGAAGCAGGCAGTACGCCCTTATGAAGATGATATGATCCAGAAAAGTTATAGCTGGAATAAGTTATATGTAAGTACATTGATGTGTAATATATATTACTTTGTACTGAGTAGTACTAGTTGCTGGTGTACTTCCCAACGAAGCTATACTAGTAGTATAAGATTTTTAAGACATAGTGCGATGTAATAGAATGGATGTAATAAAGATGTAAAGATTTTAGTTCTTGTTTCTAGCCCTATGACCTAAAAGATGCTTGGTGGTTGGGGTCGCAGAGTTATATTTCAGTTTTAATGATTACAGATGGTTTAATGTTGTTAAACAGGTAATTTGATGTTAAGGATTTCCGCGTGACGACCAAATCCCTGACCCCGGATTTGGGGCGTTACATTCAACGTTTCCATTTTGGGTTTTTGAAATATTCGGTAGAAAGAATAAACCGTATACGAACTTAGGGTTTAGGGTTGTTTACAACCCTAAACCCTAACATATCCTGATTTTTAAACGCGTTAGGCCGCCGAATTCAATTTTTTAATTAAAGTTTTTTATTTTAAAAAATGCAATTTTAAATAAATTTACTTTTAAGTAATAAAAATAATTTGAATTCGCTAAATTAAGTAAACTAATTGTTGAAGAAATTTTTAATTTAAAGATACCCATATTTCAATTGTGTATTAATAGTATACCCCACCCACATATGCGTGTGAATCAGAATAGACAGATCTGTACAAGAATTTGCAAGAGATACGCATAGTTCAAATGCTTAATTAGTCAATGCTCCTTTGTCTCTTGCGTAAAAGCTTACAATACTCCTCTCTGCAATGCGTATTAACTAATACTCCTTCAGAAAATGCGTAATCAATCGGATAGTTTTGTCAAAAATGAGAAAACCGGTTATTTTCGTAACTTCCAGTAAGAAAACAGGGTAGTCGTGTCTTTCACCCCTTAATAAATGAATAATCTCTATAAATAAATAATAAAATTCTTCAATCTTAAATGTATACATTTATCGAGGTTTATGCCTTTGAAATCCTAGCATTTTTAGATACTCCCTCTGGTCCATTACATAAAGGCGTTTGACTTTTTTGCACGTAATTTTAGGTGCTTTGACTACATAACTAAACTTTTTTTTAAAAAAAAAATCTAAATAAAAATTAAATATTGTATTTTATTCAGAAAAAGAAAAATTAAAAAATAATAAATTTTAAAATATAATCAAAGCACCTAAAATACGTGTAAAAAAATCAAAAATACTTATATAATGGACCAAAAGAGATCAGTATCATTATTGCGATTAAATGTTGGATTTAACTTAATTGCTCCACACATGTAAAATTCTAGACAGGAAATTCGTTGATACTCATTACCTCCTTACCTAGTTACCTCCGATAATGATACAAATCTCAAAGATTGAGAAGTTATTGTAAAAAATTCCTTTATTTTTCTTTTGAATGTAGCTTATCATCTTACAAGAAGTATCCATTTTTTATCAGTTCTATATTAAAAAGATTATATAGGAATTTGAGAGGAAAAAGTAACCGTCGAAATTCAAAAAAAAGATATGTTAAACACAAATAGTTAAATATATAACACAATATCTGATTAAAAAAAATAAATCTATACTCTATATTAATGTGCAAAATCATGTTTTAATGGTACACAATAGTACCAAAATACCAAAGTACCAAAGTACCAAATTTGGTTATAACTTAACTCGGGTTTAATTTCTCCCGTGTTCGATTCCCTATAACCACATAATTAAATAGCATTTATTTGTTATATACTTTTATCATTCAATTCTTTACAAGTTTATATTTAAATGAAACTTATTAATTATATTTATTTATTTATCTATTTTTTTTAATTTCACCCGTATTCAATTCCCTATAATTACATAATTTAATAGATTTATTTATTATATGCTTTTATCATTCAAATTTTTATAAATACATATTAAAATAATATTTATTAATTATATTTATTATCGATAATTTACACGTGCCCACCCGACCGCACGGGTTACCTGCTAGTAAATTATAAAACACAACATGTACATGCATGGAATATGAGGCAGGTTCATAGAATAAACCAAACTTACTCATAAAAAACAAACTTAAATCATAAAAAGACAAACTTATCTACATTTTCCTTCATAAGAGCATCTCCAATGGGAGAGATCTCTTAGGTAAAATTTGAATTCAGTTACCATAAATAAGAATTATAAATAATGTGAAAAAAAAATTACATTACAACGGGACAAAACTCTTGTCTATAATTATAGATAATCTCTTGATGTTGGCTATATTTGTCGACCTTTAGAGACCTGTAGTGAATTGCCACATCACTTATTTCTATATTAAAATTATATATTCCATTTATAACAACTTGAAATATTAGTAACATACCTTTTTTAAAATATAGCCAATCATTATAGCCAATACCCTCGGAACACAATGTCTTACAGGTTCGACAAATTTTACATAATCAATATTTTATGTAATTTAGCCAATCATTTTTAGTTAACGCCATTGGAGATGCTCAAACGGTTTGAAAATTGTGGAAAATGTATCTGTAGATTTACATAATCTTGTTCTGGTTGCAAGATCTGAATAAATGGTTCCAGCTTTTTGATTAAACAATAAAATCTGATTGAATCTTGAAGAGATTTTATTAAACTTTTCAACCATAAATTAGACTTGATTGTTTCTCTATCTAGTCCAGAAAATTGTTTGTCTTCCAGTCCAGAGGAGCTTAAAAATGTCTGGTCAAGGAAATGCTGCCACAAGTGAAGGTACCAAGAAAGCCAAAGCAGTAAAACTGAGGAAAGGTGTCAAGCAGCTGAATTTGATAGACGCACTGCCAACTGCACTCCTTCTGTCCATCATTGCGTTGCTTCCGATTTCTTCCCTCTATACATGCAGGTGTGTATGCAAATTATTTCTTAGATTGATCGAGAAACATTTTGCTGAACTTTCCATCTATACCACCATTGTGTATAAAAATGATGTCGGGGTTCACTTGCTTGAGTTGGCAAAGGGATATTGCAAGTCTTATAAATCTATATTCCCAAGATGTACCAAAATTGTTGGATCTTGTGATGGCTTGCTTTGTTCGGTGATTTTAGATAATTATGACAGAGAAGGTTCTATTTATGAAGAGCATAATCGTGGGACCCAACGGCTTCTTCAAGTGTGCAATCCAGTTTTGGGACAGTATGCTATCCTTCCAAACCCCGAAATTAATTTTATGATGAAAGATGTTTATGGGTTTGGTGTTAGCTCACGTACTCGTTCCTATAAGGTTCTGAGAATTTCAACAAGAAGGGATCCGCCGCATCTAATTTATAAAAAAAGATCAGACGCTCAGATTGTTACTATTGGGACTGATAACCATAAATGGAGAAGAGTGGACGGATATCTCCCGTACCCAAGCAATCAGGAAATTCTTGCTCCTACTGTGGAAGGATCTTTTCATTGGCTATTTGATGACGAGAGGAAAAATATTACATCTTTGCATGCATTTAACCTTGAGGAAGAGCAGCACTATCAGATCCCCATTCCTTCTAATATAAACAACTGCAATGTTATGAGGGTTGGGGTGTTGCACAAGTGTCTATGTATCTTTGATAATTCTGTTCCTGGTCAATTTAGCATATGGTCGATGAAAGAGTATGGGGTTATGGAGTCTTGGTCTATAGAGTGCACTTTGAACGCCTCTATTCCCGGTGGATTGGATGCTTCCCCGTTAGTCCCCGTAACAGTTATGAAGGATAAACTGCTTCTTTTCAAGTCTCAGAATGGTAATTTCTATACTTACGATCAGAAGAATACGAAATTTGCCAAGTTTAAAATCGAAAACATGGAAGTGCTGGGTGAATTTAACGGTCCCATTGTTCACTCTTCAAATTTCTGTCCAGACAATATCTTGGCAACTGGAAGTTTGAAGTTAGAAGACTCGTTAGAGGCTGCCCTGCGCAGTCAGCTAAGTGATTTGGAAAGAAAGTCGATAGAAGATTTTCTAGCTAGTAGGAAGTATGCTCTATTTTAGTACTAGCGACTATCGAGTAAACCCTGTCATAGTTCTGAACTTTTAAATAAAATATGAAAGTTGCAATATCAATATATTTAACTGATTCAAATAAACTAATGATTGCTTATATGATTCGTCGTTCAACTTCTATCTGTGTGCTCAATTTCAGATTAAGACTTTCAAATCAAGACTTTCATGACCTACCATTTTGATAATTCAAACTAGTTGCATATGGAATTTTTAAAACCTGGTTAATTTTTTCTTTAGCCCTTTCCATGAATATTCAAGAACTAAAATTTCTGGCAAAATTTTGAAACCCTATGTTTAAAGCCCTAGCATTTTTAGATTGTTATAACTCATAAATGGTCACATTCTTTGTGTGTATATGTACATAAATTTAATTAAGTACCCTGTAAGATCTAGCTAGATCGACATTCTTTGTGTGTATACATGTATTTTCAACTGCTCACCGCCTCCGATGAAGATGCATATCTCAGCAATTCAGAAACACATCATAAAGACCCTAAAGAATTAGTTACTTGCATAGTGTATGCTATGGTTGAGCGTTTGTCAATAGCAGCAATGCAGCATGAATGCCTAGTACATATACATGCTATATTTTTTTAACAAACTAAAATAGTCATGAGTTTTTACTTTCTCATCTTTCTTTTTGATGGCTTCCAAAGTAAAAAGTTACCTGGAGAAAAACTCAAATTGACGTCTAGAAACACAAGCTGCAAGATGGAAAGAGTCTGCAATATATAGATGAACTATAGAATTAAATGTGATTACTACGAATTATCTATTAATTTTGTTTGATTTTTGATTTTTGAAGTAGTGAAGTCGTAGTATAAACTACTTGACACGGCTAATTAATTATGGTAACTAAAACTTGGAATCTGGATTAAAAGTGAAATCCTCATTTTTCAAATTTATTTCCATACCATAGACGTATACACATGACAGCAAATTCTTGGCTTCTGAAAGGCAGTAATATCACTATCAGCTAGGTGAAGATAAAGAAACATGGAGCCAAACACATGCGATGGAGAAAGTGGCAACCGATAGCTCAACCAGTTAGCTGCACAGCGAAATAGACCATTTATCCATCTGAAAAGGGAAAAGATCCAAAAATCAAGACTCAGATGCAGGGATGCAAAGGCCTAGTATGTGGCATTTAATATGCAGATGGAGAACTTAATCAACTAGTAGCAGGGATACCATAAACATGGTCACTGCTAATGTATAAGCTATCAAGGCCCACAAGCCACAAGGCTTAAATCACTCTTCTAATCCCCAATAATGAGGTCCATTCACCAAAATAACATTTTAAAAAAAACTCATACACCCACCCTTAAATGGTTGTGATGATTTTCTCGAAGAGAAAGGGACAGGGATTAGTGGGACATTGTAAGTAGAGTCGTCCAAGTGCATAATAAACTCAACATGAATTACCCTAACTATAAGTGGTGAACAGAAAAGCACACTTTCAGAACTTCAAATTCCCAGTTAACTTTGAAGTATAAAATCAACTACTATTATCAACAACTATATATATATGAAGAAACATGATGATGGTCGATGGACAGATCAAAAGTACCAAACCAGATATATAAGCTCGATGAAAAGATTATTTAAAATGCGGTATCAGCCAATGAGAACAACAAATTTGGCCAAAATAGCTGATTGATGGAATAAAGGTAGTTATCTGAAAACACAAAATAGACCGAGATAATATACAGGATCCGTTAAATTTACACCGACACATTGATCAGGTGGAGAATCTTTAGTTTTTACTATGTCTCCGTTACTCATACCTTTTATTAGTGTTTTTCTTTAACTTCTTGGGCAACAATAAGTTCTTCAAAAGCAGCATCACCCCCGGTATCTGATAGCAGCAAAATATCATCTTCTGATGTAAAATTGTATCTTTCACCAATAGCTCTAAGAAGCTGGTACACTTCAAACATAGTTGGCCTCTCTTTCGGACCTGGAATCACACAATTACATGCAACCTTAAGAAACTGGAAAAGCTCACCCTCATAACCTTTTCCAAGCAATGGCTTGTCAATGGCATCTTGAAGCTTGGAGTCCTTTGATAAATCTGTAATCCATTCAGCTAAGCTTCCCTTAAAGCTTTCAGGGGCTTTAGCAATATGAGTAGGTCTCTCCCCGGTGACCAACTCAAGAAGCACTACTCCAAAACTGTATACGTCGCCTTTTGGTGTGGCCACTAGAGTTCGTGCATACTCAGGAGCAACGTAACCCAAATCCCCAAACTCACCATTCACAAAAGTACTTAAATGGGTGTCGACTGGATTCATGAGCCTCGCCAGACCAAAATCAGTAATTTTGGGCTCGCATTCAACATCTAGCAAGATGCATTTTGAACTTATGTTTCGATGTATGATGCGAGGATTGCAACTATGATGGAGCCAGGCAAAACCTTTGGCTGCCTGAATACCAATTTTGAGCCTTAGAGGCCACTCCAAAATTTTATCATCATCACCAACAAAATGCAACTTATCATGGAGAGTACCATTTGGCATGTACTTATAAATGAGTAGCCTTTCCTTCTTAGCCACGCAAAAGCCTAAAAGAGGGACCAAATTACGGTGTTTTACCTTTCCCAGAGTTGCCATCTCTGCCTCAAATTCTTTCTCTGAATGCTGAGTATCCTGCAACCTTTTCACCATAAGTGAAGTGCCATCTTCAAGCACTGCTTTGTATACAGTCCCTGTTCTCCCAGTACTAATTATATTATCTTTGCTGAAGTTATTAGTAGCCTTCATGAGATCACTTAATCTCATTTTTGAAATAGACTTCTCGAACATAGAAAGCTGAAAATTGCAAAAGTGCTAATAATTAATGCAAAATAGAATAAGCGCTTAAAAAGGAGTGTTACAAAGTTTTAAATAGTAAACCTCTCGTACTCCAGGCAGGAAAAACTAATATAAAATAAAAATCATTAGAATATAATTCTATTAAGATCATGATTGCCTCACCTGGATTCCTTTGGCACCTTTGAGACTCTTTGCCCATTTATTTCCTTCAGGGTCATCGTCCCTCTTTCTAACCACTCTACGGCAAAAGAATAACAAACTTACGCCTACCAGTAATGCTGCAACAATCACTCCACCAACAGCTGCTGCAGCAATGACTCCAGTATTATTTTTCTTTGAAGAGCCTTTACAATCGGGCAAAGGTTTCCCACAGAGCCCTGGATTACCTACATAGCTATCAGCTGAGACGATTCCAGGCTTAAATGTTGGAACTTGCCCACTCAAGCGATTGTTTGTCACAGTGAACGTTTTGATTCGATCAAGCAGACCAAGTTGTGGAGGAATCTGACCTGAGAGCTGGTTCTTGTCTAGCTTAAGCACATTCAGATAAGAACAATTTGCGAGGTTTACGGGTATTGTTCCGGATAAACTGTTAGAGGAGAGATCAAGATTTGTAACAAATGGGAGGAGTTTAGAGATATCTGTTGGAATAGTTCCAATGAGCTCATTACTTGAAAGATCTATCCCAGTCACCGATTTACAATCTACAACACCACGTGGAAACTCACCTTTGAGCCCCATATCTGAAAGCTTTATATTCAAGACCCTATTCTCATTTTCATGCCAACACTCAATTCCATTAAATTTACAGATAAAGCCATCGGTGTTATTATTAAAATTCCAATTGTACAAGCTGTTCAAAGGATCTTTCATCGAGTCTTTTATAGATCTTAAGCAGTTAACGTCACTCTGAGCACCATAGCTGAAATCGATAATAACGAACCACCAGGTAAAGATGCCAATACAAACAACATGGGCTCTGCTAGCCTGTCCCATCCTCATTAAGCAAAAAATATTTACTTTAAAAATCTAATGGCCTAGGTTGCTGCTTCTGACATGCCATAGCTGCAAGGTAATCTGTAAAACAATAAATAAATTTGAACTTAAAAGAGGAATTACAAAAATCTAAACAGTTACGTTTCTTTATTCCATATATGAACTGCGGAGAACACAAAATTGAGAAACATAATTAAGGAGCATGTAAAGTGCTAACTTCCGACTAAAGATACATACTTATCATTAATACATATATACTAACATAATCTATAAAGTCACACAAGGAAAATAACTCAGAGGATATAAAAGAAAACTGCAAAGACTGTTTTGTAAATCAGAGAGGTAAAATTGGGGGAAAGTGAAATTACACCTCAAAAAATATCCTTTATGTATTCGAGAGCTACTTGTTTTTTTCCTCACATACATGAAATCAGATCACCAATTTAGTCAGCCATAATTAGACCATTAATCAGCCAAAAAAACAAGCACAGGAACCTATTAGCTAAATAATAAGAGAGGTAGCTAAAAACCATTTAAATTAAAAATCACAGAAGCTTCAGTATCATCCCTGGATCTTTCATGTCACTATCAAAATTTAAAAAAAAACCATGTAAGAAAATTTGCAACTTTATAAAAGAACAACTAAAGATAACATGTTGAAAATACCCACCTCAGAAATCATATCTCCAGCAGCTCAATACAATCAAAAACCCAAAAAGATAGTGATAATGGTATCTTTATTGTATTTGTGATGGTAAATCCAAGTAGAAACCAAGCAAAGACTGAAGGGTAAGAGGAGAGAAAAGTGTATGTTGACAAAAATTCAAAGACTTGAAATTAAAAACTAGCATAAGAAAAAGGCAAGAAATGATAATAAAGTAAAGCAGAAATATACAGAATTAAAAAGAGAAATTGAACTGAGAGAGAGAGAGAGAGAGATTAAATTACCTTGGGCAAGTATAAAAAGGAGATGTTGATTATGTAAGCAGTAGTAGCAGCTTAGTGGAGGGAGAGGGGGAGTGGGAGAGAGTAGAATAATATGGAGGAAAGTAGTGTGTGTTTTGTTGTGAGGGCCCAGCGACGACTGGACTTGCAAACGAGGGCGACGACTCTCTCCTTCTCTCTCTCTGTCAATCTCGCTCAAATGCAAATGCCTCCTTCACGCAAATACGGTGGTGGGGGGATAATATGAAAGGACGACTTATTCCACATATTGTTGACCATTCACACATATGCCGTGTTTCGTCAGTCAGTCAGTCAGTTGTTGTTTAAGAGCAGTAACTGCTTTCGCATGGATGCTCGGGAGTGATTTATTTACATGTACAGTTAGCATTACTAGTTATACTCCCTCCATCTCATTTTACGTGTTCTGTTTTACTTTTTTGTAATCAATTTGACAAAAGTTTGATCGGAAATTACATATGCTATATAAATGAAAAAAGTAATAAAAATTATATCATTGAAAAGCATTTTTAATTTGCTTTAAAATGTATTTTTCAGTTTTTTGAAATTTTAAGGAAATAATTTTTAATTATCAGTCAAAGTCGTGTCAATTTGACTACAAAAAAGTCAAACAGGACACATAAAATGATACTCCCTCCATCCCAAAATAATAGTCCTGTTTAGGAAAAAAAATATCCCAAAATAATACTCCCTCCGTCCCACAATACAAGTCTCTTTTGAGAGATTTTTTTTTCCCATAATACATGTCCATTTCCAATTTTCAATGTAATTTGTGATCATTTTTCCTAAACTACCCTTTTTGAAAATTGTATTGCAATTAATGAGGAATGACCAAGAGTATAAAATAGCTCTTATTATTAAAAGTCAATGCATTTATAATGGGCATAAGAGGAAATGTAACATCTAATTAATGTTTTCTTAAAATGCGTAATTTTTTCAAAAGAGACTTGTATTATGGGACGGACGGAATAGTCTTGTTTGGAATACTCTTTGTTCAATACAATTAATGTGAATATTTTCAAGGTTGACTACTTACTATTGTTGAGTTTGTGAGTACTACTAGTGTTGAATTTTTATAGTAGTGCGTAGTATTCACTTACTCCTAAATAAGTAATCAATCATAATGTGTAAAATGGGTCTTAATATGAGAATATAATCAACACAATTAAATTTTCTTAATATGTGTGTTTTTTCCAAATAGGACTATTATTTTGAGATGGAGGGAGTAACTACTTTTCTTGTCACGGAAACCTACAGCTTCATTATTTATTTACTTGCGGTGTGTATGTTTTCATTTAATGTGGTTATATAATATCGATATTTATTTTGGGACAAAGGAATAAATTTTTAAAATTAATAATAATAATTATATTACTTGGCAAAAAAAAAAAAAATAATAATTATATTAAAAATTCAACTTAAATATTTAGGAATAGAGGCCAGTAGGGTTGTCAAACGGATATTTCGTATCTAGATACGACTATATCCGTATTCGTATCCGAAATCATCGGATTCGAATACGAATAATATCTTAATTATAATCATTACATAAGCACTCCAAGTACTTATATTTACTCCATGTACTTGGAGAATGTATATTTTAAATTAGGGCTGCAAACGAACCGAGCTACTCATTAGGCTCGACTCGACTCGATTCGATAAGATAACGAGCTAGAGCTCGAACAAAAAAATTTGATCGTTAAGGTTATCGAGTCGAGCCGAGTTTTTTGAGTGTTCGACTCGACTCGACTCGATATGGGCTCGAACTCGACTCGACTCGACTCGACTCGACTCGTTAAAACTCGAAAAAATCAAAACAAATTATTTTTATTTTTTTATCTCCAACCAAATTTTTTTTTTTTGAAAATTTGGTAATATCAATAAATTAGATATATATCTTGACATCCGTACGGTTGGATCGTTGAGAAATATTTTTTAAATAATAGAATTAATAATTCGTGACAAAGCACTATTTACTAGTTTTAGTTAGAATAGTAGTGATCTACTAAAATCTCGAACCAAATTAATTTTTCATTTTTTGAAAATTTGGGAATATCACTAAATTAGATATATCTTGACATCCTTACTGTTGGATCGTTGAGAAATATTTTTTAAAAAATAGAATCAACAATTCGTGACAAAGCACTAGTTACTAGTTTTAGTTAGAATAGTAGTGATCTACTAAGATCTCGAACCAAATTAATTTTTTATTTTTTAAAAATTTGAGAATATCACTAAATTAGATATACCCTAACATCCGTACAGCTGGATTGTTGAGAAATATTTTTTAAAAAAATAGAATCAACAATTCGTGGCAAATCACTATTTATTAGTTTTAGTTAGAATATTAGTGATCTACTAAGATCTTGAACCAAATTAATTTTTTATTTTTTGAAAATTTGGGAATATCACTAAATTAGATATATCTTGACATCCGTACGGTTGGATTTTTGAGAAATATTTTTTAAAAAATATAATTAACAATTCGTGACAAAGCACCAGTTACTAGTTTTAGTTAGAATAGTAGTGATCTACTAAGATCTTCAACCAAATTAATTTTTTATTTTTTTAAAATTTGGGAATATCAATAAATTAGATATATCTTGACATCCGTACGGTTGGACCGTTGAGAAATATTTTTAAAAAAATAGAATCAAGAATTCGTGACAAAGCACTAGTTACTAGTTTTAGTTAGAATAGTAGTGATCTACTAAGATCTTGAACCAAATTAATTTTTTTATTTTTTGAAAATTTGGGAATATCAATAAATTAGATATATCTTGACATCCGTACGGTTGGATCATTGAGAAATATAAAAACAAGCCCAAAGAATGAAAAAAAAAACTGAAAAAAATTCTCGTGAACTACTCGAACTCGAGATCGACTCGACTCGAAATACTCGTGAACTACTGTGGCATTCCCAAAAATCTGGGGTATAGACATGGGGCCACGGACCACAAACAGCTCAACATAAACCTGGACATAAGCCAATATAAATAATACAACACCCCTGATCCAAGACCACATACAGGTTATGGTATGAAACAACTATCAAATTTCATTATTACAATCCAACCTCAGAATAAAATTATTATACAATCTTTTAACAAACTAAGTCCACTGCCAAACTAGTTTACCAACCTTCACAAATTCCAAAACCACTACCCGACGAAATCGACAACTCGAACGTCACCTCTCGCTGCTGGATCAAGAAAACCCATCAACAAGTGTAAGCAGTGAGAGCAATATTAAGAACAATATAGGTTCTGATCATCAAGAATAATCATCATATGGTAAGAAAGAAATCAACTGAAGGAATTAAATATTGTAACTCCCAGATGAGCCAACAAGACTCCGCTAGAATAAAATGCATCAACAATGAGAACTGATAATCAAAGATAATCATCATAGGCTTCAAAGGAATCAGACTTTAAAGCAACTCAAAATCAAAGTATGGATTAGAATTGGATTTTTATATATTTTAAAAACAATAAGGTTAGGCTGCTGATCAGTCACGCACTAATCCCGGACAAACGCACACAGCAATGTCCTTTAATGGATCCACGGCACATATTGGCCTTAACATCTGACCACGAATCTGGTCTCCCCGGAGGGACATCTGTTGACCATTAAACTGGTCTCCCCGAAAGGACATCCATTGACCATTATACTGGTCTCCCCGAAGGGACATCAAAAAAAAAAACCTTCCAATTCTACATCCAAAGTACTAGGTGTCGGAACAATCGACAACCTCTATCAATCAAACCATCTGGAAAACTCACGTTCCAGAATAACAACTCAACTGGTAGAATAAAAGAATCAACAGTCCGAATATCGAAAAGTTCGATATAGTAAATGGGGTGATAACTGAGTAACCAACAATAGAGTAAATGTCGACGAGTTCGACAATAATTGGGGTGATAATTGAATAAACAACATTAACAATAAATATCAACGAGATCGACAATAAATGGGGTGACAATATAATCAGAAATAATTAAATTAAATTTCACTTGAATAAGAAGTGAAGGAAAATACTTGTAATGTGAATAGCAACAGCTGTAATTATAAGATAAAGCAAGGATATAGTCAAGTGCTAAGCATTTAATAAAATTTACCAACACGTTGTCAAGTTTGAATCAACATAAGTGAATTAAGTAGTTTTAAAAAAATGATCATTTGCAAAATAACTCCAAGATAATTAAATTGTAGGTCAGTTTGAAGAAAACATCCCCCAAAGAGGGTCCATCAATGAAAATATATCATAATCAGGATTCGTGTTAAAAGATTTTTTTAAGATTTTAAAATCTTGGATTTCCTTTGTTTTAAACGTCTTTTAAACTTTTTTGAAGAAAATAAAATAAAATAAATTAAAATAAATGGTACTCTCCTGAGGAATCCAATAGCATACCATAATTTAAAATGTCTTTTGGGGAAAAAGGTATTTATAAGATCATTCAAAGATTTGCACTTGAGCTAAAGGTATAAATATTTGCACGTCATTTGAAGAAGGACGTCACTTCGTAAACATAATTTGACCGACACACTTGATATATGAATAGAACAGAATTGCATCACTTGAACAATAAGTGAGAAGCGATAACACTTGCCTCAGTACACGAATTTCCCACTTCCACATCTCAATTCGTTATTCACTTCGCTTCAGTCTCTACTTCTCCACACGTTGGCCTCTACTCAATCATATATTCGTTTTTCGATTATCACTGGTCAGCCTCTATACGACCACACTCGACAACCCCGACAATTATTTCCTTTCGCGAGATTCCAGCGACATGCACTGCTCTTGGCTGGCCTCCTACTCGTACCTATATCAAGTAAAGTACTACTTCAATACGCTAGTAATCATAACCGTCTAATTTATGTTCTACCCAAACGCGTTCTAATACGCTTTACAACATATACAAACCATATTCTCAAAATAATAATATATAACCACAACATCATATAAGCACTTAGCACGTAATGTCAAGTTACATTTATAACTCTTTAACGTATATATCACTTCGATTTACAAATAATTCTTCTCAATTTACTATGCGAATTACCGAAAAAATCTTAACAAAATCTGAACAACGTCTCCTTAATATTATTACACTACTAGTCGGTTTCAAACCAACACAACCAACCAACAAGTATAAAACGCTATCTACTATTCCACTCTAGCCAACCAAATTTATTAGCAACTTTTACTATTTACAAGAATTGTTTATAACTTGACAACTCAAGATCACTTCAAATTTAAAGCCAAACTCATTTAGGCCACTAAGATTTCAAAAGAATTTTAACAAAGTTATCAATAATAACTCTTAACATGTCATGACATAAATAATCCGAAGTAACAACATCATCATCTTATAAACACTTTAATCAATTCAAAACTTCAAACTCAAGACCTCTTATAAGATCAATAACTCCTTTAATCAATCAGTTAGCCTGAAAACGAACATCAATTAATCATTAACATTATAACCCATGACCACACCTACCCATAACTTTAACACATCCCCTGTTTTTATAACCCACACGCACATACATGTACTACATTCCCACACAGCAACATCATCACCCCTGCACTTCGCCTCCTCCGTCAAACAATACTCACAACTCCTTGCTTCTCTTCTTCTTCGCTACTTCAATACCGCAATTAATTAATACCCATCATCAACACAGCCCCTTAATTCTACACACCAATTTGAACAAACACACTGTAATCGCACACTTGCATACAATCGCGCACATACAGTGACACTCGAACACCACAGTAGCACTTCACACTTCTACCCACCTATTTCTGCTCACGCAAACACACACCCAACTACGATTATATACACACCCACACAACGATGTCATTACACACGCACACCCACAGCTGTGTACACCCATCATACACACCGAATCAACCCAGAACTTGCAGCCTTCATATACCCAGCAAGAATCATCATCTCAAAACTCAACTAACTCAGATTATAAGGACTTGAGAACCCCCTTTTTATTTCACTATACTCGCAGCTTCACTCAGAATTTCAAACACACCACAACCACCACTAAAACAACGACTTTTCAGGGGAAGAGAACGGAGTTTACCGCGTACCAACACATCCACACCACTGTACACGCACACCAGCGATTTACACACACACGCGGCCACACGGCTGCCACACACACGCGCGCGCAGTGGCGCACACACTGATCGATAGGAGCACAGAGAGGAGAGGTCGGGAACACCACCCACTGATTCGATTTCTACCAAAAATGAAAGAGATGTAGAGAGATTGAGAGGAATTTGAGAGAGAGATTTAATTGAGAGAGAGAAAGAAGTAAAAATGGGAGACAAAGTCGAGATGTCTCTGGAATAAAAGAGAGAGGCGACTGATGCCTCTTACCACAAATCTCAAGGGCATTTTGGTCTTTTTCACTATGCTGAACAATCAAAAATTCAGTTAAACCACTACTAAAATAAAAATTAAATGGAAAATAGTTGAAAAATCAAATTTTAAAATTTTAAAAATCAAAAGCATGAAATTACAAGCACCCATATATTTTTAAAATATTTTTAGAATAAAAAATGAATTAAATATGAATTTTATAAGTTTTGATCCTATAAATACAACATAAATCTTAAAATCATTTTAAAATACCTAAACACCCAAAATAATTCTACCAACAATTTTAAAAACTCAATAATATCATAAAGATGATAACAAAAAAGATTTCATGATTTTTAACAACTCCAATGATTTTATAAAATTCTCAGAAGATCAATAATGCATGATTTAAATACATTTTAATCATCAAAAATACAAATAAAAATACACGGACTTGCACATCACACATAAATCATCATATAATCACATGAACACAATATCACATATATTGACCTTCTAAAAAATATTCACATTTAATATTAAATAAGAAATTTTTAAATATGCGATTTTTTTCTAGGTCGTTATATCCTTCCCCCTTAAAAGGATTCTGTCCTCTGAATCAATCCTAAGAACACAAGTAACAGTGCTTCTCAAACATTCGCTTCCAATTTCCCAGGTTGTATCTCAACTCTAGGACTCCTCTATATCAACTCATACCCCAATAGGCTTATCATGTAAGCCTTCAAACTCCAAGATAAACTTAAACCTGACCCTTACAAATTTCGTTAATTCGAAACATTTATTACTCTTAACGAATACCTGATCTACAGAAAATCGGGCATGTCCTTTTCGTATAATGGACTATGTCATGCGTAATCATTTCAAATACGAACCCAATCATCATAACCAATTCATCTCTATTTATTCACCATCTTATTTAATCACATACAATGCTAATATGAAATCTGCCTTGACTTGCAGTAAACACGTAAATAAATAAAGCTACCTTGACTTGCAGTATACAGAGAATTGAACAATCCATGATACCTTGATTCAAACTGTCAACCAAACCTCATATCATCTATTCTCGATCGTGTCCTTGAAATTGAATACTACAATCAAACACATACGTCATTAGATATATGTCAAACATAATTCGATTAACAACTCAATTCTCACTCTTATAAAAATATCCTGGTTTGTTAAAGCTTTTGAAATAAAATATCTCTGAAGATATTTTATCCTTGAAATTTACAATTTTGAAAACTAACACGCTCTATAACCTTGACTTTGACATAATCTACCACAAGAATAAAACTTTAAAAATAACTGGCTTGTAACATCATTATCCCGGGGTCACAGCCCCCTCGATACCAACCACAAAACAACTTTCAATTCAACACTTCCCCACAAACTATAACTTTAACAACATGAATATTTGACTTAAGATTTGTCAAATCAATTGTACGTCTTCAACAAATAGCTCACGATCTTCGAAAATCGTTTAAACTTCTCTATTCTGCGTCCTCTGAAATCAGCTCTCGAAACAACTTTACATACTCCACAAGTTCTCAAATTTGCCTTTGCGCATTAGAACTTCAATGTTTAATACTACTCAAATTAACCACAGAATCTTGACATTCAGCCATCACTTGCATTTTGAACCATTCTGAACAAATACATGTTCACCACTTGTCCTCCTGACTATTTGATTCTTAGAAACTCTCTTCACATTTGACTGTCCATCCAAAACCTTTTTGTTTTCTCTCATTGGTAAATTTGATTACTACTATAGCTATCTGGATAAAACCTTCGATAACCTTCAGTAATCTCCGGTTATTCTCACAAAAGTTTCGACCTCCGCTGACCTTTTTGGTTCTTCCCACTTCGCTATTGTTTCATCTTCACAAAAATTCTCTTTGATCCTTTCATTTCTAACCACATGTCAAAAATTAGATTTCGTCTTGTCTAAAATTCATATTTAAACTTTTGTGTATAATCTTCCTTTTTCTCTTCATCCGAATGCTGCTAGAAATCTTATTCATTGTATCCATCAAATGGTAAGTGCTCTCATCCAAACATCATCACTAATCACTCATCGTGTCCATATCGACTCAAAATGTTACTACAAAAATATCTTAGGTTTTCTACCTTTAATGATCTTAGTCTAATCATAGATCAACTTTTGGCAAAGCATATACCTTTCAACTTGGTCAAACCATTCATCCGACCTTGATAAAAAACAAAGTTCCTCATGACTACTGTTCTACTCATTCCATTTAAAAAAATCGATGCATTCTTCAAATTATCATCTTCCTCATCACGAACTGTATAAGTGCATCCTTCTAAAATACGTTGAGTGTTACTACTACTTCTCTTGCGAAGATTCTTTCATCAAATCGCTAACTCCAACATTTCCATTGATGCCATTCAATATTGAACTCCTTGCAACTAATTCTATTTTTAGAAAATGAATAACAAACAAACTCTTCATCATTACCAGGTGACAATCCGGGTAATCCATCAAATTATACATTCGAATTTTTTTTTCATCATTGAAATCTGTTTCAACTTAACTGTTTTCTTCCTTATATTTCTTTCTGTGCCCAACAACTCCATAATCTTGGTATAACCATCTTTTGGTTTGCTAGCTCGCTAAGACTTCTATGTCTACTTTCGGCCTCAAAACATAACTTTTGATCTCTGATTCTGTCACTTATTACCATAATATTCTATCCGATTACACTTGCAACTTTCTGCATTTATCTCAACACAATTTCAATATGCTTTCCGTTAAAACGCTTCCGAAAATTTTCCTGGTTCTTTGTCTTACTTTTCTCATCATCTTATTCCATCTTAGTCGACTCTCTTCTACTCTTAATAATCACGACTCTTCAAATTGAGTTCACACCAGTCATTAACTCCAACACAATCATCTTACTTCTTATTCAAATTTCATTAATTTCCTTCTGATAGTTCTTACAAACAAATATGTCCTGCTTCATTCTACTTTACTCAAATTATCCTCCCTGGGTTCAAAAACCTTATATCCAACAACGGGTTTCAAAATACTAAGAATCTTATAATATTCCATTTACTACCTCCACAATTAAACAAATATCCAAAACAATCTTTCATCACAATAAACATCACATACCAAACATCTTTATCATCATTCTCTTTTCAATCCTTAACAAATCCTCAATCTGGTGCCCTTAATACATGCACCTTTCCTGGTTCATTTTTCATTAATCTCGAATCGTGTACAAGTGTTCTCAATCCTATAATTAATGCAACTTGGGACTTAATCTCTATCTTAACATCAACTTCTCAATCTTGTTTAATCAATTCTTCGTCACGTATTCGAAGTTTTAACCTCTAAGAATATCGTCGCATCTATCTTCGCGGCTCTTCATCGCTGGTAATCGACAAGGAAATCAATAGAATGAATAGGTATCAATATGAATGTACACTGGAATTTGTTTGACAAAACTTTTTGTGAAAGGATTCAACCGAGAGATCAATATGATCATTGAACTATTTTCAGTTGTATTTGTCACTTAGGTCAACCGCCCTAGTATAAAAAGATGGCCAGTCTTTAGTACTTTCATGACAAACACAATCAGTGGCGTCCCACCGGACTTCTATCACAGAGATAAAATGTCCCTGAATCCCCTATATACATAGGTTGTTCATCTCAGTTTGAATAAAGAAGATCAAAAGTTCAAGGAAAAATGGAAAGAGTTCAAGAGTCTCAAAATTTTCTAGTATAGAGTTAGATCAAGTATCATTTAAAAATAGGGATATTTCCTGAAAGAATAGGACTGAATTCAAGTGAATCTGATATACAAACTCATCATCAATGGAAGTATAGTCGATTAAACAAATGTTCAAGAAATTCATAATTATTCATAAACTCACTCTTATCGGCTAAGCATTAATGTACCTAACTGACAATAATGAGTTGAATAAATAAGAAGATCTCCATTCATTCTCGATTTTAACAGTCACTGTGTAACAAATGCTACAGTGACAGTATAAACCGTGAATTCGTTTACAACAATTCAGAGCAAGAACAAGAATCAATTCAACTACCCAAATGGGGAATCAATTAAGAATTCATCCGAGATTAACGGCTAGTAACGTGCAGTTATGCCCTCACTTTCAGCTCATGCCCACAAACGCTTCCCACATCTCATTTCTAGTCTTCACGTACTCTCTCTATAACGTTCTTATCGTAGCTGGAGTCATAGAAAAGTTCTAGAAGGTACGTGAAAGTCTCGAGATAATGTCCTCCAAACTGGTAACTCCAACTGCCCACTTAGCTCATGTGGCTCTGCATTATCAGTCTCGCTCGTCCACTACTATTCAAACGAATCGAACTCCTACTCGCGTGATATGTCGAAGGTCCGTACAACGTCGCCATACTCGCATGAATATCCTAAGGCTAACATTATCCTAAATCGTTCTATCTAACGTCCGTCTCACACACGTATACCCACCCATCCTAACTGTTTCAGTGACCATAACCTGTAGCTCTGATACCAACTGTAGCATTCCCAAAAATCCGGGGTACAGATATGGGGTCACGGACCACAAACAGCTCAACATAAACCTGGACATAAGCCAATATAAATAATACAACACCCCTGATCCAAGACCACATACAGGTTATGGTATGAAACAACTATCAAATTTCATTATTACAATCCAACCTCAGAATAAAATTATTATACAATCTTTTAACAAACTAAGTCCACTGCCAAACTAGTTTACCAACTTTCACAAATTCCAAAACCACTACCCGACGAAATCGACAACTCGAACGTCACCTCTCGCTGCTGGATCAAGAAAACCCATCAACCACAAGGTCCGCTAATCTCCTTTATTAACTAAAGAAAAAAAAATAAACAACAAGCAAGAGTGAGCCAACAATCCTCAGCAAGTGTAAGCAGTGATAGCAATATCAAGAACAATATAGGTTCTGATCATCAAGAATAATCATCATATGGTACGAAAGAAATCAACTGAAGGAATTAAATATTGTAACTCCAAGATGAGCCAACAAGACTCCGCTAGAATAAAATGCATCAACAATGAGAACTGATAATCAAAGATAATCATCATAGGCTTCAAAGGAATCAGACTTTAAAGCAACTCAAAATCAAAGTATGGATTAGAATTGGATTTTTATATATTTTAAAAACAAAAAGGTTAGGCTGCTGATCAGTCACGCACTAACCCCGGACAAACGCACACAGCAATGTCCTTTAATGGATCCACGGCACATATTGGCCTTTATATCTGACCACGAATCTGGTCTCCCCGGAGGGACATCTGTTGACCATTAAACTGGTCTCCCCGAAAGGACATCCATTGACCATTATACTGGTCTCCCCGAAGGGACATCAAAAAAAAAAACCTTCCAAATCTACATCCAACGTACTAGGTGTCGGAACAATCGACAACCTCTATCAATCAAACCATCTGGAAAACTCACGTTCCAGAACAACAACTCAACTGGTAGAATAAAAGAATCAACAGTCCGAATATCGACAAGTTCGATATAGTAAATGGGGTGATAACTGAGTAACCAACAATAGAGTAAATGTCGACGAGTTCGACAATAATTGGGGTGATAATTGAATAAACAACATTAACAATAAATATCAACGAGATCGACAATAAATGGGGTGACAATATAATTAGAAATAATTAAAGTAAATTTCATTTGAATAAGAAGTGAAGGAAAATACTTGCAATGTGAATAGCAACAGCTGTAATTATAAGATAAAGCAAGGATATAGTCAAGTGCTAAGCATTTAATAAAATTTACCAACACGTATAAAATGCTATCTACTATTCCACTCCAGCCAACCATATTTATTGGCAAGTTTTACTATTTACAAGAATTGTTTATAACTTGACAACTCAAGATCACTTCAAATTTAAAGCCAAACTCATTTAGGCCACTAAGATTTCCAAAGAATTTTAACCAAGTTATCAATAATAACTCTTAACATGCCATGACATAAATAATCCGAAGTAACAACATCATCATCTTATAAACACTTTAATCAATTCAAAACTTCAAACTCAAGACCTCTTATAAGATCAATAACTCTTTTAATCAATCAGTTAGCCTCAAAACGAACATCATTTAATCATTAACATTATAACCCATGACCACACCTACCCATACCTTTAACACATCCCCTATTTTTATAATCCACACGCACATACATGTACTACATTCCCACACAGCAACATCATTACCCCTGCACTTCGCCTCCTCCGTCAAATAATACTCACAACTTCTTGCTTCTCTTCTTCTTCGCTACTTCAATACCGCAATTAATTAATACCCATCATCAACACAGCCCCTTAATTCTACACACCAATTTGAACAAACACACTGTAATCGCACACTTGCATACAACCGCGCATATACAGTGACACTCGAACACCACAGCAGCACTTCACACTTCTACCCACCTATTTCTGCTCACGCAAACACACACCCAACTACGATTATATACACACCCACACAACGATGTCATTACACACGCACACCCACAGCTGTGTACACCCATCATACACACCGAATCGACCCAGAACTTGCAGCCTTCATATACCCAGCAAGAATCATCATCTCAAAACTCAACTAACTCAGATTATAAGGACTTGAGAACCCCCTTTTTATTTCACTATACTCGCAGCTTCACTCAGAATTTCAAACACACCACAACCACGACTAAAACAACGACTTTTCAGGGGAAGAGAACGGAGTTTACCGCGTACCAACACATCCACACCACTGTACACGCACACCAGCGATTTACACACACACGCGGCCACACGGCTGCCACACACACACGCGCGCAGTGGCGCACACAATGATCGATAGGAGCATAGAGGAGAGGTCGGGAACACCACCCACTGATTCGATTTCTACCGAAAATGAAAGAGATGTAGAGAGATTGAGTGGAATTTGAGAGAGAGATTTAATTGAGAGAGAGAAAGAAGTAAAAATGGGAGACAAAGTGGAGATGTCTCTGGAATAAAAGAGAGAGGCGGCTGATGCCTCTTACCACAAATCTCAAGGGCATTTTGGTCTTTTTCACTATGTTGAACAATCAAAAATTCAGTTAAACCACTACTAAAATAAAAATTAAATGGAAAATAGTTGAAAAATCAAATTTTAAAATTTTAAAAATCAAAAGCATGAAATTACAAGCACCCATATATTTTTAAAATATTTTTAAAATAAAAAATGAATTAAATATGAATTTTACAAGTTTTGATCCTATAAATACAACATAAATCTTAAAATCATTTTAAAATACCTAAACACCCAAAATAATTCTACCAACAATTTTAAAAACTCAATAATATCATAAAGATGATAACACAAAAGATTTCATGATTTTTAACAACTCCAATGATTTTATAAAATTCTCAGAAGATCAATAATGCATGATTTAAATACATTTTAATCATAAAAAATACAAATAAAAATACACGGACTTGCACATCACACATAAATCATCATATAATCACATGAACACAATATCACATATATTGACCTTCTCTTTTTGATATGGGCTAGAAATAAGCCATAAAGACGCATTTAATGTGGCATTAATTAGACCTAGAATGGTCCAAACGTGGGGCCCACCAGATGGGCCCAAACCCTAATTATAATATTAATTTCGTAATTAATATTAGGGGTAATAAACAGCTCAGCAAATAAGAGTCAAACAAGGATATAACTCTTGCTTGGCTTAGCCTCCAAGATACATATCTCAACATGGAAATTGATTCCTAAAAGGAAGGGATCTAGAACCTTCTTTGAGGTGGTGGCTTGCCCACCAAGTCTCTGACTCCTACCATAATTCTAAGGCTTCTCAGCCTATATGAAGGGTCTGACCCCTCATTCTCAGAACTACGTTGGGTAGAGCTCCATACGTCACCCACCACGTTTTGGCTTAATCCTCGAATAAAGACATACAAGCCACTGCGTCCTAGGTGAGCCCTCGCCTTCATAGCCCCGAGGGCACCATCACCTAGAACTACGTCTTGGCTTGATTCTCAATAACGAGATACGTAGGCACTCTGTGAGGACCGATTAGTCCCGAACACGGAAACAGCCATTAAAGCTCGAAGCTCACCAACCCTAGCATTAAATACAATTCGTAACCTAGTTTTTATTCCACAACATTTGGCACCGTCTGGGGGAACTAAAACATCAACCATGGTTCAAACACGAAGAACAACGTTGACTACCACCGATCCTATTCCCCTCAGCTCTGCTCCGCCCACTACAGATCCAGTGCCCCCAACGACCGAGACGATCGTTCAACATCAAGTTTCTCAACCCCTAGGGACGACTTCCCATGTTCAGAGTACGCTTCCTCCGATCGTCCACACAAATCCAGGGACTAATCCCCTTCAGATGGTGGTCTCTCCCTTGATTGTCGATCCTAACAACCCTCCACAAGGGGTCCAGATCCATACTACGGATCTCCCCGTAAACACCAACCCGATGTATGGGTTGCCTAACTACCCTCCTACTCAAGGCTAGATCAAGTGGCCATGCTTTTCAAATCCGAGATCGAGATTATCGTGACTACTCTGGTCCCTATACCGATGAATCGTCTTCTGATGATAAAGATCGTGATGAAGCCCCGAGAAGGCGACGTGTTATCAGAGAACCTCTGAGGAGGCATCAAACTATCCATGATATACCCCCGTCAATAACTGTAGAAAGGATCAAGGCTCATGAAGCCGAGATCTTAAGATTAAAGAAAGATATGGCAAGGGAGCAAGCGAGGTTGAATCAGAATAGACCACCTCCAAACTCAGGAGGGATTCCTTTTGTTGATTTAGAGAGGCCTTCGAGGAGGCAGAGAAGGGCTGATGCCTCAACTGATAAAATAGCAAGGATAGAAACTCCTAGGAGTAACCCTAAAGATTTAATGCCATTGAGGGATCCAGATGATCCTACACCCCCGTTTACTGAGGAAGTGATGAATGCTCGTATCTCAAAGAAGTTCAAGATGCCTACAATTAAGGCTTATGATGGAACGGGTGATCCCACAAATCACGTTAGGACATTCTCAAATGCACTGTTGTTGCAGCCTGCAAGTGACGCTTTGAAGTGTAGGGCGTTCCATCAAACCCTGTCGGGTATGGCTCAAAGATGGTACAGCCGGTTGCCTGCAAACTCAATTGGCTCTTTCAAGGAGTTAAGTGCTGCCTTTGTTAGTCAGTTCATCAGCGGGAAGGTGCATGAGAAAAGTTCTGCATCCCTTATGTATGTGGTACAGGGGAAGAATGAAAATCTGAGAGATTATTTGAAGAGATTCACTAAGGAAACATTGAACATCACTGATTTGGAGAATAAGGTGGCAATGGTGGCCCTAGAGCATGGCACCACCGACTTATAATTTAAAAGGTCATTGGCAAAGCATCCTCCCGAGAATATGGCTGAGCTCCAGCGAAGGGCTGATAAGTATATAAATGCTGAGGATAGTACCAAGAAGGAGGCCACAGTGAGCAATTGTCGAGGTAACAGTGACATAAAGAAGAGAAAGCAGGATCAGGAGTATGATGCTAGGGACAAGTATCCCCGTACTAGCAAAGACTCTGAATCAGCACCAAAAAAGAAGTTTGGACCAAGGTTTTCTGATTATGCAAGGTTGAATGCTCCTAGGAGTCAAATCTTGCTAGATATTGAGAAAGATAAGGATTTTCGATGGCCGAAGCCACTCATGGGTGACCCTGCAAAGAGAGATAAGGAGCAATACTGTAGGTTCCACCGAGATGTGGGGCATGATACAGATGATTGTAGGCAGTTGAAGGATGAGATTGAATTCTTGATCCGCAAAGGAAAGTTGAATAAATTTACTAAGGGTGAAGATCGTGGAACCCAAAGAAGGGATTACGATAGGAGAGACAACGATAGAAGAGATAATGATCGTGATCGTAACATGCAGCCCCGAGGGCCAGTTATCAATATGATTTGGGGAGGCCCGATAGCGGCCGGTACAACTCGAAACTCTCGAAAAGCGTATGCCAGAGAGGTGATGCACATTGTGGGAAAGGCCCCGAAACGTGCTAGGACTGAAATAGTGATTGGTTTTGATGATTCTGATCTTGAAGGGGTGAAGTTCCCCCATGATGACCCGTTGGTCCTAACCCCTGTGATTGGGAACTCGGAAGTAAAGCGAGTCTTGATAGACAATGGAGCTTCTGTTGACATTTTGTTTCACGATGCGTTTATAAAGATGGGATACACCGACTCTCAGCTTACCACAGCCAATATGCTAATCTACGGATTTAATGGGATAGACTCCAAAGTTGAGGGAACTATTCAACTACCCATGACAATTGGGCAAGAGCCTAAAGAAGCTACTCAGATGTTGAATTTTCTGGTAATCAAGGTAGCCTCAACCTATAATGCAATCCTGGGAAGGACTGGACTTCATGCATTCAAGGCTGTTGCCTCCACTTATCACATGAAGATTAAGTTTCCAACCCAGAATGGGGTCGGAGAACAAAAAGGTGATCAGAAGATGGCAAGAAGTTGTTATGTATCCGCATTGAGAGCTGATGGAGTCGGGGGGCAGGTACTCCCAATTGAAGACATGGATGTCCGTGGTGACGATGAACACCGAGGAAAGCCAGCTGAGGATTTGATCCCTATTCCTCTAGAGCTGGGCGACCCTGAGAAGGTTACCTATATAGGAGCTTCCCTACAGGAACCTCTTAAGGGAGAGTTGATAGCATTCTTATAAGAGAATAGTGATGTGTTTGCTTAGACAGCTGCCGACATGCCAGGGATTGGTCCCCAACTCATAACTCATAAACTGAATGTTGATCCCAAACGAAAGACAATAAAGCAGAAAAAGAGGAATTTTGCTCCTGAGAGGCAGGAGGCCATTAAGCAAGAAGTTGACAAGCTATTGGAAGCTGGTTTTATTGAAGAGATTCAGTTCCCCGAATGGTTGGCTAATCCCGTCATGGTCAAGAAAGCAAATGGAAAATGGAGAATGTGTATCGACTTCACTGATTTAAATGACGCATGCCCAAAGGATTGCTTCCCTCTGCCAAGGATAGACACGTTAATAGATGCCACAGCTGGACATGAGATGTTGAACTTCATGGATGGGTTCGGCGGCTATAACCAGATTAAGATGCACAAGGATGACATCCCTAAGGTATCTTTCATAACCGACTTTAGTGTTTTCTGCTATCTCGTTATGGCTTTTGGTCTAAAGAATGCAGGAGCTACCTACCAACGACTGGTGAATAAGATATTCGCCCATCTGATTGGAAAAACCATGGAGGTCTATGTTGATGACATGTTAGTCAAGAGCCTACTCAAGGCTGACCATATCAAGCACCTCAGAGAGGCATTCGAAGTGCTGAGGCACCACAAGATGATGTTGAATCCAGCCAAGTGTGCTTTTGGCGTTGGATCTGGAAAGTTTTTGGGTTTGATGGTTTCGAAAAGAGGCATAGAGGCCAACCCCGACAAGATTAAAACCATCCTAGACATGGAACCACCCCGTTCCGTGAGGGACATACAGAAGTTAACCGGCAGAGTGGCTGCTCTAGGGAGATTCATCTCCAAGTCTGGTGATAAGTGCTTGCCTTTCTTTCAAGCACTAAAGAAAGTGAAAAATTTTGAATGGACTGATAAAAGCCAAGAGGCCTTTGAGCAGTTGAAGAAGTACATGGCCGAAGCCCCGTTGTTGGTCAATCCAAGTCCTGAAGAGACTCTTTATCTGTATCTAGCAGTGTCTGAACAAGCATTGAGTGTCGTCCTCATTAAAGAAGAGAACAAGGCTCAGAGACCTATCTACTATGTAAGCAAGGTGCTCCACGGAGTCGAGTTAAATTACTCATCCATCGAAAAATTTGTTTTGGCATTGGTAACAGCTTCAAGGAAGTTACGATCGTACTTTCAGTCACACAAAATCGTAGTCCTGACGGACCAGCAGTTGAGGAATATATTGCACAGCCCAAAGGCTAGTGGAAGACTGATTAAGTGGGCAATTGAGCTCGGAGAATTTGACATAATGTACAAGCCTCGGACGGCCATTAAGGCTCAGGCATTGGCTGACTTCGTGGTTGAATGTACCATTGGCAACCAAGAAGTCGGGGGGCAGGAGATGTTAACCACCCCTGAAAGTGGAGACAAAGATAAAGAACTTGTACCTGATCAGAAGGAATATTGGGTGCTCTATTTTGATGGAGCATCAAAAACAAAATCTAGTGGTGCAGGTTTAGTTTTGCAAAGCCCCGATGGGTTCACAGTTGAATATGCTTTGAAGTTGGACTTTCCGACAACCAACAATGAAGCTAAGTATGAAACCTTGATAGCTGGTTTAGGCCTAGCCAGAATCATGGGGGTCAAGAACCTCAAAGTTTGTGGAGATTCAAGGCTGGTGGTCTCGCAAGTGAATGGTGAATTTGAGGCCAAGGACGAAACTATGGCAAAGTATTTGCGAGTCGTGAAAGCTATCATGACTCAGTTTGATGAGTGCTATGTAGAACACATTCCGAGAGAAGAGAACGTTAAGGCCGATGCCCTACACCGATTGACGTGGTAAGCTGTTGGATAGATCCTATTAAAGCTCACCTTGAAACAGGTTGGCTCCCTGACAATGCCTTGGAGGCACGAAAACTATCAGTGAGAGCATTGAGGTATGCCCTGATCGAAGGCATCCTGTACAAGAGATCGTTTGTCATCCCTTACTTGAAATGTTTGAGGCCCCAAGAGGCAAGAGAGGCCTTGGAGGAAGTTCATGAAGGGATATGTGGGCAACACTTGGGGGCAGAGCCCTAGCTCATAAGATCACTCGACTAGGATTCTATTGGCCGGAGATGTTGGCCGATGCACAGAATTACGTCAAGAAGTGTGACAGATGTCAAAAACATGCTCCAATTGTAAGGCAGCCGCCTGAGATGTTAACATCAATCAGCTCTCCCATTCCATTTGCAATGTGGGGGATGGACATACTTGGTCCTTTTCCTATGGCTTCAGCACAGACGAAGTTTTTGATAGTTGTCATTGACTACTTCACCAAGTGGATTGAGGCTAAGCCTCTAGCCAAGATAACCACCAAACAAGTTGCCCAGTTCTTTTGGGAGAACATAATTTGTAGGTATGGAATCCCGTGAATCCTTGTGACGGATAATGGGACGCAGTTTAACAATAAGGAGTTCAAGAAGTACTGTGAGGAAAACGCTATTGAGCTTCGATTTACTTCAGTAGCACACCCGCAAGCTAATGGACAGGCCGAGGTAGCCAATCGAATCATCCTTGATGGACTAAAAAAAAGGGTCGAACGCTCAAGGAATACTTGGGTGGATGAGTTGCTGCCTATACTCTGGGCTTATCGCACTACTTATAAGGTAATCACCGGAGCAACCCCGTTCCTTCTGGCTTATGGAGCCGAGGTAGTTGTGTCCCTAGAGATCATGCATACATCACCTCGAGTTGAGGCATTTGAACCTGAGACTAATGAAAAAGGCATGAGGCTCGCCCTAGATCTGATTGATGAAGTCAGGGACGAGGCAAACGCCAGAAATGCGGAGCATCAAAAGAAAGCATCCTTTTATTACAACCACAGGGTTAAGGAAAGGTTCTTTCAGCAAGGTGACTTAGTTCTAAGGAAGATCGAGGCCTCCAGAGCTGGCTAGAAGGGAAGACTATCCCCCAATTGGGAAGGGTCGTATCGAGTCAGGAAGACACCAGGACAAGGATCCTACAAGTTGGAAATCTGGGATGATGAACACATTCCAAGACTAAGGATTAAAGCCTTGAACTTCAAATCTCAACACAATATTAATTGAGCCTTGATGGCCAACAAGGTTGTCCGCCTCCAATCAAGCTTGTCGTGTGGATTCAAAGCATGGAACTAAGAGACGTCGGTCAAGTTGAAACATAAGCAAAGTTCTTTGAGTATCAGAGAAAGGTTAGAAACCTAGAATCAAGATAAAGGATTGAAAACCAACCAAGACATACCATTCCTGAGGCGCTAAGGAGAAAGTGGACTTCCTGAACGATCGACCGAGAAGTAAGACCTCCCACATATGAAACAAGGGGGCAAGAACTAAAGAACCTCATCTCAAGGTCAACATCTTAGAATGAGAATCATGGGTTGGTGATAACCTTAAAACCAAGGATTCAGCAAACAAGTTAAGGCCCGGAAGGTCACGAGGACTAAGAGACAAGTCATTTGAATTCAAGGTTCATGAAACCTTTCAAGGCATGGCAAACACCTCCTATTGACCTGAAACCTCGCGATTGGTGGTCCAGAACACCCCCAACTTGAAAAAATGTGTTGGTAGTTGATTAAGAATACTTATTAAAAAAGCTAATAAGAAAGGTTGATACCTCGATTTGGAAATGAAAAAATCAACTTGGGATCCTGGGTCTTTGATCCAGAACACCGACGTTGAACCTGAGAATATCAACCTCGAATCCTAGGATGAGAAACACGAAAGATTAGCCATGAAGGCCAAGATTAGCCATGAAGGCCAAGACTAGCCATGAAGGCCAAAGTTAGCCATGAAGGCCAAGATTAGCCATGAAGGCCAAAGTTAGCCATGAAGGCCAAGATTAACCATGAAGGCCAAAGTTAGCCATGAAGGCCAAGATTAGCCATGAAGGCCAAAGTTAGCCATGAAGGCCAAGATTAGCCATGAAGGCCAAAGTTAGCCATGAAGGCCAAGATTAGCCATGAAGGCCAAAATTAGCCCTAAAGGCCAAAGTTAGCCATGAAGGCCAAGATTAGCCATGAAGGCCAAGATTAGCCATGAAGGCCAAGTGTTAGGTCCAAATGTGTTGTAGAGGGGGGGTGAATACAACTTTTCGATTATGAGTAGCAATAAATACGATGCAATAAATGAACACACAGATTCAAGGAATATATTTCTTTTATATATAACTTGAAAAGGTTGCTACAACATTCATTACAAAGTATAACAGAAGTTGAGAGAGAAGTGAATGATTCTAAGCTCTGTGAATACTCTCTCTCTTTTTCTTGTGTTTTTCTCAATATGCTCACTAACTAAAACATTACACAAGTGCTTCTATTTATACTACATGTAATCTATGACCTGTAGTCTTCAAAGACTAAGATGTACGTGGCCCAATGATGTCCACATAAATCTTGCCTTATCTTGAAAGCTTGGAAATCTGCCAATCAGAAGATGCCATGTGTCATGTTGAAGCTGCACTCTAAGTAGAACTTCTACTTGAGAATTTCTACTTAGCCATCTCGAAATCCTAAGTAGAACTTCTACTTGAGAATTTCGACTTAGCCATCTAGAACATTTCTTACTTAGAAAATATTCTGGTCTTCAACTTGAAACTTCAATGCACATCTTGAGCTTGTGATATCTTCATATCTTCTTTGTTCTTCTACAAGCTCTTGAACATGGATCTTTATTACTGACATAAACTTGCTATCAATGTCCTGACACTTGATGCACTGGTCTGGTTCATAAGTGACTAGTCTTGATAGTGTTTCTGCTTCTTGAATAAATTACCATATTCACTTAGTAACTTGGCTTTCCAATATTTGCTTTCCTTCTTGTTCACTTGAAATCAATTGGTCTTGTTGATACTGATAGTTATGATCTTGATTCTCGAATTCTCAAATCACTGAGGCCTGAACAACTTTGACTTGAACTTCTCTCAATGATTTCTTCTTGGCTTGATCATAGTTAACATGTTCAATTGTATCAATTACCTTGTCTTCATTTAGTATTGATTCCTTGTGACTTCTTGTTCTTGATTGTCTTCTGGTTAAGTATCTTTTCGTTTAATTGAGTTACATTAGTTATAGTGTTACAAGTTAATACACTCTGCCTTTCAATCTCCCCCAATTTGATTGTCTAACAATGACATTCAAATTAATGAAGGATAACTCAACTAAACAATGAGACGAGAAAAGATAATTAACATTACAGTCTTGAAAAATATACAATTACAAGTACATGAAAACAATACAAAGAATTTAAACTAGAAACAGAATTCGAACCTCGAATTAAAGATCATTTGAATGATTCCTATCACCTGGATTATTTCATATCTTTTAGTCAAACTTATATCACCTTATTGGATTCATTCTAAGATGAATTTTCCTCAAGTGAGTTAAAGCAACCGAAAGACATGAAGTTTTTCCAACTTCAAGTTCACACCACTCTGACCTTTAACCCTAATTCCGTTTCCTCTTTCTAGCTTCAGCAGCTTGGTCCTTTTCTTCTTTCTGCCTTCTGCGCTTCTCCTCCTGCTGCTTTTGTTTCTTATATACTGGATCACGAAGTTGCGTCCACCTAGTATTCAACAAACTTACTGCTTCCATCTCTAGAGGGTTCCTGGGTTCTGGGTAAGGATGTTTGAAAAGCCTTCTGAGTTTGTCCACCTCCTGAGTAGTTCTGATCTCTGGAATTTCCTCAAATTTCTTCATGATAAGCCGAGGTTTCCTATGAGTTTTATCAGATTTAAACTGACAGTAGATCATTTTGGGATAGCCTATGACACGGTTAGTATTGTGGACACTAGCCGCATCTCGCTCCAATCGCTTCATTTCCACTACTACATCAGATAGGTAACTCACGAGTCTCTGCTTTTCTGTCACATACTTAATTTCCACATCTTCCCATTTGAACACGTATAACACTTTCTCTAGAAATGCAGCATCTTGAGTCTGCTTCAGCCAGTCTCTACTCATATGCAAGAGTGTTTGCTTCTGGTCTGCATCTATGAATACTAAGGCATCAGCTGCATTATCAGCAAAAGAATGTATCCAGTATACGCTGTCTCTTCCTGGAACACCAACTGCCTCCCTTATCTCTCCTTGTTCCAGTTCTCCAGTAGGAAGATTCAGAGCTTCATCAACATTCTTCATTGCTTGAAGAATATTCCAATTCCTCTCTATCAGCTCTGGTTCAATCTTCACATTATCAAGAGGGTTCGGAGCAATGACATCACACTTCCACACCTCATTGCTCTTCTTTAGTATGACACTTTCAATGGTCTTCACTGAATTATCTTTAAGCACAGAAGCGAATCCCTTACCCATCATTTGCCTACAGACGGCCTTAAGAGATTCCACTGAAAGTTCCATTAATTCCTTTTCCTCCAGGCTCACCCTCTTCAACTTACTGTCAACCACCATCCGGACAACATTTGGATATGCTGAGAATTCTGGACCCTTGTCCTCTGCTAGCCGCATTAACTGATCCCTATACAGAATGCTTAGATTCTCAGAATGAGAGTATTGAATTTTTGTTGCTAGCAAGAACAACTCTGATGCAGATCTTCTCGTCATGAATTGATCATCCACATACATGAAAGACATTGGGACTCCTTCTGTGAAAGACAAAATAACCTGCCACTCCTTTTGCGTTGAATTGTATCCAACCCTGACTTTAGAAATTAATCTCTTTAAAGCATTTATGTAGTCAGCCGCCATTGGATTCTGCAAATTTAGTTGGTAGAACAGATCATCTGCTTCCTTGTTATGCTCTCCTTTTGTACATGGTCCCATCAAAATCTTTCTTGCGTCATCCCACTTCTTCCCTATCCTTCTATTGTCCAGATCGATTTGAGGATCAGCTAGCCTTGCAAGCTCATAATCGTACTGCTTTCCTTGTAGCTCCGCTTTCTTTTCCTGAAACGCAGCACGACCTTGCATTTGCTTCATTTTAAAGAACTCAGCTTGATCCAAGGCTAACTGTTGAGCTTCAAGGGTTTCCTCATCGACAGTAATTTCTTCAGGCAATCCGAAAGACATTCCAGCACCTCCACCCTGATCCTTCAATGATCTCTTTATAGCATGTTTCAACGGTGCATCTTCCATATCGGAATCTGAGTCAAGTACCTCCTGTACTTTTTCTTGATGACTCAGATCAACGAATGGCTCATCTGGCTCAATCGCTATTGCCTTACCCTTTTTCCTTCTTAGAGCCTCTTCATCAATGGACGGCTCAACTTCCATTTCTTTTACAAGATCAGCATGTTCTTGAATTTCTTCGATTTGAACTCCCTGCTGTCTCGTCTCCTTTATATTCTCCCCCTTAGGTGAGTTATCCTGAACTCCACCCTGGTCTCCAGATCCACCAGCTGTATCAAAATCTTCAAACCCGGAACCATAGGCTCCTGCTCCACTAGCACCACCTGTACCAGCATCGGGGGGAGGTTGTTGCGGCGCGAAACACTCTGGGGGCACAAAACTTCTGATTGCGAACATAACTCTGCTTATCTCCACAGCCAGAGTATCCATTGTAAGCTCCATTGCTCCCATCCTGTCATTCAGGGTGTTTCCCAAGACACCAGCAGCATGGCCCATGTCATTTACTTGATTTTTCAAATCAGTAAAAGCTGAAGCTTGAAGTGCCATTCGTGCTGCGTAGTCGTCAAGTGCCCTTTGATTATCTCCAACATTCATCCCTAACTGCCCCATTGACTGCCCAAACTCCTTCATTTGATTTTCCATAAAAGACAAACGAGATTCAAGATTTTCAGAATTAAGGGACGGTGTTTGGTTTAGGTGACCTCGCTCTAATACTCGTTCTGTTGGTATTTGGCGCTCGGTTTCGGGCCTTAAAAATGAAGGTCCCTCTCTCCCTAACCTCTCACACACACTCCCTGTCTCACGCTCGTGTATGTCTTCAATAATTGATCCAAAATATGAAGAAGTACCTGCAGAAACTTGATAAGAAATATAATTTGCAGTTATGGGATCAAATACTGTTTGTTCCTGAGTTGGAATCTCAGGCTGAGAGGCTACAAAGTGTTCTTGTACAACATCAGAACCGATCCTCTTTGTAGCATCAGTACGTACCGGTGAAGGTACGGCTGAAGTTTTTAAAGCTTCATGTCCTCTTGAAGCAACAGTATCTTTAAGAGGTACAAAATCATCATCAAAATCAAAATCCCTATGTGCAGATTGTTCAAGGGGTGAACCACTCTCGTGAGGTGGAGTGGTTGCGTGTGACACTCTAGGGTTTGATTGAGGTTTAGAAGTAGCAGCATGAGAAGTTTTGGCTTTCTTTCGAATAAGTTGCTGCTCTTCGGGTTCACTCTCCTCATCATTTCCTACATCTACATGTGCTGGCTGTTTGGATTCCGGTGACTTGGATGACAAGGAATTAGAAATATGGCTCTTACCCTGGGATAGATTCTGCGGGCTAGCAGTCTCTTGGGTCATGGAATCAGAAACATGGGAAGAGGAATGAGTAGAATGTGGAGAGAGATTACCTGATTCATTACCTTGTTCATCACCGCTTTGCTCATCAGGAATCGCTTCAAATGCCTCAGCATGAGCAGACCGATTCGGTGCATGTGATGAAGCTTGTGAGAAGTCCATCAAGGTGGTAACTCCCTCATCATATGTAAGCCACATTTGTAAGGTTTCAGGAACAGACATCGGTTTTCCATGATGTTTATCCTGATTTTCAACTGTTGAAAGTGACTTAGTGCCCATCCCTAGCGGTGCAGATGATGAACCACTGGCAAAGCTCCGTCTAACTGCAAGAGCATCCTTCGGTACTAAACCATTTATCAGCATCTGTAGGAACCGAGGAAACCAGCAGACAACATCTGTGGTGTTGAGGTCTCTGCTTGCAGGAGATCCCATCACAGCCACTATCTCAGAGAGAACTATTCGTCCATAATTGATATCCAGCTCTCTTGCTAGGGCAATTCCGAGGTTTTGCATGGGAATGGAAATTTGATGGTAATCGCTTTCTCGTGCCCGAAAACATCTTGTGATGGCCTCGAAAAAGTAATTCCATTCCACATGAAGAAATTGTTTTTGGATGTTTCCAGTGATCCGGCCAGTCGGAGGATAACACCCTATTTCTTCAAAGAATTTGAGGCGATCTGCAGCTGTAGGTTCTGGATCATAAGCATCTTTAACAGGGAATCCAAGAACCTTGTTAACAATTTGTTCAGTCACCACATATTCCTGACCCGCTAAGGTAAACCTGAAACCAAAGGGGGTTGATTTGCTCCCAAAAGAAACCGCACTAGTCCATAATTGCTGTAAAGCATCATGCACTAGTGTAGGTTTAGCCGTAAAAGCAGTGCTAGCTTTGGAATACAAATTTAGAAATCGTATCCAAGACTTAAAGCGCGGGAGTTGATCACCAATTTCCGTAGAAATATTATAAAAATTGTTTTTGGCAAGTGAAAATTGGTGAGCCATTTTAATTAAAAGTTTTTCTTGAAAAAGATGTGAAATTTCAATTTTAATTTCTGAAAAACAATTAATTTATAATAAACAGTTTTATCCCTTTTAATTTAACAAGAACAGCAATAGTCCCTTTTTCAGAAAAATTAACTTTTAATTAATCAAGAACACAAAAGTTCCTCTTTGAGAAATCAAACTACGGGATGCAATTAACAGTTGATGGAAGGCAAATTTCAAGCCAATGATTAACTCTCCACTAACAGTGAAATACTTGTGTGAAAACGTGTATGAACAGATCTGTGTACTTTTGTGTGTATATACGTGTGTATATATCGATGAAGATGAACAGATACACAATCACAGAAAGTAATGATGACACACAAGTGATATCAGTCAAAAAATGGGCATCAATTCGTTGTCCGTAAGAGATTTGTCACAAAAATCACGAATCAGTGATTGAATGTATGAAATCGCCTGTATATATGGTGCGGCTGTAAAACTCAAATTAGGTAAAAGTGAAAGAAAACATCGAGTTAGATATGTATATATAGACATGAATGTGCAATGACAGAAATGCCCCTGATAAAAAGTGTGAAAAACACTAAGTACATACAGGGAACACTCTATCTCGAACCTCAAGTCGAACTTCGAGATAAAGTTCGAGATAGGTGTCAACTCGAACTTTTAGCACTTAGCAAAAATCAGCAAGGAAATCTATCTCGAAATTCGAGATAAAGTTCGAGTTAGCAGTTGACTCGAAAAACTTAAACCACTTGAACCATTAATCTATCAAAGATCATGTAAACAGCACACTACCAACATTACTAGGGATATCTATCTCGAAATTCAAGTAGAAATTCGAGATAGACTTCGAGTTAGGAGTTAACTCGAAATAAATCCCCTTGGAATACAACTGAGAGCTCTATCTCGAACATCAAGTCGAAATTCGAGTTGAGTTTCGAGATAGAGTCTAACTCGAAATTATTCAATAACTCGAAATTTTCTCAGTTCTTTACAAAAATATCTCCAAAAATGGAAACTTATCTCAACCTTCGAGATAAAGTTCGAGATAGAATTATCTCGAATATTTTGAAGAAAATAAAGATAGGCACACTGGTAACTCTAAGTCGAACTCTAAGTCGAATTTCGAGTTGAATTTCGAGATAGAGGCTAACTCGAAATTCTTCCCAGACTTAGAATTTTCAAAACTTCACACTGGAAGCTCAAATCGAAATTCAAGTCGAATTTCTAGATGAGTTTCGAGATAGACACTAACTCGAAATTTTGAAGATACTTAGATTAATTTGACAATTTTTCTTTGAAAAACTCAACAATTAATTTTGTCAAATTAATATAAATATCAATTCAAGGATTTTAATATATGACATAATTAAAACATTCCTTGATAATTCTAAGGCCTCTAATTACATGAAAAACACAGGTAAATTCATCTAAAAATCATGCAAAATTTAGAATATTATGAATTTAACTCCCCCTATGTTCATGCAATCTAACAAACATAAATTCACAGATTTGTGCTATAAAAGACACTTAAAACACACTGAATTCATGCAAAATCACACTATATGCATCCTATAATAATCATTAATTAGGCATTTTAAAGTCTAAACACATAATGATTAAATATCTTGCATATACCAACATAACCATGGATTTTACAGATAGAAGGCTTTACTAACTTGTGTTAAGCATTCCCAATTCACCAACCAACCTATTGAATGTTACTTCATCAAGAGGTTTGGTGAATATATCTGCAATTTGTTGCATTGTGGGCACAAAATGTAGCTCCACAGTCCCCTCCTCGACATGTTCTCTTATGAAGTGATACCTGATGTCGATGTGCTTTGTTCTTGAGTGATCTACAGGATTGTTGGTTATGGCAATGGCACTTGTGTTGTCACACATAATTGGAATTTTCTTGTGCTCCATGCCATAATCCTTCAATTGGTTCCTCATCCACAGTATTTGAGATACACAGCTTCCAGCAGCAATGTACTCAGCTTCAGCAGTAGAAGTAGATACTGTATGTTGTTTTTTACTTTGCCAGGACACCAATCTTCTGCCAAGAAATTGACAAGCACCAGATGTGCTTTTCCTATCAATCCTGCAACCTGCATAATCTGAATCCGTATAGCCAATTAGATTAAAACCTGTATCTCTTGGGTACCAAATTCCTAGATTTGGTGTGCCCTTGAGATACCTAAAAATTCTTTTGACGGCTATGAGATGTGATTCTCTAGGATCCGCTTGGAATCTTGCACATAAACAAGTCGCGAACATTATATCGGGTCTACTTGCAGTTAAATAGAGAAGTGAGCCAATCATACCTCGATAGCTTGTGATGTCAACTGATTTACCTGATTTGTCTTCATCAAGCTTCGTGGCTGTTGCCATGGGAGTCTTGGCTGCTGATGCATCTTCTAGATTATACTTCTTGAGTAAATCTCTGACGTACTTGGATTGACAGATAAAGATACCATCTTTTCTCTGACTGATCTGTAATCCAAGGAAGAAGGACAGCTCTCCCATCATGCTCATCTCGTATTTGTCTTGCATTAGCTTAGCAAATTTCTCGCACAAGCGCTCATTCGATGACCCAAAGATAATATCGTCCACATATACTTGAACAAGTATTAGATCATTCTTCACATTCTTATAGAACAATGTTTTGTCAATTACTCCCCTAGTAAAACCACTTTCAATTAAGAATACAGATAGGGTTTCATACCAACATCTTGGGGATTGCCTGAGGCCATAGACTGATTTGAAGAGAAGGTACACAAAATCTTCAAGTTCTGGATCAATGAAGCCAGGCGGCTGTTCCAGATACACTTCTTCTTCTAACTCTCCGTTCAGGAAGGCACTTTTCACATCCATCTGGAAAACCTTGAAGTTCTTATGTGCTGCAAATGCCAAAAACATCCTGACTGCCTCAAGTCTTGCAACTGGTGCATAGGTCTCATCATAATCAATTCCTTCACGCTGAGAATAACCTTTTGCAACCAAACGAGCCTTGTTTCGTGTTACAAGTCCGTTTTCATCCATTTTATTTCTGAATACCCACCTTGCTCCAATTACTGATTTGTTCTTTGGTCGGGGTACCAGTTTCCAAACTTTCTGCCTTTCAAACTGATTGAGTTCCTCTTGCATTGCAATCACCCAATCAGCATCACCAAGAGCTTCTTCTATTTCTTTAGGTTCAAGCTTGGATAAGAACCCAGAAAATAAGCAAATATTAGCCAGGTCAGCTCTTGCATTTCTTCTAGTAGACACACCAGCATCTGGATCACCAATAATCAATTCAAACGGATGGTCTCTATTCCATACTCGTTCTCTTGGAAATTGTCTTGATGATTCAGCATGACTTTCTGAATTGTGGTGCTGACTACTTTGAATACTTTCACTAACTCCCCCTGAGTTAGTGCCAGCTCCTACAGAACTAGAGTCAACTCGATTCGAGCCTTGAACAGTAGTCCTTGAGCTGCTATTTACTCCCCCTGAGTTGTTGCCGATTCGTACTGAAGAAGTCTCTCCTGATCTTGTAGAATTAGCTTGTTCACTAGACTCAGGTTCTTCACGTACACTTGGAACATTTAATGGGACAACCAACTCAGGTTCATCTTCAAGATCTTCTAAGTCCAGATTCTGAAATTTTAGGGACTCAGGTTCACTAGAATCTCTTGAAATAGATGAGAGTTTGGTATCGTCGAATCTGACGTTGTAGCTTTCAGTCACTTTTCGATCATTCACTAAGAACACCCTATAAGCTGCTACCACATCTGTGGAGTAACCAACAAAGATTCCTTCACGAGCTTTTGCCGCAAACTTACCTAGATTTTCATCATCTATAAGTACATAGCATTTTGCTCCAAATACATGAAAATATTTGATTGTTGGTCTTCTGCCATTCATTAGCTCACATGGTGTCTTTTCTTTATCTTTTATGATCAAGGATCGATTTTGAGTGTAACACACGGTACTCACTGCTTCTGCCCAGAAATACAGAGGAAGTTTCGAATCATACAACAAAGTTCTTGCTGCTTCAACCAATGTTCTATTCTTCCTTTCAACCACTCCATTTTGTTGTGGAGTTCTCGGGGCTGAGTACTGACGACGTATTCCTTTAGATACACAGAAGTCATTTAGCACTGCGTTTTTGAATTCAGTGCCATTGTCTGATCTAATCGTCTTCACAGTAAGTGTTGAAACATTCTCAATTTGAGTGATGTGATCAATGATTAAGAAAGGTACTTCGTCTTTCGTCATTGCGAACAATACCCATGTATACTTGGAGAAGTCATCCACGATTACCAATGCATATCTTTTCCTAGACAAAGATAGGACATTCACTGGACCAAACAAATCCATATGAAGAAGTTGCAGAGGCTCAGTGATACTTGAAATTTCTTTGCTTTTATGCGATGCTCGCTTCGACTTTCCCATTTCACAGGCTTCACAGAGTCCTTTCGGAGCGAACTCCATTTGAGGTAGATCTCTCACCAATTCTCGCCTCGCGAGAGCATTCATCGTTTTGAAGTTTAAGTGAGATAACTTTTTGTGCCATAACCAGCTTTCATCATCCGAAGCTTTGCTGTAGAAACAGGTAACTTGATTCTGATTTGCTGAATCCATGTCTGCAACAAAAAGATCTGCCTTTCGAACTCCTCTCAAAGCCAGTTTGCCTTCCTTGATGTGAGTGATTGATACACCTTTCTTGTTGAAGACAATTTCGTAACCTTTGTCACAGAATTGACTAATACTCAACAAATTATGCTTTAATCCCTCAACATAGGAAATATCTTCAATGATGACATTGCCAGTTTTCAGTTTGCCATATCCCTTTGTCACACCTCTGCTGTCATCTCCAAAGGTAACATAAGGGCCAGCTTTCATAACCAACTCTGTAAGCAGGGACTTGTCTCCAGTCATATGCCTCGATGCTCCACTGTCTAGCACCCATATAACTTTATTTCTCTTTTGTTTAATGCCCTGCAATGACAGATTGGTTAGACTTTCTTCGGAACCTAACTTTGATTGGGCCCGGCTTTTCGATAAGATTGATAATCAACAGATTTAACAACAGGAGATGCACTTTTCTTAACATAACTAGAGCTTTCGACTTCCTCCTTTCCTTTCTCAGACTTGACATATTTATCAGTCCTAGGAGAAGGTTTGTCACTCCTAACTTTAGGAGGACTGACAGTCTTGGCTCTCCCAAACTTCTTTTTGTTGTTTGAACTAGCAGCAGTATTTGAGCATGACTGGCTAGATGCATTCATTAAATTCACAAAAGTTTGCATGACGTTAAAAGTGCATGGCATACAATTAGGTTGACCACACTGTGCATGATTCTGATGCAGATTATTCATTGTATGTGTGACAGGCATGGCATGTGTAGCAGTGCATGCATAAGAAAGATGTTCAGTAGATTTACAGTGATAACATGCTTTCTTTATTCGTTCAGCCTTAACCTCTTTTATGCCTTTCTTCCCTTGTTGTTTAACAGCCTTAGCTCCTATTCCTAGTCTAGATTCATCACTAGGAAAATTGATTTTAACTTGTTTAATAGGAGTTATAGGTTGTGCGTTCTGACGATCTTCCATCTCAATCTCATATCTAGCTATCAATTCAGTCTCTTCTTCTTCTATTCTAGGAACAAGGTGTTTGTAGATGGGTTTGACAGAAGGTTTAAAGATGCTAGGAATATCATTTTTAAGGTCACTGGAACTAGTGTCTATAGGTCTCTTCCCATCTTTCTTAGAAAGATTAGAATAATCAAGTCCTACACCTACTCCAGTTATCTTCTTAAACACATCATTATCTACATACACTTTACTAGCAGCTAGTTTGTAAGCTTCACATTTAGTTTCTAACTCAGCTAGTTTGTTCCTTAAACATGATTCTATTTCCTCCTTAAGGACGAGCTTGTGTTCCAAAGATTTAATAAAATCTCTTAGAGAAGTATCTACAGTGCAAGCAGCCTCTAACTCTTCCACTTTTGCCTCAAGCATTCTGCTTTTGGCGACAAGTGTTTTCTGTTCCTTTTGAGAAGTGTCTAGGCTTTTGCACAACATGTAGATCTCTTCGCTAAGAGCCCCGTTCTGTTCCTTATAATCATCAATAGACATTTCTACTTTAAGGGTTAGAACTGGTACCTCTGGTTCCTCTGATGTCTCAGCCATGAGCGCAAAGTTTGCTACATGAGTAACCTCTTCCTCATCTGAATCATCCCAAGCTCTTCCTTCTGTTACTACTAAAGCTCTTTTACCATGTTTTTCTTTCATCAGCGATTCATACTTGCTTTTGAGGGCTTCAAATGTCTCTTTTGGATAAGTCTGTTTAGGCTTTTTGCAGTCCGAGGCAAAGTGTCCAGGTTCTCCACAGTTATAGCATTTGAACTTCATTTTGAAATCCAAAGGAGATTTGTAGCTGGTACTCTTGCCTTTACCTTGGTAGCCTGACGAACTACCTCCACCCTTAGCAGCCCGATAATAAGATGAAGAATTTCTCTGTGGTCGGTTGCTCTTTCTGAATCTCATGTTGCTGAACTTCCTTGCCATGTATGCCACGACACTATCGTCCATGTTGTCCAGCTCTTCTTGGGTGAAGTAGTCATCATCACTGTTGGATGCGCACTCGTCATCATTATCAACTTGATGTGGTGCAGGTGATGATTTAGGCTTTGCTGCAACCATTGCCTTCTTAGACTCTTCCTCATCAGCAACTAATCCTGATGCTGTTTCTTTTCCCTTTGAATCATTGTCCCATGCTTGATCTTGAAGAGTTTCCAGCTCATAGGTCTTCAGAATTCCATAATATTCTTCCAGAGAAGTTGTATGCAAATCTCTGGTTTCTCTGATTGCGTAGACTCTATGTTCAATGCTCTTTGGCTGGTTCCTCAAATATCTCGTATTGGTTTCAACCATGGGGAGAGTTACACCTCTCAGATTCAAATCCAATACCAACTGACTGAATCGTAGGTAGACATCTGTTATGCTTTCTCCCTTTCGTATTCTAAAGGTGTCATACTCCATCTTGAGTATAAGTGTCTTGTTGCTTCTAACCTCTGCAGATCCTTCCATGACAACTTCTATCTTGTCCCAAATCTTCTTTGCTGTATTCAAACCTTTGACTATGTTGAACATTTCATGATCAAGAGATTCCATCAAGGTTTGTCTTACTGCAGTATCATAAGCTATTTGCTCCTTGTCAGCATCCGTAAAGTCCGCTGCCTTTTTGGGCTCAGACCGAGCAGGTATAACCTCCTCTCCTTCCGTACGCTCAGGAATAGCTTTCATTGGAACGAATTTACCCTTTTCAAGGACTTCCAGATACTCAGGGTTAATACTCTCTAAGTAGAGTCTCATTCTGAAAACCCATTCTTCATAGTGATCTCGGTTGAACATTGGGATCTTGAAAGAATTTTTAGGAGCCATTTCAAATCTTGTCACTAAAAATCTCTAAGTACCCAAGACTAGGCTTATGTAGAATATCTATGTAGAACTTCTGCCAAGTCGAAATTTCTCTAAGTAGAAATTTTTGCTCAAGTCGAAATTTCTCTTAAGTAGAAATTGTCCAAGTCGAAATTCACCAAGTAGAAATTGTCCAAGTCGAAATTCTATGTAGAAAATCTCAAGTAGAAATTCTATGTAGAACTTTTGTCCTTAGAATAATTTTTCTTCTGCAGATTACTTTAATGTTGAATAAACAATATCACCACTAAAACACCCTTTTTGACTTTTGATTACTTTACACGCCGAAAGTGACTAACCCACTTGCAAAGCACTGAGTACACTTTCTTTTGCTTTCGGCCAAGGAATAATAATCAAATCAAAAGTACAAAAACACCTTTTTGACTATCTTATTTGTTTGAAAAAGGAGATCAAAAAGTTGTTGGGTTATCTTCTTTGACAAGAACAGATGATGAACACTCAAGAACACCAAATATCAATGAACCCAGATTAATTCACAAAAATTAATTAAAATACACTCAAGCCAAATAATCACACCTGGAGTATTTAAATAATTTTTTTCCCGGATGAGTTTTCACTGGAAATGAATTAAAGCTCACTTTTCGAAAAAATGAAAAGTAGATCTAGAAAATGAAAACTCACGATTCTTCTACCAAACACAAGGATCTATGTTTTGTATGTTAAACATCCGCTCTGATACCAATTGTTAGGTCCAAATGTGTTGTAGAGGGGGGGTGAATACAACTTTTCGATTATGAGTAGCAATAAATACGATGCAATAAATGAACACACAGATTCAAGGAATATATTTCTTTTATATATAACTTGAAAAGGTTGCTACAACATTCATTACAAAGTATAACAGAAGTTGAGAGAGAAGTGAATGATTCTAAGCTCTGTGAATACTCTCTCTCTTTTTCTTGTGTTTTTCTCAATATGCTCACTAACTAAAACATTACACAAGTGCTTCTATTTATACTACATGTAATCTATGACCTGTAGTCTTCAAAGACTAAGATGTACGTGGCCCAATGATGTCCACATAAATCTTGCCTTATCTTGAAAGCTTGGAAATCTGCCAATCAGAAGATGCCATGTGTCATGTTGAAGCTGCACTCTAAGTAGAACTTCTACTTGAGAATTTCTACTTAGCCATCTCGAAATCCTAAGTAGAACTTCTACTTGAGAATTTCGACTTAGCCATCTAGAACATTTCTTACTTAGAAAATATTCTGGTCTTCAACTTGAAACTTCAATGCACATCTTGAGCTTGTGATATCTTCATATCTTCTTTGTTCTTCTACAAGCTCTTGAACATGGATCTTTATTACTGACATAAACTTGCTATCAATGTCCTGACACTTGATGCACTGGTCTGGTTCATAAGTGACTAGTCTTGATAGTGTTTCTGCTTCTTGAATAAATTACCATATTCACTTAGTAACTTGGCTTTCCAATATTTGCTTTCCTTCTTGTTCACTTGAAATCAATTGGTCTTGTTGATACTGATAGTTATGATCTTGATTCTCGAATTCTCAAATCACTGAGGCCTGAACAACTTTGACTTGAACTTCTCTCAATGATTTCTTCTTGGCTTGATCATAGTTAACATGTTCAATTGTATCAATTACCTTGTCTTCATTTAGTATTGATTCCTTGTGACTTCTTGTTCTTGATTGTCTTCTGGTTAAGTATCTTTTCGTTTAATTGAGTTACATTAGTTATAGTGTTACAAGTTAATACACTCTGCCTTTCACCAAGATTAGCCATGAAGGCCAAAGTTAGCCATGAAGGCCAAGATTAGCCATGAAGGCCAAAATTAGCCATGAAGGCCAAAGTTAGCCATGAAGGCCAAAGTTAGCCATGAAGGCCAAGATTAGCTATGAAGGCCAAACTTGAGGAGGTCGTCATGAATCTCCAATCAAGATCCAAAGATTGAAACTTCAAGTCAAAACTCGAAGATCAATCTGAAATATTGGATCTTCGATCTAAAACTATCTATTACAGATGGAAGGAACCGTTATAATTCATACAGCCAGAGAAGAAACAACGGATATAATCGCTGGAGCTGCAAAACAAGTGACTTCTGAAAAGCTAAATACGCTTAAGGAGTTAATTAAGGAGATCAACCATAATCACAAGATTAGTAGTGCTAATCATAAGTTAAGGAGTAATATCGTCAGAAGTCACGAAGGACCAAACTGACGACTAAAGATCAAGATCAAGGTTCTTGATCCTTAGGATCACTGATGGTTTTTAATCCTAGATCCCTGACGACTTAAGATCAAGATCAAGATTCTTGATCCTTAAGATAATGAAGTCACGAATGACCAAGATAGTAACTTGAGATCAAGATCAAGATCCTCGATCCTCAAGACCACGGAGGGTTTTTACGTCCGGGTCGCCTAGCTAGCCGAGAGGCAATCGACCACGGTGCACGAGGGGCCGCAGCCGACCACCTCCCAGCCGACCAGGTCCCGGCCAACCAGCTCTGGAGGAGGGGGTCCAGCCGACCAGCTCTAGAGGAGGAGGACCAGCCGACCAGGTCCCGGTCGACCAGCTCCGGTGGAGGGGGTCCAGCCGACCAGGTCCTAGCCCTGGATCCGGCCGATCTAGGGTTAGTTCGTGGTCCTGGATCCCGAATTTTTCAGTGAACTTCGGGTAGTTTTCAAACCTAGATCTCGACTTTTTCAGCGAATCTCGGATGATTGTCAATGCTAAAAAGAGGTCGAGATTAGCACAGATTAGTGCCGTTTAAGCGCTGATTAGTGCCGATTAACACAGATTAGTGCCGTTTAAGCGATGTTTAGTGCCTATTAGCATCGTTTAGTGCCGATTAGTGCCGTTTGTTCCGTTTTATGCCACTTAACATCGTTTAACACTGTTTAAACGTTGTTTAAGGCTGTTTAGCGCTGTCTAGTGCAATTTAACACCGCTTAGTGTCGTTCAACATCGTCGTAAATGCGTCGGTCGCTCCACGCTTTACATCAAGATGATATTGTTGAAAATACTCACTTAAGAGTAATAAACCCTGACCCAAGTCTCGAATAAGGCCGTTATAACTTCAAGGAAAACCTGATCAGTTTTCCTAGAAGTTGGGGGGCAAATGATATGGGCTAGAAATAAGCCCTAAAGACGCATTTAATGTGGCATTAATTAGACTTAGAATGGTCCAAACGTGGGCCCACCAGATGGGCCCAAACCCTAATTATAATATTAATTTCGTAATTAATATTAGGGGTAATAAACAGCTCAGCAAATAAGAGTCAAACAAGGATATAACTCTTGCTTGGCTTAGCCTCCAAGATACATATCTCAACATGGAAACTGATTCCTAAAAGGAAGGGATCTAGAACCTTCCTTGAGGTGGTGGCTTGCCCACCAAGTCTCTGACTCCCACCATAATTCTAAGGCTTCTCAGCCTATATGAAGGGTCTGACCCCTCATTCTCAGAACTACGTTGGGCAGAGCTCCATACGTCACCCACCACGTTTTGGCTTAATCCTCGAATAAGTACATGCAAGCCACTGCATCCTAGGTGAGCCCTTGCCTTCATAGCCCCGAGGGCACCATCACCTAGAACTACGTCTTGGCTTGATTCTCAATAACGAGATATGTAGGCACTCTGTGAGGACCGATTAGTCCCGAACACGGAAACAACCATTAAAGCTCGAAGCTCACCAACCCTAGCATTAAATACAATTCGTAACCTAGTTTTTATTCCACGACACTTTTTTTTTTGACAACATTGACCTTCTAAAAAATATTCACATCATATAATTCACATTTAATATTAAATAAGAAATTTTTAAATACGCGATTTTTTTAGGTCGTTATAACTACTCGGCTCGACTCGGTTGTTAACGAACTCGAGTTCGAACACAGAATTCTGCTCGATAAGCTTATCGAGTTTTGCTCGAACTCGTTTAGGAAAACTCGAACTCGAACTCGTTAAGGAAAAACTCCACTCGACTCGTTTGCAGCCCTATTTTAAATAATAAATTTTAAAATAATATTTTAAAATAATAAATTTTAAAATATTTTAAATGGAGAACGTATATGTACTCCAAGTACTCCAATTAAAACAGTACTTCATAGAACTTTACTCTATATTTATATCATATATATGTTTAAAAAATGTCTACACTTAAATATATTTTTGAAAAATATATTAAATAATGAACACAGACATATATTATTAATTATAAATATATTATAAATTATAAATATTATATATAAATATATATTAATTTTTCCATTTTCGGATTTGGATATTCCGGATTCGGATGCGGATAATATCCTATTCATTTCGGATGCGGATAATATTCTATTTTTTCGAATACGAATACAAATATTTCGGACGAATATCGGATATTTCGAATATTACACTTATGTAATGATTTTATAATCTGTAGAATGAATTTGTTCAATAATAGCTATAAGCCTATAATCGAAACCAAAATTCTTTGGTACCTGGGGGCTGCGAAGATCATAGGCTCTGCGAACTTGATGATTGAGATTTGAGGGTAACATTGTATAAGCACGCTACGTGAAATTAACATGATGCTTTGTTGCGTATCAAAACTATCTTGTAATAAAGTGGTGCAGTGGAGTACTCCAAATTCCCCGGTTTTCTAGTCATTAAAGTGATTAATCCAGAATCATTTCTATTAATCGTGCGAATATTTTATTTTTTCTGATTTACAAGCACTGATATATTGCCCAATGACGTGGAATTTCATGTGAGGCTATACTTGATAACAATTATTTCACTTCCTAAATTAATCCTAGTTGATTATTATTTTTTTTTTTGTCAAGAACAACTTTTTAATTATATCGAAATACAATAATTAGGAAATGGATTTCTTTCATTCAAAAAAATTTATCATCTAACTGAAAATATACATATTAATTCAGTACATTTAGATAATAAAATTTTAATGTTATCTCCTTGCAATTTTTATCTATTCCTTTTTTAATTTTTTTTTCCCAAATCTGTTCTCTTTTCTATTTTTGTTAGTAATCGTGGATGTTGATACTTGTTTTTTTTTTTTTATAAAATTTCATTCATTAATGAAAAGTCATACGACATCGTATAAATGATAGCGTGAGAACTGAAACTGAGTATTTAGAGAGTTTAAAAAGTAAAAAAGGTGCAATTTTTTAGGTTTTTGGGCATCAAACAGAAGTAATGGAATCTGTGTTGGTGCATGCATTGTCGTGATATGATGTTACTGATTTTCAGTAAATAGGAACAATATTCGGTGAGTGAGTTCAAGATATCAAAAGATACAAGTATCCAAGAAATAGTAAATGACTTACAAGTTACAATAATTGCTATTTGATATTGTTTATTATATATTGTGGGTGTTGGCCTCATATATCACAATTTGAAAGCAAATGGTCCCAAATATCATAGTTCAAAAACTTGGCCCCAAATATCACTCCAAAACACATTTTGAAGTAGTGTCTTTTTTTTAAACGCTGATGCGTCGAGCGCTTTTTTTTTTTGGTTGAAAACGCCAATTGAAATGGCATTAATGTTAGTCACAGAGGCATGTCTGTATACATCTAATAACAAGCCTAATTGTTTGTAATGTTCTGCATTACCTACACGACCTCTTAACTGAGGGAACCTCTAGTTGTAGAGTTTCTATTTGTTCTGTACTTGTAATAGGCACCAAATCCTAGTTGTGTAACTATACTTATATAGTCAAGAATAATGCTTGAAAGAAGTTCCAAGGTTCATGCCTCGAGCAAGAAGATAAAGACTGTCAAATAATCACAGTTGGGATTTGAAGAAATGAAGAATTCGCCTAAGTACCAATTCGAGAAGTATATTTGTCTATTCGAGAAGTCTGGGATTCGATATCTCAAGACACTATTCGATATCTCTGAATACACTGTTCGATATCTCATTCGATATCTCAGAGATTCGATATGTCTACTACTCTATTCGAGAACTCAAGAAGTCAACAAGTCAAAGTGGTATTCGAGTTCTCAAAGAGTCAACAAGTCAAAGTTCCATTCGATATCTCAAGGACTCAGAAAGCTATTCAAGATCTCAGGGATTTGACAAGTCACAATGCTCTATTCGAGAACTCAAGGATTCCCAGATAAAAGAGCTATTCGAGAAGTGGTTCGATATGTCAATATAACAGTATTCGAGAACTCAGAGTTATCGATCAAGTCAATTCTATTTCTCGAATCACTTACTTAGTCACTTCTCGAATACATTCTTGGAGACAAAATACTGAAGAAATTGTACAAGTCTGAAACCTGCAACAAGCCAATGCACTTTATGGACCACAATCTGTAACGTGCTCTGGAAAGCCTACAAGGAAGCTTGGAGATATAGAAGAGACAAAGGGCTAAAGAAGTGGATCTGAACAGGCTTTGCAAAGTCAAATCTGTAACCGTTTGGACACTTACTCAAAAAGGATAGACAGACTAGAAAGTAATTTGTTCAGCTACCTTATTTGTAGTAAGTAGGTTGTATCCATGTTCTATAAGGATACAGCCTCACTTCCTTAGTCATTAACTTTTGAGAGTCAAGTTTTTCATACACCGTAAGCTATATCTCTCTGAGAAAAACGAAGCTGAGAATACTATCATTTGTATTCACAGATTGTAGCAACCTTTATCTAATAATACATTAGATTAAAATGATATTGTGTCTTGGGTTGTTCGTTATCCGCATCTACACCTTTGCACACACAAACACTTATCTGCTACATAGACTCGAGCCAAAGAAAAGTTCAAGAATCCATTCACCCCCCTCTGTATTCTTTTACTGTATTCAATACTCAACAGTTAACACTCATAACACTTTCTAACCTAGCATCTTCCCCCCAAAACTCAACATCATCTAGTGTTTTTTTCATTTTTTTTTGAAAACGCCAATTGAAGTGGCGTTAACACTCAACACACATTTTAAACTAACGTCTCCCCCCAAAAACTCAACACGATCTAGCGTTATAAAACAAAATAATTTCCTCCCCTACAAAACGCTAAACGCGGTAGCGTTTTTTAAAAAAAATAAAAAAATATATAAAACGCTACACGAAGTAGCGTTTCTACTAAAAAAATTAAAACGCTACACGCTACTGTGTTATAGCGTGATATTTGGGGCCAAGATTTTGAGCTGTGATATGTGGGACCATTTACTTTGAAATTGTGATATTGGGGGCCATTTTTCATATATTGTATTGTATCTATTTTGAACATAAGAACAAACAAATCAGGCTCTTTCTAAAATAAACTCTTCATTCTTAATGGATTGACCTGAATTGAATGGAACACTTTTGAATCGTTAAGATTGTTTGTTTAGTTTTTAAAGTTCTGATTGAACCCAAAATCTTCTGACCGATTAAGAAACCCAATCTCAGCTTAACGATTCAGAGAGTGTTTGCTCGTGCACAGTACTTGTCAAGTTGTCGTGATTTTTTTATTATTTTTTTTTTCATGTAAAGAATGCTATATCATACTTTCTCTATATTTTGATTATCCAATCAATTATGTGAAAAAATAAATTATGCATTTAAAATAATTATTATATTTGAAAATAATGTATTTCTTTGTTATTATAATATTCATATTTGTTTGACTCTTCATTTCCCTTAAGGTTATTACAATGTAAAAATATTACATGTTTTGAATTCAACTATATCTTAATATTTTATTTTCGCTGACAATTTAAATTAAAAAAAATTATTTTTATTGGTTAAAAAAACTTATGTTTTACCTTTAGTGTCAACTTATAAATTATGAAATAATATTGAAATTATTAGAATGAGTTGAAAAAATCCTTCATGCAATTATATTATAAAATCTATATATATAATATTAATTAAGTTATATATGTATCATGAATTTGAAATTTCTTAAATTTGATTTTTTAAACCGTTCAGATAACATGATTCAGTCAAATAGCTCATTAAATATTCATATTAATCATTTAGAATTTTAATCATTTAAAAATTTTAATAATTCAGAGAAGATGATTCAGATTAGACAAATGACCCCTAAGGCTGCCGTTGAAGCCAATTTTCGTCATGGACTAAGCTTCAGATTAGATTTATAATCGGGTATTCGTATAGAGCTATAAAATTAGGGTTTTGATATACATGGAAATTTTAGGGAAAGAATTAGGGTTTATGTAATTTTGGGACTGAGCTTGAAAGAGTTAATTCTAAGAGATAATAGAATTTCGGGGGTCCCTTCTAAAGGTGCCTACGTATCCTTTTATAAGGAATCAAGCCCACGTAGTTTTTTTTGGTATCGGATCTGGTTTAGGCCCATACTCCTAATCTTTAGGAGCAAGTCACCTATAGATGTTAAGTTTCTTCGTTTATTATATTCCCAATTATATTGGTTTAGTCGAATATCCATGTCCATATTTTGTATCAACAAGTCCCCAGTGTTTCAGCCAAGGGAAAACCTTGATAGTATTGATGGATGCAGCGTAGCCAACTAATCAACCGCTTTATCAAATCAGATCAAAGTTCTATGCTGCTTTATCAAATCAGATCAAAGAGAAAAGAACACCTGGATAATGCGGAACGTGATATTATACCTCCAGCGGTCCCCTTCCAGAATTTCTATGTGTTGTTCTGATGCATATGCATCGATATTTACTGTACTCCAGGTCAAACCTTTCTGGAACTATAAAAGGTATTAAAGATGTCGGAACGCCGAAACAAATCAAGGCGTCTTCCAATTGGAACAACTGTTGGAACAGAAATTTCTGACAACTTATAATGTACAAGGGAAGAATCTACATAGATAATTATATATGTTGGAAATGTTTGTAATCTCAAACATATGGTTAATGTGCTAACGTCTAGTAGTTTTTGTTTCATTGAATAAGCAAGTAATGCAAGCACATGGAGGGCAGTAGTACACATGTTGCTAGCACTTGTAGTAGTAGTGGTACGCATGTAGTTTGTAGTAGTGGTGTTGCATAGTGCGATCGATGCATGGCAGTAGTGGTGTTGCAGGGTGCAATCGATCGCACCATCTCGTGTGCACCTATCCTTTCTCTGCACTATATATAGTGCTTGAATCCTAGCTTGAACGATCATCTCTTGTAAGCACTCGATAAGTCTCAAAGCATCTTTGTTCTTTCTCTTTCACAAGTACTTGTGATACATCTAGCAATATATATATATATATATATATATATATATATACAACTGCATTATTTCTCAACACTTGGTATCAGAGCAGGTTAGCACCTGGTGAACAAAGACAGACGAGTATGGAGGCTAACAAGAGTGTGAAGAATGGGTCGATAGGTCTAAGTTATCCGATGCTGGATAGGAGCAACTACACAGCATGGGCTATGAAGATGAAGGTGTTTATAAAGGCCCAAGGGGCGTGGAATGCCATAGAACCAAAAGATTCAAAGGTTGCAGTCGATGATAAGACTGATCAGGTGGCGTTAGTAATGATTTATCAGGGAATTCCAAAAGGAATGTTGCTGTCACTCGCAGATAAAGAAACAACAAAAGATGCATGGGAGGCAATAAAGACACTTTGCCAAGGTTCTGATAAAGTAAAGAACGCTAAGATTCAGACACTAAAAACTGAATTTGAAGCACTGACCATGAGAGAAGACGAGATAATTGATGATTTTCAAGAAAAGATGAATGCAGTCGTGAGTAACATCAGAGCTCTTGGAGAGAAAATGGACGAGTCTTACACAGTGAAGAAATTACTACGAGCTGTTCCGTCAAAGTTCTTACAAATCACATCTATAATTGAGCAGTTTGGAGACCTCAACACAATGACTATGGAGGAGGTTGTGGGTTCTCTAAAGGCTCATGAAGAACATGTGAAGCAAAAGACAGAACCAAAAGAAAGTCGCTTACTGTTGACAGAGGAGGAATGGGCAAAGCGAGAAAAGGCTGAAGGAAAATTGCTCTTGACACGTGAAGATTGGCTCAAACGGATCAACAAAAGAGGATCACCAACATCAACCTACAGAAACAAAGGGGGGATGTTTCGACAAAAACAATGTAAAGTGTTACAACTGTAATAATTATGGTCACTTTGCTACAGAATGTAGTAAACCCAAGAAGAACAAAGAATCTAGGCAGGAGACATACATGGCTCAAGTAGATGACGACGAACCGACTTTGTTGCTGGCAAAGTGTGTGAAAGAGGAAGAGGTTGTGATGCTCACAAACGTTAACAAGGCCATGCACTCAGAAACGACAAGGAACAACAAGAAGATTGCAGATATAAACATGTGGTACCTCGACAACGGGGCAAGTAACCATATGACAGGATACAGAGAAAAATTTACTGACCTGGATGAAACAGTCACAGGTGTGGTTCGATTTGGAGATGGTTCAACAGTTAAGATTGAAGGGAAAGGGACTATCACGATGCTGTGCAAGAATGGAGAAAGAAGGTGTATGGATGATGTGTATTACATCCCTAACTTATGTAACAATATCATAAGTTTGGGACAAATGTCTGAAGATGGAAACAAAGTAGTGCTAAAAGGTGATTTATTGTGGATTTTTGATAAAGAGGAACGGCCATTAATGAAGGTCAAACGATCATCAAATCGTTTGTACAAGCTAAATATTGAAATAGTTGAGAAAACCTGCTTGTTGGCTGAGGTGGATGAGACATCAAAACTCTGGCATATGAGGCTTGGTCATATGAATTATCAAGCAATGCATATGATGGCGAAAGAACAGATGCTGACGGGTATGCCACGGATAAGCCAACCAGGGAATGTATGCGATGGCTGTTTGATGTCTAAACAGACAAGAAAAAAATTTCCAGCTAAAACTAGCTATGAAGCTGTAGGGATTCTTGAGTTGGTTCATGGTGATCTGTGTGGGCCTATTACTCCAGAAACAGCTTCAGGCTACAGGTATTTCTTCCTCATGGTTGATGACTACAGTAGATTCATGTGGGTCTATTTTCTTAGAGCTAAAGATGAAGCATTCAAGGCTTTCCAATGTTTTCATGCTCAAGTAGAGAAGGATACTGAAAAACAAATTAAGGTGTTCAGAACGGACGGGGGGTGGGTTCACTTCGAATGAATTCATGGAATACTGTGAAAATGCTGGAATTGAGCGACATTATACAACTCCTTATACACCACAACAGAACGGTGTAGTGGAGCGTCGTAACAGAACGATTCTGGAGATGGCCAGAAGTTGCATGAAAGAGACAAACTTGCCAATGAAAATGTGGGGAGAAGCAGTTCGACATTCAGTGTATATTCTCAACAGAGTTTCTACAAGAGCTCTCACAAAAGAGACACCATATGAGGCAAACTCTAGAGGTACTACTTTGACCACCCATTTTGGCTAGATTAAAAGAGGAATCTCGCGTCGACTAAAACATGAAACTTGTTAAGAATTATCGAGACAACATATTGGTGCAAAGAACGAGGTTATAAATGATTAAGTAAGATATACGAAAGATCCGACATTAAGGATAGGTTCGAGGTGTGTTTTGGACTAAGCTTACATGACTTAAGTTAAGTTATACTTAACCTTCGAAATGTTCAGTGATTGACCTCGGTTATTGTGACTATTTATAGATCACTGGATTGACACGAGGCACACTACCCCTACAGGATTACCAGGCAAGTTTCCAATACTTGGAACTGTTGTTGTGATAATATATATGATGATTGTTTTATACATATGCCATAGCATGCATGCTTACTTTCAAATTAATATTGAATTACTTGTTCCCTGAATTGATATCGGCTTATAGACTATATATGAAATATTAGTTATAAGCCGGATTGTTTGGTTAAGACCCTTAGCGAAGGGCGTATGATATTCATACTTCAAATATAGACCGGGAGTCGATATTTTGTAATATATAAATAGTCGTGGAAACTCGGAGGGATCCCAGCGACAAATTTATTATTTCGAGGATTTTTATTCGATTACGAATCTTTCCAGGAACGTTATTTGAGTATTACCTCAGTGAAGGAATATTTAATGAATATTATTTTAATATTCATTTAGAATGTCATTTATTTAATGAATATTATTTTGATCATTCATTGGAGTTATTTAGTTAATGAATATTATTTTGAATATTCATTAGAGTTATTTGGTTGACGAATATCATTCCCAAATATTCATTTGGCTTACTTATTATTATTATTTGGAATATTCATTTGATCTTTATTTATTTAATGAATATTACTTTCGAATATTCATTTAAGGTTTGATTTACTTAATGAATATTATTTTAAAATATTCATTGGAAGTTCTATTTACTCAAGGAATATTACTTCGAATATTCCTTTAAAGTTTTGATTACTAAATGAATATTATTTTGGATATTCATTTAGAATATTATTTGTTAAATGAATATTATTTTGGATATTCATTTAGAATATTATTTGTTTAATGAATATTATTTGAACATTCATTTGGAATGTTATTTGTTAAATGAATATTATTTTCAAATATTCATTTAAGGTTTGATTTATTCAGTAAATATTATTTTAAATATTTATTTAAGTTTATTTATTCAATGAATATTATTTTAAATATTCATTTAAGAAGAGATTTATTTAATAAATAATTCTATATATTCATTCGAGGATTACTTACGAGCAATATTATGATTTAATAATATTCCGTAATTATTATTGACTTAATAAATATTCTTGGAATATTTAATTAAATTCTTTTGAATTCTTTTTGTAATGATTTATATTATTCAAAGGTTATCCTTCACCTTCAGATATTATGTAAAATATTTCGAAGTCTTTTATGACTATTTTATCTAGGGGAGGTTCCCAAAACTCTATTTTCATTTAAATCTGTCTTATAAGAAGATTTAAATACTCGCTCAAACCTCCAAAAACATATAAGGGGACCTCACTTAGGAGCTGTTATTTATTTGACTGCCCGGTCATATTCTTGTTAAACTATCTTGTCACTCACATCTTGATTCTTTCAAACATCGATATGAATCTTTTTGGTTACCTCCTCAACGCTCGAGGGGTAAGATTGATGGAACAAGTGTCTATCCATTAACAAGCATCATCTTGGGAAATATTGGTGAAATTTTCCTTTCCAATTAGATACGACTACTTTGTGGAGTCCTATCAACAAGTACTATACTTGGGGAAAGGGGGACGAACTTTATGTTTCAGAGTTATGGATGTTATTCGAACTAGGAGACGCGTAAGTGGCCGAGTGGCGCCGGTCCAGCAATTAATGGCCCAACCGTTGGCCGGGGGGTTCCAGAGGGCGGGCGATCCGTCGGTGCTTCCTTCTACATGTAGAGAACAAATGATGGGGAGCATGACATGCGACTGATCATCGTAAATGTTATGGCTCCTGGCGCGGCAAGCTCCCGTATTAGTTCATCTTCCAAATTGGGAAATTTTTCTGCAACATTATCATTGTTGGCAGGTTTGAAAAGTGTTTGAACTGGAATTGCAATATTCTTCCGCAAGTTCCTCTATTATGAAAATTTGATAATATCTGGCTTATCTTTGACATGACAGATATTTCTTTGGAACCATTATAATTTGAGTTACCTTGTAACTTCATCTCATAACTTATATTGGTACTACGTTCGTTAATGCATGGCATATGGTATCAAATATATTTTGAACTGTTATATATTATTACTGTTCAATTATATTCTTTTAGGTGGGCTATTGCTCACCCTTGCTTTATTTATCTATATCACAACAACAGCTAGATCAGATGGCCGCGCAAGGCGCACTCAGCGTAAGCAGGTGTCAACTGTCAGAGGTTTACCGCTAAGGTCTTGGCTACCATGGTTGAGGATGCAACTACTGATAGTCTAGTTGTTAGCAATTGAGCCTCAAATGTATTTATATTATGGTATCTATTAATGGATGGCAAAGAGTATGTAATTGTACAATTGTAATTCTTTGGGTTGTAAGAACTCAAACTTGTGATTAATAATATTGTTGGTTACTCTGATTTCATCTCTGGGACTATAACGGGTGTGTTTTATGTTGTTGTTTTGGGTCACAAGGTTGTAATTTAAATTATGTTGGATTTGTGGATGGATATTGAGACCGTAACGACCAGATCCCTGACCCGGATCTGGGGGTGTTACATTGACCAAGGTGCCTTACAGGTTGCAGAATAATTAACCCATTAGACTCAAAGGTATACTATAATTTGTAGAATTTTCTTCCCCGGTCAAGACCCAAAAATATTCAGCTTGCTACCTTAGTATCTGCCACCATGTTTCTTCTGTTGTCTCAGTAGCTTTTTTGTATCTGATTGCATTGCTATTTCATGCAGTATTTTTTCCAAGCCGCAAGCAACATCAGTTTTTGCAATTGTGTGCTTCATAGTACACATAGCCCTCTGTAGATTGACTTCTGGCCAACCAATGTAGCTAGCTAATCTTGTGTGGCTCCTTGACATAGTGATTATACTTGTAAGACTGCACTAAGCTTTGAGATCACAGATTCTAATTTTGGGGCACAAATTGGTAATTTAAATCGCCATATTTTCAGGGCTATCTCTCGTCTTGAATGTTCCTATTTTAATTTGTTTTCCAAACTCCAATATTTTTTTTTGCGTTGGTGCATTTCTTTTTTCTTGCAAGCAAACAGAGGGTGCAGATCTTTCTGGAGCTCTCGGACTGGATCTCCTTTTTTTTCTTACACACCAGTAGCATCTTTCAACCATGACTTGCAGAGTTATGCACTTGTCCGTTCTTTTCCTTTACTTGCATAAGCTGGCACCATTCCATTGTATATTTCTTTCCTCCATATTTTATTTTCAGCTAATCATACACTCATGTATTGAAGTCTTTTGTCATTCGCATGGCATTAATGTAGACCAAACTTGCATTTTTCTGCAAAATTCTGCAAGTTTGGACAGTTTGATATCCCTTCACTAATATGGTCATAAGTTTCTATAGAAAATTCCTTTTCAAGAACCGTTTTTTGCATTAAAAAGTAGACTCTGAGACCTTTCAAATGGTGTATGTTTCACTGCCCCCAAAATTCTGTATGAAAGCAGTTTATTCTGCAAACTTAGGCGTAATTTTTCTCCAAATTTCCATCTTTTGTGTCATGTATTCTTCGTTGCCTTTTTTATTTTTGCTATTTCTTCAGCCTTCTCTTCTTCATTGATCCCTGATACCAGCTACAAATCTGCAACGGGTCTTCCAATCTTTAATTGTCAAATTTAATTAATTAAGCGAGGTATTTAGAGTTAGAACTTCCTCGTTAGACCTTCCTCTCGCGATAATTAGATTTTCTGCAATCAAGTTCTTGGCTGAAGTACCATATTCTAACATTGGAGAGCATTATTCCTTTGATTTGTTTCATGTGATATGTCATTATTTCCTGCACCGCCAGTAACAATCTTCTTAATCCTGCAAGAAGTTTTGCTATTTTTTTGTACTTATTTTATTTATGCTCCTTTATTCGCAATGCTAGCCTCTTTTCTTGTGCAATCAAGCAGAGCTTTCTGGAGCTCCTATTTTTTTTTGCTTTGAGCTTCCTCATAATTTTTCATTTGTATGCCAGAAAAGGATGATTTTCATTCTCACAAGCATTAATGCACTCCATTCTTCTTCTTTTCTTGTCCAATATGATCTCACTTTCCCTTTCTCAATCAAACTTATTGTTTCTTGTAATCATTTGATATGTGGCATAGCAATCTCCATTTTAATTTTTCCGATCCTCGTACATGCATCATTATAGTTCGATCTTGGTGTTTTTTTCTTGCAAGCCTTCTTCTGGACTATGAGAGAACGGTGGCACTAATACTTTTGACATAGCAGATTGGAGAAATTTGAAGTACACTGTTGATTTCATTTTTCCCCTTTCGCTTGATTTTATCTTCTTTGTTCTTTTATCTTCTTTGTGCTTTTATTTTGTACAGTACCATTTTCCTCGTATAGGTCCAGCGCTTATTTCTTCACGATTTCTAAAGCATCAGTTTTTTTTTGAAGTTCTTTAAACTTCTAGGAAAAAACTTCAAAGGAGGTGTTGATTGATTTTCCTTTTTCTTGTGTCACCACCTGAGAAAGTAGCTGATTTTCTCACCATATTACCTTAGTTTCTTAGCTGGAGACCAGGGTTATACTCCTTTATTGCTGATTTTCTTTTCTTGGATTGTACATGCTGGAGTCCTCCTGCTTATCATGGTATTTTTCTTTTTCCTTCCACTACATTGCTCTTCTCCATCTAGCTCTGCCTACGTTTTTTTTCCATATTTTTTAGCTTCGATCAATAAAGGGGCTTTTCACGTAGACTTCAGCTCCACTTCAAAAACTTGTTTTTATTAAAATCATTCTTTGGAAACGATGCTTTGCTGATTCTTCTTTCCAACCTTTGCATGTCAAGTTTGGATTCCAGATCTATCTACTTTTCTGTTTATATGCTTCAGGTCATGAGGATTCTTGGTGATTGGTTAGGAGGAATGCAGTAGATTTATATTGCTCCTGAGAAGATGAACTGAGCCGCTGCACAAGGTCTGGTCACAAGGCCTGGTCAAAATAATTGAATATGTCTACAATGATTATATCGACGTGTTCTGTTCGCCACATTACTGCCACTTCACCAGACTTTATATTCACATTGATGTGATTCCATTCATATGTTCTGTGATAGTTTAATGTGAAGCGTGAAGCGAGAATATATTGTTGAGAAACAATGCAGTTGTATATATATATATTGCTAGATGTATCACAAGTACTTGTGAAAGAGAAAGAACAAAGATGCTTTGAGACTTATCGAGTGCTTACAAGAGATGATCGTTCAAGCTAGGATTCAAGCACTATATATAGTGCAGAGAAAGGACAGGTGCACACGAGATGGTGCGATCGATTGCACCCTGCAACACCACTACTGCCATGCATCGATCGCACTATGTAACACCACTACTACAAACTACATGCATACCACTACTACTACAAGTGCTAGCAACATGTGTACTACTACCCTCCATGTGCTTGCATTACTTGCTTATTCAATGAAACAAAAACTACTAGACGTTAGCACATTAACCATATATTTGAGATTACAAACATTTCCAACATTCCCTCCTTTAATCTCAAACATGTCATGCCAGATTTTTAACTCCCAGAAGCTTTCTCATGTCTTCGAACTTGTTCTTGATCAATGCCTTAGTCATTATATCAGCTCTTTGTTCGTTGCTGCTTACATGCTTCAATATGACTTCTCCTCGTTCTACGCATTCCCTAATGAAGTGATAACGAACGTCTATGTGCTTGATACGTCCATGAAATACTGGGTTCTTCGCCAAATCAATAGCTGATCTGTTGTCAAGGTATATTGTCACTGGACCAACGAACTCTGATGTAACTTGGTTAAGAATATTTCGAAGCCATATGGCTTGACAAGCTGCTACAGTGGCAGCCATAAACTCTGTCTCACAGGAGGACAGTGCTACACAGCGTTGCTTCTGTGAAACCCAAGTTATAGCACTTTCATTTAAGTAGAAGACCATCCCGCTAGTACTTCTTCTGTCATCCAAATGGCCAGCCAAGTCACTATCAGAAAACCCATTCAAAACATTATTCTTGCTGTCCTCTGAGTAGACTAAACCGAAGTGAATGGTCCCCTTTACGTATCTCATAATTCGTTTTACAGCTTCTAGATGCAGCTTTGTTGGCCTCTCCATGTAGCGACTAACAACTCCCACACTGAAAGAGATATCTGGCCTTGTATGCAGCAAATATCGAAGGCCTCCCACCATACTTTTGAACATTGTTGCGTCCAATGTTTCACCTTTTTCATCACTTGTGATCAACACCTTTGGGTCCATTGGATAAGTCATAGGATTGCATTCTTGCATACCTGCTTTCTCAAGAATTTTGCGAGCATATCCAGACTGTTTCAACACAATATGGCCATCATTTTGTTCTACCTCAATGCCAAAATAGTAACTCAATTTTCCCAAGTCGTTCATCTGAAATCTTTGACTCATCTCTCTTTTGAACTTGTCGATCATAGCAGTACTTGAACCTGTGATTAGTAAGTCATCAACATATACTGCTATAATCAACATTTCTTCATGCTCCTTTTTGACATATACTGCTGGTTCGTATGGACATCGTGTGAAACCGAGTTTTTCAAGGCAGGAGCTTAACTTTGCATACCAAGCACGAGGTGCTTGTCGTAAGCCATAGAGAGCTTTCTTCAGTTTATACATGAATCCTTCCTTTCCAGTTATTTCAAAACCTTCTGGCTGGGCTACATACACGTCTTCTTTGATGTCTCCGTTGAGAAATGCTATTTTTACATCAAGGTGATGAACCTCCCAATTTTTCTTTGCAGACAAAGCAAGAAGTAGTCTTACTGTTTCAAGTCGAGTGACTGGTGCATACACCTCGTCGAAGTCAACACCTTGTTCTTGTTTGTAGCCCTTTGCTACAAGTCGTGCCTTGTATCTAATGATCTTTCCATCGGCATCTTTTTTCAGTTTGTAGACCCATTTTAGCCCGATGATCTTTTGTCCAGGTGGTAGCTTTGTCAGTTCCCATGTCTCATTTTCTTTGATAGCTTCTATCTCTCTTTCCATAGCCTGTTTCCAATTGTTGTCTTTTACAGCTTGTTTGAAGTTTCCAGGCTCATCAATTCCCATTAGATTCAACTCATCTCTTATTTCTTCTGTTTCCTCATATATGTCACTGAGCAGTCTATTTTTCTTTGGCTCAGTGCTATCATCGTAATCATCTGAATTTAATCGAGCCACTGTCGTTTGATGATTTGGAGTTTGCATGGTATCCTCTAGTGAGTGTCTCTCTTCACTTTCTTCCATAGTCTGAAACTGATTGTCATTATCATCTTCATCTACAAACTTCACAGTAAATTGCCCATTTGCTTCTTTTCCATTCCTTGTTTCATTCCAAGGCCAAGACTCTCATTTCTTAAAAGTGATGTCTCGACTCACATGCACTCGATCATTTTCAGGATCATAGAGTCGATACCCTTTGGTGCCTGGTTCTTTTCCGAGGTTGATAACTCGTTTACTACGATCATCTAGTTTTCTCATACTTGTGCCAGGTGTTTTCATGTACACCAAACAACCAAAAACACGAATGTATTTCTGTATTTCCAATTCGAAGTCACGGGTCTAGATAGGTGAAATGTATTTTCGAAGTTCAGTCAACCACGGATCTTTACTATTCACACCTCTTTCACTAAAACGTTCATAACTCGGTAACCGTTAACTCAAATGACGCACCGTTTTCGCGTACATGATCTAGAGAATGTCTAGAAGGTAACTAACTCAAAATTTGACTTTGGTCAGAAGATCAATTTTTATAGATTTCACTAAAATAGGGCAGGAGCTTTTTGGTGAATAGTGCTACCTCCAAAAAGTGGTTTCTTCGCACTTAACCTCGATTCGAACATTTTTATAAAATCGGAAAATGATCCATTTTACTTGTGGTTTTCTTTCACGCCTTCCTTATGACCTCTAATATTTAATTATCAAGATTCGCCACTGACTCAACAACATTAAAGGGGTTCAATATCAGTTACAAACTTCCGATTACGGTTTCGAACCACTTTTACGAATTAAACCATAACTCCTAAACCGTAAGTCCATTTCATATGATCTTTATATCAAAACGAAGCTTATAACATACTCTAGCTTATCATGGCATAAATCGAAGCTAATCAGTGAGTTACATCTACTGTCAAGTTCGTGTTCTTAAGGTTAACGAAATTTCGGCATTACGACGGCTATAAATCGAATATTTCTAAATTCCAAATCTTCCAATAATCATGGTATCCACTCCAACCAACATATACATGATATATAACCATGAACTGAGGCCAAGCAATGCCTTTCCGTTCATCTAAACTATTTTTAACATTTACTAAAACCAAATCATAATCATGCTTATAATCATGCTTATAACCATGTTAACACCATAACTACTTAAATCCATCAAGAACAAACATATTCTTAAAGTAAGGGCTAGGGTTTTGAAAAGTTATACCTTCCATGGAGTGGGTAAAGACCTTGCTAAGCCTTGTATAGTCCTTGTACATCCTTAACCAAGCTTAGATCATCCAAGAAATCAAGATCCAAGAGTTTTGTTCTTGAAAATCACTATTCACCCTCATCTTCAAGGATTTATTTGAAAATGGAAACAAAGGAGATTGAAGCTAGGATTTTTAGGAGATTACTTTTATGAAATATAGGACTCACAATAAAAGTTTCAAGATCAAATGATGGTTGCAAGCTTGATTTTGGTTTTGAAATTAAAGAAGAAGCCGAATGCTTCTTTTTGAGAGAAATGAAGTTGGTTGCTTTGTGTGCTTGGCTAATCTCTTGTTCTCATCTTGCATTATTGAGATATTATCTCATAAAGTAGCTTTATTAAAGCTATTATGTCATGGATGATGAATTTTTGATGGCCATGTGTCTTGTTTTTGTGGTTGGATGAGAAAAGGATGCTAAGTACTAGTTAGCTTCTTAATCTTGCTAGTTGCTCATGTAACTAATTGGTTTCTAGATATTTATCACTTGCACATGCATGCACCTTGCTTCCACTGCTTGATTCTTTGTCCGTTTATTGCTTAATTCATTGATCGTTCGAGGGAATAACTCATTCGTTTCTAGTTAGGGTTTTACTGAAAACCTTCTTAATATTTATAATACTATTCTCCATCTTACTTAATACTTCTCGAATTTCATTCCTTAAATATTAAATATTAAATCCTTAATCTATCAGTGTTTAGGGAAAATCTCGGAGAAAATGAAAGTGCTGTTTTTCAGAATCCGACAGTCTTTACATACACTTATTTTCCCCTCGGATCACTAATACGAACTCAGAAATTCATTCCGGGTACTTCTATATAGTGTCGTCTCATAATATTCTTATTTCCATCAAAAACACTATTCATCACTTATTCTCTTTTTAGTCCTGGTACTTAGAAAATATCCTTGTGCTTCCTCGAGCATTCCTTAACTCTTTCATGGAACCTCCGTACTTGTAACCGATATCGATCTGGATGACATGAGGGTATCTATTTCTCTCTAGGGAATCTTATCTTGACTTTCTAGGAGATAGATTATTCTAATCTAAGTTATCACCCAATAGCATCCTTCAGGACATATATCCTTGGAATCTATATCCTTTCATTATTCATTCTTTAAAGCGAGTATTACATTGTAGTTGTAACCACTGTTCACTCTTACATTAATACATAATAAAAGTTTTAATTCTACCCAAAAATCTGGGTTCTTACAGTCAAGCAACACTTCATCCAACAAAATTGCAAAAGAAGAAAAATGGGGATAGTTTTGCCCAAACATGATGAAACTCGTCTTGTTACATGTACAAGTCAGCTTACCTCGCAAACAACAAATTTTTCTTAATCAGAGGCAAGCAACCAAACGAAGTAAATACCAGCTGGCTCAAATTTCCAAAAGGAAACAAAATCTGAACAGAACATGAGTGCACAAATTTCTGGAAGAAAAGTCTTGTCATGTTGATGTTGTGAACAAAAGAAGGAATGCAGCACCACAGAAGAACTATTTTAGCAACAGAAGTTAGCTTTCTGATCTCACAAAGAAATGAAAATCAAAATCTGCTCGGCAAAATCAAGATAAGTGTTATTTATCTTTAGCAATTACATATTTCATGTCGTGCAAAAATCAATTTTTTTTCTCTCCAAGCTTTATGTAGATATATTATGGAAGAAAAACCAATCCAACCCAAACAAGTGTTCACCGAGGGTCACTTGGGGGCAAAAATTTGTTTCAGTCCTGGACTAGTGACCCATCATCAAACACTTGGGGGGATCAAACTGCTCTAATCCTACACTTGTGACCAATCGATAATCAACTGGGGGCAAAAATTTAGACCAAGTCCCGACTTATGATTTATCGACACTCACAAGACTCGTGACCTACCGACAGTCAAATGGGGACAAATATCAAATTTAATCCCGACTTATGATTTGTCGACACTCACTTGGGGATAAGAGAATCTTCCTTCCTACACTAGTGATATATCTCTTCAAAATTGAAGCAATAAATCACTAGGGGGCCGAGGATAGATCTGGCCGGATATACGCTTCAGTGCGAAGCTATGATGGTCAACCCGCCAACTTTTAAAGTTGGGAGGTGAGAAGTGGTGATCTACAGTTTTTTAGATTTAACATTTTATAGATCACAGAATATATCTCATCGTTGCACAATCTGAACCAAAGGTGATTAAATTGACTTTTGAGGATTGGAAGCAGAAGCTGAACCGAAAAACTGCCATTTATGCTATGATGGTTCGGCCAAACAATAATCTGACCCAAACGAGTGTTCAACGAAGGTCACTTGGGGGCAACGAATTTGTTATGTCCTAGACTAGTGAACCATCATCAAATACTTGAGGGGAATAAAAATTCTAAACCTAGACTTGTGACCTATCGACGATCATTTGGGGACAACAAATTGATCAAATCCTAGACTTATGATCCGTCGACACTCACATGAGGGTTAGAAGCACAAAAATGAACCGAAAAACTGCGTTTAATGCTATGATGGTTCATATACCGGGGACTTTGTACCGGGAGATGAGAATTGGTAAGCAGAGTATTTTGACAATTTTGTGGCTTACGAACGACCTCTCATCAAACAGCTGACCTCACATCAAAATCAAGCAAGATTTTGTTTTATATAAATCAAATTACTTGACGCTTGGAAACATATTCTATGTAAGCAAAATCTAGCAATGATTTGGGCCCGAATCAAATTGCTTGATGCTTGGAACCACATAGACAAAAACAAAGTGTCAAACACACAAAAATTAACAACATGGTAGATAAAAAATATAGCTAATATTTAAGCTATATCATTATTCATGCTCGAAGACACAAATATATTGGTGACTGATCACAACTTAAGAGGTTTGCTCCGGACACTAAACAGAGAAAGTGTTCACCGAAGGAAAAACCTCCGATAAACATTGGGGACTTGTTGATACAAAATATGGACATGGATATTCTTTAAATTGCTGTAAAAAGTCCTCTCTTGTCAGCCATGGAGAATCATAAAATTTTAAATTTTTTCTATACGATTCCCACAGACGGCGCCAAATGTTGAAGCCAATTTTCGTCATGGACTAAGCTTCAGATTAGATTTATAATCGGGTATTCGTATAGAGCTATAAAATTAGGGTTTTGATATACATGGCGATTTTAGGGGAAGAATTAGGGTTTATGTAATTTTGGGACTGAGCTTGAAAGAGTTAATTCTAAGAGATAATAGAATTTCGGGGGTCCCTTCTCAAGGTGCCTACGTATCCTTTTATAAGGAATCAAGCCCACGTAGTTCTTTTCGGTATCGGATCTGGTTTAGGCCCATACTCCTAATCTTTAAGAGCAAGTCACCTATAAATGTTAAGTTTCCTCGTTTATTATATTCCCAATTATATTGGGTTTAGTTAAATATCCATGTCCATATTTTGTATCAACAGCTGCATACATCATATCCTCTTCGAACTTTACTTTATACGATATATATTGGGTACGTTTGGTTGATTGTGTTTTATAAACATTGTGTATATTCTAAACTAATTTGTTAGGGAAATTATTTTTTTAAGTTTAGAAATAGTTATCAATGAGATTTTAGTTCTGTTCTAAAAAGTGGTAATTAATCGGGATTAATTGCCGATTAATCGCTGTTCGGTGCCTCTCCGAATTGGGATTAATCTGAATTAATCGGGATTAATCGGTATTAATCATCAATTAATTGAATTAATCGTTGTTCAGTATCTCTACCAATTAAGTCCGATTTCCGATTTTTATAACATAAAATTTTAGACGCATGATTTATATCAATAAAGTTTGATGAAATTTATGTGATTCATAATTTACTTGTAATTTTATGAATGTTTATTTAATTATGCTTTTGTTATGATTAGTTGTAAAAATTTAGACATTGACATTTTTTTTTCTTTTTTAACAAATAAAATTAAAAAAAAATATATTTTTTTTTGATAAGAAAAAATATATATAATTATACACAAACGCACCAAAATTGTAAAGTAATCGGAATTAAACTAGTAGAATAAAGTCACAAATTTTCATCTCAGATATTTTAAAAATGATAAGTTAGGATCTTAAGTGTTTCATCTCGGATTTAAATTAGTTGATTGTGTTTCATCTCAATTATTTTACGCATCTTTTAATTTTTTTAGTGATAAAAAAGACTAATTTTTAATTAAATATCAAAAATTATTTATTATAATTTTCTAAAATTAAAAGTTGTAATGTAACATAGATTATATGTATTTTTTAGTGATATAATATTTTTTTTAGTGATATAATTATGTTTTTTATTATTATTTTTATTTTTTAATAATAATAATTGGTCCCCTACATTCACACCAACCACCTAATGAAATTTTGCCCTATAATTTGGAAACAATTTTTAGATAATCAATTTAGGTTACCCTGCACTACTCTTAAACTGAGCTGGGATCCTCTGTCCCCTTCCTTCGTGTCTCCTTTGTGTCCCCTACTCTTTTTAATACAAAATATTATTTATTAAAATGGGCCCCGCAGGGGCACTCTTTTTATATTAAAAAGAGCAGGGGACACAAAGGGAACACGGAAGAAGGGGATCATAGGGAGAGTAAAAATGCAAAAAGTTCGGAAGGTGCGTGAGATAAGTACTGTACATTCACGTTGTTACTATATCTAACGACTCTCACTTTCCTCTTTCATTTGTGTCCCCTTTCCCCAGTTTCTTTCATTTTCTCCGCCAATATGCCCTGATTTTCCGGCGCCGATCACTCTGCTGCTTCTTGATCGATCCTGTAAGTATTCTCATTCATTTAATTTTGTATCTCTACTTTCAATTTTTTGTCAGCCCTTTAGCTTCTTTTTTATAGTTTCATAAATCTTGTGCTATGTTTTTCATGAATACATATGTTTTTGGTTGGTTTACTATATTGTTTGTGAGCTTAATGTTCTTATTTCATTCTTAAAATATTTCATTTATTAATTTTGGATATGAAGTTCACCTAGGCTACCATGTTAGTAATTTAAGTTAAAGATCACAAATTTGAACTTATTTGCGTCATGGGTATGATGTAGTTAGGTCTAAGTCACATTTGGTTGTCAAATGCGAAACATTTTATTGTGTTTTTCTCTGCATCACAATTCATATATGATAGTGGCTGTCAGTTGGCATTTTGTAGGCATAGATACAAGATACAAGATAGTCTGCCGTGACCATTTGGCCTTCAAATTTCAATCTTTTCGGGGAACTTGTTGAATGGCCTGTAAATTTTAGTTAATTTCGGTTTGAGTTAGTTGGTATTTAGTTAAATTAGTTGGGTGACGATATGCTTCTTAAACTTAAATGCAAGCCATTTGACCAAGTTCCTAGTAGTTAACCCAGTTATTCATTGCCAAGTCTGTCATGCATATTTTTTTACCAACAGACTAGAAGCTTTAGTTGATAATAAAGTTGGAGATCACATTATCTGTGCATGCCACAGTCGAAATTGAACATTTTTTTTGCTAAAATATGGAAAAACACGAGGTTGTTATTTTTGTATGATGTGTGCTTCATAGCATGTGACTGACATAAGCAATATGGAGCAAGGTAAATTACTTTAATAAATATTAAGTAGCATGAAGCTCACATTCATATTCTAATGGTTGTTCTACCATTTTTTTTACAGCATTTCCTGCTAAAGGATTTGAGCTGTTTTTGTTTCTTAGTTAAATCACAAATTTTACTGATTTCTTCTTTAACTATTCTTTGAGCTAACCTAAACTCTGCTGCACCCATTGCTTCAAGGTTGAAACGCTCAAGGCTTTTTCACCAACTAAAGGAATTTTAAGAAGATAATCTCTAATAAACTTCTTATAATCTTCTTTGTTTTCTAATTGATATAAATACTTTTCATAATCACTATAAAAGGGATTGTTATGCCCAAATCTTGGCATAAGCCCTAAGCAGGCCTAATGGGCTTGAATAGAGGTCCACAACTCATAATGGGCCTGGAGATGAAGATTGAGTCACTAAAACCCACCAACAGGAGTCAGTCTAATATACTATCAAGCACAATGTGGAAGTTTGCGACCCCAAGCTGCGGGTCGAGTTCGCCAACAAAGTCCCTAGTATGGGATAGCATCTATCATGCATGTCTCTCTACAAGGTCCAGCGTGGCCTAGAGGTCCAGCGAGGCCTAGAATACTCTCTCTGCAAGGTCCAGCGAGGCCTAGAGGTCCAGCGAGGCCTAGAGCATATTTATTATGAAGGCTTACGTAGGGGTGGCAATTTCGTGTTTCAGGTCGTGTTCGTGTTTGTAAACGGGTCAATTTCGGGTTAAGGTAAAATTACTTAAAATTAAATGAAATTAAATATCTAAGCATAAACGAATGAAAATCTAAAATCGGGTCACTTTCGGGTCATTTTCGGATAGACCAGATCATTTTCGGGTCACTTTCGGGTTTTGTCTCAGTAAATCGGGTTACGGGTTGGATCGGGTTCGGGTCGGGTTTCGGGTCGTGTCTGAAATTGCCACCCCTAGGCTTACGGTCAGGCCTAGCGAGGTCGCGTGAGTATAATTATCTCCATACAACGTGGACCACCTCGCATGACTAGCCCAGCGAGGCCGCATGCGAGGCCATGCAGCTTCTCCATTCGCCTCGTCAGCGAGGCCAGTTGATTTAAGCATCATGCTAGCCCAGCCTCAAGGTCACATCTACATGGATCAGCTCTCTTATAACTCCCGTCAAGGGATCGCCTCGCGTATGACTCCCGTTAAGGGATCGCCTCGCGTATGACTCCCGTCAAGGGATCGCTTCGTACTATCATCACATCCACATACTACACGAGATCGCTATCTCATTCTCTGCTGGAAGGCTCATGACGCAGCCCCTTGAGGTCGCATGAGTATCAATACACTTGGGTCCGCTTCGCATGACTCAACCCCTCGAGGTTGCATGCTACACCCTTGTTACTTCTCTATTAGCCTCGTCCAAGAGGCCACGGTTCTAACCATGCGAGACCATCTGCTTCCTTCTTTGGACCATGGATCATGGATAGAATTGATGACTCATTGCCACATCAGCCCTAAAACGAGTGGGCTTGGGCCATGACTTGTCTACTAAAACCCTAGCCCGTCTAGGTAACTTCTTCTCTAAGAACTACGTATGGCTTGATCCCTATAAATAGGGTACGTAGGCATCTTGTAAAGGATGATTGACAGTTCACCCCTGGAATATCAACAAGCAAGATCAGCCACAAAAAATCATCAATCTCCTTCCGTGTTCTTCGTGTTCTTAGCGAAATATCCGTATTTTGCTCCGTGATTCCAGCAAACCTCCAAAATATTGTTATACAATATTCTCCCTATAACAACAGGGATCAAGAAAGCAAATATCGCAAAGTTGCATTTTAGTAAGCATAGATTTTGCTTTACTAACTATCTTAGCCAATTCTTGAATTTTATTGGTCTGAAGATCTATTCCTAAGAACAATGTATAAATAGCATTTATAACATTTTTATAGGCAGTTATGGGATTCATAACTGGAACCCATGTAGTGTTTTTAATCATGCTATTAACAACACATGTGGTCTTATGTTCCATCAATAACAAAACTGTATCTTGATCATCATAAGCTTCACTATTAGTCTGGATTATTAGACTTATCTCTTGAGTCCATCTGTCAATGAGTTCTTTTCTGTTAGATTTACCATCAATATTTAGGATATTACTACCGTAAATATTAGTGACATTTTTTGATTCTGGAGTAGGATAGAAATGAGGATAGAAATTACCTTTTCTCTTCCTATTACCTGTGGTTTTTCCTTCAGGTTTTTCTTCTGTCTTAACTCCCGAAGATTCTCCTGTTTCTGGAGATGCTTGATTGTTCATCCTGAAGTTTTCTGGGAAAACTTCTTCTTTTGAATTTTCAGTTTGAATTGATTCTTCAGATTCTTCCCAAGAGTCTGTTCCTTCTTCTTCAGTACTGAAAGCTTCAATAATATTTAGAGTTTCGTAATTATTAAAACCAAATAATGATTTTAACCTACTATTTTCCTCTCTCTCTTTGTTGGCGATATCTTCATCACCCATTTCCATTAATCTGATTGCTTGTTCCAATTGACTATAGTTGTTATCTGTAACTTGCAATTCTTCATCTTCTAGATTATTCTAGAAGAATTCTTCTACTTTTTCCATGTAATTCATGTTGATTTTTTGTTATCAACATTGAATGGCCGTGACAAACTTCCTGAGTTCTTTCCCGAACCCATTTCTTCATTACCAACGTTAAAGTTAGGGTAACTATATTTCAAGGGTTTCTTGAATTTTTCATCTACCAAGACGATTTCTTTGTTTGATGTACCTGTCTTAAGAACATCAAGAATTTCTTTATTGCAAGGACAATCATGAATAACTAATTTTATCTCATTGATAATCTTTGCTGCTGCCGCTTCAATGTTATCGGCATTCTGCTGATTCTTAAGCAACTCTAGAATTTCTTCTAATTGTGGCTTAATAATTTTATTGAAATCTTCTTGTAATTCCTTAAGACTCATCCTAGAATCTTCTTAAGGTATTCTTCAATTTCTATAAGTTTAGAAGTGAAGTCTAATACTTCTTTTCTAGATATAGGTATGTCATGCTTATTGTTGCTAAGCTTTTCTAATGGTTCTGTTTGCTTTTTAATCTCTTCGTTATTTTTAACCAAAAGATTCATAGCTTTATTGTTAATCTCATTTACGAGATTTTTATATCTTCTAGCCTATTGCTACTGCTAGATCCACTCCCCCCTCTTTGAAAGTAAATGGTTCCATATTTCCCAAAAAAGCTGGGAGCTTTTGAGAATTTTTCACTAGGGTCTTTGCTAAGCCCAAAGTAGGATAACATTTTATAAACTCCAAGTAAAATTCTACCTGTAATTTGATTAAGATTATTAGTAGATGCAATTATAGTTGTAATTCTTGCATTTCTTGGAAGACTGCTGAAGGTATAATTCTTCATTTCTTCGGCTCTTTTCCTATATCTTCGCTTAGTCGTTTAAGATTAAGGATTTTTTCCTTTTTTGTATATATGAGGATTTACAGCTAGAGAATTAGACATTTAACTAATAAGTTCAAGCTTTTGACTTAAATTGTTTATTCTTGTTGAGACATTTCTGAAAAGATTGTCTGTTGAGGATTCTCCTATTACTAGGTTTTTTCCCTTAAAACTCATTCTAGGTTTTTCTCATAGATGTGGTTTATTCCTAGCAATATCTATTGCCCAAGAATTTTCTAAAGGACTAATTTCAGAGAATTGCTTCTCTTCTACAGATCCTATGTTAAAGAATACATCTTCTAATTCGATATATTCAGATTTCTTGTAATCTATATTGTGATGGCTATTAGTCTAGGCATAGGCTACAGCGTAAGATATGCTAAAGACTTTGTCTCCGAAGGTTTTCTCGTTCAAACTGATGAACGAAGGATAAAACCGTATCTAGATTCTTAGTATCTAAAAACTAAGTCCAAACTTAGGATAGACTGAGAACATGAATTTCTGGTATGCTAAATTTTCTCTAGCAGCACCTAAAATACAGTCTCTACGATCTTTGATTCTATTGTCTATTAAAGCCATTTTAATAGGCGAATCAATACCTTCTAGAAACTCAGATTTTAACAAAATCTTTATAGCTCTTAAATGGACTGTACTAATTGTTGATCTAATCTTAGAGTCAATTTTTAAAAGGTTTTTCCTTATTTCTTCTCTGTTAATGAGTGAGGGGAAAACAGAACCTTTTGTATCTTTTATGTCGACATGCATCTCTTTTGTGCTGACAAAATAAAAGATATTGTTTTTTCTTCTCAAAATATTTAAATTAAAAGGAATTCTAAATATCTTTTTTTCTTAAGATTAAGCTTTAAATTCTTGACTTTTGAAAGCATTTCTTGTTTTACCAAAAAGCTTCCTTGAAATCCTTTTTCGTTTTCTGAAAACTGATTTCAAAATCTTGATTATCATCAGAAGTCTGAGGATCATCAATCTCTTTGCCTTTGTCTTTTAAAAAATTATAACCTAGGGCTCTGATACCAATATGTGAGGGAGACACAAAAAGGGTAAATATAAATAGGTGCGGAAGCAGGTGTCTTGTTAAAGTTTTTAAAGATGGAGTCTCCTATATGTGGGGGAGACACAAAAAGGGTAAATATAAACAGGTGCGGAAGCAGATGTTAAAGTTTTTAAAGATGGAGACTCCTCCGTTCTTTTGTGACAACAGAGGTCTAGATTATGATTATTACTAATCATGTTAACATATTAGAGGAATCGGCCTCTGATATGGGTATTGGCCCTCTCTATCACAATTTTGAAGTAAATGGCCCCAAATATCACAACTTGAAACATTGGCCCCAAATATCACTCCAAAACACATGATCGTCTAGCGTTTTTTTTTTTTTTGGTAACGCTATTGCGTCTAGCGTTATGCAGGTTTCTTATTTTTTTTTAAAAAACTCTATCTAGTTTAGCGTTTCTACACTTAAAAAACACAAAATAGTGTAGCGTTTTGGTTTAAAACGCCACACTATGTGGTGTTTTTGGATGTTTTTTTTTTGTTTTGTTTTTTTGATTTTTTTTGTTTTCTCCTAAATATATATTTGCAAAAAAATATTTAAAAACTTTTTTACAAATGGTCAATTAAAATATAAATTTATATTTTTAAAAGTTCATATACGGTTTATTCGTCGTTCTGAATATTTCTAAAACCCAAAATAGAAACGTTGAACCCTTAAAGTTAATTGTTGAACCCCTAAATTTAATTAAAATTGTATTTTTTAAATTTAAAAAATTGAATCCGGCGGCTTGATTTTTAAACGCTAACGCGTTTAAAAATAAGATTAGTTAGGGTTTAAGGTCTAGGGTTGTTTACAACCCTAGACCCCAAATCCTAAGTTCGTATACGGTTTATTCGTCGTTTTGAATATTTCTAAAATCCAAAATGGAAACGTTGAACCCCAAAAGTTAATTGTTGAACAATTAAATTTAATTTAAATTGTATTTTTTAAATTAAAAAATTTTAATTAAAAAATTGAATTATTAAATAATATATTAAATTTTATGTTTTAGTTGAAGTATGCATAGATCTGGAAACGCTATTTTAAAATTTGTTAGGCTGCTAAAACGCTAGACTAAAGTTTGTCACTCAATAAACGCTAATTCATCTATTGTTCTGAACCCTAAAACGCAACACGAAGCTTTGTTTTGTGTGCAACATTCACCCCCTACCCCTGAAACGCTAGACGATCTAGCGACTTAAAAAAAAAAAAAACTGAAAACGCTAGACGATCTTGTGTTTTGCAGTGATATTTGGGGCCAAATTTTTGAGCTGTGATATTTGGGGCCATTTGTCTTCAAATTGTGATATTGGGGGCCTTTATTCCTCTGATATTTTAGTCCTATTACGAGGATAGGGCTTATGAGTTTATGAGTTTTACCAGGCTTCTCAAATGACCTCTATCTATCTGTATGAGAATTATTGATCTTTAAAACTTCATTTTCTTCTGTAAATCTTCTGGTTATTATTCCTTGTCTTCAATCCTGTGAGCGGCGTTTCCCTAACGGCCTCCTGCCTAGCGGTACTCCTTGTGCTCCAAAGCGGACTCCAAAGTAACTCAAAATATAACCAAGATTCATGAAGAAAGAAACTTTTTATTGATTCAAATAATTATACAGATATAGACTCATTATGAGTCTGTTTACACTCATAACCCCTAAGGGTTTTTACTCGCGCATTATTTTTGGACGCTCTAATTTTGCATACAGTGTTTCGTGTATGATATTTCGATGTTCTTAACTGAAATCTTACCTCGCCTTTTATAACTCAAGGTCGAGGATTTGTACAAACTTGCATTATTTGTAAAGCGGATGCTTTTTCTAAAGTAGATTCTTTGCTTTCTTCTTTAGCTAAAGTAGATGTTCAACTAAGAAAAGCAGATGCCTTTCTTTAAAGTAAAGTAAATGCTTTACTTTTTTATAAAGTAGATTCTTCTACTTTATTCTTCCTCCACTGCTTTTTCTTTTCCTTTTCTAGTAGTGGGGCTATCTTGACAGTATTGACAGAGATAACTTTCGTCGGCACCTGTCCTTTTTATTATTCTTGCACTAGCTTTACAGAATTCTGTGTAGTGGCAATTGAATATTAGCTGGCTTTTAGTCATGCGTTTCTTGCATGCTTCCAAAGTTGCTTTATCTTCTTGGCTCATTGTAGTGTGAGTCATTGAAGTCGTGATGCAATTTGAAGACGAATAATTTATCTTCACCTTGTAGCTTTCTTTTGTGTAGAGAATCTTTTCTAGAATAGCTGCATATTTGTGGATGGCTATTTGCTTCAAGTCTTTCTTTTCCAGTGTAACTGGTTTCTATTCACTTGGAGTGTAGCTCCTTTCTTTGACAATTCCCAACCGAACATAATGGAATGGTTTAGCCAGAATGTCGTTATAGTCTTCATCCCAAAACGGTAGTGTTGATTGGACCTTGATGAAGATTTCTTTTGCTGGATTCTGAACACACTTTGTTCTGAATTTTTTGACTGCTTCCCTGAAAGCTTTTGGAAAACTGCCAATTTCTAGCAAATTATTGGATGGGTAAATTAGACTAACTAACCCATTAACATAAGCATCATATACCGTCTCAGCATCTGAGTTAGGGTAAAAGTTGAAATAACTTATGTTTGTTTTATCCGTGATAAAAAACTTATACTTCACGAATTCTTGCTCTGTAGCACTTCTTCCAAGTTCATAGAAGTAGCTGAAATTATCGTAGATGGGTTCTCCACTATCGTCATTAAAATCTATGATTAGATTTTCTGACCTTACTTTTCCTAACACCTTCTGTGAAGATGCCGTCTTTTTCAACACTTGTTTGAAGGTTGGTTTCAAAGATTATGCATAATTGATAAGATATAGTGGTGGCTTCATCATTTCTGTGGTATAGAGATCCTAAAGAATATATCCTATAGGAATATATCCTAAAGAATATATTTGTTCAAGCATTCGAGCTTTACTCTCATGCTTCTTCTTATTGGGGCAATGCACTCTTGTTACTCTTGTATAGTTACACTGTTATACTTTTGATTTAAATTGGAATTGATGTGTTTAGTTGTATTATATATTAATCTAGTAAACACATGTATAATTAACACTCTGTCGACTTTTTACGACTAGTCGGGCGACTTGTAGACTAGTCTTCTCGAAGGTACTCGAGCGTCGAGGCTCGACTTGGCGCCGTGATTACCTTGTGTGAGGTGATTTATTGGGTATGATGATATTCATATCCAATAACTCCTGAAGTTGTTTGCCAAATTCTTCTCGATCTTGAGGACTGTAATTCATAGGTTTTACCTTGATTACTTACTGTCTAGGACATTCCACAAGAAAAGATCGTATAAGAAGTATACGAAAAAATATGGGAAAATTAATTCTAAAGTCCCTGAACTATTAGTGTTTTTTTTCTAAGTCCCTGAACTAAAAAGGTGAATTTCCAAGTAATCAAACTTTTGAATTTTCCCATCGCAATCCTTCCGTTAGAATTTGACTAACGGTCGTTAGTCAATGATGATGTGGCAGTGACGTGGCAATCGAAAATCACGGATTGAAGTGAAATTTTGATATGTTAATCTAGAAGTGATTACAAGAACACGGATTGTGAAAATTTTTGATTTCGAGCTCACTAACATATGGAAATAAATATGGAAATCTGCAGATTTTTGTAAGTTTTTTTTTCGTGTTCTTGAAATTAAAGTGCAAAATTCTATACGTTGGTGAACTCGAAATTGAAAACTTTCACTACCATTGTTCTTGTAATCACTTCTGGATTAACATATCAAAGTTTCACTTTAATCCGTGATTTTCGATTGTCACGTCATCAAACATAACGGCCGTTAGTCAAAATCTAACAGAAGGATTGTGATAGGAAAATTCAAAAGTTTGATTACCTGAAAATTCACTTTTTTAGTTCAGAGACTTGAAAAAAAACGCTAATAGTTTAAGAGACTTTAGAATTAATTTTCCCAAAAAATATCGATTTGTGAGGAAAAAGAAGCCCTTCAAATCAGGTAAATATGTTAAGAAAAAATTTTCAAAGAAATTTTCTAACGAAAAACAAAAGTTTTGCCCAAAAGGCAAGAAAAATTGCCGGTGTTGGATTTGCAATGAAGGACACTACGCAAATGAGTGCCCCAATAGGAAGAAGCATGAGAGTAAAGCTCGAATGCTTGAAAAGTATATATTCTTTAGGATCTCTATACCACACAAATGATGAAGCCACCACTATATCTTATCAATTCTGCAAACGCTTTGAAGCCAACCTTCAAACAAGTGTTGAAAAAGACGGCATCTTCACAGGTGTTAGGAAAAGTAAGGTCAGAAAATCTAATCATAGATTTTAATGACGATAGTGGAGAAACCATCTACGATAATTTCAGCTACTTCTATGAACTTGGAAGAAGTGCTACGGAGCAAGAATTCGTGAAGTATAAGTTTTTTACCACGGATAAAACAAACATAAGTTATTTCAACTTTTACCCTAACTCAGATGCCGAGACGGTATATGATGCTTATGTTAATGGGTTAGTTAGTCTAATTTACCCATCCAATAATTTGCTAGAAATTGGCAGTTTTCCAAAAGCTTTCAGGGAAGCAGTCAAAAAATTCAAAACAAAGTGTGTTCAGAATCCAGCAAAAGTAATCTTCATCAAGGTCCAATCAACACTACCGTTTTGGGATGAAGACTATAACGACATTCTGGCTAAACCATTCCATTATGTTCAGCTGGGAATTGTCAAAGAAAGGAGTTACACTCCAAGTGAATCAAAACCAGTTACACTGGAAAAGAAAGACATAAAGCAAATAACCATCCACAAATATGCAGCTATTCTAGAAAAGATTTTCTGCACAAAAGAAAGCGACAAGGTGAAGATAATTTATTCGTCTTCAAATTGCATCACAACTTCAATGACTCACACTACAATGAGCCAAGAAGATAAAGCAACTTTGGAAGCATGAAAGAAACGCATGACTAAAAGCCAGCTAATATTCGATTGCCACTACACAGAATTCTGTAAAGCTAGTGCAAGAATAATAAAAAGGACAGGTGCCTACGAAAGTTATCTCTGTCAATACTGTCAAGATAGCTCCACTACTAGAAAAGGAAAAGAAAGATCAGTGGAGGAAGAATAAAGTAGAAGAATCTACTTTATAAAAAAGTAAAGCATTTACTTTACTTTAAAGAAAGGCATCTGCTTTTCTTAGTTGAACATCTACTTTAGCTAAAGAAGAAAGCAAAGAATCTACTTTAGAAAAAGCATCCGCTTTACAAATAATGCAAGTTTGTACAAATCCTCGACCTTGAGTTATAAAAGGCGAGGTAAGATTTCAGTTAAGAACATCGAAATATCATACACGAAACACTGTATGCAAAATTAGAGCGTCCAAAAATAATGCGCGAGTAAAAACCCTTAGGGGTTATGAGTGTAAACAGACTCATAATGAGTCTATATCTGTATAATTATTTGAATCAATAAAAAGTTTCTTTCTTCATGAATCTTGGTTATATTTTGAGTTACTTTGGAGTCCGCTTTGGAGCACATGGAGTACCGCTAGGCAGGAGGCCGTTAGGGAAACGCCGCTCATAGGATTGAAGACAAGGAATAATAACCAGAAGATTTACAGAAGAAAATGAAGTTTTAAAGATCAATAATTCTTATACAGATAGAGGTCATTTGAGAAGCCTGGTAAAACTCATAAACTCATAAGCCCTATCCTCGTAATAGGACTAAAATATCAGAGGCCAGTTCCTCTAATATGTTAACATGATTAGTAATAATCATAATCTAGACCTTTATTGGTCACAAAAGAACGGAGGAGACTCCATATTTAAAAACTTTAACAAGACATCTGCTTCCGCACCTGTTTATATTTACCCTTTTTGTGTCTCCCCCACATATAGGAGACTCCATCTTTAAAAACTTTAACAAGACATCTGCTTCCGCACGTGTTTATATTTACCCTTTTTGTGTCTCCCCCACATATTGGTATCAGAGCCTTAGGTTCTAATCTTTTAAAATGAATCTTTTAAAAGACAAAGGCAAAGAGATTGATGATCCTCAGACTTCTGATGATAATCAAGATTTTGAAATCGAGTTTTCAGAAAACGAAAAAGGATTTCAAGGAAGCTTTTTGGTAAAACAAGAAATGCTTTCAAAAATCAAGAATTTAAAGCTTGATCTTAAGAAAGAAAAGATACTTAGAATTCCTTTTAATTTAAATATTTTGAGAAGAAAAAACAATATCTTTTATTTTGTCAGCACAAAAGAGATGCATGTCGACATAAAAGATACAAAAGGTTATGTTTTCCTTTCACTCATTAGCAAAGAAGAAATTAGGAAAAACCTTTTAAAAATTGACTCTAAGATTAGATCAACAATTAGTACAGTCCATTTAGGAGCTGTAAAGATTTTGTTAAAATCTGAGTTTCAAGAAGGTATTGATTCACCTATTAAAATGGCTTTAATAGACAATAGAATCAAAGATCGTAGAGACTGTATTTTAGGTGCTGCTAGAGGAAATTTAGCATACCAGAAATTCATGTTCTCAGTCTATCCTAAGTTTGGACTTAGTTTTTAGATACTAAGAATCTAGATACGGTTTTATCCTTCGTTCATCAGTTTGAACGAGAAAACCTTATGGATGCCGAAGACAAAGTCTTTAGCATATCTTACGTTGTAACCTATGTCTTGACTAATAGTCATCACAGTATAGATTACAAGTAATCTGAATATATCGAATTAGAAGATGTATTCTCTGACGTAGGATCTGTAGAAGAGAAGCAATTCTCTGAAATTAGTCCTTTAGAAAATTCTTGGGCAATAGATATTGCTAGGAATATGAAATATTTCACCTGTAACCTTTATGTCAAGGTTTTTACATACCTTATTAATAGTGATGAAACTTCCATCTGCTATTTTTACCTCTATAGGTTTTTCCGCATTAACCGAATGTTCTTCTGGATAACATATTTGCTTGCTAAGCACAGGCTTGCACCTGTATCAACATAGCAATGTAATTCTATCTTTTTATATCCTGCAAAATTTAAAATACCTGGGATATAAATAGAATTTGAATTTGGGTTAGTCTCTGACTCTTCATTAGTCTCTAACTCTTCTGGTCCGGGATCTAATTCTTCTTCAAGGATGTACACTTCCTGCACATTTTCATATGGTTCTTCTATAGGACCAATACCTTGAATATTTAGATTAAAAGGAATTCTAAATATCTTTTCTTTCTTAAGATAAAGCATATTTCATATGGTTCTTCTATAGGACCAATACCTTGAATATTTAGATTAAAAGGAATTCTAAATATCTTTTCTTTCTTAAGATAAAGCATATTCAGGGTAAATATTAATGAGTACTTTCTACCTCCGTTTCTCAATTAAACATTACATTAAGTAAAAAAATAAAGCTACCTAATGTAATTTTGTGTAGTCATTTCATTAAAGGTAATTCCTCAACTTATCGAAAACTGTTACAATTTTAAGTTTTAGTCTATTAATTCGATCTATTTGTTCATATATGTGTGTTTCTAGGTTCTTCTATAAAATCTGCAATGGAAGACACACATTCAGTTGCTACACTGTTAGAGTCTACCACTTCTAAAATACAACAGCTCCAAAAAGCGTTTACAGAGCTTGAAAGTCACCGAGCAGTAACACTTAACATGAAATGGAAACAACTGGAAGAACACTTCCATGGGCTTGAGAAGTCCCTTAAAAGGCGTTTCAATGAACTTGAAGACCAAGAGAAGGGGTATGAAAATAAAATAATCAAAGCCCAAGAAGTACTGGTTAAGCGTGAAGCTGATATTATAACCAAGGAAGAAGCTTCACTGGACAGGCTTCAAGAGAAGAGAGATGCCGCTGTCTTTGCTATTACTAATGCTTTAACAAAGCATAAAAAAACACGTGTCAGACCTTTTGCAGTTACCAGTGAGGATCAAGGTATGGCTCAGTTTGTGGACGAGAAAACACCTGATGTCAAGGCCTCTGTGAAAAAATTAACTGATGTGAAATATTTTACTCAGAACAAAAATGTGAAAGTAAAGTCATTTCCTCAGCTCGTACACTTGTGCCAAGAAAATGATTCAGCAGGGCTACACAAGTTTATTTCAGATAACCGCAAGAATCTGGCTGCCATAAAAGAGGAGATCCCGGTTGCATTTCAAGCAGCCATTGATCCAGCTAGTCTAGTGCTGGACTCCCTCCAGGGTTTCTACTATCTAGAATCGGAAAATTTGGATGTGAAAAAAGATTCATATCTTCTGGGTGTACGTCGGACTTGTATCATGTTGATGGAATGTTTTAGCCTTTTATTAGTAACCCTTAACCTGAATTCTGTTTCTTATGTAGTCTCTGACGATGTAAGAGACAGAGCCAAGGCTATTGCTGAAGAGTGGAAGCCAAAACTAGATAATCTTGATGTGGATGCCAGCAATGGAAACTCACTGGAAGCTCATGCTTTTTTACAACTTCTTGCTACTTTTCGTATTAATTCGGATTTTGATCAGGAAATTCTATCTAAGCTGATACCAATGGTCTCTCGCCGCCAACAAACGCCCGAATTGTGTCGCTCCCTTGGATTATCTGAGAAAATGCCAGGTTGGTCTTCACATACAAATTTAATATCTTGTCAATTTCTGTTTGTGCATGATTTTGGCGGAGACAGGTAAATAACGTTAATAGTTAAAGAACTTTCGACCTGGCATAAGATTCGTAAATGCATACAAATTATGTAGGTAAATTACTTGTTCAGACATATATTCTTTTGCACAGATAAAAAATTGTTCATGTCAATTACTTTTGAAGTGCACACTCAATAATTAGCGTAGTGTAACCTTTTCTATTGCACCACATACAAAAAGCAAAGAAAAGATGGGAATAAAGATGAATTTAGTTTTTTCCAACATCTGCTCTTATCTTCTCCTCCCCGCTCATACACAATAATTCAATAAATTTCTCTCTTTTTAAGGTCTTTCATCTTCCTATCTTTTACAAGTGATTCATGTAAGCTTGATAAGTAATCCATTAATATTAAGGCTTATACAAATTCTTGAAGGTGTGGAATGATGTTAGATAAATAGATAAAGGGTGAACTTGGTAACTGCTTATCGCATCTGCAAAGAGTAGTCTTGTGGTATCTGAGCTTAATTAGATAATTGTAGAACTAACCTAAGTATGGCTGTTAATATTTTTTTTCCGTTTTTTTTCTGCGTTAGTACTCAGTTTTTAGTACTTAATTTCACAAGGCACCCTGCAGGTGTTATTGATGTGTTAATTAATAATGGAAGACAGATTGATGCTGTTAATCTAGCCTTTGCCTTTGGGCTTACAGAAACATATTCTCCGGTTTCACTATTAAAATCGTACTTGGAAGAGGCAGAGAAAATCTCTGCAACCGTGAATTCTCCAAATTCCTCTCCTACTGTTCAGGTTCATTTCTTTTCCTTTCAACAGTTCTGAGAGTACTTGTTTGAGTAATGAGGTTTTCCTCGCTGATGTTCCAGCTATCTTAATATTATGAAGTGTTCAATTGATTCTATATTTAATGCCAGATCCTGTTCAATATTTCCTTTTGTTTGTTCTCTGTGTTATTTTATAGAACCTGAGTAGGGATCATCGCCCTCTTCATGTTTCTCATCATTCCAGTTGTCTCAAGCACGAGTGCAAATGAATTCATTATTGCATGCCATACCTAGCAGGACTTCAACGGCCTCGGAATTTACTATTAGGAAAGGAGATAGCATATGTATATTGGTAAACCATCAATACATTGGGCTGAGTGTCCATTAAGCATATTGTTCTGGTCGTATGAAGCTCGGATCCCAGTAGAGCGGGCAGAGAAAGTGTTTTAAGTGATAAGTTAAATAGTGTTAATGTTTGATAAAAATTATAAAGATATTTTTGAAGTCCTTGACAAGTTTAGACAGGACTTTCAAATAATCAAATTTAAATCATACTAATGTCTAGATATCTAGGATAACTACAGCTGAAAGCACCTGCTACACATCATGAAACACTTGCTGTTATATTTGCTTAATATCGAGCTCTGTACTCTGCCTTTCATGAGATCTTAAGTAATTTAGTTGATGCTGGTTTTCCGAAGGATTAGACAGATGTAGTCGTCGTTGTGGATACGATGAGAATAACATAATAAATGTTACGTGTTTCAGAATGATGTCAATGAAAAGCAACTGACTGCACTTAAGGCTGTGATCAAGTGCATTGACGAACACAAGCTTCACGAGCAGTACCCATCGGATCCTCTCCAGAAGCAGGTTGCCCATCTGGAGAAGGCTAAAGCAGACAAGAAAGGGGTATCAGAAGTTTTAAAACCTCAAGCTAAAAGACCCCGAGCCAATGGCATGGGGAATTTGCCACGAGTAGCTAATGTTTCTGCCGAGAAGAACTTCTATCCTAAAATGACTGATAGGTATACACAATTCATATATGACAGATCATATGCATATACTGGACCAGTTGATAACCATGTTCCCTCACTTGTTGGTACTGCTACATACAACCTGTCTCCTGCTCATGGTAATTACTTTGGAAACGCCTACCAGTACCCAGCTCCTTATCTTCACTAGCTTATTAGGCATGGTAACACTCTGATTAAAATCTTGTTAACCATTGGTGTTGACCCTTGCTTTTTACTGGAAGCTGCTCTGTATTATTCAGATTATCACTCTGTATTTAAAAAAAAAAAAAAAAACTCAGTCTGTCGTTAAATAAACTGTCGCACAAGCTGATACTTTGACCTTTTAATATATGCTCTGTTTTTGTATATATGTTGGTCTATTAGTTCATCTTTTCTTTGTTGTATATGTATTATATATTTATGACTAAACCAATAAGAGGACACATTCTATGCAAGCATGTGTGCAAATGTGTTGTGTACAGATGCTACAGTCTATCAAATTGTGACTCTAAAACAAATAAAAGAAAAAAAGCGTGACCGTCTATTTATTGTATTAAATGAGTGAAGGTCTAAGATGAGATATTGGTAAAAACTAAACAAAACAAAAAGCACGACATGAAAATCCCAATGCCTTTGTGTTTAGTTTCTTCCAATCCTCATGTTCAACATTCGCAGATGCGTGTGTTTTGTCGTAGGATTAGATGTTGTATAGAGGGGGGAATATGATATTATCCCCTCGTTTTACCTTGTAAATAAATGAGTAAAGGCCAGAGATAAGATGTTGGAGAAAACTAAACAATATGCACCAAAGTAAATTGGTAGTCAGAAGATGACAGATGTCTTTCTGTTTAGTTTCATCCAACTCTCACTTGCGCTGATCATGGGCAGCTTTGTGCTAAAGTACTGATTGATTATGAACACAGTACACTGCTACAACATTTGCCTTGTATTCTTCTGTGATCTGTCTAATGAAATTTAAGGAATATTGAGAAAGAAAACATTGAGCATGTTTGGCAAATATGGACCGTAACGAAACAAATTTTGTATTTTCGTATTTTTTTTTAGAGAAAATTGTATAGGGCAAACTTAATAAGTTACTTATTTCAGAAAAAAATACATATACTAACTTTTTTCACTTATTTCTGAAAAATAAATTTTCCAAGCCCAATTATAACCTACATCTACATGGTCACATTTTGATGTTTTTTGACCATTGACCCCGGGCCCAAATATCTTTACTGAAACAATTTTAATTTGTAGCCTAAATAAATAGAAAGTAAAAGTGGGCCGTAGAGCACTTCTCAGGCCCATAGTTGAGTAGGCCCAACTAGACTTTTGCTTAGGTAACAAAATACTTCAATATAAGTATATAACCAACGACCAGGCCTCGAGGGGCCAGGCAACTTTTGTTATTTGCATAAACTAGCTCTTAGCAAGGGCATATTTTAAATTTCAATAATTAATTGTTTTTTGAATTTTTTTTTATATATTTGAATGTTGTAATGAATAAGTTATTGGACATTTAACATTTTCAATATTCATGTGGTAAAATAAATCATTTTCCAATTCGTCATAGTGTTGTACTTGTTTACATAAAAGTTTATTTATTATATTTATGTAAAGTATTATAACATTTATTTATTTCTTTATGGATAGAGTATTAACAAAATTTACGAAAAATGAAGTAATCGGGCATGCCAAAAATGTTTAAAGACTATTCATAAATTTTTTTATTCTAACATTTTATTTGTGTAATCCATTATTACACCATGTCAAGGTTATAATCTTGATTAATTTTGATTTATATGTGAGTTTTTGATATTTTTAAAGTAGTTTATGGGTTAAATTTTAATACCTTTAAAACGTTAACCGATTTTGTCAAGATCTTTGTGCATATATTATTGTTATTCAAGGTCATTACCGTACTAATTATGAGAAATTTATTTTTAAATTAAGTAAATTTATTTTCTAACCATAAAAAAATATTTTGAATCATATCATTCATAACCATGTTAAACATACCACTAATAGTTATAAAATTAAAATTTTTAAAATTTTAACGTATAATATTGATGGTTCACAATTAAAAGTAACGATTATTTATACTTAACAAGAACAATCTTTTCAAATGAGAGTCGACTATCTCCTCTCCCCTTAAACGTCGGCCGCCGCCCTTTTCTCCATTTCCCCCATCAACCATCATCCAATCCTCCTCTCATTCATCTAATACCCTCCTTTGTTTTTGCTCCAGCTTTTTAAATAAAAATCGAACCAAAGCCAAACATCTAGAATTTATTTCTCAGATCTATCTTGGTTTTGAGCCCGATTCCGAAAATAAAAAATACCTTGAGATTCAAATTCTCCTCCCTAACATCATACCAAAATTTGGGGTTATTTCGAGGTCCTTAAATTTTGGTTTTTTCGTCTCGTCTTTTGGCGTGTTTTTCGTCTCGTCTTTTGGCGTGTGCTTGCTTTTATGTTGATATGAGTTTGGTTCCGGACTATTTTGAAAAGGATTTTTGTGGTTTTATGGGAAATCTGTAATTTATGCATTGATTTTGGGCTGGTGTTGGATATTGCAAGAGCTTACTTTTCACAACTAAAATTTGTTCATCTTATGAGTTTCATTTTCGGCATGTCTATAACTAGTTTTCGGCATGTAGATAGCTGGGGTGTTTCTGAACATTGGACTACAGGTGGTGCGTATGTGAAGGTCATTTGCGATATTACTGGTTTTAGGAATGGTGCATGTTGGATTGATCGGGAAGCCACTCTAATCTTTTTTATTTCGAAGAAGTTTAAAATTCATGTTGTACAACAGTCTACAAACATAAACGGTTATTTGGTTAGCTCGTTTATTTGTTTTCTTTCAGATTATAGTATCAGTTCAAGGATTTGTCCTGGCTGTGATTTGATTGTTTCAAGTTAATACAACTCCTTGTACGCCAAAAAAAAAGTAACGATTATTTTATAAAATAGAGTTACCTAGAAGTTTTTTATTCTACAAGTAAAAGTAGGAACAAATAAGTTTGTTGAATAAGTATATAATTTTTATTTTAAAATATAAACAATTCGTTCCAGTATTATACATGTGTACATAGAAGATTATTCATGATCATTATGCAAATTTGAACTTATTTCTATTATCAAAATAAAATTAAAAGTATGATATGGTGTAATGTCAAATGTGAGAATTATTGTTTCGTGGATATTACTTTTTTTGTACATAATTTGCATTTCGGAAAATTTGAACGAATACATCACAAGTTAAAATAAACATATTATATGACTACACTTTTTAATCTGTATTTTAAAAAAGATGCTCTAATTTGGTGATGATGAATGCCTCCCTACACCTTATACAACCTGAGTAAATTTATTCATACTCGGTCCCTCCGAACCTCCAAACTTAAATTATCCATCCACACTCCAAACCTAATTACTTATAGATCCAGTCTTATGAACCTAAACTCTAAATATTTTTAAAAATATTGTTATTCAAATTGTTTGAATCCATGACCTTGCAGAACTAAATTCAACACCATAACCGGTTCAGCTATGTGAGCATTTGAGTTTATTAAAAATCATTAGCTACATACATAAATATTTTTTTTTGTTTATATATATATATATAGAATAAAGTTCAGTGAAAACCATGTTTTTTGTGGAGATCCGGAGACCAAATCCAAGCCATCCATCTCAATCTGATCCAATGGTTCTCCTAATATTTTATTTGATATATTTTAAATTATCATTTTTAATCGTTGCATTATTAGATATGCATATAATATATTCCTAGACTGTTAATCACCGACAGTTATTCTACAACGTAAGTATAGGACTTCAATTACATCACACATGTTTTGACAACATGAGAGCATTTTATGTTTTTGTTTGTTGTTTTACGTATACATAACTAGCAGTTATCATCTTTTTCCGGCAGATTGTAAGTAACTGACCGGCGTATCGCCGGAACTCTAAGCAACCCAACTGGAACATTCTTTGCAATCTTGTGTTTATTCCTACTTTTATCTTCTCGGTTGTTCATTTTGTTTTCCGGTTTAGTTCGCATTGTTTTCTCCGCCCTCCACCGTCTTTTCTCCGGTTCTTCACCTCGTTTCTTCTTCTTCTTCTTATTTTTCTATCAACCCCGTCGTCTTCTCCTTTACGCCGACGCCTTATTCTAGCTCTCCCTTCTTTATTCTCCCCCTTCGTTCCCCTCCCACCATAGGACTTTTCCCTCCCCTTCTCGTTCTCCTTCTCACACCCTCCCTCTCTCGAGCTTTTTAACTTGATCCCACTACCCTTTTTGTCAAGCTTTCTTCCATTGATACTTTGTTTCGCATGATTTTTGTTTCTTCATGTCTGCCTACCCTTGTGCTTTATTACATTCTTTTTCATTATTAGTAGTTGCCTAATCATCCTTGACTAGATTTTTTTTTACTTCTTACTGATCTATCTAGATATAAAAATAGTGTAAATTTTGGTACAAGATATTTTAGTTTCGGATTCTTTAGAATCACCGCATATCACTGTGCGTTTCTCCGTCGTCATTTTTTCCCCTTGATGTCGCGTTTTTTTACTTGTTGGCAGTCTGAATTTAGGTACACTAACGGGAAAATTTTTGGAGCTAGTGGATGTGTTGAAGAAGCATAGAGTGGACGTGGCATGTATTCAAGAGACTAGGTAGAAGGGGGCTAAGTTTAAAGAAGCGAACGGGTATAAATTGTGGTACTCAGGTCTTGCCAACTCGAGGAACAGAGTGGGTATTCTTTTGGCAGAGGATCTTAAAGACAACATCGTGGATGTGAAGAGGTGTAACAACAGGATCATGTCTGTCAGAGTGGTGGTCGGGGAGAAGGTGGTGAACGTGGTGTGCGCGTATGCCCCTCAAGCCGGTTTGGGCGACTCGGAGAAGGAGGTTTTCTGGGTCTGCCTAGATGAGTTGGTCGGAAGTATTCCTGATGATCAACTTTTAATGGTGGGTGGCTATTTTAATGGTCACATTGGTGAGAGGTCGGATGGCTATCCCAGCACCCATGGGGGTTTCGGCTTCAGGGTCAGGAACGTCGGCGGGTCAGCGTTGTTGGAGTTTGCTACTGCCTAGGAGTTGGTAATTGTGAATTCTGTTTTTCAGAAGAGGGCTGAGCACCTCATTACCTTTAGTATGGTCTCAACACTCAAATAGACTACTTTCTTATGCGTAGGCGGGATGCTAGGACGTGCGTAGATTGCAAGGTGTTTCGGAGTGAGGCGTGTGCTTCTCAGCACCGTCTGTTGGCCATGGATCTATCCATGGGGGGCCGAGTTGTTCACAGAATGAGAGAGTCCAGACCAAGGATCCTTTGGAAAGACTTGAAGGGTGAGAAGGCGGCTGAATTCAGCGAGTCTCTGCTAAAAGAAGGTTGTTTTGCTCGTGGTGGAGATGCTAACTGTAGGTGGTCTAACATGGCGAAGGCTATTCGATGTGTGGGCGAGAAGGTGGTGGGGGTCTCTTCAGGAAAGTGCAGTGGGAAATAGAAGTCGTGGTGGTGGAACGAGGAGGTTCAAAAGAAAGTAAAGGCAAAACTTGTGCTCTTTAAAGAGCTTATGTCGAGTAGCCCAGGGGCGGAGAGGTCTCTGAAGATGGAAGCTTACAAGGTGGCGAGACGAGAGGCAAAAAAGGCTGTGGCGAAAGCCAAGAGTGAAGCCTTCGAGGGGCTGTACAAGCGCCTAGATACCAAGGAAGGAACGAACGCTATTTTTAAACTAGCTAAAGCTAGGGAGAGAAGGCGGCGCGACCTGGGTTCTGTTAAGTTTATTAAGGATGATGCAAGTCAAGTGTTAATTAACGAAGATGCCATTAAGGAGAGGTGGAGTTCGTACTTTCATAATCTTTTCAATGAGGCTAGGAGGAGTGGTGTCATTGTGGCTCAAGAGGTCCCTATTTCGTATATTCACGCTTACGGCCCATGTGAACGTATCAGTAAAGAGGAAGTCAAGGGTGCCCTTCAGAAGATGGCTAGAGGGAAGGTGGCGGGCCCGGACCAGATCCCTATCGAGGTGTGGCTTTGTCTTGGTGAGTTTGGCGTTGAATGGTTAGTTGATCTGTTCAATGTTCTCCTCTCAGGTGCTAAGATGCCAGATGAATGGAGGAGCAGTATTGTCGTCCCTTTTTTCAAGAACAAAGGCGACGCCCAGAACTGTAGTAATTATCGGAGAATTAAATTACTCAGTCACACTATGAAGCTTTGGGAGAGAGTGGTTGAATTTCGGATTAGAAGAGAGGTTGAAATCTCAGAGAACCAGTTTGGTTTTATGCCTGGGAGATCGACGACCGAGGCCATTCATCTCGTCCGATGCCTTATGGAGAAGTTCAGAGAGCGTCGCAAAGACCTTCATATGGTGTTCATTGATCTTGAGAAGGCGTATGATAGCATCCCTCGTGAAGCTATTTGGAAGAGCCTTGTGGAGAGGAGAGTGTCATCGGCGTACGTCAAGGCGATTCAAGACATGTACTCGCAAGCTAGGTCCTGCGTCCGGACCCCAGTTGGTGACGCACGTTACTTCCCCAATGAGACTGGGCTACATCAAGGGTCGGCTCTTAGTCCTCTTCTTTTCGCCCTTTTCTTAGATGTCATGTCGCGAGGGATTCAAGACGACGTCCCGTGGTGCATGCTCTTGGCCGATGATATTGTGTTAGTGGCAGAGTCGAGGGGGGAGGTGAACGAGAAGTTGGAGTTATGGAGATCTACTTTGGAATCCCAAGGCTTGCGTTTGAGTCGGTCTAAAACCGAATACCTCTGGTGTAACTTCAGTGGTGAGGACAAAGAGGAAGGGGTGGAGGTTAGGATTGAAGATGAGATCGTCCCGCGTACGGATAAGTTCAAGTATTTGGGCTCGATCATCCAGAAGGAGGGTGAGATTGAAGATGATGTCTCTCATCGTATTAAGGCTGGGTGGTTAAGGTGGAGGGCAGCGTCAGGGGTGATGTGCGACAAGAAAGTACCTTTAAAGTTGAAAGGGAAATTTTATAGAGCGGCAATCCGTCCTGCGATGTTGTATGGCTCTGAGTGTTGGGCGGCGAAGAAGGCCCTCGAGAGCAAGTTGGAAGCAGCTGAGATGAGGATGTTGCGGTGGTCATGTGGGCGCACGATGTTGGACATAATTCCGAATGTTGTTTTTAGGAGCGAGATGGAGGTGGCGCATTTTTCTGCGAAAATTAGGGAATGGAGGTTGAGATGGTTCGGTCACATCCGTAGGAGGCTGGCTGAAGCTCCAGTGAGGAGGGTCAAGAGTCTTTTGGTTGTAGGGGTGAGGAGGAGAGGTAGACCTAGGAGGTCATGGGAAGAGCATCTTAGGTTGGATCTGAAGGCCTTAAACTTAAATGAGACCATGATTGCGGATAGATGTGCTTGGAGACGCCAGATCAGAGTAGTGGATTCTCTTTTAGGGAGCGGCTCTGTTGTTGAGAGCCTAAGAGTTGGGATATCTCGGTTATCGTTATCTTTGTTGTTTTTTCGGCTCTGTCGTGCTCATTTTTCATTTTTCATGGCTTCTATTTTCTGGTTGTGCAAATGGTAGGGAGACTACCGTGGTGGCATCGTGGATCTAAGTGTCGTGCAGAGTGGAGGAGTCAGTCCCCGGGGATCTGTGCGAGGAATCATCCTAGATTAGAGTGTGCCGAGAACGGAGTGGATAACCTCCGAGTAGGTAAGTCCCATGTGATCAAAATCATGGGCTCAGGTATGGCTGCAATCTTTTCCTAAATTTTTGAAGTCGTTATAATTATCACACACTATTTTTCCTGTTGTTCTCTAAGACGGGGGTCTTCACGGAAACAGCCTCCTTACTGTAAAAGGTAGGGGCATGGTCTGCGTACATCTCACCCTCCCCAGACCATGCTCTGTGCGGGATATACTGGGTATGTTTGGTTTGGTTTGGTTTTTAAGTTTTGACAACATGATTTTACAATTTTTTTCACGCGAGACAGTTTCATTATTATGTCCTGCAGTTTGTTTTTATAATATACATACATTTTGTGTGTATCACAAACTTGGAGTCTTCTATCCAGTATCCACCCATCTAATTTACTATTCTGCATTGTTTCGAAATAGTGTAAAAAGAAGTGCTTCGAATCATTGCTACTTGATCCGGACTTGTTCTAAAAAAGTCGAGGTATTTCGAATTGGTTGTTTACACGGACAAAGTCAGGGAAAACCTCTGAAATTATTTCAATATTGAACCTTAGACATATAAGAGTTCCGAATCAAATCTCTTTAGAAAGACGATCTTTTGTCTCATGGTAGCCTGCTCCAGTCCCCTTACGAAACTTTCGTTATTGGGTTAGCCATACATTTCACATGTTTCTAGCGATTCACATGGCATCATCAAATGATTAAAGACTTCGTTTGGAGAGCAGTTTGGGGTTGTATCCGACGCAAGGTCAATTGAGAATATAACAGGTGGTTGTTCCTGCTATTTGTCCGGTGTGTCATGTGGGGGATGAATCGATTATTCATTGTTTGTTATCTTGTGTTTTTTTGCAGGATTGTTGGAGGTTAGCAGACCTGGGATTTAGCCAAGATTATACGGGGTTTGGGGATTGGTTTTTCAGTCTGGGTGCGCAAGTAAATGAGACGATTTGGGGTAGTGCCTTTACTCTTTGCTGGGAGCTTTGGAATACAAGGAATAAGGTTTTGTGGGAGGACTGTAAGATTTCGGCTGCACAAGTGGTAAGCAATGCAATATTTATGTTTGAGCAATGGGGGAAAGCTCAGGAATGTGTTATATATCCGTCTATTGAATCTTGGCGTATGATGGAGGGATCTGAGTTATGGTTGAAACCTGGTAGAGACACGTTCAAAGTGAATATTGATGCTGCTACTTTCGAAAGAGAAGGAAGATATGGGTTTGGTGGGGTTATTAGGGATCACACAGGCTATTTTGTTTCGGCAATCTCGGGACTTAAAGAGGGAGAGGTTGCGGCAGAAATTGCAGAAGGGATAGCTTTGAAGGAGGTACTATTGTGGTTAAAAACGCATCCTCCAAAGAGGTATCAGGTGGAGTCTGACTATTTGGTTCTGGTACAAGCAGTTAGAAGCCCAGATTTGATGGTGTCACCTTTTGGAAGGATAGTTCAGGCCTGCAACTCTGCAAGGAGGAGTTAAATTCATGGTCAATGATTGATCTAGTTTTTGTTAAACGATCTGCTAACCGAGTTGCTCATAAGATTGCTAGAGCGTCTTGTTTAAATGCTGATTGTATTTTCTCGGACTTAAATGTTCCGACTGATATTATGTACTTTGTTGAAGCTAATTTGGCTTAGTTGAATAAAAAATTGAGTTTCAAAAAAAAATTATTTAGAAAGAACACTGTACTGCACTAGTATAAGGTTTCAATTTACACTCGATGTACAATTTTGAAGTGCTGAACAACACCATACCAGAGATATCAACACAGTCTCATATGCAGTACTCACAACAAGTATAAATTATGATTCAAATTAAAAAAGTTTAATGGGCAATCTAGTTTATTCAATATATTCAAAACTTTGTATAGGGTCATGAGATAATCTCTACTACCTACATGTAATGTGTTTTGAATTTATTTTGTACTGCATATGACTCTCAGACAAGTATATGTACTCTGTTCTCCCGATACGTGAAATTAGGGACGTTGCTTTTAAAAAAGTTAAAAAATATCATGATAATGTTAAAATTCTCAGTCACGGGATATTTTATCAATTTAGCGGTCTCCAATTAAATCATCACTTAATTAAATATAATTTTATGAGTCTCAAGATAGAGCCAAAATTGTAAATATGAATTTTTTTAATACTAATAAATAAATAAATAAAATTTAATTCTAATACAACCTTTTTTAATTATATCCTTTTCGAATTATGATTTTCTTTTTGAAATTCAATTCTAATACAACCTCTTTTTAATTATTTCCTTTTTAGATACAATTCTAATATAATCTTTTTTTAAATATATCCTTTTTAGTAGGGGTGAGCATTTGGTTCGGATATCCGATATCCGAATGGATATATTCGAAATAATTTGGTGTTAGAAAATGAAAAGTTTGAGGCATGTTTATAATATGTTCTTGATGTAATTTCCGAAACTAACAAGTGGAGGTTGTTCCTTGTAATGAGGACTTAAACTTTCATGTTTGGATCTAAGACATTTTCTTAGTGGAATCCATAAATAAATTGAGTTGAAGTTGCTTGCTTGAAATGGGTTATGTGGGTTATTTAGTTGAAATAACTTGAGTCCCACATAGAATTTTATTACCTGGAATATTGATTTATTTTAACAAAACATCAGATTTTATATGTTACTACTGTTGGATCAGTACTTGGATTATTGAGCTGATCAGACATCAAATCCTGATGGACAGACTCTGAACATAACCCAATACTGATGGGCATCAGATCTTGACGGACTAAAATCCTGATGGACATCAGATCCTGACGATGGTTAAATCCTGATGTAGCTGTAACTGAAAAATAAATACTGATGCAGTTAATGAAATTAAATCAAAATATTTACTTTTGTTATGCTAAATTCACGCAAGCGCACGTAGTCACAAGTAATACAATTAAAGTTCGTTCCACAGAGATCTTGGTTAAGTTTTACTCAGAAAATATGTCTATGCAATAATGTATGGTTTTAATTCACTGCTAAGAAAATAACAAATATGGTTTGATTAACTAAATTAAACTAAGATGCAATGTATAAAATTAAGAATTAAACAATTAACTAGACTTAAATTCGGATTACTTATATGAGAATAAACATGGAATCCTAGTTTCATTATCTACTTCACTTAGAGTTGCAGCCTTTGATTAAAACATGCGATGGTTATGATATCTGATCGAACAACACGAAAAGAGTAAAAGTTACCTCTCGGTATACTAGTACCAATCTAAGCATACATCCACAAAAGATAGAAGATGAATAGTCACCTATTATGTTTAGACCCTATATCTCTATAGAATTTGAAAACATAAAGGTTGAAGCACAAGTTATTCACTTAGATCACATAGGGTAGCATAATATCTCTATTCATGCCACAAATCATGATGATTACATCAACCTATCCTATGCTAGCATGGCAAGTTCTAAATCTCAAGATCCACTCTCGTTTAGCAAGAGATTAACAAATTAGATGTTCGCGACGCACCTAAATTCAATAAGCATAACCATACAAGGATATCAATAATTCACCACACATAAATCTCTAAGGCATGCAAACTACTAAGCTACATAGATAAATCCACTAGGACCCCACGATAACGATTAGTTCATAATCGAACCTCTCGTCACCATGGGATTTGATGAAAGCATGGTAGTAAACAAGATAAAGAAGATGATGAATAAATCAATAATAAAATAAGGTGTAGCGAACAAATCCGGAAAAGTAATGAGCATCCACAAGATACGCCTAACAAAGGAATACAAGAAAACTATGTCTAGATCTTCTTGTTGTCACGATCCTCGCCTTGGCTTCTCTCCCTTCTTGCTCTGAACGAATTATGTGTGTAGGATGTGTAGATTGATATTTTTCTGTGCCCCAAGGTGTGTATTTATAGCCCCCAAGTGCCTCCTTGACCAAGCGATTACCGTATTTGAAATAGGATAGAATTCCGGTAATTTTCCATCTTTAATTGTAATAGAATTGCAATTCCCTTATTTAAGTTGAATTCCAGAAGCTTCAAATCGTCCACAACAATTGCTATCTGAATTAGGAGAAGAAAACGGCAATTTCCTAATTAAAATACGATTCCAGGAACTTTCTGCCGTCCCCCGCGCGGCCGCGCGCGCCCAAGGCTAAATCCACCGCGCCCGCGCGCGCAACTCTGCCAGCCAATTCATCCCGCGCGCCCGCGCCCAGTTCCTTCTTCTCTCCGCGCGCCCGCGCCCAAGGCATGCTGACAGACTGCATTTTGCTGATTGCTTCTTCTGCTATTGATTGCAACTCCACACTTGATCTTCTTGACACTACATATCATATATCACCTCCTAAAAGCAATATCCACACCTGGAATACATCCTGCACAATTTCTCACAAAACATATTAAAAAAAACACAAATACTTGAGAACAAAGCTATCAATTTAAGTCGAAATAAGGCATTCCAAGTGGATAAAAATCCACTTATCACACCCCCAAACTTAAACCGATGCTTGTCCTCAAGCATAAACAACAAAAATATATACAACTAGCTAGTACCACTTCCGTAGGTGATCACGGTTGCATTTGGCATATGCAACAAGCCCTTTAAACCCCTAGGCAGCCCTAGTGGACGAGTAAGGTCTCGTGAGGGCCTATAGCGAATGTACCCACAAAATCCATTTAACCTAATGCAATGCAATGCATGAATGCAACTAATATGAAAATGCAAGATCCCCTTCTAACTCACCAAAACCAACTAACAAGCAAATATCTCAACGAATGCAACAAATCCAAGCAGAGCTCGACTAAGTCCCCGTATACTAACAGTACATTACAGAAACGTGCGTGTGTGCAATGCTCATCAGAAATACCCCCAGAAATAGGTCAAAAATCATACATGCTTTCCGTCAAGACAATCACAGGTTTATAACTAGAATAGACTGTAGACACTCCATAACCTAAGAACACCTCCACCCTTATCCAAGGTAGACAGAAACTCATGCTTTATTACTATGCTACGACACTACATATACAATACGCATGCTTATTTAACCGTGCAATGAATGAGACCCCTAAAGGCTTATACAATAATACCCATGTAGCGAGTGTTAGGTCAGCAGGATCCCAGACTATAAAAGCCTTAGGTCACTAGGACTAAGTCCCCTCGGACTTAATAACTCGAGTATTAAAGAGCTCACTCTGGTTAATTTTGCATATAAACAAACAAAACTTGACTCTTTTTTTTTTTCCTTTTTTTTTTTTCTTTTTTTTTCTTTTTTTTTTTTTTTTTTTTTTTTTTTTTTTTTTTTTTTTTACGCAATCTGGAATGAGCCTTTCTCATTTCCAACCCTAGACTACTCATATAAATATGAGCTGGCTACTAGCCAATTGACACCTAGCCATTATTAACAACTATTAACAACTAGCATGAAATTCCTGTTTTCCCCCAAACTCAGACTTTAATGTTCCTATGCTATAAAGGGAATAACGAAAATTCTAAGAATAAACAAGTAATTAAATCTCAAAACATCCAACATGCATGACTCCAACCTACCCCCAAAAGTACCCCAATGAGACTGTGTAAAAATTTTGTTCCTGAACATGCAAGTCAATTACCTAGGAACTATAAATCAGCCCTCTACTCATTATCATCGCACTCAAATCAACATCTACCTATCAATCAGAATCAGCTCATTTTAAGGGATCATGAAAAATGCATGCCATGCAAATGCAACTAAATGAAAACTCACATGATATACGAAAATAAAACAAATTGTCCTATATGAAACAAACGTAGATAATACGAACATAAAATGCATGATTTACACTAATATGCAAAACATGATATCCTACATGAACACATAAATACTACACATAAACTACGCATCCCCCAAACTTGAAAGATTCAATGTCCGCATTGAATGGAAGTAAATACAAGGGATAGCAGAAAACATACCTAAAAATACCGAAACACATGGGTTGCCTCCCACGAAGCGCTGTCGTTAACGTCATTTAGCCGGACAAATATGATTCAAATCATGGTGGCTCGAAGATTGCATTCGACCTGTCTTTAGCAGTAGGACCATTCACCCATTGTTTGACAACCTTCTTGCTTCCTTCCCATATCTTTGCTAAATCACCCTTCACTTTGACTCTTCTTCCAATTGACTTTTTCTTTTCCTTCTTCACACCTCTAAGGTGCTTCTGCTTCACAGTTGATTGAGAAGAACACTCCTCTACTTCATTATCCATGCTCCACCTTCTTAACACATTATCGTGACCCTCTTCAAAAATTAACAACTCATCATTCAGAAGGACATACTTCAAATGAGATGGAAGTTTTCCGAGCTTGACATTTGAGAGATCTCGAACAGAAGAACTGTCAATGGAATCACTGATAGGATGCTTTAGCATGTGCATATCCGCCTTTTCGCTCAACAAATGATCCAACTTCTTTCTCTGACCCGTATCAACCGTTTCCACACTGCAACACTCTTCATCCTCTGTCGGAAATTTCATTGCCTCGAACACATTAAAGGTGACACTCTGATCTTGCACCCTCATTGTAAGCTCTCCTTTTTGCACATCAATCAAAGTCTTTCCTGTAGCCAAGAACGGTCTTCCCAAGATTATGGGAATCTTCTTATCTTCTTCAAAATCTAGAATCACAAAATCAGCTGGAAATATGAGCTTATCAACTTTCACCAAAACGTCCTCTACTATACCCCTCGGATACGTGATAGATCGATCAGCCAACTGCAAAGAGATGTTAGTTGGCTTTGGCTCCGGTAAACCAAGTTGCTTGAAAACAGACAAGGGCATAAGATTAATGCTAGCTCCCAAATCACATAAACACTTGTTGAAAGAAAGGTTGCCAATAGTGCATGGAATAGTGAAACTTCCTGGATCTTTCAATTTCGGAGGCAATTTCTGTTGCAGAACAGCACTACACTCCTCCGTCAAAGCTACTGTTTCAAAATCTTCCAACCTTCTCTTCCGTGACAAAATATCCTTCATAAACTTTGCATATCTTGGCATCTGCTCCAACGCTTCAACAAAAGGAATGTTAATGGACAGTTTCTTGAAGACATCCATAAATTTCTGAAATTGTTTTTCTTGACTCTTCTTCAAACGTCCAGGATATGGCGGAGGTGGATAGATCTGATTATTCATTGAAGATTGTTCCGGAGTAGACTTTTCAACAGGTTTCTTGCTCTTCTCACCATCTAGCTGATCAGCCACTAAATCAGATTTCTCAATTTCTGGCACTGCAGATTTTTCAACCTGCTGATTCTGAACATCTTTATCCTCTTCAGTTGCTGATTTTTGATCGGTTGTGACCTTTCCGGATCTCAAAGTAACTGCATTGACCTGTTCCTTGTTTTCCCTCATGCCTGGATTAGTCTCCGTATCACTAGGAAGAGTTCCTTGTTGCATATTTACCAAGACACTTGTAATCTGCCCCAACTGGGTTTCCAAAACTTTCTGGCCAGCTTGTAGGTTCTTTACCAATATCCACATCTCATCAGATTTTTCATTAGTAGATTGCCCCGCACGAGCCTGGGTTTGCTGCTGAAATCCCGGAGGTTGATATGGTATCCTTGGAGCATAAGGTTGTTGATAGCCTTGATTGTACGGCTTCGCTTGCTGATAAGATTGTTGAACATTCTGATTGTTGCTCCAGCTGAAATTAGGATGATTCCGATTATTAGGATGATAAGTGGTTGGAACTGGTGCAGCAGGTCTCTGGAAATTACTCACAAACTGTGCTGATTCAGAAGAGATAGCACATTGACTCGTCTCATGTGCGCCCGCACATAACTCACAAACACTAGCCACCTGCTGAACTCCATAATTAGCAAGCGAATCCACCTTCATAGCAAGAGCCTTCAACTGAGCCGTAATCATTGAAGCTGTATCTACTTCCAAAACTCCTGCTACCTTGCCTTGAGAAAGTCTCTGGGTTGGATTCTGATATTCATTAGCAGCCATCATCTCAATAAGTTCATAAGCTTCATCATAGCTCTTTGCCCACAAAGCTCCACCTGATGCTGCATCTAGCAAAGGTCTAGATTGTGCTCCCAACCCATTGTAGAATCCATTGATAACCATCCAATCAGGCATGCCATGATGAGGACACTTCCTTAGCATCTCCTTGTAGCGTTCCCAAGCCTCACACAAGGACTCGCCAGATTGTTGTTGGAATTGAGTTAACTGGTTCCTTATTGCTGCAGTTTTCGCCATAGGAAAGAATTTAGTAAGGAACTTCTGAGCAAGATCTTCCCATGTAGTAATGGAACCAGGTGGTAGAGAGTGTAGCCAGCTCTTAGCCTTATCCCTCAGAGAGAATGGGAAAAGCCTCAACCTGATAGCTTCATCCGTCACACCATTACACTTGAAAGTGTCGCAGATTTCAATAAAGTCCCGAACATGCATGTTTGGATCCTCTGTAGTAGCTCCCCCAAACTGGACTGAATTCTGCACCATCTGAATTGTGCCCGGCCTGATCTCAAAGTTGTTCGCTGCAATAGCTGGCCTAACAATGCTCGACTGAATGTCATTGAGTTTCGGCTGAGAATAGTCCTTCAAAGCCTTAGCTGCTGCTGCATCTGCCATTGCTACTGTAGTTTCAGTCTCCTCTTCCTTATTCTCTATATTCTCAACAAAATCGTCTTCTGCCAGTTTAAGTAATCGAGCTTGCGAACGTGTTTGCATACAAACTCAAGTACCTGAAACACCACGAAACAAACAAACTAAGTAAGAATCCGAGTCAGTGAACGCTAACGACCACTATTGACAAACACATAAACTGAAATAAAAACACCGATGATCCCCGGCAGCGGCGCCAAAAACTTGTTATGCTAAATTCACGCAAGCGTACGTAGTCACAAGTAATACAATTAAAGTTCGTTCCACAGAGATCTTGGTTAAGTTTTACTCAGAAAATATGTCTATGCAATAATGTATGGTTTTAATTCACTGCTAAGAAAATAACAAATATGGTTTGATTAACTAAATTAAACTAAGATGCAATGTATAAAATTAAGAATTAAACAATTAACTAGACTTAAATTCGGATTACTTATATGAGAATAAACATGGAATCCTAGTTTCATTATCTACTTCACTTAGAGTTGCAGCCTTTGATTAAAACATGCGATGGTTATGATATCTGATCGAACAACACGAAAAGAGTAAAAGTTACCTCTCGGTATACTAGTACCAATCTAAGCATACATCCACAAAAGATAGAAGATGAATAGTCACCTATTATGTTTAGACCCTATATCTCTATAGAATTTGAAAACATAAAGGTTGAAGCACAAGTTATTCACTTAGATCACATAGGGTAGCATAATATCTCTATTCATGCCACAAATCATGATGATTACATCAACCTATCCTATGCTAGCATGGCAAGTTCTAAATCTCAAGATCCACTCTCGTTTAGCAAGAGATTAACAAATTAGATGTTCGCGACGCACCTAAATTCAATAAGCATAACCATACAAGGATATCAATAATTCACCACACATAAATCTCTAAGGCATGCAAACTACTAAGCTACATAGATAAATCCACTAGGACCCCACGATAACGATTAGTTCATAATCGAACCTCTCGTCACCATGGGATTTGATGAAAGCATGGTAGTAAACAAGATAAAGAAGATGATGAATAAATCAATAATAAAATAAGGTGTAGCGAACAAATCCGGAAAAGTAATGAGCATCCACAAGATACGCCTAACAAAGGAATACAAGAAAACTATGTCTAGATCTTCTTGTTGTCACGATCCTCGCCTTGGCTTCTCTCCCTTCTTGCTCTGAACGAATTATGTGTGTAGGATGTGTAGATTGATATTTTTCTGTGCCCCAAGGTGTGTATTTATAGCCCCCAAGTGCCTCCTTGACCAAGCGATTACCGTATTTGAAATAGGATAGAATTCCGGTAATTTTCCATCTTTAATTGTAATAGAATTGCAATTCCCTTATTTAAGTTGAATTCCAGAAGCTTCAAATCGTCCACAACAATTGCTATCTGAATTAGGAGAAGAAAACGGCAATTTCCTAATTAAAATACGATTCCAGGAACTTTCTGCCGTCCCCCGCGCGGCCGCGCGCGCCCAAGGCTAAATCCACCGCGCCCGCGCGCGCAACTCTGCCAGCCAATTCATCCCGCGCGCCCGCGCCCAGTTCCTTCTTCTCTCCGCGCACCCGCGCCCAAGGCATGCTGACAGACTGCATTTTGCTGATTGCTTCTTCTGCTATTGATTGCAACTCCACACTTGATCTTCTTGACACTACATATCATATATCACCTCCTAAAAGCAATATCCACACCTGGAATACATCCTGCACAATTTCTCACAAAACATATTAAAAAAAACACAAATACTTGAGAACAAAGCTATCAATTTAAGTCGAAATAAGGCGTTCCAAGTGGATAAAAATCCACTTATCAACTTTCCTTTTAAGGCATATCTCTTACGTTTTATTTTTGGGTATTATATATATCGAAAATATAACGTTGAGAAAGTAGGGTGATACATTAAGGAAAAAACCCTTGGTTGCGATTACTCTCTGTTCTCCCTCAATACATACAGTTATAATACATAATTCTCAGGCGAACTGAGGTGTTGGTCGTTGTTGATCACTGGTGTATTTGTGAACCCTTTGATCTGTTGCTGTTTTATCCTGGAAGTGATATTGCTGCAACCCAATCACAACGTAAGTGGGGCAATATTCTCTTCAAGAACAACCAAGTCTTCTCGAAGGGCTTGGTGACTCAGATGTTCTTCTCTCTTATCAGTACTTGCTATAGCTGCTGTGGGAGATAAGTCTTTCTTGTTACTCTTGTTAATTACAGTTACTGATTATACTTTGTTTTGTCTTCGTGATTTGTTTTGTTAATTGGTTGTATGCCTGTTCTTGTTTTAATATATATCACTGCCTCATTGTTGCGTTTAGTTAATTATTCCCAATATTTGGTTCGGTATCCGGATTGATAAAATATGTTTAGTATTTGGAAAGATTTTTTTAATTTTGGAATTTCTGTTTTTTTATTTGAATTTTTGGATTATCCGAAATATCCAAAATATCCAAATTTTATTAATTTATTAAATAATTATAATTAATAAAACTGAGATATATATTATTGAAAGCTGGACGGACTAGGAAGACTTTATTCTCCTTTCTATTCTTAGGATTTTTTTTCTAGATTTAATTTCAATTCCTTTTAATTAGTAGATATTTTGACTTGATGATTTTTGTGAACAGTTTGATTTGATGATTGGCAAAAATTAGTTTGTGGTTTGAACTTTGAAATGCTATTGTGATTTTATTCTACTGTACATTGTTCAATTTAAACTCTATTTTTATATACAAGAATGAGTTCAATTGACAATGTTAATAATTTTTTTACAAGATATTTGGATTTTTGGTTTTTTGGTAACCGAACCGAAATAAAAAATTTGGTTTGGTATCCGATCAAATTTAATTTGGTTCGGTATCTGGAAATTAAAATTTATTTATTAGGATATTTGGATATCCAAATTAATTTCGGTTCGGATTCCAAATATCCGAATGCTCACCCCTACTTTTTAGATTATAATTTTCTTTCTAAAATTCACTTCTAAGTTTTAATGCAACATTTTTAAATTATATCCATTTTAGATTATAATTTTCTCTTTTAATATGATATAATCTTGATCGTTTATTTTTAAAAATATTAAATTCGACGGTTGAGATTATTTTGGTAGTATAGTGACGAAAATTATGGATAAGATCTCTCTTATGCTTATTATATATAACTAGCTTATAATCCGTGCAATGCACGGGTTTTCTTGTATTATATTATAAATTTAATTAAATATTATGATTATGTTTTTATATAATCATTATTTTAATAAGTTTTTTTATTTTAATTTGATATAATATAATATATATACTCATGTTTACGGATTATACTAATATTTCGTTATTATAAACAATGTATACGATTTTTAATATATTTTATTAATAATTGAGAAATATGGTGTGATATTTTCGGATATATATTAAAGATTGTAAGATTTGTTGTAAATTAAAAAGGTAATGTGTTTAAATTGTAAAGAAAATATTAATGATTGAAAGATATGATACGATTGATCTTTTTAGGTGTTTATAAAAAGTAATATCTTCAACTAAAAGTAATTGTGAAAAAGGCAATCGACTAATTACCACTAATTATATTATGTTATTATTTATTTGAGGTCTTATATTTTTCTTGAAAATTATATTGTGATATTTTCGGGTATATATTAATGATTGTAAGATTTGTTTAAAATTAAAAAGGTAACGTGTTTTAATTCAAAATAAAATATTAATGATCGAAAGATATGATACGATTGATATTTTTAGGTGTTTATAAAAGGTAATATGTTCAACTAAAAGTAATATGAAAAAGGCAATTGACTTATTACCATTAATTTTATTATGTTAATCGTTTAATTACCATTAATTGTAATGTATTTTAATTTGAAAGGAAATATTAATGATGGAAAGATATGATACGATTGATATTTTTAGGTGAAAATACTAATGATCGAAAGATGTTAGTTGTTTATAAAAGGTAATATGTTCAACTAAAAGTAATATAAAAAAGGAAATCGACTAATTACCATTAATTTTATTATATTAATGTGAAAAAGGTAAGTGACAAATTACCATTAATTTTATTATGTTAATCGTTTAATTACCATTAATTATAACGTATTTTAATTCGAAAGTAAATATTAATGATGGAAAGATATGATACGATTGATGTTTTTAGGTGTACAAAATGTAATATCTCAACTAATTACCATTAATTGTATTATGTTATTATTTATTTTAGTTGTATTTATTATTCTTTATAATGAAGGATAAATAAGTAAATTCACTTAGTACCAAAACAGGTACCAAAACTTTCAATGTTTCGGAATTTATATAATAGTATAGATATAAGGATATTTTATCCTTATATATAATAAGCATAAAAAGGATCTTATCCATAATTTTCGTCACTGTACTACCAAAATAATCTCATCCGTCGAATCAAATATTTTAAAAATAGACGATCAAGATTATATCATATTAAAAGAGAAAATTATAATCTAAAATAGATATAATTAGAAAAGATTGCATTAAAAGTAAATTTTAGAAAGAAAATTATAATCTAAAAAGGTTGTACTAGAATTGAATTTTAAAAAGAAAGTCATAATCTGAAAAGGACATAATTAAAAAAGGTTGTATTAGAATTGAATTTTATTAATCTTTTTATTAGTACTAAAAAGAATTCATATTTACTATTTGGATGATTTTACAATCCATGCGAAACTCATAAAATTAACTTTAATTTAGCGATGATTTAATAATTATTATTCAAATGGAAACAATCAGAATCTCAAGAGAGAATATATTTACGAATTTTTGGATTAATCTTATTCATTGTAGAAAACACACATTGATCTGTTCAATGTAAAAAAAACCTAATCATATAGGATCTAAATAATTGACATATACCTTTTCGTATTTTAATATAAATACACTTTTAAGTTTATAACATATTAAAATATTAAATATATTTTTATGTTGGATCCAACAGTTTACATCTATTTATTTTAAGATCAATCGATTCTTATTTTATTTTGTCGTACGGAGGACCAGACTATCGATTATCAAAGTTTTGGATAAAATCTCTCATACACTTATTATTAAAATTGTATTTGGTTATTAGTAGAACAATCTTCAAATAATAACAAGGGTATTTTGACAATCAAAACGAATTATAAGTAAAATTCATAAATTAAATATAATTTTCAACGTAAAAAATCATCAATTTCTTCTCTATTTTATTTCTGTGTAGGTTTAATTGAAAAATAATTGATAAACCATTATTAAATTAAAAATTATTTTGTTAATTTCACGTGGGTTGTGTTCAAATCAAATTTTAAAAATTCAAGATAAAGTATAAATATTAATCGAATGTGTAAAATCTTATATATATAACAAGAAGTTGATACGAAAATTAATAATATATAAAATTAAAAAAATTAATATAATTATAGATATTAAAAAAGGAACCGCACGGGTTATAAGCTAGTAATTATAATATTATTAGTTTATTGTATTAAATAGAAAATCTTGTGATATAATTGAAAAAAATAGATATTTTAGTTAGAGAAGATAGAAAGGTAACATGAAAATTTAAAAAGTGACATGATTTATGTGAAAAAGCTAATTGAATAGTTTATGGTAATTATAATTTAATTATGTTATTTTACTAAATAAGATGATATGTTTTAGCTGAAAAGTTAATCAGTTAATAATTATTATTTTAATATTATTATTTTATTTATTAAATAGAAATGCCCGTGATATAATTGAAAAAAAAAAGAAAGGTTTTAATAAGAAAAAATAAAAAGGTAACGTGTTTTGGCTGAAAAAGGTAATCGTCCATGATATAATTGGAAAAAAAGATATTTTAGTTAGAGAAAAGGGAAAAGGTAACGTGGCTGAAAAGGGTAATTGATTAGTTAATAGTAATTATAATATAATTACGTTATTTGATTAAACAAAATTACTCGTAGTGTTTTTAAAAAGGGTGATGACCCAAAATATTCATATGGGAGCCATGCTGGCCCTTTTTACTGATGGGACACGGTACATCGTGTACCGTGATATGAGGGATGTTACGGAACACGATCTTCCGTAATATAGCATGATACGGAACTGAGTCTTCCGTGTTATGCATGATACGGAAGACCATGCTCCGTGACTGTGCTGCGCACCCACCTAACACGGGACACAATCCATCGTATCATGCATAACACGGAAGACTCAGTTCCGTATCTACGTAATATGGAGGAAGATTCTCCGTATCATGATAACACGGAGGACGATTCTCCATATCCCTTTGGTATTTCGGGTCATTTTTTTCAAAATCAGTATTTTGGGCAAAAACTTAGGAAAAATATGCATTTTGGTCATTCTCTCTTTTTAAAAAAGGAATGCAAAAGATATTGTATTTTATCTGAAAAAGGAAATTATTTTGTTTTTGAAAAATAGAAAAGGTAATATCTTTAACCTGAAAAATAAAATTGATTAATAAAGAGAAGTTTTAGTTAGATAAAATATTTAAGATATTATATTTTACCTGAAAAAGGAAATTGTTTAGTTATTTAAAAATATAAAAGATAATATATTTAACTTAAAAAAAGAAATTGATTAATTAGTAGGATGTGTTAGGGTAAATAAGTAAAATCAACATGTACCGACCAACCAAATTTTTAATGTTTCAGATTTTATATAATAGTATATATTTCATTATTTGTAATCTATTAGTAATTATTATATAATTAATAGATTATAAATTTGAATAAAACATTCAAAAAATTTGAAGTATTGCTAGCTAGGGAACCAAAAAATTCTTGTGGAAGGTTTGAATTGGATGGTTAGTATGAATGTAGGTTCCATCCCATTATTATTTTTATAATCAATTAAAAGCTAACATATGGCATTTGAAATTTTTTTTTTGAAACTTTTGTTAGGTTGCCTAGCAATTTTCCAATTTATATTATAAATGATTCTACTAAAAAGGAATGCTAAAATTAGAAAATTAATATATATCCCATAGATTTATCACTCAATTATGTTACTGCAAAATATCCTGAATTGGATGTTTGAGAAAGAAAAACAGGAATGAAACCGGGAAATCGGAATATATGCTACATCTAGCACCTTAATTTGCAATTGCCCAGAAATTTTATTTTTAAATGCTAAAAATAGAAAATAAGAATACATTAATTAAGACTAAGGGATTGCAAGCACTTAATATCCCCAATTCTTCACTAGCTGCCATTGATAATGAGGAACTATGTGTTAATAGAAACTGAATACCAGGAGAAAACCCCACACTTGGTTGGGTGCATTTCATTATGTTTATATAGATGTTCCAGTACAACAATATGCATATATTCAGTTGGCTACACATGATGTACAGTTGGCTACACATTGTAATATTCTTTAGTTGTCTACACTCATGATGTCCAGTTGGCTACACATGGTATGTCCAGTCTAAATGACCTGGTGTATCTTATCATCCCCCCGCAAATTGATAGGTTCACAAGGTTGAACAGTCAATTTGTCACGAAGAAGCTTGAAACTTGCAGCTGGTAGCCCTTTGGTAAATATATCTGCTAGTTGAGCGTGACTAGGAACAAAAACAATTTGAATCGATCCACGCAGCACACGTTCCCTTAGGAAGTGATAATCTATTTCAATGTGTTTTGTTCGAGCATGCAACACTGGATTAGATGCCAAGTAGGTGGCACTAACATTATCACAATGCAGTATAGGGGGACGTCGTACTTGAATACCCAACTCTCGAAATAGATACAATAACCATTGAATATCTGCAGCTGTGTGCGCAAGTGCTCTATATTCAACCTCCGTACTGGAGCGTGATACAGTAGGCTGCTTCTTTGTGCCCCATGTGATTAGATTCGGACCAAAATAAACACACATTCCAGTTGTTGATCTCCTATCATCCGGGCATCCAGCCCAATCAACATCTGAAAAACCATAAAGGTGCTCACTTGTTGACTTAGTTAGGTGTATGCCAAAGTGAGGAGTGCTTTTAAGATAACGTAAAATACGTTTAACAGCCATCAGGTGAGTTTGGCGTGGTTCATGCATAAATTGACAAACCTGGTTCACAGCATAGGTAAGGTCTGGTCGTGTAATTGTAAGGTACTGTAGTGAACCGACAATGCTGAGATAGATAGTAGCATCAACACAAGAACTAGAATCAAAACGAGACAACTTTGTTCCTATTGTAGCAGGAAAGGAACATGGTTTCGCAAGGATGAAGTTGACTCTTTTCAGGAGATCCAGAGCATACTTGGTTTGGCTTAGTTGTAAACCAGAAGTGTTTCTTTTAACTTCGATCCCCAGAAAATAATGTAGTGGACCTAAATCCTTAACTTCAAATCGAGAGTGAAGACGAGCTATGATCGAAGAGATGAAGTTATCGTTGGCACTTGTGACAATTATATCATCCACATAGAGAAGAATTATAGTTAGGCCATGAGAAGCATAATGTATAAACATTGAGGTATCACTGCGGCTTCTACGAAACCCAAGTTCTAAAAGAGCATTACTAAAGCCGTCAAACCAGGTTCGAGGGGATTGGCGAAGACCATATATAGATTTATGCAGAAGACAAACATAATCAGGAAATTGGTTGTCTCGAAATCCAGGTGGCTGCGTCATGTACACAACATCATTAAGAATACTGTGTAAGAATGCGTTTTTAACATCAAGTTGGCGTATACTCCAATTGCGATTGACAGCCATAGGCAAGACAAGTCGTATCGTAGTCGGTTTGACCACAGGGCTGAAAGTTTCATCAAAATCAACTCCATATTGTTGATTATATCCCTTGGCAACGAGATGTGCTTTACACCGTTCAATAGTTCCATCAGCTTTCTTTTTCACTTTAAATACCCACTTGCATCCCACAATATTTTTGGCTTGAGATGCAGGTACAGGAGACCAGGTTTGTTGTTTAATCAATGCATTAAACTCAGCATTCATAGCATCTTGCCAGTGAAGAATCTTTGACGCTTGATTGAAAGTGTTGGGTTCAACATGTTCATAAAAAAGAACAGCCTATAGACAAGCAGGGAGTAAATGTCTACTAGCTATACCCGTATATGGAACTTTAACTTGCCGAATGCCATCACGGAGACGAGTAATCATTTTATGTTGAACAGGTTGAGGCATCGGGGAGACAGGTGTGTTCATTGACTGATTCTCGTTAGCAGAAGCATCATTGATAGGCGGGTCAATAGATGGGTTACTTGCAGCAGTATTTTCAATGCTCAGAGAAAAATCAGTATTGTCGTGTGATGTGGAAAGTCTTGATTTTTGCTGGTCACTGCCTTGCAAGGAATAAGGAAACAATATTCCATTAGAGGCAACTTGAGGTTCCATAGGATTAAACCATGTGTTCAAGCAACTGGAAGTTTTGAGTGAGCCATGAGCTAGTAGGCTGACAAACGGAAATTTGTCTTCACTAAAACGAACATGTCGATTGAGATATATACGTCCTGTTTGAATGTCAAGACATCGATAGCCCTTATGATTTGTTGCATAGCCCAGAAACACACATTCATGAGATTTTGGCGATAGCTTGTCGGCCCTGGTAGCACCTAAATATGGAAACATTGACAGCCAAAGGTTCATAATGTTGAATATTCAGGAGCACAATGAAATAATAATTCATATGGTGATGTATAATTCAAAATGGAAGTGGGCAATCTATTAGTAAGATACACAGCTGTGGAAAATGCCTCCATCCAAAATGTTTTTGGTAAAAAATCTTGGTGAAGCATAGTGAGCCCGGTTTCCACTATATGTCTATGCTTTCGTTCCGCAACACCATTTTGCTGAGAAGTGTGCGGACATGTAAAGCGCTGATGTATACCATTATTAGAGAAAAATGTGATAAACAGTTTGTTGGCATATTCTCCTCCATAGTCAGATTGAAATTGTTTTATTTTTGTGCCAAACATATTTTCAACAGCTAATTTAAATTTACAGAAATAATCAAATGTTTCAGATTTACGAACAAGTGGGAAAATCCAAGTGTATTTTGAATAATCATCGACAAAGATAAGATAATATCGAAATCCACCACAAGATAATGTTGGTGTAGGACCTCAGATGTCAGAATGTATTAACTGAAGTGGTGCAGTAGACTTTGATGAAGAAAGATTAAAACTCAAACGACAACTTTTATAAATAGAACAATTCAAACAATCGTGAAGCTTACTGCCACCAACAATACTAAGAATTTTATTTCGAACTTAATGATGCAAAATGCTAGAATTTGGATGGCCAAGTCTATTATGCCATGTAGAAAGATTGGAGTTTTTGTGAACTAATCCAGAAAATAGAACTGATTATTGTTGAGATTGGAATGGATATAAGGAGTCTTTACTGGGTCCTTGATGCAGAAGCTGCCCCGTTTGTTGATCCTTGATACAAAAACCAGAAGGATTAAATTCAAAAGAACAATTGTTATCATTAACGAAGCGAGAAACAGAAAGTAAATTAGCTGTTATATTTGGCATATGTAAAACATTTCTTAATTTAAAGTTAGAGGAGGGAGTGGAAATATGCATGTTACCAATCCCCGAGATATGAAGAGTGTGTCCATTAGCGACTGTCACTTGATCTGTTCCATGATAAGTTTGTCGGTTAGTGAATGTGGAGTCATCGGCAGTCATGTGGTTTGTAGCCCCCGTGTCAGGGAACCAAGTTGGGGCATAGGGTGCATCGGACATGCTCATCGCAGAGAAGGCAGATGGTAAATCATCTGGTGGAGGAGCATTGCTTAGACGGTACTGAACACAGGAAAGAGTAGAGTGACCATGCTTGTTGCAAATTTGACAAACAAGTGATGATTGAGTCCCTTGAGAATAATAAGTATTGGAAGCACCACGTGTAGAGCTACAATAATTATTATATTTACGATCTTGAAAGCCACGATTGAAGGATCCACGTCCTCTACCTAAATTTCCTCATCCATAGTTGTTGCGAGCACGATTGTTCTGAAATCCTCTATTGTGAGAGGTAAGCATTGCAGTGGTAGAGTTGGTATGTGAGGTAGCATGATATGCTTCTAATCATTTTTCCCGATTTAGCAACATACTGTAAAGTTCTTCAAACGTTGGGACAATGAGCATGGTTTGAACTTGGTTCACAACAACATCATAGTCTAAGTCCAGCCCATCAAGGACAACACCCACAATATCGCGATCAGACAGGGGCTGATTAATGAGGGATAGTTCATCCGCAAGTTGACGAATGCGATCCATGTACTCTGTGATCGAGTATGAGCCCTTCTTCATAGTAGCAAGTGCATGCTTGATTTGATAGTATCGGGCATTTGTTTGAGAAGTGTAGCTGCGATTGAGAGCTTCCCAGGTGGACTGAGAAGTTTTGTAAGCTATAACCTGAGCAACTATATGTGTTGTCAGGGTGGTGTGCATCCAACTTAGAAGAATCTGGTCCTTCTTCTTCCATTCCCGAAAGTTTGGGTTTGGTACACTTTTAGCTTCAACTGTAATCAACGTAGGTGGAGCGGGTGTGGTTCCATCCACCATTGATAACATATCATAGCCATATAAAATTGGCATTAACTGATTTTGCCATACCATATAGTTTTTCCGATCAAGTTTGATGGTAACTTTGGGAAAAGGTGAAAGTGGTGAAGAGATGGTTTGGATTGATCGAGTTGATGAGTCTGATTGGGAGGACTCGGAGATGGCCATTGAGATGTTATAAGAAAATATAAATTATGTAGTTGAAATAGGTGAGAGCAAAAGAGAGAGAAGAGGAGAGGAAGGGTAGGGAATTATCTGGCTCTTGATACCATGTTAATAGAAACTGAATACCAGGAGAAAACCCCACACTTGGTTGGGCGCATTTCATTATGTTTATATAGATGTTCCAGTATAGCAATATGCATATATTCAGTTGGCTACACATGATGTATAGTTGGCTACACATGGTAATATTCCTTAGTTATCTACACTCATGATGTCCAGTTGGCTACACATGGTATGTCCAGTCTAAATGACCTGGTGTATCTTATCACTATGTCGTGATTTGGTGCATAGAAATAGAAGCCATCAGGTCTAGCTTCGTAAGAAAAATGATCAATACCATATTTTATTATCGATGTTTCATCGAAAACATGAAACCCTACGTATTTTCCGTTCCACCAGAAATTGCACCAAAATAAAGTAGTTCCCCAAAAATTTTCGTTGAAACTCCAAGAATACATTTCACTTAAACCTAGGGTGTGGTAGCCGAGATCATTGTCACCTGATTTGCAGTGCAGACCTAACAGGGGTGAGATACCGGGGAGGGTGTTGAATTTTTTTTTTGACGAAATGCATAGAATTATATTACTGAACCAAATCAATACAATATAAAACAACGGGACAAACCCCCGACTGTCGATACAACCAGGTTGAAAAATAAATAAATTGTTTCCAGATCGTTTAACAAAATGAACTTAATAATTTTTGAAATTAAAAACGAATTCGACGACTTCCCAAGCGATCCAAACTGCGCCAACATCCCTGGAAGCAACGATATCACAATTGAGCACTTCACATAACATCCATTGATACCCCAGTGTTCAGAAACCTCAATTGCATAGACTGAGGTTAGAGGAATGACACTTCAGCTATCTACATGCCGGATACCAGCTATAGACATGCCGAACATGGAAACCCCCAAAGGGTGAGCAGCACCCCAGCTATCTACATGCCGTATACCAGTTATAGACATGCCGGAAGTGAAAACCCCAAAAATATGATGAACAATATTTGGTTGTGAGTGGTGAGCTCTTGCTATAATCATCACCGTCCCAGCTTCGATGCTGATTTTCCAGATCCCCCAAGACATCAACAAAATTGTTCTGAGCAGATCCAACACCGAACAGAACAAAACATTATTAATCAAAAACATAACAAACACTCCAAAAGGAGAGACAATCAACCGCTCCAAATGGAGGGACATATACACTTCGAAAAGTGAAAGATCTCGGATTGACACCAAATTTTGATATGATGTTAAGCAGGAGATTTTGAGTCTAAGAAATGTGTTTATTTGATATTTCGAGTTCTAAATCAAAACAGATCTGAAAAGATTCGAATGGATTTTTCAAAATTTTCAGAAAAAAATTCCGATTTATGAATGGAATGAAAGGAAATTGTGAAGGTGGATGAAATCTTGATTGGAGAAGTAGGAGATCGGAGCAAGAAGAAGGATCTCGGGCCGATGGATAAACCATCGCCGGAGGAATTAAGCTAAACTGGGACGAAGACAAGTAGAGAGAAAAGAACTGTCTTGAGATAGAGTGTTACATTACTTTTTAGTTAGTCGGGAGGGTGTTTAAAATGAAAACATGCTCTTCTGCAAAACATGTCCCGGAAAGAAGTTGAACCATAAAAATGTATTCCCTCCGTCCCATCCAATAATTAATATTGGGGATGGGTTGATATGCCATTTAAGGTGGATTTTAAGGATAATTCTATAACTTATTTTTGAAATTTTCTTTTTTTGTATAAAAATAGAATAATCCTATTTTTATACAAAAAAAGAAAATTTTAAAAATAAATTATGGAACTATACTTTATAAGAGCCTTAAAATGCGTGTCATGTAAGTGAAAAATTTATGTTAAGAAATGAATGAGACAGAGAAAGTAAGTTTGTAAAGAAATTGAGGACTTGGATGACATGGCTCTGGTGTCAACTATCTACTTTGCGTAAATGTGGGGTTCGTTCTAGCCTGCTAGGCACATGCATGTATTTAGATATAGGCTACCGCATAAATGCAGGGTAAAATAATATAAAATGTAAATCTTATTTTAATTAAGTATATGACAATGATTTAAAATTAAAAAATGCTAAGGAATCAAAATTTTTTTGATCATAAATGCAGGGTAAAATAATATAAAATGTAAATCTTACTTTAATTAAGTATATGACAATGATTTAAAATTAAAAAATGCTAAGGAATCAAAATTTTTTTATCAAAAACTTTCCCAAATGCCACATGTTTGATTTTAATTGGTTGTGAAAATAATAATGAGATGTGTCCCATGTATTCATATAAATTACCAAGTTAAAACATTACATGTGTTGTGCCATATCATTTTGGTGAAGAATTTAGGAGACTTTTTTGGTCCCTATCAATTTAAATCGTTTTTAAATTAGATTTTTGGAAAGAAATCAATTTAGATCATCTAAGAATTTCTATGTAGTTATTGAGAATCTTTTTGACCTAAATATTTTTGGAGGCCAACACCTAATTAGAGCACAAAATTTCTAACAATTGTGGCATTGCGAAAATAGTTTCCCAAATTAATTATGAAAATGTTAATTATTCCAAATTATCTCCTAGATTTTTACTAAGGGACAAAATCAAATATATCATCTTAACTTTTTCCTAAAATATCTCTCCAAACTAAGCTTTAAAATTTTAGAATAATCACGATTATTAAATATTTACTAATCAAGAGAAAATTTGCTGAACCACTAAATAATTGTGCTCGGATGAGATTCACTATAATAATTGTCTATATTTTAAAAATAGTATGTCATTGGTTATACATGATGTGTAATTTCACTACATGTCTGTAAAGTTTCGACAAATATAGCAAATATCAGGATGTTAACTAAAATTTTAGACAAATATCAGGATGTTAACTAAAATTTTAGACAAGAAAAACGCGTAGTTGGAATGGAGAATTTTTTTACATATTTTCTACAATTTTTATTTATGGTATGATTTATTCAATTTTAGATAAAAATTTTAGAGGGCTGGAAATTGATGCTCTTTATCTTTAGTATTATTCCCAACTTGCTTCAAACAATTTTCCCCAAAATTATGTTGTATAATTAGGTAATTCCTACATATTCTTACAAATTTTTTTTGAAAGCCTACATATTCTTACATGGTTTTCTTATCATTTTTCTCTTTCCTTTTTTTTTTTTTATTTGGACATTACCAAGCCTCTTATTCTTAATTCTATATAATGCGCCTATGAATTGATTAGGATGAGAAGCTATATGTTGCTATGTGCATGGTCTCTACTTTCTTTTGATTATTATATTAATAATAAAACTGATAATTAGTTAGTATTATAATTTAGCTATGCAGGTCCACCCTATTAATCCTGATTCTGATATCCCTGTCGCCACTGCCAATACCAGGCAGAAATCTCTACTAAAGTTAATGATCCTCATGACTGCATTAACTTTTTATCTGTTGGTTATCTTAATTTTAATACCCATAAAATTAAGATATATTCGTAGACATATTACTGCGACTCCGAAACTTAAAATTGATTCCTTAACAGCTACCAACTTCACCATCTCATCCCGTCCCAATCAAATTTATGCGGATTGGAACGTCAAGATGAATCTCGAAACCAAGAACAGTCATGGATATCTCAGATTTTCTAATATTAGGGTTTCCATATTTTATGATATCTTACAAGTTGGGCTGACGGATGTTATTCCGTTTGATGTAGTTCCGCTTAATTCTACGACGCACTTTGACGTAAAATTTTCAGGATCCTCGGGGCTAATTGATGATTACTTAATCAACGATACCAGTGGGCGTATCGCTGCTGCAGGTACCAGCTTGACAATTGATGTTATGTTTGAAGCTTCCGTGAATAAATCTTTCAAGGGACGCTGGACTGATCACTTGCAGTTGACGATGGATTGTAGGGATATAAAATTATATTTTGGGTATTCAGATAAATCACAAGCACAAATGTTGAATCCTCCCCACAAATGCAAAGAATTGTGGAAGATGATATGGTAGCTAATTAATACTTGCAAAGTTAATGATGTGAATTTTAATCATATTTTTGTTTTATTTTGAGTTTAATCTTGTATTTTCCTGTCATTATATCGTTAAACTGTGGTTTAATTAATGGTACGTGTTAGAAGTCAAACCCGTGTGTTGAAAATAAATTGTAGGCAACAACTTTGAACAAAATGGTTGAACCTTTGAAGTCTCTCTTGGTGGGCTAATAAATATGTAAGCAATGATGTATGTTTGTAGTTTTGGAGCCTATAAATAAGGCTTGTGTTATGTAGTTCGACACACCAAAAAAAAAACATATGTAATACCACAAAACTATAAACACTTTCATTATCAAAAACACTAAACACTATTCCGCTAGTTTGTTCATGGTATCAGAGCCAAGTTCTATCCTAGGGAAACACATTTCAGAAGAAGAACAAACTGTCAAGCCCAGGTGAAATTTTTGAGTTTTTTGAAGGTGGTCGAAACTCAGTTTTGAGCATACCATTAGATTGGCCTCACTGATACGAGTCCAGAGGTATCTTCCGAATTCAAAACCGACGTCAGACGAAGCCGTACGAGCTGCTGGAAGTTTTTCAAGAAGAAGATGATGAATAGTGACTGAAGATACTGTTCATACATACGGAACTGTTCATACATACGGTACTGTTCATACATACGGTACTGTTCATACATACGGTACTGTTCATACGAGACGAGGAACTGTTCATCGCCGGAGACAATGGCTGAACAACCAGAAACCACAACACAATTAGTCTCTATGGAACAAATGGAACAAATGGAACAAATGTTCCAATTATTTCAGAAACTACAAAAAAATCCAAACCTCCCAGAAACCGGAATATCACAAACGGTGCGTGTTGCTGAAAAACTAAATTTCACTAATTACACCAAATGGTGTAAATTAATGCATATTGCTATTGGTGGTCGAGGCCGGCTCAATCATATCACAACCAATCCCGTTCCACCAGATGACCCTGAGTACCAACAGTGGGCTCAAAAGGACTCGATGGTCTTGTCTTGGATCATTGAAAATATTGATGGAGATCTTGTGAACCAATTTCTGGATTACAAGACTGCCCGGGAACTATGGAAGGGAATTGAAACTCTCCTTAGCAGTGGGAGAGACGAACTCCAGATCTATGATCTAAGTTCAAAGGCAGCAACTATGAGACAAGGAAGGGACACTATAGAAATATATTTCAGTAAACTCAACACTCTGTGGAAGGAAATAGACAGGAGAATGCCCAACCCCATGAAGTGTGCAGAGGACATTACTTTATTTAATTCCTTCATACAAAGGCAAAGATTGTACCAATTTCTGGCTGGAGTAAGTGATACTCTAGACAAAGAAAAGAGGGATATATTGTATCAAGATCCACTACCCACCATTGACGCAGCCTACGCGTCCATAAGACGGGAGATTGCCCGTCGCGGCATAATGGCCAGCAACTCATCATTGGGACGAGAACCTTCAGAGATTGGTAGTGGGCTCCTCGTAAAACATCGGTCGGAATCCTCGTCATTTCAACGAGAGGATAAAACTCAGCTCAAGTGCAGCCATTGTGGTGGTACGAAACACACCAAGGAGGGTTGTTTCAAAATCATCGGGTATCCAGAATGGTGGGACGACATGAAGCAGAGGAAGGGCGCCTCCAAGGCTATAATTTCCAGGACCGGCGGTAAGGCCAACCTAGCTGTAGGTGGTCCGGATAGTAACGACGACAAACCCCTCACAACAACGCTACATACTGATCAGACATCAGGTACAGTCCGTGAAAGCAAAGTCACCAGAAATCAAAATTCTTTGGGCCTAGTATGTAACCAAATATTAACCAAATATCCAATCCATGGATTTTTGATTGTGGGGCCACCGATACAATGACCTATGATTCTTCCGATATTGTGTCCTCCAACAACACTCATCGTACCCAAATCCAAAGTGCAAACGGAGAATATATTTCCGTTACCCAGGCCGGAACTGTGGATGTTACCTCTAATATCCATTTACAAAACTGCCTCTTAATTCCTAGTCTTACTCACAAGCTTTTATCTGTTAGCCAGTTAACTAGGGAACTTGACTGTACTGTTCTAATGACATCATCTGGTTGTGTTGTGCAGGATGCTCAGACGGGACGGATCATTGGGCATGGTACTGAACGAGGAGGATTATACTATGTGAATGAGGTGACTCAAAACGGTAACGCTTTGCTTGCTCATGGATCACCGGAACATCAACTCTGGATGTGGCACCGTCGGCTAGGTCACCCATCCATAGGTTATCTCAAACGATTATTTCCCTCTTTAAAGAACATTGCCATAGATTTGAACTGTGAAGCATGTGTTTTAGCTAAAAGCCATAAGAACTCTTACTATCCTAGTATGACTCATAGTACTCAACCATTTGCCTTGATTCATTCTGATATATGGGGACCAGTTCCAGATTTTACCCTTCATAATTTTTCATATTTTGTTTTATTTGTGGATGATTGTACTCGCATGAGCTGGGTGTATTTTTTAAAACACAAATCTGAAATGTTTGATGTCTTTGTTAAATTCTACCACATGATTTGCACTCAGTTCAAAGCTCAACCAAAAATTTTACGGTCTGACAATGGGGGGGAATACGTTAACTTGAACATGAAACAGTTCATTATTGACCATGGCCTCCTCCACCAAACCACATGTTCTTACACACCTCAACAGAATGGTGTAGCTGAGCGAAAAAATAGAACCCTTCTTGAAATCACCCGAGCCCTTATGATCGAATCTCATGTTCCTGTTCACTTCTGGCCCGAAGCTATTGCTACTGCTACCTATCTCACAAACCGCCTTCCCACAAAACCCCTCAATTACAACACACCCCTCAATACTCTTGGGTCACACGTCTCAATTCCATCTTCACATTCCTTGCCTCCTCGAGTCTTTGGATGCATTGTCTATGTTCATCTTCAAAAAGGGGTGCGCACCAAACTAGAACCCAGGGCTGTTAAATGTGTCTTTCTTGGGTATGGGGTTAATCAAAAGGGGTATCGGTGTTATGACCCTATCCAGGACAAAATCTACACTACTTTAGACTGTGAATTCTTTGAACAGTCTTACTACTATACCCAGCTTAGTCCTCAGGGGGAGAGTTTGAGTGATGACCTTGATGACCTTAGCTGGTTAACATATCCAGAAGTGATGAATCCAGATCCTACAACACAAGTAAGTAATACCACCGATGTTGCTCCTGAAGCATCAGTATCTCCTCCATCAGTATCTCCTATTATGTCCACTCCAGTTTCGTCTAATGAGCATCCTTCTGATGACCTCTCCTCAGCAGAGGTTAATTCTGAGAACTCTGGAACTGATACTATTATTGAGACTAATATTTTTCCTAGTGATAGTGTTCCAAACAGGTATCAGTTACCCCCGAGAAGTACAAGAGGAGTCCCACCGAGAAGGTATGATCCAGAGTATGAGGCCCAACGGTCTAAATATCCTATAGATAGAATCAGCAATGAGAACTTGTCCAGCACAGCCATGGCTTTTACCGCCTCTGTATACTCCACTGACATTCCCAAAACAGTGGAGGAAGCCCTTGGAAATGAAAAGTGGAAACAAGCTATGGAGGACGAGTATTCAGCTCTACAGAGAAACAAAACGTGGGAAAAATGCATCCTACCAAAAGGAAAAAAAAAGGTAGGTTGCAGATGGGTATTCTCTATCAAATACCGAGCAAATGGAACAGTTGAGAGGTACAAGGCACGACTAGTGGCTAAAGGATATACCCAGACATATGGAATTGACTACTCTGAGACCTTCTCTCCTGTAGCCAAGATTGACACAATACGGGTCTTGCTCTCAATAGCAGCAAACAAGGAGTGGCCCATATACCAGTTTGATGTAAAAAATGCTTTTCTTCACGGAAGTATTGATGAAGAAGTATATATGGAGGCACCACCAGGGTATTCTCAGGAATTTGGAGATAAAGAAGGATGTAGACTGAGGAAGGCACTTTATGGGCTAAAACAGTCCCCTAGGGCATGGTTCGGAAGATTCACAAAAGCTATGAAGAAGTTTGGGTACAATCAAAGCAACTCAGATCACACCCTATTCTTGAAGAGGGTTGGAGATAAAATCACTTGCTTGATAATTTATGTGGATGATATGATTATCACTGGAAATGATGAGGAAGAGATCACTGACTTAAAAGGAAAACTATTTCAAGAATTTGAGATGAAAGATTTGGGGACTCTCAAGTATTTTCTTGGCATAGAAGTTCTGAGGTCAAAACAAGGAATCTTCATTCACCAGAGAAAGTATATCCTTGATCTTCTGGTAGAAACAGGAATGCTAGACTGTAAACCAGCTGAGACACCGATCGTTGCTAATCATGGTCTTCAAATTCTTGAAGGAGCAAAACTGGCTAAAAGAGAACAATATCAGAAGATTGTGGGAAAACTCATTTACTTAGCTCACACAAGACCAGATATAGCTTATGCTGTAGGAGTGGTGAGCAGGTTCATGCACCTCCCACAAGTACAACACATGACAGCAGTAATGAGAATTTTGAGGTACTTAAAGGGTACAAGTAGCACGGGAATTTACTTCGCCAAAAATGATCATCTGGATCTAATTGCCTACACAGATGCAGACTGGGCAGGAGATCGTGACGGCAGGAAATCCACTTCTGGGTACTTTACTCTAGTAGGTGGTAACTTGGTCACCTGGAGAAGTAAAAAACAGAAGGTGGTGGCCTTATCAAGTGCAGAGGCAGAATTCAGAGGAATTGCAAAAGGAATAACTGAAATCCTATGGATTCGGAAACTCATGAATGAACTTGGTTTTCCACAGAAAATAGCATGTAAGCTATTTTGTGACAATAAGGCAGCTATAAGTATCTCAGAAAATCCGGTCCAACATGACAGAACGAAGCACGTCGAGATAGACCGACATTTCATCAAGGACAAATTGGAAGATAAGACAATCAAACTTCCGTTTGTTCGATCAAATGATCAATTAGCTGATATCCTGACAAAGGCAGTCAATACTAAAGCCTTCGATGAGACTTTACGCAAGTTGGGCATTGGAGCACCGACTGCCCAACTTGAGGGGGAGTGTTAGAAGTCAAACCCGTGTGTTGAAAATAAATTGTAGGCAACAACTTTGAACAAAATGGTTGAACCTTTGAAGTCTCTCTTGGTGGGCTAATAAATATGTAAGCAATGATGTATGTTTGTAGTTTTGGAGCCTATAAATAAGGCTTGTGTTATGTAGTTCGACACACCAAAAAAAAAAACATATGTAATACCACAAAACTATAAACACTTTCATTATCAAAAACACTAAACACTATTCCGCTAGTTTGTTCAGTACGTACTAGTTTTTACAACTGCTAGCTTTTTAATTGGCTAATTAATTGTGTACCGAATACTTCTTATTAGTAGTGCTAATGAATGTATATGATTAACACTTTGCGATTTCAAGGATAACAAGTCAAGTGCACTTCTTTACTAAGTACATAGATGGGTAGATAGACTAACTTTTAATATATAAAGTTCAACATTCCTAGCAAAAATAAATTATGATCATAATAGACCAATTAGCAAATAACAACTAACTGCAGCGCTAAACGTGAAAATCATATAAGTTTCAGTGACTGAAATTAAAGCTCCTGTGCCAGGATACATTGCCAGTAGCTGTTGACTTCACAACCCATAATGTACATTCTGATTGGTTGGGAATTAGGATGCATGGTGCGGTTTCAGCTGCTGAAAAAGCTGGACGGATTCCAAAATAGTTCACGTTCAAGTGACCTGCAACTGGATGCCCAGGGGAGGTGCCTGTTTGACCCTCGAAAATATCCTTGGGAGTATCAGCTGTTGTGGCGAGAGCATTGATCGTGGGTTCATCGTCAACATAGCCTCTAGATCAATGCTCCATACTTCAACAGATTGGATTATGTTGACGATAGTAGTGAGGATATGTTGTCCCATTTCAATTTCCTTAATCACACCAAGAAGGTGATAGTAGTGAGGCTATGTTGCCCCATTTCAACAGATTGGATTATGTTTAAGGATTAATTTTTGCCATGTAATGGGTAAATGACCTTAAAATCAGTTTTGAAGTCGGTGCTATGCTTTATTTTTCATTTTCTCAAAAAACAAAACACTAACGATGTTACATATTTGCATGGCTTCCAAAAAAAAAATTCTATCACATACTCTTAAAACTTACCGTGAAGACCCTTTAATTTTGCGATTGAAATCAGTTTCTAAGCTATGATTGTTCCTAATTTCTAGTCCCGAATTCATTGAAATTCATTTGGCTAAATCAACTAATGACCCTCGATTGACTCACAGTCATCTCCTTGTAAGCTTTGTACCTTTTGCTTTGAAGGGTGAGCCAGAAAATGTACGTGGTCTCTTAAAATCTTTTAATTACGAGTTTATCTTTATATTCTCTGCTTAACGAGCTGGTAACTGAGCCTATAGAGCATGATTATGTAGGTGATAAGTTCATGTATATAGTGGGTCATTGTAAAGGTTTGATCTGTACGTGTAGCAGGGAATGATTATGTATTATTGTGGAATCCATCCACTAGCATATGTAGAAGATTGCCCACACTCGAATACAAGCTTTGTAGATTTGGGTTTGGCTACAGTAAATTGACTGATGATTTCAAAGTTGTTGCTATCTTTTTGTCAAAAAAAAAAAAAAAAAAAGTTGTTCGCTATCTTTACTCGTACTTATCCAGCTGAAAGTGGAGTAGTGTCAATCTATAGCTCAAAAACCGATTCTTGGAGAATATTGAAAATTTTCCTTTTGGGTTTGAAGTATAATTTTCCCACACCAAATAACTGCTATCCACTCATCCTGGTTGCTGAAATGCAGATAAGGGATAAGGCTTTGTAGTAAAATGGTGTCCATGTACATCAAACATCTTCAATGTGAACCACAAAACCTTTGAAAAATCGGATTCTCTTTTCCCTGTCAGCAGACTTAACACATTTTCTGTCTCTCCCCATTTTTATACATATTCAAGTTTGTACAGTAAAGAGAGAATTTTCTGTCATATTGTTACAATATAAATCCACCAATGGCTGCTGCTACTGCCTCAACAATGGCCAACCAACTCAAGAGCAGTTTTACTTCATCATTCACAAGAGGACTTGTTAGTCCCAAAGGTCTCTGTGGATCTCCACTTAGAGTCTTGCCTTCCAGGAGAAACTCTGTCTTCACTGTCAAGGCTGTTCAGGCTGACAAGGTCAGGAGCTCAAATTTTATGTTGAACTTTATTCTCTTTCCTTAGGCGCAAGAAATCACCTTTTTAGATGTCATTATTATGCTGTATGTAGCTCCTGATATTAGGATAGAATTGTTGTATGTACTTGGTGGTAACTCCTATTTCTGTGTTTGAGAATGCCTATGATGGACCTGTTCTGGACAAGACCAATCCATGAACACCCCATTTCATTCTGCTTGTGCAAATGGTTCTGTTAGTACTTTGCATAGACAAGGATCTGACAAGTTCTTTTAATAAAATTTGGTTGCCTTAAAAACTCAGGTCCATGACTGGATTTATATACTTAACCAAATGCTCTATCATTGTATGCAGCCTACATATCAAGTGATTCAGCCTATCAATGGTGACCCATTCATTGGTAGCCTGGAAACTCCAGTGACATCAAGCCCATTGATTGCATGGTACCTTTCTAACCTTCCAGCCTACAGGACAGCTGTGAACCCACTTCTCCGAGGGGTCGAGGTTGGTCTGGCTCACGGGCTCCTTCTTGTTGGCCCATTTGTAAAGGCTGGCCCATTGAGGAACACAGAATTTGCAGGTGCAGCTGGATCTTTAGCAGCAGGCGGGCTAGTAACAATTCTTAGCATATGTTTGACAATGTACGGGATTGCATCATTCAAAGAAGGAGATCCATCAATTGCACCAGCATTGACTTTGACTGGGAGGAAGAAGCAACCCGATCAGCTTCAAACTGCTGATGGATGGGCCAAGTTTACTGGAGGATTCTTTTTCGGAGGAATCTCTGGAGTCATTTGGGCCTATTTCCTACTCTATGTTCTTGATCTTCCTTACTTTGTGAAATAGAAAATTAGATTCCATTTCACTTGAAGGATGATGTATTATACGTTTTTCTAATGAATGTTTTTAACTTGCTTGTTACCTTGTGTTGATTCATCAGTGTTGCATTAAATTTGTTTTGGAGTTGACATTGATGATTATTATGAACAAATTGTTCTTTTATGCTTTTGTACTACAAGTACAGAAGTACTACGTAAAAAATTTCACATGATGGTTACTCATTAACATGCATGTAAAGCCAAGGTAAGGGTATGCAAGATATTGGATTAAATACTGATTACTGCTCCTTAAGAGGATACTAAACCAATCATACTCGATATGTACCACTAGGAATTAGTCTAAACTGGATAAGAGTGATGCACGAACACCTTACCGGTACCAATCTGAAATATAGTTTAGATTAAAGACGGGTTGAGTTTGTTTTCGTAATATAATTTCTGGCAGAACTCACAAGGATAGTCCAGTTTAAGCTCAGGGTATATTTATACTAGAATAGTTTTTAACCTCAGGGTATTACCTAAGGTCATCCTCAGGCACGTTAAACTCTTAACTAAATATTCATATTGAACATTAATAGACATGAATATCGTGATATAATAAAATGTAAATATAAAAAATTGGAGGGGAATATGAGAGCCAAAGACACCATATCCTTAATAAAGATATTCATATCCCCAATTATATGGAGGGAAATGGAACAACAGGTTTAACTGTCACTTTCTGTTTGTTTGGAAACACACATTTACCTTACATTACATAATGCTAAACCTCCTATGACCGTACTTTGGCGCCAAACCCTGATCAACTGCAATGGCAGTTCACATTTCTTCTTCTTCTCCTTCTTTCCAGTCCCATAGTTTTCATCATCGATTTCCCACTTCATCTTCATCTTCATTGTCGCTTTCACCAGGGTCTCTCAAAAGGACTCATATTCCCCGGATGAAGAAATCGCTTGCTTTTAGCTGTCGATCAAGCAATGAAGATGTATGTATATTCTAATTAAGTACCTCTTATTAACTTGTATTTTTTTATGTTATGTTATTAAAAATATCCTTCTTTTGTAGTTTTATATAGATGCTCCTGAATCAGTTGGTGATGGATTTTCTTTCAGCGGAGGTTTAATATCTTACCGTCTCAAATTAAGTTTCTTCCAAATAGATTTCTGATTTTAGAAAAATAAACTTTATTTCGACACCTTTTTCGGGGAACAGGAAAGTATGCGATTGGAGATGGAACAAGTCCTGCTGATGAATGGTTCAAAAAAGGAAAATTTGTAAGCATTTTATCTACCTTTTATGTATAGAACTTCATTCATTCATCAGATTAAGCTATAACTTGTATAATTGAATATCTTATCTTCACCTTGTCAGTCTACAAGAAAACTTGCTGTCCATACATTTATGTAAACATTGATGTATGTGTTGTTCTCTTCCTATGTTGCAATCATTTTAGGTAAAAGCTCATCCTGTTTCTGGCACTGGTGAAAAGGCAAAGGATCCAATATTTGGTCTAACAATGGGTGGCAGTTCTCAAGCCTCTGTTGATCTTTTCAGGTAATATGAAGTATCTTAAGTAGAATCGATATCCCTTTCAAACATTCAACGGAGACAGGGTACATTTCTATACAGAAAATGAGGATTGTACATTTGCAGGAATCGCCAATTAAAACGTGCTCTCTATGTATATGATTTTCTACACTAGATGGTTTTGCGTCGAAAGTGGAAGTGCTGATAATCCTCCTATAATTTTAATACATGGCTTCCCTTCACAGGTGAGAGCATAATCTTGTCCTCTAGTTTATTTCAAATTTGTAAGGAGATTTATCTATTGTGGCGAGCTTGCTCTGCGTACCGGAAAAAGATAATCCTAATCAAATTAAATCATGTAACCTAAAATGGATAGTATGATTTGTGTGATAGTAATTTTCTTACATTTAATGGCATTTTTCTTGTATGTTGCTAATGCTTATGAATTTTTGGGAATTCATATTTAGCATGGTAGCCCTTACAATTGAATATTTATTTTATTTGCGGAAGCTACAATTTTTTTTTAAGGTCTACACCATATTATCATATCCTCAAGAAAGAACTATGAAATATGCAGAAACTGATTCAATGCTATTTTTTAGATCATGGTGTCTAGTTTCATATTGATTTGATGATATATTTCATTTGTTCTCCTACTGACAGGCTTATTCATATCGTAAGGTTCTTCCAGTTCTAGCCAAGAATTACTTTGTCATTGCTTTTGATTGGATAGGTAAGATTATACTTAACTCAGTGCCCTCTTCAAGCTTGTAGCTTATTTAACAGGTGCAGCAGTAAAATATAAAACAATTTTTCCGTACATCTCCTTCTACAGGCTTTGGATTTTCAGATAAGCCCCTGCCCAAGAATGGTTTCGACTACACACTAGATGGTAGTTTTCCATTTAGCCCTTATGATTGCTGGATGTAGGCTCTAGATTATCCGTTCACAACGTAAATTTTTAAAGCGGCATCACATGTGCAGATTATGTTTCATCTTTGGAGTCTCTCATTGATCAGCTAGGCACTAGCAAGGTCTCACTTGTTGCACAGGTATTTTCTTTTTCTTTTGTATATTACAATTTACAAAACAGATGCTCGGATACGAGGTATGTTACCCTTGATGCAACAAACTAAAAAACAATGTGCTCTTTTTTCTGTTTTACTTCTGCAGGGATATTTTGCCCCAGTTGTTGTTAAATATGCAAGCAGACATCAAGAAATGATAAATGATCTCATACTTCTCAATCCCCCTGTATGAGTTTCTTTGACGTTTTCTGATTGATATTTTTAATATTTAATCTAAATAAAGGTACAAATCATGTGACCTTGAGTGGGTAATAAAATTTTGTTGTTCATCATGGTATGTTGCAGATAACAGCAAAACATGCCAACCTGCCTTCAACTTTATCCATATTCAGCAACTTTTTGCTGGGGGAAATATTTTCACAGGTATGAGAAACATAAGGATTCAGGTTGCTAAATTTACTGTCTGGATTTGGTTCCAGTACTGGTTGGTGTACATTTTGATGATTGACTTTATTCTATACAGGACCCTCTAAGGGCCAGTGATAAAGCCTTGACAAGCGCTGGTCCTTACAAAATGAAAGAAGATGATGCCATGGTTTATAGAAGACCTTATCTAACATCTGGTTCATCAGGTTTTGCACTAAACGCAATCAGTAGGTCGATGAAAAAAGAACTCAAGGTGATTTTTTTCTTTTACTCTGTCTCTTTTTAAAATTGTAAAAACATGAAGCAGGATCTGGATACTGGTTATGTTTTTTCAGCTTACAACTTTGAATGCTGTTTTTAATGGAGCTTCTACGTACAGTATTTAATTTTCTAAAGGGCACTGTTTCTGATGTGTTACATTGTTCAACTTCACAGAACTATATTGAGGAAATGAGAAATACCCTCATGGATGATAGTTGGAAGGTTCAAACTACAGTGTGCTGGGGACAGAGAGATCGATGGCTTAGCTATGATGGAGTTGTAGATTTCTGCAACAATTCAAAACATCGGTTGGTGGAACTTCCTATGGTGAGAAATAGTCGATTCGGGCTGACTCGACACATGGTGTCTTCACTAGACTGCAAATCTACAAGAATTTATGCAGATTATATATTTCATTCTTGTTTTGCAGGCAGGACACTATGTACAAGAGGATTCTGGTGAAGAACTAGGACAACTCATTGCTGGAATGATTCGCAAAAGGAGTTTTGGAATTTCATGAAAATTTCTTTCAATTAAATAATGCTTCTTTATTTTTATTTTTGATGCCACTTGATGAACAGAAGCGCCCCAGTGTTGAGTCTGTAAGCATCTGTCTTCCTGATTCGATCGTGACAATGCTAGATAATTTGTTATAAGAGATCGCATAAATGTAAAAAGTACAATGTCAATCGTATTCATAAGCAGATGTTATAGAAGCTACAAAATTTATAAATTATCTTGTTTGACTGTTAAGTATCTTCAATCTTGGTAAATAAGAAAACAAGATATACTGTATAGAACATCAATATTTAATCTCTACATTGAAATGTATATATATAAGGGCTGCTCGGCTGCTTCCTCAGTTTCCCCTCTTTAACTTTTGGTAAGTGTCAGAGCAAAAGTATCTGCCATCCACCAATTACTTGGCCGAAAAAAAAAGTATCCACCAATTCGTTGGAATCAAGTTTAGGTAAAATTGTGCGATGAGATTTAATTTTCAACTATCGTGTTTCACTGGCTGCAGTGGATCAACCCAACATTCATCTTTTCTTACAGCATTTTTCCATCTAATCTTGAAGATTTGTAATTCGACAAGGGACTGACTTCTCACCTGCAAAGGACCATAAAGTGGTAAATCATACACTACTCTTTTGTATAAACAGGGTGAAAGAAGGATGAAAAAATGATTTAGAGAAGTGCCCCAAATAAAATGCTTTGTTTAAGTTGAATACAATTACTGCAGATATAAATAAAATCTTACTGCATCTCTAATATTAGGTTGAAGGGGTGCTGATGCAGCCTGAAATCACATAATGAGTCAGTTAACTATAGTAGAAGTGGATATATTAGTTGGTCACAACTACTAGGTGTAAATTAGATACCAATGTTCCGTTTCCTTGGAGATTTGCATTCTGAGGAGCATGGCTTGTTGGTTCAGTATGTGTCTGCATCAATGATCAGTAAAAAGCAAGCACAAATAAAAATTAAGGTATAAAACAATGCGTTGAGAGAACTTAGAATTAAGTAGTTTCTAATTTCCAGTTTCATGTTAATTAACATGGTATTAGTAACTTCATTTTCAGTCATGATTATTCGTCTGTGCACCAAGAAACTGTTGTGACTCCAAAAAAGAGCTGTTCAACACTGCTCGGATTGTGTGAACTTACTAAAGTAATTAGATATTAACAAGAAAACTACATAATCCGTTGCATACCTTATTTTCAGCCGAACCTCCAAGTGTAGGAAGACCTTGGTGAACAACATACTCAGAGTCAACTACCCCGATATTTTGGGTCCTATTACCCTGTCATAAGAGGTTTCATGATTGAGAGGCCGTTTGGGATTGCTTAAAATAAGTTACTTTTGACTTAATGGAGGTGTTTTTAACTTTGTAGTAAGAAGATAAAGAAGTAGCATCAGTGTATGTAACTTGCCTGGGCACAGTAGCCAAGCTGCATATCCAAACCCCAAGCATGAATCAAGTCATTCTGAAATTTTAAAAAAAATAAATTATTTTTTAAAATCACATATAAAAGCATCCATATTAACTTTCACAACTGATACAGAAAGCATAACTGGTTTATACTGTAGCAGATTTTCTTTGTCCGAATATTTATGTTTTTTAGATGATACCTGGATCATATGCCATACGCAGCGCCAAGATGCTCTTGAGAAGACGGGAGCCATCATTTCTACCCACCTGTAGCATGTGTTTAGAGCTTCTTTAATAGCATTTTAGCTTGATGATAATTGATATAGCTAAGGATTAGCTGACTAGGATTATTTCAAAAAATACGACCAAATGTGCATCAAAGATTTTACCCGGTGCAGGGAGGATCTGTACTGTTAAAATAACATATCTTTCCGGAGATACTTCTTTTGTATATTCTTCTGTTAGCATGACAAGAGACAAATCAGAAGATGAAATAGTTTAAGACTCCTTCATGGAAGTATCAAAAAAATTTGACAGACACCTGTGAACTTTTGATCCCTTCTCCCGTTCTGTAATTCGATGATGAACCTCTGATTTATCAGCATCAAGCCCTGGCTGTGATATATGAAGACCCTCTTCTTGTAAAATTGATACATATCTGTGTAAAACATATTTGCAGATTACACAATGCATAGTGTTTTTTAGCTAACTTATAGGTTTTAAATTAGAATGAACTCTCGTCTTTCTCATGGAAACCAAACTGCCAGTTTATACTGGAATAAATTCTCAGATCTCAACAACAAACTTATCAGAAAATACATTGTTAGAATATGTGATCTGTCAAACACATGTAGCTCATGATGGAGCACATGTATTACATGTATTAGCACATGCACATGAAGAGAGGATAGTGCGATCGATGCACAATCAATCTGCATACTGCACAATGCTATATATATATATGTGTGTAATGTTAAGCAATGGATATCCAAGCAGTTAACAATGTAGTCTTTGTATTGTTCTTGTGTTCTTATATACACTGCAGTGTTCTTGTTTATATATATATATATAGCATTGTGCAGTATGCAGATTGATTGTGCATCGATCGCACTATCCTCTCTTCATGTGCATGTGCTAATACATGTAATACATGTGCTCCATCATGAGCTACATGTGTTTGACAGATCACATATTCTAACATACATTATCAATTTTTTAAAAAAGAAAAATACATTATCTTTTCTTGTACTAATACAAGCATTCTTTTCATCAAGACCAATATCAGAAAATAAATATTATTTAGTTTAGTGCTTTGAGATTGCGGATCCAAATCCTAAATTTGTTTCCAAGGAATACGTAAAATCTCATTGAACGCAAATGTTCATCCATGTACATATGGATAAAAGATTACCTCCCAGCATGGAAATTGGCAACTCCAAGGTCTTCGTCCCAAAGAAAAATGTAAGCATACTCTGATACGACATCTGGATGTAGGAACCTCTTAGCAAACCACCTGGAGTAAGACCAAGGTTTTAGTCATCCAGTGCTTTTAGAGATGTACCAACACAAGATACTATCTACTCACCACTTTGTTTGATGGATGGCAGAAACATGTATAGCACGACTGCTCCATTCGAAATCTTTCCAGTCATCCACAACACCATCATAGTGAAAAAGCATAACAACAAAATCATTTTCTGGGAACTGCAGTACAAGATGGAGTAATCAATAGACTGGAAAGACATGATACTGATAGCTGTGACTGAGCAGTGAAAATCACCTTCTTAACGATTTCATTTACGTTGGTTTTTTGCTTCTGTCCAACTGCCATTGCCAACAAACTCATAGGTGCCTTTAAATTCTTCTATAACAAACAACATATATGTGGTAAATTCTATTAGACTGGAGTTGCAAAACTATAAACATGATTACTCTTATAGTAGCAGAAGAGAGTGCAAACCCTTTTGTTTGGGGGACCCCATAGTGGACGCATTTCCAAGTTGGAAGTTCTAGTCACAATTCCTTCAGGTAATGACTCACTTCCATCAGATCTGCATTGAGCCTAAACAAAATAAAAAAAAAATGCTTGGAAATTAAGAGAAATAAATGAAAAGACAATAGTAAAAACAGGGAAGAAGGGAGATAACTAAGTAGCGTAACCTCGCATTTGTTCGATATTGTAACCTGATCAGTTCGATCATCAGCTACTCGCGATCTCAGAGAGCTCTGCAAAAAAGACATCAACACTTCTAAATTTTATGTAGTCATCAGAAACGCATAATATGGTAGAAAGATAATTTATTGTAACTACATAGCTGAACTGGCAATCATACTATAATTTTTTTATAAATCTGCAATGAACACCAAAAAAATGTGTTCTGCCGTCTTGCCTGTTTATAATCCGTGATTAAGAAGGCTCTCCCGAAAAAGAAACCTGCAGAAAGTAAAATTACTGTTGGAAGGATACTGCACCACAATGACCTTTGCCTCTTAGCCTTCACATTCATCTGCGACAACGACAATAAATTTTCTTACAAATAAAAAAAAACAACTGGATACAGTTCTTACAAAATTTTATTTTTCATATTTCTTTCTTTGTGTTCATTAATATTACTGCTACATCCAAATTCTACTAGAAGCTACGTAGAGGAAAACGTTCGACTTCATAATGTTTACGAAATTTTGATTAGAAGAAATTAGAGTTAGATTATGACAAACTGAACAAGAGCTAGATATTCCAGCAACTTATGGGGATAAAACATAACAAGCATCGCAAACAATTTAAAACCATCAAGGTATGTATACTAAAACTGCATAAAGCTGCTACATTCGATCATGTAGAAAACAAATAATAACAGAGCTAGAGAGTTGCTCACAGGACTTGACATTGAAAAGCGGTTGGTGAATCGCTATACAGAAGAGATGGACGAGAGGCCTAAAATTGCATTTGCACTAAGCTATTTGTATTTATATCTCTGTTCATAAGTGCAACGACTTTGCTTGCAATCACTGCATATAGAATGAAGATATGGACAACAGGCAGAGCCTAATAATTCAGTGCATTTGTATCAAATTATATAAAGTATTCTCTAAGAAAGGTAGTCAACTCTGTTTTCAGATTTAATTTACGAGATACTTAGGTATACTTCCATATTTTTATAATGGGTAGGACGCGTCTCGAATACTTCTCTTGCCTTTTCAAATTATTTTTCATGCTGGAATTTTGTGCACAGTGCAAAGATTTTCTTTTAATTATACATTAAATTACGTAATTTGTTCTCTAAGTATCCCTAAACGACTATGGCCTTATGATGTTAACTTGAGATAGAACAGTTTGACATGTTGCTTCAACTTCAAACAACTAGTACTACGTAATTATCTCCAAGTAATTCACAAGTCAATGCTCAAGAGGGTTAAAGATGCATGTATACACTGGCCGTTGTTCCATGGAGAACCATCTTACGTGGAGAACCGTGGAGAACCACTTAAAATGCATTAAAATTGTTTTATATATAAGGGTCCCGCAGGGGCATCTTCACAAAAAAGTCTTATAATTCTATCCTCTATCTATTTATAAAAAAAAATTACAAAAAAAAAAAATTAATTTTTTTTTTCAAAAAATGATGACGTGGCAACATTTTTTAAAATTTTTAAATTTTTTTTTTAAAATTTTCTTTTTTTGATGAATGGATAGAGGGTAGAATTATAAGACTTTTATGTGAAGGGGCCCCGTCAGGGGCCTTATATAAAGGGCAATTTTAATGTATTTTAAGTGGTTCTCCACGGTTCTCCACGTAAGATGGTTCTCCATAGAGTGTTACTAAGTGTACGTGTAATTGTTTATTTGAATGAGAAATGACAAGGATCAACTTTGCTTTTACCTCAAGTTACATGCACAAATGAAATGACAGGAGGAAGAAACTGGGAATTTGCATGTACAACCAAAACAAACTCTTCTAATATCCAAATACAATATCCACCTGGAACTCTCATTTTTGAACTTCTCTGTTTCTGATATCGTCAACTCTAAATTATAAAAATGGGTTGCAAGAAGAATTTACATAAAAGTCTTATGGGATATATACTACTAAATCGCAAATATCAAATATATAGGACTTTGTATCAGCACAGGAGTATAGAATGTATGTACATATGTTATTCAATTACACAGGCATCTCTATCAATTCTGAACTGAAAATGAGCCTTACCATGATGGCCAGATTTCCACTAGCTAAAATCTCAAGTATATAATTGTAGATATTCAATTTATTGCGAATACCATAAAATATCCTCACAAAAAGGGCTAAACCTAAAGATACGCCACCAATAAGAAATACACCACCGAATCTATCAACTTTCAGAACTTGAGGCTTAGGTTGTGTGTCCTGGTTCAGTAAAGATTGTGGTTTGTTATACCATTTTTTCTCCAGCATCTCAAGTGTTCCATCTTCTCTTAGTTTGGCAATTGCCCTTGATATTTCAGGCACCAGTGGTGAACCTTTGCTAAAGGCCTGTATATCAAAATATGGTAAATTGTATTTAGTTAAATTAAAGCTAATGTTCACTAATCAGTATTTTTAGCATTTTGATATTTTTAGTGGTTCTTGAATCTGAACACTTACAAATCCAAAACCGTTAGTGGTAGATGCAGAATCCACCATGGCATAGTCTGGAGAATACTTCGATAGGAAGGCTTTAACATATGGCATTTCATCAATTATACCATCTACACCACCATTTTTACTTCCTTTGGACAAAGCATCGGCATATTCTTCCTCTAGAGAGTATGCACGAGGCTTACGGTCCTTAAAATTCAAGTTACTGACAACATATCTTTTCAAAATAACATCAGACTGATCATACCCTAAATCAGCTCCTTTTGGTGCTAAACTGATCTGCTGAACTGTAAGCATTGAAGCCAATGTTGCAGTGTAACTCGAAGTCAAAATAAGAACCAGAAATGCCCATGTCACCATCACAAATCTGGACAAATTACTTGACAGCTTTTCTCCTACAAAATCAAAAACCGTCATTAATATATGAATTGACTATGAAGTTATCTGCAGCATGTTCTACTTTTGATAACAAAACCACAAGAGAATTAGCGGCTGAACAAGTTCATGACTTGTAAATATATATTGTAAACAAGTTAACTTTTACTAATCTGCTTGCTGGCTTCAACCATAAAATGTTCTCTCTAGTAATAAACTAAGTTGCATCTGAGTGATGATCGAGTACTTACTGCTGCTAAAAAACAGAGTTGAAAAGAAGATTTTCCCAATCTGGTCAGACGGTGAACCTTGAAATTCTTTATTAATAGGTTTCTCAATAACCCAAATGACAATTCCATTAAGTATAATGAAAACAACAGTCATGAGACAGAGATCTACACCAATCGGCTTTAAGAAGATCCACATGTCCTTGCTAGTTTTTACTCTGGTAATTGTCCCGATGCCTATTTCTGTGAACGGAGTCGTAAATTCAACATAATGTGATCTGTTGTCTGTGATAGTTACATCCCCCACGACAGCATCATATTTCTAGTAGATCAGCAAATTAACAAAACAAATACATTTTTTTTGTAATTAGAGGCAAAGAATATATATAGCTTCTTTTTTTTTAAAAAAAAGTTAGAGCATACCTCAAGATAAATTTGATACAAAAGATCATTATAAGTGCCTTTGCGTTTTCCATTAGCAAATAAGAAGAATGGGATGTATTCAACAGGAACTTCATATGGTAAAACCTCAAGAGCAGCTTTAAATACTTCTGCACAAAACCCCACGGCTGTTGTTTTATTGGTCTGAGGATCATATTCCAGGTTTATAAATTCCTTGAAACCCTTCTTTATAGGAAAGCCTACTCTTAGTTTTTTCCTACTTGGCCAAGCGCCTTTTGGAGCGGTTATGGACCCTCCTGGCCAGATTATTACCTTAAGATTATTAAGAGATAAGGCTGGATGCATTTTTTCTCTGGTGAAGCCAACTCTCTTTGCCCAAAAGCCTACTCTTCTATCACCTTCTTCGTTCACATTAACTATTTCAAATGCCTTTAAGATTGGAACTGTTCTGTCTATAATTCTAAACTCACCACTTAGTCCCTTGAATTTTGTTTTTACCAATTCATTCAGAAGTTTTTCCCTGGTTAGAGACACCCCTACGCGTTCCTCACTTGATTTGGGATCTAATTGACTATTCACCCATTCAACTGCCTTTGCGAGTCCCCATATAGCATCATATGCCCACAACCCATAAGCACTTAACTCGTTCACATTCCTAAAAGGCTCTTTGACTTGAAATTCTTTCCTCCATCTTGAAGTAAAATTTTGCAGATTCATTGATGGTGGAACATAAGGCTTTAAAGCCAATGCCCCTTCTATTGGTTGCAAGAGTTCCTCAGAACTCACAAGATTCCTCGTGTTATCAGTCAAAATCCAAGCATATCCTTCACTCATCATTCCTAATTTTTTCACACATGAGGCAAGACGAGAGGCAAGAAGAGGTGTCATATGCAAGACAAATATTGTTGTTTGCATACTCAGGAGCTTTTGCAGCTCTGCAAGGATTCCATCATCGGTAACTGTGGATGAAAGTGAACTTATGTATTCAATCTGGATACTTTTCTCTTGGAAGGATTTAAGCAAATAAGAAATGACCCTTGGCTTATAATCTGCATCTTCACCTATGAAGATGACAGCCTTCCATTGAAATGATTTTACAAGGGTTGAAGTGGCTTCAAATTGCATGGCTTCACTCTGTGACACTTGAAGAAAATAAGGATATTCATCAAAAGACGCACTCCCACTCAAAGAAAAGATGGGAACTTTAGCTTTGTGACCTATCATGGCCAACAGTTTTGCATCAAAAGACATCTCTGGACCTACGATCATGGCTTGTACATTCTTTAGCACTAGATCTTGAGCTGCATATTAAGCAATGGAAAATTTTATATTGAACTTGTATTGTCTAAACGCGGTATACATATGTCATACCTTTGAGCCACAAATAAATCAAACGTACCTGCTTCCAGGGCTTTCAGTGGATCTCCCTTTGAATCACTGGTTAGTGGAACGATCCTGGTTTTGTAGTGAGCATTTAGGTTGTAGAAATCAGAAGCTGCCATTGTAATGCAGCTATGAACCATATTTCCATGCAAAGATCCCATGTCAAGGATAGCTCCTACTTGAAACTCCTTTTGTGAAAGACAGTACTGGCAAAGAAGGCAAGAGAACACTAGTAATATACATGATGAATGCAAACAAGTAGTGAATATGTGTTTCCTACATATTTCCATTGAATTTAAATGATTTGTACTACTAGTTCTGTTTTGCCAGTTTTTAACTCCTCAAGCAGAAACTAGACTTGTGGGAAGTAGGATGAGAAACCAATTTCATATGGATTCTGCAATGAGTTTCTAAGAGCAAGTCCAATGCTAGATGCTAAATTGCTATAATAAAGAACAAAAAAGTGAATTTTGGTGTTAAAATAAAACTCACCCTCCAAAGCTAATTCTATAACTAGTTTCAAATTTAACCAACTTTTTTAACTTCTATTGAATATTCTAAACAAACTCATCTCATTATAGTTAAAAGATAATGTGACATGGATCTAGGGATGGCAAAAAAAACCGATCCGACGGATATCCGATCCAATTCGACCCGATTGGATCTTACCGAACCCGATTTTTTGGATTTGGATTTGGATTTGGATTTGATTTTTAAACCCGAAAGAGTTTGGATTTGGATTTGGATATTAGCTATATCCAACCCGATCCAAACCCGAAACCCGAAAACCCGATCCAAACCCGATCCAAACCCGAAACCCGAAAAAAACCCGATATATATACATATATAAATTATAATATATATATTATAATTTATTCCTTAAAAATAAATACCTGTTACTTAGTTACACTAGGTAATTTTGTTCAGGCAATTTTGATACACATGTTGTGCTACTATGAAATTTCTTAGTTCAGGCAATTTTGATACACATGCTGTGCTACTTCTAGTCTTATAGTCTACACTCTGTCTCTGAATATTTATGTGGATATTTATTTGCAATTGTATTTTAATTTTTATGTCTTTAGATATTAATAGTGGTGTAACTTGGACTTATTTATTTTCATGTCTCTGAAATCTAGATATTTATTTGCTATTGTAATTTTAATTTTTATGAAATTTAGCTTAAAAAAATATTACTACTTTTTTACAAAGAATTAAAATTTCGGGTTTGGATAAAACCCGAACCCGATCCAAACCCGATGGATCGGATTTGGATTTTGAATTTCCAAATCCATTTGGATTTGGATCGGGTTTGGATTTGGATTAAAGATTCGGGTTTGGATTTGGATATCACAGATATCCAACCCGATCCAACCCGTTGCCATCCCTACATGGATCAGTGACGGACCTAGAGCATAATGCGAGCGGGATCTTAAAAAATTTAAAAAATTCGAACCGCGCGAAGCGCGGAATTTTCCCCCCCTAAATCATGCAAAAAATGAAAAAATTTCACTAAATCATGCAAAAAATGGATATTTTCCACTAAATCATGAAAAAAATGGATATTTTTCACTAAATCATACAAAAATGGATATAAAAGAAGACATGTAAACTATCTAGGAGGGGCCAGGAACAAGTAAATGATAAGATATACATAAATTTTTCAAAAAAATTTTTTTTTTTAAAAAAATTGGCCCAACCTAGGAGGGGCCGGGGACCCTCCTAGACCATCCTTGACATGGATGCATAAATGCATCATTGATTTCAAATTTAGCTCCAAGCATGCATAATATAGCAATACCACCGAGAATGCATCAAACTATAGCACCCCTTTGAAGATGAATTTTTTAGCACTTAGTACTATAATATACCAATAGCACCGAGCATAGCGTTGCATTGACTTGCTAATAACAATACACACACATCAGACTGTCGGACTCAGGACTTGGTCAAAAAAAGAAAAACTTGGTCAGGAAAGAAAAAGTTATCATTTGAACTGATATGAGTGGTTTAAACATGTGAGATGGTGAGAACTAGGAAATTCATACGAAATAGTGGCATTTATAGTTGATCATTTTTCAGATTTATTAACTTAAGTACACCACTTCATATAAAACTAAAACAAAACAAACTAACAGTAAAAGTTTCCACCTGACGGGCTTTATTCTCAGTTGTACATGTTATCCTGAGACCCCTCCTAAACCTGGCTCTGATACCATGTTAAGTAACCAACTCATCTAAAATCTTAAGGTGTTAGAAGAAGGCCCCAACAGGATCTTATGCTACAACATATATTACTTTTAACAGTACATTCCATCTCATTTTGTTGTCCTTGTCAACATTTTTCATCGCTTGTATTCACTGCGGATACACAGAGTGGGTTCGGCCTGTGCTGATTGTTCTGGGCCATTTTGTTTTTTTTGTAATACAACCCAAGTCCAAAAGTATGTCTAGAAGGCCAGCCCATTTACCTGTTGATTTCATAATGCATTAGTACGTTCTTTTGCAAGAAATTTACTAGCAAGTCACTTTTAATTTTGTATAATTTGCTTATAATGTAATACAATATTATAAATATAAGCTTTCTCACCTCTTGGACACAGTCCATAACCATGACCTTTAATTTCTTCGATTCAACAACTAAGGTGGCAAGAGAGATAAAACATAGTGACCATGCGGCCAATGTGGCAAGAGAAAATAAACGTAGTGATCATGCAGATCGATCATGAAAACTATAACACCAGGAAAGGAAAAGAGCGGAACATAGTGATCATGCATATTTATTTGAGGCGACTACAAATGTAGCAACAGATATGGACCGTGGTGATCACGTAGACTTATTGGAGCCGATCATTATAATTGTAATTCCAGTCTGCTAGGCCTTACGGTCAGAGAGAGAGCTGTGTTGAATTTGCACAGTATACTGGTGCCAATGCTATTGCTGGACATCACACTCCTGGAACGTTAACTAATTAGCTTCAGACTTCTTTCAGTGAGCCTCGTCTGCTTATTTTGACTGATCCAAGAACTGACCATCAGCCTATTAAGGAAGCTGCTCCTGGAAACATTCCCACCATTGTTTATGTGACACTGATTCTCCAATCCGATATGTTGATATTGGCATTCCTGCCAATAACAAGGAGAAGCACAGCATTGGTTGTTTGTTCTGGCTATTGGCAAGGATGGTCCTGCAGATGAGTGGTGTCATCAGTCAAGGACACAAGTGGGAAGTGATGGTTGACTTGTTCTTCTACAGAGAGCCTGAGGAGACCAAGGAGCAAGAAGAAGATGATCTTCCTAGTGGCTGGTGGCTGGGTGCCTGGGATTAATAGAAAGCTACTCTGATTTTATTTCATCCAAAAGATGATTATGAAGTACACATATTTTCTTTAGAGTAATGCTATGTACATGGTACCCAAATATTGCTCCCAAATGATGTGGCAATGCTCACATGACATGGTGGAAATTTTTAATTGGGTGGTTGGTGTGAATGCAGGGGGGTCCACTATTATTACAACCAATTAAATTGCTATACTTGGCATTTGGGAAATTTTTTGGGTACCAATTTGGGGTACCTAGCATTTTCCTTTTCTTTATCTACAAACTTTTCTATGACCTTTGTTAATAAATGAAAACCTCTTTTAAAGGTACCCACTTTTTGGTTCGCAATGCATTTTGGTTTCACCCTAAATTTGGTTCGTTTCACCCAAAAATCCTATTTTTCCTAGAATTATATTGTTTTTTTAAAGTAGAATAAAAACAGAAATCCTATTATAATTAAAAAAAATTATTTAAAATTTTTTAATAGAATCTTATTTTCCCCATAACACTATGTTTTTTAAAAAAGAAATAAAAATAGAATTCTTATGAATATTATAATTCTTTATAATAATTAAAAATAGAATACTGTGTTTTTATGATTATTATTATTAAAAATAAAAATTACGATAAAAACCATCAACAAATAGAGGTAAAACACCAACGAATACAAAATACAATTCAGGTTTACTTGATATAAATTTTTGTAAAACACCAACGAATACATAGTATGATTGTATAACACTTTATAAAACACTAAAAAATCTATAACCTTTCTTAATAAATCCCTGTTTAATGGTACTTTGTTACAAATTTGGTTCCACCCTTATTTTGGTTTAATTCTAAATTCCTGCTTTTCCTAAAATTCATATTATTTTCTAAAAAAATTGTGTGGATTTCTATTATAATTATAATTCTTTTTCTATAATCTTATTGAATTGTACAAAAACCGTATGCATTAAAACCATAACCACATATGTTTTGTTTTCTTGATTGTCATAAAAAAATTTAAATAAATAATATATATATATATATATAGGCAAGTGCTGAAAAGAGAACTTATTTTTTGAAGAAAACTAAGGTACTAATCCTAGCCATTAGATGTATTAAGATCAATGGCCCCGCCAGGGGCACCCACACACTAATCAAATACACCCTCACACACAGAATCACACCCTAATCCCCTCCATTTTTAATTTGATTTTTCCCGTCAATCGGTGATATTTTTTTTAAATCTAATTTCACCACATTTTCCTTCATCTCCCAACGATTATATATATATATATATATATATATATATATATATATATATATAATAATATATATATATATATATATATATATGATAGAGTATATTTTTATATATATTTTAGATGATTTTATTCTCATATTTATTGTGTTTTGCATTGATTTGGATTTTTATTTAATATATTTTATTGTTTTATTGCAGGAAATAAAGAATTCATGACTTGGAAGGATTTGGAGCAAAAAGATCTATTTTGGAGTTAAAATAGGAGAAAATTCGTAACATTGGGCTATATGGGCTGCCTGCACTGTTTGGGCCATATCTTGAGTTCCAGAAGTCAGAATTTGACGAAATTACTGTCCACGCGAAGCTTGTGGAATTATCTTTAATTCAGAGGTGGTCCAGTAAGCAAAATCCAACTGGAAGAGCCCAGAAACAGAGGAGAAAAAGAAGTGACGAATTTTAATTAAGGAATCCTATTCAGTTATGGAATCCTACTTGTAATTGATTTAGAGTATTAAAATACTTTTATTGGGCAAGACTTTTAGAGCCTATATAAACACATCTAGGGTATGAGGAAAAATTATGGAGTAATATTAGATCATATAATATAGTTTAGAGTAGATTAATATTATTATTTGGAGATGTAGAGAAACACCATGACTCTTCTTTTGGGTGACAACATTGAAGTTTGAAGGTTTTGTTCTCTTAATCTTTTCTTTGTTCTTATTAGTTTAATTATGTTTTCTTGTTTTACTAGTTGTTTTACTTGTTTAATTATTAGCGAGTAGTTATTTATAGGGCTTAAAGGGAAGCCATGTTTGCACTAATATTGGCATGATTTTCATAGTGGTTTGATTGGTTATGGTTAATTCTGATTGATATGTTTTAATCATTAATTTGTGTAATCGGCCGATATCATGGATTAATTATATGCAAATAGGGGTATGGATCGAGAGATTTACTTACTAGAGGCACACATACGATTAGCAGAATTGAATTTGAGTGCGAGAGCATCATTGGATTTCTGAGAGCGTTAATGCTTGGAAAAGATTAACTTGACTCTAATTACCTGATTGATTGAATTACTAAAAGTGGTTAATTGTGTTGAATGTTTCGAGAGTGTTAATGCTTGAAAGAGATTAACATACTCTAGTTATAGGATCACATTGATTGCTTTAGCTTAAGAGCCAATTGTGTAAGCATGGTGGACCTGATTGCCCTAGGTTTTAAATAATTTGTTTATCATCTATTTAATTAGTGTTAATCTAGTTTAATTAGTTAATTAATAATTCCCCAATAATCGTTTGACCCTTGAAACAATTAGCGATAACTGAAAAGGAATTAGTAGAACCTGTCTCCTTGTGGATTCGACCCGCTTGCCATCTGTACTAGCAATAGACACCGTGCGCTTGCGGTTAGGTATAATTTAACATATCAAGTTTTTGGCGCCGCTGCCGGGGAGACAGCGAGTTTCTATTGATTTTAATTTAGTTGTTTAGATTGTTTCCATTGTCTCGTTGGAACCTTTGTTCCAATTGAGGCAGATTTTACTACGTTTTCTTGGCTTTGTTGAGTGTCTACAGGTTTGCAATGGGTGAAGTTGATACTTTTGCACTACTCTCTTCCATGTTGGAGGCACGCACTCAAGAAATTGCCTCATTCAACCCTACAGAGCCCATTATGCGTCCAATGAGTATCAATGAGATGTCACAAGTGGCCCCTAAAACTTACAACTTCTGTCCAATTTGTGGTGTCCAGGGTCATTATGGTTTGGAATGCTATTACAATGTCTATAATTCTCAGAGTGCTCAGTTGGGACAAATGAATTCTTTTGAAGAAGGATATGGGTACAATCAGTATTCAAACACTTTTGATCAAGAATGCGTGAATCAACCAGATTTCTACTACCAGGACAATGGTGCTCAAAATTTTTCATATCATAATCAGCAACAGTTTGAGCAACAATATTATCAGTCATATGAGCAGCCGCCACAGCAAGAATATCAATATCCTCCTCTACAAGAAGATCTACATGTTTCTCAATCCAGCGTAGATGTGCAAGCTGATCAGACAAATGAGATGTGGGATATCTTGAATAAATTGCTAAAGAGTTCTGAAGAACAAGCCGAGAAGATCAAAGAATTAGAAACTCAAAGTTTGGCGATTGAATCTCAAATTGCACAGTTGGCTAACTCTTCTACTACAGTGCAGCTCGACTATTTACCATCATCATCTATCCAATCCGAAGAGGACCTAACTGCTATCAATCTCACAAGCGATCAGGAATATGATAGTTTCTCCATGTATGTTGATGATGAGGCCATTGATAAAGAGAAGGAGCATGCCACCGATGACGAGATCAATGATGTTGCTGCTATCGAGAACAATGTGACTGATGATGAGGCTACAAAGGAAAGCAATACAGAGATGGTTGTTGTTTCTCTTCCACAACCTGTGACTAAGCTACCATGTATTGATAAATTTTCTCTCGATCTAGCCTCTACTTACAAGACTTCTTTGCTCAAGACTACTTATTTCAAGGTTGATGTGATAACAAATATTGTCCAAGATGATATTTCTCAAATTCTGGTTGAGGATCCATACAAAGTGGCTCATACGTTTCAAGCTCGAGAAGAGGGAGAAGATGGAAGTGTCTTATTAGCCAATGATGTGATAAGCCAAGATGTTCGAATGACTCCAGTGAAAGTGAGGAGTGAAGAAAAGCCACCACCAGAACCTCCACCTTATGTCAAGGGAGTTCAATATTTTCGTGGTGTCGAATTTTATCGCTGTTTTATCACAAAGTTTTCCAAAACTACACAAGCACTCTCTCTATTGCTTATTAATGACATATTTTATTTTACTGATGCTTGTTTGGAGACTTTCTGCAGGATAAAGACAATCACTAACACTCTTGATACTTTTTGTGGTGGCGAGTTTATGATCGAGAAAGTGGATATTACGCCTTTACCGGAGTATTTTTGAGGAGGTCAAGCTAATGACTCTAAATAAGCGCTGCTTGGGAGGCAACCCAAGATTTCATTGGAGGATCGGTGCACTTCATGCTTTTGCATAGGGGAGTACTTCTTTCCTTCTCTTTCATATATAGTAGAATTGTTTAGTTATTTGTTCGACCCAAGCCTTGTTGTGTTCCATCATCTCATTCTTTAAAAAAAAAAAAAATTGTTGTTTTTTTTCAAAAAAAAAAAAAATGAACAGTTCGAGCAGGCTGCGCCCCAGTAACGCAGCTTGCGTCTGCGTTACTGCATTGGCCGCAGTCTGCCCCCCAGTTGCGCAATCTGCTCTTGCGTTAAGAGTAGTCTTTTTCCCCTAAAACGCAGGTTGGACATGCGTGTCTGACCCGTTCCGCGCCTTATGGATTGAAACGCAGGCTGATGGTGCGTTACACCCCTCCCAGATTTGTTTTTTCCCCGAAAATCAGTTCTTTTCATCCTAAATTCAACCCCAATTTCTATCTTAACTCAAATTTCCTCAAACCCTAATTCTTATATCTATCCTAGATCAATTCCATACCATTCTCAATCTCTCCTACACTATAAATTTTTATTTGCAACCTATCCATCATCCTATATATATACACACCTATCCATACAAATCCAATTCCTTTTCTATTTCTTTAAATCTCTAAAAATTAAATTTTAAAGAGGAATTAATTGCAAGTTCACCTCTCCGATTCGTATTGGGTAAATCTTTTTCTCTAATCTTATTTTTATTACGAATTTGTGTTCTTGTAAATTTGGATTTTGTATTATTCTTGGAATTTGGACTATTTTTGGTGTGATATTGCTTGGAAATTATTGGTGGAGCTTCTTGTGAGTTGGGTATTGATTTTTATGGCTCCTAAGTGTGGGAGAGGTGGTGCTAGTGTTGGGAAATTGCTACAGAAAGGGGATTTTAGCTGAACAAGCATGTTGGAAAAGATGGGGAAGGATATGTAAGACGTCTTGCAGGAACGGGATTCCAGGGGAGTTTTCTTTCTTTTCTTTTTAGTGTAGTTTTATTTTGTTTTTAATTGTAGTTTTGTATCTTGTTCATTGGGGACAATGAACCGCTTAAGTGTGGGGAGGTGTTCTCAACGTAATGTATTACTTGTTAAAAAAAAAAAATCCAAAAAAATTAAAAAATTAAAAATACCAAAAATAATTCTAGCCGTGCAATTTGATTAGTTGTTGTATTTTGCTTGATACACCCATGTATGCGTAGAATTCTTGTATTCTTGACGCTTTTGTATGAGAAGTGACGTGCTTTGTTCTTGTACACACACTTACACTAGCAAGTTGAAGCTGGTAGACTTAATTGGATGTTGTAAGTGATTAGAATGACATGAATATGTGCAAGATGACTTGGTTTTCATGCTTTGAGTACAAGTATGTGCGTTAGAGAGTCTTGTTACTTGGGATTGATTATGTTTTGTCACACCAAGTGAGTTTTGAGCCTATATGCATATCGTTTGCATGATTTTTCGTTTGCTTGAGTGTCCACATGTTGTTTACATTGCTAGCACTTACTTGAGATCTTTCTTGAAATGCATGATATTACTTGATGATGAGATGATAAAGGCACTTAGGTATAACCTCGTATTTCCCATATTTCCACACCTTTTAAACATGATCAATTAGTTAACCCTTTGAGCCTAATCCTATTCTTTCGGTGACACACCACATTACTTGCCATTATCCTTTTTATTCTATTGGCCTTACATTGAATTTGAACCTAAATTGTCAAAGGCTAGTATCGTACTTAAGGGAGTAATAAGGTGTTCATAAAAGGGGGGTTATTGATGATCATACCATTGGGGAATATTGATTTTTGGGTTGATGCTTGCTAGTCGAAATTCATAAAAATATCTATGGATCATTGTGCTTATTCCTTAGCTCTCAAAAGAAAAAAAAGAATGAAAAAAGAAGAAAAAAACAGAAAAAAAAAAAGAAAAAAAAGAAAAAAATAAATAAATTTGAGAGCATTCTTATGTTTATATGATCCTTCTTCATTCGACTAGTCAAGTTATTATTGAAAAATCCAAGTGTGGGGAAGTATTTGTTTTAATAGAAAGGGAATGGAATGAATTATATTGTTGGGTACTAGCTTTTGACATTTAACCTGTTTTAGCTTTACTTGACATACCTTGTCCCTAGCCCACGCTACAACCCGAATAAAGACCTTTTGATTGTCATCAGTGATGTATGTTGTGTTGAGAGTGAGATTGATTGCGAGTGTCAAGTTGTGTTTATGATTTTGTTGGAATTGAGTGATACACTTAACCTTGTTCTTGAGTGAATATTCGTTTGTGAGTGAAAGGTGAGTTATTACTTGTTTTGGCATAGGAGATCCCGGGTTTAGACTTAAAGATGTATTTCTTGTGGGCTTAGCATGATTACCAACGATTTTTACACTTGACATGAATTTTTATGACCTTCTGCATGTTGGTTGAGTAGACTACGTGAATACTTGCACTTTCGACACCAAGACATCGTATGTTTACTTTGATTCTTAAGTTGATGTGGCATGAGAGGACTTGTGTGTGTGGTGTTGTGTTAGCATTGATCTTTTGCATGGTTGGATGAATTTTGTGGGTACATTCACTATAAACCCTCACGAGACAACACTCGTCCTAATAGGGCTGCCTAGGGGTTTAACGGCTTGTTGCATATGCTCAATGCAATCGTGTCATCTACGAAAGTGATGTTTGTTAGGACTTAGTTTTTATTTCACTTATTTGCCCGAGGACGTGCAAATGCTAAGTGTGGGGATGTTTGATAGAGTATATTTTTATATATATTTTAGATGATTTTATTCTCATATTTATTGTGTTTTGCATTGATTTGGATTTTTATTTAATATATTTTATTGTTTTATTGCAGGAAATAAAGAATTCATGACTTGGAAGGATTTGGAGCAAAAAGATCTATTTTGGAGTTAAAATAGGAGAAAATTCGTAACATTGGGCTATACGGGCTGCCTGCACTGTTTGGGCCATATCTTGAGTTCCAGAAGTCAGAATTTGACGAAATTACTGTCCACGCGAAGCTTGTGGAATTATCTTTAATTCAGAGGTGGTCCAGTAAGCAAAATCCAACTGGAAGAGCCCAGAAACAGAGGAGAAAAAGAAGTGACGAATTTTAATTAAGGAATCCTATTCAGTTATGGAATCCTACTTGTAATTGATTTAGAGTATTAAAATACTTTTATTGGGCAAGACTTTTAGAGCCTATATAAACACATCTAGGGTATGAGGAAAAATTAGGGAGTAATATTAGATCATATAATATAGTTTAGAGTAGATTAATATTATTATTTGGAGATGTAGAGAAACACCATGACTCTTCTTTTGGGTGACAACATTGAAGTTTGAAGGTTTTGTTCTCTTAATCTTTTCTTTGTTCTTATTAGTTTAATTATGTTTTCTTGTTTTACTAGTTGTTTTACTTGTTTAATTATTAGCGAGTAGTTATTTATAGGGCTTAAAGGGAAGCCATGTTTGCACTAATATTAGCATGATTTTCATAGTGGTTTGATTGGTTATGGTTAATTCTGATTGATATGTTTTAATCATTAATTTGTGTAATCGGCCGATATCATGGATTAATTATATGCAAATAGGGGTATGGATCGAGAGATTTACTTACTAGAGGCACACATACGATTAGCAGAATTGAATTTGAGTGCGAGAGCATCATTGGATTTCTGAGAGCGTTAATGCTTGGAAAAGATTAACTTGACTCTAATTACCTGATTGATTGAATTACTAAAAGTGGTTAATTGTGTTGAATGTTTCGAGAGTGTTAATGCTTGAAAGAGATTAACATACTCTAGTTATAGGATCACATTGATTGCTTTAGCTTAAGAGCCAATTGTGTAAGCATGGTGGACCTGATTGCCCTAGGTTTTAAATAATTTGTTTATCATCTATTTAATTAGTGTTAATCTAGTTTAATTAGTTAATTAATAATTCCCCAATAATCGTTTGACCCTTGAAACAATTAGCGATAACTGAAAAGGAATTAGTAGAACCTGTCTCCTTGTGGATTCGACCCGCTTGCCATCTGTACTAGCAATAGACACCGTGCGCTTGCGGTTAGGTATAATTTAACATATCAATATAATAAGCAAAACCCCTTTTCAATGTACTACTTTGTACCAAATTTGGTTCACACCATATTTTGATTTCATCCTTAAAATCTTATTTCCCCAAGAATTCTTTGTTGTTTTCATAAAATAAATTAAAAAAATCCTATTATAATTATAGTTCTTTTATTACAATTAAATCAAAAAAGACTACTAAAAAAGATTACTAATACATATGTTGATTTAGGGTGACATGAACGAACAAAATTTATTTTTAATTGTACTTCGGTACCAAAATTTGGTCCACCCCTAAGATTCCTATTTCTCCTAGGATTCTATATTATTTTTTAATAAAATAATAAAATTGTTAAATAATATTATAATTGTAATTTTTTAATATAACTCTATTCAGTTCTCAAATAACGTATTTATCATAATCATGTACATTTTTACGTATATATCATAATCATTTAGTTTTTTTTTCTCGATTTTCTTAAATAAATAATATATAAAATTACCTTTACTAATAAGCACATTCTTTGCAAATTACGTAATTTTTTATAAGGAATTAATGATCAATTTAATTAAACGTTTTTGGGTCTGTGCTTCGAACGGATTATCATCTAATATCTAATCTATAACCTTTATTAAAAAGCGAAACCCTCTTTTAATGGTACCCTCTTTTTGGTTCGCACTGTATTTTGGTTTCACCCTAAATTTGGTTCGCATTATGTTTTGGTTTCACCCCTAAAATCCTACTTCTCCTAGAATTATATTGTTTTTTTAAATAGAATAAAAACAGAAATCCTATTATAATTAAAATTCTTTTATTTATAATTTTTTATAGAATCCAATTTCCCCATAACAATATGTTTTTTAAAAAAGAAATAAAAATAGAATTCTTATGATTATTATAATTTTTTATAATAATTAAAAATAAAATACTATGTTTTTATGATTATTATTAAAAATAATAAACTACGATAAAAACCACCAACGAGGTAAAACACCAACGAATACAATATACAATTCAGGGTTACTTGATATAAATTTTTATAAAACACCAACGAATACATAGTCTGACTGTATAACACTTTATAAAACACTAAAAATTCTATAACCTTTCTTAATAAATCCCTGTTTAATGGTACTTTGTAACAAATTTGGTTCCACCCTTATTTTGGTTTCATCCTAAATTTCTACTTTCCCTAAAATTCATATTATTTTCTAAAATAATTGTGTGGATTTCTATTATAATTATAATTCTTTTTCTATAATCTTACTAAATTGTACAAAAACCGTATGCATTAAAACCATAACCACGTATGTTTTGTTTTCTTGATTGTCATAAAATAATCTTAAATAAATAATAAATAAAATCTATATTTATAACCTATATTAATAAGCAAAACCCCTTTTCAATGTACAATTTTGTACTAAATTTGGTTTACACCATATTTTGGTTTCACCCCTAAAATCTTATTTCCCCTAGAATTCTTTGTTGTTTTCATAAAATAAATTTAAAAAAATCCTATTATAATTATAGTTCTTTTATTACAATTAAATCAAAAAAGACTACTAAAAAAGATTACTAATACATATGTTGATCTAGGGTGACATGCTTATCTATAACAAACAAATTCATTTTTAATGGTATTTCGGTACCAGAATTTGGTTCCACCCCCTAAGATTCTTATTCTCCTAGGATTCTATATTATTTTCTAATAAAATAATGAAACTGTTAAATAATGTTATAATTGTAATTTTTTATCATAACTCTATTCAGTTCTCAAATAACGTATTTATCATAATCATGTACATTTTTACGTATATATCAGAATCATTTAGTTCTTTTTCTCGATTTTCTTAAATAAATAATATATAAAATTACCTTTATTAATAACCACATTCATTGTAAATTATGTAATTTTTTATAATGAATTAATGATCAATTTAATTAAACTTTTTCAGGTCTGTGATCTAATATCTAATCTATAACCTTTATTAATAAGCGAAACACCCTTTTAACGGTACCACTTTTGATTTCACCCCTATAATCCTATTTTTACTATAATTCTATGATGTTTTTTAATAAAATAGAAATTCAATTATAATTATAATTCTTTTATTACAACTTTAAATAAAAAAAATAGTTCCATCCCTAGAATCATATTCCCTTATAATTCTATGTTATTTTTAAAGAAAATAATAAAATTGAAATCCTATTTTAATTATAATACAATTTTTTTTTGGGTGATGGCCCTAACTACCCAAAGTTGGGAAACAATGGCCCGATATGCCCATATCCAATCTGCATAGCCCTAAATACCGATCGGATACGCATTTCACATCGGAGTATCCGGACACGCATTTCACATCGGAGTATCCTTCGTAAATTGCATCTGAGCTTCGTCAACAGTAGCTTAGGATACGCATGTTGAGACTGCGTATCCTATGATACGCATGTCCAACATGCGTATGCCAAGCTACTGTTCGTCGTCCCCAAGCTTCCTCGACGTCGTTTTTCCGACTGAAATTTTTGACCAGATCGTTCGTGCTGTCTAGGCATCGAACACTACCATTCTATATACCAAAATCATCGTATAATCCTCCTCTACACGTCTATGTTCTTCGTTTTTTGTTTTTTTGCCGGAATGAAAAAACCCAAAAAGAGATCAGTTTTCCGATCAATTTTCCGATCTCTTCGTCTACGCCCCTGCGGGGCCAGAACTCACAAACCAAACATGGGAAAGGGATGAGGGAAGTGAGGGCTTCGTTTTGATGCCATCAATAGCACTGGAGGTGGCCTGAATAGGTAGATCGAACGAGGGCGATTTCGGGGCGATTTTTGGTCGCCGGAGCAAGTAGTTGTTTTCTGGCGTGCTGACGTCATCACGCATCCTGCAGTTGCGTTACCTGTGATACGCATTCCCAAGTAGCGTATCACAGGACACGCCTCTGTAAGATGCGTGTTCAATCGGTATTCTGGGCCGCGTTTTTCAATATCAGTATTTCGGGCCTTATGTCTCCAAATCTAGGCATTTTGGGCATTTTCTCATTTTTTTTTATCATATTTTGGAATCAAAAAATAATACGATCAATTCTCCAAAAGATTTTTCAAGGAACAACCCCTTTAACGGTACCACTTTTGGTTCGCACCGTATTTTGATTTCACCCTTATAATCCTATTTTTACTATAATTCTATGTTGTTTTTTAATATAATAGAAATCCTATTGTAAATATAATTTTTTTATTACAACTTTAAAAAAAAAATAGTTTCATCCCTAGAATCATATTCCTTACAATTCTATGTTATTTTTTTAAAAAGAAAACAATAAAATTGAAATACTATTATAATCATAATAAATTTTTTTATCATAATTTAGAATTAAAATAATAATACGACCAATTCTCCAAAAGATTATTCATGGAGAATAACTAGAACATGTTTCTATACACTACTCTAGAACATTCTTCCCTGCTATTATATGTTATTTTTAAAAAAATATGTAATGAAATTGAAATCTTATTATTATTATAATTCTTACATTGTATTTAAAAAACTTTTTTTATAACTTATAATAAAAAAAAGATTACGCTCAATTATCCTAAATATTTTTTAATGAAAACGACCGAAACATGTTTCCATGCATTTCTATTAAACAATCTAATTTTATAGTTTGTTAATCGCATTAATTTTTTATGCAAATAACATCGTTCTTTTTATAATTTTTGTAATATAATTTTATTAATATTTAATTAAATAAAAATTAGTGATTATTTAACATAAATCTCCGAGCCCGTGCTTCGCACGGGTTATCATCTAGTATTAATAATAAGCGAAATAGGTACTGTACTACTTTTTTGGTTAGTACCATATTTTGGTTTCATCCCTAAACTCCTATTTACTACTTTTTTGGTTCACTAAAATTATATGTTATTTTTTCTATAACCATTATTAATAAGCGAAACTCCTCTTACTACTTTTTTGACCTTTTTTAACGGTACTACTTGTTTGATTCGCACCATATTTTGGTTTTATCTCTAAACTCCTATTTACTACTTTTTTTGTTCGCACCCTATTTTAGTTTCACCCCTAAACTCATATTTCTACTAAAATTCTATGTTATTTTTTTAATTAAAAAATATAAAACCTATTATCTATACTATATTATTATAAGCAAACTAGAGATCTTTTGTAGTTTGTAGTTTGGTTAACCAAACTATTCATAACCGTTAGATCTTCAACTCAAATAGATCATGACTGTTAGATACAACAATATTAAAAATTGTTATATTAAGAAGTCTAAGATTCGATTTCCTTTTAGTTTAAAATATTACCCTTTATAAACAAATGAAAACATAAATCATACCATATCTTTCGATCATTAATATTTCTATCTAATTAAAACATGTTACCTTCTACTTAATTAAGACACGTTACCTTTTATTTTAATATTACAATCATTAATATATATATATATATATATATCCAAAAATATTGCACTATACATTTCAACCATTAATAAATATCTAAAAACATGAATCATACCATATCTTTCAATTATTAATATTTCTTTTCAAATTAAAACATAGTACCTTTTAATTTAAATTAAGTTTGCAATAATTAATATATATCCAAAAATATCACACCATATCTTTTCATTACTAATAAAATATATTAAAAGTCATTATACATTGTTTATAATAAAAAACATAAGTATAATCATAAAACATGAATATATAAAATTATATTAAATTGAAATTTGAAAATAATTGAATTTGATGTTTATATAAAAATATAATATAAATTTCAATAAATAAAATTTATGACATATTAAAATAAACTCGTGCATCACACGGTTTACAAGCTAGCTATACTATAATAAGCGAAAAGGGATATAATTTGTAGTTTGGTTACCCTTATTTTGGTTCCACATTTTTGGTTATCCCCATTCACAACCGTTAGATCTTCAACTCAAATAGATCATGGCCGTTAGATACAACAATACTAAAAATTGGAGGTCTAAGGTTCGAATCCCACCAACAACATTTTAATATAAAATTACTACTAGATTATGTTAATTTAGATTTAATACTAAAAATTATTTGTTTGTAGTTTGGTTAACCAAGCTATTCATAACCATTAGATCTTCAACTCAAATAGATCATGACCGTTAGATACAACAATATTAAAAGTTGTTATATTAAGAAATCTAAGATTCGATTTCCTTTTAGTTTAAAATATTACCCTTTATAAACAACTAAAAACATAAATCATACCATATCTTTCGATCATTAATATTTCTATCTAATTAAAACATGTTACCTTCTACTTAATTAAGACACGTTACCTTTTATTTTAATATTACAATCATTAATATATGAGAGTAGGGAGCCTGAGATATATCTCAGGTAAGTTCCCTGAGATACTTAATTTTTATATTTAAAAATGGGGTGGGTATTTTAGTAAATTCAAAGATTTTTAATTAGCCCTGCGGGTCCAACAAGATTTAAAGGATATTTAGCATGTATCTTAGGAAAAGTTCCCTGAGATATATCTCAGGGTCCTTTTTCTCTTAATATATATATATATATATATATATATATATTGTCCTACTCTACTACAAACCAAAATTAACTACAAACTAAAAACCAAACCCTCATCTAACATTTCAAGCTAATCTAATAACAGAATTAGGGGTACCCCAATACAAAAAAATCTTATAATTCTATCTTCTATCTATCATTGAAAAAAAAAAATTTAAAAAAAATTTGATGACGTGGCAGCAGATTTTTAAATTTTTTTTGATGAATGGATAGAGGGTAGAATTATAAGACTTTTTTATAAAGGTGCCCCTGGCGGGGCCCTTATAAATAATGAAATATAAAATATTTAGTATTAGTTTGTAGTTTGTATTTAAGGATTCGTTTGTATTTGAGCAAAAACCTATATATATATATATATATATATATATATATATATATATATATCCAAAAATATTGTACTATATCTTTCAACCATTAATAAACACCTAAAAACATGAATCATACCATATCTTTCAATTATTAATATTTCTTTTCAAACTAAAACACATTACCTTTTAATTTAAATTAAGTTTGCAATAATTAATATATATCCAAAAATATCACACCATATCTTTCAATTACTAATAAAATATATTAAAAATCATTATACATTGTTTATAATAAAAAACATAAGTATAATCATTAAACATGAATATATAAAATTATATTAAATTAAAATTTAAAAAATAATTGAATATGATGTTTATATAGAAATATAATATAAATTTCAATAAAATTTATGACATATTAAAAGAAACCCGTGCATCACACGGTTTACAAGCTAGCTATACTATAATAAGCGAAAAGGGATATAATTTGTAGTTTGGTTACCCTTATTTTGGTTCCACATTTTTGGTTATCCCCATTCACAACCGTTAGATCTTCAACTCAAATAGATCATGGCCGTTAGATACAACAATACTAAAAATTGGAGGTCTAAGGTTCGAATTCCGCCAACAACATTTTAATATAAAATTATTACTAGATTATGTTAATTTAGATTTAATACTAAAAATTATTTATATACGAAGGTATAAAATTTGAATTCTTGCAATATATTAACAGTAATGTTTATAAAATTATATATACTAAATTATAAGAAAATTTAAAAAAAAATAAAAGTAACCCGTGCGTTGCACGGGCAATAAGCTAGTAACTATAATTATCTTTTTGCAATTACTAGTTCGCACTGTATTTTGATTTCACCTCTAACCTCCTTTTTCTACTAGAATTCTATGTTGTTTTTTTAATTAAAAAATAAAAAATCTATTATAACCATATTTCTCTTTTACAATTACTAGCTTATAACCCGTGCAAAGCACGGGTTGCTTTTAATTTTTTGTAATTTATTTATAAAGTAATATAATATTATAAAAATTAATTTTAATATTATAAATATTAATTTTAATTTGTTATAGTGTAATTTGTTATTTGTTTAATATGTTTTTTAATATTAAAAAATAAGGTTGAACCAAACTACAGTAAAATCTCGACAAATTAATACTCGATAAATTAATAACCCATTATAAATTAAAATTTTCAAAATATTTTTTGGTCCATACATAATAGCGATAGTGTAAATTTAACCTCGATTAATTAATAATCTCGTTAAATTAATAAAATTTGTCGATCCCTGTACTATTAATTTATAGAGGTTTTACTGTACGAAACTACCAATTATACCCTAGTTTAATACTATTATAAGCGAAATAGGATATATTTGGTTGTCGGTTTGATACCCTTTTGTTGGTCACTCATTTTGGTCACTCTTTGATTTGATTAAATCTCTATTATTAATAATAAAAAAATGTAAAAAAACACACAAAACACTCTCCTGTTAATAAAATTAAAAAAACATACACACACGTCACTCCTCTCGATCAAAACTCTCGGCTAAATCTTTGCTTACCCGGGAATATTTTTAGGTAGATAAAATATTAATTAAATTTAATTTTATTTGAACTAATATTATGGCTAAAAAATAGGGTTGAACCAAACTACCAATTATCCCCTAGTTTGCTTATTATATATTAGTATCCGGGAATGTTTTTAGGTAGATAAAATATTAATTAAATTTATTTTTAATTGAACTAAAATTATGGCTAAAAAATAGGGTTGAACCAAACTACCAAACTACCAATTATCCCCTAGTTTGCTTATTATAGATTAGTATAGATTGGTTCGCATCATATTTTAATTTCATCCCTAAACTCCTATATTTACTAGGATTTTATGTTATTTTTTGTTATGTTACAATTAAATATTAAAGGTACAAAAAATAGATACCAAAAATATTAATATTTCTTTTTAAATATGTAATATAGATAATAAATAATGTCATGTAAATATAAGAGAAAAACAAAAATTTAAATATTATTATTAATAGATTATATAAAATGAAAATCTAAAATTTTATTGTCAATAAAAATAAAGACAAATGAGTCATTTTAAAAAATAAATTTGCCACGGGTTATCAACTAGTATAGTATAATTGTGGTTCTTGCTTTTCGAACTTTGTCAAATATTTCTGTTGATTTTTATTTTCGATCATGGATTGATAGTCAGATGCTAGTTACTCCATGTCTCCCTTCGTCCCACCCATTTTTTTACATTCGTCCCACCCATTTCTTTACATATTTTCAAACTTCCTAGCTTGGCACGCATTTTAAAGCGTATATAAAGTATAGTTCCATAACTTATTTTTAAAATTTTCTTTTTTTGAATAAAAATTTGAACATTAAATTTTTTTTTAGAAGAAAAAAAATTAAAAATTAATTATGGAACTATACTTTTTAGGAACCTTAAAATGCTTACGAAGCCCCCGTCGCTATCATTTAAAGAATTGGTGGGACTGAGGGAGTAATTTTTTCAAGTTTTTATCTGAGATACTCCCTCTGTGCCATAATGTGTGTCCCGTTTTAACTTTTGGTACTGTTCATTCTAAGCGATTGACTATTAATTTACGTATAATTTATAAGATAAAATATAGTCATGAGTGATCTTGTTGGATTCGTTCGTATTTGTGAGTACTTTAATACAGTAAAGTTTTTATATCTAATACTAATACGAAATGGGAGATATTAATGATTAAAAGTATGTGTCGGCAAACGTGAAAAAATGAAACAGAAAACATATTTAGAAACGGATATATATATTTTGTCCCTGCCTCTTGTGTGACATTCTATTTGTGACGTAAAATTTTGTTGCATTTGTGATGTGTGATGTGTGATGTGTGATGTGAAACCGACAATGGTACCTTGACTTTACCCATCAAACCCGTATTGGCAGCCTGGTTATATCTCGGGTCATCAATCGTACCCAGTTGGCTACTTATATCCTTTCTTCTGTTTGACAGGACGTACGGCCACTTGTATCTTGGGACCTTTTATATCCTTTGTCGCGGTTTTATAATTTTCTAAAATTATCCGGTGGTCAAGGTTACTTATTGAATGAGGTGACAAACAAATAAAAGATTGAAGATGGTACTAATTCATCAGAAGCCAATCTATACTCTTTATTATACTTTATTATTAATATATATAGAAATCAAGATTTTTGGCAAATTAATGTGAAGCTACAAAACATGTTTGGAGATGAGATGCATAGCAAAACAAGAGACATGCATGTCTCTTAAACTAACTATTAATCTCCCCTCTACAAATAAAAGCCAAAATCATGCTTTTAGTTAACTTGTTTCTAATGCTGCAAATCCACCACCTTTCATCATCTGTTTAAACTCCATGAAATTTACTTTCCCATCCCCGTCTACATCCACCTTCTTTATCATTAACTTGCAATCTTCTTCAGTCCTCCCCTGCTTCAACCCTAAGGAAGCCAACACTGAACGCAACTCATCCACTGTAATGTACCCATCGCGGTTTTGATCAAACACATTGAATGCTTCTTTTATGTCTTCTTCTTCGTCTTTCTCATCCATTATTGTTTTATATAATGCTCCGAATTCTTCCATATCCACAAATCCATCTCCATTTGCATCGATCTTATCAATCATTTGAATGAGTTCTTTATCAGATAAAAACATTCCCAGGTTTTGCAACGAGTCGCTCAGCTCTTTCTTTGTGATCTTTCCATCCCCATTTCGATCAAACATATGAAATACACGACGTAGCTCATCAGGATCCATTTGCTTAATATCTTTTTCATTAGGATCCATCTGCTTAATCTCTTTTTCATCAGGATCCATCTGCTTAGTCTCTTTTTCTCGTTTATAAACAAATTAGGAGTTCAACAGTTGATAAAAGAAGATAATGAGACGTTTATAAGTGTGTATATGTAAGACGTATGGAAGAAAATTTTAATAAAATGATGATATTAAATTTCTGATAATCATCTTGTGCATGGAAGTATAGACAGAGATCAGGTTTGTCTTTGAAGATAGAAACAAATCGCCTAAAGAAATTGCAATGGAACAACTTAATTAATACCGATTTGTGTACTTGAGTGAAAAGTGGTAGAAAGGCATAAAGATTAGAGGACAATATCAACACACTAATTTCAATGGCCTGGAATTTGTTTAGCTATTATTAGACAGATGCATTCTAAAACATAAACGTTAACCAAACAGAATTGAATCATTCAATTGAACTGCTATTCAATACTGCAATTTGAAATATTATTTGACTGATATTTAACCAACAAAATTTTATTAGGTTGAAGAGAACCCAACACTAGAAACAGATACAGGCCCTGTTTGGCAATTAGCTGATAGCTGTTAGCTGATAGCGGATTGAATTAGCTGTTTTGACTAGCGGATTGAATTAGCTGTTTTGACTAGCGGATTGAAATTAGCTGTTTTGAATAAAAGTGTTTGGTAAATAGCTTTTTGAATAACTTTTTGTGACACATAGCAAACCTCTAATTGAAAAAGCTCCTAAAAGGAGCTTTTTCAAAATTAGCTTTTTGATCCCAAACCTCTAACTCAAACCTCTAACAACCAAACACTCACATTAGAGGTTTCATTTGGTCAAACCTCTAATCTACCCCCAAACCTCTAATTTTATCCCAAACCTCTAACTTCCAAACACCCCCACAAACTTCTGGAACTTTATTACACAACAGAATGAAATTGAGTCAGTCTTTAATAATCCTAACAAAAAGGTTTGGCCCTTATTCTTCTACATGGATTGGCCCTTATTCTTCTCCATCTTCATCTTCATCATATTCAATTTCTTCTTCGTAGATGATTTGTTCTGGTAATTTTGCTTGTTTGAATCGAATTCTGCATGCTACGTATTCTTCTATCTGTCAAAAGGACAAAAAGCATACAAGTTCATGAGCTTTCAAATCGTATTATAATACTAGTAATAATAATAGTAATGTCTTCATCTTTGATGATTCAATATAGTTCTATAGCGTGCAATATGTTTACCTTAGCTCGAACAGTGCCAGTCAGTGCATCAACTGGAACTATATCGGGAATGGCCGTGTATTCATTCAATCTCCAAGCCGTTTCTTTACCATCTGCCTGGAAAAAAATAAAAGTATTCTTGCACCCAACGATTTGACCTTTGTCAAAAATTTCAAAATTTGATTTGGATTCCTTCCAATGTCCAGTTGTTGTCTTAATAGTTGTTTCTTCATCCGTCTTTCTTTCTGCTCTTTTTGTAATATAATAGCCTTCTTTGTCTTTGCAGTACTTGAACTCATCTGCATGTGTTCATACAATCAAAAAGAAATATTGATTAATAGCAAAAACTTCATTAATCAATCTGGAACTAAAACTAAAACCGTTACAGGACATGCAAGTAATAAGATTAATCACAATTGTTGAAGGAACTAATCATACAAGACTCAACTATTAGTGTAACTGCTGCAATATTTAAATATCGATATACAACACTAAATTATGTTAGACCAACAACAAAGAACAATTAGAATAGAAAGCAATACCTAAATTAAGCTGATTGGGGTCTAGATGCTCGATAGAATCCATGATCTTGACGATATCAGATGCCATCGGAAGACCTAATATTCTCTGGAGTAAATATTGTTGAATTAATTGTGAAGCTGAAGGAAGAAAATAATATCCTGGAGGTAAATTATCTCCAATCTCCTTTTCTGCTACTACTTTTGCATCAACATGTTCACTGGAAGGAGGAAATGCCTGGACCTTACACCTATCCGTCGACATTATGATCTTCGAAACAATAAAGAAAAGCTTTTCGAGATCTTGGTGAGTAAGGGTAAGAGGAAAAAACAGAGGCTTGAGAGAGGTTTATGAGATCAACGTATATGCACACCAACCTTGTATATGCACACCAACCTCGTCAATGATGTGCTTTATATAGAGTGTTGCACAATCCAACGCTTAAAAGAAGTAAGTGTTGGTTAAAAACTGAAACTCTACTCTTACCTTATTAAGACACACTTCTACACTTATTAATATGGTAGTGTCAGAAGAATTCGAACATTACTTGATTTTTTTAATTTAATCAAATCAGAAACAGTATATTTTTATTCACTCTTTGCAGTAAAATTAAATAAATATCCGAATATTTTTCTTCAGCCTACGAAATAAACTCTAATTAGACCTACAATGTTTTCATTCTAAAAGGAAAGTGATGTAAATACAACTGGTCAAACTTATCCTTTAGTATAATACATGACTAGTATATAATATGCGGTTAACATAAAATTATGAATTATTTTAGAATTAATTAGAAATTATTTAATATTAAAAAATTAGTTGATAAAGCTTTTGTGACGACATTATAATTTTTTTTTAAAAAAATTAATGCATATTTATGTTATATTATATTATCAATACTAAATTTTAATAGTTACGTAATCTTCTCTAATAAATCGATTTCTTGTTAAACATGATTCTTAACATATATTATTATAATGACTTATATAATAATTTTTATGCAAAAAAATTGAATTCTAAAAATAGAGAAAAAATTATGACATCAATATCGAATTCTAATAACTAATACAATCTTTTCTAGTGAACCGTCTTTCCGTTAACACATTTTGAGCCGCTCTTAGTTGGAACCAGAATTTTAACTTTATTACATATTATTGATAACACTTATTTTATAAAATAAATTTTTTTTCTTAAATATTAAAACCTTAAAAGAGAGTAAATTTCAATACGAAGACATTTCGTTACGGGAATAATATTAAATTTATTGGTATATTTTTCTAATGCAAGTATAATCAAATTGCATAAAAAAGTTAAAATTAAGGATTTTTAGAAAAAAATATATATTTTTAAAAAAATCGTATAAGATGTCTCCGCCGTCCTCGAATTCTACTTTCAATAAAACATTTTGTTATATGTATTCTTTATATATTCAAACATCTTTTCCGCATCTAATAATATCTTTAATTATTTGTATTTTCTTTAAATTCAAACTCTTCTTTTCTTTTATGTAAATTAGATCTCCTATTTCACTAATAATAAAACTCTTAATTATATGTCAACACATATTCTATTTTTAATAGAACTTTTAATTAGATGTCTTTCCTATGAATTAAATTCTTATTCTCTATAAATTTATAACACCTATTATGTTTCTAATATGTTAAAGGATAGTTTTTTAATTATTAATATTTAAAATTCTAAATAATTTAAAATATATATATCTTCTATTAATTTAAAATATTGTAAAGCCGCGCTTCGCGGCGGCGTTACAATATTTTTTAAAAAATACATTTACGTTATACTATAATATTAATATTAAATTTTAATAATTAAATAATCTTCTCTAATGAATCGATTTCTTATTAGACACGATTCTTTCGATTGTGCCGCTCTCTCGTTAAAACCAAAATCCCAACTTTAACATATGTTTCGAACCACTCTTATTTGGAACTGAAATTCTAACTTTATTATTTAAAGAGTGTAAATTCTAATTTTTATATTCTTTAAACTTTGTAATATTTAAAGAGTTTTAACAGATGAAAATACATCTTATATTTTCTGTATATTATAGATTCCCGTATTTATTTAAAACTTCCGCATCGGAATGTCTTTATGTTATGTTAACATATCAAAAAAAAATTAAATACGAAGACTTTTCTTTATGGAAATAATATTAAATTTATGGATATATTTTTCTAATGCAATTATAATTAACTTGTATAAAAAAATTAAAATAAAGGATTTCTAGGAAAAAAGATACTCCGTCCATCTCATAAAACACTTCTCCTTTCATATGTCGGGACTGTTCATAACAAGAGACAAATTACTAATTTACGTCTAATCTATAAGATAAAATATAGTCATGAGTGATCTTGTTTGATTCGTATTTGTGAGTACTTTAATACAATGAAGTTTTTATATTTAATACTAATACGAAATTAAAGATATTAACCATTAAAAGTGTGCGTTGGCAAACGTGTCGAGTCAAAATGGGAAGAGTTTTTTGAGACAGAGGGAGTATATAGTTTCAAAAAATCGTATAGGATGTCTCCACCGTCCTCGTATTCTACTTCCAATAAAACATTTTATTTTATGTATACTTTATATTTTCAAACATTTTTCATACGGTATTCTCTAATGAACCAATTTCTCGTTGAATACGGTTATTACTATTGATCCGCTCAGCCAACAACATGTTGGTGCAGTGGGTTGAACCCTTATCTCCTTTGTAGGAGGTCAAGGGTTCGACCCCTGGGTGTGTGTGAGTTTAGATTGTATTAGTTTCCTTTCTTTGTATTTGTATTTGTATTTGTATTTGGACGGGGGTCCTTCGGAAACAGCCTCCCTATTGTATAGGGGCATGGTCTGCGTACATTTACCCTCCTCAGACACCACTTTGAGTGGTATTATAACTGAGTAAGCTAAGTTTTACTATTGATCCGTTCTCTCGGTAAGAACAAAAACCTAACTTTCACATATATCACTTTTGTGATATTGTTTATCCATAAAATTCAAACCCTATAAATGAAATAAAATTTATAACATCAATATGATATTTTAATACCTAATAGTAATACAATCTATTATAGTGAGCCGTCTTTCCATTAAACACGTTTCGAGCCGCTCTCGTTTGGGTTCCAAATTCTAACTTCATTACATATTATTGATGATACTTATCATATAAAATAATTTTTTGTCCTTAAAATTAAAACCTAAAAATAGTGTGAATTCCGATTTTACTTTTTCTATATTTTTTAATATTTATGGAATGTTAAAAAATGAAAATATATCTTATTTTTCTTTATATAATATAGATACTCATGTATTTATTCATGATTCACACATGAGAATCCTTATATTATGTTAACACATCATTTTTTTTAAATACGAAGACTTTTCGTTATAAGAATAGTATTAAATTTATGAATTTATTTTCCTAATGTAAGTTTATATAACTTGTATATAAAAAAATTAAATAAAAGATTTCTTATAAAAAATATATAATTTTAGAAAATTGTCAAAAATGTCACCACCGTCCACGTATTCAACTTCCAACAGAGCATTTAATTATACGTCTCATCTATAAATTTGAAAACTTATTATACTTCTATTATAACTTTTAATTGTATCTTTTTTTTATCTTTTTCTCCATAAAATAGAATTGATATTCTACTTCCAATATAACTTTTAATTAAATGGCTTACAAACACCTATTTTATATTTCCAATTGAACTTCTCTATAAATTTGAACTCTTATCCTCTATAAATTTGGACACCTATTCTATTTCCAACAAAATTTTTAATTATATGTTTTTTCTATAAATTCGAACTCTTCTCCTATATAAATTCGAACACCTATTATACTTTTACTATGTTAAAAAAAATTCGGTTGTTTTCAGTAATTTAAACCCTAAAATTCTAAAATATTAAAAACATAGATTGAGAGCATTTAAGAGATGCCACATAATCTTCCCACATATATTAACATATAATAAATGGGAAAAGAGCATCTAAAGCACATAATAGAGAAGTAGTGCGGCTTAAAATATGATAAATTAATTATTATTTGAACAATCCAACCATACGGATGTTAAATTCATACAAAAATACGTGAATGTACAAATTTTCGTGTAATTTAATTATTTGGAACTATAAATTTATAGCAATAAGATTATGATAAATCTGTGTTGTTGAATATGTATAGAAAATAGTATGATTATAAAAAGTGATGCTCCACTATTTCAATTATAATAAAAATTTGTATACAATGTTATTTCGACATAAATTTTTCATCCGTACGGTTGGATTATCAAAAATAATAATGAAATACAAAATTTAAGGTGCACTAATAAAGAACTTCTTTATTGTGTGCTATAGAAACTCCATCCCGTTAATGAATTATATCATATTATATTCAATTATATGTTATATCAAAATATTAATATTAGATAAATGATATTATATTAATATCAGGCGAAGCACTACCCTTTTTCCAAAGAAGATGAATTTTAGCCTTCAATCCTAATACATGTAGTGTTTTAAAAAATTGAGAACAGTTTATACTCTAAAAAATTAATATGACCATGACTAATGATTAATTAATAAAAAATTATAAATTAATATTATTTCCGTGAAATTGTGCATTAGAAAAGACCGACAAGAAAATAGCAAATCATGAACCAATTTATTAAACGAATTTCCATTATATCACAAATCAAGCTTATTTAGTACAATAATTTAACCAACTAAGTAACGAAACAAATAAACGAATAAATAGATTAACGTATATAGCTGTCGAGAAATGTGTGTTCGTGTTTAAAGTATATATGTTACTTCTGCAAAGAAATTCATTATTCTTTTTTTAATTATCTATTTTTAAATAATAGTTTTGATTGTTTTTAAATTTATTGTATGTGTTAATTATTATGTATAATACTTTAACAAATATTTTAAATAAATGGTAAAATTAATAACTGATAACATGTATACATACTGATTTGATGGAAATATTAATTACATGAATAAGCTAATCTTGTAATCTAAAGAATGCTGAAAGTTATTTGATGTAATATCAACGACTAATTTAGAAAACTATTATTTACAAATTAATAATAATTGATGTTTTAGTCGTATATTACCCTCACCAAATATCATTATATCGAATTTAGTCACTGACCTCGTGAATTTTGGTTTCCATTCATTCACCCTCTTATTCAAAAGCACCTTTTTTTTTTTGCTAGGCACTTCTTTGAAAGCTTTCTGCAAGAAAAAGGAATTAGTACGTTAGCTGTGGAGCTGTGGCCTATGGACTACATAACAATATCAAAAGTAATAGTTATGATCATATGGATATAATTAATGATTAATCTTTATTTTCTATATATATATACCCACATGTAACAATTTATATTATTGTAGAAGAAGTAATTCGTTATATTTTGAATTATAAATTCAAAATATAGAACTATATGTCTGTTTTATATTTAATTAACTTATATAAAAAAGTATAATTTAAGAAGATCGTATTTTTTATAAAATATTTAATAAAATATTTAATTATATGTTTGTACTATATATTTAAACACCTATTCTACTTTTAATAGAACTTTTATTTATATGTTTTTTCTATAAATTCGAACTCTTATTCTATATAACTTTTAATCATATGCGGTATAAATACTTATTCTACTTCCAATAGAACTTCTAATCATATGTCTTCCCTATAAATTCAAATTCTTCTCCTCTATAAATTCGAACACCTATTCTATTTCTAATATGTTAAATGATATTTTTCTACTTATAATTGAACTTTTATTTATATGTTTTTTTCTATAAATTCAAACTCTTATTCTCTATAAATTCAAACTCCTATTCTACTTGCAATAGAACTTTTAATCATATGCATTATAAATACTTATTCTACTTCCAACAGAACTTCTAATCATATGTCTTACCTATAAATTCGAACACCTATTCTACTTCTAATATGTTAAATGATATTTTTACATTTATTAGTGTTTAAAATTCTAAAATTCTAAAAAATTAGAAAAATAGATTGAGACGATCTTAGAGTGCCATCTAAACGCCCGCGTATTCTCCTTTATATATATATATATATAGTAAATTTAAATATTCAACACTAATGAACCGTTTTCTCGTTAAATACGATTATTCCTATTAAGTCGCTCTCTCCTTAATATCAAAACCCGAATAACAATGTTTATCCATAAAAATCGAATCCTAAGAATACAATAAAAGTTATACATCAATATCAAATTCTAATAACTAAAACAATTATATCCTTACATATAATACGCATAAGAGGGATCTTATCCAAAAAAATTTGGTCTGGTCTGCCACTACAAGAAATATGGCTTTTACCTACCAATTGTAAATATAGGTAAAAGTATGATATTGGTAAGTAAAGATAATTACCTACCAATACAGTATTGGTCGAGATTGGTAGGTAAAAGTTGGTGGAGAAAGACTCATTACCTACACATTTATATATTGGTAAGTATATAATTTGTGGACCCCACAATAATAAGTCAGCAGATGACATGTCACTAACTTGTGTGGCCATCATGGAATGCATATGTGGCACCTTAGGACATGCCACGTGGAGTCTTGTTAATGGGCCATGTGGTACCTCTTCATCATGCCACGTGGTGCTTCATTGTCATGCCATGTGGCGCATCTCATATCATGACAAGTGGTGCTCTAAAAATGTGACATATGGCACCTCGAAAAGGCACCACGTGTAGCCCCACATAATTGACATGTGGCAATTTTCCAATGGTAGCAGTTGATTATATAATAATACAAATATTATTTCTTGTAAATAAATTTTTTTAATTAAATAAACAACTCAAAAATTACATATTTGTATTTAATATAAAATAACCTAAAAATTGAAAGTATCAAAAGAGTTACATCGAATTTAAAGTTCTAACAATATTTAAAAAAACATATTAAAGTAAATCATCTAAATTTTCATCTAAATCTTCATTTCTTGGAGATGTGTTTGGTTGTGACATAAGATTGTTTTGGTGCAGCACGTTAACAACTTCATCAAGACATTTATTGGCTTCATTAAGTCGCTCAACTAAATCCTGATAACTCGGTTGGTCAAATTCGATAGTTGTACATGAGCTTTCTTGTTGGATGTGCCACCAGATCTTCCCCATCTTCAGAATTGATAACACAATCTTTCCGAGAATTGATAGGTAAACAGCTAACAAATACCTTCAGAAAGAATGCATTATGTTAAATAGTAAGAAGAGAAGAAAACAAAGAAAAGTAGAAGCACTGGTTTACAACCTCACTGATCATATAATTTATTGCCAAAGCATGATGTTAATCCTGATAGAAGAATTCTAAAGCCTAATGTATGATACTTTTTTGGGCTGAGCTAATAAATGAAATATTATACACTGTCTATCCCTTAGAGAACATTTAAATATCTCTAACAGTTGCTCGACAATCACTCCAAGATCAAATATTTTTTTAGGATTGCGTATTTAAACAAAAACTATATGTAAAAGTTAAGAGATGCAGCATACGTAAAACTGATTTTTCTGAATGGAAAGTTGATACTCCATATGATTACAAAACAGAATGCATACACACTCTTTATTCCACTAGTTCCCAAACAAACTACTACTATCCAGAGCTATTCTTGCTGCAACACATATTGATTTATTCAGCTAAAAATAGCTTGAAAATAAATACGTTTAAATATTCCAACAAATGCTACAGGGGAACAAACATAGCAACAGAGCAGCATAAACATAAATGTATAATAATGCAGGGGGACAAACATAGCAACAGAGCAGCATAAACATAAATGTATAATAATGTAAGAAAAGTTACCATAAGATAACTTCGCAGTGGTGCTCTGACCTCCTCATGAACAAGTCTCCAATCTTTATAAAAAAATGTACCATGATTACGAATAATAAATCCAATCTCATTGTTAAATCTTTCAGCATTACTATAAATTGGTTGACGACAATCTGCATCAAATATGACTGATGTTGCGGCTGCCTTAGCAATTTTTGAAGTCCCCATTCCGCGAGTTGCTTTACGTGGGTTAACTTTTCGATCTAAATATGTGTTCAACAAACAAAAAATTCAAAATGCAATACACTAAACAATTTGTGAAGACACAAAGTATATTACAAACTACCAGATCTTGCAGTATTGTCATTTTCACCGGTCAAAGGAGTTGTAGCACTAGGTTACCCAGTCTTAGCATCAGAGTGAGTGTTGCCTTTTGGTTCCCTGGTACAAACATTTGTATCTTTTGTTGGTATTTCTTGTTGATTACGTATGATGGATCGAGTGGGGCGGCGTCCAGACGACATGGTATGCAATCCTATACAAAAGATAATAAAATTAAAAGACTATGTAAACGAAATATAGTACCCTGACAAACTAAACCAAACCCCATGTAGTTTTGGATCCAGTTGGTTGAGCTCACTATAAAATAACCAATACTTGAATGAGAATCTCTAATCCAGTCAGGTACATTCTCATTTCAATTCAACTAAAAGGTTGGCTATCCAGATACAAAATGCGGCATGTTGTTGATTATCATTCTATAAGATGACAGTAAATTCTTACACAATGCCAGAACATAAACATACTTAAATCATAGCAAGTCAAAGGGGATGAGAATGCCCATAATGATTCCAAAAACTAAACTTAGCCGTCTCGTTGAACAAGACCTGCTGAGGATTATATGTATGAATACTTCACCTTTAAACATATGACTAAGGCGTCTCCCCAAAGCGCCCTAGATAGTTCCTCAAATTTTACATATGTCAAAATATCATATCAGTACTACTTTACTTACATATTGTGCATATATAAGTTATAAAACATTAACAAAAACCCATTTAATATGATCATGAACATATGTCATAAGGCCCATATTGCAAACTTTAATCAGTTGAGGGGACATACGACAGAATTCATAAATCATTCCAATCAAAATCGAATTATTTGAGAGTATACCCACGGTTTATATCCAAACACATACAGTAAAACACACCACATAACCAGTAATTCACACATATATACTTAAACTGGACTTGCATATAAACACAATAAAGTAAAGATATTGAGAGATTAATTACCGATTAGAGAAAGAAGCAAGACTCTTCGCTTTGGTGGAAGGTGGGTAGGGTAAGCAGTTGCTTAAGAGGTGGACGAAATGGGGATATGTTTTCCCAATTATACACCTAATCTTATGGATATAAGAATATTATGCCGCTTAAGTAGTTATCTAGATAAAAAGTTAAAAATTAACAAAAAAATTGGGGGGAATGATGAGCGCCAAAACTGAAAAAATTTAGTCCATCACTAACTGTGTTGCATATTAATTTGATTATTATATAAAAATTTTAAAGCTATCAAATTTATTCTTATCCAAAATAATAAAATATTTACTTAATAGTTAATTTTAGACTACTTGCTCGAAATAATAATTTAATCTTACAATAAAATTTCTATAAATTAATATCATTAGAAACGACAAATTTTATTAATTAATCTAGATAATTTATCGAGCTATCATGTATAAATTTAATGAGATTTTACTGTATAAAGTGTCAATATTAGTACTTATGGATTTTATATTATCTGATCTGTTAAAAATTTGATCAAAATAAATGTAATAATATTATTATATATTTATATTTATATATATTAATATTACTATTAATATAATTATACAAATAATATATAATTGTCGAACATATAAGTTCCAAAACTCTATTTATTTTACACCATAACTTTAAAAGAAAATTACGTTTTTGATGAAAACAATATCATCGTATTTTATATAAGTTATTTATATTATAATTGGAGTCATTTTTATGCTAAGAGTTTTGACGTTAATCACTCTAATTTTTTTATTATATTTCAGATTGATCTATATGGATATGGATATAAATTGATTTTAAGAAATTCGACACTTAGTTCAATCACACCATATTTGATTAATTAATGGATTTGAATATATATATATATAGAATTAGATTAATTGGATCCAAACCCGATCTGTTTAATTAAATGGATTTGAATATAAAATTAGATTGATCGGATCAAAACCCGATCTTTTGAGAGAACTATGTGTGATGATGTTTCTCGATGTTCTTGGTATAAAAGTGTTCATTTTAAATTACAAGCCATATACACTAACTTGTGTAAGCAAATTTTAATTATTTTTTTAAAATCCAAATTAAATATTAAAAATTCTAATGATCGATATTTTTAAATTTGAAAATGAAATATCATTAATTTTCATCCGATCCAATCACCCATCATGATCTTAATGGAGCAAAAATGGATTGGTCTATAAAAATCTGATACTTAATTCGATCTGATCTGATCCAATCCAAAAAAAAATTAAATGAATTTGGATATAAATTTAGGCTAATCCGATTCAAACTCAATCTATTACAAGTCATATACACTAACTTCTTACCTACCAACAAATTTTAATTTTTTTAAAAAAATCTAAAAAGTTCTTTATAATTCAAATTGAATAACTCTTACGATAATGAATCATGAACTGTGAATATTGTCAATGTCAATTTTTCACTATTTTTCCCAATTTTAATTTCATATATTTTGAACATAGATAACAAAACTTGTCTTAGATATTAATTTGTAAAATAAATTTTCTAAATAAATAACTATCTCCCTCAATCTAGTCCAAAATCTAATCTCTGTTAGGGCTGTCAAAAAAATCCGAAAAATCCGATATTCGACCGAAAAATCCGATACCGAATCCGAAAAAAACGGATAATATCTGTATTCGAAAGAAAACGGATATTATTCGTATCCGAATCCGTATCCGAAAATAGCGGATACGGATATAGGCACATCCGTATCCGAAATATCCGATATCCGAATATTTATAAATATATAAATAAATAAATAATATATAAATATATATATATATATATTCTTTTTAGAATATATAATTTATAATATAATATCTATAATATATAATTTATAATATAATATCGAAAATATATTATTTATATATTAAAATTTAATTATTTATTATTTAATTTTCATTAATAAGTAAAAATATTTACATTGAATGGGAAAAAAATGTTTTTTTAATTTTTTTATATGATTCGGATATTCGGATTTTCGGATATTCGGAGATATTCGGATTTTTTAAAAAATCTCAAAATTCGGATATTCGGATTCGGATAATATCCGTATCCGGATAATATCCGTCGGATTCGAATTCGGATATAACTTTCTAATATCCGTCGGATTCGGATACGGATTCGGATACGAATTTCGGATTTCGGATTTGGATTCGGATATAGGCAGATCCGTATCCGAAATATCCGTTTGACAGCCCTAATCTCTGTACTGTACGTCTGTACCCCTCTACTACACAACCAGTCTTCTCATTGTAAGTAAAGACACAATGTTTTGTTTACTTGCAGGCTCAGATACTAGCATAATATAAGCTTGCATGTACATAGCCATCTAGCTCCTATTACAACTTTTTTGCCTTAAAGAACATCACTAACAAAGTGAAGGAGAAGAGTAAATTTCAGGAAATGGACACTGGAAGTGCAACATTAGTTGACTTTAGAAGCTTCCACTTTTTGAATTTCCATCTAATCGAATTCAATCAATAGTTGATGATTGACATAAATAGCAATAACATGATTAAATGATCCAGAATCTACTGAAGTCAAATGTTAAATTTTGTACAGAACAATCTTTTAGTTGTCCTCTCTTGAATAATAGCTAATGCTAGATAAATTAGCAAAATGCTAGCACTCTTTTGCACAACTCAATTTGAAAAAGAAAAGGCGAACAACTAAATAAATATGAACCTTTGCTGCGTAGGATCTTCATGAAGAAAATTAGTACAACCAGTATCCAGAAAGTGAACCGTAAAGTATCTCATTTCCAATACACCATTCAGAGCAAGGTTACAGCCTTTGTGCCTCAAGCTCTTAAAGTCGCATGACAATAAATTAGGCGGAACTGGTAGCAATAATCTTTTTATAAATGTACGTATTGCTTAGAAATTCACATAATGATGCAGTACAAAATAATGAGTTGGGTTCAGGACAAGGAAGTGCACCGAAGCCACCCCCTTCAAAATATGCACCATTATATCATTGGTCAGTGCCACAAGGGCAAGCATCAGTATCGTCTGTTGGATCAAGAGTTTCGGAGATGCAGCATGATGTTTCTGGAAATCTAGCTTCTTCTCAAGCTCTTGCAAGTCCTCTCCCTCACACGAAGATGCAAAAGCAAGTTTCTGGATTGCCTAGAAGTAACTCTAGCTTGTTGGACTTCTCTCATTTCTCGTGACCTGCTGCCATGGCCAGAGCTAATATTCAAAATGCTTCTACTGTTTCCCTGTTGGTCTCATCAGCTGCAGATAGGATGATGGAGAACGATAAACTGCTTCTTGCTAGTGGTAGAAATCTGGTAGAATCTACGCAACTCAACCAGAATTCTACCAAGAAAAGAAATGAACTATCATACTCAGCCTAATTTTGTGTCTGGTAAGGTAGATTTGAAAAGAGCAGAGCCTGGTAGCAATAATCTTTATATAAATTTACGTATTGCTTAGAAAACATAGCATGAGCCTAGAACTTTGCAAAATTTTGTGTTTTACATAAACTGTAACATTTTGCAGCTAAAAAACATAGCACACTCTCTAATTATTATCTTACATATAGTTCCCACTACGAACCATATAACCCGTCGGGAACCAGACCAAACCACAAGAATAAAGAGAAACGTAAAAATACACCCACTACAAGAAATCCTGATTTTAACAACGGAAATTGCCAACGGAAATATGTCCGTTAGTGATTACTAACGGATTCACGATGGAAAAGCAAGTTGTTGGAAAGGCAACCCTCTAGCAACGGATATCCAACAAATTACTAACAAACATCAATTTTGTTGGGATTCTGTTGGGAAATATGTTCCAAAAAATGGGCGCTAAAAATGAGGAAAAATTGGGCGCTAAAAATGTTGCTAAAATCCCGCCCATTTCTAGCTACGAAATGCCAATGGGCTACCAACGGAATGGTCATTTTCTTTCTGTCATACATATTCCGTTACTAATCTGTTACAATTTAAAATATTTTCGTTACTAATCTATTATAGTTTAACTGTTGCAAAACAAAAATATTACTAAGCTTCGCCTTCTACATACTACTAGGCAAATTATATTATCCAAAAATCGAAGTTATACAACTCTCTTAATTAAGGTATTTAACCTTACAGTCCCGTACTTAGTTTTTGTTTTGAGTACAATTTTAATTGTAATTATGAAAATTATTTTCTACGATATATATGTGCTGATTTTTTGTAATTATGAGCTTTGTCTTTGATTAATTGTCTAAATCTCATTTTTTAATTTTCATAAATATTCATAAAAAAATTAGTTAGCTTATATAAATTTATCTTTCATTAGAGTGTTGTTAATGCATGTTGCTTAGTTAATTATATATATCTCTGTGTGTGTGTGTTAATTGTAGAAACGTTGTAATAGTATATATTCCGGGTAACGGGACGCGTGCCAAATTCACTGAATAATTTTTTTTAATGATTTATTCGACGATCGAACCATACGGATGTCAATATATACTCATTCTAGTGTTGGGAATAAAATCAAAAAAATAAAAAGGCTCGGTTGTGTCGCATCTTAACGAAAACATTGTAATAGTACAGATTCCGGTAACGGGGCACGTGCCAGATTCACTGAATGATTTTTTAAAATGATTTCTTCGATGATCGAACCGTACGGATGTCAATAGATACTCGTTCTAGTGTTGGAAAAAAATAATCAAAAAAATAAAAAGGCTCGGTTGTATGGCATCTTAACGAAAATGTTGTAATAGTACAGATTCTGGTAACGGGGCACGTGCCAGATTCACTGGATAATTTTTTTAAATGATTTATTCGATGATCGAATCGTACGGATGTCAATAGATACTCATTCTAGTGTTGTAAAAAAATAATCAAAAAATTAAAAGGCTCGGTTGTGTCGCATCTTAACGAAAACATTGTAATAGTACAGATTCCGGTAACGGGGCACATGCCAGATTCACTGAATGAATTTTTAAAATGATTTCTTCGATGATCGAACCGTACGGATGTCAATAGATACTCGTTCTAGTGTTGGAAAAAAATAATCAAAAAATAAAAAGTCTCGGTTGTATGGCATCTTAAGGAAAACGTTGTAATAGTACAGATTCCTGTAACGGGGCACGTGCCAGATTCACTGAATAATTTTTTTAAATGATTTCTTCGATGATCGAACCGTACGGATGTCAATAGATACTCATTCTAGTGTTGGAAAAAAATATTCAAAAAATAAAAAGGCTCGGTTGTGTCGCATCTTAACGAAAACGTTGTAATATTACAGATTCCGGTAACGGGGCACGTGTCAGATTCACTGAATGGTTTTTTTTAATGATTTCTTCGATGATCGAACCGTACGGATGTCAATAGATACTCATTCTAGTGTTGGAAAAAAATAAGCAAAAAATAAAAAGGCTCGGTTGTATAGCATCTTAACGAAAATGTTGTAAAAGTATAAATTCTTATAACGGGGCACTTGCCAGATTCACTGAATTATTTTTTTAAATAATTTCTTCGATGATCGAACCGTACGGATGTCAATAGATACTCATTCTAGTGTTGGGAAAAAATAATCAAAAAAAAAAGGCTCGGTTGTGTCGCATATCAACGAAAATGTTGTAATAGTACAGATTCCTGTAAATGGGGCGCGTGCCAAATTCACTGAATGATTTTTTTTAATGATTTCTTCGACGATCGAATCGTACACATATCAATTGATACTCATTCTATTTTTTGAAAAAAATAATCATAAAATAAAAAGGCTCGGTTGTGTCGCATCTTAACGAAAACGTTGTAATAGTACAGATTCCAGATTCCTGTAACGAGGCGCGTGCCAGGTTTACTGAATGATTTTTTTAAATAATTTTTTCGACGATCCAACCATACGAATATTAATAGGTAATTTTTAATGCACATGGTTTTTTTAATTTTAAGTTATGAAAGTTTTTAAAAATAAACTAAAAAATTAATTCAAAAATCAAAAAATAATTTGGAACTTATTTTGACTCTTATACATGTAATTAAGATATATATAAAAATGATTTTTTTTAAATATATTGCGTATATACATATAAATAATCATGATACTTATTATATTTTAAATATGTATATTATTTAAAAAATAAATTACAAAAATTAAAAAAAGAGTAAAAATTAGGGAAAAAAAATTAAGGCGGATGTTTTTCCCCCTCAGTCAAAATTTTCCCCCCTTTATACCAATTATTCCCCCTTCAACAATACTCATATGAACCCTTTGTCTCTCACATTTCGACCACTCTCATCTCTCTCTCTCTCATGTCTCTCTCTCTTTCATCTCTTTCTAAACTTTATCGATTGTAAAAACACTCATATGAATCCTAAGTTTTCAATTACTATAATTATAAACCTTAGAATTCAATTACTCACAAACCCACTTGCAAAATCACAAACCCTAGCTAATTAACTCAATTCAAAGTTGTATTCGTGTTAATGAAGCTCGATTTGAATTTCTTTCTTGTCAATTAGCTTTTTTTTTCTTCGAGTTTATATTTGATGATTGATTTTTAATTTTTGATTTTGTGTCTTTCAACAAATTTGCTGCAGGCGGGGGTCATATGCTCGTAACGGTGATTATTCACCTACTAGGTTTCTAGCTCAAGCTGATGCTGTTAATCTTATTTACGGTGCCAAAACTCAGGTCTCTCCCTCTCTCTATCTCCCCTCGTGTATGTGAATTATGTTGTAAGTTTGTTTAAATCAATTGAGATGTTATCGATTTCTTCGGTAGTGTCGATGAGTATTGGATTTAGGTGAGATTTGTAGTTTTGATGCTTACTGTTATGTTAGTTGGTAATTAGAATGTGGAACTGTTATAGATTTGTTCAGTAGTGTTGATGAATATTGGATTTTGGGGAAGTTTTGTACTTCTGATGATTACAGTTATGGTAGTGGGTAATTAAAATGTGGAGCTGTTATAGTTTATGTCCGTAGTGTTGATGATTATTGAATTTAAGGGTAAATTGTTGTTTTGCTGGTTATTGTTATGGTAGTTGGTAATTAGAATGTGTTTGTTGTATGCAAGTTTGAGTTTTGTGTTGGTACAGTCTAATCCGGAGAATACTGTGGGAGTGTTGATAATTTTTTTCCAGACAACCATGGTTTTGTAGATTTTTAGTTATTATTTAGGACATTGGTTTTGTCTATACTTTGCTAGCTGTTTATTATCTATATGTTGACATTTGTGTAGAGATAAATTGTTATTCAGTGCAATATGTGCAAGTCCATTGGCTGGTTAGCTGAGTGCTAGTCACATGTTAGGCAAGACCGTGGAGTTATACTTTTTTTGTGTAAAATAAAGTTTGCATATGGGATTTTGTTGACATCATATGCCAGGTTGGTTATATGGATGGCCATTTTTCCAGATACATAGTTTTATTTTCTGTTTCGACATGTACAATTATCAAAGGGTAATAACTAGTTGGTTTTATGATCATAAGGGACTGTAGCTTTGGATAGTTTTCGCCTCTCTGTTCCTGTCTAATGTTGAGTTTTGTGTCAAATAGCCTGGGCCTCTCTGTTCCTGTCTAATGTTGAGTTTTGTATCAAATAACATGGAATTGCATAGCCCGGCAAATGTTTAAGATGAATTTAGTCAGATGTCTTCGTATTTCATCAACCTTTGGTACTGAAGTCTACTCATTGCAGAAGACTTGAATCAAGAATGCAGGAGAAAACTCGTGATCTCGGTAGATTATGCGTAGTTTTCTAGTTACTCCTACCAGCGATCTTGACAAGATCTTGGCTTGTATGCACGGTTAGTTTCATTTCTTTGTTCGTTTTGCTATACATTTTACTATTTTAGATTTTTTTTAATGTTTCTTATCATAGTATTGGCGGACTGAAGTTGTTTTTTTCAGTTGCCAGTAATATAGACAATGATGCTCCACTATATTTATTGGGTAATGTTTCTGTGAGGGATTTTTGATGGTTAAGATTGGAATTTTGTTCAGGTCTGGACATTGGAGGTGAGATGAACTTGGCAGCTGGAATCCAGATTGCTCAGTTAGCTCTTAAGCATCGCCAGGAAAGAAGATGTGTTTTGCATGGTGTTAGGAGGGAAATGTATACTCATAAGGTTTTTTAGGAAAAAATATTATACATATTTATAAATATGTAGTTTTTAATTTTAGTTTGAGCATCCCTATTAATTTTGTCAAGGAGCTACACTGTATAGTTTTTATGCTCATTTTGTTCTACGTAGATAGGTGCTCATTTTATTCCTGAGCATGAGTACATAGATAGATAGTTATTGATATAAATATAAAATACTCAGTTATTGGGGGGCTAATATTTGTTTTGGGCTGTAATGTTTGTAATGTTACTGGTGTAAACTTAGTGGTCTCAGACCTTGGATGGATCCACCTTTACTAATATTATGTTTTTGGCTTTTGAAAAAAAAAAGTTTCATTAATGAATATTCTTTTCTAAAAAAAATACCATTGTTAATTTCACAACTACCCAACAGCATGTTCCGTTGGAAGCTTGTTACTATTTTAACAATAGAGTTCTGTTGGCAAAGTGTTATTAAATTTAATAACGGATTCAGTTCCGTTGGCAGAGTGATAATTTTTGGTGACTTTGAGATCTGTTATTAGTTTATTGCTATTCCGTTGGTAAAACTAGTAACGGAATAATTCGGTTGGCAAGGCCCTTCCCAACAACGTTTGTACCAACGCTTCTCTTTGGTTGGCATTCCGTTGGCAAACTGTTTTCCCAACGGATTTGCTTGTTTTGCCAACGGAATTTTCTGTTATTAAAACAGAAAATTCTTGTAGTGACCTAATTAAGCCTGCAACCAAGGAAAGTCCATAATAGGAGTATTACAAATATGATTGCGAAATAAATGAACTCATCATGACAACAAATATAACTACAAGCAATTTAAAATATCTCTCCAAACATTAAAACATAAATACAACCGATACTTAGCCAAGATCTTCAACACAAGAACAGGAGAAGACTTTACGGACTATAACAACGAGTCCTCAATCTAGTAAGAAAAGATCGGATGCTGCACATGAATTATTAGTAAAACTGAGCTTGACCCTCAACAAGAACCAAATAGAAAAATCAACTACCAAAAATAGTACTAAAGTAAGAAAATACAAAGAGAAGGGAAAAACATGTGAAATACATTAATAAAATTCTAAGAATGATCATATACCCTGTAATTTCAACAAGTAAGAATATGCAATTCTTCGTTAAAAAAAAGAATGTGCAATTCTCATTTAAATATGTGTAATGAATTAAAACACAAATCAGCCAAAATTAAACACAGAGATTATGTTTACAACCAATTAGTTACATTTACATCGAGGTATATATATACACACAACCCATATGTATGTATTAAAGATGAATTAGAGAGATTACCTATATATGAGTGATGAATTAAGGAGATCACCAAGTACAAAGATGAAAACAAATATCAATCAGTTTGCCTCCAATTGGGTTGGGTTTCACGGCTACCGATCGAAACAATTAGGGTTCATGTAAACCTTAAGGAAATAATTCTTTCTATTTGTTATATTGATATGGATTAATATTAAATGAATGAATATAACTATATAATGACCTGACATGATTAAAGTTTATTTCATTGCACACGTAGGCATTCTAAAAAAGAAATTAGGAAAATTTACAGATATGATAATATATGTAGCTAAATCTCTATACTTACAAATTATTACTGGTAGTTTATAACAATTTTCTAAAATACTACTTTCACCTACTAATACTTTTTACAAATAATTATTGGTGGGTAAAGATGATTTTAACTACCAATAACAATTGGTTGGTAAATTATTAGTAGGTAAATGTCAAATTTCTTATAGTGTGCTCACTGTACTACCAAAATCATATGATCCGTTGGATTAAGAATAGATGATCAAGATTAGATCACATTAAAAAGAAAATTATAATCTAAAAAGGATATAATTAGAAAAGATTACATTAAAAGTGAATTTCAAATTTGAAAAGGATATAATTAAAAAAGATTGTATTAGAATTGAATTTTATTTACTTTTTTATTAGCATTAAAAAAAATTCATATTTACTATTTGCCTATTTGGGCTTTATCTTGAGATCTAGAACTCTGATTTGGATGATTTTACAATCCACGCGAATCTCATAAAATTATCTTTAATTTAGTGATGATTTAATAATTATTATTTAAATGGAAATACTTAGAATCTCAAAAGAAAATATAATTACAATTTTTTAAATTAATCCTAGTTAATGTAGAAGTCCTACATTGATAATGTTATTCAATGTAGAAAACTTAATTATATAGTATGATTTAAAGCATTGACATATACATTTTCGTATTTCAGTACAAATACAAATTTTTTGTTTATAGCATATTAAAATATAAAATATTTTTTTATTCTAGATCAAATGATTTTCATCTATTTATTTTAAGATCTTTGTCGTACGGAACTACCGATTATCAAAGTTTTGGACAAAAATACTCTTACTATAATCTAAAAAAGATATAATTGGAAAAGGTTGCATTAGAAGTGTATTTTAAAAAGAAAATTATAATCTTAAAAGGATATAATTAAAAAAGGTTGTATTAGATTTGAATTTTAAAAAGAAAATTATAATCTAAAAATGATATAATTAAAAAAGATTGTATTATAATACTTTTTTATTAGTATTAAAAAAATTCATATCTACTATTTGGGGTTTATCTTGAGATCTAGAAATCAGATTTGGATGATTTTACAATCCACGCAAATCTCATAAAATTATCTTTAATTTAATGATGTTTTAATAATTATTTTTCAAATTGAAATACTCAAAATCTCAAAAGAAAATATAATTACGAATTTTTACATTAATCATATTTAATGTAAAAGTCCTACATTGATAATGTTATTCAATGTTGAAAATCTAACTATATAAGATTTAAAGCATTGACATATTAAAATATAAATACATTTTTTAGTTTATGACATATTAAAATATAAACTATTTTTTTTATTCTAGATCCAACGATTTTCATCTATTTATTTTAAGATTTTTGTCGTACGAAAGACCAGACTACCGATTATCAAAGTTTTGGACAAAATCCCTCTTACACTTATTTTTGAAATTGTATTTAATTATTAGTAGAACTATCTTCAAATAATTACAAGGGTACTTTGATAATCAAAACGAATTATAAGTAGAATTCATAAATCAAATAGAATTTTCAACGTAAAAAATCGTCAATTTCTTCTCCTTTTTTTCTGCGAATATTAAATAAGAAAAAAAATTATTAAACCATCACTAAATTAAACAATTTGATATGTATATATATATGTATGTATGTATGTATGTATGTATGTATGTATATATATTGATTTTTTAACAACAATTTGATATGTAAATTAATAACATATAAAATTAAAAAAAAACTAATATAATTATAAATATTAAAAAAAGGAGTCTTGCGTTGCACGAGTTATAAGCTAGTATTTTATAGTGAGTCGTCTTTCCGTTAAACACGTTTTGAGCCGTTCTCGTTTGGGATCGAAATTTTAACTTCATTACATATTATTGTTTATGATACTTATCTTATACAATAACTTTTTTCCTTAAAATCAAAACCTAAAAAATATAACTTATTTTCTCTTTATATTATAAGTGTTCTTTTATCATGTTAATGTACACATTAATTCTTTTCTTTTTAAATACGAAAACTTTTTTCTATCATAATAGTATTAGATTTTTTTTTATAGAAGTATAATTAACTTATACTATAAAATATCCGTATGGGTTAAACCAGAGCTTGATGAGCTACTGTCATTGGTTCATCTCTGCTCCAAAAAAGGGAACAAGCATGTTCTAAATGGTTAAATGAAAAAAGCCCCAAATATCACAATTTGAAAGAAAATGGTCTCAAATATCACAACTCAAAAACTTGGTCCCAAATATCACTTCAAACAAAGTATAATATAGCGTTTCATTTTTTTAGCATTAACGCTACATCGTGTAGCGTGTTAGTTTTTTTTTTCTTTTTTTTTCTTGAAACGCTACTTTAAGCTATGTGTTGGTGATGGAAACGTTGTTTATTTTACAGACCAAAACCAAAGACAAAGTAGCGTTTTGGTTTTTAAATTTAAAAAAAATGCATTAGAACGCTACTTTAAGTGGTGTGTTCCCCGAACACCACTTAAAGTAGCGTTTTGTTCCCTTCCCATCCCATAAACGCTAGACACTTTAGCGTTTTAAAAAAAAAAAAATCAAAACGCTACACGCAGCTGTGTTATGGAGTGATATTTGGGGTCAAGTTTTTGAATTGTGATATTTGGGGTCATTTCCCCCCAAATTGTGATATTGGGGGCCAACACCCAATCAATATAGCTAGTTTTTTTTATTTCTTTAGTCTTTGCTTGGTTTGCACTAAATTGGATTAACCATAACAAATATAATAAAGATTTGATTATCACCATCTTTTCGGGTTTTTGATTGTATTGAGCTGCTGTAGATATGATTTCTGAGGTGGGTATCTCCAAGATGTTGTCTTTAGTTGCTCTTTTATAAAGTTGCAATTTTTATTTTTCATTTGAATGGTTTCTTGAATTTTTGATATTGACATGAAAGATCCAGTGATTATATCGAAACCTCTGTGATTTTTCATTTTAATGGTTTTTTAGCTAACCTCTCTTCTTATTTAGCTAATAGGTTCCTGTGCTTGCTTTTGGCTGATTAAATGTCTAATTATGGCTGACTAATTTTTTATATTGCATGATGAATATTTTTCCCGAATGGGACTTCATAGATTATGTATTAACGATAAGATATATAGTTTCTTTAGTCGGAAGTTAGCACTTCACATGTTCCTTAATTATTCAGATTTTTGTTCTCAGACAGTTCATATATGGAATAAGGGAAAATAACCGTTTAGATTTTCGTAATTACTCTTTTACGTTCAAATTGTTTATTGCTTTACATATTACCATGCAGCTATGGCATGTCGGAAGCAACAACCTAAGCCATTAGATTTTTGAAGTAAAGATATTTTGCTCAATGAGAATGGGACTGACTAGCAGAGCCCATGTTGTTTGTATTGGCATCTTTACCTGGTGGTTCTTTGTTATCGATTTCGGCTATGGTGATGAAAGATCCATTGAAAAGCTTGTACATATTGGAATTTTAATAATAACACCGATGGCTTTATCTGTAAATTTAATGGAATTGAGTGTTGGCATGAATATGAGAATAGGGTCTTGAATATAAAGCTTTCAGATATGGGGCTCAAAGGCGAGTTTCCACGTGGTGTTGTAGATAGTAGATCGGTGACTTGAGTAGATCTTTCAAGTAATGAGCTCGTTGGAACTATTCCAACAGATATCTTTAAACTCCTCCAATATGTTACAAATCTTGACCTCTCCTCTAACAGTTTATCCAGAACAGTACGGGCAAACCTTGCAAATTGTTCTTATCTGAATGTGCTTAAGCTAAACAAAAGAACCAGCTCTCAGGTCAGCTTCCACCACAACTTGGTCTGCTTGACCGAATTAAAACGTTCACTGTGACAAAAAATCGCTTGAGTGGGCAAGTTCCACCATTTAAGGCTGGAATCATCCAGCGCTCTGCAGGAAGCCTCCATTACTCCATAACTACGAGTACAATGCCTGAAAGTGTTCTTAAAGATGTTCTGAAAAAACACTCTTTGAGAGAAAGTTTCTCAAAAATGTTGGAAAAGGATACTTTTATCATCATTTCAATGTAAAGCAATCACTAGTCTATATAAATCTGTACTACTATTATATAGTAGCCGAAACATTGAATTCATAATAGGGGGCAACAATCATGAAATTGAGCACACATATCTTGAGCACACAGATACGTGCAACAAGAATTTGAACTAGTCACATAAAGAACATTTCTGTCATTAGCCCATGGCAATGGTAAGCAAGTCCCATATGCGCTTGTGGAATTTTGGTTCTCATGTTTTGGTAAAATAATTCCCCAGTGATGATATTTAAGTTCAATGTCCTTTAAAGTCACTGGTATAAGACCTAAATTTAGTCGTTATTCAGAAGCAAAATACAAGCAAACCAGGTCACAGGTTGATTTATGGAGAACAGCATTTTGCATAACAAAACTCAATCTCATATACTGCATTTTGAACCAAATTTTTTCATATTAATGTAGATACATATTCACTACATTTTTTCTAAGAATCCTTTCTGATCCGAGGCAAAAGAAGAGAACTATCTTAAGGTTCTTCAAGGAATATGCTCTCAAGTGTTTACTGCAACCCCTAGTCCCGGAAATTAAGAAATGGTTCAAGTATTCATTATAGCATTTTACTGATCTACCTTTGCAAACCGACCGTTGATTCTAGCTCCACTTTATGCACCGACCTTCCTCGATTCATACCTGATGTGCTTCTTGCACCTGTCACAAACTGGGGATATCAGTCTAAACATGATTATATTCCAGGATAATATGTTAATCAACATGAAAGCAACATTTGCAAGTCAGCCACTTGGCATAAAATTCACACAAAACCCATGCTTGGCTATAGTTGAGTGGCAGAAATAGATTAGTAATAATTAACATGATCTAGTCGGCTAATATTGACAAAAAATACACTTGCACATACAGTTGCCTTGCAGTGTCGTAACATCTTAACTGTCCAAATCAATTATATCAAATAGTAAAATCACAAAAAACACACAAACATGCTCAAAAGAATTACAAGACGTCAAAGACAAAAGCTATAAATATCGTTAAGCCAGCCAGCCCACCCAGGTTTTCACATGCTCCTTTCAAATACACACATATATATATGCTCATGTATTGTACAAAATTATTCTACGAGTGCCTCGCCTCCTCATGCATGTTTTGCTGTCGCAGAGCCTGCTCATAAACTCGTTCATATTCAACAACTTTTTTTTTTGGAACAGCAAAAGCGAAATTCATTAATATTTCCCCGGCCAGAACTATGTCCTCGACCTTCACTTGATGTGCTGGATTGGAACCACTACAGGCAGGGGCTTCTAGTAGCTCATTATCAACCGCATAGAAATCTTCTTCATCAAAAGCGTAACCTCCATGCAGGAGCCCTTCTCCTGGGACATAGTTTGGCCCAAAGTCCACTGTATCCTCTTGGTCGCTACTCCCTCTGTCTCATCCATTTCTTTACAATTTCCTTTTTGGATGTCCACCAATTCTTTACATTACTAAAAATAGTAACTTTTAACAACAAAATACATTATTACATCCACTACTTCACTCCACTTTTTCAACACTTTACACTATTACACCCACTACTTCACTTATTTTAACAATAAAATCACTATTACACCCACTACTTCACTTATTTTAACAATAAAATCACTATTACATCCACTACTTCATTTATTTTAACAATATTACACCCACTATCCTTGGTCTCCGTGCCCAGCCCCCATGTTAAGAACCTGACGGGACAGAGGGAGTATATTAATATCTCAACAATTGTAATTGTATGCGTTGCGGAATTTATTGAATTTATGAATCAAGGTTAATATTACGGATCCGGACCAATGAATTTTTTTTCAGAATAATTAAAGTTATATATCTTACAAATAATATTTGTACAAATTTCAGGATGGATAAAAATTGAAACAAGACTCGAATCACAAGAAGACATGGAACCCAAATTATTTCATCCAAATACATTTGGTCATGTTACAAAAACAGGTCCAGTCTAATGTACATTTTAGCAGCCCTGACTATAGTCTATAGATATTAAAACCTGACTATAGATATTAAAAACTTTTGTTCAGGAAATTATAAACATATGGTGATCCATATATTATGTGATTTTATTATAATATATACAGATTCAACTGTACTTGAGCGGCAAAATAAAATAAGCTAATGCCGTTTACACAGCTATGTTTTGATGATTCTCAATAAAATAGGTGCGCGTTTCCAAAACTTTAATTTTATTAATCAAGTTTACACTAACGAACCCCAATAATTTTATTTTGATATTTTTAAACACACTTGACAACAAATCAGCAATTTCATCAATCACAATCACATGCTCTGTTTTAGCATCTGAATTGGACTTTATTCATTTAAAATCTTTCTACCTCAGAATGAGATTTGTTTCCATCCCGGTTAGAAAATCCACATGTTAGTTTAAACAACTTTTTAATATAGTTCATAAATTAATAAATATTAAGTTTCTATTTATTGAACCATAAGATGACACAAAATGAATTCTAATCACTAGACTCAAATATTAATATTTTATTAAGTTGAGTAATAAACAAAGCATATCAAATATAGAGAAATAAATCACATTCCGTATGAGTTTTTAAAAAAAAATAACTAAGTCAGAAGATATCCTATAAAAAAAAGACTTAAAGTATAAAATAATCAAAAAATATATTTCATGAAGTGATAAGATCATAAGAAAAAATTGGTATCATTTTCATTTTATACTTAGTATAAATAAACAAATTTTTATCAAATATAGAGAAATAAATCACTTCTATAAAAAAAAGACTTTATAAAATATAAAATAATCAAAAAATATATTTCATGAAGTGATAAGATCATAAGAAATGGTATCATTTTAAACCTAGTATAAAATAGTCAAACGATTGATAAATTACTAGAAAAGTTCGATTCTTTGTAATAGAAAAATAATATAATAATAGTAATAAATTTTGTGAATTTTGGTCAAGAATCAACAGCAATAATAATACTCTGCGTTTCTATAATTTGTGAGGCATTGATCCAGCTATATAAATAAATAAATTTGATGGGATGATTCACTGCCAATAATTGATTGATATTCTCCTAATCCGCATCCCCTCTGTACTCTTGCTGGCACCACTCTCCCCTCCCTCCTCTACTACTTACATCAATCTCTCTCAATCTTTCCCTCAAATCTCTCCTTCTCTCTCTCTCTCTCTCAAACCTACCCTCCCAACTCGTTCTCAAAACCCATTTTTCATACACTTTAAAACACTTCAAAAATGATTCACCAACTCAAGAAACACAACAATACTCTGTTTTTCACAATTTTGATTGCTTCAACTTTATTATTAGTAGTAAAGGCTTCACCTTTACAATCAACAAGGTCAATATATGATGTGCTTAAATTATATGGATTGCCAATGGGTTTATTACCAAAGGGTGTTAAAGATTTTAGCTTTGATGATTCTAGTGGTAGATTTGAAGTTCATTTAGATCAACCTTGCAATGCTAAGTTTGAGAATGAATTACATTATGATCAAAATATTTCTGGGAATTTAAGTTATGGTGAGATTGATGGATTGAATGGGATTTTAGCACAAGATTTGTTCTTGTGGTTTGCTGTTAAGGAAATTAGAGTTGATGTTCCAAGCTCTGGTTTGATTTACTTTGATGTTGGTGTTGTTTCTAAGCAATTCTCTTTGTCTTCTTTTGAAACTCCAAGGGATTGTTTGGCTGTTCAGTCATCTGATCTGCAGCTTCTTCACATTTATGATGAGACTGCCTTAATTCAACAATCTACTGCTTCTGCTTTTAAGGTATACTATGTTTAATCTCTGTCGTTGATTGTGATATGTGTTTGTGTGTTCAAATGTGTTTATGTTAGTATTAGTTATTACAGGGCTTGTGAATTGTAATTAAATAAAAAGTTTGTGGTTTTATGTTTATTGAACTTGTAGACTAAGTGTTATGCTGTGTTTGAATTATTTGGACTGTAATTCTAAACCTGTTTCTGGTTCTTGAATGTTAAGGGTCATGTTATATTTGAATTTTTTTTTTTAAGATAGTAAGGAAACAGAATTCTACAGTAATGATATTGGGATTTTTGTCGTGGTTCAACTTAATTCGGAAACTGTGAATATGATTCTTCTGAATGTTGTTTATATACCATAGTTTGGATTATAGTAGTATTGTGTTTGGCAGTGGTAGAAGATGATGTATTGTGTATTTTCCTAGTGTGGATTGTGTTGCTATTTCTGTTTGACAGCTTTGGAAAAATATCTTCCATGTAGCTTTTTCATTATTGCTATTAGTTTGTGCTCTATAAACATTCTGGCTTCATGTTACAAGTTGTGGCTGTGGCTGTGGTTTACTGTTAGGTTAGATGTATTGTATGGTGTAGGATTATATTGGTAGCTTTCGGATGATTTATTCCCTGTTTCTTTTATGTGCAGACTTCTTCCGGAAATTTTAGGTACCAACTTGGTTACAAGGGTTTGGCAATGGCTACTTTATGAATTGTTGATTAGCTGGAAACATGAAGTAGGCACGATAGCTCAATCCAGTTATTCCGGTTCTTGTAGTACACGATTTCAAAGAAACTTTTTTAGCAGGTCTCGCGCTTCATTCTAGTGTGTGCTTGCTTGCTTGTGGTTTTTTGTATAGCGTCTCTGCAAAACAGTCACACACACTCCCATTGCTTTCAACGAGCACGGGAGAATTCATGATGCAACATATGATAATTTTGTTGCAAAAAAACACAGATGAGATTATCAGCAGGTGATAAACCTGCTAAAATTGGTTTCCTCTGTTGAATTCATTATGGACATACACATACATTTACTTCAATTAAATCTCTTTTTTGTAGTACAAGACATTTTGCATAGTTCCATTGGGGAAGAAATAATAAATACTCCGTATAATTTATTTTCCGACTTCTGCATCAATAAAAATCATGTTATTTTCCTTGGTTTTCCGAAAGTCCAGTATATTCTAAAGCCTTGTCTGATAGAACTTCTGTCAACTGTTAGTGCAAATATGATTGAAATACATTCTTCATCAGAGCTGTATTTGTTTGACAGGTATAATGTTATTCATACTTAGATGTAACCTATTTATACTGTTGATTGCAATAATTGGACAGCTAGAGTTGTCCTTTGAATACAAAAATGGAAAAACCTACACTAGAACAATATATCTCAGCTAGAAGATGTGCTTGTTACTTAAACAGCCTTTAAAAAAAAGTCACGAAACTATCTTAAAAATTTACCTTAAAATGCGTGCGGAACATACCTACAAGTTTTTAGGAGATGGGGTTGTTGAACTACATGAGCTTGGAAGTTGGAAGTAGAGAGATGTGTATATATCAATTTCAAAGTTCTATAAACTGATATGTGAATGTGTTTGAACGCGATCAGATAGCCAAGTATTATGAGCTTATTTCTTGTGGTCCTAGCCATGTATTATGAGCTTATTTCTTGTGGTCCTAGCCATGTATTATGAGCTTATTTCTTAGGGTCATAGGTCCGGGTTTGATTCTTGCTCATCACATATTTATAGGTTTAATTGTTAAAAAAAAGTGTGAATGTGTTTGATAGGTAATTTATTGGTTAAAAATTTTGGCATTGAGATTTTAGTTACTCCAAGAGATTGACTATTATTACTGTGATGTGAGTGTGACTGTTGTCACATTCTTTGTCTAATAAAAAGAAAGTCCGGGACTGATTAGACACAGCAAATTAAACTAGAAAATTATTGGTAGTTAATCATCCTACCAAATTTATTTATTTAAATAGCTGGATCAATGCCTCACAAATTATAGAAAAACAATTATTATTATTATTATTATTATTATTATTATTATTATTATTATTATTATTATTATTATTATTATTATTATTATTCATTTTTGACCAAAATTCCCAGTCTATAATTACGTTGTGCACATTTTGCACAATTTTTTCTGATTATTTTATGCTCCTGGAAAGGAAAAATAATAGAATTTGCTTATTACAGAAAGTAGGGATTATGCACATCTTTTATTTTTTTGATAGGATATGCCTATTTTCCAAAATAAACTAATTTTTACAAAATATCCATACCTTCACACAATGTGGATTTATTTGTAATATAAAATTCTGTTCAATCCTGTCAAAAAAAAAAAGATTGTAAATGAATAATGTCCGGTTCAGATGCTAAAACACAACAGATGATTGGTTAGTCTGCCCGAAATTAAAAAAAAAATCGAATATCGACGAAAAACACATTCACAGAAGGAATTATTTAAATCCAATTTATAATTGAAAAGTTCAAGAAAAGATGAATTGAAATAGAAGATGAACTCCGATATGGACTAGAAAACATATAACAATACAAAGAATGATTTAGAATCCAAATTGTAATCAGAAATCCAAAATCTACATTGTCCGGCCAAAACCTATATATACCCTATATCTATTCTCAAAATTCATAGGATCACTTAAGCTCTCTCTTCAACCCTTTCTTTCTTCAAGCTCCTTTTTTTTTCAAGCTCTTGTGAATCCTTGATCAAACATGGCACCTATTTCACATCCCAACATTCTCAAACTAGGAAAATCAAAGTTGATAGTTGAGGTAAGAAAGACTTTTCCTTTTGATGGCCACCCTCCTTGCCCTACAAATTGTTCTTCATCTCCTCTCCATATTACTTTCCGCACTAACTCCAAGCAACGATTCTTGGACCCTCGTCGTGTTTCATTCTCGTCATTATCGAACTCGTCTAAAATTATAGCACAGTATCAAGAATTTGTTGATGAAAAAACTATTTGTCAAGATGGAAACCTCTTCTTTCAACTTCAAGAAAAGGTCAATTCTAGGCTTGCTGTTAAGACCGCTCTCCGTTCCTTGAAGATCAAGAAATCTCGACATGGCAGAATTTTCAAGAAATTGATGGCTTTTGGGCGACAATACCATGTTGGGAACGAGAAGAAGGTTTTGAAGGGTTTGGTTGTTAATATAAAGATCGTGCAAAATTTAATTGGTGATAGAGATTCGGTTCATGAGGCGATGAAGAAATCTTGGGAGGAACGTAAGTCTGAAGCTCGCGAAGATGGAGATGTATTACTACTTGACAACTCAAAGTTCGTTTAAATTTGTATTTTTGCACTATAAAAAATATGTAATATGTAATCATCTTCCTATGAAAATAAAACTTTTCTGCAACCTTGATTATCGAGAAGAAGACTGATATGAAAATTACAATTTAATTTTTTATTAGATTAGGATCCATGGCCTAGTATTGAAGCATAGGCTAGCTATCAATTAAAGAGTCAGTCTAAGGATATATTATAGTTAAGCATAAACAGCTAGATATAATTTTTTAAGGAAACAGGGGAATTGAGAATAATGTGAAAGTTAGTTTCCAGGTAATTTATTTCTGGATATGCAGTCTTTTGTTCGTTCCCTTTCACATCATCACTAATACTAAAGGAGCAGGCAACTCAACATAAAAAATATACATGTATATTTTTTGATATGATGGAATGCTTGTGTTGTCTTTGTCTACTTGTATGTTCTGATAAGGATTGATGACTTTCAGTTCATGTTTTTTCTGGTTATGTATTAGAAATAGCTGCTGCCCAAAATCAAAAAATTGGTAGTTACATGAGTTGGAGGATAATTAAAGAAATTATCTAACACTCCCAGATGATTTTATTAGTGTAATAAACGTTGGGAATATATTTTACTCCATTTTTCTATACTGTAATTTAATTTTGAAGGAAAGAAATTGTCAAATCGAATAGGCCACTTTTTTTTATCTCAAGTACTAGTAGTTTATTTACAGGAATATGTCATTCATCATCACTCTTCTGTTTACGTCTGTAAAAGTGCTTTTCTATTTTCAATGTGTAAAAAAAGAATGCCAATTTAGCTGCTATTTTTTGTTGTCAAAATTCGATATCCTGTTAAAAAATCTAATTGAGACAGAATTTTTGTAATATGATGCATTTTTTTAATAATTAAACACACACATCCATCATCTTTTTGACAAAATTTAACCACTCCATATTGCGTAGAAAAAAAAATTCACTACATCAAAAGATGAGAAATTAAAAAATATTCCCTCCGTCCTATCCATTTTTTTACAATTTTCTTTTTGGGACGTCCCACCAATTCTTTACATTACTAAAAATAGTACTCCCTCCGTCTTTTTCATTTCTTTACACTTTCTATTTTGGGCCGTCCATTCCATTTCTTTACATTACTAAAAATAGAAATTCTAACAATAAAATACATTATTACATCCACTAGTTCACTCCACCTTTTCAACCCTTTATTTTAACAATAAAATTACTATTACACTCACTACTTCATTTATTTTAACAATATTACATCCACTATCTTGATTTCCGTGCAAAAAACAAATATAAAAGAACAACTCAAAAAAACGGAGGGAGTAATTTTTAACAATAAAATACATTATTACATCCACTACTTCACTCCACTTTTTCAACACTTTACACTATTAGAGCATCTCCAACGGTATTGTCTAAAAATGGTTGGCTAAATCGGATAAAATATTGATTTTATAAAATTTGCTGAACCTGTAAGATGTTGTGCTCCAATGGTATATTACTTAGCTATAATGTTGATTATATTGTAAATACAGTATGTTATTATTATTTCATGTTGTTATAAATGGAATATATTTTTATAAGGTAATAGATCATTTAAAATATTCCTTACAGACCTCTAGAGGTTGGCCAAATATAGCCAACGAAAAGAGATTATCTATAATTTTTGCTAAGGGTAATGTTACATTGGAGTGAATATTTTTTTACAAAATCTTTTTTTTTTGGAAGGAAATGAGACATTCTTTCATCCATAAAAGCTAATCATCTAACCAAAAGGTATGCTTAACCAATCCACGGGTCGTAACCTGAATTACGACAACCATGAGAAAGAGATTCCTCCGAAAGTTTAGACAATATCACTTCTATCTCAGAAAAGAAGACTCCTTACAAAGGTGGCCTCGTTAAAAACCCCGCAAGAGTAAAACCCTATGGGAAAAAAACTCAAGAGGGGAAAAAAGAGTACCCACCCCCAATAATACATCGATATACAAAAACTGTAGAAATATGCTAAGGACTTCTCGTTGCTTCCATCCATCTTCTTTTTTATTGCTTCACATCCCAAGAACCATCATCCTTCTTCATTTCATACTTCTTTCCATCCAATTAAGTCTAACTTGTAAATCAACCCACTTCCAAAAAAATAGTTCACCTGAACAATAAAAACAATCAAACTAATGAGCGTCCAATCGATATGTAAAAAAATTATATCTACTATAAAAATAAAAAAGAAAATACATCCAATAATAAATTATTATTGAAAACATATGCGATAATATTTCATAATAAAAGGAAATAAAATAAAATCTAACAAAAAAATCTTTGGTTAGACACTAAAGTAAAATATAAATAAAAATATGATTTAAAGGAAATAAACAAACAAAGCCAACAAAATGGCACTTTATTGGCTATACAAGACCAAAATTTACGCCATTCTTTCTGGCCACCCATTAATGGTACAAAAACAGCCATCAAGGCATAATTAACCTTAATCCATAAATGAAAAGGAGTTACAAAAATTAAAACCTAAAGAAATGGCCTTAACAATAGCGAACTTAGTTACTGAATCCATTTCACACTTAACAACAATCACATTACACTTTTAAGGCTAAAATTATGAAACATAATCAACTCACACTTTATTACTTAAAACTTAACAAGATAACAATCCAAACAAAATCAAAACCATAATCAATTAGCCCTCGAATATTCAAAACTCAATCATCAATTAGAATACTTAAAGACCCATAATTAAGCCCTGAACCGAATAAGCCACACCAAACTAATCAGCACATTTGATCTTCTTTGGAAGAGGCTGACTGCTACCCACAATTTCAGGACAATTAAACCCATTTAACTCGACAACATGACTCAGTAAAGAACTCAGTAGCAAGGCAATACAGAAACAAGAAAAACGAAGCCATTACATCACACTAAAAATTCGGAACAACTTGAAAACAGAAACTACAAAATTTAGCTTGCAATTCTGCAACAACTCGATAAAAAAACTAAATAACGAGACTTAGACTAGGACTCAACAAAGACTCGGCTGAACTAGACCAGGACTCAACTGCAAACCTAGAACTCGGACAGAAATCAGCAAATTCGAAACATAAAACGATCCAGTTTAAAACAGGCGGGTTACACGTTCCACTGTGCCGAGATTTGAGGAACCAACAACAATTGTAGCAACGATTCAAGCAGTATTCGACAATAAACAAACATGCTTTGCGACCTTAACTTCAATAGCCAATTGAAGAATCCGTCTAATATTACAGGAGACATATATGATTCCATTTTATCATTACACATTCCAATTTGTTCAAATAATTCATTTAACAGAATTAATATATTTCAGAAATCAGCATATTTTCATGTTAGTAATTATCACAAATGAACTTACGCATATTCAATATTTCAGACTAATATACCAAGTCAATGTCTCATATTCGACCTACACAATAAACTCACAGCTTTAATCAAGAATCAAACTAATATCTCAAAATTTCAAATAATCACAGAGATATTCAAGAACACATGAATTTCACATAGAGATTCAATCAGATTCGAGGCAACACAAGAATTTCATAAACGATTCAAAAACACAGAGTTCAAGCTCACTAATGAAATTAAAAGAAGTTCATACCTTAGCCCAAGACCTTATAGTCTTCTTGGGGTCTTACCTTATCCATAAAACGTTGACGCCGAGTCGACTCACCGAGTTGGGAACGATTCCACTGATTTAAAAACCTCTGCGAAGCTTGATCTGAGGCTTTAACAATACAGTGAACACCTTAAATAGGTTTTTCTTCTTCATTCCTGCACAAACTCTCATAAACACGAATTAGGGTTTTCGACTCAAACAAGAACTGAAAAGACTGTGAACGTGTGTGTATAAGTCGTGTATATATATATAACTATTGATTTTGATTTATAGATTGAAATAATCGATAACGATTTGTATATCAAAAATCCTTTTTATATACCCAACCCATTTGAATTTTGAATTGATTTGAGATTTCTGAGAATCGAAACAATGATAAGATGATGTGTAGTGTATAGAGTAAGTGTTTAATCGATATTTCATCGGAGAAAGGAACGATGAATTCGTCAGAGAAACGAAGAACGGCGAGAGATTTCCAGTGCTCATTAGAATACTCCTACACATAATTTATGAGTATGATCGTCGTCACCTTGAAATTGAAATAACTATGTTTGAGAACATACTGAAATGCTCACCGATTCAAATAGGACTTAATAACGTTTTACAGACTAATTCAATTATTTATCGGCAATAGTTTTTTTTACAAAATCTTTATAAATTTTATTTATGGCATTATATTATGATTTTAGCTAAGATGTCTTCTACATTGGAGATGCTCTTACACCCATTACCTCACTTATTTTAACAATAAAATCACTATTACACCCACTACTTCATTCTACTTCATTCATTTTAACAATATTATACCCATTATCCTTGGTTTCCGTACCCAGCCCCCATGTTAAGAAACTAACGGGACATAGGGAGTACATTTAACAATAAAGAATCGAGCTTCAAAATTTCACGTAAATAATTACAGACAAAAGAGAATAGATGACAATGAACTTGAGTGCTTCACTGCTTCCCAAGTGTGGTGTGATTTGTGGGCCCCGTCGCCTAAGCAAAAATATAATAAAAATATCGATTTTTCTAGTGTGTGTGTCCAAGGGCACATGCTACGAATCCGTGCTAGCTTAGTGGTCAAATTTTGATTGTTAGTGATTTCATTAATAATGATGGACCCCCTGTATTGACATAAATGTCCACCAATCAAAATTTAACAACTCATCAAACACGGATTCTTAGCATGTGCCCTTGGGCACACACTAGACAAACGTTAAAAATATACTCCCTCCGTCTCTTAAAACATTTCCTGTTTACTATTTTGGGACATTGAAAATACTTTTCCCCTTTCTATTTTAAGTCATATAAAACAATATTCAATATCCACTACTTCACCCACTACTCCTTAAAAACAATATTCAAAACCCTTCCATCCATTACTCCTTAAAAATAATATTTAATATCCACTACTTCAACCACTACTCTTTAAAAACAATATTCAATACGGGATAAATATCAAAGACATCATTTTCTAGATTTAAATGTATCAAAATGATCATTGATTAAAAAAGTGACTCATTTTAGTCATTAATTTGAAAACTTGTATCAACATAATCATTAAAAAGTTAAAATTTTGTATCAGTTTAGTCATTACTAAATGATCTTTTTGATACAAATATTTAAGTTAATGACTAAAATGAGTCACTTTTTCAATGGGTGATTTGAATCTACAAAATGATGTCTTTGATATTTATCCATATTCAATACTCACTACTCCACTCACTATTCTTTAAAAACTATATTCAATATCCACTACTCCACCCACTGCTCCTTAAAAACAATATTTAATATCCACTACTCCTTAAAAACAATATTCAATACCCACTACTGCATTAAAAAATAATATTCATTATCCATTGTCTTAAAACTCGTGTTCTTAGTCAAACGGGAAAAGTTTAAAGAGACGGATGGAGTACCAAACTTCCCTGGCTGAACGAGGCATCTATTTTTCTACAAAACGAAACAATTTAGATTATGGGGGTGTTTGGGGAACTTTTTTCCAGAAAAAAAAGTCAATTTGTTTTAAAATAAAATTAGAGATTCATAACATTCCAACTTATTTTCCAACTTATTTTTGTAATTTATTGAATCTCAAACATACATTAAATACTTATATAAAAAAATATATTAAAATATAAAGGGTAAAAGGAATCTAAAGGTACCTTTAGATAAATTTCCTAAAGTTAATCTAATAAGTCAATGAAGCTACAATGGAAATTAATAAAAAAAAAATATTTTTCATTAATGAAATTTGATTTTACAATGTTGAATACAATCATCATCATCAAATGTATGTTAGCAATTTTAGTTTTTTAAGTTTAAAATGATAATATTTTTGTTTTTTTTAATTCTATTTAAAATAAATGTGAAGAACTTACATAAAAACACACTTAGTCACTTAACTTTAGGAAATTTATCTAAAGTTAACTTTAGATACCCTTTACCCAAATATAAAATTTTTACCCGAAAATAAGTCCATAAATTCTTAAAAAAAGTTTTGTCAAACGGGCACTTATAAGAGTTTATATCTTATCATTAGATGTGTTAAAAAATAAGTATTTATTTGTAACCTTAATTATTCAGAAAATAAAGAAATATTAGCTATTAATCTTAAAATATATAAACAACTTTTTCATGTTAATTTTATTGAGATATTATTTCATAAGTTTATTTTTTTAAAAAAAATTGGTTACTCTATAAGTGAAAGGAAAACTTTAAATATTAAAAAAAACAATTTTGAATTAATATTATGTCCATAAAATATAAGGGAAATGTTATTTCCAGAGCACTTTTTTAATTTCCAGAGCTATGTGTCGCCTATTGTGTTAGAATATGCTACATATTGTGAATGCAGGGGGAATATGCAACACATATTGCTCTGGAAATAAAAAAAATGCTCTGGAAATAACATTTTCCATTAAATGAAAACGAATATGCCATTCATCGTCCTCACCTCTTTGTTTACGTCTGCAAAAGTGGTACAAAAGCAGTATGCCTTTCATGGTATCCTTTTACTGCTTTTCTATTTTCAATAGTGTAAAAAATGTTAGCTGCTTTTTTTTTTGTTGTCAAAAATCAATATACTGTTAAAAAAAATCTAAATAGAGCAGAGCTTTTATAAAGATTTAATCCCTCTATCCACTAATTTTGTCATCAAAGATTTTAATATTTTATTCAATTATATTAATGAGCTAATAGTTATCAAAAAATTATATTATTTTTCAAATAAGTTAACATAATTAAATGTTGACATATATGTTAAGATATTATTGTGGGAAAAAATAGAGACTTACCTTTAATATTATTATTAGTTAAAAACGGAGATTCCGTTATTATGTTAATTTCTATTATTGAAAATTATTACTAATAATATTATTATTAGTTAAAAACAGAAACAAAATGAAAATCGAAAATACCACAGTTTTGCTGTACGATCACATTTTGCCAGTGATCGGCATCTTATTCTTGTTCTTTTACGCCACACTTTGCCAGTGACCGGCATCTAAAGTTCAATAATCATGCGCCCTTAATAGTTATCTAAAGTTGCACACTTGTGCGCCTACTAAGGGTATCTAATTCTATTTCCGGAACTATAACATAAATTACGAACGGGTTTGAAGCGTAGAGACTGAGTTTCTAAAATTCAAATACTTATATCTTATACAAAGTTCATAATAATTTCTTATATCTTATACGAAAATCGAAAGTTGCAGAACTAAAATATATTTTTCAAAAATAAAAAGTAAATCAAAAAGTACTTACCTCAAAATCGACTGAATACTGAAAATTAACACGAACAAATTCTATAATTTGATTAAATAAACAGAAAAAAATTAATCATTTATTCTATACATGCTTCTGTACACGCAAAGCAAATTAACACTTACTTAAAATCAAATAACGGCCAGGGACTCTAAAATAAGCTCACTAAATTAAACTAAAACAAATAGGCTTAATGACCTTTTTGGCCCTTCAAGTTTGCACAGTTATACCCATAAAACCCTAACATTTAAAGTCGTTTCTTTTCGCCCGCCGAACTTTAGAAATGTACCTTTTAGTCACGATACCGCGTCAGATGGCATATCGGGTTATATCGGTAGGGGTATAATAGTCATTTCACCAAATTTAAAATTTACATTAATTTATCATTAATTTAAAATTTTCATTAATTTTAATTTCCTACCCTCACCCACCCACCTCCCTGTTTTCTCACTATCCCTCCCCTGTCTCTCTCTCTCGGCTCTCTCTTTCACCTCTCGTTTTTATCCTCTCTCTCTATTAAACCACCGCCAGTGACCGTCATCACCGCCTCGAACATGGGCGCTGTTCACTGTCACCCACCATCCACCTTCGCCAATAACAACTCAACACCGCCATTCACCATTCCATTTATTCCCACATTTCTGTTTTAACTCCAACTATCACCCTTCCTACCTTTCTCTTCTCTGTTCTTCTCCTTCAATTCGCCTTTCTCGTACATCACCACCACATTGCCACTTCTTCTCTCCCTCTTCCATCTCCCCCACCTGCTATCCCATCTCCTTCAATTCAAACCTCACAAGTCATAGCCCCCATTTCCTCTATTTTTTCCAACAGCCTCCAACCCTTTTACTCCGGCCTTCAGCTAACGTCGCCCTACTCACCTCGCCAGTGCAGCCATCTCACAACTCAGTTCACCCTTTCTCCTCACCAATTTCACCACCTCCCCACAACACCCATTTCCACCTCGCACTCACCATTCCAGCTTCTCCCCATCTCCTTCTACAATCATCACTGTTGTTCAACCCATCCCCCGACCAAACGCACGCCACACGACCACCCCTTATCATCGTTTTATCACAGCCGCCTTCTCAAAGCCTTATACGGCCAACGAAATTGAACGAAATCGAATCAAACAAAACCTCAATTTGAAACCATATTCAACGAAATCGAATCAAACAAAACCTCAATTCAAATGAATCAAAGGTTACCAGCGATTTGTTGTTCAACGGGATGGAACGAGAGCGATTTATTATCGATTACGCCTTGCAAACGCCTTGCAACCGTGCCAGATAGTGTTAAGTGGACATGACAGTGGTGAACGGAGGCGGTGGCGTACAGAGGAGAGAGAGAGACAACCGAGAGGGAGAGAATGCGAGAGAAACGACCAAGAAATATGAAATTATCATTTTAAGCCTCTAAATAAACTCTATTTAGTAAATATAAAATTTTACATTAATTTTTAATTAGGTGAAATGTCAGTTTTACCCCTGATATATTGTACCGTTATACATCTGACCCGGTATAGTGGCAAAGAGGTACATTTTTAAGTTTGGTGGGCGAAAAGAAACGACTTTAAACGTTAGGGTTTTATGGGTATAATTGTACAAACTTATAGGACAAAAATATCATTTAGCCAAACAAATAATCCATATAAAAACAATTGGGCGAGAAGCTTTAAGCACATAATCATATAAAAGGAAAATAGATGGGCTAAAGCCCAATCATGACACACAAGCGAGTTGTCCTGTTTAACACGCACAAGTGCCGAAAGGTCCCCCATCTTTATAATTTTCATATGAATATTAATACTAATCAGATCAATCATGCACTAACTTAAGTGGTATAAACAATTTATACTAACAACATCTCCAACCATACATACCCCTTAGTTAAAGTGTATCAGAAATACTATAAAGACTTAATTGCACTTTGCACCCCTAGACTTAGCCGAAAATTCACTTCGCATCTTACTGTTACGGAAATTGCAATTTTCACCCTAATGTTTCAAGCCTGCTACATTTAGCACCCTTTTCACAGAATTCCATCAAATATGACCGTTTATGAGGGGTATAACTGGTATTATGTTATATAACGGTTAAATAACAGCTGTGTATATATATCTCTGCCCTCTCTTTGCCTTTTTTCACCATTTTTTCAATTGAGCTCTAGAAACACATCATTCATGGGGGAAAGGTGCATATGTGGTCATTGGTTGGTTCAACAAACAACATGGACACAAGCTAATCCAGGTCGAAGATTCCTTGCGTGTTCTGATCGTAGGTGCAAATTGTCATTTCGATGGTTAGAGGAGCCCCTCTGTCATCGTGCTCAAACAATCATCCCTTGGTTGATTAGGCGGGTTAACCAATTGGAAGCTGAAAATATAGCTCTCGAAATGGGTTTGAAACTGAGCAAGGAGGGTGATAAAAAAAACTGAGCAAAGAGGAGAAGAAAAGTGGGGGCTGTCACTGCTCTTGGCCCGTTTTATTGCTCTGTATTACATGGGTTGTACTCATAATCTATATGTTTTGTAACAAAGACATGGATGTGGAGAAATGAAAATGCGTAATAATGTTTGTAATGTTAAGTTTGTAATGTAATGTATGGTTTTGAAGTTTGTAATGTAATGGCTGGTTTTTAAGTTTAATGTAATGTTAAGGTAAGTTTAATGTAATGTATGGTTTTGAAGTTTAATGTCATGACATTGAGTCGAATAAAATAGATGAAAAGAAGAGATAATTATTGAGTAAGTGACAAATGGTAACATTAGAAACACACCAGATTTGAACTTTAGAAGTCTAATACAAATTCCACCAAGTCTACCAACAAGTCTAATAGATACCAACAAGTCTAATAGATACCAAAAACAAGCCATTTCGCACATTAAAAGTCTAATAGTTATGGCTTGACAGTGACAAAAGTTTAGTGCAGCACCAAAATATTAAGTAGTTGGAGGGTAAAACATAAATGAAATGATTTAAGAACCAACTACTTTCCAACCCCCTTCAACCTCTCAACTCTTGCAGCCTCCAATTTTCTGAATGAAGTGAATTATTGTCCTTTGTCTCCAACAAAATCTTCAGCTTCCACACCCAAAGCTCCAACCTTTGCCGGGGCTTTAAACTTCTTAAAAATTCCACCATGTGAACCAGATGCAGTGGCTCCTAGGGGCCTTGCAGTTGCTTCTTTTTTTTTCTTTCATCTTCTTTTCTTGCTGCTTCTGCCTCCTCTCTCTTCCTATTTTCAACTTCCTGCTTCTTAATTTTCATATCTACAATCTTACTGTCACATGTTCTTGAGTTATGTCCCTCTGCTTTACAATACGTGCAATGAGAGACTTTTATCACAGGCTCTGGCATGACATCTTCAACACTTTCAGCATCTTGTGCTTTCTTCTCCTTTCCCAATTTCTGTAGTCAGCATTCACCAAAGAACAATCAATTGAGAACAAAGAACAATGAATTGAGCACAAACAACAATGTGTAGTAAGGAATATTACCTTAGATTTGCAGCCTCTTTTGTTGTGACCCCAATCTCCACACTTTGAGCATCGTAAGCTGGTTCCTTTCCTCTTTAGCACTTTGGGGTTGTTCTCTCTTGTTTCAACCATATCTAGCTTTATGGTAGTGGTGGACTAGCATCTGTCTGTTCCCAGAATGGCTCACCATTTATTGGTTCCAATAAGTGGCTGTAGACATTTATGCAGTGTGATCTCTTATGACATTCATGCATATAATCTAGTGGATTTTGTTTCAAGAAAAATATGCAGGAACATGCATGAAAGCATGGAATTCCTGTGACTTGCCACTTTCGACATGCACATGTCCTTTGCCTTATGTCTACAACAATCTCATGGCCATCCACTTTCATTGTGACATGGAACTTATCACCTCCATTCCAAACAGGCCTAGCTTTGTTTGCCTTCTCCATAGCCCTAGTAAAAACCATATTAGTCAATGTAAAAAGTCATGAAAAATACATATTCAAACTAGTACACTATATTAGGCAATGTAAAAGGTTGTTCCAACTTACTTTTCTAGCTTTTTTAAAGGTTTGTTGCAGAAAATTATGTTTCTCTTTTCCATTTTGCTCTTTCTCTGTTGAATCCTTTGCATACAGCTATTGTGAATTGCCTTAAACATGGTTATAATCCCCATATCTCTGTACTTATTTATAGCATTATTGAAAATTTCACAATTATTGTTTACGAACATGTCAGATTTACATATATCCCTAAAACCTGACCTACTCCACTGAGATTTGGGTTTTTCCATCAACCAGTCATATGCTTTCTTGTTGAGCTGTTAGAATGCATAAATGAATAGAGTATGAATGCATAAATGATTATAGTGTAAACTATAATAATTAGGAGATAAAGTCTTGAGGGTTACCTTTTTCAGAGATTCCATGTGCAAGTTGAAAAAAAAAAATCAGTGGTTGCCTTGGCTGCAAACCACATGGATCTTCTCATTGCACTGCTCTTTACAATACCATTTAGGTTGTTGGCTAAATGCATTGCACAAAACCTTTTCTCAGCAGATGGGAAAATTTTATCCAGAGCATTCACCAAACCCTACATTCATTTGTATCCAGAGCAAATGTAAAGTGCTTGCATAAATTGGAAAGCAAAGAAAAATAGGTAAAAGGTTTACCTTTTGCCTGTCAGATATGAAAATGTAGCCTCCATCATTCTCCATTCTTAAATCTTCTTTCAAATTGTCAAGAAACCACTCCCAACAATTGTTGTTTTCAGCTTCAACCTGGGTCCATGCTATAGGATACATCCCATCGTTGGGATCAGTTCCTACAGCAGTCAATAAGATTCCACCAAAAGGGCCCTTTAGATGACATCCATCTAAGCCTATAAGTGGTCTACAACCATCCAGAAAACCATCCTTTAATGGCCCCAAGCATACATAAAATCTGTTGAATCTTCTCCCTTCAACTCCATGCTCTGTAGGCTCTGTCATTAGTTTCACAGTACTAGTTGGCATGGCCCTTTTGATTTCATTACCATATTCATATAACTTCTTAAACTCCTCTTCATGCTTTCCAAGTATTTTCTCCTTAGCTTTCCTCATAGCTCTGTAGACCATTGAGTAAGAAATGCCACATTTTAAGTCATTCACAACCTTGGAATGAAATGACTCCAGCTTCCATGTAGAGTTTAGCCTAATTTCATCTTCATAGTGATCTGCTAACCAGGTTGAGTTGACTTGTTTCTGGTCCCAGATAGGCATGCAAGTGTGTTTGTTCACCAATGTTCTGATCTGAATGTTAGTTGGCCTTTGTTGTCTACTTCCATAGCACTTCCAATTACAGCCTTCAACACAAATCCATTTGATCTTGTCAGACAAATTTTTCTTCAACCTCACTCCTCTTTGATGCATTATAGCATGCTTTCTAATAGCAGCCCTAAATACCTTTCCACTACTGAACAACATCCCAAGCTTGAAAACTGGATCATCCATGTCATTGATCTCATTAAATTTTGGATAGTGCACATCTTGTTCATCACAGGAGGACACTGCCATCCTCTCATCATTGCTGTCATACAAGCTTTCAGAGCTCTCACTAGCTTCATCATCAGCCTCACTACCTTCACTAGCTTCATTACTAACTGCATTATCACTAACCACATCACCTTCATTACCAACTGTGTTATAATCAACCACATCACCTTCACCTACATCCCTAACTACATTACCATCATGTACCACCACCTCCCTCACATTAACTGGTGTATCATCTTCCAACAAAATTGGTGTATCCTCTGTATTTTTAAGCAATCCCTGTGCAATTAAAAGATAAAAAAACTCAATTAGTATTGGTAACAAGAAGCATAAATTTAACATATAAAGTTCGGGTCAAAAACTTACTCTAAGCATTGAATATCTACCCTTTCTTCTTGTTCTGTAAGGAGGATTTGGAGGAGGAATTTTCCTTCTTCTTTTTACTGGAGCAGGTGCTTCAGTTTCAGTCGTGTCCATGTTGAAGTAACAGCCAGAAACATTCCTTCATCTGAACTCTTTTCTACATCATCATGCTTTGCAACAACTTTACTTCCCTCACATTCCTCTATCATTCCTGAAATTCTTGCTTCTCGTTCATCCCTATCTAATTGTGTAAATGAAAAGTCCTGGAGATCACTGCCTCCAAAACCTCCATAACCTTCGACAGCAGTTGATGTGTAGAGGGTAATTATGTTCCCATAAATTGACGCAATTTCAACTAGATTAGCAACATCACTGTCTTCAGCTATTGGTTGTATAGCTGAAGCCTCTAAGACATGGTCAGGCAATAGGAACCAGAGATCAAATGAAGACTCTTTTAAACCTACTTCTAAGGCCATTTGGTTCAGTTCCGACATAGTCACATTGCGCTCAGAACAATAGTCAAAATATGCACTTTCCCACCAATATAACTATCAAATATTTCATCAAAGTCGCCTCCAAAGATTAATTTAATGGTAAACAAAGCAGCACCCACTACAAAATTTAAATAAATTATACAATAAGGGACCACAAACAAACATTATACAAGAAGACATACAAAATTCATAAAGGGTTCGATTACCAGAAAAGGACAACATGCAATATACTATATTCAAGTATTCGACAAACAAAAAAGGAATATATGCATGTGAAAAGTGTTCGATTATATACCTTGATCATCGGGAAGTGAGCTTTGATTTGCCATGATCGATTTATAATCAAGAAGTCGTAATTCAGAATCAACATCGCATAGCCGCGCTTTACTTCTCATTTCACCATCTTTATCTGATTTGGTTGCTGAGTACTTAGTGTTTTAATTAGGGTTTATAGAGAGGCGATGGCGCTTTCAATTAGGGAAAAGTAAAGAAATTAAAGGGATAAAGGATCGTCAAACCCTTTTCAGCCCATTTAACGTTGTACAACAGTAAATTGACAATAATACCCTCAAAAAATAGACGGTAACGGTAGTATTTGACGGAGGTATGTGAAAAGGGATGCAAAATGTAGCGGGCTTGAAACATTATGGGTGCAAATTGCAAATTGTGGAACAGTAAGATGCGAAGTGTATTTTCGGCTAAGTCTAGGGGTGCAAAGTGCAATTAAGTCTACTATAAATAAAAATTATGAAAGATATGTAAAAATATTTCATCTTCAACAGGACATAATTGTTAGCTAAAATTTTAGATAATCTCAGTATATTGGTTATATTTGTCGAACCTCTAGATACCTATAGTAAAACTCCACATCATCAATTACCATATTATAATAATATATTCTATTTTTAATAACTTGAAATAATGAAAACTTACCATTTTTAAATTATAGTCAATCAATATAGTCAATGCTATAACATTGGAATAAACACCTTACCAAATTCAACAAATTATACATAATCATTATTTTATATCATTTTAGCCGCTCTAATAACTACTCATGCATGCATGAGCATGTCATGTACTGTAAGAACAAAATCACATAACCAGGAAACATAATATTTATTTATCAAGCATATTCTTTTTGTAAATAAAAATGTGGCACACTAAAAACATCATAAACAATCTAACATATAATTGTATACAAAAATTGAACCTGTTTTAAATTAATATAATATTATAATTAACTAAGCATCAGGAAGCACGAAACTAATATACTAACGGACATATTAATGATAATGAAAATCAAACTGGTTCGTAAGATACATATAATTTTTTATTTAAAACTTCGATAAAACAATTTACACAATAATTTTTGACAAAATCAAGAGCAATAGAGAGAAGGAGATGGCATGAGTAGATTTATTCTAGCATAAATAATCTAAACTAATACGACATGAATAAGCTAATAAATAATGAGCCTGTTTGGCTCACCTTTTTTAAGTGCTTATGAACTTTTTTTTCGGGTAAAAATTTCATATTTTGATAAAAAAAATTATACAAGTAATTATGTATATTTAAGATTTTATAAATTGCAAAAAAGAATTTAATTTTTTTCAGAAAAAAGTTAGGAATATCTAATTTTATCTTAAAATAAGTTGACTTAAATATGACACAACATTATAAATTTATAATCACGTATAATTCAAAATTCTTGTCACACACGTAGAGAAAGCACATAAAACATTATTATTAATACTCAAAGAAATAGTGGACACATACCTGCGGCCAATGAAACCTGTACAATTCTCTGCTAAGAGCAAGTCCAACAGTTTCCCTATCTAGGTTCTTAACTTAGAATTTAGGGAATTTAACATAAATTGAAGCTCAAACAGTTTCCTCCAATAGTTTCCTAATGATTACCTAAATCACTAAGAATCCCTAGCCGTTCCCTATCTTTGGGGAACCACTAGCCATCCCTAACTTTATTATCATCAATAAAAAATTGTGTTGACGGAGGAATTTGGGAACAACAAAATTCGAGGTACTTCGCCGGAAACAAGATCTACAGCGGTGGTTCTATGCCGAAAAGAGTGGTGGTGTGTGATGGCTGTTTGTGATTGGTGGCTGAGATTGATAGGGTTAGTGTCGGCTATTCAGAGCTCTCGACTTCCAACCCCTCAATCGGCCTACGTACCCCAGTATTTATAGGGGATCAAGCCATACGTAGTTCTTAGAGAGCAAGAAATCCAAATGGGCTTGGATATCGATCCAGCATCCGGAATGTTCTACTATGAGGCCTAACCACAAAAGGCCCAAGGCTCATCCAAGATCTCAAGACTTCACGAATATGGAAACTTCCCCCGTCGAGGACTAGTCCTATTCGCTACAAGCTATTTCTTGATTTCAAGGATGCAGGTAAAGCCATGGTTTACCCCAAGTGCAGAACGCATCCCTGTCCCCCGAATGAGAAGCACCCACCAGATAGCAGGACAGGTGATCCAGAGCTTTTGGGTGCAAAGTGCAGATTACTCCAAAGTTCCCCAATGAGAGCGCGCCCATTGGCTACAGGAACAGAGCTCCAAAGCACACACCAAAGAGAGACCAATCTTTGCACCGAGGAGAACATGCCCTTAGTGTATAAGAAAGATCCCTAAATCTAGGAAAACCCATAGAGGCCTTCTACGACGGACATCCCCCTCCGGGAAGCATGAAATTCTATCAAATCATAACATCTAGGGCGCGCCCTAAATGTTAAGGTGCGGCCTGAACTTCTTGCATTTCACCAAAAACCCTAATTTTACCCATTATTGACTCGAATCAAACTTGAAAATATCCGAACCGAATTTTGGCTATAACAACTACCCCCCAATTCCATATGAAGTTGAAAACAAAACATGGAATTTTACATAGAAAAAACCCAAAATTCCCAAAAAATACCTTAAGGGCGCGCCCTAAAACAAGACGCGTCCTCTGAAGTTGAACCGATTTGTGCCATACAGTTGTCATCCACTATTCTCTATACCCCCTATAAATACTCATCTACCTTTCACTTTACCCTTTTCTACTCTCTCTTTCTTCGGGAAACCCTACTCCGGCGACTTCACATTTTCCGAGCAAAAAAAAACAAGCAAATCGGCCGTTTTAAGCGTTTTTTCTTCACAAATCTTGTCCTAGAACTTTAAAGGTATGATTCTGAAAGGCAGAGTGTGTAAACTTGTAACACTATAACTAATGTAACTCAATTAAAGGAAAAGATACTTAATCAGAAGACAATCAAGAACAAGAAGTCACAAGGAATCAACACTAAATGAAGACAAGGTAATTGATACAGTTGAACATGTTAACTATGATCAAGCCAAGAAGAAATCATTGAGAGAAGTTCAAGTCAAAGTTGTTCATGCCTCAGTGATTTGAGAAATCGAGAATCAAGATCATAACTATCAGTATCAACAAGACCAATTGATTTCAAGTGAACAAGAAGGAAAGCAAACTTTGGAAAGCCACGTTACTAAGTGAATATGGTAATTTATTCAAGAAGCAGAAACACTATCAGGACTAGTCACTTATGAACCAGACCAGTGCATCAAGTGTCAGGACATTGATAGCAAGTTTATGTCAGTAATAAAGACCCATGTTCAAGAGCTTGGTGAAGAATAAAGAAGACATGAAGATATCACAAGTTCAAGATGTGCATTGAAGTTTCAAGTTGAAGACCAGAATATTTTCTAAGTACTAAAATTTCTGGATGACCAAGTAGAATATTTCTAAGTAGAAGTTCTACTTAGAAATTCGAGATGGCTAAGTAGAAATTCTCAAGTAGAAGTTCTACTTAGAAATTCGAGATGGCTAAGTAGAAATTCTCAAGTAGAAGTTCTACTTAGAAATTCGAGATGGCTAAGTAGAAATTCTCAAGTAGAAGTTCTACTTAGAAATTCGAGATGGCTAAGTAGAAATTCTCAAGTAGAAGTTCTACTTAGAGTGCAGCTTCAACATGACACATGGCATCTTCTGATTGGCAGATTTCCAAGCTTTCAAGATAAGGCAAGATTTATCTGGACATCATTGGGCCACGTATATCTTAGTCTTTGAAGACTACAGGACATAGATTACATGTAGTATAAATAGAAGTACTTGTGTAATGTTTTATTTTAGGGAAGAGAGCAATAGTTGAGGAAAACACAAGAAAAAGAGAGAGAGTGCATTCACAGAGCTTAGTATCATTCACTTCTCTCTGAACTTCTGTTATACTTTGTAATGAATGTTGTAGCAACCATTTCAAGTTATATATAAGAAATATATTCCTTGAATCTGCGTGTTCATTTATTGCATCGTATTTATTGCTTCTCATATTCGAAAAGTTGTATTCACCCCCCCCCCCCTCTACAACACATTTGGACCTAACAGATTCCTTGCCTTTATTTCATGATTTAACCGTGTAAATTTGTAGTTTTCGTGTTTGGACCGTTCATATGTTTCGTGTTCTTCATTTTTTTTTCATGTGTATATATATGTATGTATATTCATTTGATTGCAATTCTTTCTCCCACATAACGTTTCCAACAAATGAACGTGATTAATTAACTCTCATAATAATTATCAGGGCGCGCCTTCGACACAGGGCGCGTCTCAGCTTCTTATGATACACCTATTTTGAAATTCACCTTTAATAGAATCTATAACACGCCTTAGATTTCTAGAATAACTTTTGCAAACGTCCTTAGATATCGATTTATTTAATTCTTGGGCGCGCCCTAAGTCCCTTTTCATTTAACTTTGCAGCTGGAGGACAAGGGCGCGTCCTCTCCATTCCATCCTTTTAAAGAGTTTAACAAACGTATCGGAATCCACTCACCCTTGCCATCGCCGCTTCCACCTAATCGCTACAGGCTTCCCTTTTCATTCATATCTTCAGAAGAGAAAGCGCGCCTTATTCTAGATTTCAACGACGATAGAATTCTCAAGTGAAGACTCCCTTGACAACATTCCCCTAAGCCAAAAGCATAAAGAGGTTCATCAATCTTCTAAAGAATCCCAAACTCCGCCAAGTGCAAATAATTCTCTCTTGAATTCTGATGGCAGTGATTTTTCCCCTGATTCCCAAAGTTCAACAGATACACATACTTCAGATTCTTATACTTCTTCTGAGAATATGTCTTCATCTCATTCAACTCCTGAGAATAACTCCGAACCTGCTTCGCCCCCTCTGTCCCAAATTCCTTTCGAACATTGGGAAATTTTAGACGAAGAAACCGATCTTGATTGGGGAAGATATGAGAATATGTCTGAGAAAGAGAAAAACCAACTTAGAAAAAAGCAAGGCAAACTAGCCTGTGTTGGAATCTCTCCAACTGCTACTGATGATGAGGTAAGTTGGGCTATGAAATACTATGAAAAAGAAGGTCTCTGGGCCATCACTCACCCGCATCATCGCCCTCATGTTTTCAACTATGGAAAGGACTTTAGAATCCCAAGGATGGTTCTTAGCCCTAAACTCGTCGTTCTTGGTGTAGGCGCGCCCTTGCATCCATACTTGAAGGAAATTCTTGAATGGTACGACCTTGCTCCAATTCAACTCTCCCCAAATAGCTATAAGCTAGTGTTGGCTTTACTTATCCTTTATCACGACCTTGGATTCCAAGCCCCCAGTATGCCCAAAGTTAGTCACTTCTTCAGCATCAGACAATCCAACATTGGTGATAAGTGGATTTTATATCCACTATTTGGCATTCCATTCGTACTTAAATCGATTGCAAGTTCTCAAGTTTCGTGTTAGTTTGATGTGTTTTCATCTAATTTGTGTAGGTTGCATAGTCGGGCGGCATTGGTGGTGTTGGTGAAGTATTGGTGGTATTCTGTGAGCTTAAAGTAGAAATTACAGGAAGTCCAGGGCAAGAGAACTCGGGAATTTGATCTCAAAGCGCATTCATCACTGTTTTGGCCATATCTTGACTTCTAGAAGTCCGTTTGAGGCCCGTATGCTGTCCACGCGAAGAGGAGAGAAATGTCTACAAATCTGTCCAGGGGTGTACAAGCGCAGCAGCGCAGTTTCTGGGTGCAGCAGCGCTGCAACGGAAGTATTCCAGGGCTCAAGAGGCGCAGCTGCGCTCTAGAGGGCACTGTTGCGCGGGTTCAGGAGGCGCAACTGCGCTCGGTCAGGCGCAATGGCGCTATGGATGTGTGCGTTCCAGGAGAATACAAGCGCAATGGCGCTTCAGGAGGGGCTATTGCTCGAGTTGATTTTTCAGATTATATTCAGAATTTAAGTCGGGTCAAAACACTTTGGGCCTATTTATTAGGGCAACTATATATGTAATAGATAGACATAAAAACATATCTATCATTTTAGTTAGAGCTTGTTCTTCATATTATTATCATCTATCAACATTTTTCTTAGAACAATTTTTAGAGAGGGATCTTCAAGCTAGTGACAAGCAAGGAGGCCTAATCTATTTTGGAACTTTTGTACTCTTCTACACTATTGGGGATTTATTTCTAACCCTATTTCTCTTTTATTGTTATTTGTTTTCTAGAATGATGTTATCACTTGAACCCATGATGGCGATGAGGTCGATTATGGGCTAAATCGTTATCATGGGATTTTTATGGATTTTTCTATGGATTCTAGTAATTGAGTGTTATTTATGCCTTGGTGTGTGATTGATTGTATTGATTGTCTAGTATGATTATGCTTATTCGTTATAAGTGAGTCGCGAACACTTGTAATTGTTTGTTTAATCCTAGTGAATGCGAAAGTGGATCTAGGGTTTAGAACAATTCATGCTAGCATAGGTTTTTGCATGTGAAGAACATGTATTAATTTGTGGTGTAATTCTAACCGTCTTGCATTGACTATGTGGTTTAATGGGTGCTTGATTTTCAACCGGTATGTGTTCAATTGCTATAGACATATAGGAACTACACATATTTGGTGACTACTTGACTTCTATCAGTTGTGGATGATCAGTAGGATGGTATATGCACAACGAAAGTTGGTGTGTATCAGTTTAGTGCATCTAATCAATAATCAACTCTGTCACATGCTAGGCTAAAGGGCATAAGATTCTAGATGAAGTAGTTAATGAAATTGAAATCCTATGTTTGTTTATTATAAAGTTAAAGTTAAGTTATTTCCTCGTAATTGGCTTAGTTGGTAATTAATCATTAGTTAAATCAAAACCAAAATTGTGATTGTCTTAGCAGTGAGTGTAAATCATAAGTTGGTGCATAAGTAAACATAACGAACAAATTTGAGTCTCTGTGGGAACGAATCCTATTTACCATATATTACTTGTTGACCACGTTCTCTTGCGTGAATAAGTGCGAACAATTGGTTATTACTATTTCGTGATCAATAAACCTCATAATAACAAGGGCTTCTCCGAAGGAAAGGTTAGCAACATAAAACGATGGAAAGAACCTTTTTTCTTCGTCTAGGATGTTCCCCGAGTTCGAATCCAGTTTAACACAGATCCTCGTAAGTGAGGGCGTGCCCTACACTCTTCCAAATTTGTTCAATTTTAACATGAATATTTTACTAACCTTGAATTTTAAACAGATAGGAGAGTTCAAAAAATACTTCAAGGCGCGGCCTTATCTAGAGGAAGGGTCGTCCTCAAAGTTGCTGCAAAAAAATTTAACCTTCAAACCCTTATTACAGAAGAAAACCTTAAAAAGGTTGGGATTCTGTCCGACAGGGTTGGGTCCATTTGTAAGTTTAGAAAATTTAGAAATGGTGTTGCCGTTCCAACATCCTCATCTAGTGATAGTGAAAATGAAAATTCCCATTCTGACGAAGGTATACAAACCTTTAGATTAGAGCATATTATAACCCACCAAATAATACTTTGCATTCTTCTTTCAACATATTGTATATCTTAAATTTTCTCGGGAAAGCATGACCTTATAATTTTCTCTTGTGCAGACATGGCTTCTGGA